>OX031007.1:72462413-73927387 GCA_943735925.1 Pollenia amentaria
AGTATACCTTCCTGGCGGACACCCTGTATCTTTTTTACAAAACACAATTTTTTTTTTGATTGTTGATGAAACTATAGATGTCGCAATAAAATGAAATGTATTCCGTTAGTAGCAAGTTACTTTGACGGTATTAGTTTTATAAAGGATTGTTTTGACACCTTAGTTGAGCTTACTTACGCTGATGCTATTTAAATTTTTGTTCTTAAAACAATATTCCTTTTAAATATTTGATCGGATTGGCAACAAACGGCGATAACGTCATGACTGGTAATGTTTTCAGGAATACTGTTAAGGAATACTGCTCTGTACCACCCCATAAGATATAAGGTCTTTCTTGTACAAGATGGACTTCTTCGGAAGGAGATATTGTAAGAATTAAAGAACTATATTTTGTATCATGTTTTTATAAAGTCAATGGTATAAGTGCCGCAGAACTTGCAGAAAGTATGGGTGAGTTCCAAAAAGTCAGTTGCTTTTTCAAGCATTATACAATGCAACCATACACAATGAAAATAAAATTGTACTTTTTGTAGTTTACATGAATTTGCCTTTAATTTAAGCCTCAATAATGCTCTCCTGCATGAGTGGAAAAAAATACCATACATTTCTTGAAATTATGAAATTAATTTGTTTTAAAACATAGTTTTGGAACATTTTTGAATAAAAGAAATAAAAATTAATAACTATAATGACGAGGTCGCATATCTAAATTCGTCGAAACTGGACGGATTTTGTTTTCTTTACATGCAAATGCCGATGCCGAGAGAATTTTTTTTAATAATAACCGATGCTCTCGCCAAAAAGCGAAACAAATTGATCCACACAACTTTAAGTTCAATTTAAGTTCAAGACAAGAAATAAAATTTCGTAGATAAGTTTATAATATAACTATATAAAATTGTAACGTTACTGATTGACTGATTCATCATCGCACAGCCTAATTCAGTTCTTTCACGGAGTAAACGAGTAAAATCCTGTATTTTTGTACTATGTTGTCACACCATCACCCATAAACATAGAAATAAGTGTTATCATTTTAAACTTATCTAAAAAATCCATATACGAATTTGTTACTTTTTCGAAATTCTGACATTTAAAGGGTGAAAACCGTAACTATTTTTAGTGCTTTTTTACAAAACATTTTTCTTTATTCATTGACATAAGTATACGTATTAAATTATGGCACTACAAGAAGACTACCAGTCATTTTACTAGTTAGATGGCCAGTGGTGCTCACTGGTTATAGTTTCTATTAGTTTATTACGATGCATTTACACATGAAAGTACTTTCATGAAAATTCTGTATACGTATTAACACCACAAATTTCACAGAAAAATAATAAACTTTCATGAAAATTTACATGAAAGTGAAATTTCATTTTCAAAATGTCGTCAAAGGGTAAACTCAAGGCGAATTCATGTACACGGTGGTGTCGATACTACAACAAGTAAACAGATCAATGTATTTTTTTTTTGTTGCTTTCGTTGATCGATATGTCAAAAACACAAGCAACTTTTGACATTTCTCTCTCTAAGTAAGAAAAAAAAGTAACACAGCTGTGCTTTCAACGCCACCTGATAAATGATTTCGCCTTGGGTAAACTTCTATCAAAAATTTATCTTCTTCTTCTTTTATTGTTTTGCTTATTTCAAGTTTCAGAGTTACCGAGCCAATTATTCACGCCGAACTTCAGGTATTCGTTTAAAATATTATTTATTTTTATTAGTTTTCATGATATTTATAAATTTTAATTCGAATCATTGTGTTCTTAATATTTAGTTAAAAAAATATATTAACATTCTTTATATATACGAAAAAAACAATTTCAATTGGCAACATTGCTTAGTTATTGTCATTTACTTTCATGAAATCGCTTTCTTGAAATTTTCATTGAAAGCTAGCTGAAAGTTGGACTGAAACAAGGCGAATTAAACTACAGGTGGTGTCGAAACTACAACAATCCAAGAAAAACAGAAACAACATAGGGTTTTTGCATTGCATTTTTAGTCTTTACGGTCCAAAACGTCAACCATTCCTAACAAAACGCTAACAAATCAAAACAAATTCGCTCGAACTGTCAAAATCATATGGCGTTTCAACACCAGTAGTTGAATTCGCCTTGGACTGAAAGTAGAAAGATGTAAATGTGTTAGTGAAAAAGTGTGAGTGTATTGCGACTTTCAAGAAACTAGTAAAGGTTAGTGGCTTCAAAATATAAGGCATTTAAAAATAAATATTTTTTTAAACTTTAAACACAGGATAATTTGGGTTCATCCAAAATGGTCAGTAAAAAAAAAATATTAACTTTCAGAAAATATATAGTTTATACCGTGCAAAAAGCCTGTGTTCCATGGCATAAATCATTAAAGATTTTTATTGACCATTTTGGATGAACCCAGATTTTTCGGAAACTGTCCGAACGATTTTTTGCACGCATCGCTCATTTTGTCCAGAAAACTATTTACTTTCAGAAAATATATAGTTTATACCGTGCAAAAGCCTGTGGTTAATATTTTTTGTATTTTTATTAAAGATATAAATATATTTTTACTTCCCCTTTTTAAATTCCTAAATTCGACGCTAACTTTTTGTTCATATACTGCAAATACCCATTATTTGGATATTTATGTTTCCCGGTTCTTAAATTCCCAAAGTCGACGCTATCTTGGGACACGTAAAAACATTTTCAAACCTACAATTATTTGCCATCAGCTGTTGCCTCAATTTTACGAATTTTTACAAATTTTGCGTTCGCGTACTTTTCTGGAAAACAGCTTTTTGTCAGAGCAAATTTTTCAGTTTACTCATATACTGCATTTTACTGTAAAAGTACCCGAACGCACCTATTAACAACACAGTTGTCAAATGATTATTATATTGAAGGGGTGAAGAAACATTAGATATAATCAAAACGAACAAGAGTATATTTCAGCTGATAATTTTGTGGAAATCATTTGGAATAGAGATACGTTCTGATTATACTTTGTGGTTTTTATCCAACAGTTCATTATGGAGAGTAATGATAATCCATTTTCCGCCCTTTTGGGTGAAGTTAAATCTGGTATAGATAAAAATCTAATCGAGGAAATTTTCCTGTTTACATTGAAAAAAGACAAATCAACTTCCTCCACAAAAAGAGCCCTTTTATGTTTAGCTGATATTATTGTATGCGATGTTGGCTTAGGTACCGAAATGAGTGAGGAACTTTTGGGCCATGCCATATTTGAACGTTTAATGATATCCAACACCAAGGACTACTTAGTTGCTGGGCCACAAGCAGAATTTGCCTTAGAAATCGATACTATTGTGTATTTGCATCGTGCATTTATCGCCTGCGAGCAAGCTAAAACAAAATATCCAGAGCGTAGGGATGCTTGCGAGAATATAAATGCTCTTATTATAACAAATACCAGCACTTGCATGCGCCAACCAGATTTGTACCCTGGTCGCAATGTTTGGGAACAGTGGAGACATCTGATGGAAATGTCTGAAGAAGCTGATTCTGCTGACACCATGGATTTTCTAGTGCATTCGGTACAAAAAATCTATGCCGAGGATGAACCTCTCGAAGCATTAGGAGCTTTAAAGGCTAATTTTTATCCTTTACTCGGTAAAATACAAGCAGATGTTAGTAAGGCCAATTTGATAACGATAAAAAAGAATATCTTTTGGATGTTAAGTTTCTTTGTACGCGACAAACGTATACCTCAAATGGGCGAAGTATTAATTGACTACACAATGCCTAATCCAAATACTAATGGTTAGTTGATTCTTATGTACATACCTACAAATATTGAACTAATTTAAAATTATTTTGTGGTTTCTTTGAAGGTGGTGCTTATATGGATACACTATTTGGCCACTTGTTTAGTTTATCGATAATGCCCAAAAATCAAAATGGGCCCTATGAATTTTTTAGCGAGCTGAGTTTGGAACCAAAAAGCTCCGATCCTGCACTATGGCAATGCATGGCTAGTCATCATAGTGCAATATTTACTCTTGTCAAACAGTTGTTGGTGCAAGGTCAAAATACTAAGCAAAAAACTTTACAATGGTTTGCAAAATGTTTGCATGCTAATGTTGCCCGTGGACATCTTTGGAATAATTTAAATTCCGGTCTGAATAATTTTGTTCATCAAAATGCTAGTGATGCTTTTATGATTGGTCTGACGTCAGTGCTTTTGCGTTTGTGCGCTCCATTATGTGAGCCATCTATGAAGGTTTGTCTAAAAATTGTTTTCAATTCTCTTGTATTGGTACCTACATTTTTGATTTTTAAAAGTTTAAAATAATACAATTGCTTAAAGGTCGGAAATTATATATTTTTTGGATACAATAACTTATTTTTTAAACCAGAGACACTACATTTTGTGCAGAGTTAGGTTAGCTTTAAACCATAAATGCCCAACTATTATTTGCATAAGATGCCTTAAGCCACTGTTCGAATACATGTTAATCATGTGTCAAGCCGTATTTAACTTAAGGAAACTTTTTGTTAAGTTTTATATAACTATCATTTGCTTAAGTTAAGTAAGAGACTGAACGCAGATTCCGGAGGAATCAAATGTTTTTTGTTAATAAGATTTCTCTATGACGTGCATTTCGTTGGTTGCTTAGGCCAGCTCGTCAGGAAACTTTTTCTAAAGACTTTAAAAAAGCCGCGTTTTTGCATATAGAAGGATCCTTTAATAAAATTAGGATTCAGACGATTAGGTTTTCGTTGGTGGAGCTGGGAGTTAAAGACTTTTTGGCGGAGTGGATAGTCTGCATTAGAGATGAGCGGTCCCGTTATTTTTAAATATCATCGTGATTAGTGAACGTTTTTTTTTTTTTTTTTTTCCTCATTATTTATTTATTGAATCTTCATATATTAAATATGAACTAACAATAATTAATCAAATCTTATACTAATACTTTATTTTTGTCCTGCCAATGCTAGACGAAAATTTTTCTCTTCACGGTACGTGAAGTGAACGTGATTTAAAAATCACTGCTCCTTTAAACTGTTATTGTGATCACGGTTTATCAGTTTTCTGTTCTTTTATAGCAATTGCGGCCAAGCTACATGTACAATGCGCGAGCTTTCGCAAGAGCTTTTGTAAGCACTTTGCAAAGATACAACAACAAATTGTAAGAGCTTTCAAATCTGTTTACTTATACATACATACTTGAACAAATAAACTTTGGCTTAAAAAAATACTAATAAGATAGAAGAGAGAAAGAAAGGAACTTGATAAATTTGGTCACAACTGTGATTCGTGATTTTTCAGTAACAGTGACTAAATCACAGGTACAGAAATATCGCTCATCTCTAGTCTGCATGATTAGTAGCAGGATTATCAACTCGAGCCTGGGGGATCAAAGGATAAGGAGGAGGGTTACAGGGGAACACCAAAAGGGGTTCTATGGCATTTACTGTGGTTGTTTGCGGTCAACGGAATTCTCAGGTCCTTTGATTCCATAGGCAGGAAAGTGATTGCCTATGCGGATGACATAGTTCTGCTGGTCAGGAGAAAATTTCTGTCCACAATCGGTGAAATTATGCAGGTGATCTTGGGCGATCTCTCGGCATTGGCGAAGGATAGGGGCCTGGGTGAAAACCCTGCGAAGACGGAACTGGTGCTTTTTACCAGAAAGTTCAAGATACAGTGTTTTAGGGGACAAGTGCTAGATGGTTTCGAGTTAACTATATCGGACAGTACTAAGTATTTGGGTAACTTCCTCGACTGTAAATTGTCTTGGAAGAGAAATACATGCAGGAACTCCATCGGTAAGAACTGGGGACTGAGACCGGATATGGTAAACTGGATTTACACATCGGTGGTTAGACCAATTCTTACTTATGGATGTACTGTTTGGTAGGATGCGTTAAACGTAGATAGCTATAGGAAGATGCTCAAAGGAGTGCATCTCTTGGCATCACAGGTGTAAGGAGAAGCACACCACAGGCAGCGTTGGACATCCTACTATATCTGTCCCCTATTGAGCATAAGGTGAATAGTGTGGCTGCTAGGAACTTATTTAGACTACAAGTCTTCATTGGTTAGACCTAGGCGAGATGATCACACCAGAATTTGGAACGAAGTGAATCTGCTTGATCACGGAAGTATTCTCGAGGGAATTTCGGATCATAGGACTATAACCCTAGACTTCGGTATAACACCATCAGTGGAGTTCCTGGATAGGGAAGTCTGGCGTGGACCATTGGACTGCTTGAGGGGTGGGCAGTATTAACGAATGGATCTAAGATGGAAACCGGCACTGCAGTGTTTTCCAAGCTGAGACACTGCAAGATGGATGGCAATGAGGTGGCGGCCGTACTCGCGAGAGATGGTTCGAGTCTGGACTTAGAGGTAAGGGATAAAGGGATGAAACTCCCCTTATGTCACTACTATGGGGTGATATGGGAAAGATTCCGTGATGCCGTGAACCGGTCCTGTAGGTAAAGAACGGATTGCAGGGTGTCGAGGGCCTTATGGCCCGGATTGGAAGCAGGAGCAACCAGGGTTCTATTAGGATTGGATAGGAGTAGCTTCAGGACCCTTATAGGGTTCCTGGCGGGACATTGTTCTGTTAGGGCTTTTATGGGCAAATGGGACTTTGCCATACCGGACTTCTGCAGGCTGTACGGGGATACCGAGGAGCTAGAGACGGTTGAGCATGTATTGTGCCACTGTCCTAGAATGCAGGGTCTCAGACAAAAATGGCTGGGGAATAAATTGCACGACGATCTGGGGTGCATCGCTGGATGTAATCCAGTTCATTTACTGGGGTTTGTCAGGGAAATAGGATTGCTGTTTCTGTTGAGGGGACTGCAGAGGGAGTAACTTTCCTACGTAGTGCCTACTAATATATTTTACTCTATCTATCTGTTTATTTCTTTCCTTTTTCAATTCTTTTTTTTCTCTACCTCCCTGAAGAGATTCACAATGGACCGCATTGGTCTCCGAGTGGAGGTGCGCCCTTTGGCGCATTACCCTTCTTAACCTAACCTAACCTACCCAAAGAAAAAGTTCCTGCAAATTTGTACAGGAAATGAAAAAATTACTCTCCTAATTGCACAAAAATTGTTATCTGGAACGCTTTTGGTAATTTTGTGCAAGTTCGTAGTGTTTCGCTATGCATGTTGAACAGAACTAATATCTGATTTTTTTAAAGCTAACGCAATTAAAACAAGTTAGAGTGCTATATTCGGCTGTATAATATATAATATATTCTTTGATAAATATTGATAAATATTAATAAATATTGGTAAATATTGATTTACCTGGACAAACACAAAGCAAACAGTAGAATTTTCTTTTTGTTCTAATATTAATAAATATTTCTATAAATACAATCAAAAAGAATGCCGATCCGTTACACAGTTTTCGAGATTCTGTATCTGAAAGCGGGCCAAATTACCTTAAAAATTATCTGTTTTTTTAACACTCCAAATGAGTAAACTTTGAAATCTGATTGTAGTAGGCGTAGCATATTTGAAATCGTTGGACAATTTCCTGTAAAATAGGTTTATTCGATATTTTTTGCACATGCAATTTTTGAATTTTACAACCTCACTTGTTCTATAGGCGCCACTGTGCCTAACTTTCTTAAAAATAAACAAATTGATGATCGTTTCTGAAACTCATTTGACCTCAATAAATACGCTTAAAATCATTGTTTATATATGTAATGATACCAAGGACCCTCGAGATGAGCTTGTGCCATTTTGATAAAAGCCCGAATGAAACACTACTTAATGTGTGATCATTGTGAAGATTATCTACAAGCAACGAATATTTGCGTTAAAGAGCTAAATCGAAACCTAGTAATTTCATCTTTATACTCTCCACCTAGATTTTCAATATCAGAAAGCCAATATTATAAATCACTAGGACCCTGTTTCCTGGCCGCTCGCGATTAGAACGCTAAACATACCTTATGGGAGTCCATCTTACAACACCAAAGGGTCATGTTTTGTTTAATAGAATTTAAAAAATGGATTTAAATGTGGTAGCAAGCCGACAACTAACATATTTGCCTACTGATCAGCAGAAAATTGCAGATGTCATCGATGTTGGCGTGGTTAAAAACATCCCCATAGAAACGATTTATATTGAAGCTTCCTAAGAATTATCTTCCGATCACACATCTACAATTGTCACCATAATGAACCCCAATAGAATTCTAGCTTCTACTGGTTACTTAGCGACGTCAGCCACACAAATCAATTGCTTAAAATATCTCAGTACCCATTGCATAGAAAATATTCCGCTTAGTCCACCGAAGAATGGTGATCTCTCTATTGTCAATTTTGATAGTTATCTTAAACTATAAAAAACAAGAAAGATAGTATAGTCGGTCAAGGCTAATCATACCATACCCTACACAACAGTATATAAGAACCAATTTTTGCAAGTGTAGCTACTTGGGGCCTAGTTTTGAAAAATGCATATATATGAATACCCAACAAACACGGAGGAGAAATCAAACCTTGTCTCAAACGACAAAACTTTGATAATAACAAAAAGGCAAAATTATTTTCAAATTGAGAAATGCATTTATTTTAAATTTGCTTTCAAACGTTATTCCCAAATGTTTTTCAAATATTTTCTTTTAAATTTAAACTTACTGTTTATTTAAATGAACTGTCCGCTACACATTCGGCTTAAAGATATATAATGTTCTTTCTGTCCTTAAGGTCTTAGAAAGACGAAATACTTGGCTTCTTTTTTTAAGGATTGTCCTGGCGTTACACCGCAATCGTACAACAAACTTATATTTTCTTCACTTTCCCGTTTAATTTTTATTCAAATTATTACACTTTATAATTAATTTTTTACCCACAAATAATTAATTTTTTTTTCACAAGTATTAAGGTTTTCTAAATGCGAATTCACTTCGCGTAATATGTAATTTTTCTTTAATTGTGAAACACATTTAACTTTAATCGCCATTTTTTAATGTTTACAATTATTTTTTTTATTAATTTTTCACTCTGATAACAATTTGATATCAAATTGATAAAAAATTTTATACCAAATGCTAATATTCAAATCTTTATAAATTTGAATTCAAATGTTAAATCAAACAATTGGAAAAGGTTTGAGAATTGTGTTTGACGTCAAATGATAAAGTCATTTCATATTAAAGGTTAGACTTCGTGTTTGTTGGATAGGGATATATCTATGTTTTAAATTTCATTAAAATCTCTTATACAGTTTCGGAGAGGCAGAAATTGCCCCCTATCTCCCTTTGTGGTCCTATTTTTAAAAAATGCATAGCTTATGTGTCCATATAATGACAAATTTGCCCCATTGGTCCTTGTGCCAATTAGAACCAATTTCATCAAATTTGTGACCTGTACTTTGCTCAAAAGGTGATTCTGAGTCGATCGGTATACCTTAAGTGGGTCTAGGACCAATATTTTAAGGTGATACACACATCAGCTCAAAAGCATAATACCCTCTCCACTATTGTGGTGTGGGTATAATAATAAAATATATTCTAAAGATGTCGAGCGGCTCTTGACTGAAAAAGGAGAGTTCGAATTTTTATTCAAATTATTACACTTTATAATTAATTTTTTACCCACAAATAATTAATATTTTTTCACAAGTATTAAGGTTTTCTAAATGCGAATTCACTTCGCGTAATATGTAATTTTTCTTTAATTGTGAAACACATTTAACTTTAATCGCCATTTTTTAATGTTTACAATTATTTTTTTTATTAATTTTTCACTTTGATAACAATTTGATATCAAATTGATAAAAAATTTTATATCAAATGCTAATATTCAAATCTTTATAAATTTGAATTCAAATGTTAAATCAAACAATTGGAAAAGGTTTGAGAATTGTGTTTGACGTCAAATGATAAAGTCATTTCATATTAAAGGTTAGACTTCGTGTTTGTTGGATAGGGATATATCTATGTTTCTATGTTTTAAATTTCATTAAAATCTCTTATACAGTTTCGGAGAGGCAGAAATTGCCCCCTATCTCCCTTTGTGGTCCTATTTTTAAAAAATGCATAGCTTATGTGTCCATATAATGACAAATTTGCCCCATTGGTCCTTGTGCCAATTAGAACCAATTTCATCAAATTTGTGACCTGTACTTTGCTCAAAAGGTGATTCTGAGTCGATCGGTATACCTTAAGTGGGTCTAGGACCAATATTTTAAGGTGATACACACATCAGCTCAAAAGCATAATACCCTCTCCACTATTGTGGTGTGGGTATAATAATAAAATATATTCTAAAGATGTCGAGCGGCTCTTGACTGAAAAAGGAGAGTTCGAAGAGAGTGGCAATAGCACAGATCCCCTCAACTTAAGAATTTATGAAATGAGTGCACAAAAAAGCTAAAAAGGTTAGGTTAGGTTAGAAAGGCTGGTGTGAAGCAAACTTCACACCCTCACCCAGAGACCAATATGGTCCATTGTGATGCCTTTAATTAGTGAAACAAAGGAAGAAAGAAGAGAAAGATGTCTAGTGTGACAGAGTAGTAGAAGTAAATGGTGAAAGCACAGGGAAGGAAGATAGTGGAAGATAAGAAATCGGACAGAACAAGCAAAACACAACCCTACCAAACAGGAAAAACTGCCCTACATGTTTCCCAGCCTCCTGCCGCGCAGCCAGGTCATTCCCATTACGAATCCCATCAGATTCTCGAGCCCTCAGCCCGAGACATCTCCTAATTCGTGCAGGAATCTGCTACCTAGCCACCTCAGCCTGCTGTTCTGTAGCCTGGGACAGTGGCACAGAAAGTGCTCAACTGTCTCCAGCTCCTCTGGGTCCTCACACAGCCTACATATATCCGATAAGCCAGACCCCATTCTCACCGCCATTCTGCCTATCATACAGTGGCCCGTGATAATACCTATCATGGTCCTGACGCAGGCCCTACTCTTACCCAGCAGCGCGTCCGAATTTGACCTACTAAGCATCGGCCACAGAGTGCGCGATACTCGGCAGTCCGTTCGGCCCCGCCAAGCCCGATTAGTCCTGTTCAGAATCCATTCCCTAATTCTCCCAAAGTAGAAGCCCATTGGAGGCCTGACCACTTGCAAACTGTCAGGATCTTCCATTTCCGAGCCCAGTCTTGCCAACTCATCAGCTAAAAAGGTTACTACAGTCTCAAAAAACGGCTTCCCTGGAAAAGTATCTTAAGGAACTTAATGCAATTCCACAATCAGAAATCTCAATAGACCAGTTATTTGTAAACCACCAATTTGAAACTTGAATGGAAGAAAGTTGAGCAAGAAAAGTTATTTTCTCAAAATGAGGAAAAACTACGGCGATTTTTAAACAAATTTATCTAAGAAGCTCCATCGACTTCAATTTCACTTGATTTTCATAAATAATTAATTGGTTTAAATAGGTTTACATAACTGGCTGGCACCTCTCACAAAATGGCCGGGACTGAAAAGTAAAAAATATAATAAATATGTAAATAAAAAATAATTTCCAAAAATATGAGCTAAAAGCGGGTATTTAACCGCATTTAGTTAAGCAGACGGGACAGATTGCAAATAATAAACTGAAAAAATTAATGTGGCCCGCCTACTACTAAACATAATTGTACTAAACTTTGGCTTTCAGGTAATTTTAAAGTCTGTTAAGCCAAATTAGTGTTTCCCTTGTTTATAGTTTGTTTTCCTTAATCTTGTTTCGATCTTTTTATTGCATGACGAACTGTTTTTTTGCAGCCGGATTTTTTTTATATTTTATTTAAATGTTTTAGAGTCTAATACGTAGTAAAACTGAATTTTTTTTATTGTTTAACTCTCAGCCCTATTATGAATAAAAATTCCCCGGGAGTTTTTTCCCTTTTCCGATTTTGACAATTGAATTTAAATAGGGAAATGGGAGAAGGGAAAAACCCCCAGGGAATTTTTATTCATAGTTGCCATGGATGGGGGTAGAGCACCAATTTTGCATTTTTGATGTTGAGTGATGAATTGAAAATTAGCAGCCTCGCTAAAAATGCGTGATAGTGGTGTTAAAAAATTTTGCACTCAAAAAAAAAATTGTTTGATTTAAGAAAAAGCCATCATTAGTTTATTGCAACTTTTTTTGTTTCTCACTCATTTGAGTGAAACTTAAAATTTCGCACTAAATTTACAAACAAATAACTTGTTTTTTCATGATTAAAGCCATGGGATATTCCGTCTTTGCCAAAATTTCATGTTGATTAATTTCCTTTGCTTATGCATATCATACCAAGAATCAAGAACTATGCGCATACAAAATTACAATTTTTAAATTTTAGTGAGAGTATGTTTATATGCAGCTTTTTCGATTGCAAGTACAAATTTTGCACTATTTTAATTGAGTGCAGATTTTATGCATTCAATCACCGTTAGTGATAGTGAAACAATTTGCAATACCTCTCAATATTTTTAGTGCTAGTGAAAAAAATTACAATCATCACTAAGCTGGTAAAAAATAGTGCAAACTAATAAAAATAACAGTGCAATGCTGATTTAAACCAATATTTAGTGCACTACCCCCAACTATGTTAATTGGCCTGTATATGTTTCTTTTTGCATATTAATATAATAAAATTAATTCAAATAGAGGTGTATGTTTTCTCTCATTGGATAAAATTATTTGAATTATTCTAGTAATTCGAACAATTTAAAACTAGGGATGTATGGGGATGGGTGCCCCGGTAGGCAAGCTGATAGTGAGCTAGTCCATCAGTACCGGGGTTGTGGGTTCGATTCCCGTCAGACTCTGGTCTCCTGCAGACAAGCGAAGAGCTTCGCGGGATTAGCGTAGGAACAATAAAAAAGAAATAAAAATTAAACGCCGTTGTACCGATACCGATATTCAAAAGCAAATATCGGCGATACCGATACGAATATTGCATTTTATTTCCAGTTAAAATTTACAAAACTCAAAGTAAAGTAATTTTTTCACAATTCAAAATAACAACGTGAGATATTAATATTTGAGATGGATATTAATAAGATTTTAATCAAGTAAACGTGCTATATTAGGCTGTGCCGAATCATATTTACCCTTCACCATAGTATTAAAAATCCCAAATCTTATAATATATAACAACCTAGCTCCCATCATATGGGGGAAACTCATTTGGACAGACAAACTGACGGAAGAATAAGCGGGCCTCGTTGAATTAACTCCGCTTCTCATAAGGAACAAGAATATACTATATGTATACTAAGATTCGAATTGTAGAAAAATACAATGACAAACTTATATAAAAGCTTTTGCAGAAATAGAAGATTTCACAAGTCCGTTTGAACCAGACCTGCAGTGAAAAATAGTCTCTCAGATGCCTCAGATCTTATTTGAAAACTTAAATCTTTCTGCCCCATTTTCTTCAAGTTTGGGTATAAGAAGCAATTCCGCCCGTAAAAAGCGGATCTGCGACACTAGAAATATTACGATATCTAAAGTATCTCTCAATTATTCTTAAGTGAAAATCATTATAATGACTATGCACAGTGGAAGATTTCGGCAAAAAACCTATAACTTTGGTATTTCTTTTCGTAAAGCGATAAACCTTAGGCCTGGTTTCTGAGATGTGGATTAAGTTTAAACTTAGTTAACGTAGTCTGAAACTCGGATTTTTCCGGCGAAACGTGATTTTTTTATTATTTCATCAAAGACCAATATTTTAAGCAAAACTAAGCTGTTCCGTCAAAATTTTGTATACAAACTTGGTAATGGCAGCACAAATCGGGTTTCAGATTTCGTAAACCTAGTTTAACTGAGATCTCAAAAATCCATACTTAATGCGATGGTGAAGTAGCTGAAGGCCGCTGTATTAACGTTTTATATACATATATAAATTCTTCATTGAATTTAATTTTCATTAAATTATTTTTATGAAGAAAGGAATTTTACAACAAGAAATTAATTAAAATTTGTTGATAATTATTCATTCTTGACTGAGCTGAAAATTGAACCCAGTTTGCCCTGACTTGTTTCGATTGTAACCACACAATTTCTTCAGAGGGGTTTGCCGTTTAGCACCCAATGCCATTGACGACGGATGACGTCGTTAGTCATACATCAATCTTTAAACCAAATGGTATTTTACTTGGTAGAACGAAATTTGCTTTGAATGAATGATTACCTATTTTAATTCATTTACATGTTCCTCCTTACTTCTGTTTTTCGTACTTTTTCTCAAGAATTCTTCCTGAAATCTAAAGTACATTTTTTTTCATGTTTTTGACTTTCATTTTCTTGTTGACCTTTTTCAGCACAACTTCAAGGACAAATGTAAACATATAGCTCGTACCTTAGCTGTTAATAATTATTAGTATTGTGGTTATTTTATTGAACTGTTAATGGTTTTTAATCCAGCTCAGTCAGGAATGAAAAATTATCAATAAATGTTAATTAATTTCATGTTGTAAAATTACTTTCTTCATAAAAATAATTTAATGAAAATTAAATTCAATGAACTTAAGCCTAATTAAAAATATCGAAATTTGGATTAAAAACCATTAACAGATCAATAAAATAACCGCAATACTAATTATTATAAATTATTATTATTTTTTTTTTTTTTTTTTTTTTTTTTTTTTTTGAGATTTGCACGATGTTTTCAATAATAACTGTTACTGTATCATAATTTTTTTGAAATGTCTTAAATTTTTAATAATATGGGTCACTGAAAAGGTGATTAATAAGAAACATGGCCTAACTTGGTTTTGAAACTTATACGCCTGGGTTCTATATTCCACTACAACATGAAAAGAAATTCCACATATACAATTTCACTGTATTCTACAAAAGAACGTTATTTTTATGATGATTTCATTTTGTTTACAATAACTGTTTAAAGAAATTAAAATTCTGTTTGCTCTTTTAACATATGTATATTTAAATGTGTTACTGACGTCTGGCAAAATTTTAAAGATTTTTTCATTTGTTGTAATTTTGGTCTTTATAAAATCGTGTAAATTATGTTGTATTGCTTCCAAACTTCTTACTTTTCATTAAGGCACTGCAACTTCATCTGACGTTTCATCTAATAATGTATCTTTAAAACTTTTGTCATATAAGTTTTCCAATTCAATTGGGCTGATTTGTCTCTTTTCTAGAAACGCCGAATTATCGCACACCTTTTAAACCCTCGAAAGCTCTATAAAGACCGCAAAACTTTGCCACTGCATCATCTTTAGATGAAATATACTGCTTATTGTTAGAACTACTACCAGATGCTGACGTATCCGCTTTGTTCTCGGACAATTTTTGCGAATGCAGGCTTTTCAATCAGCCCAAACATTTTTTCAAGCAGAAGGATATTTTTTGAAGGAAATATGGAAGTTATTTCTCTGGAAGTTATTTTCTCGTAGCTGATCACCCACCGCCCTAACACCCTTATAAAATCTTTTAGCTACTTAAACGTTTTTTCATGAACCTTAGCAATCAACGCCTCTTCTTGTTTCGAATTTTTGTGCTTCTCCCCTAAAAACACAAATAAACTTAACATAAAGAAATGGGTGATTCAAGTAGAGATACTTTTTTCAATAGCCTTTTTTTGACAGATCACGTGTGAGTCGTGTAATGCTGTCATGTTATTTTTGTTTAGTATTGTTTGGCATTTCATAATGGAAAGACTTACGCCTGAACAACGTTTACAAATCGTTCAACTTTATTACGAAAATTCAAGTTCTGTGAGGAATGTGTTTCGTGCACTTCGCTCAACTTATTGTCAACATGATCGGCCTACTGAGCGTACTATTCGCAACAACATCACCCATTTTGAGACCCAGCATTCATTATTGGATAATATTTGACCGCTGTGAAGAAAATATAGCGTCCGTAGCTGAGAGTGTACACGAAGACCGTGGAGTCGATTCGGCGCCGTTCGCAGCAACGCGAACCGTTATCGTGCCATGATAACCAAGTATTTGATGCCTGAAATTGAAGCTCGTGACCTCGGCGACATTTGGTTTCAGCAAGTCGGCGCCACTTTCCACACATCGCATCAATCAATGGATTTATTGAACAATTCGGTGAGCACATAATTTCACGTTTTGGGCCGGTCGATTGGCCACCAAGATCGTGTGATATCACACCGTTAGTCTTTTTCTTGTGGGGATATGTAAAGTCTAAAGCTTATGCGGACAAACCTGCTTCGATTCAGGCCTTGGAGGAAAACATCACGTGTGTCATTCGCCATTTACCAGTCGAAATGCTCGAACGAGTCATCTAAAATTGGACTCAACGGATGGACCATCTGCGACGTAGCAACGGCCAACATTTGATAGACATAATCTTCAAAAAATAAATGCCAAAGAATGTTCTTTCATTTCCCATTAAATTTGAATTTTCTGTTTTTTTTTTTTTTTTTAAAAGTAGGGAACCTCGAAATGGATCACGCTTTAAAAAATTTTATTAATTTACTCACATTTTATTATTTTCGCAAAAAATATATTAAAAAAAACTGGAAAAAATTATATTTAAAATAATTTTTTTTTTTTAGTGAAAATGATTTGTGGAACACAAAAATTTCTCTTGAAACAAACTAAAACTGAAATTTTACTTTTCATTTCACTTTAACGATTTTAATTACACAAACTGATTGGAATTTTCACTTTCACTTCATTTGACGAATGTAGAACACAGGCGATAGATAGTACTTACTTGTGTGCCTTCATACCACTCTGTGTTAAAGCCCTTCAACATCTAAAAACTTCTAAAGAAAATCGGCAGCTTGCCAAACTTTATACTTTTTATTGTTACATTTTTTTAAAAAAATTTATATGAGCGATGCGATAAAAATCCGTCACTCCGTTGTTAACGAAGGCTGTAATATTGCTTCATTATTTTTTAAAAAATCAAGAAAAAATTTAAGGTTTTGTCTGAAATATACTACATACCCCACCCCTGTGCTATGGTGCAAAGGTAAAAGGCTAAGAATTAAAACATGATCTGCTTTTACATTCGTTATTTCTCTTAGTTGTTATACAAAAAAAAAGCATAGGAAATTAAATTGTTTGATCAAAACAAGTTAGAGTGCTATATTCGGCTGTGCCGAATCTTTGATACCCTCCACCGACAGGAGTGGGCTCTTCTTCTTCACAAAAACGAATGACAGCATTAAAATTGGTTGCGGTTTGGACATATATTTAATTATTGACCGAAAATCAGAAAGATGTATACGTTTCTTTTTAGCACTTTAAACTGGCTTGAGTAAAATATCATGATTCGTAACTGTTTCAGCCGAACTAAAAGGATTTTAGGAGGGTAATTTGTATTGGACCGATGGTAAATTATGGACCAATCGTCCCAAAATTCTGAAGACTGATTTATGGTATTACAAAAAATAAATTAGAATAAATTTCAATACAGCAGTGTAATTAGTTTTAGCGTGAACAGTGAATTTCAGAAGGCTGCTTAATATGGAATCTAAGGTTCATTATGGACTAGAGATGAGCGATATTTCTGTACCTGCGATTTAATCACTGTAACTGAAAAATCAGGAATCACAGTTGTGACTAAATTTGTTAAGTAACAGGTACTTGCTAAGTCGTTCTTTTCGTTTTTTGTTACATACACAAATTTTTGATATTTCGCTGTTTGTGTGGGTAATACCGTTTTTGAAAGCAATAACGAATAATGTTGCTCTTTTATTATCTCGTCTACTTTTTTAGTGTTTCTTTTTCCTGTGTAAATATAGAGTTCAGGGTTGTTAGTAGAGATATGCTATATTTTTGAACCTGCGATTTAATCAAAGTTACTGAAAAATCACGAATCACAGTTGTGACCAAATTTGTTATTTAACAGGTACTTGCTAAGTCGTTATTTTCTCATGTTGTGATCACCGTGATCACAATCACAGTTTTAAAGAACAGTGATTCTTAAATCACATTCACTAATCACGATGTTCCTTAAAAATCACGGGATCGCTCATCTCTATTATGGACCGTATATCACAAAATTGAATGATATTTTTTCAGCCATATGACTGAGTTGGAAGAAATTTTACCGCAATATCTACATATATCTGTTACGGTTTTAGGCGAATTTAATTATTTTCCCAAAGTGGGCTTTATATGGTTTTAGGCGTAATAAACTGTTTTCCGAGAGTAGGGTTTATATGGGCCCTAGGGTAAATTATGGACTCATCTTCACGAAATTTGACACTGCGATTTCTAGTCTTATAAATTGTGTGATATACCAATATTATTATGATATCATTATTAATTGCGGTCTTAGGCGTACTAAACTGTTTTCCGGGAGTAGGGTTTATATGGGGCCTAGTGTAAATTATAGACCGATCTTTACGAAAATAGCAGTGTGATTTCTGGTCCTATATAACAGTGACGTTTCAAATTTTAATATGATAGCGATATTTATTACGGTTTTAGACGTACTTAACAGTTTTCCGCAAGTAGTTTTTACATGGGGCCTATGGTCAATTATGGACCGATCTTCACGAAATTTAACAGTATGATTTGCAGTCGTATAAAGCTTTGTGCTAAACTTCATATCATTCCGTGCATTATTCCACCATTTTTGTTAGTTTTTGTATCAAAATGGCCAATTTTTTAAGGGTGGTGGTTCCATATTTTGATTCATAGTTCTAATCCTACTGAACCGATGCTGCTGGATTTGAATCCCAAACTGCTTAGGTTAACAACAAGCAATTTGAGACCAGGTTTTTTTCTTTTCTTTTGCGTTTTTCGAAAGTGAGCGTGCTTTCAACAGACGGACAGACAGACGGGCATGTCTAAATAGACTAAGAATTACTCAAGGAGCCAGAATATATATACTTTATGGGGTCTTGGATGTACAATAAAAAAGTTTCAAACGGAATGACGTACTTAGTATACCCTCATTCACCACTAGTGGTGGAGGGTATAAAAACTAAAAAAATGTCGAAAGTACCGTCGTATCGACAGTAAAATATCGCTGATACCGATGCCGGAAAATCTGAAGTATCGCCGATATATCGGTATCGGTAGCGGTATTCGTTAAATCTTTTTTTTTTTTTTTTTTTTTTCATTATTTATTTATTGAATCTTCATATATTAAATATGAACTAACAATAATTAATCAAATCTTATCCTAATATTTGCTTTATGTCCTGCCAGTGCCAAACACAAAAGATTTAGTCATCACGGTTTCTGTTTACATATATAGGTGTTTATCGCTCATCTGATTGGGTGAGTGCTGCAGTGTCTCTTCTTCTTAAGCGAGTGTGGCCGCCATAATTTAAAATATTTCTAGCTAATGGATTTGGGTGCAGTTCCAGCCTTTTTAAATATTTTACTGCATATTTCGTTATCATAGTTTTTACTAATGGCACATTGAGATCCTTGTGGATATTTGAGTTTTTGACGTACCAGGGGGCGGCTGTGATTATTCGAAGAAGTTTATTTTGGCGCCTTTGAATTTTTTCGATGTTAGAAGCCGAGGCAGTGCCCCATAACTGAATACCGTAGCACCAAATTGGCTTTAAGATAGAGTTGTAGAGTAGAAGTTTGCAATCGAGACTAAGAACAGAATTTCTTCCAATAAGCCAATTAATTTGGATTGCTTTTAGTTTCATTTGAGTTAATTTCGCTTCTATATGCCATTTCCACGTTAAACGCCGATCCAGATGTATACCGAGGTATTTTACATGCGAGTGTTGGGGTATTATTTGATTATTTATTTTAATAGGGGGGCATGTTTCCCGACGCAATGTGATTGTTATATGTGCGCATTTTTGCTCATTGATCTTTATCCTCCATTTTTTTAACCACCTTTCTAGTTCAAATATATGATCCTGTAGATAACGAGATGCTTCTTGACAGTTTGCGTGTACGCTTAGAAAAGCTGTGTCGTCCGCAAATGTTGAGGTATGGGTGTAGCTGTTTGTTGGCAAGTCCGAAGTATAAATTAAGTATAATAGAGGGCCCAGGATGCTGCCTTGTGGGACTCCAGCGTTAATTGGCTGTGGAGAACTTAAAAATTCGCCTTCTTTAATAATAAATTGACGACCGACTAAGTAGCTTTCTAACAGCTTGTGTATGTTTGCTGGTAAGTTTTGCTGCAATTTCAGTAGTAAACCTTCATGCCAGACTTTATCAAAAGCTTGAGACACATCGATGAAGAGTGCTGAGCAATATTTTTTTTCTTCAAAGGCTTTTCTTATGACATTTACTATTCGATGAGTTTGTTCAATTGTGCTGTGTTTTCTTCTAAAACCGAATTGATGATTGGGAATACATCTGTTACCATTTAAAATCGGCGTTAATTTAGACACTAGAAGTTTCTCAAAAAGCTTTGATATATTAGACAATAAGCTTATAGGTCTATATGACTCAACTTTTGTGGGATCCTTTCCTGGTTTAGGTATCATGGTAACTAAGGATACTTTCCACTCTTGTGGGTAGTATTCAAGGCGTAAAATAGCATTAAAAATTAGTAGAATAATTTTCTTTGCTATGCTGGGTAGCTCCAAAAGCATTTTGTTACTGATCTTATCAAAACCAGGGGCTTTCTTGGGGTTTAAATCATGAATAGCCTTCTCGATTTCTCTTACTTCAAACCTTAATGGAACAGCTGACCTAACAGCAACAGGTGGTAACTCGACCGCAGTATCGAAAGATGTATGAGGGGTAAATACGGTTTTTTCTTTTAGTAAATTTTTAAGTTGAGGGGATCTGTGCAATTGCCACTCTCTTCGAACTCTCCTTTTTTCAGTCAAGAGACGCTCGACATCAGTAGAATATATTTTACTATTTTTGATATTTTTGCGGGCTATGCTAGAATGTTGAACAGCTAGTTTGAGATAATTGTCAAAATTTACAATAGAAAGATTCACATTCTCCGGTGTTCTAAGCGGAATATTTTCAGTGCAGTGGGTACTGAGATATTTTTTATATTTTAACCAATTTATTTGTGTGGCTGACGTCACTAAGTAACCAGACGGAGATACAATTCTATAAGGGTTTGATATGGTAAGAATTGTAGGTGTGTGATCAGAAGATAATTCTAAAGAAGCTTCAACGTGAATCGTTTCTGCGGGGATGTTTTTAACCACGCCAAAATCGATGACATCTGGAATTTTTTGCTGATCAGTAGGCCAATAAGTTGGTTGTCCACTCGCGACCACATTTAAATCCATTTTAGACATTGTATTATACAAAACACGACCCTTTGGTGTAATGAGCCGTGAACCCCAGAAGGTATGTTTAGCGTTGTAATCGCCAGCGGCTAGGAAACAGGGTCCTAATGATTTAAAATATTTATAATATTGGCTTTCTGATATTGAAAATCTAGGTGGAGAGTATAAAGATGAAAGTACAAAGTTTCGATTTAGCTCTTCAACACAAATATTCGTTGCTTGCAGATAATCTTCACGATGATCACACATTAAGTAGTGTTTGATTCGGGTTTTTATCAAAATAGCAGAACCTCCACAAGCTCTATCTCGAAGGTCCTTGGTATCATATAATATATAACCATTAATTTTAAACGTATTTCTTGAGGTCAAATGAGTTTCAGAAACCATCATTACATCAATTTGTTTACTTTTAAGAAAATATTCTAGTTCATTTTTATGTTGGCGAATGCCGTTTGCGTTCCAAAAACAAATTTTTAAACAATTCATGGCTTGTTAAGTACAGCTTGCAATAACATCGATTGCATTCTTAACATTTCCTGCATCATATTACCCATTGTATTCGTAAAGTTTGTTACTGTTTGTACTAGTGTTTCCATGGTTTTTTCTAGACGACTTAAATTAGAAACTGGGGTCTCATCATTATTTGGCAAATCACCTTGCATTGGCATATGGTTTGATTTTAGGACGTTAGCGTAGGATGTTCTGTTATTACTAGGCTGCGGTACCTGAATGTCATTAGTATTATTTTGATGTGTTTCCTGAATTTGAGGTTTCGGTCCAACCGAGCGCTTGACGATAGAGTATACAGGGCATCCTCTATAGTTGGCAGTGTGATTACCACCACAGTTGCTGCATTTTTTTACATTGGGGTCGTTTTTAGACTTATCGCAGAGAGCTGTACCATGCAATTCTCCACATACAACGCAAACAGGTGTTAAATGGCAGTATGCCTTAGTGTGACCAAATTCTTGGCAGTTTAAACATTGCACGGGACCGTTTCTTTTATGCGGCTCCTCTATCGTTATTTTCCTATACAGGATATATTTCAGACTGTAAATGGGATGAGTTTCGTTTTTTTTAAGCTTAACGTCGCCGGGTTCTAACTCCACTCGAAATAGTGGCTGGGGATTTTTTTCTCTATTTTTAATATTAACTACATTTTTAATTTTAAAGCCCTTCTCTTCTAAAAACGTTTTTATTTCACCTGGGTCTACCCATGAATCAATGCCCTTTATCACTACCTGAAGACCTTTACTGCTCTTCAGTTGATATGTATAAAAATTCTTATTAAGTGCTTCAAATTTTGTTATTACTTTACGAAAATCATCTTCACGATTAACTTGTATTTTAGTTTCATTTATACTACCACGTTTTATTGCAGCTACATAAAAAGAATTTTCACCTATTACCGAGATCAAATTCTTTATTAAATCACTTGAGTTTTGCTCTCTAAGATATATCGGGGGTGGCTTAGAAGATTTTGTAACGTTTTGTGCTTCCGAGGATTCCTCTTCCAAAATTGCAAACCGATTTTGAGAACTTATTCTATCAGCTGTACCCTCTTTTAAAACTTTTGGGACAGAAGCAACTGCAGAAGAAGTTGGGCTGCGACCCCGTTTTAGCACTGTTATGTACCTATCCATTCCAACTTGTACTTGAGGCTTTTGACCGCTTTTCACCTGTGATACTGAGTTTTCCATCATGCCTGGGGGTAATCTTTTCATCACTTGTTAAAATCGTTTCTGCCACTGAGGCACCGCTTGCAGGTTTTATATTTTTTATTGTATTCGAATCAACCGTATTATTAGACACCGAAGGTGATACAGAGTTTTCTATTGTGCCTGATTGAGGGTTAATATTTTTATCACTTATTAAAATTGTTTCTGCCGTTGAGGCAATGCTTGAAGGTTTTATATTTGTTAGTGTATCAACCGTATTATTAAAAACAGAAGGTGAGAGGGATCGCGTACGAGTAATAGGTTTAGCCGTTAGGTATTTGCTATCATCGACTCTTTTTTTTATTTCTGCATTTGTTTCATTAACACTCACTGTGATATATGCATTTCTATCATTATGCTTAATTGTTTTTGCACTGTTTGCACTCATAAGAGTTTTTTTTTTTTTTTTTACTGTTTACAGTTGTGCTCTTCTTATTTGTTATTGTTTATCAACACCGAGAATAAAAAATGTGTATGTTTATGTATGTATGTACATACATGTATTTTTTTCTTTTCTTTTATTTACTTTTTTTTTTTTTTTTTTTTGTATACTTTATTTGTTCACGTAAAAATAAACCGTATGCCGAGCTTAGAAAACACGTCTATCTTCAACGAGCGCGACAGACAGAAAAAATCTCTAATTAAAACTCCTATTCGGTTAATCTAGCATTTTTTAAATTCAAAAATGGATTAACTTCTTACTCGAGCAAAACCAAAAGGCAAATAATTGGATACTCTAACTGTTGTATCTTCCTGCAAAATGTTTCACTTTAGCTATCCTTGGTAAGCAATTAAGTAAACTGTGTGTTTAGAAAATTTTACTTTTATCACACACCAGCAGAATGTAATGCATTTTCTTTCCCGCTACGCCCTTCGTCAGTTTTCTTTGTGTTCCACTGGATAGTGCTCCTTTATAAATTTCATGTATTTAAATCAACAATTTTAACATATAAAATGTGGGGAATTTTCTTTTTTTATATAAATTACTAGCTGAGCTAGGCAAACGTCTACCCTCAAATGTTTTTTAATAGTAGAGAGTGTATTGTGCTTTTAGTATACCGATAGACTCACAATCACTTTCTGACAAATGTTTCCTTCCTCTAGATCGGGTCGGCATTATTATAAACGAAATTGAATTTTCCGGAATTTAAAATTGATTTTTTTTAATGGAAACTTAAATTCTTTTACCATATGTATGTTGTAAGAAAATTTTTAATATTTTGACAATTAATTATTTTCGAAAGTCCATAAAACAAATCGTCATAAGTATTGGCATTTATAAGAAAAGTAAGAAAATAAACTAAAACCAAGAAATATCAAACACCTATTTTTCACGTTGAAAATAATGCTTGGGAACTTAAGTCTGTTAAACACCAATAAAATCAGACTTCTTAAATGAAAAGTATCATAATGTGAACCCAGACTAAAGAGAGTGGTTATAAAATGCCTGTAATAAAGAAGAACTAACTGATCAAATATAACTCCTAAAAATATGCATCGTGCTAAAAAGACAATCGTATTTTATATGATGAACAGCTAAAACATGAAAATTACCGCCAATCAAATAATTTAAATAAATTTATATTAGAAGCTTAAGTAAAATGCGAAATTATATTAAAACCATTTGTAAATTTGTAATATAAAAAATCGTCAAATTTGGTGTATAAATCGTCCTATCGTCAATAGACCATTTTTGTACCTAAAATTCGTCAAAATGACGATAAATAGTCAAATCTGGCAGCTATGATCACCATAGCTTAACATATCGGGTCCATTCATACCTACACAAAAAAATATATACCTTTAGACCAACGATCATCACGCTATGCCCCTAGGGGCCGAGCACTTTTCGGGATTTTCACACACACAACCCGAATGTTACCGAAACTCACTTCAAAGATTGTAAAAAACTATAATTTCATTCAGTTGTATGCGAGCTGTCAAACAAGCAGGTCGCCGTCGCTTTTGTTATTTAAAAACGAAAACAAAACACATATTAAATATCTCAACTGAGTACTTTTATTTATCTCTCTTTTGCAGAATTTTCAGTACACTTTGAATAGAGAGTGAGGAAAAACATTTAATTTTCATCTAATATTTTGAATAAAACTGCATACAAATTAAAAAAAATAAAATAAGTGCATACATGCAATTATATAACAAAAAATATGTTTAATACACAAAAAATTTGTTTTCGACATGTTTATCTAGAAATTTCTTTCAGTGCACCCAAAATACACTCACCACTACAAAAACATTTTCAACTGCCTCTCTTTGTGAAAACCTCTGCTTTAGACTACAATGAAGAATTTTGTTAATAAAATGACCCCAGCGGATCAAAATTTTATCAGGAAACTTATTTTAGTTTAACAAATATATTTTCTAATGGTAATTTTTTTTAAAGGTTACGGGAAAATTCCCTTTATTTGCATTTGGTTACATTATCGTTACATATTGTTACGTTACTGCCTTTTCAATAACATTTTTGGTTTATTTCCTTTTTTATAAACCTCTTGAGTTCTTTTATTGCAACTTTAATAAAATAAAGTAAACACTTTATTTATAGCTGTACTATGAACTATTCACACCACTTTATTTAGAACTTAGTCACTAATACTTGCGATCTACACACATAAATGTTCGAACTAATACTGATGATCGATGCCCACCTTCGCGAGTATTTATACTCTGTTCTCTGACATCTAGGTGTCTAAAGCCTATAGTACACGGCATGTAAAAAGACACATGCGCATGTGGTTCTGACGTAATTTTGACGTCAATGCAAAGCCACAATAAACATTGCGTGTTGTGTGATGACGTCAAAATTACGTCTGAACCACATGCGCATGTGTCTTTTTACATGCCGTGTACTATAGGCTTAACATGTCTAACATTTTCGACATATCTGGGCCATTCGAACTGTTAGTATCTTAAGGCCATGTCAGATAAAACTTTTGCTTCGCGTTGCGTTACCTATTCGCTTTGACATCTAAGATAAAATATACATATTTATACGAAACATGTCACATAAAGTACTTTCAAAGCGGAGAGAAGCAAAAAGTTAGCCAACTCTCATCTTTTTGCGCGCTTTGACAATTGGCTAGTATAATTTTCTTTTGTTTTTTAATTTTTTTGCCAAATTCAATTCCAAAAAACCGTCCAATTAAATTTTTAACTCTTATTTTTATAACAAATAATTAAATGTACAAATTACCAACCGCTTTTATAAGTAAACAAACAATGCGTGAGTGTTGTCAAAGTTTTCATTGTGTCATACACCTTTTGCTTTGCAATTTCTGCCCAAAGTTAGAAACGTCACGCAAAGCGACAAAGTTGTATCTGACACGGCCTTTACAGCTAATATCATTATGCATTAACACTGAATTTAAATTGATTTATACATCAATAAACTAAAGCATACTTTATGGGTTCAAAATAATCTTAACACTATTATGTTATACAATTATGTATAACAATCATAACATTACATTTGTACTAGAAAATTCTGCACAGTGGCTTTACAATAGAAATATGCGTAACTAATACAATAACATTTTTTTTTTTAGTAGTTATTTATTGAATCTTCATATATTAAATATGAACTAACAATAACACGGTGCTACATAATTTCCTTTTTTGCAAGCACTTTCAAAGTGACCTAGTGCTTGTTATAGGTCCAGATGAGTATATTATAAAACCGGTTTTAAAAGTTTCAATATACCTCCAAATTCCTAGTTATGGAACAAAGAAATTTTTTTGCGGCTGCTACTTTTAGATATTTATAACTTTTTTATTTAATAGCCGATTTTTGAAATTCAAACGGTTTTGGAAAGCAAAATAATTGTTATTTGTAAATATATATACTTTTCATACAATATTAGCTCAAATACGAATAGATTTTTTCAATTATATGGAAAATTTTTAATTTTTTTTAAACTTTTAAAATTTCTACGAGACTTTTTTCCGAATTAAGTTTAAAGACAGTATTTTTCTGAGTAAAATGAGACATCATGTGTTGAACTCGGTTGAGAAATGAGGAAGTTATAATACTTTTTGCGAACAAAAGAGTGGAAACCTGTTTCGATTAGATTAGCATGATTTAATAAAATAACTTTAATCTAGTAAAACTTAATGAATTTTATATTTGTATCACCAATTTATACATGAGCATTTTAAACAAACATATTGGGGTTCATTCCAAGCCCTCCTTACGTACGACCGATTAAAATATAGATTATAAGCTTCTAACAAAAAAGATTACGCTTATTACACATTGTAAAGGTGGGCAAACTTCGTATTGGTTTGTAATAAAATATTAAAAATACACTTCACTTAAGCACAATATTATTGTAAAAAAATACCTTAATTTAAAAAAACAATTTTTTTCTAATTCGAAAAAACTAACTAAAAAACAGAAGTTTTGCAATTATCAAAAAAATAACAGTATTTTTAAAAAGTACTTTCAATAATGTTTATTTTAGTGATGGGTCCATGAGGGGATATTGACCCACACTCACTCATACAAGAGAAAAATTTTCTAATCACGCACTGACATCGTGGCTCATTTTAGTTCTATACACATTCACAATCTCGTGATTAAACTCAAAATATCGCATGATTCACGTGAATAATGTTTAAACACTCTGCGTCAGTGTTTTTCAAGTGAATCACGCAAAATCGGCTCACGTACTCATCTCTGGTTCAACGAGCTTTTTTATTGCTTTCTTACACTTTCATGCTCTTTCTCTCATACTCTCCTTCACTCAGCATACTACACTCATATAAAAAAGAACAAAAATTGAGCTATTTACAAGTACAATTGACCTGATTCTCTTAAATTTCGTTTGTCATTAGCAAAAACTCGAGATCTTATTATTTTAGTTTTTTTGTACCTATATATTCAAATTTACTTGTTTAAAATAAGCGAATTGTATTGTATTAACAAAAGAAAAAAATAGTATTTTTTAAGGAATTTTAATGGTTTTTTTGTTATAATAGCTCCTCATAAAAAGTACTATAACTTCCTCATTTCTTAACTGATTTCAACAAATGACGTCTCCTTTTACTCAGAAAAATACTGTCTTTAATATATTTATTGTCTTTAAACTAAATTCGGAAAAAAGTCTCGTAGAAATTTTAAAAGTTTAAAAAAAATTAAAAATTTTTCATATAATTGAAAAAATCTATTCATATTTGTGCTAATATTGTATACAAAGTGTATATATTTAAAAATAACAATTATTTTGCTTTCCAAAACCGTTCAAATTTCAAAAATCGGTTAATAAATAAAAAAGTTATAAATGTTTAAAAGTAGCAGCCTCAAAAAAATTTCTTTGGTCCATAACTCGGGAATTTGGAGGTATATTGAAACTTTTAAGCTTGGATAGGTAACATGCTCATCAACACCTTTAACGCACACTAGGTCATTTCAGAAGTGCTTTTCGAGTGTAGCACAGTGTAATTAATCAAATCTTATCCTAATATTAGCTTTATGTCCTACCAATGCAGGACATAAAGCATCTGATTGGGTGAGTGCTGCAGTGTCTCTTCTTCTTAAGCGAGTGTGGCCGACATAATTTAATATATTTCGAGCTAAAGGATTTGGTTGCAGTTCCAGCCCTTTTAAATATTTTACTGCATATTTCGTTATCATAGTTTTTACTAATGGCACATTGAGATCCTTGTGGATATTTGAGTTTTTGACGTACCAGGGAGCGGCTGTGATTACTCGAAGAAGTTTATTTCCCATAACTGAATAGTTCAGTATGACTCAACTTTTGTGTGATCCTTTCCTGGCTTTGGTATCATGGTTACTAAGGAAACCTTCCATTCTTGAGGGAAGTATTGAAGGCGTAAAATAGCATTGAAAATAATAAGAATAATTTTCTTTGCTATACTTGGTAGCTCCAAAAGCATTTTATTACTGATCTTATCAATACCGGGTGCCTTCTTGATGTTTAAATCACAAATAGTCTTTTCGATTTCTCTAAACTCGAATCTTAGGGGAATAGCTGCTCTAACATTTACAGTCGGTAACTCGACTGCTATATCGTGAGCTATATTAAGGGTAAATACATTTTTCAGATGATTAACAAACAGATTTCCTTTTTCAATATCATTTCTTGCCCAACTTCCATTCAAGTTTCTTAATGGTGGCTTAGGTATAACTGGTCTATTGAGACTTCTAGCTTCACGCCATAATAAGTAGTCTGATTGTGGAGTTGCATCAAGTTCCTAAAGATATTTTTCCAGGGAAGCCGTTTTATGAGACTAAAGTAACTTTATTAGCCTTTTTGTGCACTCTTAATGAAGTCTTAAGTTGGGGGGATCTGTGCAATTGCCACTCTCTTCGAACTCTCCTTTTTTCAGTCAAGAGACGCTCGATATCCGCAGAATATATATTATTATTTTTGGTTTTTTGAGGGTTATGCTGGAATGTTGAACAGCTAGTTTGAGATAACTGTCAAAATTAACAATAGCGAGATCCATTCAATTTATTTGTGTGGCTGACGTCGCTAAGTAACCAGACGTAGATAAAATTCTATTTGGGTTCATTAGAGTAACAATTGTAGGTGTGTGATCGGAAGATAGTTCTAAGGAAGCTTCAACATGAATCGTTTCTGCGGGGATGTTTTTAACCACGCCAAAATCGATGACATTTGGATTTTTATGCTGGTCAGTTTGCCAATAAGTTGGTTGTCCGCTCGCGACCACATTTAAGTCCATTTTAGAGATTGTATTATACAAAACACGACCCTTTGGTGTTATAAGCCGTGACCCCCAGAAGGTATGTTTAGCGTTGTAATCGCCAGCGCAGTGGCTGAAAATCGTTTTTCATTGGCCAAAATTCTGTAACTTTTGAACCGAAGGAGATATTTTAGTGAATTTTTTAATCGACAGATATATTCTTAAACTTTTCTCCACTTTCAATTTCATTAAAATCGGTTAAGGAGTTATTGGGGAATTTAAGGGCAAAGTGGAACTTTAGATTTTTTAACTTTAGCGTGAAATGTGGTTTTTATTTAATTGTTTAAAAAGTATGTGAATAAAAAAATCTGTTAAAAATAAAAGCAGTAATAGATTTTAATAGCTTTTGTAAAAATGTGAGGTTGTGTTTATTATTATTTTTTACTAATACAATGTCTGTCTTAGATCTAATGAATTATAATTATTTTTCATTTAATTGAAAGATTGATTGTAAATATTCCATATTCTGTTATGTGTTATTTCTGTTCTTTAGTAGTTTTTTGACTTCTTCCTCTAAATCCCGATGTTCCACTTTTCATTGATTTCGAATACTGGAGATGAACGGATCTGACGTTGCCAATAATATGTTAAATAGATCTTCATTTGTGGAATTTCGTGAAATTTTTCTAGTATTGTGCTCTCTATAAAATCTGTAATTCCTATTCCTTTTTTCCTGAGCTTCCTCTGATAAATCTCCAAGAGCACCAACTGATATTTAATGACATCTTCTCCATGATAAAGGATATTGTGAACTGTAGCAGACATATTTATCCATGGGTACTTGGTTATATTTTTGCAGTTTCCTTAGCAAAATCTCCAAATTTTCTGGAGCCAATTTCTTCATTGCACGCAAGTTCTTCTAGGATTATTTTAAATCTAAAAATTAGGTTAAAATCAACACCTGTTATATCAGATGCTGTTTCTGGATCTGAAAACAATCTTCTTGAGGTATTGCTATCATTTGTATTGTCTGACCCTTGTTTTGGCTGATCTATAAACAACCCAAATTTGGGATATTCATCTTGAACATGTTTCCTTTTTGAACTTCTTAACTCCTTGTTGGTTTCGTTGTTTCTTATTGATCCTGAAGATCCGAAATCCAAATCATAACTGATTCTTAGTATGTGTTCCATAAGTCGTATTCTTCCATGTAGTGGTGATAATCCAAATTCATAAGCATCAGTATTATCTAATGATTTTGTGGGGACTTGGTTTAATTGGCTTGATGTTGCATGGCATATGATGCAGCTGGATGCAGCCTTCGTGTTAGTCAAAGCCTGGCCTACTTTTCCATATATTATTGTTAGCACTAACTGGTAGCTAACTTCAATTTGCTGTCCATCTAAATCTAATTGTAATGGCTGTAGTGTTGCAATTTGGGCCTTGATATCACTAATTTCTTTGTTAATGGCATCATGAGTTTCCTTTTTGAATTCAAATTTGATAGGCCTGCAGTATTTCGTACAAGATGGTGTCTCATTTTTCCAAATATCCTTTGTTTGCGTTGTACTAGTCGAAGGCTCTGAATCTTCCGAAATCTTTTTTAATCGCAATGGTACAAATGACACCATGAACATATCTGAGTCCGAAATAGTTTCAAATACTGCTTGATTGTATTGTTTTTGTCCGGAAGAACCATCACATCCCCATTTACAAAAAAGAATTAACTTTGTGTTTCCATATTTCTTTAACTCATTTCCTTTTATTGAGTGTAGCAAGCGTTCGGCTGTATGATGAAGTAGATATTGTAGTTGTACCTCTGCCGAAATTGGCGTGATTGTAATAGTGTCCTTTTATGGCAAACACTCCATTTTACCAGCTGTTATGTGATGATATGCTGGATACAGATTTGAGCCATTTTCAATCGCACGCAATCTGAGCTGAAGGCAAAAGCACATGATTTCTGTTACTTCTGCAAACATTTTTGCGAAATAATAAAAAATTTAAAAAAAATTTTTTTTGGAGTAATTTCATTAAAAATAAAAAAGTGTTAAACAGACGGGTCCAAACGGGTACAAGAGTATATACAGGGTTAAAGAAAACACTCACTTTTCCCTCAGTGGTTTCACCTTCTTAATCCCTTTTGATCCGCAAAAGTTATATTCTACTAAAGTTGAAATTTGACAAAAATATAGTAGTTTAGAAAATATGTCTTAACATATCAAATATAAATAACGTAATATTTTTTTTCTTTAAAGGCTTTTCTTATGACATTTACTATTCGATGAGTTTGTTCAATTGTGCTGTGTTTTCTTCTAAAACCGAATTGATGATTGGGAATACATCTGTTTTCATTTAAAATCGGCGTTATTTTTGACACTAGTAGTTTCTCAAATAGCTTTGATATATTAGACAATAAGCTTATAGGTCTATATGACTCAACTTTTGTGGGATCCTTTCCTGGTTTAGGTATCATGGTAACTAAGGATACTTTCCACTCTTGTGGGTAGTATTCAAGGCGTAAAATAGCATTAAAAATTAGTAGAATAATTTTCTTTGCTATGCTGGGTAGCTCCAAAAGCATTTTGTTACTGATCTTATCAAAACCAGGGGCTTTCTTGGGGTTTAAATCATGAATAGCCTTCTCGATTTCTCTTATCTCAAATCTTAGTGGAACAGCTGATCCAACAGCAACAGGTGGTAACTCGACCGCAGTATCGAAAGATGTATGAGGGGTAAATACGGGTTTCAAATGATTAACAAAAATATTTCCTTTTTCTATGTCATTTCGTGCCCAACTTCCATTTAAGTTTCTTAATGCCGGTTTAGTGATAACTGGTCTTTTAAGATTTCTAGCTGCACGCCATAATGAGTAGTCAGATTGAGGAGTTGCATTAAGTTCCTTAAGTAAAATGGTAAAATGTATTTATGAATAATTCCAAAGAAAATATAAATTGGATCCATATGAAAGTCATTGTACATTAACATTGTACAAATCCGTTCTGCTGCTGCTAACTGTAAACATAATCTTTCAACTTTACCTTCCACTCAACTGCTAATAGATTCCCTAACTGATGGTGAATGCGCGGAAAAGGTGTTAAAAGCAGAGTTCGAAAATAAACTGTAAAGTACAGCAAGATAAGGTACCACACAGTTTTTTTAACTTTTGTTTGTGCACTTGTACACAAACAAAATATGGTACATAACTATTGTGAGCTGACGAACAGAAACACTTAGATAACTTACCGAACTTATTTTAGAGTCCGTGTTAAGTTCTTTTAAGGTACTTATCTGTACTTTTTAGTGAACACGTAGTTAACTTTTAGCTAACATGATATGTTTTTTTTAGTGTCTGCGTAGTTTATTTATTGAGAAAATATAATTTGAAGTTAAGTTTTATAACAGGAGTGCAGAAATATAAGAAACAAATAGTGCAAAAATATATGAAAAATTTTAAAAAATTCACGTTAAAATTCAAGAAAATTATGTAGTAAAGAGGCCTAATAGAAGGCCTTTTTGCAGACTAAAGATCTCCCAGCCGCATGCTAACTTTATTACCAATTAACAAGGTGTGTCATTGGAGACCAACACCTTGCACTTTTGCATCAATTTTAAGCACTTCTGGAAGGGTTTCTAAAAAGATTTAAAAATAAAGCTTTATCCAAATTTTATTGTTGTGGCAAATAATACGAAGTAAGTCAATTAATAACTAAACTTGCAACACGTTCTAACATAACTACTAATAAAACGATTGCGACACCCCTTATCTTAGAAAAGAAAAATTTTAATTTGTAAAATATTTAATAAAAACTTTTCTAAAAGACCTTTTCAAAGAAGGCAGAGTGGAGTAATTAAAAGTTTACTTACAATTTAATTGTGAACCTTCTTAAAGGCCTAAAAAGTGAATCGCTTGCAATTTTCACTGCTGGGCAGCATGATTAGCCTGTGTGTATTTTTTTTTTTTTTTTTGTAAAATTATTTCTTGACTGGTGAACCAAAATGTATGTGTTGTTTTTTTTTTTTGTAGGCAAATATTATTGAAATAAAAAAAAACTAAGAGAACTGCAAATATCGTCATCTTAAATGCAGAATATTGTAACATCAAATTTCATAAGTTTACATGAGAAGCAAAAAACCTTGTAAAATGGAAATTATATGAGATATTAGAGTATTAAATATTTAGAATAAAAATGCGAGAACCGATATATTTTTTATAAAAAAATATTATTTTTATTATATTCAACATTTTTGATTTTTCGAATTTATTCTATGAAAAATTCAAGGAATAGAACTATTACAAAAAAGCTCATAGAATATATTCGAAAAATAAAAAATTTTGAATATAACAAAGTTGCTTATGAAAAGAAATAATTCCCAATATCTATTTATTGTTATTTATTTAGTTATGTATGTTGCGTTATTTTAAATTGAATGTGTGTTGCGTTATTTTAAATTCTCTGAAACAAAACGACAAAAATTTAAATATATTGTTAAAAATTACAGGAATAATTGAATATTAAGATACTATAATAGAATATTAAGACAATAATCGCATAATTAATATGTAGCAAGAAGTAAATTTTAATTAGTTAATTTCTGAAAAATTTAAATAAGAAGAATGAAAGTTTTTCAATTAAGAGTAGTATTGATAGCAGCCCCCGTATTCAGTGAACGAAAATGTTGTACAAAGAACCACTTATCCTAAAAAAAAAAATACTATTAGTATTTAATAAAGCCGTAAAAGGATTAACAGAAAATATAGCTAAACAATTTATATTCCAGCACTTTATAAAAAATGCTATTATGTATGTGATGTAGAAGACAAGTAATTTATTATTTAACACAAAAATCTTTATAATAGTCTTTTTGAGGATATTGATGAAGGACGATTTGGAAGAATGCAATACTAACAAAAATAACAGATTATTTTAATTAAACGTGGAAAAAATATTTCTATTGTTTTATAAACATTCTATATCAATAATGAAAAAATATTCTGGTCCAATAGTAACAGATACATTATAGGAAACTCGTCTGTATTAAAATTTATTAAAAAGTATATATGTACATACGAGTATATTAACTCATAACATTAGAAATGAAACAAATAATGGAAAAATCCTATCATAAAAATAATGGCATCCTGCTGGAAGCAAAAATCTAAGGATCTGCAGATGTTACCATTTATTCTTGGAAATTCTTAGCGTATGGGAGTGCAATGGGTTAAGTTGTGAAATTTCTAACAGTCCAATGAAGAAGCATCTGATAGTCATACTTAATATAGGTTTTCTAATACATACATATATATGGATTCGGTTTATATTAATTTTACCGCACGGTTTTCCTGTTTGCTTATGCAACAATTTGCAATTTGATCACTTATTCCACTAACACGTTCAGAGTATGAAACAGAATACCCATTTTTGACGTAAAAAAATTATGTGTTCGTAAAAATATATCAAATACTCTGCTAATTTTTTTTTAATTAAGATTATTCATTATGTAGTTTTAGTAAATTATATACTTAATGATAAGCCATTTTTGATTTTGTTAATAGCTTGGATATTTTTTAAGGTGGAAGTTTAAAATTTTTTTTAAATATTTAACCTAAATCGTAATCAATAATAAAGTCTATTTCAAAATTTTCAATTATACATTGCTTTGCATCTTAGCAAACGATATGTATACTGTTGTAAAAAATTCTTTGATGCTTTTAAAAGGGACCGCTTTTTTCTTAAGCAGACATGAAGGCAAAACTTATTGAAAAAAAAACTGCATGAGCAAGTATAGAAACCTGGGCGCTGTTTCTCAAAACTACAAATTACAAATCTACAAGTAAAATACATAAAAACAAAAGTTGTAAAATTGTTGCTTTTTTAACGTAAATGAAGTGATTTTATGGTCCCATGCAGATTTATTATAAGGAAGTTCGATTGTACCTGCTGTCACATTTGCTTTTACGTATAAAGGTTGTTTACACATAATTTTTAGCAAAACAAGCCTTTTTTACTTTAATTTCAAATATTTGTTACCTATTTAAGAAAAATTTTATCAACGAAATAAACCACTGTTCTGGTGCGTAAAACCAAAACTGTATTACAACAACAACACGTATTGAGTACTTGGAGTTTTTTTTCAATAAGTTTTGCCTTCATGTCTGCTTAAGAAAAGGACCGACCCTTTTTAAAGCATAAAAAAAATTTTGCAACAGTATACATATGGTTTGCTATAATGCAAAGCAATGTAGCATTGAAAATTTTGAAATATACTTTTTTATTGATTACGATTTACGTTAAATATTTAAAAAAAAAAATTAAACTTCAATTTTAAAAAATATCGAAGCTATTAACAAAATCAAAAATGGCTTATCATTAAGTATATAATTTCCTTAAACAACATAATGAATAATCTTAATTAAAAAAAAAATTATTTGATATATTTTTACGAACACATTCATTTTTTTTTACGTCAAAAATGGGTATTCTGTTTCAAACTCTGAACGTGTTAGGGGAATAAGTTATCAAATTGCAAATTGTTGCATAAGCAAACAGGAAAACCGTGCGGTAAAATTAATATAAACCGAATCCATATATATGTATGTATTAGAAAACCTATATTAAGTATGACTATCAGATGCTTCTTCATTGGACTGTTAGAAATTTCACAACTTAACCCATTGCACTCCCATACGCTAAGAATTTCCAAGAATAAATAGTAACATCTGCAGATCCTTAGATTTTTGCTTCCAGCAGGATGCCATTATTTTTATGATAGGATTTTTCCATTATTTGTTTCATTTCTAATGTTATGAGTTAATATACTCGTATGTACATATATACTTTTTAATAAATTTTAATACAGACGAGTTTCCTATAATGTATCTGTTACTATTGGACCAGAATATTTTTTCATTATTGATATAGAATGTTTATAAAACAATAGAAATATTTTTTCCACGTTTAATTAAAATAATCTGTTATTTTTGTTAGTATTGCATTCTTCCAAATCGTCCTTCATCAATATCCTCAAAAAGACTATTATAAAGATTTTTGTGTTAAATAATAAATTACTTGTCTTCTACATCACATACATAATAGCATTTTTTATACAGTGCTGGAATATAAATTGTTTAGCTATATTTTCTGTTAATCCTTTTACGGCTTTATTAAATACTAATAGTATTTTTTTTTTTAGGATAAGTGCTTCTTTGTACAACATTTTCGTTCACTGAATACGGGGGCTGCTATCAATACTACTCTTAATTGAAAAACTTTCATTCTTCTTATTTAAATTTTTCAGAAATTAACTAATTAAAATTTACTTCTTGCTACATATTAATTATGCGATTATTGTCTTAATATTCTATTATAGTATCTTAATATTCAATTATTCCTGTAATTTTTAACAATATATTTAAATTTTTGTCGTTTTGTTTCAGAGAATTTAAAATAACGCAACACACATTCAATTTAAAATAACGCAACATACATAACTAAATAAATAACAATAAATAGATATTGGGAATTATTTCTTTTCATAAGCAACTTTGTTATATTCAAAATTTTTTATTTTTCGAATATATTCTATGAGCTTTTTTGTAATAGTTCTATTCCTTGAATTTTTCATAGAATAAATTCGAAAAATCAAAAATGTTGAATATAATAAAAATAATATTTTTTTATAAAAAATATATCGGTTCTCGCATTTTTATTCTAAATATTTAATACTCTAATATCTCATATAATTTCCATTTTACAAGGTTTTTTGCTTCTCATGTAAACTTATGAAATTTGATGTTACAATATTCTGCATTTAAGATGACGATATTTGCAGTTCTCTTAGTTTTTTTTTATTTCAATAATATTTGCCTACAAAAAAAAAAAAACAACACATACATTTTGGTTCACCAGTCAAGAAATAATTTTACAAAAAAAAAAAAAAAAATACACACAGGCTAATCATGCTGCCCAGCAGTGAAAATTGCAAGCGATTCACTTTTTAGGCCTTTAAGAAGGTTCACAATTAAATTGTAAGTAAACTTTTAATTACTCCACTCTGCCTTCTTTGAAAAGGTCTTTTAGAAAAGTTTTTATTAAATATTTTACAAATTAAAATTTTTCTTTTCTAAGATAAGGGGTGTCGCAATCGTTTTATTAGTAGTTATGTTAGAACGTGTTGCAAGTTTAGTTATTAATTGACTTACTTCGTATTATTTGCCACAACAATAAAATTTGGATAAAGCTTTATTCTTAAATCTTTTTAGAAACCCTTCCAGAAGTGCTTAAAATTGATGCAAAAGTGCAAGGTGTTGGTCTCCAATGACACACCTTGTTAATTGGTAATAAAGTTAGCATGCGGCTGGGAGATCTTTAGTCTGCAAAAAGGCCTTCTATTAGGCCTCTTTACTACATAATTTTCTTGAATTTTAACGTGGATTTTTTAAAATTTTTCATATATTTTTGCACTATTTGTTTCTTATATTTCTGCACTCCTGTTATAAAACTTAACTTCAAATTATATTTTCTCAATAAATAAACTACGCAGACACTAAAAAAAACATATCATGTTAGCTAAAAGTTAACTACGTGTTCACTAAAAAGTACAGATAAGTACCTTAAAAGAACTTAACACGGACTCTAAAATAAGTTCGGTAAGTTATCTAAGTGTTTCTGTTCGTCAGCTCACAATAGTTATGTACCATATTTTGTTTGTGTACAAATGCACAAACAAAAAAATAAGATTTAGAGTTTGTGTTGTAAGACAAGTACACTGCGTTAGTGTACAGTTTTTTTTCGAACTCTGGTTAAAAGGCCATTCAGAAATTAAAAAATTGGGTAGAATGGTTTTATTGGGGGCCAAGTCTCAAATACCCAAATTGCAATCTGTGATTTCGAACAAATATCCAGATTTCGAAATAAATATTTCCATATCAGCCGATGGGGATGTAGCAGTGGGCTGCGCTCACCAAACTATTTACATTGAAGATTGTGAAAAACAAGTTTTGGAATGGTCGGAAGAATGTGCATGTGTGGCCGAAGAAGTGACTATATGGCACGGTTCAGTGGATGATGATGAAAATGCTCAAAACCTTTTGAATCCTGGATATGTTTTGCCCAAAATTGTTCAGCCCAATTATGTATAAAAAAGACTCTTCGGTAGACTCTGAAGTATTTCAATTGCGTTATGGTTTAAAAATCAATGAGATACATATCAATAAGGTTGAAGGACCTGAGAAGCTATTTGTTCATCTGAAGGAAGAAATACAAAAGCTGAAAATAGTGTGCCCCTTGTACGATTTAGATGTATGATTGATAAAAGAATCATATTTAGAGAAAGGACTCAAAAATTGTTAAAAAAAAACGCATTAAAAATGCTTTTTAAAAATGAATTTTTCTTTTAATTGGCCCTTCACACACTAGAACAATTATGCCAGCACAAAATGACTGCTTGTGGGCAAGCGAGGTGAAGAGAATAGTTTTTCGTTGGCGTAAAGTTTCAACCGGCTTCAACCCCGCACAAGCAGCATAAAGCCAATGCATGCACATTTTCGCAAACAAATAAATGCAAAAAACACTAATACATACAAAGCTGTGTACACGTATACATTTTATGCCAGATGAAAAACTGCACTTGCAGAACTTCTGTGTCTTATTTTACATTTTAATTGTCATCGAGACTGCTGTCAGTGAACACATAAATTGAAATTATTGCGATATATTAATGATGTCAGCCGAAAAGTATTTTATGTTACAAAATGCTTTTGATGACATGCAATGTCTTATTTGTCATAAGACATTTAAAAAAACTAAAAAATATAATTTAAAAAAACATACTAAATAATTTAAAAAAAATGACAACACGCGCCACACATGTGCTTTCGTCGCAATCTCGTTGACGACTAAATAAAATGAATAGTAAATTGTTTTCTTCCAGTGTTATTTCGTCACTCTCACCAATACTACTACCTTGGGCATCTTTGTTGTACACAGCGTTACCGTTGGTGCTACTAAAGTAGCAATTTGCCACTTTATCGACTGCTGGATACTATTTTGCTACTTTTACAAAATGCAACCAAATGTGATACTTTTTGTAGTTCTTGCCACTTTTTTGCTATAGCTTCGATAATTTATACAAATGTAAAAGTTTTGCTATTATAATTTTTTTTTTTTTTGTAAATTTTTGAAAACGTTTATTTGTTTTGGATATTTTTTGAAAAATTTACCAATTATTTTTTTAATATCTCCGAAACTGTTAAAAATAAAAAAAAACCATTGGTAAGATGCCTAAAAGGGAATTAAATTCCAAATCATTCGCTTGTAATATCATCCAATTCGGACATACCGCTCCCAATTCATGATGAAATATACATATTAGCATCATGCCCCCAACAATGAATAATACATAAAATTAACATTTGTCCTACGATCTTCATGAAATTTGCCGTATTTTATTCATACTCGTGATTTTTAGATTAATGATTAAAATGCCAAATTTTTGTCCTTATAACTTTTGTATGAATTTTTTAAAGCAAAAATAGTACTAATTTTGAAAACAATATTGCCACTAATTTCTGAATAACTTCGAAACAGTTGAAAATATAAAAAAAGTATATGGATGACTCAAAGGCTTTTAAAAAACCTGATGGAACCAATCTTTGAACAGATTTGGATTCAGCAAGCTAGGGTCAATTAAAATCACATATAAAAGTGTTTGCTTACATCTGATATAATCTTTTCTGGATTTTTTACCATTTAAAAATGTTATGGGAAATTTTAAAATAAATTAAACAAAACACGTGCAAAAACATTATTTTGTGTACAACTTCCTATTTTAAAACACGTGCCGCCTTATTTTTTCTTAAATCTAATTTTTGGTGCCACTTTTTTTGTAAAATCATCTAAATCAGAGGTAATAACAAAGAGAGGCAGTTGAAAATGTGTTTGTAGTGGTGAGTGTATTTTGGGTGCACTGAAAGAAATTTCTAGATAAACATGTCGAAGACAAATTTTTTATGTATTAAACATATTTTTTTATTATATATAAGTGCATGTATGCACTTATTTTATTTTTTTTTAATTTGTATGCAGCTTTATTCAAAATATTAGATGAAAATTAAAACTTTTTTCCCACTCTATATTCCACATTTTAATAAACATATGCAATAGTAGAAAAATATTCAAAGTATACTGAAAATATTTGTAATTCTGCAAAAGAGAGATAAATAAAAATACTCAGTTAAGATATTAACTATGTGTTTTGTTTATGTTTTTAAAAAACAAAAGCGACGGCGACCTGCTTGTTTGAAAGCTAGCATGCAACTAAATGAAATTGTAGCTTTTTACAATCTTTGAAGTGAGTTTCGGTAACATTCGGGTTGTGTGTGTGAAAACCCCAAAAAGTGCTCGGCCCCTGGGGGCATAGCGTGATGATCGTTGATCTAAATCGTACAAGGGGCACACTATTTTCAGCTTTTGTATTTCTTCCTTCAGACGAACAAATCTTTTTTCAGGTCCTTCAACCTTATTGATATGTTTCTCATTGATTTTTGAACCATAACGCAATTGAAATACTTCAGAGTCTACCGAAGAGTCTTTTCTATGCATAATTGGGCTAACAATTTTGGGAAAAACATATCCAGGATTCAAAAGGTTTTGAGCATTTTCATCATCATCCACTGAACCGTGCCATATAGTCACTTCTTCGGCCACACATGCACATTCTTCCGACCATTCCAAAACTTGTTTTTCACAATCTTCAATGTAAATAGTTTGGTGAGCGCAGCCCACTGCTACATCCCCATCGGCTGATATGGAAATATTTATTTCGAAATCTGGATATTTGTTCGCAATCACAGATTGCAATTTGGGTATTTGAGACTTGGCCCCCAATAAAACCATTCTATCCAATTTTTTAATTTCTGAATGGTCTTTTAACGCCTTTTCCGCGCATTCACCATCCGTTAGGGAATCTATTAGCAGTTGAGTGGAAGGTAAAGTGAAAGATTATGTTTACAGTTAGCAGCAGCAGAACGGATTTTGGTTAATGTACGATGACTTTCATATGGATCCAATTTATATTTTCTTTGGAGTTATTCATAAATAAATTTTACCAACTCCTATGGACAAGGGGTCAAAGCATTCTTCCTTTGTGTATAGACTATGCATCCTCCTAGTTCTGATTCAAAAACTTGACTTGTACTTTAAATGGTTCACTCTTTAACAACCTGTTTGTCTTTAGCATCAGCGTCGGGCTTCATGGCTTTCAACAAAAACATATGCTTCTCTTAATCATATTCACAAGATATCGTTTTTCTGGCCTAATGATTCGTTTGTTTCGTTCACCCATTTTTTATAATTTTTTTTGTTTTTAATATAAAAACGTATGTAAACACAAATATAATTTTTTTGACATTTGGGGTTTAACTGGGGTAAACAGCTGACAAACATCTGGACCAACGAGTCTATCTTGTGTACTTGTACCATGTTAAGAACATTCGAAAAAAATTTTGAGACATAAAACAATTTTTAATAAAGAAAGAATAATTTCCACATTCTATTTCATAATACTTAAAAAAAGAAAGGAAAACTCCCAAGTTCTATTTGTCAACAACATATTTCTTTTTTTTTATTTTATAAATTAATTCAGCATTAATTTTTAAATAAATATTTTTTTTTTTAATTATATAGATTTTATTAGTTGACCCAACATATTGTGCTGTACCTGATGACGAACGTCAAGCAAAACAAGTAAATATGATTAACGTATTCGAGGAGACTTGCTTATTGCCAACTGAAGAGAATTCGAAACGTTTAACCGGAGTAAAATATAACTTTGTCACTGAACTATTTTTTCTAACACATAAAGCCTATGAGCTTAGTTATCGCGCAAGCATTGAACGTTTTACTAGAATGACACGAGAGCTTCAAAATTTACGAACAGCATATCAGGATGTTGCGGGCACGGACCCTAATAATGATATGGCCAAGAATTTGCTTCGTATGTTAAAAGAACAAATGCAACAATATCTTTGTTTACGCAATTCCCTTATGGAACCAGAAAATGATACTGCTATTTTGAAATTTTTCGAAGCTTCCGCTGTATGGCTGACAGAAATTGCTCTGATTTCTGACGAAGAATATCAGAAGCAGATAAAAGAAACTCGTGATTTTGCCCCACATAAAAAACTTGATAGAGAATTGCCAATAAAAGTTAAGTTCGTTACAGACACTCTGCGATGTGTACCTGAAAACATTATTGATAACATTGTGGCTTATTTGAATTTTAGTCGCCATTTCCCCCCTGGTCAATTCATTCAAATGTATCCATCATCACATGATGCTTTTTTTAAAATGATTGTCTTGTTTATGGGCAGTTCAGAATTGGTTAAGAATCCACATTTACGTGCCAAACTGGCAGAAGCATTAGAATTTTTTTTACCAAAACGATCTACAAGTGGCACATTCCTTACACACGTGTTTGACAATCATTGCGAGCGCTTAAAAGTAGTACCAAGTCTACTAAATGTTTTCGTATCAATCGAAATGACTGGTCAGTCAGTGCAGTTTGAGCAAAAGTTTAACTATAGACGACCTATGTATGCTATAATAGAATATTTGTGGAGTAAAGAAGAATACGTACAAAGTTTCCGTGTTTTAGCTGAAGAAGCTGAAGCCAATATGGAAGCAATAGAACCACCATTGTTTTTGCGCTTCATAAATTTATTAATTAACGATGCCATCTTTTTATTAGGTAAGACCATAAAAGTTGTATAATATTTTAGCATATTAACGTTTTTGTTTCCCTCATAGATGAATCCCTTAACAATTTGCAACAAATTCGCCAACTACAAGAGGCCCAGAGCAACGATGAATGGACCAACTTACCACAGAATGAACGACAACAACATCTTTCTAATTTGCACCACTTGGGAATGCTGGCTCGTTTTGATAATATTCTTGGTCGTGACACAATTAATGTTCTCAAACTGATTACCACTGAAATTAAGAGCATTTTTTGCCACAACAGCATGGTTGACCGCATAACAGCAATGTTGAACTATTTCCTCTTGAATTTAGTTGGCCCACAGAAGGAAAAATTCAAAGTAAAGGACAAAAAAGAATTTGAATTCGATCCCGCAAATACAGTTTTGGAAATTTGTCATATTTATATAAATCTTAGCAGTAGTGACAGTTTTTGTTTGGCGGTGTCTCAAGATGGTCGCTCCTATAGTTCAAAATTGTTTAGTTATGCTGAAAATATTCTTATACGTATAGGCGGCGGTCAACTTATTGGTGAAATGTCCGAATTTGCAGAGAAAGTGCAAAAAATGGAGAGAAAATATAAACAAGAGCAGGAATTTATGTCTGAAGCTCCAGAAGAATATCTTGATCCTATTATGTCTACGCTTATGTTAGATCCTGTAATTTTACCTAGTTCCAATGTAACTGTTGATCGTTGTACTATTGCTCGTCATTTACTTAGTGATCAGACTGATCCATTTAATCGTGCTCCCCTAACTATGGATAAAGTGAAGCCGAATGAAGCTCTTAAAAAGGAAATACAAAATTGGTTGGCAGAAAAACGTGCCATTATGACTGCTGGCGTTGCAGAAAATATCAATAATGCAACAAACAGTTAAAATCATTTTCTTAACATTCAATACGACTAGCTAAAGGCAATTAATTATGTTTGTTTGCAACGTTTAACACTTACATTTCTTGTTGTTGTGTTAAGTTTTGATTGTTTTGTTTTTATTTTTATTAAATTGTATGTTATCTTGTCTCTTTTTTTAATTCCGGAAATTTGCAATATTAAAATTTATTCGGTTTTGTTACGTAACTTATATTCCATATTCCGTGTTGCAAATATTTTTGTTTATTAAGAAGATAAAATACTATATTAAAGTTTATTATCAAAGTTGTTTGTGGGAATACTATTATTTATTAAAAGATTTTGTTTGTTGTGCTTAATTCCCTTTTTAAATAATTGATAAAAAATACTGAAATTTATTGTTGGAGGATAAGCTGTTCCTATGCGCATTTCACTGGTTGCTTAGGCCAGATCATCAGGAAACGTTCTCCTAAATAATTTTAGAAAAGCCAAAGCTATCAGCAAACAAAACTACAGAGGGAATGAGAATTACCTACAAACACTCAAAAAGTCTTGTTTGCAACGATATCAAAGCTTAAACAAAATACCAAACAATAAATCAGTGATGAGTTTTATCTTTTCTTACATTTCCCGCTACAATTATTATTAAAAACAAAAACAAAGTGCTTTTATTGTTTTCGCAAGAAATCAAAATAAAAACAATTTGCCAGTTCAGTTTTTTATGCACGTGCACTTGCTAAAATTTATTATCAAAGTTGTTTGTGGGAATACTATTATTTATTAAAAGATTTTGTTTGTTGTGCTTAATTCCCTTTTTAAATAATTGATAAAAAATACTGAAATTTAGATAAAACTCATCACTGATTTATTGTTTGGTATTTTGTTTAAGCTTTGATATCGTTGCAAACAAGACTTTTTGGGTGTTTGTAGGTAATTCTCATTCCCTCTGTAGTTTTGTTTGCTGATAGCTTTGGCTTTTCTAAAATTATTTAAGAGAACGTTTCCTGATGATCTGGCCTAAGCAACCATTGAAATGCGCATAGGAACAGCTTATCCTCCAACAATAAATTTCAGTATTTTTTATCAATTATTTAAAAAGGGAATTAAGCACAACAAACAAAATCTTTTAATACTATATTAAAGTTTTAAATACCAAAGTTTCTTCATATTATAATTGCATATGTATATATATACATATGTAAATGCATCAGAACTGTAAATGAATCATTCATTTTTGAATTAATTCGCGAATCATTCATTTATGCACTGAATTAGCAAATTTTGAATTAATTCTTTTCACACAAAAAATTGAATGGAATAAAATTTGAGTCAATTAAATTGAATTTGGTAAAAAAAAATTGCAATTCATTTCCAATTCAAATGAACTTGTCGAATGAATTGAAATTCGTTTCCAATTCAAATGAATTTGTCAAAGTGAATTGCAAAAAATTTCCAATTCATTTGAATTGAAATGATTTTGAACTAATTCAAATGAATTAGGAAAAGAATTATCAACTCATTTCCAACCCATTTAAATTGAATTAATTGAAATTTGAATTGATGTTGTAATTAAATCTACAGCAAGCATTACTCTTGTTTTGTATATCACCTAGTATAGACCAACGACAAAAAATTCTTTGATTTGAAATTCCCATGATATACTGGAATCGTCAGGTAGCGGCAGAATAGGAAGGAATTGAATTATTAGGTATCGGCAAAAATCCTAGCAAAATGGAAAAATTTTGTTTATTTGCTAAAAAAAAACTTAAATTTTTATTTTTATCAAAAAGTGTTAAAATATTATTAAAGGAATGTTTAACAATTATTTTTGGTTTAAATAATCTCATATTTGTATATTGTGGAAATTTTTTTTTTTTTTAATTTTTCAATCGAATTTTAAAGATTCTAGCAACTTTGAATCTCAACACAAAATTTTTTGCTACCGAAACTGTGTTAGTTTACCCGAAATTCTTACTACTTTAACTACAATTGGAAAAATTTGTTTACTTTTTGTATTGAAAACTTCCAGCTGTAGTAAAAACAGTAAATTGTAGTAAGTAAGCGAACAGGAATACAATTTCTTTGAGTCGTCAAAGAGGAATATGCAATAAAAACAAATGAGTGATTTCCGGGCATGTTCTGAAAATCACGTGCTTTTAAAATCACGCGTGTGATTTTGTGGTGTTCTGAAAAACATTTCGTTTTTATGTTTCTTGGAATGCTTTCGGCAGTTGAGAATCACGCCGAAACATACAAAAACGGAACACAAAAATATCAAACATGTGATTTTAAAAGGCACATTTGATTTTAAATCCCTTGATTTGAATAAAAGTGATTTGCAGAACAGGCCTGTTCGCATTGATGATCACAGGATGACCAGGGCGTTGTTTACAATGCTAAACTGGCTGCCGGTGGACATCACGGCCAGATATATGGCTCTTTGTTCGGCGATACGGTTGAACGCGGCTGGTCGAACCGTGACTATGGACACTCCAGTATAATGGGATACTCGATTGTCCCTGAAGGAGTGGACTACTGCACCCCGGAGCCTTTCTTTGGCGCGAGTAATGCGACACATATAGCGCACGAAAGTGCGCTGTCAGTCATGGGCACCTTCCATGAACCAGCCCTGGGGGTATACACTGATGGTTCAATGAAGGGGGAAAGAGTTGGCGGAGGTTTCTACATAGAGGAACTGGGCGTAAAAGTTTCCTTTCGTCTGCCGGATGGATGTAGTGTCCTGCAGGCGGAAATCTCGGCTATAAAGCGGGCACCCAACTGGCTAAAGTATTATCGCGTATCGGGAGATATACGTATATTTACTGATAGCAAGGCTGCCATTGCCTCTCTTGCGGGTGTCTATACGACATCTAGGTTGACTGTGGAATGTCGGATGTCTTTGAATGAGATTGCTGAACATTCAGAGTTAACGCTTATATGGATACCAGGGCACTCAAACTGCCCGGGAAACCAGATAGCAGATGAGCTGGCCAAGGAAGGTGGTCGTATGGATGAAACATTCATTGATCAGTTCATTGGCCTTCCAATGGCTCACTGTAAGTCACTCATTCGGCGCGAGAACTATAGAATTGCGCAAGAGGGATGGACCCGTGAGTCCACCTGCTCCACATCCAGGGCACTTTGGCCTGGATATGATGGACGGAGAACCAAATCTGTACTTAGGTTCAATAGGAACCAAATCAGGACAGTGGTGTCGGTCATAACTGGACACTGGCGTGTTGGGACTCATGCTAGAAGAATGGGTCTAGTATTCAATGACTACTGTAGAAGTTGTCATGATGAGGAGCAAGAGGAAACTGCTTCACTTTCTCTGTCAATGCCCTGGGCTACGGGGCATCAGCGAAAAATACCTGGGAGAACCGGTGTTTTCCTGTTTGGGAGGATCTATCAAAAATAGAACTAAGATTGCTTCTTCTCTTCATTAGGAAGACGAATTGGCTCAACCTTGCAGTGACGCCATCTGAGTAACTGCTCTTTGGGATGGGCATTGGCGCTGGGTATCACAAAGGGACCGCTAAAGGACCCAAGTGAGTTGTCTCTCTATGGCTGCCCATGGAACCTAACCTAACCTAACCTAGAATGAGAGTAGATAAGTGATAACTGATAATGCAGATAAGTAACGGTGTGCGCTTATGCTATTTACACTATGTTGCAAATTTTTCTTAAATATGTTAATTTTGTGATTTTGGTTAATTTTTTTGAATTATAAATTTAATAAGTGCGAAATATTATACGTATAAAAAAAAACCATTTAAAAACGTAATATAAGTGATTCTAGTCTCTTATGCTTACTTCGTTTAAATCGGTTGAGTATTGCTCAAGTTATGACAAAATAACTGACATCGTCTTTTTAAAAGTAAAAAAACGGTTAAAATTTGTTAAAAAAAAACTAGAGAATAAAAAAATTGTCTTGCATTATTTGTTTTGGGGACCTGAACACTCCAGATCAGCATTACATATGCAAAAAAAATAATTTTTGTTGCATAGTGTTATTATTCTCCATATTCTGCCTAAATTTCATAATAATATCTTGCACACTCTCCGGGTAAGAAGAGAATTGGTGCTATAAGATTACTTTTCAGTGTGAATTGGTTGTCAGTTGGAAACTTTAAATGCGTGTTTTTTAGTTATGACACTCTTTTAGAGCAATTCCATATGAAAGCGATCACCTTTTGGACGACCCCTCTCCGATTTTAAAATAAATAGTCTCAATCGATTGCCCAGCAAAAAATAATGTACCTACATATTTTTTTTTTTTATAGTGACTGGTTTAGTGGTGGTGTACACCACTGTCATGTGACAAAATTGAAGAATTCTTCATAAGGGACCTCATTGAAAGTTGTTTTAAACTACTAAAAAACTACTAAAGCGATCGCAACGAGTGATAGCTCGTTGGAAAGGTATTGAATCAGGCTTTAATTGTAAAATAAAATTTTCCTAATTTTTCTTAGAAATTTACCTTTAAATTTTCCCAAGAAAATTAAATTTTCCGATTTTCCACAGAAGCTCCTAAATTTTCCGGCTATTTTTTTTTGGATTCCTCATAATTTTTGCTTTAAGAATCAGCAATAAAAAAATGGGCCCCGACTCCTTGTTTGGACAGGAGAAGAGCATTTAAGAGACCACCTTGTTAAAATTACATTTTAAAAATTATTTTACAGTTAAAAATACATTTATGAAGAAAAAATCAATTTTTTTTTTAAGAGCCCCAAGTTGAGTGTGTAGTGAATATGGTCTGCCTGCCTTCACAAGATCGGCCATAAATCCATGGATAATAGCAGCAGTGGCATGTAATGGCACACCAAACCCGACTGAGGCTACAGGTCATAAAATGTTTTGTAAATTTTTTAAATTACCAGGTAATAAATATTTCGCCTAAAATGACACGTGCAGAAACAAGTCATAAAACACGGATTTTCCATAAATATGGCGAAATATTTATTACCTGGTAATTTAAAAAATTTGCAAAACATTTTATTACCTGTGGTCGGCTTATTGGCAGTAACCAATTAAGTCCCTTTTAAAAAACATTTTATGACCAGTAGTTCACGCAAATTTTCCTATTAAAGAAAAGCAAATATCGCTTATTTTTTTTACCTATTTTTTACCAAAAAATAAATATAAATACTTCACACACTCTGAGTCAAATTTCAGTTGAATACTAAACGTGAAAGTGTTAAAGTGTTTTTTTTTTTTTGTAAAGTAAAGAGTGAAGCTGTAAAGACAATTTAAAGTAAAATGAATAAATTTTGCTGCAATCCGTCGAAAAAGATAAAAGTATTAAAATTAACTGGTGTTTCGAAGCGATACATGAATGAATTAAATATACAATACGGTGAAGAAGCAGAATTCAATTGCCCCAAGTGTAAAATCGATTTGTCTCAACAAGCAAATGCATTGAAACAAATGCAGCCACAATCCGAGAGTGAAATGACAAGTGAACAAAATGTTTCATCTGATAGTGAGGCAGACATTCCGATGGTCAATATGTCTTTGAGTCCTTTGAATGAGGCTATTACCACTTTAGGTGAAACGCCTATTAGAAAAAGAAAGTTGCGAAGTGAAACATACAGGAAAGAGAAAAAAGGCAAGGTTATGAGTGCAATCGCGACAATATTTGATGAAGGCTCTGATAACGAATGCAGTCAAGCAGATGACGTTGATGACGGCAAACAAATGATTGAGCAGTTGAAAAGAAAATTCAATTTAGCGACCACTTTTCCGGAGAAATATCTCATTTTATCTGTGCTGCCTCAATCATGGTCTATACGCAAGATTTCTGAACAGTTTCAAACATCTTTTTACATCGCGAGAAGAAGCAAAGAATTAGTTCGACTGAAGGGCATATTGGCGACTCCCACCAAGAAATTTGGCTCAAGGACCCTCAGCGAAGCAACGGTGAAATTGATTCAAGATTTTTACGGCAATGATGACAACAGCCGCGCCTGCCCAGGTACACGTGACTATGTTATCACACGTGAAGATGGAGAAAAAGTACACAAGCAGCGCAGATTATTATTATGTAATCTATCCGAAGCATACCATCAGTTCAATGAGAAATACCCAGCAGAAAAAGTGGGATTTTCTAAGTTTGCCATCCTACGACCAAAAGAATGCGTGCTGGCATTAGACAGGCACGGAACGCATTCAGTCTGCGTTTGCATGTTTCATCAAAACATCAAATAAATTTTTTTTCCATGCAAGAAATTGAAAGTATTTCACGGTGAAATTGAAACATATAGGGACCTCCTGTCGAAGTCGTTGTGCGCATACCCCACGGAAAATTGTCATCTGTCCAAATGCGACAATTGTCCGAAGATTGACGAGCTAGAGCAATATTTGGCGGAAAAGTTTGAACAGCTGTTGATTCAGGAGGTGCATTTCAAACAGTGGATAATTAGCAGCGGCAGATGTTCCCTTGATACCGTGGTAAAGCAGATTCCGGAATTCATCAAGGAATTCGGATTCAAGTTGAATGAACTGAAGGCGCACCATTTCATATCCGAGATGCAATCGAAATTTCTAAAGGAAAGTAAGGCGAAATTAGCCCAAAATGAATTCATTGTGATAAGCGACTTTGCCGAGAATTACACTTTTCTCGTTCAGGATGAAATTCAGGCTTATCACTGGGCAAACGACCAGTGCACGGTGCATCCTTTTTGCATTTATTTCAAAAACGAAGATAACGAACTACAGACCGTAAGCCTTGTTGTTGTCGCGGAGAGTTTAGCTCATAATTATGTGTCCGTTTATTTATTTCAAATGAAACTGTTTGAATTCTTAAGATCAAAATTCGATGCAATCGACAAAGTAACGTTTTTCTCAGACGGCGCGGCTTCTCAGTACAAGAATAAAAAAATTTTTTACAATCTTTGCATAATTGAAGAAGAACAAAACTGCAAGGTCGAGTGGCACTTTTTCCCACGATAAGGGCCCATGCGATGCGTTAGGGGGAACCCTAAAACGCATGGCGACTAAGGCAAGTTTGCAAAGGCCATATACTGACCAGATCTTAAATGTACAACATTTGTTTTCGTGGATTCAAAGCAAGGAAATTGCCATTAACACAGTTTTATGCACTCAAAAAGAACACGATGCCATGGAGCGACGAATTCAAAACAGATATAATAATGTCAAAACTATAACTGGAACGCAAAAGTTTCATTGCTTCATACCAAATATTTCTGATATGTCAATTAATGTAAAGCGGTACTCTTCGTCTGCCGACGTGCTAAATTTAAAGTTACTTTAATTTTATAATGATGCCAAGACAATTGAAATTTTTAATAAATATTGTAATTAAGTATAAGCAGCAAAATAAGAAAGATTTGTTCTTCATAAATGTATTTTTAACTGTAAAATAATTTTTAAAATGTATTTTTAACAAGGTGATTCAATACCTTTCCAACGAGCTATCACTCGTTGCGATCGCTTTAGTAGTTTTTTTTTAAAACAACTTTCAATGAGGTCCCTTATGAAGAATTCTTCAATTTTGTCACATGACTGTGGTGTACACCACCACTAAACCAGTCACTATATAAAAAAAAAAAAATATGTAGGTACATTATTTTTTGCTGGGCAATCGATTGAGACTATTTATTTTAAAATCGGAGAGGGGTCGTCCAAAAATTTGCCAATTTTGATCGTTTTCATATGGAATTGCTCTTTAGTAAATGAGCGATATATACATATATGTTTAGCATATTTATGAAACACAACTGTGTTTTGAACTACATACATACATTGTCGTTTTTCCTGATTTTTGTTTATTTGTGAAAAATAGTTTTATTTTTTGAAATAATTGTAACATTAATATTACCAAAAAGTTAGTCTCTGGGTATTCGTGGGTCACAAAATTTCAAAAATTATTAACTGCTTCTTGAATATTAAATGTGTTTTGTCGTTTAGCGTATTTCAAAATAAAAATCTGTTCTTCTTGAAGAAAGACTCTTCAAGCATCATGTTTTCTTTGATCAGGCGCGGATCCAGAACAAGGTTTTTCAATTTTTGTACTGAATATTTTCATTATGTTAGGAGAAATTACCATTTTTCATTCCCCCTAGATCTGCTCTTGAATTTGATTGATTGCAACTCATTTTTGATTTCATTCATTGAATTGCAATTCATTATTCTAATTCATTTGAATGAATTCTAAATCAATTAAATTCAAATGAATTTGTAGAATGAATTGCAATTCACTTTAACAAATTCATTTGAATTGGAAACGAATTGCAATTCATTTTACAAATTCATTTGAATTGGAAAGAATTGAAATTCATTTCTGCCGAATTCGTTTGAATTGATTCAAGTTTCATTCAATTCAATTTTGTTTTGAAAAGAATTGATTCAAAATTTATCTAATTATTTAATTACGAATTATCTAATTATCATATATATATTATTTCTAAAGCACTTTTTTGTCGGTTGCAAATATCTCCCATACCACCGCAGCAAATTTAATGAATGATATCTCATTTTAAAGCTTATTTCTAACACTAATGACGAAAAATAATTAGAAATTGAAAAATTAATATTTTCATTGATAAAAATTAGATTTTATATAGAACTGCATGATAATACTGTTGTCATTATGATTATATGTTTTTGTTCAAGTGTGGTAATACACGGTCGCTTAATAGTAATGCAGTTCTAATAGAACTGCATGATAATACTGTTGTCATTATGATTATATGTTTTTGTTCAAGTGTGGTAATACAGGGTCGCTTAATAGTAATGCAGTTCTACATAATATAGTATGTATTAAAATCCATTCTGGCAATACCGCTATTTACTATAATGCCGTTTATTACTAAGTCAGTTATATATAATTGCGTACGTTTAAAGATATTTTTGTTTGTATTAAGGATTCGTACGGGCAAAAAGTTAACGATGATCATGTCATTACCTCTAACATTGTATTCAAAGAAGTATTATAAAAGCATTTAAACATATGTATGTATGTATTTATATAAATATGTATGATATATTTTATGATTTCTTATATTTTTATACTTTTAACAAAATGTATTGAAGTTACTAAAATTTCTATTAATTATTTTCATTTTATGTTACAAAAATGACAACTAACGGGCGAAATATTCGCACGGGTCCTCTAGTCTAATCTAATTACGAATTAAAATCAAAAAAGAATGAATCACTTACAGCTCTGATTCTATATGTATATATATTGTATATATGTATATTTACATATGTATATAGGTGTATATTTATATATGTATGTACATATCTATATATATAAAAATAAGTCCGTATATGTACGTCGCCGAACTAATCATAAACGCGTCGTGCGATTTCAACCTTATACACTACGTAGGCAGTGGCCCATATATGGTTTATATGAAGTTTGGTTGAAATCCGATAACGCATGTGTGTGCGGTGCGTATGTGAAGTGAGTGTGTTTTTGCCGCAGGCATTTTTTGTACCGCATACAGCATTCATTATAATGATAAATACTATACTGAGCTACCTAAACAAGGGCGGCAAGCGTTTTTTTAAACATGAAAATTCTATTTCAAATACATTTTCAATAAGACAAATCGACATAGCGATTTGTCAAATAGGATTTTCCATCCGGGTGGTGTCGAATTCGCGTTCTAAAGATGTTTTTCGTATAAACTTTATGAAAATGAAAAGTTTGGACAAACAAAAAACGCTTGCCGCTCTTATTTAGGTAGCTGAGATAGTATTGAATACATTTTGGTCGTTTGTGTATTGGAGAGCATTGCACGGAGTGATGCAAATAGCAATTTGTTATCATTTCTCTTTTCTCTTTGGACGTCATTGGTGGTTGATCTTATCATAATCGATTTTTGAAAATATTAATTTCTTCGCATTTTTTGGTGAGTATTTTGATAAAAATAAATTAATTTTCGTTCTAATCATCGTTTTAATTTGAATATTTTGTTAAAAAAATTAAAAAAAAAAAACAATGATTAATGAGATAAAAATCGATTGTTTTGCTAAACAAGTGTTCTGATTGTTACAAGTGCATCATATGATTTTTGTAACATAATCTCAAATTTGAATATTTTGTTAAAAAAATTAAAAAAAAAAACAATGATTAATGAGATAAAAATCGATTGTTTTGCTAAACAAGTGTTCTGATTGTTACAAGTGCATCATATGATTTTTGTAACATAATCTCAAATTTGATATTTTGTGAAAAAAATTAAAAAGTTGGTTTCGTGCTCACGTGTTGGCAAGCCTTCAGTTCTCTTTATCTACACAACAACTCATGGCAAAACCAAAAATGTTGTCTACGAAAGAGCTCTAAGATAGTTTAAGCGATACATAGTCTAAGATTGTAAGAAACTAGAATTAAAAGTTGAATAATAGGGAACAAAACCAACTTTATTAAAAACAAGTGTGTTTCTTCTCTTATTTTGTTTTGCCGTGCGAAGCAGGCAACGGGCCCGCTAGTATATATATATATACATATATAAGGGATTTCATTTCAAGTGACCCAACTTTTGAAATCGATGTATATATATATATATATATTTACATATGTATATAGGTGTATATTTATATATGTATGTACATTTCATTTCAAGTGACCCAAATTTTAGAAATCGATGTCTTCTGATTTAAATGGACCAAGGTTAGTCCTATTGGATAGTAGTTTAGACACAAATTTTCAACAATATCGGTCAAAAAGTTTCTGAGTTAGAGGGGTACAAAATTTGACATTTTGGCCAAACAGGTGTTCTTTCTTTTTTTTTTGCTCAAAAGAAAGCTTGGGTCTTTTCCTTTAAGATAGTTCTGGCGAGTGGGCTATGTATAAAAAAAAAATTATTTCTATGTCAAGACGAGGATTTTTAAATTTTTAGCATATGGGCTAATCCTGCGTTGCGGACGTTACGTTCGTACGCATATATTTGAATACTGTTGGCGCTCTGAGCGTTATATTCCTAAGTAACCTACAGTCGTACGTTGGCCTTTGAGAGTACTTTCAAATGGCAGTTACAAATATATTCTGAGTTTTATCAGTTACGGTATAATTTTACTTAAATTGCCGTTGCGGACGTTACATAATACAGAAGTCGTTGTGGAGATCAATGCAAATTTTCATAAATTTTAGCGAATTTTACAGTATAAACAAAAAAAACTCCAAATACATTAAAGAAAGAGGAATGTTTAAGCATATCAAACCCACTTTCGAGGCAAAAAAATAATTGTTAGTTTATTCACAATTTTGTCTTATATTTGTTGCGGACGTTACGTTGCGGACGTTGCACTTTTGACCACTGTCCTACTCATATAAATAAAAAAATATTTTTGTGTTTATTTTCAAAAAATATAAATTTTATTTTTCTTTTTAAACTTGTAGATCATGTTTAGGAGATACTGCAGTGCGTGCCATTTCGATAAAATTTTCATTAAGTGAAGAAAAGTGATGATGAGATTTTACGCCTGTAATATTTTTTATATTTAGCCATTTCTCACCTAGATATTGAGTTGTGGTTTTTATATCGTTTTCTGTAACGTATATTAGTTTAACACCATCGATATTACTTTTGGCCAGTCTGTAAAAATCGTGTGCATCCTTCAAAATAAGATTTTGAGCTCTTACTAACTGCCAAACTTTACGTTTCACGATAGCGCCTACTCCGTCTACTGCACCTTTGCCATGAGAAGTAGCGAAGAAATTCCACTCAAAATGGTTAACACCAAATTCATTCTTAAATTGTGGAATGCTACATAAAATAAATTTGTTTTTAAACTGACTACCGCATCCATCGGAAAAAACACGGATTTTAGATACTGAATGATGCTTTTGAATATTTTTAATAAGTATTGATAAAAAGCAATAAACATCGTATTTATTGTGTGTTAGCTGATCACTTATAATGGCAAATGATTTAGTGCAGCCATGTAGCCACGCTACACAAGTGAAAATAGTTACTTGAGCATAGCTGAAATGAGCAGACTGAATTTCATTTTGAGAAATAAGTCTGTAATTTTCGGCAAAGTCAATTTGCAGAATCAGATCATTTGGCTCCAATGCTTTCCGTTTTTCCTCAAAGTATTTTTGTTGAGATCGTTTAACAAAAGTATGTAGTTTAAACAACGGCAGTTGGGATTCCAATTCAAAAATTAAATCTGCCACTGGCGCTTCGGTAAAACTTAATACCATACGATTGTCTATAATTCTCCATTGTTTCCATTTAGTAACCTCATCAAGGCCACTATTATAAAGTAAAGGGACAAGCTCATCTTGAATGTCTTTTGTACAGTTATTGCAATCATTTGACATGCAAAATTCATTTTCAACGTTACAGCAAACTTTTTCTAAAAAGTCACCAAAGTTCAAAGGGAATACAGGAATATGTTTGTTCAAACTTTCCAATAAAAACCCAAAATTCGCATGGTATTGACAAACACACATGTTGTGAGGCAACTTATCAGACGATTCCACTATTGTTGGTCGATTCTCATGGAATTTCGTTCGAGAAATTTTTTGATCACTAAACTCAGCTTGAAACAGCTGAAAAGCCTGATTTACCGTCATTATCATAAATCTCTTAGCTACTGGTAATTTATGGGACCCAGCTAGTAGTGTCGACTTTCTTCCAGCAGCTTGCACGGAAATGTCATCTCGATAAAAAAAGTCGTGAATCAGTTTTGTTTTCTCATCTAATTGCTCATTAGGTTCAGCTTCTTTTCTTTTACAAAGGTATTTTTCATAAAGTACACTGAGGACTTTACATTTCTTTTCCATATCAGCTGGCAAAACGCGCTCAACTTTTCTTACAGCTTTGCTTAGAGTCTGCCTGCATGTATAGGGACTGACTAGCGTTGTTGTTTTTTTCTTTCTATTTTGTCTTTCTCTGTAATTCGCCATTCGCTTTTTGTTCTTAGCTTTAATTTCTTTTGCAAGCGATGCATTGCCTTTCATGATATCTTTAATTTTTTGCCGATAAGCTCGCTTTCTTTCAGCATATTTTAATCTTTGCTTCAGCAAGCTATTTATATTGTTTCTTAAATTGATTCGAAATTTTTTTGATCTTTCTGTACTTGTACTCATTTTTACCCGACTTACTAATCGCAATTTTAATCTTTCACGCAGTTCAAATGATCATAAACTGAAATTGACACGTGTACGTCTGTCCACGTAGGTTAGCAATAACTCTTTTAAAGATCTGAAGAGAATTTGACCGTTTGACGGTCAACATAAGTGCCAGCAGATGTTAAAGAAAGATGTAAAATAAGCGAAGTTCCCTTTGCCAAATTTCATTAAAATAATGATAAGAGAAATAGAAAAGATTACAATTTTGTAACTGTGTTCTCAAATTATTTTTTTTTAATATTCTTTTACCCTTCAATTCTTATGCGTTTATAATTATTAATGTATGTGGTTTCAATTATAGATTTGTGAAAACAAAACAACTTTTAGCAGAACTTAATTTTAGGACAGATCGATACCGTTGCGGACGTTACAAAATTTTATATTAAAAAATTAAACATACTTTTGTATATTTTAGAATTTTTTTTCTTACTTTAAAGAACAGTTTTAGTTTTGTTTGGAATGTTAATGTGGTGTCAAAAAAATTTTTAGTTTCTTCGTTATATATAAAAACCCTTATTTTCCGTTGCGGACGTTACAAAGCGTGGACGTAACTTTACTCAGTTTTATTTAGTATGTTTCAATAGAGCATTTAAAGCGCTTCTTTCATAAAGTTGCAGAAAATTAATAAAAAAAAAACTTTTTCGAAGATGGAGCAGCCGTGTTTTGGATAAAGCTTGTTTAACAGCAGCCAAAAAACATGCATATTTTGGACAAATATTAAAGATGTACAGGTTGCTGAACCTTAAGTCCTAATTTTCGTAATATGGACTGCCAGAAAAATATTTTATGATGATATTTGTAAGAGTACAAATATAGTCTATTACTCTAAATAATCAAGAATAATTTTTGATCAACTTTAAAAATTTTTTGTTGGTTGACATTTTTTCGGATATGCCCATATGCACTATTTTGAATTTTTTCTTATTTGTGTGTAAGTGTTTCTAAACCTTAAAAATAAAACTTAACATACCTAACTAGCATTTCATATCCTCGATACTGTAATAATACCCACAATATGTTAATCCCAGGAATGAAATAACTTTTTTTATATAGAGATGATGAGAAATTAAATTTTTTATTAATTTGTAATAATAATTAAATTAATATAAAATATTAATTATAAAAACAAAAAGATAAATAGTCCAATAAAATTTAATCTTAATCACATAAGATCCTTTTATATCATAACTATTTTTACACTTAATTTATTGTAGCTAATGAAGTGTTTAAGTTTTGCAAATTTTCAAATACCCAGTCTTACCTTATTTATTGCCTTTATATTCTGCTTTTTTTGCCAATCCTTTTACTACGTTCCGTTACTACGTTCAGTTGTTGATTTCGCTGCTGGTTAGTTTTTTGGCTTTGGAAAGAAATCGCATAGAGTAGCGCCGGAAAACTTGAGTCTTCCATCGACAAGCGGTATAAAAGCATGGTATTGAGCGGTGCCATCGATTGTTTCCGCATAATCGAATTTGCTCTTCAGTGTTTTAAATGTTTGCTCATGATCCTCTTTGCTACTAAAAATTATTTCAGTTTTTTTTACAATAATTCTTTCTCTAATTGAATAGAGCAGTAAAAAAGTACCCGCTTAAAAAAAAATAAAAAAAAGTTTTAAATTTAAAAAAAAAAAAAAACCAAAAAAAATTTTCGAAAGATTGATGAAATAGCTATCTAATTTGATAGGGACAAATTTTGCTAACACCAATAGATAATAATTTACATGGATGAGAAAGAACGCTTGTTTTGCCAAAATGTTAAATTTTGACCCCCCCTAACTCGGAAACTTTTTGACCGATCTTGTTGAAAATTTGGTGTAAATTTCATCCAAATCGGAAGACATCGATTTCAAAAGTATATACATATACATATATACTTGTACATGTTTGGAAAATATAAAAAACTAGCTTATCCTGGCGCGTTTTGCTACCCCCATCGACATAAAATTGGTAAGATTTTTTTAAAAAGTAAAGCATCTTGGAATAAATTTTAATGATTTTACAGTAACCGTTCAACAGATGATATACAGAAATTTCAAGGGTCTTCGTATGGGAGGTGTCATGCCTACTTTTCCCATTAAAACTACCTTTTGAAATATTTTGTGGATTATTATCTAAGCTATTTGTACAAAATTGGAATACTTTCACTATTACAGTACTTCAAATACGTAGAAATCTTTATTGCAACTGTGTGGGAGATGCCACGCTCGCTTTTCTAATCCAGCCGACTTTTTGGCAGATGTCGTGTATTGATAACGAAGTTATTTGTTTCATATTGGAAAATATAAAGTTATTCATATTTTTATTGTATGGTTGTTGCCACGCCTACTTGATTAAAATATATTAATAGCCTATGTTAAGCGCCGAGTAATCAGGAAATTACTGTGAAACTTTCAGGAAAATCGGCTCAGTAGCTTAGGAGTCTGTAGAGAATAAACAAACATACGCTTTTTCATTTATATATTTTATTTTTAAAGGTGTAGTTTACCATAAGAGTGGATCCTACAAAGCTTGAAGACTTTTGTCTTCAGATATGAAGTATTTAATATTTTCGTCCTATGGAGGGTATTGCTCCTCCTTCGTCTACTCCACCCAATTTTATTTTGGAATTTATAGCTTTCCATAATAGTGGATTTAACCACATTTGAAGACTCTCGCTGTAATAGTTTTTCAGTTACGCGATATTAAATATATGCTTCCTATGTGGGGTATTACTCGCCCTGCGCCTACCCCCTTCATTTATATTTTTAAAGGTGTAGTTTTCCATAAGAGTGACTAATACCAAGTTTGAACATTCTCACTATAACAGTTCTTACGATATGCGATATTAAACATTGGCGTCCTATGGGGGGTAGCACTTCCCCTGCAGCTATATGACTTCTCCCAACACCTACATACGTGAAACAGTATCGAATATAAGAGGATTATAAATTTTAAGTTGATTAGGCGTGCCACCGCCCCTTTGTCCAACCACAACTTTACATAGCCTAGGGCTCATTAATTCATAACAACAGCCTACTGTGAGAATTTGATGACGATCGGTTCAGTAGTTAATTAGATATAATCGACATAAAGGGGCGTGGCCCCTCCCACATTTTTCATGCAACGTATTTATATTCATAACAATACCATATGTACCAAATATCATCATCCTACGCCAAATAGTGGCTAAGATATGACGATTTTATGTTTTGGGTTGTATGGGCGTTTTCCAACCACATCTTTACATAGCTTAAAGTTCAGAAACTCAAGGCAGTCGCCTACTGTGGAAATTTGATGACGATCGGTTCAGTAGTTTATTAGATATGGTGTTTTTTACTTTTTCTATAAAGGGGCGTGGGGTATTCATACTAACACCATATGTACTAAATATCATCATACTATGCCAAAAAATGCCTAAGATATTAATTTTAAATTTTGGGTTGTATGGGCGTGGCATCGCCCCTTTGTCCAATCTCAACTTTATATAGCCTAATGTCTCTTCCAGGGTCACAATTATATTTTAATATGATCGGTCAAGTGGTTTGGCCTCCTATAAGGCACAAATATATATACAAACATACATTCACTTTTATACATATATATACAGCCATGTCACAGAGTACAATTCCGTTCGGAAACGGAATTCATTCCGTATTTTGGTGCTTCAGAAAATTACGAAAAAACTTTGCGGAATGAAACCATTTTTGTTTTCATGAACGGTATGGAAGTTTTCTGTATCTCAAAGACCAAAAAACTATCAAAATATACTTTTTATCAATAAACAAATATGTTTTCTTCAATTCCGAACGGAATCATTCCGAACGGAATTGTACTCTGTGACATGGCTGATAGATTTTATAATTGGGTCTAACTTAATTTTGTAGTATCATGCAATATTTTTATTTTGGTTATCACTATTTCACTACAGGTAAGCTTCGATTTACGCGAATAAAATATAACACGAATTAATAATGCAGTCCTGTTCTGAAAATCACGTGTTTTTAAAATCACGTGTGATTTTGTGGTTCTCTGAAAATCACACTGTTTTATGTTTCTCGGTGTGCTTTCGGCAATTGGAAATAATACCGAAAAACACAAAAAAGGAACACAACAATATCACTCCTGTGATTTTAAAAAGCACATGTGATTTGAATTGAAGTGTTTTCCGCAACAGGCCTGATATCAACCATTTGCTAATTCCGCGTTCTTTTTTGCGCGAATTTTATAAGACAATGGGTAACTACCAATATTTTTGATGACTGATTCCAATTTTTGTTTGTGAAGCAGTAATGCCCACATGTTTAAAGAATGTTGATGTTGAAATTAGGGATTGATGTTCGGTTTTAACATAAATTATACTCGTACTTCACATAACAAAAATTTTATATATAAAAGTCCGCAACAATGGCAAGGTGTTTAAAAAATTCTCAAAATTCAGATCAAACGTCCCTTTAATAAAAGTACCTGGATTGAAACCAATTATAAAATTGTATTACATTCAAAAAAATATATATACATAAGTATATGTAGTATTAATTGGATATTTTCAAAATCGGACCAAAGCCGACCGGTTTCAATCATTTTAAAAACGAAATCGCGGTTTCACATTTTTGCGGTTTTTAGCAAACTATAGTTGAAATACATACTGCCTGTTTTTCAAATTAAAATAAAAATTTCGCTTGGGAATTTATATTAAAATAACAATAAAAAACACTCAAATTTAATTTTCTAAACGAAAATTTTCATTTTAGTTTAAAAAACAGGCAGTTAATTTTGCCTTAAAAATATTTAACATTTAAAGTTTTGTTTCTGCCGCCTATACAACAGGTCAGCGGTTAAATCTTACTGCCTGTTTGTAGACTTAATGAAAGAGAATGTATATAAGAGTTATGGAAAGTATTTTCAATTTTAGATTGCATTACTATAGCAATAAAACATTTAAAAATGTTAAAAACGTTTGCATTAAATGGTTGCTGAAAAAACTTTAAGCTGGAAGTCGTTGGTTATAACAATATTGTCATCGGAAATTTTTTAATTAGAACTATTTGAATTTGTTTTATTTTAATCTTTATTTATAAAATTGTACCGTTACTGACTCACTGGTTCATCATCGCACAGCCTAAATGCCTAAAGCTAAAAGCTTGATATTTGGACCGGAGGTTGGTCTCTCCCCAAATCGATCCACTAAAATAAGCGGACAGATGTCTGGTACTTTTTTGAAATTCGGGCCATTCTGGTAAACGGGTAAAACCTACGAGTATATTTAGAAACTTAAACCAATAAACAGAAATAAAAAGTATATCAAATTCGTTACTTATCTAAAAAATACAAATCCAAATTTGTTACTTATTTGAAATTAGAACATTTAAAAATATGTAATTTTTTATACACTTTTACGATCAAACGATTAACCGTTGTTCGATTAATCGATTGACTGTTCGAATAATTTAAAATTGCTTATTTTCGAATAACGAATAATTTATGTCGATTAATTGATTAATAGAAAATTTGTTTTTTCCCAGTACATATATATTATTTTTTTCTTTTATGTAAAAACACAAGCCTGTACGTTTTAAATGCCCTTTTATTGTTTCTTAACTCGGAACATTTCCTTCGAGTAATGATTCAGATGAAGAAGATTATTTTTTTGTGAAGAATGAAAACAACCTCCTACCAGACCTGAACAAGACTATTAAAAGTATCAAAATTGTTAAAAAAAAATCAAAAAGAGATTCAAGTGGTATAATTGAATAATATAATTTTTAGCAAAGACAAGAAAAATAACAGAAAAATTGGATATGCTTTATAACGCTTTACTTCCAATCTCTCCAACGTCAAAAATAAGTATAAGAATCTTTTATAAATCAAGTTTCATTAAAACAAAAGAAGGATTATTTTTAAATATTTAAAGATTATTTTAGAAGATTAGCTTAAGTTTTGATGCTTTTTTTATTTAACACGGTTTACTCTTTTATTACATGAAGTACCTTTTGTTATATTGATAAAAATATCATTTTTGGTCTTATTTTTAAACTTCTAAACTAGACAAAATGAAAATTATGCGATTAACCGAATAATTTCAAATTGTTCGATTATTATTTGATTAATACAAAACATCGATTAATTGAATACCCCACTGTATACGTATTAAATTATGGGCTCCCACTACAATATTGAAAATTTTGATACTTCAATAGGGAGAAAAAATTAAATTTATTCTTTCCTTTACTTTTGTGTTCTAGTCGCAATTTACACTATGGACATTTCTTGCCGGAGAGACGAAGTTTGTTGACGAGAGAGAAAAAGAGCAAGCATCCATCGTCGCCCCTTACCAATAAACCTCGTCTGTCCAGCAAGAAATGTCCATAGTGTAAATTGCGACCTACGTGTGATGCTTTTTGAATTTTCTATAATATTGAACTTGTAAACACTTAAATATAGCCAGCGGGAAAGTGCCTAACACTAGATAGCATGCTGTCAACAGAAACAACAAATGAACGTTGTTGTAATTGTATTTTGCAGGTACGTAAATACATAAAGTTCTTTTAAACATTTCAATATTTTTTATATTTATTATACATATTTTTATTATTGTATATTAATTTTTACTAGGACCGCCAGCTGGCCGAAATTCGACCACTTGACATTTACAGTTAAAATAAATCGTATTATGCACGTATCAAATATGCAATTCTTTAACCCTCATGGCAACCTTAATTTAAGAGAATAACAAATGTCTTTTCATATTTCCTTTTATTCGTTATTATTAAAGCATTTATTTACTATTTTTACAATTTGTAAAAATAAATAAAGTTTAAATTGCCTGTTCTCATAGTATAATAAGTACCAGAGAATGACAAAAGTATCATTTTAAGTACTCTTTTAGTATTAGCGAGAAAACATGTATGGGCATGTATGGGCAAAGATCAAAATCATACACTTACATACCATTACCCATAACAAGTTGAAGTTAAATATGCATAGGTATACGCTGGCACTGTGTATTTGTATATTCATTCTTCTTTTAGAAAGTACTTGCAGATATAAATAAAACTTGTATTGGCTATCTGCAATACCCATAAGAATAAATAAGTATGTGTATTTACGTATGTATAACGTAAGTATACACAGAGTATGTATACCGTCGCAGAGATGGCAAGTGCAATTTTAAAAATTTTGGAATTAGGCAGAAATTCAATTTTGGGCTCTTATACAACTTTAATTACCCGTATTAAAACGAAATGTTTGAATTATAAATCGTTACAGAACGGCGTCTAAATGTATTGAGTGGCGGTTACACTCTTTCTTATTAGCACAACATACAAATCAATACTTACATACATAAAAAACAATATCTTCCGTCTCGTGTCACCTCTCTATGCTACGTGCGTGTGACGATTTATAATTCAAACGTTTCATTTTATGTTTATTTTCGCATAGTTTTTGCAGAAACCAAAGTAGTTCTCGGTTTAAAAATAGCGTACTACCGCCTCAAAAATTTTCATTTGTGGCGTAAGAGTTAACCGATCTTTAGTTTTTTTCTTCTTTAATTTCGAAGATACCAATTTAGGATATAAAAATTAAACGTTTTATAAGTATATACTAGCGTTTGCCTAATGGTCAAAATTCGACCATAAATTTTTATGTAAATATGAAGAAAACATAGTACATCTAAGTATACATAAATTTACATGTTTTTAGCATTTATTTGTTCCGTCTTAGTTGATCCATTTGGCGATGGACCAACCTCCGGTTCATATTTTATCTTCCACGTGAGTTAATCTATTTTGTAAGTTCAATATAAAAAATATGAATTGAAAAACAAAAAAGTATCAAAAAGTCTTCTCATATAGATTCTAATCCGCTCAGGACATTGCATGTTTATAATTTTATTTTTATGTATGTAGACATACATGGCACTGCTGATGTTACAAAAAAATTTATTTTATGTATCAAAAAAAATATGTACATAGTCCCATACCTGGCTAGTGATCAAAGCACATTTTTGCTAAAACATTTCATACAACAATTTTTTTTTCATATTTACGCAGTAGTGCCAAAAATACTGAAAGTACCCATGTATATTTTCTTACACATAGATATTTTATATGTATGGCAGATAACCAAAACGCATTCATGGGTATTGAATAATATCTGCATAACATTCATGTATTTAAGTTTACTGAATGTGGTTGTGTGAAATATTGCCGTGCATAAGTATTAGTAATACACATATTTTTTGCAACGCACAACCATAGCTGTTGTTATTATTTGTGTTATAAGTATGGATATACACAATAACGTTAAGCGTGGGTAAATACCTCTGTATATTATTCTTATGGGTACTTGTTGTCATTCTCTGATAAGTACCTGGTATGTTCATTAGGGAGAGTTGTCATTATTTACCCATGTACCAAATATTTGAATTTTTGCAAAATATGTTGCACTTTTTAGATATTGCAAACTTACTTTTTTATATAAAACTATATTTTATTCAATATTTTGTTTATTTGAAATTGATTTTTGTTTAAAATTTGTTACCACAAAATTTTTATATTAAGAAATTTTTCAAAACATAAAATTTATTTATTAGATTTTTGACGCTAGTTTTAATTTTTTCCTTATTTTCTTTTGTTTGAGTTTATACGGGTTGTAAAATTGAGAACAAAATTTGTTACGAATTTGTAACAATTTTTACTGGAAAGTGTTCATTAACCCCAAAAATTTTAAAATTTTTAAAATACATTTGGACATTTTTAAAATACTTTTGAAAAATTTTAAATACATTTTGAAAATTTTTAAATACATTTTGAAAGATTTACAAGAAAGTGTTTTTTATAGAAACATCAGCTGACCTTCATTATTAGAAATTCTTTATGCGTTTCTTTGACTTCTTTCGCGGAATCAGAAGAATTTCTGGCAGTGGTACCTTTTATAGGTGTTAAATTGCGACAAGTGTTCATCAAATATGATTTCGCCTTTTTCTGGATCAAGAACATAGCCGTTACCAATTTTCCTTCTAAGAAAATTGTGTAAATAGCAACACGCTTTCACAATTTTATTTACTTTATCAGGCTTCTTTTTGAAAAATGTATAGTGAATAGGATAGTGAATACCGGCCTTTAATAACATAGGTTAGGTTAGGTTCCATGGGCAGCCATCGAGAGACAGCACACTTGGGTCCTTTAGCGGTCTCTTTGTGATACCCAGCGCCAATGCCCATCCCAAAGAGCAGCTACTCAGATGGCGTCACTGCAAGGTTGAGCCAATTCGTCTTCCTAATGAAGAGAAGAAGCAATCTTAGTTCTATTTTTGATAGATCCTCCAAACAGGAAAACACCGGTTCTCCCAGGTATTTTTCCCTGATGCCCCGTAGCCCAGGGCATTGACAGAGAAAGTGAAGCACAGTTTCCTCTTCCTCCTCATCATGACAACTTCTACAGTATTCATTGAATCCCAGACCCATTCTTCTAGCATGAGTCCCAACAGGCCAGTGTCCAGTTATGACCGACACCACGGTCCTGATTTGGTTCCTATTGAACCTAAGTAGAGATTTGGTTCTCCGTTCATCATATCCAGGCCAAAGTGCCCTAGATATAAAGCAGGTGGACTCACGGGTCCATCCCTCTTGCGCAATTCTATAGTTCTCGCGCCGAATGAGTGACTTACAGTGAGCCATTGGAAGGCCAATGAATTGATCAATGAATGTTTCATCCATACGACCACCTTCCTTGGCCAGCTCATCTGCTATCTGGTTTCCCGGTCAGTTTGAGTGCCCTGGTCTCCATATAAGCGTTAACTCTGAATGTTCAGCAATCTCATTCAAAGACATCCGACATTCCACAGTCAACCTAGATGTCGTGTAGACACCCGCAAGAGAGGCAATGACAGCCTTGCTATCAGTAAATATACGTATATCTCCCGATACGCGATAATACCTTAGCCAGTTGGCTGCCCGCTTTATAGCCGAGATTTCCGCCTGCAGGACACTACATCCATCCGGCAGACGAAAGGAAACTTTAACGCCCAGTTCCTCTATGTAGAAACCTCCGCCAACTCTTTCCCCCTTCCTTGAACCATCAGTGTAATAACATAAAAAGCTTAAATCTTTAAAAAAAATTAAGTTCATTCTATAATTTGCACCGATACACAATTGTATTAAAAAATTGAATTAATAAAACTGAACCTTTCCAAACAATAATTAACTGCCTGGCCCACAATGTCAACAAGAACATTGCTTTCGTATATTTATATGGAAAATAAAAAGAATTTTCAGTTTATTATTGTTTTCAATATAAAAATGCGAAAGAAATGTTCTTGTCGGCGTTGTGGGCCTGGCAGTTAATTTTATATACATTTATAGCGAGAATACAAAGTGAGCAACCAAAAATCTTAAATACAACAATTTGATTAAAATCCGATTTTTAATTTCTTGTAAGCTACTTGGGTAAGTTAGTATTTTACAAGGAATCCTTAATTTGTTTAAAATCTAAATTTGAGTTCATTATAAGGCTTGGTACCACCACCTGGATAACTATCTTGCCGCGATGTGGTGGCTTAAGTGTCGGCTGTAGTGTCTGTCTTGGAACTTGAATCCGGACAGTTGAGTCGGAACAAGTTTAAAGGCAGACGCTTTAAGGCCAGCATGACCAAGGGTTATCCATTCCTCATCCTATTCCCTTCACCTACATTCCTTCCCCCCCCCCCCCCTTGTTATTCCCACTTCCCCCACTTTTAAGGTCAAGGTGGTTGATAGCAGTGCCGAGGACCTGGATGACTAGTTAGTGGTTAAAGAAACTAGTCGCGAACAGCTTCCCTCTGACGCTGATGGCAAAGGTCAGTTGTAATTCTAGCCTAGTCCGTGCAAGCCGTCACTGCGCGAAATGGTCCTTTGTATACGTGCATACTCGTGGGATTGGAAACTGGACGATTTCAAGATAAAACAAAATACGGACATAGTGACAGAAGTTGGTGCAGGGAGTATCACTGACAACTCAACAGGCCCGTTGTCAGATTCAGACTCGGATCTGCTGGGTGTTCACAGGGATATTCTGCTGCAAGAAAGTCAGTTAATGACAGAACTGACAGAGACCAACTGGATGGGCTCGACAATGGACTCACTGACACGCTCTGGGGCCTCGGAAAGACTCGGTGATTTGACCTTGGACTCTGATGATGAGCACGAAATAGCTATGATTTCGGCTCATGGGCAGGACCAGAGGGTTGAACCATCGACTTTTGTGGCCACATTCGAGACAGAGAGCAAATTGGCGAGTACATCGAAATCCATTGTTCGGCAGGATGTGACAGAACAGGTCACATCGGAGAGCCGATCGAATCTAGGAAAAGCCAAGAGTGGTGGGAGAGTCTCTTTAGCCTTTCTAGAAAAGATAGCTAAGAAAGACTCTTCACTGCACGATGGGCGGGATAGGCATTTGCTGAGGATGCACCGGAAGAACACTGCAGGATTCGAAAGAATCCACGGTTCTTTCGATGTCATCCTAGGGCTTCCCTATCCTGCGGGGTATACAGCAGAGGCTGCTGAGGAATCAAAAGTTGTCAGTAAAGACAAAGGATCCTCACCAGATTCTGCTGGCGTATCCTCTTACAAGGAAGATAGAAGGAAGGAGGGTAAGAGTTCACCACCCAGCCCTCTTAATGGTGACAGATTGGTCACGGTTAAGGGAGCTAGGCCTATGGACGAATTACCCACAGTGGACCAAGAGTCTCTCAGGAAGTTGAAGTCGATGAGTGGGGTTGCGATATTTGGGTTGGGGTCTATCAGTTTTGGGTTTCCCAAAAATGGGAAACCTAAAACTGATAGACCCTAAGAGGCTGAATGTGGTGCAGATAAACCTGCATCACTGTGAAGCAGCCTCAGCCGAATTAGTAACTCACCTCATCGATAACAACGTGGACGTAGCCTTAATCCAAGAGCCCTGGATCAACAACAACCGGGTAGTTGGATTAAAGGCCACGGGATATACACTGTTCGTACCCCACACGGATGAGAAGGTTCGGACTTGTATAATGGCAAGAAATGAGCTCAAATTTATGTTGTCTCATTCTTTCAGCAATGGAGACCTCACGGTTGTTACAGGTGAAGCTATGGACAAAACGGTCCTAGCACTGGCATCGGTATACTTACCATATGAGGCTACCGATCCACCTGGTGTGAAAGTACGTGAGTTGGTGGAGCACTCGAGCAGAAGTGGCTCGAGACTGGTACTAGGTTGTGACGCTAATGCACACCATACCCAATGGGGAAGTACCGACATCAACAGAAGGGGTGAGTCTATGTTTGATTTTATTATTGCTAGTAATCTTTACATCTGTAATAGGGGGAATACGCCAACATTCAGAACTAGAGATAGGGAGGCAGTAATAGATGTAACATTGACGAACTATAGAGACTTAGTAGATGATTGGAGGGTGGCTTTGGAATTTTCCTTCTCTGACCATGGTCGTATATCCTTTAATCTAAACTTCGAAAAGTCAAAAAGGCGTCCTTATAGGAATCCAAGGAGGACGAATTGGGATACCTTCTCGGGATTGGTGAATAGTAACCTTAGAGTTACACACGATTGGGGGTCGACTTCGGCCGGCGTGGAGCACATGGTGGGTACCTTTACGGAGGTGTTAACCAGTAGCTATGAGCGATCTTGTCCGTTAAATTTTCCGGGTAGGCGCTCGCAACCGAGATGGTGGACAGGTGAGTTGAGGACTCAAAGGACCACTGTCAGAAGGTTATTCAATAGAGCGAAGCATACGCGTAGGGATGAGGACTGGAGTAACTTTAGGATAAGTTATAATAGGTACAAGGGAGATATTATAAGGGCTAAAAGGGACTCGTGGATCAAATTTAGCGAGTCAGTTGAATCTGTGAATGAGATGTCCAGGTTCAGAAGGATTTTATCCAAGGACCCTGTGGTCCCGGGATTTATTCAGAGACCGGACGACTCATGGACGGAATCTAGCTCCGAATCTCTCTTTCTGTTTGCTTATGGAGACTCACTTCCCGGGTTGTGTGGATCCCGGAACGGGGGAACAGGTGGGGTGTGGTAACCCCTTTTCTGGATCAGGCTCGGGGGGTGAGATAAGAGAGGCGGTGGGGGATATCATCACCTTGGATAAGGTTACATGGGCGGTTAATACTTTTGGGTCTTACAAATCGGCAGGACCAGATGGTATATTTCCGGCTATGCTACAGAATATCCAGGGATCATCACTCCTATTGCTGGTGGAACTATTTAGGGTATGTCTGCTAAATGGCTACATTCCTAGAGGGTGGAGAGAGGTCAGGGTTATCTTCATACCTAAGGCAGGTAGAACCGGTCACTCTAAACCCAAGGATTTTAGACCTATCAGCCTATCGTCTTTTCTTGTGAAGACATTAGAAAGACTGATTGATCTACATCTGAGGAAGATTGACGCCGGCATCATCAGCGACGCTCAGCATGCCTATCTTAAGGGTAGGTCTGTTGAGAGTGCGCTTCATGATGTGGTGGGTTATATAGAACGGGGATTGCGAGACAAGGAATACACCTTGGCGGCTTTCCTGGATATAGAGGGGGCCTTTAATAATGTGAAAATAGAGGCCATAAGGCAGGCACTGAGTGATTTAGGGGTTTCGTTATTCTTGGTCGAATGGATAACTCTGATGCTTAGCAGCTCTGATGCTTAGCAGCAGAGTTATTCACTCGGACTGAGGAAACGAGCGCTTAAGGAAACTCGTGATTAGGGGGACACCACAAGGGGGAGTTCTCTCTCCCTTATTGTGGCTCTTGGTTGTCAATGTCGTTCTGGGACGTTTTGACAGGATATGTCAGAAGATCGTCGCCTACGCGGATGATGTAGTTATATTGGTATCGGGCAAGTTTCTGCCGACAATTAGCGATGTCATGCAAGGGGCGCTGGGCGAACTGTCAGCATGGGCGACTGATAAGGGCTTGGGAGTTAATCCGGAGAAGACAGAATTAGTTCTTTTCACTAGGAGGTACAAGGTGGAGAATTTTAGGCTGCCGGTACTAGGGGGAGTAGAGCTTAGGCTATCTGATAGTGCTAAGTATCTAGGAGTTTTTCTGGACAGTAAGCTGTCCTGGAGGAGGAATACTCAGGAGAGACTAAAGAGGGGTCTCAATGCTTTCTATGCTTGCAGATCGTCGATAGGTAGGAGTTGGGGACTCCGGCCGTCAGTTGTGGGATGGCTGTACACTTCGGTGGTTAGACCCATTCTTACGTATGGATGCTGTGTTTGGTGGGAGGCATTGAAACTAGCTAGTCAGAGGTACCTTCTGTCTAAGGCTCAGAGGTGTGCTTCGATCGGCATGACAGGTGCCTTGAGAAGTACCCCTCAGGCGGCTCTGGATGTTATTCTTCATCTTCTGCCTATAGAGCAGTATGTGAGGGAAATGGCAGCAAGGAGCATTCTTAGGCTGAGGGAGCTAGGACTGTTAGGAAATTTCACGGAGGGTCACTCGCGGATCTTGAGTGAAATTAGTACTAGTGGTTATCACCTAGGCTCGCCCGGCTCTACGGATTATTTGGTCACTAGGGTCGATTTTGGGCGTCTGCCAGAGGTGATATTGCCTTCTAGGGAGAGCTGGTCAGGGCAGGGCATATTGTATAGGGGATTTGGTATTTTCACTGATGGCTCGAAGATGAAGGGCACGGGTGCGGGGGTCTACATTGAGGATCTGGATATCAGAAAGTCATATAGACTTCCCGACGACTGCAGTGTATTTCAGGCGGAGGTTCTGGGGGTTCTCAGGGCCGTGGAATTGGTAGGAGCTAACATTGCCAAGGGCTCGGAGGTCACTATATATGTGGACAGCCAGGCGGCTCTTAGGGCCTTGAAGGGCTGTTATGTGAACTCCAGGCTAGTGGACGATTGTAGGAGGGCTCTAGGAGTAATCTTAGGGAATTATGTTGTGAGGCTCTGCTGGGTACCGGGTCACTGCAACATCACCGGCAATGAGATAGCTGATGAGTTGGCAAGACTGGGCTCGGAAATGGAAGATCCTGACAGTTTGCAAGTGGTCAGGCCTCCAATGGGCTTCTATTTTGGGAGAATTAGGGAATGGATTCTGAACAGGACTAATCGGGCTTGGCGGGGCCGAACGGACTGCCGAGTATCGCGCACGCTGTGGCCGATGCTTAGTAGGTCAAATTCGGACGCGCTGCTGGGTAAGAGTAGGGCCTGCGTCAGGACCATGATAGGTATTATCACGGGCCACTGTATGATAGGCAGAATGGCGGTGAGAATGGGGTCTGGCTTATCGGATATATGTAGGCTGTGTGAGGACCCAGAGGAGCTGGAGACTGTTGAGCACTTTCTGTGCCACTGTCCCAGGCTACAGAACAGCAGGCTGAGGTGGCTAGGTAGCAGATTCCTGCACGAATTGGGAGATGTCTCGGGCTGCGGGCTCGAGAATCTGACGGGATTCGTAATGGGAATGACCTGGTTGCGCGGCAGGAGGCTGGGAAACATGTAGGGCAGTTTTTCCTGTTTGGTAGGGTTGTGTTTTGCTTGTTCTGTCCGATTTCTTATCTTCCACTATCTTCCTTCCCTGTGCTTTCATTATTACTTCTCCTACTCTGTCACACCAGATATCTTTCTCTTCTTTCTTTCTTTGTTTCACTAAATAAAGGCATCACAATGGACCATAATGGTCTCTGGGTGAGGGTGTGAAGTTTGCTTCACACCAGCCTTTCTAACCTAACCTAACCTAAGGCTTGGTAATAAAAGGGCCAATGTCAATACTTTGCTGTTTTGAGTTAATCGTTGCAATAGGTGTTTTGTCTTACTCTTTAATTTTGCGGAAACAGCCAATGTCTAATTTTATTTATTTATTTAACGATTTATTTATTTATTTATTAATTCATATTGTAATTTAACCGAGAACAACTTAATAAAGGTTTTGCTAGCAATTTAAGAACTCATTACAATTATAACCAAAGTTTGAATTTATCAGCAAATCACTTTCTAGATTTTATTTGAAGAGTTTTTTGTTTCTCTCTTTTCTCCACTTTGAAAACAAGTAAAGATTATTTCTGTAAAAGCGGTTGAATGTGGAACTAAAGAAATAATATTACAAACTTTCTCAAATTCTTAAACGCACCAAACAAACTATTTCCATTCTTCTTCTACTATTTTCTCTTTTCGTACTGACTAGGCAAAAACCTTTGATGTTAAAACTCTTCGAAAAGGACATCCATATTAATGATTTTTATCGCAAACAATTTGACAATATGACAAACTATTTTATATGTTGAACAAAATTAATTAAAAAAAAGCAGTACAAAAACAGTACATCAATGAAGAAATCAGTACTTTTGCGTTCTTATTTGCTTGTTATTAGTACTTTAGACATAAAACAGTACACGTACTGATAAAAATAGTACGACTGGCAACCTAAAAAGATATGTCCTTTAGGCTTTACTGCCAGCACCAACTATTAAAGCTCGGCTGCAGTATGTTCAATCGGTAGTGTATACATTTTTTTATTGTGCGGCATTTTGTATTTTTAATTTTTCTTTAAATGTACCCACACTGTTGCCAAAACTGTTCAATATTTCTGCGATACGCTTACATGTAGCTTAAGTGCTTTTTGCCTGTTATTTTCAATTTCATGAATTACAATTTCGAAAACTAAAATTAAAAAAAATATACATACATATGTATGCGTCATAAACATTTAAAAAACACAAACATTTTATAAAAATTATAGTTATTAGTTATGCCGCCTTCTTTACTTTAAAAAATGTTAGTAGCAACTACAAGTTTGTGTTAGGCAATGTGTTAACAATATGGCAACTGAAATAACATGTAAGTTGACAGTCGCCATACATAATATAAATTTGGCAACTGGCAACACAACATCATAAAAATTATTTTATGTATTTCATAGAAAAACGATTCATAAACCTTTTGTAAACCTAAAATATTGTTAATGGATAAGGACTTGAATGTATAAGTGCTTATCCGCAGATAGTAAAATAGTTTTTATTGTTGATCTTAATCTAATAATAAGCGACTTTTCGAAGTAGAAAGAAGAATTTTACAAGTTTCCAGTAATGAGAAAACTACAAAACATTGGCAATGATATTCCATTTGAAATAGAGAATATTAAATAAAGAACAATTTTAGGTTTTTTACTGTAAAATAATTCACCCGGAACAAATACGAATGTGAAACACAGGGGTCTAATCAATTTGAGACGATAGCATTTGATATCGACTAACCAAAGACATTACATCTCTCGAGTTCTCATTCGATACCTGTGTCTATCGTATGCAGAAACATACGATATTTTACTCGATACGATAGCTTACTCGATATCGAATGCCGTGATTAGACCCCAGTACTGATCTGTATAATAAAGAACGGACGGTCACCGTATATATGTTCAAACTGAACCATTATGAAGAGTATATAAGATGAAACATTTCCGAAAAAAGCACTTTTGTTTTTTATTTAACAACCAACATTTATTATTTTTTTGTGGATCTCGGCACATGGACGATTATTTATTAAATAACAGCAACATTTTATTAAAATGGGCTTTTTGCATTAAAAACTTATAGCCAATCCCACGATGTCACACGTTAACGTTCGCATAGAAAATTACAATTACATGACACAAAAAACATTTTTAGAATTTGTTTTTGTTTTAAATGTAATTTTCTATGCATTAACGTGTGACATCGTGGGATTAGCATTAAACAGTATTAATTTTCAACATAAATCTTAGGTTATTTCTATTGGTTTATATACTGATTCATAAAGATCACCATATTGTCCCAAATTTTCAAGAGCATCATCACTATCCGAAGATGATGTAACATTAAAACCATTCCCTATTTCCATTGTTGGTGGTAAATAATAGACCGTGGAACTACTATTGAAACGTTTACGACCAATATAATATTTTAGGAATTTTTCAGCAGGCTTTTCACCAATAACACTGCTTAAATGTTCTTTGGTAATGGTAAAATAGCCATCACTTGTAAAGCTATTTGCAGGAGCCCTTGAACGGTTTTCAGGAGTATAAATAAGAATTCCTTTCTGTGTCATTGTGTGGTGATTTAAAATTGAGTTGGAAGATGAGCTGTGTTGTAAAGTGTTTACTTTTTTCTTAATTGGTGCTAGAGATAGATGTTGCTTGATGTTCGAGGTGGATGTTATTGGAGTACATTCGTCGCTAAGATAATCACACTTATTACAATTTTCAACGTCATCTGTGGTTGAATTGTCTGCAACATGTCTGGAAAGTATAAGAGCAAGAAACTTTTTCAAATTAAGAAACGTTTTCAAATTAAGAACAAAATAAATATGAATAAATATTGAACAGTTTGAAACACTTATTCACCCATTCTTGTGTGCAGATTTCACAACACAAGAGACTGAACTAGTAGGAAAATTTATATGTAAAGCACTCAAAAAACCGAGTGCTTTTCATAAAAATTTTACTACACGTTCAATCATTGTATTAAGAAAACCGCACTTTATATTCGATTAAATTTTCAAGAACCTTACTTATATTTATCACATAACTTTCCCTTATTACAGCAGAGGCACTCTGATTCCCGATTACAGGGACGATTATCATTGCAAAGCTTGTATCTTCGTTTAACGGCTCTACGTCTCTTGAAAACTCTAATTGAAGTCGACGATGATGATGTGGATAATGTTGGTTGCGTTTTGGAATGTGAATCGTAATACAATCGACCCAAAGGCATTTTTATTACACAACCTTGTTGAGATCGCAAAGCTTGATTAGGCTTAGTTAAAGCACTTTGTGATGGGTATTTTTTATATTTTACAGACAGATGTTGGGAACAGCAGGGTGTTAAACTTCTACGGTGATAACTACCTTCGCTATCATAATCATAGTCCGAATCGCAAGAACTCGTTGTGCTACAACTATTCCTATATGTACGTTTGCGCAATACTTTACGGTTCTGTTTGCGTAATACTTTACGTTTCTGTTCGTGTTTTCGTGATCTTTGCAATCGCGTCAAATCATGATTATGATGATATTCCACATCATCGACTATCCTACGACGATGGCGTATAGTGTTGTGATGGTAGTCACCGCCTTCTTTTTTGCAAACATATTTTTCATGCAAATCTTCTCGAGTGCTCTTGACCATGCGATATGTTTTTATCATGGTGGTGGTAGAGGCCGAGTTTTTTATAGCACCAGCTCTCCTGGAGCGTACATATCTACCAAATTCTCCAGATTGTAGGAAATCGTCTGAATCAAAATTAATTTCCTTGTATTGCCCTTCATTAACCATTTTCTGACTTTCGTCTCTTTCCTTATTTCGATTTAGCCAGTCCACCTTATCATCGATCTTCTTTGTATCAAAAGTACTTAAAACTTTCTCAAGCCCCGATTCTTTAAGTTGGCGGTTGTGTTCATTAATTATGGGCATAGTTTGATCACATATATCTATCAATTGAGCATTTTCCTCATTTTTTAATTTCCCCGAAACGGACAATGCTTTATTATTAAATAGTGATAATTGTTTGCTATTGGCGAGATTCCCTAAGATCTCCGAGTCCACTATAACATCGTCACATGCTCCGTCTTCCATAGAAGCGAGCTCATCATTTGAATCGTTTTCATTAAATTCTGGCCCATAGGCCTCTTCCAATAAATCAAGTTCAATCTCAACCATTGTCTCTTCATTGACCACTCTCTAAAAGCCATAAAAAAGGAAAATATATTTTTTTCGCAGTAAAATTTTTTTAATCTTACCTCCATTAAATTAGCCCATACCTTTGATCTTTCAATAGTTAATTGTTGCAAATACTCCAAATTAAATAAATTGGAATTCATATTAAAACAACCACGAAAATTAAAATATTTATGAAGTTGGTACAAAATAGAGTTGTGTAGGCCACGAACGAACAGGTTCAATTTAACGGATCAGTAAGCAGGGTTGTCAGATTTCTTCACCTTCATTGCCAAATAGTATACAGAAAATCTCAAAAACTCGCCAAAAAAATTAATTTTTAAATTTTTTGGTAAAAAAAAAATTCGCCAAAAATCGCCTAATAGGAATACAAGTGTATTTTACCTTTATTAAAATTTTCAATATTTAGTATTATTCTAGTAGTGTGCTTATATTTTAGTATTTTGAACGTTTTAAAATTAATCAGGCATGTTTTGACAATAGCAAAACTCTTAACACTTCCAAGTCTAACATGAGAGCGCATAATAGGTGTTATGACATTCGCAATTGCAAAAGGTGTGGCGACTTCAAATTGAAAAAGTATGCTGAAGGAAACTACAATATTTGTAGGAAACTATCGTAGATCGCAAACAAAGCGCATGAGTTTCAGAGCACCGTAAAATAAATCTGGTGTTTTGCGATATTAAACCGTGCGATTGTCATAACAAGGCTGATTATCTTAAAACATAGAACTTTTGAGATCTATGTTTTAAGATTGTCATAACAAGGCTGAATTCGATTATCGACAGCTTTATCTATAAGAGCACGAAATGAGTATGAATAATAACCATATCTCCACGTCTCCATGCGCTATCGATTTGAACATAACGCCGGCAGAGCAACGGTACTTATTTGTTCATGGTCTTGAATGTGGCGAATACGTGTTGATGTTCATGTTCTGATTTACCACAATATTTGTAATCGGATAAGGCAAGCCGAAAGTAGCAAATGTATTTACGAATTCGAGTTAGTTGTACGTTTACCTCCATTACAAAAGAAATTTTATAAATAAAATCCCAAAACGAAATGCAGACCCATGTGAGAATGGAACGTTATAGAGCAGCCACAGAAATGACGTTACGTGGTCCCGCGCCCACACCTATTATATACTTTAATGAAGCCTAATTGATTATATTTTTTTAATAAAAACTTTATTTTAAAACAAAATAAATTATTTTATAAAGTTTAGTACTAACCAATTTTTAAGCTATGTATAACTAGTTAGTGCTAACCTCTATTTACGTTATGACTAACTAGTTAGTGTTAACCCTTATTTACGAGATCACTAACTAATATAAAGCAGCGTAGTAAGCAGTGCAGCCATATTTTCCGTAGTCGAGTGGAATTAACTAGTTAAAAAGAGAGGCAAAATCACATTACACAAGAGGTTCGGTTAGTTTTTCATTTTGCTCTTAATAAACTAATAGAAACTTTATCCAATATAGTGGTTGAAACTACCGGTCATTTTACTAGTAACTTAAAGTTACCCACACACGAGCCAACATTTGTCGAAACATGGTAATGTTTTGACACACAATTGCAAATTGTGAGTGTTGGAAAACAATTATAATTGAGTATAAAACTTTTCCAAATTTTTGGGACCTAAAATATGTAAGGTATACAAAGAAAATAAATAAATTTTTTTTATTGTGTTTTGTAGTCGTATATTCAAAAAACACGCAATACTGATGTTTCGTTTTTAGTGTAATCGTCTGTGGTAAAAACTTAAACATAAATAGTAACACGTGTTTTGACAAATGTTGCATCGTCTGTGGGTACCATAACTTATAAGCAGCTGTTAAATTGGACGTAAAAGCATAGCTGCCAGATTTGATGATTTATCGTCATTTTGACGATTTTTGGGTACAAAAATGGTGTATTGACGATTTATACCCTAAATTTGAACATTTTTGAAATAACAAATTTTGTTCAGATTAAAATATGTCTTTAATATAATTTCACAGTTTATTTTAGCTGCTTAGATAATTTGATTTATTTGATTCGCAGTAATTGTCATGCCTTTGCTGTTCATCATATAAAATACGATTTTTTTAGCACGATGCATATTTTTAAGAGTTCTATTAGATCAGTAAGTACTGTTTTGTTACAGCCATTTTAAAACCACTCTCTTTACTCTGGGTTAAAACTACGAAACTTTTCTTTCAAAAAGTCTAAGTTTTTAGGTGTTTACCAGACTTGAGTTATTTAGCAGGATTTTCGACGTCTAAAATAGGTGTTTGATAATTTTTTTTTTTAGATTTTTTTCTTACTTTTCTTATGAATGCCAATACTTTTTAAAAATTTTTGGTTGTATTACTGCAATAATACTTTTCCAAACGAAACATTTTATTTTATTTTCAAGAACATGCAGAATATATTACAATTTTATTAGCAACAGAAACTAAAAATAGCAATTAATTTTCCAAACTTATTAAAATAAGTTGTTTTTTACAATGACGATTTCTTAGTCAATTTAAAAATGTTGACGATTTTTTCCTCAAAATTTGACGATTTTCGATCAATTTTATCTGGCAGCTATGCGTAAAATTGCCAAACAAATGGAAAGGTAAAATTGAGAACAATCTCGTGGTCAATTTAAAAAGTGTGAGTGTGTTTGTAAAAAAATGAGAGTGAGAGCTAATTGAAAGGCATTGAAAGACAAAACTGGATCGTGTGACCTCCAAGCAGAACTGCCATTTTTGGTTATTTTTAACCAAAATTGGTTATATTTTTTGGTTACTTGTTTTCTAAAAATAAAAATCATGAATATGTTTTTCTTGATACACTTGCATATTAGTTTTCTTTTAATTTTTAACCTTTTTATTTACATGGGGGGTTATTTCGTACATGGATTCAAAGGCAATTATTTACGACTTCGAACAATGTGTACTTTGCACTACGATTTTCTCATTATTTGATTAAAATGAACGGAAGTTGTTTAAACTTTATCGCAACCAAAAAATTCCTTTCAAAACAGCTTCCATATATTTTTTTTAGGATTTTTGCTAAGAAAAAAATTGCTAAATGTGATTTTTATATTAGAAATTGCCATGTTCTGAAACTGAAGTCGAATGAAGTTTTATCGATGGAGATTTTCAATTAATTTTTTTTTTTTTAAATAAGCGTAGTTTTTCTAATTTTAAGAGTAGTAAAGATAAGTGGTACTTAAAATTGATAGTGCATATATCACGCTGAATTGATTTCTGAAAATGACTGAAGAGTACACAAAAGTAGATTTTGTATTTCTAAAACCTTGAATATAAAGAAAATGTTCTTAATTTGCACTATTTCCAGTAGTATATTTTAATATATTGATACATAGGCATTTTAAAGATTTTTCAAAAATAAATTGATATAAAATCTATAATTTGAGAACTTACGGAATTTACTGCAAGAAAATATATACTAATTTTGCAAGTAATTTTGCATGTGTAAAGGCAGCGTAAATGTTCGGATGTTTTCATCAGTTTTGTAGCAGTTGAGCTCAACATGATTGTAAATTAATAGGTATGTCTGAGTACTTTTCCAGTAGCAAATACTCAGTAAATTTTTTTGGGAGAGTAAGACAAATTTTACTCTTTCGGCTGAAAATATCTCAAAAAGTACGCAGACAGTATCCAGTGAAATCTTGCAAGAAAACAGCTGATCGGTGTGTAAACAATTGAAATAACAAACGTGAGCCAAAATAGCGTTGAAGAAATAGCGTCCAATTTGGGAATTTGAAAACCGGGAAATCAAAATAACCAAATAATGGGTATTTGTAGTATAAACAAAAAGTTAGCGTCGAATTTAGGAATTTAAAATAGGGAAGTACAAATATAGGAACAAATCTAGTTTACCGACGCAGCTCCAAATAAAAAAAAGTACCCAGGGTGATGGAAAATGGAAAAATAAGAAGAAAAAATTAAATAAAAAAGTTGGCGCAAACGCTTAGTTTTCGAATTATGGACGTTGAAAGTTTTCATATAAATATATGATTTTGCAGTACATTTCCAAATGTATATGGCTAATATTGGTATCATTTTAAAGCTCTTGAACAGATTTTTCTGGATATACATAATTTATTTCTAAGTTTTAAGCTCTTTAGATCACATTACAGTTTTTTTTCATTTTACGTCGAAATGTTACGGAAGTGCACTAGGAAAGAATGTAGTTTATTTAAATAAAAGTGTAATACAAATTTTATAAAATAACAAACACTAGCATCGCAAAAAAAAATTCTTTGCATAGCCGGACGCAAGGATGTTCTTCTCTATGGTATAACAAACACCGGTTTCGCTAACTAAAGCTTCTCTGCATAGACGGCCTTTGCCCATGGGCAAGGATTCTCTCCTCATTAGTAAAACATAAACATAAAGAAGGTTTTACTTGTATTTTAATTAAAATTCTTAAATAAATTAGTATGTAGTATATACATACATTAAAGAATTAGAAAAAATTAATAAATTTGTTTTTATGCTTACTAAAAAAACTTTTGTATTTTTGCAAACTCGTCCCACTTCTTAATAAACTAAAAATATTAAAATAAATTCTGTATGTCCAGAAAGATCTAGTAAAACGCTTTGCAATGATACCAATATTAGCAATATACATTTGGAAATGAACTGCAAAATCACATATTTATTAAACACTTTAAACGCCCATAACTCGAAAACTAAGCGTTTGCGGCAAGTTTCTTATTTAATTTTTTCTTCTTAGTTTTCCATTTTCTATCACCCTAGGTACTTTTTTTTTATTTGGAGCTGCGTCGGTAAACTATATTTAAGCCCAAATATATTTATATTTTTAATAAAAATACAAAAAATATTTACCACAGGCTTTTGCAGGGTATAAACTATATATTTTCTGAAAGTAAATAGTTTTCTGGACAAAATGAGCGATGCGTGCAAAAAATCGTTCGGACAATTTCCGAGAAATCTGGGTTCATCCAAAATGGCCAGTAAAAATCTTTACTGATTTATGCAATGAACCACAGGCTTTTGCACGGTATAAATATTTTAGTATTTTTATTAAAAATAAATATTTTTAGTATTTTTATTAAAAATACTAAAAATACTTCCCCTTTTTAAATTCCTAAATTCGACGCTAACTTTTTGTTCATATACTGTAAATCCCCATTATTTGGGTATTTTGGTTTCCCGGTTTTTAAATTACCAAATTCGACGCTATTTCGTCGACGCTATATTGGCACACGTAAATTCTTTCATTCAAACAGTATATAAAAACAGCTGTTCAAACTAGTTGCAAAATCTTATGCTAGGAACACAACTGGGGCGAACGACGAATTTTTGGCCGCGAATATTCGTCGCCAAAAATGAGTTCCAATTTACATTATACGATTTTTGTCGTTGCGATTATTGTCGTTTCTTCTTTGAAGTCGGTCTTATGTTTACATTGTACGATTTTTGTTGTTACAACTTCTTGTGTATACATATAATTTGACACTACGAATGAATAAACAAAACGAATCGTAGAGTACACTCGCTTGTGTACTCCTTTTTATTCCTCTCTCCCCTCTCGCCAATAACTTGAGGGTTACACGATCAAGTTATGTCTATCAAGTTTTAATACACTCACACTTTTTTACCAATACACTCATACTTTTAAAAATTGAAGCGAACTTGCCTTTAAAATTCTCCTTCAAGAGAGTGTATCAATTTACGTTCAAGAAAACAGCTGATTACAAGTTTGGTGAGAAAATTTTTCGTTTGTCTTTATAAATTGTTCTCTTGATGACATATTGAAAGTAAATTGCTTCAAAATTGCGTGCAGCCTACGTCACAGCTTTCAATTTTTGGAAATTTTGACAAACTGTATATGTAAAAGACTATCAAGAACAGCTTGATCGTGTGGCTGCAGTGTAAGTCCCAATTTACACTAGGGACATTTCTTGCCGGACATTTTTTTAATTCTCTTTTAATCTTACCTGTAGCGTTTACATATGAAACATTAGAAGTCAGACAGAAATTTTATACTTGTTTCTTTCTTTTCTTCATTCGTAAAGTTTGGCGGCTTTTTCTTGTAGTGTTTATTATAATAGTCTGTGGTGTTATTTTGCAAATTTAAATTGCCAAACATTTTTGTAAAATTAAAACCCGAGTATTATATTCATTTACCACAAAAATGTATTTTTATTAATTAATTTTTTGTTTTTACTTTAATTTATTAGTTTATTTATTTAGAAAGCACAAGGCAAATTAACAACACCACAAACATAACACAATACAAGCCAAACTGACGACAAATTGAGAAAAATAATATAAAGCAACAAGATGTAAACTACGAAAAGTAAGAAAGAGAAATGAAAAAATGTCCAGTACAGATAGTCATGTACTACACACCCTACCTTTTCGACCCCTCGCCATCAAACTTCGTCTGTCCGGCAAGAAATGTCCCTAGTGTAAATTGGGACTAACTTGGAGGCCACACGATCAATTTTTGTCTTTCAATTCCTCTCAATTTGCTCTCACTCTCATTTTTTTTACTAATACACTCACACTTTTTAAATTGACCACGAGATTGATCTCAATTTTAACTATCCATTTGTTTGGCAATTTTACCTTCAATTTAACAGCTGATTAGAAGTTTAGTGAGCAAATTTTTCGTTTGTCAGTATAAATTCTTTTCTTGATGACATATTGAAAGTAAATTGCTTAAAAATTGCGTGCAGCCTACGTCACAGCTTTCAATTTATGTAAATTTTGACAAACAGTATATGTAAAAGACTATCAACAAGAAGTTGATCGTGTGGCCGCAAGGTAAGGTAAGAATCGCAACGACAAAAATCGTATAATGTAAATTGGAACTAAAAGACGTTTGTGTATATGAAAATGCACACAATCAGGGCGCCGGCGAAAATTCGCCAGACGCGGCGAACTTTAAATAGATTTAATTCTATTTCATACGCCGGTGAACGACGAACAAATCAGTACTAGGTGACCATGTTTGGGTCATAGCTTGGGAATAATGATTAGAAATCCTAATGATTAGCAATTGGATTAGAAATTTTAATTGTGCTGAAAAATTGATTAATTATGATTAGTAAGCCATTTTAGACGATTACTAATTGATTAGATTAGAAATAATCAAAAATCTAATCACAATTAGTGACGATTAGCATTTATAATCAAATCTAATCAAAACTAATCAAAATTATAATTGATTAGATTTCTTGATTATTTTTGATTAGATTTGATTAGATCAACTATTTTTAACTATTTTTGTGAAAAGAAAATATTTATTTTTCACATTTGTTGCTATTTTTACATAATGTAACAGTTTTTGAATATTGAATATTGAAAATTAACATTAATAATAACACAACAACAAAGTGAACCAGCTGTGTCAAGTGTTTAGTTTAAGAACAGGGTGCACCGTATGCAATTTTATGCAATATTCAAAAACTGTTACATTATGTAAAAATAGCAACAAATGTGAAAAATAAATATTTTCTTTTCACAAAAATAGTTAAAAATAGTTGATCTAATCAAATCTAATCAAAAATAATCAAGAAATCTATTCAATTATTTTTTGGATTAGTTTTGATTAGATTTGATTAGAAATGCTAATCTTCACTAATTGTGATTAGATTTTTGATTATTTCTAATCAAATCAATTAGTAATCTGAAATTTTTATCAAAATTTAATTCTAATGATTAGATTATTTTATTTCTCTAATCGTAATGATTTCTAATTCTAATCGAAATTCCCCAGCTATGGTTTGGGTTTAGTTAAGAAGTAGTTTAGTAAATAAAGTTACTTTTTTTTTAATAATTGTTTTTTTTTTTTTTGTATAACACATAAAATAAGTATACATACAAAGTATTTTGCTATAAAAATAGCTTTTAGTTATGTTTTTGATTATGTTTTTATTTTTAAGCATTATTTTTTTGAATATGGTCACACTATTTCTCTCTCTTTGCACAAATAGTAATCAACTTTCTCAATTATAAAAGCTGCCAGCTATTCGTCGTTATTGTGCTTCATACGACGAATTTACTCAGCAAATTTTTACGGAAAAATTCGTCGTGTTGGGCGAAATTCGTCGTTCGTCCCAGTTGTGTTCCTAGCATTACCAGAGGAAATTTCTCCAGTAACATTTTGCAAGTTCTCTAACTTCCAACTGTCAAAAAATTCTCTTTTTGGCTCTCTCGCTGTAAGTGATTTGGAGTACGCAGACAACATTTTGCAAGATTTTGCGACATTTTGTACAAAATTATGCAAAATATGTGTACGCAGACAGACCCATGATGAAATAAACAGGTGGCATTACTACGCCAGATGACGATTTTTTGCTCTTGCATTGTTTGTCTAGTCTTATGTCAAATTTTTGTTTATGTTTACAAAAAGTCCACGTTTTGTGCTGTAATTATTGTATTGTATTAAAGTTTTTGATTATTTAAATTAAAATTAAATAAGATAGTAACCATAGTGAAATAAAAATTGGGTAAAAATTTATTTATTTCATTGCGTTCGGTGGCAAAATTTGATTTTAGTTTAATATAATTTTTGACGTATACGGAGACTTATTTTTCATTTTTGTTGTAATGTTGTATTTGTTGCCGTAGCGCTGCCACCTACTTATTCCACCATGGACAGACCTAATAATAATTTTCTGCTAATGAACAGACCTATTGCTACCGCCAATGATTGATAATGATCATCAATCGCACGGAGCACAGTAAAACAAACAGATTGTGCAATATATATGTAGCTTAAATGTTTTTGATTTTGAAGTGACAAAATGCTTAAAATAAATAACTTACAAAAATTACTTGCGTTTGAAGCCCAGCGTTCGTTTTCGAGGGTAATTTATTTAACTTGTATTAACTACTTTGAAAATTATTTAATAAAAAATATGTCTTATAGCAATTTAAAGCATCGACAACTCAAGTGCGTGTAGTCGAGGTTGGACCTCGAGATGGTTTGCAAAATGAACCAAAACTGTTGCCAGCTGATGTAAAAATTTCTTTAATTGATCTATTGTCCGAGACGGGATTGAAAACCATAGAGGTTACTAGCTTCGTTAGCCCAAAATGGGTACCCCAGATGGGTGACAGTACGCAAGTGTTTCAAGGAATTCGTAAACTACCCGGTATTTCATATCCTGTGTTAACACCGAATTTGAAGGGATTTGAAAGAGCTTTAGAGTCCGGTGCTAAAGAAGTGGCCGTTTTTGGAGCTGCATCCGATGCATTCTCATTGAAAAATATTAACTGTACTGCTGCAGAGAGCATTGAACGTTTTAGACCTGTTTTAGAGGCAGCTAAAAATAATTGTATTAAAGTACGCGGTTACGTGTCAACTGTCATTGGTTGTCCATATCAGGGTGCTATAAAACCAATAGATGTGGTAAACATCGTTGAAGCCTTATACGACATGGGGTGCTATGAAATTTCATTGGGTGATACTATTGGCGTTGGTACACCTGGTACAATGCAGAAAATGCTGGACGAAGTAATACGTGCAGTTCCAGCAGATAAATTAGCTGTACACTGTCATGACACTTACGGCCAAGCATTGTCAAACATACTTACGTCTCTCGAATATGGTATTTCTGTGGTAGATGCATCCGTTTCGGGTTTGGGTGGTTGTCCTTATGCTCTCGGTGCTTCCGGCAATGCAGCCACTGAAGATGTTGTTTATATGTTGCATGGTATGGGCATTAAGACTGGGGTAAACTTGGAAAAGTTAATTTTGGTTGGTCGTTATATATGTGAGAAACTTGAAAGAAAGTCGGAATCAAAAGTTAACCGCGCTTGGAAAGGGCTCCAATATACGAAAAAGTATTGATTTGCAAGCTATATAAACTTAAGAACATTGTGATAATGAAAACTTTGGCATTTAATTATAAACACGTGTTTTTTTAAACAATAAAATTGTATAAAAACACGAACAAGTGCGATATTTATGTATGTACATTCAGTGGCTCACATTTAATGTCGAGCAGACGCATGAAAATAGTTCTGCACTCTAAATCTCTGATTTGATAAATGGAAATATCTCTCAATTTTGTCTATATTATCACAAAAACTCTTATTTAAAAACAACAAAAAACATTTATTCTAAAGCGCATAATAAACCACACAAATAGCTTGGCAAACATGTCAAAATTTTACGTTTGTACAAATATTTTGTGTTGTTAATAGGGGTGTTTGCTGTTTGGACAAATATTTGGAGCAATGTTTGTAGAAATATTAAAAATTTTTAATATTTGGCAGCCATGTTGGATATTTGTCAAACTTTTTGTGGTGTCTAAAAGTAATCATTTCAAAGAAAGCTTTGCAGAGTAAAGACGTAGAAGAAGAAGCAATAAAAACAGATTTTTGCTTAGAGCACTCTTTACTACAAATTATTTGTCTTTATTTTATATTTCTTTTGCATTTTAAACAAATAGCGAGCAAAACTGCCGCAGAACAATCGTCGTCAGCATTCATTGAAAACAAAACAAAATGAAAAATTAATATTTGTACGAAATATGATTGTGCTGTTTATTGGCAAACAGAAGCAAAAACAAAGTCCATGTTTGCCAAGTAATTTGTATGGTTTATTATGCCCTTAAGTTGCGTTATGTATTACAGATAGGGTTGCCAGTTTTGAAATCAGAGAAATCAGTACATAAGAGAAAAAAAATCAGTACAATTGCATAAAAAACAGTACATAGGGTAAGTGCTCCAGTAGTCGGCAGTTTAAGGCTTTACTTTTTTTTTAAACTCTCACCTTGCCTTGTGTACAGTAGCTATTGGATAAATGAGTACTGATTATAATTCATTAATCTGTTTTCTCTTAGATTATTCAACTCAAATTTTAGTATTTTATGTTTAAATTGAGAAATTTTGAGGTTCTGTAAAAAAAGAGCATGTTTGCCTATATTCGGCACAAATTTTCCACTTTTCGGCATGTTTTGTTCCTATTGTCGGCATATCATATTGAATGGTAAAAAACAACACATAAAAATATAATTAAAGCTTTTATTTAATATAAATTAAATATTTTACTTTTCTAGACATTTCAGGTACATGAGATCAAATAATATTTAATAAAACAACAACAAAAAAAAAACAAACAAGTATAAAAGTAAACAATATTTTTGCACAATTCAGTCTTTAAATTCATAGGTACATAGGTTGGCAAAATTAAAGAATTAACATTAATATCTAATATTTTATGAGAACAAGGTAATTGGGTATTCCCACTGGACCTTAAATATTTTTTTCTGTGCATGCTTTGCATACAAAATCTAGTTCAATAATGTCATTGTACTTCAGGTTTATGAATTCAGTGCACTTAAGATGATACCACTGAGGGCACGTATCACACCCAACGTTTTTCAGAGCATCATCTTCAGCGTCAGAGTCCAACTCCTCAGCACAAGCACTGCATATTTGTTTCCGTTTCAATTTTTTAAGTTTGGCAGGCTTGCTTCCTTTTTATTTTTTCCTCTTTTCACGTTCAAGTTTCCGCTCTTTAACGGCTTCCGCTTTAGCTATCTTTTCATTTTCCTTCGACTTAATATGCTCTCTCCATGCGAGGGCAGAAATAGCATTAGGAGCCTTTGCTTTTGTTTTTATTTGAGCGGGCGATGAGGGCTTTGGAAAATGTAGATGGCTTGCAAAAGATGGTGACACCGAAGATTCAGGGTTTTTCAATACGGTTGAACCTGTGATATTAAGATAGAAGAGTAACAAGCACTATGATATAGATACCTAAAAAATTAAATATATTTGTAAATATTACCTGTGGGGGAAGAGCTGATGCTATTACACAAAACATTTCTTATGATCGTACTACAAATTGAAGAATTAGGCGAGGCACAGTCGGCAGCCACTTCACATATAGGAGATGAATAAGTTAAAGGTTTAATTGAAGCGCGTGTTTGTTCTGGTTTTTTTGAAGAGGTTGGTGTTGTAGAATAATCATTATAATTAGTCGACGTTGGTGACGTTGTTTGTCTACGTTCCATTTCTAAAACTCCTTCGTCATTAATAATATATGTGCCAGGCTGTATTGTAACATCTTCTAAAATTTCTACATTTTGAACATTTTGACCATTCTTTAATGCACGAATCTCGTCAATAACAATATTTGAGTCAATTCCCCGCTCACATAAATTTGAACTGATGAGGTTGATAATCTCAATGGCTTTGCCATAATCTCTTTCACTTACTCCTTTGATATTTTCCTTATGATGACTTGCCAATTCTTCCAAACGGTTTCTAACACATTTGGTAAAATCAACATTATCGGCGTTAAATGGATAAAGTCCGCATTTCCGAAAACCGTTTTTAATTGTATTTTCCATATTAAGGTCGGAAAGAATCGTATTGAGAAGTGGGCAAAAAGTGGATTTTGATAGCACTTTGTCGCTATTTTCTGGCTTAGAATGCCATTCTCTCAATGTTTTTTTCCATTCCGACTTGAGTGGTTTAAAAACGCTAACGTCCGCGGGTTGCATTATATGTGTTGTGTTTGGCGGTAACGCATATAAAATTATTTGATTGTTGTCACAAAACTCGCTCAGTTCCAGCGTCATATGAGACTTGTGTCCATCCACAAACAATAAAATTGGGCGTTTGATATGGTTTTCACTAAGCCAATTATGGACACAATTGGCAACGTACTCATAAAACGTCTCACTAACCATCCATCCGGTCTCTGATTTCCCGAGAAACCATCTGTCCGGAAGGCTGCTAACAATATCTTTTGGAACACGCACGTAGGGAAAAACTACCATTGGGTCCACTGTCTTACCGCTTGCTGAAAAAACAAGTAATACTGTTACGGTTTCCTTTTCGTTTCCTCTCTGTATACTGTACACATTGCGATAACCTTTAGGAGCTATTACTCTTCCTGTTTTTGGGCACATATAGAAACTGGTTTCGTCGCCATTAAAAATTCTATCTGGATCATCCAAAATATCAAGGGCGTTTTCCTGACTTAAGAAGGTTTTTAATTCATCAAACCATTTTCTAATATTTTCTTCAGTTACAACCGCACGTCCTTTAGTTATTCCTTCAGCTTCTCTAAGCGACAAACTGGGATGGCGTTTTAAAAAATTGGCGAACCATTTTCTACCTGGGCGATCATTCGCAAAGGGCGTTGTTCGTACATCTTTTTTAACTATTGATTGTACTGTATTCAATAAGTCATCAATTTTTAGCGGAAACCCACATTTTGCCAAGTCATTGCACCAGTTTTCTAAACGTTCCTCTTCTGCTGTTGTTAGAATGGTTGATGGTCCCATTCTGCGAGGGCCCTCAAGAACTCGACCATGAATTCGGTCTTGAATAGTGGACCGTGGAACACCATATTTAACACTAGCTCCTAATATTGAGGATCCACCGTACCTTATTTCAGCTAGTGCGTTTTGTAGTGACTCCTCTGAATATTTGAGAATGGATCTTTTTCCTTCGGTAGCCATATTTTAACTTATAAAATGCCTGGAAATCTTAAAATAGTTGTGATCTTTCTAACAGTAATTTAATACATATTAAGGTAGGTAGGTTTTCAAAGAAAACTTGTAATATAACCCGTTGCCGACTTTAGGCCAACAATGATCCTGTTGTCGGCAGATCGAAATCACTCATTTAAAACGATGCCGACTACTGGGTAAATTTACTCCAAACTCATTTTTTATGTGATAAATGATAAGTAAAGTGAGTAATGAACAATTTTCTCAAATTTGAGCTCAATTGAACAAAAACTTTGTTTTCCCAGTAGTCGGCATAAGGGTGCCGACTACTGGAAAATCAAAATTTTTTTGTTCCTAATGTCGGCATCGCTAAGAATGAGAGAAATTAAATAAAATTTATTTGATTTTCATATATTCAGTGTTATTTCAACTGTTTTCTGCCTTAAAAAACAACTTTCGACCAAAAAGGGCTTTATCCTACTTAATTACTTACCTCACAAACTTTTCTTTGCCACTAATTTTTTATTAAGAAATAAGCACTACCGCACATGTTAGACGACCGACACTGAATAAAGGTCAGACACTGCAAAAACTACTCATCTAAACTCAATTATTTTTCTCACATAGATAGTTGAGAATATTTGTGTAGTTTATGTGTTATTATTTCAATATATAACTACCGTTATTCTTATTTATTTAAGTTTTAAAACAAAATATGCCGACTACTGGTACATGCCGAACTTAGGAGCACTTACCCTATACTTTTAATTTTGAATATTATAAAATTTAATTAATACAACTGAATTTTTTCAAAACAATAATTTAATTCCGTATATATGTACATATTTATAGCGGGAATACAAAGTGAATAACAAAAAAATCTTAAACACAACAAGTTGTTAAAAATTCAATTCTTAGGCCCTAATCATGTAAAACGCAACGCCAAAGAATTACATTGAAAGCAAGAACAATGTCTTAAATATTTTGTTGTTGTGGCTTTCTAGAGAAATTCATGTACCGTTTTAAAATTTTCAACGCTACAAGCTATGGAGCGTTTGAAATTTTAAAACGCAATGTGAATTTCTGTAGAAAGCAACAACAGAATTACAAAATATTTATGACAATGTTTTTGCTTTCAATATAATTAGGGCCTTAATTTCTTGTTAGCTACTTGGTTTAATTCGTTTCAAAGAAACATTAATTTTATTGAAAGCAAAATTTGAGTTCATTATGTCTGTAGCTTGGTACTAAAAAGGCCAATGTCAATATTCTGCTGTTTTGAGTTAATTGTTGCAGTCACAAGTCACACCTAGCAAATATTTGACGAAACAATGTGACCACCATGTGAACTAAAATTTTATTTCCTTTATTCTATTATATTTTTTGAATATAGGTAAACATAAAATTAAATAAAAGTAGTTTTTTGCTATATCTACCATCTAAATTAATTTCATTTTGCAATTAAAAGGCCATGCTGAATCTCTTTTATTTTGCGGAAACAGCCAATGTCTAATTTAACCGAGTTCAAAAGGGGTTTCCTAGCCAATTTCACAAAGAACTCTTCTATAAAATACTAAAATTTCAATTTTCTCAAAAATGAATTATTTGACGTTAGCCTTTTTATCACCAAGCTACAGATATAAGGACAATAATGTTACAAAACAAATTAAACACTGGAAATAACGAAGCATGTTACGTATTTATCTTCAAAATAATTTGAAAAATTATTTTAAAGTGATTTACAACTAATTATTATTAATAATTGTAATTATTGCAAAAGGCACAATCGTTTTTCAGACGATCTTATACTACAGATTTTTATATATAATATATTTACATGTCTATGGACATAAATATTTAAGTATAATATATACTACTAGCTTAACCCGGTGCGCTTCGCTACACTGGCAAAAAAAAAAATAAGAAAAAAATCTTCTATGAGGGGTACTGCTCCTACTCTGTCTACCCCGCACATTTTTATATTGAAATTTATAGTTTACTATAATAGTAGCTTTAACCACGTTTGAAGACTCTCCCTTTAATAGTTCTTCAGTTGAGCGATATTTAATGTATGCATCCTATGGGAGGTATTTCCCCCCCTGCGCCTACCCGCTTTATTTTTATTTTCAAAAGTGTAGTATACCATAAGAGTGACTTTTAGAAAGTTTGACCATTCTCACTATTACAGTTCTTAAGATATGCGATGTTAAACATTGGCGTTCTATGGGGGTTCAGATATATGGTATTTAATATGTCTTCTATGAGGGGTACTGCTCCTACTCTGTCTACCCCGCACATTTTTTTATTGAAATTTATAGTTTACTATAATAGCTTTAACCACGTTTGAAGACTCTCCCTTTAATAGTTCTTCAGTTGAGCGATATTTAATGTATGCATCCTATGGGAGGTATTTCCCCCCCTGCGCCTACCCGCTTTATTTTTATTTTCAAAAGTGTAGTATACCATAAGAGTGACTTTTAGAAAGTTTGAACATTCTCACTATTACAGTTCTTAAGATATGCGATGTTAAACATTGGCGTCCTATGGGGTCACGTGATGTTACTGTAAAAATTTCAAGAAAATCGGTTCAGTAGTTTCGGAGTCTATAAAGCGACAAACAAACATACAAACATACATAATTCATTTTTATATATATAGATATACTAATATATACTAATATATATATACTATAAACAAGTTACAATGTTACAAGTTACAAATATTTATGGCCTTTTTGTACATTGTCCATAATTTCTTTCCATTTTTCAGTCTTCCAGAAATTGTAAACCTCATTACAACTATAACTAAAGTTTGTCTTTATCGGCAACTCACTTTCTAGGTTTTATATTAGGAGCCTGTTTCTCTCTTTTCTTTACTTTGAAATCTAAAGACTCGTTCTGTAAAAGCGTTTGAATGTGGAGTAAAAGAAATAAAATTACACATTTCCTCAAATTCGTTAACACACCCCCATTTAGAAACTCTTTCCATTTTCATCTACTGTCTTCTCTTTTCGTACTGATTTGCAAAAACCTTTTATTTGAATCGCAAGCAATTTGACAATACATATGACAAACTATATACTGAACAATATTAATATATAATAACCAGAGAAGACAAAAAAAGGCAAAAAAAAATATATAAAAAAGCACAAAAATTTAGAAAAAAAAGCAGCAAAAAAAGCATTTTTATTTTTTTAATATATACATTTAAATATAAAAAATTACAGTTATTCTATTTCTTCAGATTCGTGAAAACAGTTACAATAACCAATCATGTGGGCTTTTATATTTGTAAACGTCATTTTTCTTCGTCTTTCTGTTAAAAGTGAATTGTATAAGTAAAAACTTCTTTCCACGTCAACGGATGTTGTTGGAGCAAATTTATATTTCAAAATTTCATTTCGTCATCAGGCTTAGCACCAGTTTGAAGAATGTTGTTTATTTGTAAAATTTGTTTGAACCCCGGATTTCTTTGAAATACATACTGCATTTTCGAGAACACCCATGTTCAATAAAAAAGGTTTATTTCCAACATCGTCATTTAAAATACCAAATATAAAGTTGGCCACATATCTTTGCTCACTGTCTGTTGTTTCATCAACAGAAATGTATATTTACCTTTAGCCTTTTCACGCATTTTTCCCAAAGCTTCCGTATACATTTGAGGTATATATTTACCTCGAATAGAACTTTCGCTTGGAACTGACAAATTGGCGTACTTTTAAAAGATGTTTTTGAAACTGGGATGGCTTACTTTTTTTACTGGTATATTGGTCTCCAACAAAAATGATATTTATATTTTTAATGTGGCTGGGGAGCCTTAATCTAAAGTGATGGTATATTATTTTTTTTTTATTTTTCATTTTGTTAGTTTTAATTATGAATTATAACTATAGATTAATGAATATTTTATACATGTAGCTTAAGCATTAATTACTTGTAATATTGATTTTTGGCCTTAATGGCTTAATATTACGTAAATAAATGGATAAATAAATAAATAAATAATACATAGATATGTATGTATTGTAGTACTTGTAAGTTAATTTATCAATATTCCTAAAAAACACCTTAGATTTTATGATTGTAAATATACTAGAGCTCGAACACGGGACAGTGTATGTTATAGTAACTACTATTTGTTTATTTATGGTCTACATTATAAGAACTTTTTTGAAAAATATCGTTGGAAGAAATTATATCTTTTCTGACGATATAAAATTTTAGAGTTGTGTAAAAATATTTAAAAAAATACTGTGTAAAGTACATTTTGCTAATAGTCACAAATCTATATCGCTAGAATTACTATACGCCTAGTTCACAAATGTACATACATATATGTGTGCCACTGTGAGCAGGGCTGTCAGATGTGGCGATTTATAAACCTATTTGGCGACGAAATTTTGTGTTTCCCGACACACAGTGCGAAATTCAGGAAGTTTAGCGGAACTTTATTAAATTTTTGAAATACTTAGAATGCATAAGATTATTTGTTAAGAGAACGATCTCTTAAATGGATACAAGATCTGAGAATTTCCTTTCAAGTACTTCAACCTGAAAGAGTTTGTTTTGTTTTGTTCTATTGTTCCTTTCAAGCACATAAACCTGAAGGAATTTTGTTTTTTGTTTATGTTCCTGACAAGCACTTTAACCTGCAGGACAGTGTACCAAATTTTTTTTTTTTTTTTTTGCAGTATTTATTTATTGAATCTTCATATACATATGTATTAAATATGAACTAACAATAATTAATCAAATCTTATCCTAATATTTACTTAATGTCCTGCCAGTGCCAGACAAAAAGATTTAGTCATCACGGTTTCTGTTCACATATGTATGTAGGTGTTTATCGCTCATCTGATTGGGTGAGTGCTGCAGTGTCTCTTCTCCTTAATCGAGTGTGGCCGCCATAATTTAAAATATTTCGAGCTAAGGGATTTGGGTGCAGTTCCAGCCTTTTTAAATATTTTACTGCATATTTCGTTATCATAGTTTTTACCAATGGCACATTGAGATCCTTGTGGATATTTGAGTTTTTGACATACCAGGGAGCGGCTGTTATTATTCGAAGAAGTTTATTTTGGCGCCTTTGAATTTTTTCGATATTAGAAGCCGAGGCAGTGCCCCATAACTGAATACCGTAGCACCAAATTGGCTTTAAGATAGAGTTGTAAAGTAGAAGTTTGCAATCGAGACTAAGAACAGAATTTCTTCCAATGAGCCAATTAATTTGAATTGCTTTTAGTTTCATTTGAGTTCATTTTGCTTCTATGTGCCATTTCCACGTTAAACGCCGATCTAGATGTATACCGAGGTATTTTACATGCGAGTGTTGGGGTATTATTTGATTATTGATTTTAAAAGGGGGGCATGTTTCCCGACGCAATGTGAATGTTATATGTGCGCATTTTTGTTCATTGATCTTTATCCTCCATTGTTTTAACCACCTTTCCAGTTCAAATATGTGATCCTGTAAGTAACGAGATGCTTCTTGACAGTTTTCATGTACGCTTAGGAAAGCTGTGTCATCCGCAAATGTTGAGGTTTGTGTGTAGCTGTTTGTTGGCATGTCCGAAGTATAAATTAAGTACAATAGAGGGCCCAGGATGCTGCCTTGTGGGACTCCAGCGTTAACTGGCTGAGGAGAACTTAAAAAATCGCCTTCTTTAATAATAAATTGACGACCGACTAAGTAGCTTCCTAACAGCTTGTGTATGTTTGCTGGCAAGTTTTGCTGCAATTTCAGTAGTAAACCTTCATGCCAGACTTTATCAAAAGCTTGAGACACATCGATGAAGAGTGCTGAGCAATATTTTTTTTCTTCAAAGGCTTTTCTTATTACATTTACTATTCGATGAGTTTGTTCAATTGTGCTATGCTTTCTTCTAAACCCAAATTGATGATTAGGAATACATCTATTTTCATTTAAAATCGGCGTTAATTTTGCCACTAGTAGTTTCTCAAATAGCTTTGAAATATTAGAAAATAAGCTAATAGGCCTGTATGACTCAACTTTTGTGTGATCCTTTCCTGGCTTTGGTATCATGGTTACTAAGGAAACCTTCTATTTATGAGGGTAGTATTGAAGTCGTAAAATAGCATTAAAAATAAAAAGAATAATTTTCTTTGCTGTACTTGGTAGCTCCAAAAGCATTTTATTACTGATCTTATCAATACCGGATGCCTTCTTGGTGTTTAAATTACAAATAGCCTTTTCGATTTCTCTAAACTCGAATCTTAGGGGAATAGCTGCTCTAACATTTACAGACGGTAAATCGACTGCTATATCGTGAAATATATTATGGGTAAATACATTTTTCAGATGATTAGGAAACAGATTTCCTTTTTCAATATCATTTCTTGCCCAACTTCCATTCAAGTTTCTCAATGGTGGCTTAGAGATAACTGGTCTATTGAGGCTTCTAGCTGCACGCCATAATGAGTAATCTGATTGTGGAGTTGCATCAAGTCCCTTGAGATATTTTTCCAGGGAAGCCGTTTTCTGAGACTGCAGTAACTTTCTCAGCCTTTTTGTGCACTCTTTTAATAAAGTCTTAAGTTGGGGGGATCTGTGCAATTGCCACTCTCTACGAACTCTCCTTTTTTCAGTCAAAAGACGCTCGACATCTGTAGAATATATGATTTTGTTTTTGGTTTTTTTGAGTGTTATGCTGGAATGTTGAACAGCTAGTTTGAGATAACTGTCAAAATTAACAATAGCGAGATCCACGTTCTCCGGTGTGCTAAGCGGAATATTTTCTGTGCAATGGGCACTCAGATATTTTTTATATTTTAACCAATTTATTTGTGAGGCTGATGTCGATAAGTAACCAGACGGAGATACGATTCTATTTGGATTCATTATAGTAACAATTGTAGGTGTGTGATCTGAAGATAATTCTAGGGACGCTTCCACATGAATCGTGTCTATGGGGATGTTATTAACCACGCCAAAATCTATGACATCTGGAACTTTTTGCTGATAAGTAGTCCAATATGTTGGTTGTCCGCTCGCGACCACATTTAGGTCCATTTTACAAATTGTGTTAAACAAAACACGACCCTTAGGTGTAATAAGTCGTGACCCCCAGAAAGTGTGTTTAGCGTTATAATCGCCAGCAGCCAGGAAGCAGGGTCCTAATGATTTGAAATATTTATTATATTGGCTTTCTGATATTGAAAATCTAGGTGTAGGGAGTATAATGATGAAATTACTATGTTTCGAGATAATTCCTCAACGCAAATGCTCGTTGCTTGGAGATAATCTTCACGATGATCGCACATTAGGTAGTGTTTTACTCGGTTTTTTTATTAAAATGGCAGAACCTCCACAAGCTCTACCTCGAGGGTCCTTGGTATCATATAATATATAACCATTGACTTGAAACGTGTTTCTTGAGGTCAGATGGGTTTCAGAAACCATCATAACATCAATTTGTTTATTTTTAAGGAAGTATTCTAGTTCATTTTTATGTTGGCGGATGCCGTTTGCGTTCCAAAAGCAAATTTTTAAACAGTTCATGGCTTGTTTAGTACAGCTTGCAATAACATCGATTGCATTCTTAACATTTCCTGCATCATATTACCCATTGTGTTTGTAAAGTTATTTACTGTTTGTACTAATGTTTCCATGGTTTTCTCTAGACGACTTAAGTTAGAAACTGGAGTTTCATCATTATTTGGCAACTCACCTTGCATTGGCATATGGTTTGATTTTATTACGTTAGCGTAGGATGTTCTGTTATTACTAGGCTGCGGTACCTGAACGTCATTAATGTAAACTTGATTTGTTGCCTGCATTTGAGGGGGATTAGGTTTCGGTCCAACCGAGCGCTTGACGATAAAGTATACAGGGCATCCTCTATAGTTGGCCGTGTGATTACCATCGCAGTTGCTACATTTTTTTACATTAGGGTCGTTTTTAGACTTATCGCAGAGAGCTGTACCATGTAATTCTCCACATACGACGCAAACAGGGGTTAAATGACAATATGCCTTAGTGTGACCAAATTCTTGGCAGTTTAAACATTGCACGGGACCATTCCTTTTGTGCGGCTCCTCTATTGTTATTTTTCTATACAGGATATATTTAAGATTATAAATGGGATGCGTTTCGTTCTTTTTGAGCTTAATGTCGCCGGGTTCTAACTCCACTCGAAATAGTGGCTGAGGATTTTTTTCTCTATTTTTAATGTTTATTACAGTTTTTATTTTGAAGCCCTTCTCTTCTAAAAACGTTTTTATCTCACCTGGGTCCACGCATGAGTCAATGCCCTTAATCACTACCTGAAGACCTTTACTGCTCTTCAGTTGATATGTATAAAAATTCTTATTAAGTGCTTCAAATTTAGTTTTTACCTTACGAAAATCTTCTTCACGATTAACTTGTATTTTTGTCTCATTAATACTACCCCGCTTTATTGCAGCTACATAAAAAGAATTTTCACCTATTACCGATATCAAATTCTTTATTAATTCATTTGAGTTTTGCTCTCTAAGATATATCGGCGGTGGCTTAGAAGATTTGATAACGTTTTGTGCTTCCGGGGATTCCTCATCCAGAATTGCAAAACGATTTTGTGAACTTGTTCTATCAGCTGTACCATCTTTTGAGACTTTTGAGACCGAAGCAACTGCTGAGGAGGTTGGGCTGCGACCCCGTTTAAGCACTGTTATGTACCTATCAATACCTACTTGTACTGGAGGCTTTTGAGCACTTTTTACTTGTGGAGCTGAGTTTTCCATCATGCCTGATTTAGGGGTAATATTTTCATCACTTAGTAAAATCGTTTTTGCCGCTGGGGCACCGCTTGCAGGTTTTATATTTTTTATTGTATTAAGATCAACCGTATTATTAGACACCGAAGGTGATACTGAGTTATCTATTATGCCTGATTGGGGGTTAATATTTACATCAGTTATTAAAATTGTTTTTGCTGTTGAGGCAACGCTAGCAGGTTTTATATTTGTTATTGTATCAACCGTGTTATTAAATACAGACGGTGAAAGGGATCGCGTGCGAGTAATAGGTTTAGCCGTTAGGTATTTGCTATCATCGATTCTTTTTTTTATTTCTGCATTTGTTTCGTTAACACTCACTGTGATATATGCATTTCTACTGTTTGCACTCATAAAAGTTTTTTTTTTTTTCTTTTACTGTTTACAGTTTTGCTCTTCTTATTTATTATTGTTTATCAACACCGAGAATAAAAAATATGTGTTTATGTATGTATGTACATACATGTATTTTTTTTTATTTTTTTTCTTTACTTGTTTTTACTTTTTTTTAATACTTTATTTGTTCAAAAAAAAAAAATAAACCGTATGCCGAGCTTAGAAAACACGTCTATCTTCAACGAGCGCGACAGACAAAATTTGTACCAAATAAAAATAAAACACAAAAAGAGTTTCTTAAAGCACACTAATCTTATAAAGTTTTACTAGCTTAACCCGGTGCGCTTCGCTACACTGGCATCCTATGGGAGGTATTTCCCCCCCTGCGCCTACCCGCTTTATTTTTATTTTCAAAAGTGTAGTATAGCATAAGAGTGACTTTTAGAAAGTTTGAACATTCTCACTATTACAGTTCTTAAGATATGCGATGTTAAACATTGGCGTCCTATGGGGTATTTCTATACCCCCGCTGCTATTTTATTTCAATTCCGGGGCTCAGAAGATCCTACTACAAAAAGTTCAGCAAAATGCGTGCAGCGGCTCTTAAGATATGCGATAATTAATATTGGCATCCTATGGGGGGTACCAATTCCCCTGCCCCTATCGAAAAAATAAGTAGCCTATTTTATTTTTAGGGCTCACGTGATGTTACTGTAAAAATTTCAGGAAAATCGGTTCAGTATGATATTGGCATCCTATGGGGGTACCAATTCCCCTGCCCCTATCGAAAAAATAAGTAGCCTATTTTATTTTTAGGGCTCACGTGATGTTACTGTAAAAATTTCAGGAAAATCGGTTCAGTATAATATTGGCATCCTATGGGGGGTACCAATTCCCCTGCCCCTATCGAAAAAATAAGTAGCCTATTTTATTTTTAGGGCTCACGTGATGTTACTGTAAAAATTTCAGGAAAATCGGTTCAGTATAATATTGGCATCCTATGGGGGGTACCAATTCCCCTGCCCCTATCGAAAAAATAAGTAGCCTATTTTATTTTTAGGGCTCACGTGATGTTACTGTAAAAATTTCAGGAAAATCGGTTCAGTATAATATTGGCATCCTATGGGGGGTACCAATTCCCCTGCCCCTATCGGAAAAATAAGTAGCCTATTTTATTTTTAGGGCTCACGTGATGTTACTGTAAAAATTTCAGGAAAATCGGTTCAGTAGTTTCGGAGTCTATAAAGCGACAAACATACAAACATACAAACATACAAACACACATAATTTCATTTTTATATATATAGATAGATTTACGCTAATTTATATTAAAATTATGCTTACATATAAGAAATGAATATTTACATATATTTAATAGTGGCTTAATGCTAAAAAGTGCAACGACACAAAATAATAAACAGAAATAAGAATTGTCTATATAGCACAAAACTTGACCTACTTACTTAATAAATAAAGTTTTGCCTAGTGGTCATTGACTTATGAATTGTGTATGATGATGCATAAACAAAATGAACTTAATTGTGAAATGCTATTATTACAAAATTAAAATAAACAAACGATAAAATTAATTTGGGTTAATGTTCAATGAACCTTATTGTGAAATAAAAATAATAAATGAAACTAAATGTATTAACATGCTCCCCCCGTTGAGTGTAGCTCAAAAAAAAAGAATTAAATAAGTAAACAAATGGAAAAAATTACTAACTTAGCATTTACACATGCCACTGCCAGTTCGAAAAACTCAATACACTCACGATTTTTTACTAATACACTCACATTTTTCGCAATGGCAGCTCCAGTGGCAGCAAAAATTGCATGCGAGTGGAAATTTGGCACTTGCATGCCACTAAATGTCAAAACGATTAGCAATGTTACCCTGTTCAATATTTAATGCAAATCGACTGGATTGTTGTCGAACTGTAATTAAAGTCTTAACTGTTAAATGCATTTTTATGATTAATTTGTAGTAACGGGCAATAAAATAAGTAAGTTTCCTAATTATAGAGCATTAATTTTGCTAAAATAATGCTAATATAAATAAATGTAAGCTATTTCCCCAAAACTAAAACTATGTGATGAAGTCGGCAACTCTTTTTTGTTTTCTGGTACTTTTTTTTTAATTTGAGATGTAAACAAATTATCTCAAGTTGACGCTTCGACTGAGCTTTGGCTGAGCTGGCATTCCATCTCGTCTTATTGAAGCTGTGTGGATCTTTTGCTTTTTGTTAGTTAGTTGTTGATGTTTGTTAAATGTGGACGGTGAATTCTGACGTGGCTTGTTGTTGATGGGGTGTGGGAACTGGAGTAGCAGCCTTTTTAGAATTTTGTCTTCTTGTGAGGTAAACTAAGATGCCAAGCGTGATTATTAGAGATGAGTAGCCGATGGTGATGTGATGGTAGTTGTTAGTGTCAATTTTGTTCGGAAGCTGAAGAATTTTTTGTGTGTTCAAAGAGGTTTGTAGTTTTGTTAGATTTTTAACTTGTGATATATGTATATTCGTTCGTATGGATTTTATTTAGCAATGGGCTTATACGTTCTTCATGGCTTTGTTTGGTGGTTTCCCAAAGATTTGTGTATGATGTTTTACTGGAGCTGGATATTACTTGCTGCCCTTTTAGTGTCATGAATTTATGTTTAAGGGTGCATATTGGTTCCAGTTCAAGCAAACCTGATCCTTCGAGGGTTAATTGGGTGATCTGTTGGTTGCATACCACTGTTGCTTGGGATTGAGATGGAAGGGAATATAACCATTTATTTGGATGTCGTAGCGGTACCCATGATGCGGGTTCTTTGACATGCTGCACTGGGCAGTCTAGCTGAGTTCTGTTGAGAAACAAATTTATTTCACAACTACATGCTGATGTAGTTGAATCTTCGAACAGAGATATCGCTCTTTTGTGAGAAGTAAACATGAGTTGAATTCGAGATTACTGAGAGCGTAATACTGGTTGCGATCAATGTTGATGACCAGAAACGTAGAGCATGGCTGAATTGAGATTAATGTGTTATTAACCTAATTTAGTATTGGGACTATGTTGAAGACAGCAAAACTATCGCGTTCAATTAATGGTAATGTAATGCTAAACATTACTGTGTTTTCGGTGAGGCCTCCCTTAACCTTCATTACCTTGTACATCTGTAGCGTGTCTTCCTGGTTAACAGGTAGGTCTAGTGCTTCAGGGAGATGTTATCTTATTTTTTCCACTACTTCTTGCAATTGGCGTGGAGTCAGGAGTAATGGACTGATGATGCCATGGTGAGTATTGGTAGGTTAGGTTAGGTTAGGTTAAATGGGTAGCCGTCACGAAGACGACTCACTTGGGTCCTTATAGCGGTCCCTTTGTGATACCCCCAGCCAGTGACAAGGGTCAGCCAGTATCCACCAGACTATTCCCCAGAGGTCACCGCAGTCTCGAACCACCCCGATTCCCTGCAGAACAGGTAGATCGATTTCAGTCCCGCATTGGACAAGTCGTCCAGACATGGCAATTCCGGTCTCCCAAAATGCCTCAACCTAGCGCCCGCCAGTCCGGGGCATTGGCAGAGGAAGTGAAACACCGTCTCCTCCTCCTCCACATCATGACAACTCCTGCAGTAGTCATTGTACGCAAGACCCATCCTCCTAGCATGAGTCCCTATCACCCAGTGACCCGTGATGACCGACATCACTGTCCTTATCCGATCCCTGCCGAGACCGAGTAGTACGCGCGTTCTCGCCGCGTCATAGCCAGGCCATAGAGTCCTGGCCATCAAACAGGTATGCTCGCCCTGCCATCTCTCCTGAGCCCTTCTGTACGATTCCCGTCTGATGAGAGTCCTGCAGCGGGCCATTGAAGTGCCAATCAGGCCGTCGACGAACATGTCGTCCAAGAGACAGCCTTGTTTGGCTAGACTGTCCGCAGTATGGTTGCCCAGGAGCCCACTGTGTCCTGGTACCCATGCCAGCGTTACACTGGAATGTTTCGCGATCTCATTTAGAGACATCCGGCATTCCACTGTTAACATAGATGTCGTAAAGACACCAGCCAGAGCTGCAATGGCAGCCTTGCTGTCCGTAAATATACATATATCCCTCGATATACGATAGTACCTCAGCCAGTTTGCCGCCCGCCTTATGGCAGAAATTTCCGCCTGCAGCACACTACTGCCATCTGGCAGCCTAAAAGAGACCCTGATGTCCAATTCCTCGATGAAGAAACCTCCACCCACTCTGTCGCCCATCCTGGAACCATCGGTGTAGACCCGCAGGGTCGGCTCCAAAGATCGCGTGTTATCGAGCAGCTCATCATAGTTACCATGATGAACCGTGAACAAAGCACCGAAAAAGGGTTCCGGAGTGCAATAGTCCAGCCCCGCCAGGTCCTGAGACGCGCGAAGCGTGACCCTGGCATGACCATAGTTCCGCGAAGACCATAGGCCCACCGCCCCCAGTCTCATAGCGGAAGTCAAGGCCTGTTGTTCGGCCATGATATCAATCGGCAACCAGTCTAACATAGTAAACAGTGCCTTTGTCGGTGTCGAGCGGAGTGATCCCGTGATCATCAGCGCAGCCAACCTATATACTTTCCCAAGCATCCTGCAGTACCGTCCCCTTTCCATGGCAGGCCACCACACTATGACCCCATAGAAGAGAATCGGTTTTACCACCGCTTCAAAGATCCATTCGACACCCTTGGGGCCCAGGCCCCAGCTCCTGCCCAAGGATCTCTTGCAGGTGTATAAGGCCACAATAGCCCTATCAACCCTCGTCTGAACGTTGAGTTCCCATGATAGTTTGCTATCGAGAATTACGCCCAAATATTTGGCACTGTTCGAGAGCCTCAGCTCCGTGCCGTTCAGCCTAGGAAGCCTAAAGTTGCCAACCTTGTACTTCCTGGTAAAGAGTACCAACTCAGTTTTCCGTGGATTGACACCAAGTCCACAGGAAATGCTCCAAGAGCTTAGAATCCGCAATGCAGATTCCATACAATGGGACAGTGTGTCCAGGTGTTAACCCGCGACCGCCACCGCCACGTCATCCGCATACGCGACGGTTCTTATCCCCAATCTGTCGAACCGGCACAGCAAAGTGTTCACCGTCAGGTTCCACAGTAGAGGGGACAGAACCCCACCTTGCGGGGTGCCCCTGTGCACAAATCTGCAAACATCGGTAGCACCCATCGTGGATTCAATGATCCTATTATCGAGTAAATTACCAATAAATCCACAAATTGCATCGTCAACCCCAACCTCTCTCATCGACTCCAAGATGGAGTTGGGTTTGACATTATTGAAAGCTCCCTCAATGTCCAGAAAGGCCACAAGTGAGTATTCCCGAAATTCAAGGGATTTCTCAATGTAGACGACCAGTGAGTGGAGCGCCGTCTCCACAGACTTGCCCTTGGTGTAGGCATGCTGCGATGAAGAGAGCAAATGTCTAGGAATAGACATCCTCAGATGAATATCAATGACCCTTTCCAGGGTCTTGAGAAGAAATGACGACAGGCTGATTGGCCTGTAGTCCTTAGGTCCGGTGTGGGATGTTTTACCCCCCTTTGGAATGAAAACAACCCTACATCTAGTCCATCGGATGGGAACGTACGAGAATCTAATACATTCCGTATAGATAGCGGACAGCCAAGGAATCAGAAGCCCCGCGTTCTTTTGAAGGTCGGCCGGAATAATACCGTCCGGACCAGGAGCCTTAAAGGAGTCGAAACTCCTTATCGCCCAATTGAGCCTATCATAGCACAGAGAAATGGACACTGGTCCAGGCTCTGATAAGCAGTTGATCTTCCGTGGTGTTGGAAGGGAATTGCCAGGAAAGTGCGTGTCAATTAACACCTCCAGCGTCTCCTGACTATTCGTAGTCCAGCTACCATCAGCTTTCTGAATGTAGCTAGGGACAGCCGGGCAAGAAGCCATTATTTTGCGCAACCGGTTTGTCTCAGAGGATCCTTCCACGCCACTGCAGAAGTTCCTCCAGGCATTCCGTTTCGCCGATCTAACCAAATTCTTGAACCTATTCAATGCTGACTTATAATCCGCCCAGTTTCCCAAACGTTTAGCCATATTGAATAACCTACGACAGTCTCTGCGAGACTGTGCAATCTCAGGGCTCCACCATGGTGGCTTGCCCCCCTTCTTCCTAACCACTGGCCTACAGGCCAGTGCCGTTGCCTGTCGCAGTGCCCCCGATAGGAATTCCACTGCCATTTCAGTCTCCGTAACGCCACTAATGACAGGGACTGAGCCCAGAGAATCAGCGAGTAGACTAGCCTGATAGTCCCACCTCGTTCTCCTCCTATTCACAAAAGTACACACCCCCAAGGGGGGTGTACCCAATTGAAACTCAACATACCTGTGGTCCGAAAAAGAACAGTCATCTGAGACCGCCCAGTTACTTATCAAGTCGGAGTGTTCCGAGCTGACCAATGTCACATCAAGAACCTCCTGCCTATTAGCTACAATGAACGTAGGTTCCGCGCCTATGTTTGCTATTTCTAGATTACTGATACAGATAAAAGAAAATAGCGACTCACCTCTAGTGTTGGTGTTGGAGCTGCCCCACGTGATGTGGTGCGCATTAGCGTCAGCACAGATAACCACCGGGGTACCCATGGAGCCGGCTTTGGCTACCAAGCCACGAACAAGCCTATTAGGTGGCTCATTGTCCTGGTCATGCGCCATATAGCCCGATACGATCCAGGTCGATATGTCGCCCATCTCTAGGGCCGCTGAAGTTGTGTCTCCATCACTGAAATCAGAAAGAATGAAGATATCCAGCGTGTTTTTAGCCAAAATACAAGATCCAATTTTACCTGTTGCTTTGGCATATAGGAGCTTATAGCCCTTGAGGTTTAATCCGCAAACCCGATCCTTGTGGATCCATGGCTCTTGGATCATTATTAGCTCCTCCTCTCTCTCTACCACCCGGAGGAGCAGTGCAGCGGATGCTGCCTTAGAGTGGTGAAGGTTTATCTGTGTCACCTTCACCATGTCCAGTATTAACGACCGTGACATTGGCGTCCTCCTGATCTGATACCAGGAGGGCGTCCTCATCAGCCAATTCACCCATGCGTTCAAAGAGGTCACCCAGCATGTCAGAGACGGACGGGGTGTCTTCATTGTCACATGAATGAACGGAAGCGTCATTCGTGCAGTCCGCAGGCTGCGTAGGCTCCACAACCTTCGGAGCGGGATCGCCCTTGTCATCACCTCGGTAGACACGGAGCAAGATGGTACTAAAACCGTAGTAAATCTTGCCCTGTTTCTCCCTCAGTGGCTTCAAGGAGTCCTGATTCAGGACAACGATCGCCGTTCTTGAGGATCCTTCAGCTGCTGAAACCTTGACAACTTTCCAGTTATGAGTGGGAAGTTGGGGGTTGCAGCACTGAATAATCTTCAAGATTTCCTCCGGTGCAGAAGGTTCCGCTGGGATGGTGACGATGGATCTAGGTCTCCGTGGTATCTCACTCACCAAAACCACGTCGAGCCTAGCACCTTCCCATATTTCGCCAATCGCTCCAATGGCAAGCTTTAGCAGAAGTGCAGAGCGCTCATCCACACACGCCATCAGCTTAACGTGACCCTGGTACCAGCCAGCATCGTCGCATTGCGGGGGTGCTCCTGGATTCTCACTAAGGATCTTCCAAAAGACACCCATCATTTGCTGCTTCACCAAGTCCCACCTAGAGTGGGAGATGGATCCATCAGCAGCACTTCTGTCTATAATAGCCCTAACAAGATGGTCTTTCGCCACCTCGCTGTAGGACCTATTAGTCGACTTTGGTGCGTACTTGGGACGTTTTGTCCCTGGTTGCTGTCTAACGGCTGTCGCTTCTTCCTCCGAACGTTGCCGTTTAGGCATTGCCTTTGCAGGGGCAGGAGGTGAAACGCTTTGAAGCCCAGCAGTAAGGGCCTTAGCCCATGCCAATGAATCTTCCTGTTCTGCAGAAAGCTCATTGGCATCTTTGGAGCCGAATAGCTCGATAACACGCAAGGCAGATAATTGCCTGCCTTCAGATAATTGTTTGAAATTTTCTGTCTTCTGGCTGCATGAGGAATTGCCGATACATCTTTTCGATGTCAGTTGTGAAAACAAAACGTGGTAAGCGGAAGCGAAGAAGAATTGAGAATAGATCGCTTTGCACCGTGGGCCCTGTGTGCATTATATCATTCAATGATATACCGTCTTAAGTCTTAGTAGAGGCATCAAAGACTACTCGTAGCTTAGTTGTGCTGCTTTCAGGGCGAAGTATGCAGTGATGAGGAATGTTATACATTGGTCTTGGCGTGGAATTTAGGTCAATTTGTGACATGTGGCCTAATGCTTCGTACTCTTTCATGAACTTGACATATTGTGTCTTTATTTCGGGGGCCTTCGCTAACCTTCTTTCCAGTGACATAAATCGGTTGAATGCTGTATTATGTGATTCTCCCAATGTATCAGGGTTGTTGCAGAATGGAATTTTTAACGTAAATCTTCCATTCCTATCGATTGTGTGAGTTTGTGCAAAATGATCTTCGCACTGTTTGTCTGAAGTTGATAGTCTTGAGCGACTTGATTTAGATTTTCGAGCTCCCAAAGTTGAGCAATGGCATTTTCTAAATATGTATCGTCTTCAGTGCACATTCCACATACTGCAGCTCTTGCTTCGTGTCCTCCTATCTTACCAGCAACGACCCAACCCAATAATGTATTTTGTAAAATCGGCAAATCGTTACCAAGTTTAACCTGTCCTATTGCCATTAGTTGATGGTAAAATTCTGCCCCTAGTAAAACGTCTATTCTATCAAGGCGGTTGAATTCTGGATCGGCTAGCACTAGGTCTTTAGGAATTTGCCAGTGGTCAATTGTGATCGTTTGCGATGGCTGAGGCGGAATTATTTGTGGAAGAACTGCAGCCTCAAGTCTCGTATTAAAGTTGTTTATTTGTGAGTGTAAGGCTATGTTTACGCGATGCTGCACTCTAGTGTTGCGTGAGCCTACACCGCTGATGCATATTGAGGTTGGTTTTAGTGAGATTCCAAGGCGTTTAACTAACCTTTCGCTGACAAGGTTTAGCTGTGATCCGGAATCAAGGATTGCCCTACATTGTATCTCCTTGTTGTTTGATTGAACCTTGATCATTGCTGTGCCCAGAAGGACGTAGTTAATTGTTTGAGCGTGGTTTGAAGCAGCGAGTGATGTTGCGTTTTGCTGAATTTGCGGTGTTCTGGCGACGGATGTTGTGCGTTCGTTAGAACCCAGGTTATTTGCTGCTGGTGCGACTTGGTTCTGATTTGTGCATTCTAGATGCAACAGAGTATTGTGTTTTTTGTTGCACTTCATGCAATTTTTGCTAAGGCAGTTTCTAGCGTTATGGCCAGGTTTTAAACAGTTCACACAGCGCTTTTGCTTTTGAACAAATTGAAGCCTTGATACCGGTGACTGCTGAAGAAAAGTGTTGCATGCAAATAATGGGTGATTTCCATTTTTGCACAGAATGCAGCATGGGTTGCCTTGGCACTCTGATGTAATCGAGGTACACACTCGCGATTTGGAGTGTGGTGACTTTCCTTTTTCGGCAATGGATTCCATAGATTGGAAATGTTTTTCTAGAAATTTTAGAAATTCTTGTACGGTTGGGACTTCTCTTGGTTGAAGAAGGGATTGCTCGTACTGTAGTCGTGAGGTTTGATCCAATCTTTTCAGTAGCAAATGAAGCAACAGCGGATCCCATGATGAGGTGTCAATGTCGAGATTTCTAAGTGATAAAAGACACTCTTGGGTTTTATCATGCAGCGACTTGTAATTGTCGCTTGATGTTTTGGTTGGAGCATCGACAGCTCCTGGATGAGTTTGCTCACCAGTAATCTTTTATTGTTGTATCGCTCTACTACAACCGACCAAGCAAGCTTCAAAGTTTTCTCCTGTGGTGGTGAAATGCTTGACTAAGTTTGCTGCTTCCCCTACTAAATGTGTCTTTAAGTACCACATTTTCTGGACACTTTGAATTGGCTGCTGAACAATTAGGGATGAGAATATGTCGTGAAATTCCTTCCACTGCATGTAGTCGCCTTCGAATTTAGGTATTACTATTTTGGGAATAGGCACTGTGGACACTTCTGAATGGCCATTGTTACCCTGAACTGATGAGTTATTTCTGAAGGTTCTGGAGGCTGCCCGGACACCTGCTTTTCGAGCTGAATAAATCTTGACATGTCGTACCCGTGTTGAATGGCTTCACCGCATAGTTCTGCTATTTGGTAATGTAGGCCTTCGATATCTTGCCATCGCTTTGTTACAGCTACGGAGTCTTCAATTGTGTAGTTGGGTTCTAATAATCTGTATACGGCTGACATCATGTCTGCTTGCCTTCGCATGAGTCTCACCAGCTCACCAGTTGCCGCCGTGGATTCCTCAGCAGTAGTTGCCTGACATTTTTCGTCTGGGCTGTTGTTCATGAGCCGCTTCGTGGCTTCAGGAGGACCGACCTTTAGCATTGAAGATTCGAATTCTTCCTTATATTGCTGCACGATGCCCATGATTGAGCTGTAGTAATCCTTTATAAAGTAGTCATGATCCAACGGGATGATGGCTTCAATCCGCTGTCCAGTCTGTTGCTGGCTGATGACAAGTTCTTCGAACGAGGTCATGGTGTATCCTTTCTCCTTGCTAGTTCAAATTAAATGAAAATCCTGTGCCTGAACAGGATCACGTCGGGGTCACCAAAAAATGTTAAGAGAACGATCTCTTAAATGGATACAAGATCTGAGAATTTCCTTTCAAGTACTTCAATCTGAAAGAGTTTGTTTTGTTTTGTTCTATTGTTCCTTTCAAGCACATCAACCTGAAGGAATTTTGTTTTTTGTTTTTGTTCCTGACAAGCACTTTAACCTGCAGGACAGTGTACCAAATAAAACACAAAAATGAGTATCTTAAAGCACACTGATCTTATAAAGTTTTATTTACGCTAATTTATATTAAAATTATGCTTACATATAAGAAATGAATATTTACATATATTTAATAGTGGCTTAATGCTAAAAAGTACAACGACACAAAATAATAAACAGAAATAAGAATTTTCTATATAGCACAAAACTTGACCTACTTAATAAATAAAGTTTTGGCTAGTGGTCATTGACTTATGAATTGTGTATGATGATGCATAAACAAAATGAACTTAATTGTGAAAAGCTATTATTACAAAATTAAAATAAACCAACGATAAAATTAATTTGGGTTAATGTTCAATGAACCTTATTGTGAAATAAAAATAATAAATGAAACTAAATGTATTAACATTATTCATTATTTCGGTTGCTTAATATCCCACCTGAAAAACCTCATACTCAGTTTGGGGATTTACCCTGCGAAACAACTGAAAAATACACCTGATGTTGCATTTCTTATTCAATTATACTTTTTGCATACAGAAAGATTTTCGATTTGTTTCAGTTAATAGAGTGGTACATACAAACGGCAGTGCAGTAGGCCATGATTTTTACATAATTTATTTTATGAGAAAATTGTCAATTATTGGCATTTAAATAATTGCAAAATCGTTTCGTACTCGTGTATGATTTGTTCGTGAAAAAAGTGATTTTTAAGAAGTAAATTTAATTTTTAAACTTCGTTGGAGACTTTAAAAGGTGATACCACATAATACCATCTTAAAACGCACAATATTTTAAAGGTATGTTTTTCCTCTATTGAGAACACAAAATATCTTCGGCGATATTTTGCGATCTTCTTTTAAATTAAACTTTTTCCAGAATGACTTTGGAAATTTCATATAACTGTATTTTCCAAAAGTGGAAGGAAGAACCGACATCGGACGCCATCATAGGCTAACCAGTGCTAACATCTGACGCTCTTTGCAGTTTAAAGGCAACTGTTCGTGCGCTAGTTTGTAAAATACAAAAAAGGTGGAGGGAATCCAGTCGAAATTTAGCATCATTTCTAAATAAAAATGCAAGCTGGCTTGAAAATAATGTAAAATTTTCAACTACTCTAAGGGATGCATTCCCTTGTGGATCGAGGACCAATGCAGGCAGACCTAAAAAAGAATTTAAGGATTGTCATCCTAAAGTGCAATACAGAAAAAACCATCATCTTTTGCAGTCCGCTAGACAAGACGAGCTAGCCAAAGCAACTGCAACAAAGCTATACCATTCTGGAAAGCGAAACTCTACAGCGATTGTCAAGGAATTGGCATCTGCTTCTCCAGAAAGGGGTAGCAAAATCAAGAAGGCTCGCATATTTTCCTTAAACAGCCCACCAAAATTAGCTCCATACCAGGCTCTGGCGCTTCTTATTGATGCAAACTTATCGTCAATTCAGTACAACATTGTAAAAGGGGCAAAGAGGTTCTGCTATCCAAAGGACATAATAATAACTGAAGTTTCAGCTGAAGTATCAGTTCAGTCGCTTATAAATCATACCGCAGAAAGACTTTGTATAGGGCTAGAAGGGGTTCTTACAAGTTTATCAAATGTTAAAATACTAATATTATCGTGAAGTGGGGTTGTGATGGGGCTGAACAAGCTAATTATCGACAAAAGTATATGGACAAACATAGCTCTGATGATAGTATGTTTAGTTTATCAATGGTACCAATCCAAATGTGCGCCGTTAATGATAATGGTGATAATCAGTCAGTGATTTGGAAAAACCCTGCTCCTTCTTCCACACGGTACTGTCGCCCTATTAAGTTCGTTTTTGCCAAATAAACAGTCAGTGTAATAACCTCAGAAGTAAATAAAGTGAAAGAACAAATGTCACAACTTACTTCAACCACTATACTTGTAGATGCCAAGCAATTTCAGGTAACAGCAAATATGATATTTCGTATGATAGACGGTAAAGTTTGCAATGCTGTATTATCCTGTGCATCATCACAAACATTCTACTTATGTGGGGCTAAACCCAGTGAAATGAACAACATCTGCGATATACCTCAAAAAATATAAATTAATCCTTTTTATCTCTTGGACTATCACCCCTCCATGCATGGATAAGGTTTTTAGAATGTATTTTACATATATCGTACAAGCTGGATATTAAGACATGGCAAGCTCATGGAGCAGAAAATATAAAAAAAAAGTTGCAGAGAAGAAAAAATACATTCAACAAAAATTTCAAGAGGAGCTTGGCTTGCTAATAGATATGCCGAAACAGCAGACCGGAAACACAAACGATGGTAATACCGCAAGGAAATTCTTTAGAAATGCCGAAAAGTCAGCCGAAATAACTGGCGTAAATTTAGATTTGATCAAGCGTTTTCATGTGCTGTTGGAGTGCCTAAATTGTGGTCTTAAAATTGATTCAGAAAAGTTCGGCGAATATGCAAGAGAAACTTTGGAGTTGTATTTGAAAGAATATTTCTGGTACTCAATGCCTGTTAGTGTGCATAAAGTCCTTTGTCATGGAAAGGATATTATAGCCTCTTGCATTCTTCCGATTGGACAATTTTCTGAAGAAGCTCAGGAGGCAAGAAAGAAAGACTGCAGAAAATATCGCGAACTTTTTACTAGGAAAACATCCCGAATTGACACAAATACGGATTTATTTAATCGACTGCTTATTTCATCGGATCCGTACATCGATAGTCTTCGTAAAGCACCTAAAACCAAGCGTAGTGAAGTTACACCAGAAGTTGTTAGAAATATTTTCAGACCCATGCAATGATTACGAGTCTTCAGACGATTGCAATGAGACTAATTCTGAATAGATGTTCAAAATGTTGTTAGAAAATGTATGTACATATGCATGTTTTTTTAATTGTTCTATAATTAAAAACGTAAATAAACTCAAAGACTTAAAAAAAACACATTAATTTTTATTAAAAATTTAAAAAAATCACAAATAGAACTGGTTTACTGGTTTAAATAATTAAGTTCCGCTAAACTCAAGAAATTTCGCACTGTGCGACATGGCGATTTTTTTTTGGCAAATTTTAAAAAAATTAGCGATTTATGAAAAGCAATTTACCTTTCTTTCTCAATTATATAAAAAAAATTATGAGCACGGCTATAGTTTTTTCTTTAAATTTCTAACAAATTTTAAAACCGCAATACGAATGCGATTGTTTTAGATGAAAAATTGATAATATTGCCAGATATTTACATTAAACACATTTGAAATAGCGAATGGTAAATTGATTGCAAAATCGATTTTCGATTTTTCGATCGACTTTTTTAATTGCGATTTTTATCGCACCTAAAAATCGATTTTAAAATCGTTAAAAATAAATTTTCAAACTTTAAAAAAAATTTTCAAACAAAACAAAAAAAGAAAAAACTATTGCTAAAAGGTGCATCTCTGCATATTACATACATATTGTAATTATGTTTTAAATTAAAATTATTAAAAATTGCAGTATTTTAGTAATTTGTATTTGTTAAATCGCCTTTTACAAATTATGTTAGTTATTAAGCCAATCTTGTTCGCTAAGATTTTGTAGAAAAAGTTGTTGGCTTATGTGATGACTGCTTAGCCTGTTTCTTTGCTGAGTTACTATTAAGCCAGATTTAGAAAACAAACGCTCACATGGCACTGATATCGCAAGGATGCACAAATATTCCCTTGCCATGTCGTAGATGTTGGGATATATTGCTTTGTATTTTTCCCACTCTTCTAGAGGATTTACATTTCGAGTGAGCTATAAGTAAAGTGAGCTATAAGTAAAAGGCATACAAAATTTATACGTCTTTTAAGTATAAATTATTCTTTATTCAATGAAATCAAATTATATAATGAAAAAACTAGACATTTATCAATACAAATAAAAATGGTTAACTTGATTATTAAATAATTATAAAAACTAAGTTGATGACAAGTATTACTCTAACAACTCGGCCATCCTGATACTTGATCGACCCGATCATAAAGTAAAATTAAGTGCCGCTTTAGGTACAAGGAATAACAGAACTAATTTCATTACTCGGGGTTAACCACAAACGTAACCGTCTTGATTCGACCACATTATTATAAGGTTTTTGAGTTATTTGATGAGGTTCAATGTCTGTTATAACATATCGATCATGTGGTAATTTTGAAATAATATATGGTCCTTTGTATTTTTCTGATAATTTCCTATTTTTACCCATATGTGAACTAAAATCCTCCATAACTACAAAATCGCCTACCTTAAATTCTTTCGCAGGAGTACTGTGTTTCATAAAATAGTTTTGACAGTACTGTTGAGACTTTTCTATGTTTACTAATGCTTCTGAACAAAACTTTTCCAAATCAATAGCCACAGCATTTCCCTTTTCCTCCAAAAATTCTGTCAGTTCATCTACAATCCTTCCCCGTTGTTCAACCCCAAATAAAAGTACAGACGGAGATTTACGTGTTGTTGAATGAATGGTGATATTAAGAGCATATTCAACATTAACTAATTTGGACACCCAATCAGCGTGAGTGACAGGTTCCGTCAATTTAGCCAACATTGACTTTAAAATGCTATTAACTCTTTCAACCTGTCCATTTGCCTGTGTGGAAGCTACTGATATTTTTATATGGACTATATTGTTTTGAGAAAGGAATCCAGAAAATTCCTTAGCAAAAAGCAAGCACCTCTATCAGTAATTATACGTACTGGGGGGTTACCGCGTATTTCGATTCGAAAGAAATAATTTACGAGTTCGAACAATTTGTACTGTGTATTACGATTTTCGTACAATTTGTTTCGAATGAACGGAAATTTTTTATACACTATCGAAAACAAAAAATTCCTTTCGAAACGGCAACTCTCTATTACGAACAATAAAAATCCCTTTCGAAAGTGCAACTCTGTATTACGAAAACACGAGTCTGTTATGCCAAAAGCGTTAGGAAATTGTTCGAAAGCTATTTGATTAGTGACAAAGTGAAAGAAAAATAAAAAATGTAAGTATTTAAATGTTTCATGATAAATAAAAGTGTAAAACAATCAAATTTAACCTTATAATGTTAGATTTGATACAAAAAATGTTTACTGTTAATGTTGAAAATTTTTTAATATTTGTGGTCTTGAAATTTTCAAGGAATACTTCAAAAAAAATTACATATACAAATAAAAAGCAATATGGGGAAATGGTTGACTTCATGACTAAGCATCCGGACTTGGCAAAAGGACATCTTAATGTTCCAGATGCTAAAAATAAATCTAGTATTATGTGGCAAAAATTGTGCTCGAACTTGAATGCATTTGGACCACCCGTGCGTGATGTTAAAGGCTGGAAAAAGGTATTTTTTTTTTAATAAGGCTATTGTAAATAATCCATTTGTTAACATCATTTAGGTTTGGGCAGACTACAAAAATCACGTAAAGTCTAAATGCCGTCGAAACCGCAGCAGTATTTCTGGAACAGGAGGTGGACCAAGCAAATACTGTTCCCTTACAGCATTGGAACAGCAAACGTCTGATCTCCTTTCGATTGAGGAGGCCGTTAGTGGAATGACTGGTACCTTGGAGTTTGGTGCAAAAACTTATTTTAACACCGCATCATCATCAAATAAAAATCCAATTGATAAAATCATAATTGATGATGAAAACGTTGAGGATATTGGTTCAGACTTCTCCGTGCCAGATGATACTATTCAAAAGTCTACCCCACATCGTCCAGTACGAAGAACGTTGGATAAAGATGCCCTTAAGGAAAAACAGGTTGAAAACCATATATCTTACCAACAGAATTCATCAAGAATTTTAAAGGAAATGTGTCAGAATTTAGAAGGCATTCAAAAATATGTAAGGAGAAGTTCTGACACTGAGGAACGCCTTTATATACTGAAGTTAAAAAAGTATGAGCTTAAAAAAGAAAAAATGGAGCTATCAAAACAACAGTTATTACTAGAAAGGGAAAAATTCGAGTTTAAAAAAAGAAATGAAGTAGAAAAATCCAAACGAAAACTGCAACAACTAGAAATGAAGAAAAGGATTAATTGAAAAGTATTTTAGATATTGAGTTAGAAAAACGTGGTATTTAAAAGTGAAATTTTATCTTTATTTAAATTTTTTTTATTGCATTAATTGTCTTTTGTTTTTTTTTTTTTATTATTTTTTATCTTTTGAAAACTCTTATAATATTTGAGGAGCTAGCGAACAAAGCTATACATGTTTTCAGTACATAATTTTTTTGGCTCTCTAAAGTAAAAAAAAAATATTTCGTGACTTCGTAGATGTGTACTTAGAGAGCCAAAAAAAAAAATTATTTACTGAGGACATGTATAGTTTTGTTGGCGAGCTCCTGGTTTTATTTCTGCAAATGAATTCGAAAATATGAACGCACATTTCGCTACTTTAATTAGCAAAAGGCGTATCTAACATGAAATTTTTTTAAGTTTGGCACATAAAACTTGATAAAAAAGAATATATAAAATTTTTTTATAGTTTAAGAACTATAGGAAATCTCCTTTCTTAAAAAAAAACCTAAAAAATTTATGTTTGTAAATTAAAGCGACAATATATATAAAATGTAAATATTAATTTAAGTATGTATGTATGTATCTTCATTTATATTTATTTCGCTATATAACATTTTAGTTCTAATACTTTATTTTACTTTGTGCCTTCTTTTATTCTAAATACATATAAATTGAAATTCTTTTGTTTTCTGTAAATAAATATCATTTTCATACTTTTTAATTAGTTTCTTCTTAAATTGTTTTTTATTTCATCTCTGATAGTTTTTGCTATATCACTTAAATTACTATTTCCAGTTTCAGCAGTAAAGCTTGAAGCAGAAAGAGACACATCGTCATCTGTATTATCTACAGGAAATTGTTCAACATTATACTCCAAACAAATGTTGTGTAATGCACAGCAGACATTCAGAATTTGGGCTGCTTTTTCTGGAGCATAGTGTAATTCCCTCGCAGCTAAGAGGCAACGAAATCTGGCTTTCATGAGTCCAAAAGTCCTTTCTACAACAGAGCGTGCTTTCGAATGTTGTTCATTAAAAAATGATTCTGCTGAGTTTTCACCAGCATTTCGGTATGGAGTAAGAATCCAAGGCTCCAGGGGATAACCAGAATCACCTATGTAAATAATTTAAAATATCAATATTTTCTATTAACTTCTAGTTATGACAATAAGAAATGTATGTATGTAATTACCAAGTATTCTAGTTGATCTGTTTCCATTTTCAAACAATTCTTTTAAATACTGCCTTTCGCTTGATAAGCTCCACACATGTGAGTCGTGGCTAGCACCACCAAAGCGTCCATTCACAGCCCTAATAACCATTTCGTGATCGCATATCTAAATAAAAACATAGAAACTTCACATGCATTCATTAATAGTTAGTTAATTTATCTTACCGCCATTGCATTGATGCTGTGCTTTAATTTTCTATTAAAATACAAATGCTCGCTAGCACTTGGCCTTATTATTTGAATATGAGTGCCGTCTACTGCTCCAATCACACCCGGAATTCCACTTATATTATAAAAAGATCTTCTGGCCTCTTTCTGCTTTTCTTCCGTTGCTTTTAACACAATATGCTTAGGACAAAGAGATTTCTCAATAGCATGGCATACTTCAGACATGCAACTGGACATTGACTGCTGAGAAATTCCCAGGTGTCGATCTTGTCCAATTTGATGTTGGTACCCACCTTGTGCTAGAAATTTCAGAGTGGCTGCCAGTTTTAATATAGGTGCAATGGCAGTAGACCTTTGTGCATTTTTTAATTCACCTTCTATACTAGTAAGAACATACGTAAATGCATCCTTACTTAGTCTAAAGTTGTTTACAAAACTAAACGTACAAATTATTAATATAATTTTTAAAGTAAAAATTTTGTTTTCTTACCTTTTATCATTAAGATTCATAATATTTGATGAATCCCTTACTATTTTTCTTTGGACTCTTTCTGGAATGGTATCATCGTTTTCATTGTCATCAAACCACAGGAAAATACAATCCATTTTAATTCAAATTACAATTATAATATTTTAAACACTTTGAATAATATTTAATATTTCTTTTGTCTTGGGATATTTTCGTCCATTTTTGTATTTTAGTAACAGTGCTACCAACTTTTTATCAAATTTCCCATTTGTTTATAAATACAACTCTGTCATCGTTTCGAACGAGTTACGCAGTACGGTTCAACTTTCGAAACGGAAATTGCTTTCGAAAAATTTTTCCTTTCGAATCGAAATACGCGGTAACCCCCCTGGTCTACTAAAGTTATCAAAATACTTCTGTAACGACATACACACTTCCTTTGAACTTGTTGATTTGACAGGGTATAATTTAACATGCTTTGGGAAACCATCCACAACAACCAAAACATGTTTACGAACGGATCGTATAGAAGGTAAAGGGCCAAAGTGATCAACATGAATTGTATGGAAAGGAATAGGTTCTTTGGGAATACAATACAAATTATGTTCATTAGAACTACTAGATGGTGAATAAATTATACATTTTACACAGTTTTTAATATAATTAATCACTTTTTTCCTTAGTTTTGGAAACCAGTAATTTTGCTTCAGTTTCTCAAGAGTTCTGTTCATACCTAAATGACCTATTTTTTCGTGTATGATTCGAATAATATTATTTTCCATTTCAGTTGGAACATACATTTGTCTTCTACCATTCCCCTCATTTTTTCTTAAAACTATTCCATCAACTAAATCAAAATGACCATCAGTCCCATGTTCCAATTTATTTCTCAGTTCCATAATTTTGGTATCGCGGTTTTGTGTGATTTGAATATTCAAATCAGTTTCATAAATCTCCTCAGATTCAATTACACAACAACGACTTAATGCATCTACATGACCCATAGAAATTTCACATCGATGTCTTACACTGTAATTGTAGTTTTCAAATGAAAACACTCACTTAGCTATTCTCAAATTAACTTGTTTTTTTTCTGTATAGCTTGCGTAAGGGCATTACAATCAGTAAGAATTACAAAATGTATACCTCCAAGTTGTATCCTAAATCTTTCCAGAGCATATACAATTGCTAATGTTTCCAACTCCAGACTGTGTAATTTCGATTCAATTTCGAATGATGTTTTTGAAAAGTATGCAATTGGATGAAACTTCCCATCATTCTGCTTTTGCAAAAGAACAGCACCAAAACCTAATTTACTAGCATCTGTATGCAATTCTGTTTCCCTTTCCGGGTTATAAATTGATAATATTGGGGGAGTCATCAATAATTCTTTCAATTTTGTAAATGCATTGATACAATTACTATCAAAATTATATGGAACGCTTTTCTTTAATAACGATGTCATCGGTTTAGCTATTGTTGAAAAATTCTGTACAAATTCTCTAAAGTAAGAGAATAACCCAAGACATCGTTGTAATTGTTTAACATTTTGAGGCTGTGGAAAATTTGTTATTGCCTGTAGGTGAACACTATTCGGACGTATTCCCATAGAATTTACAATATATCCTAGAAATTGTATTTCAGTGTATCCAAACTTACACTTACTCAACTTTAACTCAAGACCTCTCGAATATAAGCGCATAAGAACCTCTTCTACAATTTTCAAATGGCTTTCGAAATCAGAAGTTGCTATTGTAATGTCATCGATATAAACAACTATTTTCCCTGATGATATAAAATCCTTCAAAATATCATTAATAAAACGTTGAAAAAATGCTGGTGCATTCTTTAACCCAAATGGCATTTTCGTATTGTCCTCTAGGTGTCACAAATGAAGTTTTTTTTACCGAATCTTCATACATTTCTACCTGATGAAAACCATTCTTTAAATCTAAAACTCTAAAATATTCTTTCCCTTCAAGATGTTCAAAACAATCTTCTACAATTGGCAAATGAAAGTTGTCTCTAACTGTTTTCTTATTTAAAAATCTATAGTCAATACATAATCTTCCTTCACCACTCTTTTTCCTTACCAACACAGTTGCAGATGCATATGGCGAATTACTGTGGTGCCGAATAATATTTTTTTCTAATAAATCATTAATTATAGTATCTATTTCGTTTTTCTCAATAAATGAAAGTCTACGAGGGGGAAAATGAAAAGGTGTATCATCCGTTAAATTTATTTTCATTTTATAATCACAAGGTATTTCCTTTAATGCGAAAGGAGGTTTACAGTATGAATTTTCCATTACAGATCTAAATTTCTTTACATTGTCCTCGCTCAATTGTGGATCTATATCTATATTTTCGCCAAACCTAGGTTGTAGTACTGAACATATCATTTCATTAGAAGACACTGTGACATCTTGATACTCATTTACATTTTTATCTACTAGTTCCATCGATTTTATTTCAATTAAATAATTATCAAAATTTACCACAGGATCATCAAACAAATCATTACATAATCCAGTAACAGTGTGATCTGGACTACAGTCTTTTACTTGTTCTATTTTATTTATTTTGCAATCATTAGTTCTTATTTTCCAAATATCAAATTTAACAAACGCACTGTTTTGAATATATTTAATATTATTAACTAAATAATTTTAGTATAAATTCGTTTAAGTTTACAAAAGAATATATTAAATCGACATAAAAGATCACGTCCAATTAACAATGGAACACATATTTCAGTATCAGGCAATACATACAATTTATGAATAATTTTTTCATTTTCAACATTTATTTCACAAACTATTTCATCTAAAGTTTTAAGTTGACTATTACCTATTCCGCGATACTTTGAAAGTTTGGGTATCTTTTTAATCGGAAAGGGAACTGCTGAACATTTAATAAAACTCCTCGGGCTACCAGAATCAAGAAGAGAAAAAAATTTTAGAACTAACTTCAGTGCGTTTGCCTAATTTATCTATAAAAGCGACACTCACCATTTGTAAAGCATTTACAATCGTCAACTTAGCTGTCCCAATTTCGGGGTTATCTTCCTCAGATTCAGCTACTACTGCAATAACTGAATTTTTCTTTGGACAATTATTATGTAAATGGCTCAATTCACCACATTTAAAACAAGAACTTTTTATACGTATAGGCTTTGAGCATTGGTTTTTAAAATGACCAAACTGAGAACAGTTAAAACAACGAACTTCAGCTTTAGTCTCCTTCAATTTGTTTGATGAAGTATATTTGTTAGTTTCATTGTCAGATTCCAAATGGCTTCTAGTCTGTTTATCACGCAGCTTTTGATAGCGATCAAGTTGAATTTTTAGCTGTTGCATATTACAAGCTTGATACAGAATATTTATGAGTGGGGTTTTGTCATTTAAACCGGCAATGATTGCATCAACCAAATCCATTTCTGGAATGTTGGCTTTCTCCGCTATTATTTTCATTTCAATAACATAGCGCTGGATACTTTCATTTGTTCCAAGCTTTCTTCTCTTCAGTTGTTCATATATTTGAAGCACGGACTTTGATTTCTCAAATTCATCTATAAGAGCCCTCTTTAAGGCATCATAATTAGATGAAAACAATGTTCTTGCAAATAATGCTGCAGTTCCGCACAGCAATCTTCGTGCACAAACTAATTTCATACGTTCTGTGCAATTAAGCAAAATAAAAGCTTCTTCTAAATCACTTACCCAACGCTTTATATCATAAGAATCATCTCCAGAAAATTTTTTAACCATAGAATCGATAGTTGCAAAATCGGAAGAAGAAAATCTAACTTCCCCATTAAGTATGTCTACTTCACGCTGAAGTAACAACAATTCACGTTGTTTTTGTAACCGTTTAATAGCGCTATCCAATGAATTCTCAAGACCACTAGAAGTAGTAGGTGCATCAGCAAAAGTTGAATAATTTCTGGACGAACTAGCTTGACCAGAAATTGGGAGATGAACATTAGCATTGGACTGAACGTAAGCTGAAGGTTGGGCCGAAACAGAAGTTTGAATCAAAACGTACGATTGAACGGACACAGTAGGTTGAACAGAAGCAATTGATTGAACAGAAGCATCATATTGTATATCAGCAGCTTGAGTAACGGCAGAAAACTGATCATATAACATTGGAACAGAAGGAATTGCAGATTGAGCTGTTGCGGAAGGAAGATTAGAAACCATCGTTTGAACTGAAGAAGTAGTCGGCTGAACTGTGTCAATAGAATCTTCATTCAAATTATAAGCCGACCCATCGCAATTTGATTTTTGAAATAAGATTCGAAGTTGAGCAATTGTTGCACTTTCCGGAAACTCAATTCCGCATTGGCTTAATGCTGCCATAAGCTCCTGGCGTGTTTAATTTCTCCTTTGCATTTTTTTTATTTATTATTATCCCACTTCTGAAAGCTTTTAAGTATAAATTATTCTTTATTCAATTAAATCAAATTATATAATGAAAAAACTAGACATTTATCAATACAAATAAAAATGGTTAACTTGATTATTATTGATGACAAGTATTACTCTAACAACGTCCGATAAAATTTCACTTTTAACTATCTCCAAGATGTAATAATGATCCTAAGAAAAGATTAGATAATTAACAAATAAACTAATTGTAATATACATTTAATATATTAAAAATCTGCATTAAATAAATTTGTTTTTATACCCTCCACCACCACTAGTGGTGAATATATTCTGGCTCGTTGAGTAATTCTAAGTTCATTTAGTCATGCCCGTCTGTCTGTCCGTCTGTTGAAAACACGCTCACTTTCGAAAAACGCAAAAGAAAAGAAAAAACTTGGTCTCAAATTTCTTGTAGTTATCCTAAACAGTTTAGGATTGAAATCGAGCAACATCGGTTCAGTAGGATCCGAACTATGAATCAAAATGTGGACCCACCACCCTAAAAAAAATTGATAATTTTGATACAAAAATTAACATAAATGGTGGAATAAAACACGGAATGATATAAAACATTGCACGAATTCGCTTTATACGACTGCAAATCATACTGTTAAATTTCGTATCATACTAAAATTTGGTACGGCACAGTTTTATAGGACCAGAAATCACACTCTAAAATTTTTTGAAGATCGGTCCATAATTTACACTAGGCCTCATATAAACCCTATTCCCGGGAAACAGTTTAATATGTCTAAAACCGTAATAATAGCGTATATCATTCACTACTTTGTAGGAAATTGGAATGCTTCTTTGGCTTTGGTCGAAGTGCAGTGTCCCTCATAAGTAGCTACTTATCTGAGCGTGTACAAAAGGTGGTTATCGGTTTAAGAGTCAGGTTTCAAGGAGATACATTCTTGAGTTCCACAGGGCTCAGTTCTTGGACCTCTGCTATTCACTATTTTTATAAATGATATATTTAATGCCACCAATTTTGTTTACATTCACGCATATGCTAATGATATCCAACTGTATATATCAAGTCGTATTGGCCTTGTTGATGACATGTGTTACAAACTTAATGAGGACCTAAAAGTTGTTTCTAAGTGGGCTATAGAAAACAACCTTAAGCTGAATCCGGTCAAATCTGTCTTATTACCCATCAGCAGGATGAAACTTCATTTTAATCAACTTCCAATTATTAGCCTCGGTCACACTCCACTTGCATATGTAGAAAAAGTCAAGTACCTTGGTTTTCACATCAACTCCGCTCTGTCATGTAATGATCATATCAATAATGTTATACGCAGTGTGTATATGACACTGGGCAACCTACGGTTAACCTCTGCTTACACTCCGACTGAAATCAACAAACGTCTTATCCCAGTTAATTTTACCTCTTATCACTACTTCTGCTGTGGTGTATAGTAAATTGGACTCGTGTGCTCTACATAAATTACAAGTCTCGTTTAACAATGCAACTCGTTATGTTTATGGTATTCACAGGTTTAGTAGTGTTTCATCCTAGAGGACAATGCTTCTTGGTTGCGACTATGTGGACTACCTTCGTATGCGAAACCTACTATTTCCACACAAATTAATAAATGATCGATCACCGACATACCTGTTCGAAAAAATTTCTTTCGGCAGGTTGACCAGGGGTGTGACTTTAATACCACCACAATACAACTATCTAAACACAAGCAGATTTTTCTTCATCAATGCCATAAAGCTTTGCAACTCGTTGTCCTCAAATATAAAACTAGTCGTTGAAAGACAGAAATTTAAGAAAACTCTTATGGATTATGTTTCACAAAACTACTAGCCTATAACTTCATCTTTCTCTTTATATTATCTTTCTCTTTATTCCGTCTATCAAAAAGTCCTATTGTATTTGTTTTTTTTATTTTATATTTGTAATGCTTTACTAATCGTTATGCTTAAAACTTGATTTAATAATTATATTATTATTATTATCATTGTTATTATTTTTATTACTACTATTACCTTTGTTACTATTGTTGCTATTATTACTATTATAATTATTAATATTATTATTACCTACTATTACTAGTGGTGTTCATTACGTAATCCTCTGGTTGTGTTGGGTACAAGTTGGGTACACTGCAAGGTGGATGGCAATGAAGTGGTGGACGAAATCGCGAGAGGGGGTTCGAATCTAGACTTAGAGGTAATGGACAGAGGGGTAAAACCCCCCTTATGTCACTACTATGGGAAGATGCGGGAAAGATTCCGTGATACCGTTAACCGGTCCTGGAGGGATTGAACGGATTGCAGGGTGTCGAGGGCCTTATGGCCCGGATTGGACGCAGGAGCAACCAGGGTTCTATTAGGATTGGATAGGAGTAGTCTCAGGACCCTTATAGGATTCCTGACGGGACATTGTTCAATTAAGGCTTTTATGGGCAAATGGGACATTGCCATACCGGACTTCTGCAGGCTGTACGGGGATGCCGAGGAGCTAGAGACCGTTGAGCATGTACTGCTCCACTGTCCTATGATGCAGGGTCCCATGCAGAAATGGCTAGGGGCTAGATTTCACGACGAACTGGGGGTGTATCGCTGGATGTAATCCAACCGATCTACTGGGGTTTGTCAGGGAAATGTCGTGACAATTTCGAATAAAACTTTCTCGGTGGACTTCTGATTCATTAATGAGGTAGTGCATTTACATCGGGCCAATTTGAAGAATATTGCAAATCACGAAATATACAACTCCTTCTTATAGCAACAGGGGTACCCAGGGGAAATGGCCAAGTTGAGAGAAAGAACAGCACAATAATCAGTATGTTAACGAAATTGTGCGTAGGGAAACCCGATAGTTGGTATACGCACGTAGGTCGAGTCCAACGAGTTCTAAATAGTACTCCACCTAGAAGCACAAAGATCACACCTTTCAAATTATGGACTGGCTTGGATATGAGAAATGAGGAAGATACTGATATTCGGAAAATGCTGACCGAACTTACAATAGAAAATTTGAACTCTGAGTGGGAGAGTATAAGACAAGAAGCTAGAGAGAACATATTGAAGACACAACAAGAGAATCTCAAAGAATACAACCGCAAGAGAGTCCCAGCGACCACGTACAATGTCAACGAGTTGGTCGCAATCAAGCGCATCCAGTTCGAAACCGGTATGAAGCTGAGACCGAAATTTCTTGGACCGTATCGAATCACGCGGAAGCTAAACCATGGTCGGTATGAAGTCGAACGAGTTGGGAACTGTGAAGGACCTAGGTACACTACTACGGTGGTGGATATGATAAAACAGTGGGAAGATCATTCGAGGGCGAATGTTTAGTCAGGACGGCCGGTTGTGGGGTGGTGACTCTGACAATATACGCTACATTGACAACACATATGACATACACTGGAATGACAGCAGACATACAACAAACACACGCACGTTTCGAACAAGACAAAAACGGAGGCTAGGATTAACTTAGCGACGAGAGTTAGTTGTTAGTTTTGTGATAGAGCTTGACTGATGAAGTAACGTCGTAGAAGGGAAAAAGTGTTCGGTCGCTAAGCCGCAGAGTGTTGTGTATGAAGTAAATAGAAGAACTATAAAATAGATTTAACCTAACCAAAGTGTAAAATAAACTGAATATAACAAGTGTGAAATCAATTAATTAAAACTTATACCTAGCTACTAGTATTAATTAAAACTAAGCCAACCTTATACTAATAATAAAATAAGTGCATTTAATAAATACCTATAATAACCCTACATATGTAAAATAACCTAAGCCGAACTTACCTATATCAATATTAAGAAATAAATGAATTAAAAATAAATGAACGAGGCTTTCATTTACCCACCTACCCTTGGACCAAAATGAACCACATATACACATATCCGTAAAAACGGGTTAATAAAGATTTTATTAATTAAGACGGTAAATCGTTAAGTTATAGAATAAATAAAAAGAATAATGAATTAAATTTAAGATTAATAACTAAGCTCAGTAGTAGTTAATAAGATTCGTAGTAAGTACAAACATAAAACTAAAAACTAAGTCAATATTTTTTTAACTAATATTTTCGAATTTTTTTAGATAAACCATGGTTTCCCAATCCTGGGGGGCTACTCTCTATTGCGATGCGAATACAATTTCGATACGAAAGCTTAATGCCAACTTGATACTCTCTATCACTTTCGCAAAATTGTTTGAAAATTAAGCAATACTGGTAATAAAAATCAAAGATAGCGCAGATTTCCTGTAATGAAATGGTCAAATATGTAAAAAAAAATTTCAAAGTGGAAAATTTAAATAAAAGAAATAATGATGATTTGCGAAAAGAAAAAAATAAAAAGATGCGAAAGACAAATGCGCAAGCGCATTAGAGAGTACCAATCACTAGATTTGCTACAATTTTCTTTCGCATCGCAATAGAGAGTAGCCCCCCTGTGCACGTGTTGATGAAAAAGTGTTTACTTTTGCCGATGTTCCTCATTTGTTAAAGCTTGTCTTACCATTATCTGGACACAGGGCTGAAATATAAAAGTGAAATAGTATGTTCTAAAACCATTGTGGATTGCTTCGATTTGCTATCTAGATCGTTGAACAGGCCATAAATGCGATGAACGAATTTATGTCTTCGCCAATTATTCCAAATAAAAATACCTTAGAACGTTTTTAAAAAGGAATTTTAATTTTGAATTATGCTTTAGCTATGCTCCTAAAATATGTCGAAAAATATAATATGACATATTTATGGACCAACAGGCTTAACCAAGACATTTTGGAGAATTTCTTCGGTGCCATAAGAATCAGAGGTTTTTTTTTTTTATTATTTATTTATTGAATCTTCATATATTAAATATGAACTAACAATAATTAATCAAATCTTATACTAATACTTTATTTTTGTTTAGCGCTCTTCTTGTGGGATGAGCCCTGCTGTATCTTTTCTCCTTAATCTAGAGTGGCCGCTGTCATTTAAAATATTTCTACAGTCTGAGATATATCCTGTATAGGAAAATAACGATAGAGGAGCCGCATAAAAGGAACGGTCCCGTGCAATGTTTAAACTGCCAAGAATTTGGTCACACTAAGGCATACTGCCATTTAACACCTGTTTGCGTTGTATGTGGAGAATTGCATGGTACAGCTCTCTGCGATAAATCTAAAAACGACCCCAATGTAAAAAAATGCAGCAACTGTGGTGGTAATCACACTGCCAACTATAGAGGATGCCCTGTATACTCTATCGTCAAGCGCTCGGTTGGACCGAAACCTAACCCACCTCAAATTCAGGAAACACATCAAAATAATACTAATGACATTCAGGTACCGCAGCCTAGTAATAACAGAACATCCTACGCTAACGTCCTAAAATCAAACCATATGCCAATGCAAGGTGATTTGCCAAATAATGATGAGACCCCAGTTTCTAATTTAAGTCGTCTAGAAAAAACCATGGAAACACTAGTACAAACAGTAACAAACTTTACGAATACAATGGGTAATATGATGCAGGAAATGTTAAGAATGCAATCGATGTTATTGCAAGCTGTACTTAACAAGCCATGAATTGCTTAAAAATTTGTTTTTGGAACGCAAACGGCATTCGCCAACATAAAAATGAACTAGAATATTTTCTTAAAAGTAAACAAATTGATGTAATGATGGTTTCTGAAACTCATTTGACCTCAAGAAATACGTTTAAAATTAATGGTTATATATTATATGATACCAAGGACCCTCGAGATAGAGCTTGTGGAGGTTCTGCTATTTTGATAAAAACCCGAATCAAACACTACTTAATGTGTGATCATCGTGAAGATTATCTGCAAGCAACGAACATTTGTGTTGAAGAGCTAAATCGAAACTTTGTACTTTCATCTTTATACTCTCCACCTAGATTCTCAATATCAGAAAGCCAATATTATAAATATTTTAAATCATTAGGACCCTGTTTCCTAGCCGCTGGCGATTACAACGCTAAACATACCTTCTGGGGTTCACGGCTCATTACACCAAAGGGTCGTGTTTTGTATAATACAATGTCTAAAATGGATTTAAATGTGGTCGCGAGTGGACAACCAACTTATTGGCCTACTGATCAGCAAAAAATTCCAGATGTCATCGATTTTGGCGTGGTTAAAAACATCCCCGCAGAAACGATTCACGTTGAAGCTTCTTTAGAATTATCTTCTGATCACACACCTACAATTCTTACCATATCAAACCATTATAGAATTGTATCACCGTCTGGTTACTTAGTGACGTCAGCCACACAAATAAATTGGTTAAAATATAAAAAATATCTCAGTACCCACTGCACTGAAAATATTCCGCTTAGAACACCGGAGAATGTGAATCTTTCTATTGTAAATTTTGACAATTATCTCAAACTAGCTGTTCAACATTCTAGCATAGCCCGCAAAAATATCAAAAATAGTAAAATATATTCTACTGATGTCGAGCGTCTCTTGACTGAAAAAAGGAGAGTTCGAAGAGAGTGGCAATTGCACAGATCCCCTCAACTTAAAAATTTACTAAAAGAGTGCACAAAAAGGCTAAGAAACTTACTGCAGTCTCAAAAAACGGCTTCTCTGGAAAAATATCTTAAGGAACTTGATGCAACTCCTCAATCTGATTACTCATTATGGCGTGCAGCTAGAAATCTTAAAAGACCAGTTATCACTAAACCACCATTAAGAAACTTAAATGGACGTTGGGCACGAAATGACATAGAAAAAGGAAATATTTTCGTTAATCATTTGAAAACCGTATTTACCCCTCATACATCTTTCGATACTGCGGTCGAGTTACCACCTGTTGCTGTTAGATCAGCTGTTCCACTAAGGTTTGAAGTAAGAGAAATCGAGAAGGCTATTCATGATTTAAACCCCAAGAAAGCCCCTGGTTTTGATAATATCAGTAACAAAATGCTTTTGGAGCTACCCAGCATAGCAAAGAAAATTATTCTACTAATTTTTAATGCTATTTTACGCCTTGAATACTACCCACAAGAGTGGAAAGTATCCTTAGTTACCATGATACCTAAATCAGGAAAGGATCCCACAAAAGTTGAGTCATATAGACCTATAAGCTTATTGTCTAATATATCAAAGCTTTTTGAGAAACTTCTAGTGTCTAAATTAACGCCGATTTTAAATGGTAACAGATGTATTCCCAATCATCAATTCGGTTTTAGAAGAAAACACAGCACAATTGAACAAACTCATCGAATAGTAAATGTCATAAGAAAAGCCTTTGAAGAAAAAAAATATTGCTCAGCACTCTTCATCGATGTGTCTCAAGCTTTTGATAAAGTCTGGCATGAAGGTTTACTACTGAAATTGCAGCAAAACTTACCAGCAAATATACACAAGCTGTTACAAAGCTACTTAGTCGGTCGTCAATTTATTATAAAAGAAGGCGAATTTTTAAGTTCTCCACAGCCAATTAGCGCTGGAGTCCCACAAGGCAGCATCCTGGGCCCTCTATTATACTTAATTTATACTTCGGACTTGCCAACAAACAGCTACACCCATACCTCAACATTTGCGGACGACACAGCTTTTCTAAGCGTACACGCAAACTGTCAAGAAGCATCTCGTTATCTACAGGATCGTATATTTGAACTAGAAAGGTGGTTAAAAAAATGGAGGATAAAGATCAATGAGCAAAAATGCGCACATATAACATTCACATTGCGTCGGGAAACATGCCCCCCTATTAAAATAAATAATCAAATAATACCCCAACACTCGCATGTAAAATACCTCGGTATACATCTAGATCGGCGTTTAACGTGGAAATGGCATATAGAAGCGAAATTAACTCAAATGAAACTAAAAGCAATCCAAATTAATTGGCTTATTGGAAGAAATTCTGTTCTTAGTCTCGATTGCAAACTTCTACTCTACAACTCTATCTTAAAGCCAATTTGGTGCTACGGTATTCAGTTATGGGGCACTGCCTCGGCTTCTAACATCGAAAAAATTCAAAGGCGCCAAAATAAACTTCTTCGAATAATCACAGCCGCCCCCTGGTACGTCAAAAACTCAAATATCCACAAGGATCTCAATGTGCCATTAGTAAAAACTATGATAACGAAATATGCAGTAAAATATTTAAAAAGGCTGGAACTGCACCCAAATCCATTAGCTAGAAATATTTTAAATTATGGCGGCCACACTCGCTTAAGAAGAAGAGACACTGCAGCACTCACCCAATCAGATGAGCGATAAACACCTATATATGTAAACAGAAACCGTGATGACTAAATCTTTTGTGTTTGGCACTGGCAGGACATAAAGCAAATATTAGGATAAGATTTGATTAATTATTGTTAGTTCATATTTAATATATGAAGATTCAATAAATAAATAATGAAAAAAAAAAAAAAAAAAAAAAAAAAAAAAAATTTAAAATATTTCGAGCTAGTGGATTTGGGTGCGACTCAAGCCTTTTTTAATATTTTACTTCATACTTCGTAATAAAAGTTTTTACAAATGGCACATTGAGATCCTTGTGAATATTTGAGCTTTTAACATATCAGGGAGCGACAGTTATTATTCGAAGAAGTTTAGTTTGGCGCCTTTGAATTTTTTCGATATTAGAAGCCAAGGCAGTGCCCCATAACTGAATACCGTAGCACCAGATTGGCTTTAAGATAGAGTTTAGTAGAAGTTTACAATCGAGACTAAGAACAGAGTTTCTTCCAATAAGCCAATTAATTTGAATTGCTTTAAGTTTCATTTGTGTTAGTTTTGCTCCTATATGGCATTTCCATGTTAAACGCCGATTTAGATGAATTCCGAGATATTTTACATGCGATTGTTGGGGCACTAATTGATGGCAAAAGTTCACTTTACGGGGCGTACGAAAAAAAATATAAAAAATATGCCACCCGATCCAGAATTAAAAAAAAAATTCCAAATTAATATTTAAGGGGGCTGAGGCCCGTGGGGACCCCTGGGTCCAAAAAACCGCCTCGCCCACTGAATGGTATGTGTGGGTACTCAAATTAAAGGTAATTGTGCAACAAAAACGAAAATAACAAAATTTTGGGTGGGCGGCACTTCTAGGGCCCTCTGGGGGCAAAAATAAGAGTTTGTTCAATAGGGCTATGTTCTCTTCTAAAGCCGAATTGATGGTTAGAAATACCTCTATTTACATTTAAAATTGGGGCTAATTTTGACACTAACAGCTTCTCAAACAGCTTTGATATATTAGACAATAAGCTTATAGGTCTATATGAATCAACTTTTGTAGGATCCTTTCCTGGTTTAGCTATCATGGTAACTAAGGATACTTTCCATTCCTGAGGGTAGTATTCAAGGCGTAAAATATCATTAAAAATAAAGAGAATAATTTTCTTTGCTATGCTGGGGATTTCTTGGGGTTTAAATCAGGAATAGCCTTTTCGATTTCTCTTATCTCAAATCTTAGTGGAACAGCTGCTCTAATAGCAACAGGTGGTAACTCGACCGCAATATCGAGAGAAGTGTGAGGGGTAAATACGGTTTTCAAATGATTAACAAAAATATTTCCTTTTTCTATATAATTTCATGCCCAACTTCCGTTTAAGTTTCTTAATGGTGGTTAAGTGATAACTGGTCTTTTAAAATTTCTAGCTGCACGCCATAATGAGTAGTCTGATTGAGGAGTTGCATCAAGTCCCTTAAGATATTTTTCAAAGGATGTTGTTGTTTTGGACTCCAGTAACTTTCTTAGCCTTTTTGAGCACTCTTTTAGTAATTTCTTAAGTTGAGGTGTGTGATCAGAAGATAATTCTTAGGAAGCTTCAACATAAATCGTTTCTGCAGGGATGTTTTTAACCACTCTAAAATCTATGACATCTGGAACTTTTTGCTGATCAGTAGGCCAATATGTTGGTTGTCCGCTCGCGACCACATTTAGATCCATTTTACAAACTGTGTTAAACAAAACACGACCCTTAGGCGTAACAAGTCGTGACCCCCAGAAAGTGTGTTTAGCGTTATAATCGCCAGCAGCCAGGAAGCAGGGTCCTAATGATTTGAAATATTTATTATATTGGCTTTCTGATATTGAAAATCTAGGTGGGGAATATATTGATGAAATAACTAGGTTTCGATTTAATTCCTTAATGCAAATGCTCGTTGCTTGTAGGTAATCTTCACGATGATCCCACATTAAGTAGTGTTTTACTTGGTTTTTAACCAAAATGGCAGAACCTCCACAAGCTCTACCTCGAGTTTCCTTGGTATCATATAATATATAACCATTGATTTTAAACGTATTTCTCGAGGTCAGATGAGTTTCAGAAACCATCATAACATCGATTTGTTTATTTTTAAGGAAGTATTCTAGTTCATTTTTATGCTGGCGGATGCCGTTTGCGTTCCAAAAGCAAATTTTTAAACAGTTCATGGCTTGTTTAGTAAAGCTTGCAATAACATCGATTGCATTCTTAACATTTCTTGCATCATTTTACCCATTGTGTTAGTAAAATTTTTAACTGTTTGCACTAATGTTTCCATAGTTTTTTCTAGCCGAGTAAAATTAGAAAAGGGAATTTCGTCGTTATTTGGTACATCACCTTGCAGTGGCATAGGATTAGATTTTAATACATTAGCGTACGAGGTTCTGTTATTATTTGGCTGAGGTATCTGGACGCCGTACGTGTTTCCTTGATTAGTTGCCTGCGTTTGAGGGGGATTAAGTTTCTGTCCAACAGTACGCTTGACAATCGAATATACCGGACATCCTCTATAGTTGGCAGTGTGATTACCACCACAGTTACTACATTTTTTTACATTAGGTTCATTTTTTGACTTATCGCACTGGACGGTACCATGTAGTTCCCCACATACGACACAAACAGGGGGTAAATAGCAGTATGCCCTAGTATGACCAAATTCTATCGTGATTTTTCTGTACAGGATGTATTTTAAACTGTAAATGGGAAGCGTTTCATTTTTTATTAGCTTAACGTCGCCGGGCTCTAACTCCACTCGAAATAGTGGTTGGGGATTTGTTTCCCTATTTTTAATATTTGTTACATTTTTAATATTGAAGCCCTTTTCTTCTAAAAAGACCTTTGCTGATCTTCAGTTGGTATGTGTAGAAGCTTTTTTTAAGTGCTTCAATTAATTATTTTGCGAAAATCATTCTCATTATTAATCTGTATTTTTGTTTCGTTTATATTACCACGCTTGATTGCAGCTACGTAAAACGATTTTCACCTACATATTACCGAGATTAAACTTTTTATTAGCTCACTTGAGTTTTGCTCTCTAAGATATATCGGGTGTGGCCTCGAAGATTTTATGACGTTAGGTGCTTCAGAAGATTCATCCTCCAGAATTGCAAAACGATTTTGCGAATTTATTCTATCAAAAAATGGAACTTTCGAGGCAGAGGCTACAGCTGAAGAGGCAGGGCTGCGACCACGTTTAAGCACTGTTATATACCTATCCATACCAACTTGCACTTGTGGTTTTTGACAACTTTTTTCTTGATTGTTTTCCATTGCGTCTATGTTTGGGTTTATGGTATCAGTAGTAACGCTTGCAGGCATTGGTTTTGCCGTTAGGTAGTTACTATTGTTTTCTGTTGTTTTTTTTTACTTCCACATTGCTTTCGCTAGCATAAATATCATTTATTTTTGTTGTTGTTTCATTGTTATTACTCATATAGTTGTTTTTGTTTTTTTTTTCACCGTTTTTTTATTTTTTTTTTTTTTGTTGACTGTGCTCTTTTTATTATGTATAATGTTAATGTTACACCGAGATAATAAAAAAAAGAAAAAGAATAAATAATTGTTTGCACATATTATTTGTAAGTATGTATGTATGTGCGTACATAAATATATTTCTTTCTTGTATTTTTTCCTATGCCCCTATTGCGGTTCTCCACTTTTGTAACAGTTTGGTTGTCTTTGGTAAATTTGCATTGCCATTCTCAACTCGACTGGCAGTTGGCTTTTCAGTTGTGTATCTGTTTTTTTTCGTGATATTGCCGTTTTCAACTTTGTAAAAGTTTGGTCGACAGAAACGTTATAAATACACAACTGTTTATTAGTAGTTGAGTTGTTTTCAGTTTCAGTTGACTTTCATTTTTAAAAGAAAAAAAAAAAAAAATGGAAAAACCGGAAGTAGAAAGAAAGATTTGTTATACTGTAAATTATAACTTCACAGCATTTAATACATTCGTAGATCTTTGAAAATTACAATTTAGCATAATCTAATGGAAAAAAACCCAGAGATTGCACGTGGAAAACCAAAATTTGGTATGACCAAAAATCAGTGTAAAGATATATGGGACTTTAACACATAACTTTAATATAGGAGGAATAGCCACTACGCGAACAGGTAGTTTTTAAATGATCTTTGATTTCATCCAGCAAATAACAAAACGCTTCCTTGTTTAGTCGGAAATAACTTTTAAATCTACAAATTTAAAATTATTATTAAGTTACGTTACTAATTATAAGTTCTTACTTGGCATTAGGTAGTTCAACAGAGTTGGAATCATAAGGAATTTTTCTTCTTATACGAAGCACATCTGTACAAGAGATTTCATTTTCATCATCATAAAATAAATCGACACTAATATCCATTGTAAATACTTTTTATTCAACACAACAATTAAAAATATTTTAAGTTTAAAAAATTATTTCATTTTATAAAATTTTCACTTGTCATACGTTATATTTAAAGTTGGCAAATCGCTATTTATATATATATATAACTTTATAGCAAACTCAACTAAAAACCGTTAAGTATCACAATACCTAAAATGAGTTTGGTTGGGTTGACTCTCACACGACCAAACTGAGTTGAGTGGAGAACCGCAATAGGGGCATTAATTGTTTTTTATTTATTCTACTGTTCACTTTTATATTGAGCGTCCAAATTCGCCTGTTAAATGATCTTATTAACAAATTTATGTTATATAAAAAAAAAGAATCGTATGCGGAGTTAAGAAAAAAAACACGTCCGTTCACAACGAGCACGACCGAACGAGGGAATCAGAGGTGACTTAAATTATTTATTTATTTATTCACATTTAATGTAATATAAGCCCTTAAAGGCCCAAAATTTAATTACACAGTACAATTTCCGAGTATGTAGTTGTATCCTTAACCTCACCGCAGTATTTATCCGTTGCCCAAAATATTAGAAATAATATTGGTAATAACTTATAAAATAAAAAATAACTTACTAACTATAACTAATTTTTGTATATTGTACGTAAATAAAACACAGGTAACTTAAATTCACATTTATAAAATTTTATTAAAAAAAAAAAAATTAAAAAAAAACATTCAATAATAAAAATATTCACACAAAATAATTTTTTATTATAAAAGGTAATTGAAAATTCGTTTTCATAAACCTGTTACAAACCTGAAATATTTTTTATGAATTAACAGCCTGTTTTTAGAAAAGGAAAATATTTGTTCGTTCGTAAAAAAAACGAACGAAAACTTATTTAGGTTTTCATAAAATTAAAACACATTTTAGGTGAGTGACTGAAAAAGCTTTCATTTTATCCACACACGTTTGGTTCTTATAAAAAGAACATCTTCGTAATAAATGAACATAAATGCCAAAATAAGACGATAAGTAAAAGGCATTCGTTTAAAAAAATAAATAAAATAAATAGAAAATAAAAAGGATATTTTACTGAAAGAACCATAAATTATTTACAATATTACTAAAGGTTTGTGTATCTATATACATATGTATATGTATATTTATATAGAATTGTTACATGATTGATTTACGATCGCACAGCCTAAACGCCTGAAGCTAAAAACTTGAAATTTGTACCGGTGGCCGGACTCTTCCCAAATAGATCCACTAAAAAGGGATTTTTGTAAAGTCGAATGTTTAGGGGGTAACAAGGGTAAATTCGGTAAAATAAGTGGACCTGCTGCGTTTAATACCGCCTCCAAATTGCGCCATACCCGGTTAAGGTCCTCCTTGCTTCCCTTGAACCATCCACAAGCAATACCTTGGTTTAATTGCATTGCGCTTAAAAGAATGTCTAATTGCTTCTTATTTGTTGTTTTTGACATGAAATTAAAAATAAATCAAGATATTTATTAAATTTTTTTATAAAAATATTTAAATACTTACATTTTTAGCAAAACTCCCTCGCAATTTTTTGGAGGAATTATTCCCAAATTTGTCATCACGTTCTCCCTTTTATTGACATTCGTAATACCTACTTTTTCCCCCGGGGAAGAGTTTTCCATTTTCGAAGTTTATTTAGAATAAGGCAAAAAGGAAACGGGAAAATTTCCCGAGGAGATTTTATTCAGAATAGGGGAACAGGGAATGGGGAAAAACTTCCTAGGGAATTGTTATTCATAATCGGGCTGTATATGTTCGCATTTTTTTATTTTATATATCTTAACATATATTTGTATAAATGAAAAAGTGTTGTAAGTTTTGTCAAAAGTCCACAGATATTCAAATATTGTGATGAAAATCGTTCGATTTGAAAAGTAAATCGCTTTTTTAAATCGTTAAATGTGTGACGGATTTCGATCGATTTCATATTCCACTTTTGTTTCATTTCCAGTTTGTCTTTTATAAAAAAACATTATGAAATCCTATAATACAACTCTGTACTGTGCTTATCTGCATGTATTTGAAAAAATTATATAAAAAATATATTTAATTAAAAACAAAATGCCTTATGCTGTTGCACTTTATTTACTTCTTAATGAAAATAATTCCAACTGTGAAAGCGAGTATGTACGACGGAAACGCTTACGAGACAAATCTGACCCCTTAAGTTTGCCCGAGGAAACGTAAGTAGTAATGTGGATTTGTATTAATGTTTTATGTATATGTACACATTTATTCTTTAGATTCATGCAATATTTTCGATTAAGCAAGGAAGGATTTATCATAGTTTTAAATAAGATCGGAAGTAGGTCGACAGGCTCATCCATTCCTCTTATAATACAATTGGCAGCTGCCTTAAGATTTCTTGCAGAAGGAAGTTTTCAACGGTCTGTTGGAAATGACGTAAATATTGGCATGCATCGCACTACTGTTTCAAAATGTTTTTCAAAAATGTTGCGCCTGTTGGAAAGAAAAATTTGTCCTGGATTAATAAAGCTTAGCACAACCGAAGCAGATTTAAGGGCATCTAAACATTTTTTTTATGAAAAGTATGGCATTCCAGGAATCATTGGTTGTATAGACGGCACTCATATCGCAATTAAGGGACCAAAAGGAGAGCATTTATTTTTCAATAGAAAAGGATATTATAGCATAAATGCTATGATTGTAAGTAAATTATGGGTAAAAAATATAATTACTACAATATATTGTTTGGTTTATTTTCAGATCTGCGAGACTAGGCCTGGCTCAAGTTATGACTCTTTCATATTTAGTATGAGTACTGCTCGAAATTTTTTTATGGAGAGATATGAAAATGGTGAGCGCGACTCCTGGTTGCTAGCAGACTCAGGATATCCCCTTGAACCTTTCCTAATGACTCCTTACAGAAATGCAACAGGAATTTCACACCAGAGATTTAACAAAAGACATGCTTCTGCAAGAAATGTAGTGGAGAGAACAATTGGGGTGCTCAAAAGCAGGTTCAGATGTTTGTGAAGAACATTGTTTTATACTCCCTTGAAAGCAGTCCAAATTATCAACGTTTGTTGCGCGTTAAATAACTTGTGTAATAAGCTTAAATTTGAACAACCGGAAAATGTAAGAGAAGAGCATACAAATGATGAAATTAATGAGCAAAATGAATTTGATGAAACCGATGCTACTATTACAAACACCGCAAATATTATACGTGACAGTATTGCTGAAAGTTTGAGTTAAATGTTTTTAAAATTGTTTATATAAAAAGCTATTTTTAATTACGAAACCTTTATTTGACAAATAAAATAAAAATTTACATTTACATACATATCTTTAACTCATTGATATTTCAAAATGTCTAACTCCAATTGTTGTTCTTTAATTTCTAAATTTTTTCTTTTTCAGATTATTTTTTAAAAGTAAGATTTAAATTTTCAGGGGGGCTACTCTCTATTGCGATGCGAATACAATTACGATGCGAAAGCTAAATGCCAACTTGGTACTCTCTATCACTTTCGCAAAATTGTTTGAAAATTAAGCAATACTGGTAATAAAAATCAAAGATAGCGCAGATTTCCAGTTATGAACTAGCAAAATATGCAAAAAAAAATTAAATTGGAAAGCTTAAACTAAAGAAATAATGGTGATTTGCGAAAGGAAAAAAATAAGAAGATGCGAAAGGCAAATGCGCAAACGCATTAAAGAGTACCAATCACTAGATTTGCGACAATTTTCTTTCGCATCGCAATAGAGAGTAGCCCCCCAGCTTTTCTATTTGAAATTTCAACTAAAACCTTAAAAGAATCTGAAATTTCTTTTCCAGTTTTTGCATTGCCTTCCATATATTCCTTTCAAGATTTTTTAATATCCTCATCTCTGTTTTTTAGTTCTTTAGAAGCTTTTTTGGAAGTGGTTGGATTGCCATCGAAAACATCATCCGGTTTCTTTCTTTTTTCAGGTCGACTTTTTGGAGTTACTGCAGCTAAAGCTTCGCACAAAACGGCGTTATCATCAGATGAAGAAAACTCGGTCCCTATCATTGAGCTAGAGTTATTTATTCCATCAACTAAGGTATATAGCCCGCAAATAAGATCACTTCCTCTTTTTTTGAGACGTATATTTGGTTGTACGGACCTCCACCTGTAGAAATTGCGTCTCGTTTATTGGTCGCTATCTTCTTCTTTATGCACGCCTTCCAGTCACGCCATACCTGTTATTTGTAAAAGAAAAAAATTAAAAAATTTTATCGGTTACTCAGAACAACTCACTTTTTTCCAAGCACTTGCATCGTGAATTGGTGGACCAACGCTATTGAAATCGCCGGCTAAATTCTTCCATAAATTTTCCACGTCCACTCTGTCTCCTTTCGTGTATCCCCTCGCCATATCAGGATGGTTTTCCATAAATTGTATTAGGGCGTCTTCTTGAAGGCTATTTTTATGTTTGCCCCTATTTAATCAACGATAAGATTAGTCTTTATTAAAATATACTTATGTACTTACATTTTCTTTTTTTTCTGTTTTTTTTTTTCAAAATTCGTTGCAATAAATTTAACCGATTTTCAAACGAATTTAAACAGGCATTATCGAAATGCGTCACATAGTAAAAACGTCATTATTTTTATTGAAACAAAGTGGAAAATGAAATCGATACAGTAAATCGACGCATGTTGCCATATCACATATTTTGTCGATTTCACAAAGTTTGGACGACGAAATCGATTTCCATCACATACCGGATTATTACTGAAAAAAGTACCAAAAAAAGAGTGAATTTACCCGCATTCCATTTGAAATACAAGCAGCCCATCACTGTCTACAGCTGTCACGTAACCTCATTATGAAATTATATTTTCTACAGGTTGGCACGTTACGGTTATGCAGGAATGTTAGCGTCATACACAATTGTGTAAGCAAAACTCACATGTACGCTTACGCTCTTTTATTTTGCGAGCGTATATTATAATTGTTTACTGCAAAACACTCTCATTCAGCGGGAAATATCGCACGGCCTGTTTTGAGGCCTCTAAACAGAAATAATATATTTATTATCTTTGTTTCTGTTTTGTTTTATTTCTGTTTTTAACATTGTACAATGATTTAAAAAAAAAAAAAACAAATTGCTTGTGGTTTTTGTACGAGGTGTACTTGTTTTAGTATCAAGAATAACTGTGATGAATTCACCTTGATGTTGTGTTTATTGAGCTTCTGTAAACTTCAAATTTGAATTTTATTAAGTAGTCTTGTAGACAGCGATAACGAGCATGCAAGCGGATGAATTTATTAAAAAAAAGATAAATGATGCCATATAAAAAATATTTTATATTAGTATATTTTTATAGGCTAGTAAAATCTTCTCTTTTTATAATGGTGGTAAATAATTATAGAATATTTTTAAACTTAATGGGGTTATTATTTGCATTAGTATGTGCAAATGAATTTTCATTGTTGGAATTCGCAAAGGTATGTTGAGCACAAAATTAAAAATATTGGAAAGAATTGTATAAGGTTGTAAAAAGACTTCAAATATTGTCAAGTGCTCAATTTTTCCAAAAAATAAGCAGTTTCTGCGAAATGCAGGTTCCAAATTAAATTTATTTAAATAATAACTAATTGTGTCTGTCCATAACTCAACATTTTTCGATAATTGTATTATTATTAATTGCTCTAAAGTCTTCATAGCAAAATATGTATGTTAATTAGGCCTCGCAACCGCAGATTTCTCCCGCTGGGAATGTAAGAGACAAGAGTAATCGCACCAACACAATCATAACTGACACCACTGCATTATAGTCAGTTAAGCATTTGTATTGCTTTCCATATAACAGAAACGATCAGCTGTTTGCATTACATTTACATTTCTATACATTCACGGTCGGCTAAAGCGGCCTTTATGGTTTACGACTTTGCTATACTGCGGCGAACAAAAATTTTTAAAAAATTTCAACTCATCACAACCAGTTGTTTTAATTACAACCGTAATAGGGGCCTTAGTGAAAATGTGGTTGTATGTGTGACACCGACGATGTTGGATGGAAAATCAAAAAATTTAGATATGACGGCGAATATTACGTCCAGCACACGTACACGAGTGAATTCGCCGGCATGACAAACATTTTGACCGTGAACAGGCCCCTTTTTAACCAATTGTTTGCTTGAATGACCATCACTGTTGTAGAGCATGTATTGCTTCTAGTTTTTTTAATCCCGGGAAAGCGGGAAATAAAAATCAAATTCCCGGGATTCCCGCCCAAAATTTTGCATTTATTTATTTACTTATTTCTCCAATGAAACTAATATTTCTTATTGGCTTTTACGCTTAAAAGAATTAAATTTAGTATATATTTAAATGTTGTGGTGAAATTAAGTTGGATAAAACAACTTAAGACATAAATTTACTAAAGTTTTAAAAAAGATTTTCTTCAAAATTTAATGGGAATCCCGCTATAAATTCCCGGGAAAGCGGGAATTGAAAACAACTGAAAATCGCGGGACGAGAAATGCCGGGAACAAACTCTAATTGCTTCATATTAGTATTAGTGAATAGAAAATTTCCTGAGAAAAAATCGTCTTTTTCTGTTAAAAAAATCGTCAAAAAATCGGACAATTTAAATTAAGATTTGAAACAAAGTTTTTTCGATTTTTATTTAAAAACAAGTGAGAATGTTATATTCGGCTGTGCCGAATCTTTGATACCCTCCACCGACAGGAGTGGGCTCTATATGATAAATACATATGGGAGATTTCATGTCAGTGGCAAAGCTTCACAAAAACGCACGTCAGCATTAAAATTGGTTGCGGTTTAGACATATATTAAATTATTGACTGACAATAATAAAGTTTTATGCGTTTCTTGTTAGAACTTTGAACTAGCTTGAGTAAAATATCATGATTCGTAACAGTTTTAGCCGAACTAAAATTATTTTTAGTAGGGTAATTTGAAGAAATTTTACCGCAATATCTATGTATCTGTTATAGTTTTATGCGAATTTAATTATTTTCCCAAAGTGGGCTATATTTGGTTTTAGGCACATAACCTGCTTCCCGAGAGTAGGGTTTATATGGGGCCTAGATTTAATTATGGACCGATCTTCACGAAATTTGACACATCGATTTGTAGTCTTATAAAACTGTGATATACCAAATTTTATTATAGCATTATTAATTACGGTTTTAGGCGTACTAAACAATTTTCCGAATGTAGGTTTATATGGGGCCTAGTACAAATTAAGGAACGATCTTAAAAAATTTTAGTGTTATTTCTGGTCTTACAAAACTGTACCGTACCGACTTTAATTATGATAGCATCATTTATAAAGGTTTTAGGCGTGCTGTTAGTTTCCTTTGTAGTTATGAACTATGGTTCTTATATACATATGTTAAAAATAAGTACAAATATTTGTCGAACTAATCCTAATAAGCAAATAAAATTAATTTTTTTGTAGATTTACACAAATTTTTTTTTACTTTTTTAGTTCTGAAAAACATATCAATGGCTTGTACGCAGACTTTTGCAGCTGGGTGTATGTATTCTTTTCAAAGATTCTAAAAACGATATTATGGGTTTCAAATCCTTTCGTTTTCCAAATCGATTTCCATCACATACCTGATTGATTTTATATAATACTAGCGGGCCCGTTGCCTGCTTCGCACGGCAAAACAAAATAAGAAAAGAAACACACTTGTTTTTAACCCTTAAATGCATAGCGATGTATTTCTGCATCATAAGTTTAAACTCCCATAATTTTCTTTGGGGCAACCTTTTCAAAGTTGTTTTGTTTGTATTTTAATTAAAATAAAGGGATTCACCGTTATCGAACGTAGCTAGAGTTTCTGATAGTTATTTTTGTTGTTTTTGACAATATTCATTGGTGACTTGCGATTTGTGTGCAATTTGAATTTAACGCGTGTTATAAGTGCGATTATTTATATAAAAATTAATATAATAATAAAAGAAAAATTGTTTTTGGATAGAATAGAGGTAAGATAAACGAAAAATATTTATATTATTGTATATGTTGATAAATTTATGCAGAAAAGCCAATTTTTCTTGTGATGTAAAAATACATCAACACGCAAAATTGGTATACTAATCGTAAAGTTAATTTCATGTTTTTTTATGTATTATTGTTTTATCAACTATATAATAATAATTTAAATGAATGACTTTCATACTAATATCTAACGAAATAACCATTTTATTAACATAGCATGTCTCGACAATTAAAAACTAAGGATATCGAAGAAATATTAGCTGCTTTGGAAGATGGTAATGTTTCCGACGATGGTTTGGAGGATGAGAATGATGACGAGGATCAATTTCACACGACTGCAAGAGATATCGTGCAAAATTTGACGGAAGAAGACGACATTATAGGCGAACAAGAAACAAATGAAGACGAACATGGATTTTAAGCAAATACTGAGCCATATGTCCCAAATGAAAGTCCAGGTAGCTTCATAAATTTGTTTGATAGACGTAGACTTATCTGGAAAAAAGATCAACTGATTTTTGATGCCTCTAAAATAACACATGAAGCCGTCACATTAGATCCAAATGTAGCCGATCTAGATACACCATACAGATGTTTTCACTATTATTTTACTACTGAATTTCTACAAAAAATTGTAGATGAAACTAATATCTATGCCATTCAAACAAACCCAGTGGAGTGGATTTAATGGATAGCTACTTAGGTCGCTATCGAATTAGAGTCAAAAGTCGCAAATGGTACCTTCGCTTATTTTATCATCTATTGGACCTCGCCGTATGCCCCTATTGCGGTTCTCCACTCAACTCAGTTTGGTCGTGTGAGAGTCAACCCAACTTAAGCACAACCAAACTCATTTTAGGTATTGTGATACCCAACGGTTTTTAGTTGAGTTTGCTATAAAGTTGGCAAAGCCCGGGAAAGCGGGAAATAAAAATCAAATTCCCGGGATTCCCGCCCAAAATTTTGCATTTATTTATTTACTTATTTCTCCAATGAAACTAATATTTCTTATTGGCTTTTACGCTTAAAAGAATTAAATTTAGTATATATTTAAATGTTGTGGTGAAATTAAGTTGGATAAAACAACTTAAGACATAAATTTACTAAAGTTTAAAACATCAAAAAATTACAACTCATCACAACCAGTTGTTTTAATTACAACTCAACTGAGTTGAGTTGTAAACCGTAATAGGGGCCAAAAAGTATTTACAATGGGTATTAGTGTCTATTTATTTTATGATGATGAAAATGAAAACTCTTGTACAGATGTGTTACGTATAAGAAGAAAAATTCCTGATGATTCCAAACCTCTTGAACTACTTAATGCTAAGTTAGAACTTATAATTAGTAACGTAACTAAATAATAGTTATAAATTTGTAGATTTAAAAGTTATTTCCGACTAAACAAGGAAGCGTTTTATTATTTGCTGGATTAAGAAAACACCTCTTCGCGTGGTGGCTATTCCTCCTATATTAAAGTTATGTGTTAATATATCATATATATTTACACTGATTTTTAGTCATACCAAATTTTGGTTTTCCACGTGCAATCTCTGGTTTTTTCCATTAGATTAACAAGCCTCTCAAATTGTGCTGTAGTTGTAATTTTCAAAGATCTACGAATGTATTAAATGCTGTGAAATTCTAATATACAGTATAACAAATCTTTCTACTTACGGTTTTTCCATTGTAATTTTTTTTTGCTTTTAAAAATGAAAGTCAACTGAAACTGAAAACAACTCAACTACTAATAAACAGTTGTGTATTTATAACGTTTCTGTCGACCAAACTCTTACAAAGTTGAAAACGGCAATACCACGAAAAAAACAAATACACAACTGAAAAGCCAACTGCCAGTCGAGTTGAGAATGGCAATGCAAATTTACCGAAGACAACCAAACTGTTACAAAAGTGGAGAACCGCAATAGAGGCAGTAATAAATTCCTGGATATTAAAAAGAAGAAAAACCTGACTGCAAAGGGTACCCCGAACAAAGAACTACCAAATCTTGGTCAGTTTCGCAATAACTTGGCTGACGCTCTTTGTAATGTGGGAACTCAATTAAACGGCAATAAAAGAGGTCGACCTTCTAATGAGTCATTACAGCAAAGTTTACTGACAAAAAAACATAGGTCATCGCCTCATCCCTTGCCATCTATAGATGTACGAAAAGATGGCCTATATTTTCCAACAGATTAAGATGTAAGATTCCTGAATGTTAGGGTACCACACAGTGGTCATGTGGCAAATGCAATGTTCCTTTATGTTTAAATGGTAAAAATAATTGTTTTATGAATTTTCATGTTTTGTAATATAATAAAAGCAATTTTTGTATGATTAAAATACTTTATTTTTCTACGAGGTAAATTAGTAGAATTTAAGGAGCGATTGTTCATGATGATGTAGAAATACATCACAATGTTTTTTGAAAATACAAAGAAAATCTGCATATTTTAATTTTTCTTTTATTTTTCCATTTAACTACATTTATTTTTCAGTCGATTAAAATTTTTTTTTCCAAAAAAAAAAAATCATGCATTTAATGGTTAATAAAGTTGGTTTTGTTCCCTATTATTCAACTTTTAATTCTAGTTTCTTACAAATGCCTGCGGCAAAAACACACTCACTTCACATACGCACCGCACACACATGCGTTATCGGATTTCAACCAAACTTCATATAAACCATATATGGGCCACTGCCTACGTAGTGTATAAGTTCGTTGCACGACGCGTTTATGATTAGTTCGGCGACGTACATATACGGACTTATTTTTATATACATATATAGATAAGGCTACAACAAGTACAAATCTGACAAAACTCACAAGCAATTTGTTTTTGTAAAATCATTGTACTATGTCAAAAACAAAAACGAAACAAAACAGAAAAAAATTACAAACAGATCTTTTAAGATCCCCTGTAATGAATTCGCTTTGGTAGAATTTTAAAAAAATAAATAAAATATAAACAATCATTTACCCGTAGGAACACAATTGTACCGTATGAACAAAGTCGTCATCGTTATCAATTTAATCAGCCCAATTATGAATAAAAATTCCCCGGGAGTTTTTCCTTTTTCCCAGTTTTACAATTGAATTTAAATACGAAAAATTGGAGGAGGGAAAAAACTCCCGGGGAATTTTTGTTCATAATTGGGCTGAATATCTACATAAATATTTATCGACGTCCGTCACAAATTCGATACAAAACTTGTATTGTATAACAGCAACGTAACGATGTCGATTGTTTATCGATTTTTGTTTTCAGTTTGTAATAAAAAAATGAAATTTTGTGTTCGTTTCTAAGGGCCCTGGAAACTATCAAATAAGTGTATAGTCGAAAAGAACGACTGCACGCACACAACTATGTGATTGATGTATTTATTTGATAATATCCAGGGCGCATTAAAAATGTTGTGCTCTCAAAAAGGTTAGCTTCATTTATTCTGAAAAATTCACCCTTGCACTTTTCGTCCCGCATAAATGGACAGTGTTAATAGTGCCCTGTCTGTATCTTTATAGCGGCGACGATTGCCGAAAAGAGAACCAACGCTACGCTAAAATTACAAAAATAGCAAAAATTCGCGAAAAATTTTAATATTTCAAACAAGCCATAAAACTGATTAAAATTCCCTAAAACCAAAAGGAATGGAAAAAGTTCCATAAAAATATCTAAATTAGCGGAAATTCGCAAGAACTTGCTAATTGCGGCTTGATAGCAAAGTTAAATATTTATAAAAATGGTTAAAGCTATAAAGAATCACACGATAAAATCGCTTTTATCTCGATACTGGCTAAAATTCACGAAATATTGCAAACTTCTTAACAAACCCTAAAATTTATCTTTACTCGGTTAAAAACAAAATGTCGGAAAAAAAAATTGCAATAGCGAAAATTTTTAATATTTCAAACAACCCATAAAATTGATTAAAAGTCCCTAAAACTAAAAATGGCAAAAATTCGATAAAATGGCTAAATTAGCGGAAATTCGCAAAAATTTGCTAATAGCGGCATGATAGAAATGTTTAATATTTATTAAAATTCGTTAAAGCTGTAAAGAATCTGAAAACATAGAAAAAATTGCTTCTATCGCGAACATGGCAAAAATTCGCGATAATGTAATTTTTACCATTCCTTACAGTTTTAGGGACTTTTAATTAATTTTATGTGTTGTTTGAAGTATTAATAATTTTCGCGAATTTTCGTTGTTTGCAATTTTGGCGTACCTTTGCTGCTCTTTTTCCATTTTTTTTAATTCAACATTATTATTATTGAAAAATTAAAATGCAAATAACACTGACGACATAATCAGAGCAAATTTATATCGATGCAGACGTTAACGTTGCGTACGGCAACCAATAATAAATACATGACGCTTATCGATAAAACTTGATATTGACAATGGGCATACCGATTTACAACAATCGACACGAAACGGCATCGTTTCGTATTGATGACGATAAATGGAATAAGGGTGAATAGTTAGCGCAAACCTAAAAGCGTATCTTCGTCGACATAGATCTAATTCTATTTCATACGCCGTTTACGGCCGTATTGCCATAGAAAAAGAAACATATAAAATGCAATAATTTTCGTGTCTTTAAATTGAATATTATAAAACTAATAAAAACAAGGAAAACCCAACCATAAATTCAATAAATTTGAATTTTTCTACTATTATTTTCAAAGTAAAAAATACGTCTACGATGGAATTGTGGGTAAATAGAGCGTGAAATTTCCGAAGAAAATAAAATAATAAAATACACATATTAAAGTAAGGTAAACATAATTACATGCTAATACTAAAACGATAGACAAAATTGCTGGAATGTTTAAAATAAATTAAAATTTTTGAGCATCCATTATTGTATACATAGATACATCACCAGACATTAATGACAAATCTGCCAGGCTGGAGTTGTTACGTGGAAGTACGTGGGAAGCGGATGATTTTTGGGTAGGTGTTAAGTTTGTATCGGATACTTTAAAAGGTAACTCAGAGGAAACTGCAGGCAAATTTGACGTTGAGGGCATTTTAAATTTGCCTTCGTGGCGCAATACTGCTGGCATCATTGCATTCTCAAGATATTTTTGTATTTTTTTACCACCAGGAATCGTTACAGGAGTGCGGTCATCAACAATCTAAATTGACGCAGAGAAGGCTTATATATTAAGATGTATGTACACATGTATTACATTTTTTTTGTAACCCAACTTACATGTTTTAAGTCTGACGATATGTATGCTTTTTTGGGGAGTGGTCGTTTCGAGCCAATTAATAAGCCGGGTAATTTATGATGTCCCGTTGCTACACTTCCGTTAGCATCAGTAGCAAATTGTGGTTGGTACAAACGGGACTCATTTTTAAGTTCAATAATCGCTGTCGAATTAAAATAGTCATTATTTTTGCAAATCATTGAGGACATAAGCGGTGTTTTGGCGGTCTTTTTCATATATGTACCAATTGGACTGACAACGTGGGAGAATTTTTGTAGTTTGCTTGTTAACTCTTTGTTTCGGGCATGTACAGGAGGTTTGGCAAATATATCCAATTTGGGAAATGGTCTGATATCGATTTCAAAGCGTTTTGAGGTTGTACTTGTACCTTTTAATACGGAAGTTTTCTTAAATGGCGTTGTATATGTTGTAGTTTTTACTAGAGGGATTGAAAAAAATGAAAATTAAAATCCATAATATAGGAAAGATTAACAAGTTTACCTTTAGAGACAGAAGATGGAACATGCGTTACCGGGTTTCGGTATTTTTTAGGTGAATTATTGAAATGAGTTTTTAAAACTTGTGTGTTGCATGCTGGTACAGGAGCTTTTTCTATTTCCGGGATTTTTTTGACACCTGCCTCTGCTGCCATATATTCCATTCCTTTCTTAAGCATATACTCTACCTCTTCCATTGTATCGTTAAATTGCATCGACTTCACGGACAGCTCATGGGTCTCTCCACGATTTTCTTTATCATTTACGTAAGACTCATTGAAGCTGTAAGTATCATGATTAATACTTAATGAGTCTGTTTTCATATTAACTTCTTTCTCTATGTCACTGACAAGTATTTGTTCCTTTTTGAAGCTGATATCATTAATATTGCGCTTATCTTTAATAACATTTTCGAGTTCATCATCTGAAAGTATTTCAATTATTGAATCATCCGAAACAATGTACGAGTCCACTTTTTTCTTTAATTTATCTTCCATTTCGCTTGTGTTATTTTCAATTTTGGGTACTTCTTCATTTTCTAGTATCGAAGAATGCGGAGAATTTTGAAGCGGCCCAAATGTTTTTTCTAAATCTATTAAGTCCACTGATATATCACATGTGTTGAAATAATTTTCTTCCTGATTTCTATTATTTAAAGATGCTGGTTCAATCATAGTAGCTTCTATTATTTCAAGACGAGGAATAATGACAGCTTTATCATCTTTCGATTGTTCATTTTTCGCAATCATTTTAAACAGTATGTGGTCAAAATCTATGTTTTCCAATTCATTAGGGCCGTATTTGTTTGAAACCCCGATGAGATTACTAGCAGCAGTAGAATCGTGTGCAGTTTCGTATGCACTTGTTGAGATATCACTTTGAGCCCCTTTGGTAGCGGTATGAAAACTAGTTTGAGATGATATTTCGGAATTTGCCGAGTCATTAGGTGTTTCCTCAATTATAGTTGAAGGCCTTAACAAACCAATCATTTTAACTGGTGAAGTTTGAAGAATTGTGTCACTGCATAATGTATTTTCCCACATGCGTGATGGTTCCTCAACATCATCCAATAGTGTGCAGTTATTGAGTTTCATAAGTAAATTATCTGTAACAATTGCTTTAGTATATTAATTAAATAACTTTTATTATTTATAGAAACTTACCTTCCAAAATCTGCGCATTTAAATTATTTGTATCTGCATTGCGTTTCTTTACTTCTGCCAAAACTTGTTCGCTACGATCGCTATGCAAATATTGAAAAAGTGTACTATTAGAATCAGATGCAGTTTTGTCACACATCTTTTCAAGGGCTTCAAAACTTTCATCTGATGTTTTTTGCCATGCCAAAACCTTGTTGCTTTTTTGCTCTTCTTCTTCGCCATTTAAATATTTAAATAGTGTACTATTCGGATCAGAAACGGTTTTTTCGCACATTGCTTCCAATGCCTCAAAAGTTTCTTCTGATGTTTTCTGCCACATCGGCAGTTCTCCATAAGTGTCATCATACTCGTTCATATTATCTTGTTGATCTCTTTCAGTATTTCTATTTGAAATATTTATGACGTCTTCTTTCGGACTTATTTGAACACTTTTCTGAGTTTTTTTCTGCTCAATTATATTTTTTAAATCTTCCGTTATATCCAAACTATAACGTTGGCTTTCAGTTATTGTTAAAGTATTTTGCACAACTTCTGGTTTTCTATTTATTTAAAATAAAATACATATTTATGGTTTGATATAAAAATCTAAACTGCCGACAATAAAAAAGCTAACATACAAGTAAAGTTAAGTTAAATTCAGACTTTAAAACAATCATACATAAGAAAAAAAATTATTGTGCTGTTTTCACAAGACTAGTGATTGAACATGTAGTAAAGTTTATATGAAATATATTAAAAAACTGAGTGCTTTTCATATAAATTTTGCTACACGTTCAATCACTTGTGTTGTGAAATCAGCACATATTGTACATATAAGTCAAAGTACAAAGAAAACTTAAAACTATAATGTTTTGTATTTATAAATATTATTGTTTTACAGTAACAAACTTATTAGCAGAGAAACCATAACTATGCAATTGCATGTTTTTCCTTGTGCGACCAATGAAGGCAGAAACAATATATTTATCCGTTTTAGAGCTTTTTTTATGAATTTTGGCATCGATTTGTTATTGCCTATTTTTGCATATTTTACCCTTTGCAGCATTTTTTGCATAATTTAGTTAAAAGAGCATTTTTGCAGCAATTTTAAAGTTTATAGCGCATATTCTGCCTTTTTGATGCATATTTTGATACATGTAAAATTTTTTTGGATGCTTACAAGAGCTTTTGCATCAAATAAAAATAAATGTTTTTTTTCAAAATTCTGGGTTTTCTCTTTTAAATATATATCTATATACCCAACGTGTTGCTTCAATTTCGCAATTTACATTTAAATTTTACTCTAAAATTCTTAGCAGTACCCATGTTCTGTAACTTTGGTGAGAACTTCTCGCATCGACAAGATGTGAAACAAAATATTCCATCGTTTCTCGAAAAGTGAGAAAAAAGCGTGTCTGTAACTCATGTCGAAAACTATCAAAAGAGATTACGTCGTTACGTTATAAATGTCATAATATTCCACTCGAAGCCGGTGTGAACTTGCAGACGTTGAGAACGCCAGTAACACATACCGTTGAAGGCGGTCAAAATTATTAAAATTGAAAAATTTTCAATGACGAGCACACTCGTGGGATCAAAAATGAAAACCAAACTAGAACAAAATAAACATAAAAAGGAAGCGACGGACGGGGTGATCGACGAGGGTCATTCAGATCTCAAGTTCGGGGAATTGGGCAGAGCCCTGTCGGCAGTTCATGATATTATCATTGAACAGGATCGACGGCTACTTACGGTATCCGAAACATGACAGGACCAAAGAAGCTGTTAGTGGTGCAAATAAACCTGCGTAGTCCTTATCCAAGAGCATTGGATAAATAAAATTAAGGTTTGCCGCGCGTACGCGTAGTGTAATCCATACTGTCACTATAGACCTGAGTGGCAGTTCGGAGGCTTGTATGACTTCAAGCTTTGCCTTCGGGTCAAAGTCGATACCAATCGTGGTTCTTAAGAATGCCAAGCCCAAATGGTGAACCAGGGAACTTCAGGTTCAAAGGTCGACGGTAAGGGGGATGTTTAACAGGGCCAAGCTCACGGGAGCACCGGGTGATTGGAACACCCATATGGTGCATTTCAATAAGTATAAGGTGGATCTAATAAAGGCAAAGCGGCTCTCATGGCGGCAGTTCTGTGAATGCATCGATAATGTCAACGAGTTGTCTAGATTCCGACGGATTTTATCCAAGGATCATAGGACACTGGGGTATGACCAAAGGAATGTCGGTTAACGGACTGAGTCCAGCTCTGACACCATAACCTAACACCGGAGTTATGAACGATGTCTTTTCGTAATTTTCTGAAGCACCAAAATACGGAATAAATTCCGTTTCCATCAAAATCAAATGTTATTGGGTCAAGCAGATTAATTTGTTCTTTCATTTTATATACTTCTTCTATTATCAAATCTTTTGTTTTTTAACTAACCTAACTTAATTTGTCTGCACAATTTGGTTGAAGAAGGTACGTCGTTCTTCCATATATCCAGTTCTGTAGATGTACTTGTCGAAAGTTCAAAATCTAAAAAAATATTTTTAACCTCAATGGAACGAAAGAAATAATAAAAAGGTTAGAATCTGATGAGTTTTCCACATTACGTTGTTTATATTGCTTTTGTCCGGAAGATTCATCGCATCCCCATTTTGAAATTAATGTGAGACTAAAATTTCCAAGGTTAATAATGCTACTTTCATTTAATGTTTTTAATAGTCTTTCACTTGCGGTCGGTCGTGCTCGTTGAGAACAGACGTGTTTTTTAACTCTGCATACGAATTTTTTAAACATATACATATGTATTTGTTTTAATAATATCATTTACAAGCGAATTGGACACTCTAATAGAGTAATTTTTAATTAAAATTATTTAATATAAAAGTGAACAATAGAATTACAAAAACATAAAGAAAAAATACAAGAAAAAGAAAAGATATATGTATGTATGTATATACTACGGCAGATCAATAAGTCCGTGACTTTTCGAACTTCCCTCGTAGTTATATGAAATGCAACACTGCTCCCATCAAGTAGCACCTTCACTACTGTGAAGTTTTGAGCAAGTTCCGTCATTTACTTTGCATTTACCAACTGTTCAAAACATACAACCTCGTGGATTTTTTTAAAAATGAAAAAAAGTGAATTTCGAGTATTCATTAAACATTATTTTTTGCGAAAAAAAAACCCGTTAATCAAACCAAGGGAAAGGTTGATAAATACTATGGGGACTCTGCACCATCGATTTCAATGGTAAAAAATAGTTTACTGACTTTCGTTGTGGTCGCACAAGAACAAATAACGCTGAACATTCTGGACGGCCAATTGAAGTCACTACAACCGAAAATGTCGAAAAAATTCACAATATGGTGTTGGCCGATCGATGAGTAAAAGTGCGTGAGATAGTTGATGCCATAGGCATTTCATATGGCAGTGTGGTTTCGATTTTTAATGGTCAGCTGGGTTTAAGAAAGTTGTCAGCAAGGTGGGTGCCGCGTTTGCTCTCAATTGACCATAAACGTAATCGTGTGACAACTTCAAAGGATTGTTTGGAGTTGTTTAACAACAATTTGAATGAGTTTTTGCGGCGTTTTGTAACTGTGGATGAAACATGGATCCATTGCAACACTCCGGATTCCAAGCAGCAGTCTAAACAATGGGTTTCTCCGGGTGAACCGGCTCCGAAGAAGACCAAGGTAAGTTTGTCGGCCATTAAGGTTATGGCAACAGTTTTTTGAGATACACGCGGAATAATCCACATCGATTACCTTCAAAAGGGAAAAACAATAAACGGCGATTATTATTTATGCCCACTTATTGGACCGATTTAACGAGGATTTAAAAAAAAATTACGCCATATGGCCAAGAATTCATCAAGATAATGCACGGGTGCACACGTGTGCAGTCTCAATGGCAAAACTGCATGAATTGGGCTACGAATTGGTACCTCATCCACCATATTCTCCGGATTAAGCCCCCAGTGACTATTTCCTATTTCCGAACCTAAAGAAATGACTCGGTGGAAAGAGATTTAGTTCCAACGAAGCTGAAAAAATCTACAAAAAATTTTTTTTTGGAAAAAAAAAATGTGTTTCATTCAAAAAGTCACGGACTTATTGATTCGCCCTTACATATAATCTGTGCAAAAAAATATTAATATTTTTTTTTATGTCGGTGTTACAACAACATTATAAATAAGAACAGCGCAGTTAACAAGAAGAAAAGACAGTGATAAACAAAAACAACTTTCGGTATGAGTAAAAACAATGAAACAACAAAACTAAATTAAATTCATGCTAACGAAAGCAATGCTGAAATAAACATAACAAAAGAAAACAATAGTAACTACCTAACGGCAAAACCAACGCCTGCAAGTGTTACCACAGAGGAAAAGACAATCTTAGTAAGATATACCATGAACTCAAACACAAACGCAATGGAAAACTCACAAGAAAAAGTCAAAAGCCTTAAGTACAAGTTGCTATGGACAGGTATATAACAGTGCTTAAGCGGGTTCGCAGCCCTACTCTTCAGCTGTTGCTTCGGCCTCAAAAGTTCCATTTTTAATAGAATAAATTCAAAAAATCGTTTCGCAATTCTGAAGGATGAATCCTCTGAAGAACCAAACGCCATAAAATCGTCTAAGCCAACCCCGATATACATATCTTAAAGAGCAAAATTCAAGGGAGCTAATAAAAAGTTTGATCTCGGAGATAGGTGAAAATTCGTAAAGCTGCATTCAAGCGTGGTAATATAAACTAGACAAAAATACTGGTTGATCATGAGAATGGATTTCGTAAAATAATTAATAAGTTTGAACACTTAAAAATGCTTCTAAACATACCAACTGAATTCCCAACCACTATTTCAAGTGGAATTAGAGCCCGGCGACGTTAAGCTAAAAAAATATGAAACCAGCGGAAAACCAACATATTGGCCTACTTATCAGCAAAAAGTTTCAGATGCCATAGATTTTGGAGTGGTTAAAAACATTCCCGCAGAAATTATTTATGTTGAAGCTTCCTTATATTTATCTTCTGATCACACACCTACAATAGTTACCATAACAAACCCCTATAGAATTGTATCTTCGTCTGGTTACTTAGCGGCGTCAGCCACACAAATAAATTGGCTAATATATAAAAAATATCTCAGTGCCGATTGCACTGAAATACACCGGAGAATGTGGATCTTTCTATTGTAAATTTTGACAGTTATCTTAAACTAGCTGCTCAACATTCCAGCATAACCCTCAAAAAAAGTAATAAAATTTATTCTACAGATGTCGAGCGTCTCTTGACTGAAAAAAGGAGAGTTCGAAGAGAGTGGTAATTGCACAGATCCCCTCAATTTAAAAACTTACTAAAATAGTGCACAAAAAGGCTAAGAACGTTACTGCAGTCCCGGAAAACAGCGTCCTTGGAAAAATTTCTTAGGGAACTTGATGCAACTATTCAATCATTATGGCGTGCAGCTAGAAAACTTAAGACCAGTTATGACTAAGCCAATATTAAGAAACTTAAATGGAAGTTGGGCACGAAATGATATAGAAAAATGAAATATTTTTTGATATTCATTTGAAAACCGTATTTACCCCTCAAACATCTCTCGATATTGCGGTCGAGTTACCACCTGTTGCTGTTAGAGGAGATTTTAGATAAGAGAAATAAAAAAGGCTATTCATGATTTAAACCCCAAGAAAGTCCCGCGTTTGGATAAGATCAGTAACAAAATGCTTTTGGAGCTATAATGCTATTTTAAGCCTTGAATACTACCCTCAAGAATGAAAATTCCTTACTTACCATGATACCTAAACCAGAAAAGGATCACACAAAAGTTGAGTCATATAGGCTTAAATAGCTTATTGTCTAATACATCAAAGCTGTTTGAGAAGCTGTTAAGTGTCAAAATTAGCCCCAATTTTTAATGAAAATAGATGAATTCCTAACCATCAATTCGGCTTTAGAGTAGAACACAGCACAATTGAACAAAATGTTGTTCCGCTCTCTTCATCGATGTTTCTCAAGCTTTTGATAAAGTCTGGCCAACAAGCAACCGCACCCAAACTTCAACATTTGCTGATAATTCAGCTTTTCTAAGCGTACATGAAAACAGTCATGAAGCATCTCGACATTGGTTAAAACAATGGGGGTCAACGAGCAAAAATGCGTACATATAACATTCATATTGCGTCGGGAAACATGCCTCTCAATAAATAGCTCAACACTCGCATGTTTAACGTGGAAATGGCATATAGAAGGAAAACTAACTCAAATGAAACTAAATGCAATTCAAATTAATTGGCTTATTGGAAGAAACCTTGTTTTTAGTCTCGACTGCAAACTTCTACTTTACAACTCTATATTAAAGCCAATCTGGTGCTACGACATTCAGCTATGGGGCACTGCCTCGGCCTCAAATATCGAAAAAATTCTAAGGCGCCAAAATAAACTTCTTCCAACAGTCGCTCCCTGGTATGTTGCAAAATCAAATATTCACAAGGATTTCAAAATGCCATTAGTAAAAACTATTATAACGAAGTATGCAGATAGGGTTACCAGGGGGACACCACAAGGAGGGGTTCTATCGCCTTTACTGTGGTTGCTCGCGGTCAACGGGATGCTCAGGTCCTTTGATTCTATGGGTAGGAAAGTCAATGCCTATGCGGATGACATGGTTCTTCTGGTGAGGAGATAATTTCTTTCCACAATCGGTGAAATAATGCAGGTGATGTTGGGCGATCTCTCGGCATGGGAGAAGGATAGGAGCCTGGGTGTAAGCCCTGCGAAGACGGAACTGGTACTTTTTACCAGAAGGTACAAGATAGAGTGTTTTAGGGGACCAGTGCTAGATGGTGTCGAGTTAACTCTATCGGACAGTGCTAAGTATTTGGGTAACTTCCTCGACTGTAAATTGTCTTGGAAGAGAAATACTCAGGAGAGGATGAGAAAGGGACTCAACGCTTACTTCACATGCAGGAACTCCATCGGTAAGAACTGGGGACTGAGACCGGATATGGTAAACTGGATTTACACATCGGTGGTAAGGCCGATTCTTACTTATGGATGTACTGTTTGGTGTGATGCGTTGAACGTGGATAGCTATAGGAAGATGCTCAGCAAGGCTCAAAGGAGTGCATCTCTTGGCATCAAAGTTGCAAGGAGAAGCACTCCACAGGCAGCGTTGGATATCCTACTACATCTGTCCCCTATTGAGCAATATGTGAAGAGTGTGGCTGTTAGGAACTTATTTAGACTCTACGAGTCTTCATTGGTTAGACCTAGGCGGGATGATCACACCAGAATTTTGTACGAAGTGGATCTGCTTGATCACGGTAGTATTCTCGAGGGAGTTTCGGATCATAGGACTATGACTTTAGACTTCGGTATAACACCATCAGTGGAGTTCCCGGATAGGGAAGTCTGGCGTGGACCCATTGGACTGCTTGGACGGATGGATCTAAGATGGAAACCGGCACTGGATCCGGGTTTAATATTGCGGATACTGACGTAAAAAGGTTATTCAGACTCCCGGATGTGTGCAGTGTTTTCCAAGCTGAGATCCTAGCGATATGGAGGGCGACGGAGGCGATACTGAACCACATCGTGGGTGGATCTGAGGTGATAATTTACGTCGATAGTCAGGCAGCGCTTAGGGCATTGACAAATTATACGGTGCGATCGTGCCTGTTCGCTCGGTGTAGGGATGCTCTTAAAGGGAAATCATGGAGGTATTCACATTAAGGCTGTGTTGGGTACCCGGACACTGCAAGGTGGATGGCAATGAGGTGGCGGACGAACTCGCGAGAGAGGGTTCGAGTCTGGACTTAATGGTAAGAGACGGGGGTAAAGCCCCCCCTATGTCACTACTATGAGGTAATACGGGAAAGATTCCGTTGACGTTAACCGATCCTGGAAAGACAGAACGGATTGCAGGGTGTCTAGGGCACTTTGGCCTGGATTTTACGCAGAGGCAACCAAGGTTCTGCTGGGATTGGATAAGAGTAGTCTCAGGACTCTTACGGGTCATTGTTCTGTTAGGGCTTTTACAAGTAAATGGGACAATGCCATACCGAACTTCTGCAGATTATGCGATGATTCTGAGGAGCTAGAGACGGTTGAGCATGTACTGTGCCACTGTCCTAGAATGCAGGGTCTCATACAGAAATGGCTGGGGGATAGATTTCACGACGATCTGGGGTGCATCGCAGGATGTAATCCAGTTCATTTACTGGTGTTTGTCAGGGAAATAGGACTGCTGTTTCTGTTGAGGGGACTGCAGAGGGAGTAACTTTTCTACGTAGTGCCTACTAATATATTTTACTCTATCTATCTGTTTATTTCTTTCCTTCTTCAATTTTTTTTTCTCTACCTCCCTGAAGAGATTCACTATGGACCGCATTGGTCTCCGAGAGGAGGTGCGCCCTTGGGCGCATTACCCTTCTTAACCTAACCTAACCTACGCAAAGAAAAAGTTTCTGCAAATTTGTACAGGATATGAAAAAAATTACTCTCCTAATTGCACAAAAATTGTTATCTGGAACGCTTTTGGTAACTTTGTGCAAGTTTGTAGTGTTTCGTTATGCATGTGGAACAGAACTAATATCTGATTTTTTTAAAGCTAACGTAATAAAACAAGTAAGAGTATTGTGTCCAATCTTTGATACCCTCCACCGGCAGGAGTGGGCTCTATATTGTAAATACATATATATTATTAACGAAGCTTCACAAAAACGAACGTCAGCATTAAAATTGGTTGCGGTTTGGACCTTTATTAAATTATTGACCGGCAATAAGAAAATTTTATGCGTTTCTTGTTAGAACTTTGAACTGGCTTGAGTAAAATATCATGATTCGTAACAGCCGAACTAAAATGATTTTTAGCAGGATAATTTGTATTGGATCTATGGTAAATTATGTTCTGAAGACTAATTTCTGGTATTGCAAAAAATAAATTAGAATAAATTTCAATACAGCAGTGTCAAAAGTGAATTTCACAAAATTGCATGATATTTTTTCTGGGCATATGAATCTTAAGTTGGAAGAAATTTTAGCGCAATAAATATATCTGTTATGGTTTTAGGTGAATTTAATTATTTTCCTAAATTGGGCTTTATTTGGTGTTAGGCGCAATAAACTGTTTTCCGAGAGTAGGGTTTATATGGGGTCTAGTTATTATGGACCGATCTTCACGAAATTGAGCATTGTGATTTCTAGTCCTAGAAAACTGTACCGTACCGAATTTAATTATGATAGCTTTATTTATTACGGTTTTAGGCGTACTAAACCCTTTTCCGGGAGTAGGGCTTATATGGGACTTAGTGTAAATTATGGACCGATCTTCAAAATATTTTACAGTGTGTTTTTGGTCCTATAAAACTGTGACGTACCAAATTTTAGTATAATAGCGTTATTTATTACGGTTTTAGGCGAACTAAACTGTTTTCCGCGAGTAGGGTTTATATGGGGTCTATGGTCAATTATGTACCGATCTTCACGAAATTTAACAGTATGATTTGCAGTCGTTTAAAGCGAATTCGTGAAAAATTTCACCATTTATGTTTTTGTATCAAAATTATCAATTTTTTAGGGTGGTGGTTCCACATTTTGATTCATATTTCTAGTCCTACCGACCCGATGTTGCTTGATTTCAACCCCAAACTGCTTAGGATAATTACAAGCAATTTTAGACCAAGTTTGTTCCTTTCTTTTGTGTTTTTTTCGAAAGTGAGCGTGTTTTCAACAGACGGACAGACATACGGGCATGTCTAAATAGACTAAGAATTACTTAAGGAGCCAGATTATATATTCTTTATGGGTCTTAGATGTATAATAAAAAGTTTCACACGGAATGACAAACTTAGTATTGTTACGTTACTGCCTTTTCAATAACGTTTTTGGTTTATTTCCTTTATAATAAACCTCTTGAGTTCTTTTATTGCAACTTTAATAAAATAAATAAAACACTTTACTTTATAGCTGTACTATAAACTATTCACGCCACTTTATTTAGAACTTAGTCAATTATACCACTTATAATTGCGATGTACACACTTAAATAATCGCAATAATACTGATTATCGATGCCAACCTTCGCGAGTATTTATACTCTGTTCGCTGACATCTAGATGTCTCTAGAGCATTCTACTCGTCGAAATGTCTGTAACATTTTCGACATTTCTGGGCGAATCGAGATTTTATTATCTTACAGCGAATATCATTATGCATTAACACTGTGGCTGAATTTAAATTGATTTATACATCAATAAACTAAAGCATACTTTATGGGTTAAAAATAATCTTAACACTATTAGTTATCTATAACAATCATCACAGAAAGAAAATGCCTGAGAGGTTGTACGTCTCTTTATAGAACCTCACGTAGTAACTATATAAAATATATCTCAAACAGTAAACAATATAATGAAGCACAAATCTGTAGAATTGATAACTTCATTATACACGTAATAAGGAATCACATTATGAAAAGTCTTGAATGCTACGAAAATAACTTAATCATGGCACTTTATTATGCTAGTGATGAGTACATAAAAAAAAACTTACAAAATGGATTCGTACCTCCTGAGGCCTTCCTGTACCTCGATAGTCAAGGTTTTATACAAAACGAAATTGGCACTCCTACATTTTACCACATTTATAGAAGAGCCAACATAAAGAATGTATATAGCAAAGAACTAACAACACAAAATAGTAGATTTGATACTAGCGTGTACGCAGCGGATAAAAATATAAACACAAATATAAATATTAAGAAATATTGGTGGCTCAATGAATAATTGCCATTATTTTTTGTTTTAATTTTTGACTTTAGTTTTTATTTCTCTTAAATATACAAGTAAGGTTTTTTTAATTTTTCTTTGCATCAAGTTATATAAAAATAAATAAATCGTATCATTAGGAATTAATATATATTATCCAAAAAATTGTAATATCATGAGAGCCCGTTTTTGGGACTGTGTATAATAACTATTTGTTTATTTATAGTTAATTATCGGGTATGTGATGAAAATCGATCGATTTCAAAACGAACGTTTTCAAAAGGTGTGATGAATTTCGAGCGATTTTAAGATCAATTTCTGAATTATAATCTTAAGTTTTTGTTCAAAATACAATACAATAAACTCAGGTAATACACAATTTAAAAGAATAGCGACTGGAAATGAGCGGAATATGTATGTTTTTTTTTGTTAAATAAACGTTAATAAAAAAAAAAAAAAAAAACAATCATCACATTACATTTGTACTAGAAAACTCTGTACAGTGGGTTTACATTAGAAATATGCGAAACTAATACAATAAAATTTTAAACTAATAAAATTACCTACTAATAAATTAAACTTATTCTTAACTAAAGTTACTTTCGTAACACTGCCCCCCACTTAAGCCTGTTCGTCCCGAAAAGGCTCAGAATCACCTCTTCCGTAAGGGGCTAATCGTTTCAAATGAACAACTTTCATTTTTGCCCTTGGACTTTTGTGTTTCTGTATTCGATATACAACGTCATTTAATTTCTTTATCACCTTATATGGCCCATCCCAATGTGTCTGTAGTTTGGGGGAAAATCCTTTCTTTTGTTGTGGATTTCTCAACATAACCAACTGGCCCTTCTTGAATCCTTCAGAGTTCACCGCCCGATCATATCTGGACAAATTAGTGCTCACACGTTCGTACTTACGAGGTTCGTAAGGACTTCTCCGCTCCAAAGAAGATACCTCATTATCTTCCTGTACATTAAGTGCACCAGAGTTGCACTGCTGGAACGGCGCACAACTTCCACTTGTTGTACCCCTGGCTGCAACACACTTTTTGCAGCTTAACAAGCCGTAAAGGACTGGATCTTCACGGCTTGTTTACATCCAACCCAGTAGAAACGTTCTTTTAACCTTTCTACGGTTTTCCTTACACTTAGGTGATCTCCACTAGTGCCGTGATGAATTTTCCGCACCACTTCACACACCTTAGTAGACGGTACAAGCATTAGGCTTTTAACTGCCTTGCCATCGGCGCTCTCCCATGTCCGGTATAGGCAACCATTTGCCATTCGAAGAGTATTCCACTGTACCCAATATGCTTTCATCAGTGGACCATCCGATGCAATTTCTTCAGAAGTTGGTCTTCTACCTGCCATTTTGTCCCTCATAATCTTAGCCAATACAGGATCACTTCTTTGCGCCGTTATCCAGTCTTTACTGGGCTCTACCTGCAATGAGCAAGCTTCACTGATGCTTTCCTTCTATCGGACTCCGTATAATGCCTATCCTCCAATTTACTTAGCTGTCTTACATAAGCAACCGCTTTTTCACGTTTATCAACTTTTATGCGAGCTGACGATTTCGGACGAGTACAAGCGTGAGGCTGTACCACACGAGCCTCGGTTTCATACCCAACATCAAGGGGTATTTCAACATCACCCAAATACATGATGTGTTTTCCCATATCCATACTTATGTTTTGACGAATCATAAAATCTGCGCCAATCAGTACTTCGTCTACAATGTCAGCCACAAGAAACTCATTAAAAGTGACTATATCAGCAATTCTTAACACCACACGTGTTTTGCCATAAACAGTCGCAGGCTCACCTGTAGCTGTTCGCAAGCTCACTCCGCTTAGTGGTTCGACAACTCCTCTTACCAAGTCAGGCCTTATAATTGAAAATCCTGCACCAGTGTCGATAGTCAAAATTCGCTTTTCGCCGTCGATGTAACCACATGTTGTTACACTTCTATTGCTTTTTTGCACTACCAAATTTATTATCGAGTCCTCAGATGCGAATGGTAGTACTCCCTCCATACTTAACGGCGACTCCTGTGCTGAGTGGTCATTAACCCGCTGGTTGTTTCTGGGCGGTGAAGCAGATCTTGATCGTTTCTTTTGAGCTCTACAGTTTCACTGCATGTGACCAATCTTTCCACAGTTATAGCATTTTACTTTAGTTTTACTTTGCTTCTCGCTTAAAGCTTACATAACTGCCTCTTTTATATCCTGCACAATATCCCTTTCACCATTGGTGGTCACATCGAGCCTTCGCACTTTGCCTACTTGTGGTCTTGAAATAATTCTAGCAGTTTCCTGGGCTAGGGCAAATGAAACAGTTTCTGCAAATGTAGACTTTTGTGATGTACATACCGCAATTTTTATATCTGCATCCCGAATACCGTTTACAAATGCCTCCGTTTTAAAATTATTCAAAAATGGATGATTTTCCCCAGGATACGTAAGCTGCACCAAACGCTCTATCTCGAGTGCAAAATCCTGTAAAGTTTCATTTGCCTTTTGCACTCGCCACGCAACTCCATTTTGTATATCTCTTTTCTGTGTTCACCACCATACTTACGTTGCAGTGCTACCATAATGTCGTCATAATTTCTGCAACTAGTTGGAACGCTTTCTAGAACTTCAGCCGCAGTCCCCTTTAAAGCAAGAATTAACTCTATGGCCTTTTCATCACTGTTCCATGCATTTCTGTTAGCGACTGTATCAAACTGGAACTTAAAAACATTAAATGGAACACTACCATCAAAACAAGGGACCTTTACTCTGCTAGAGACTTCTGGAAAAACTCGCACCGCTGCCTCCTGGCATTGAATGTTATTAACTTTTGCTTCGAGATGGTGTTTTTCATCAAAAACCGTGACTTGTGTTTGCACTTCTGTGACTTGTGTTTTCACATCCGAGACTTGCGTTTCTACATTAGACAGCTTATGGTTAAATTCTATTTCCATTTCATTTACTCTTTCATTTATTTCACTGGAAATATCTTGAAGTTTCTCATTTGTAATTCTAGAATTTTCTTGTATTTCAGCCAGAATATCGGTCGAATTTTCTTTAATCATCATCACCATACATTTAGAATTATAGTCAATTTTTCTAGAAGTTTCATAAATTTTTCTAGAAGTTTCATCCAGGATAGCTCTTGAATTTTCATCTATTTTTCTAGAACTTTCTTCCGACATTTTTTCCATTTTTGCCATCATAGCACCAAACATTGTGTTTAAATCCATACTGCTAGCAACTGCACGTGTACAAACCTCTATTTCTTCTTTATCCTCGAATTCGTGGCTACCGATGTCAATATTGCGTCTTCGAATTCATCTATTAACCTCTTCTGCAGCTCTGCTTTATTTCCTGCAGTTGGTAGATCTAACTTACTGAACTCTTTCCACCACCTGGATAACTATCTTGCCGCGATGTGGTGGCTTAAGTGTCGGCTGTAGTGTCTGTCTTGGAACTTGAATCCGGACAGCTGAGTCGGAACAAGTTTAAAGGCAGACGCTATAAGGCCAGCATGACCAAGGGTTATCCATTCCTCATCCTATTCCCTTCACCTACATTCCTTCCCCCCGTTTTTTATTCCCACTTCCCCCCACTTTTAAGGTCAAGGTGGTTGATAGCAGTGCCGAGGACCTGGATGACTAGTTAGTGGTTAAAAAAACTAGTCGCGAACAGCTTCCCTCTGACGCTGATGGCAAAGGTCAGTTTTAATTCTAGCCTAGTCCGTGCAAGCCGTCACTGCGCGAGATGGTCCTTTGTATACGTGCATACTCGTGGGATTGGAAACTGGACGATTTCAAGATAAAACAAAATACGGACATAGTGACAGAAGTTGGTGCAGGGAGTATCACTGACAACTCAACAGGCCCGTTGTCAGATTCAGATTCGGGTCTGCTGGGTGTTCACAGGGATATTCTGCTGCAAGAAAGTCAGTTAATGACAGAACTGACAGAGACCAACTGGATGGGCTCGACAATGGACTCACTGACACGCTCTGGGGCCTCGGAAAGACTCGGTGATCTGACCTTGGACTTTGATGATGAGCACGAAATAGCTATGATTTCGGCTCATGGTCAGGACCAGAGGGTTGAACCATCGACTTTTGTGGTCACATTCGAGACAGAGAGCAAATTGGCGAGTACATCGAAATCCATTGTTCGGCAGATTGTGACAGAACAGGTCACATCGGAGAGCCGATCGAATCTCGGAAAAGCCAAGAGTGGTGGGAGAGTCTCTTTAGCCTTTCTAGAAAAGATAGCTAAGAAAGACTGCACGATAGGCGGGATATGCATTTGCTGAGGATGCACCGGAAGAACACTGCTGGATTCGAAAGAATCCACGGTTCTTTCGATGTCATCCTAGGGCTTCCCTATCCTGCGGGGTATACAGCAGAGGCTGCTGAGGAATCAAAAGTTGTCAGTAAAGACAAAGGATCCTCACCAGATTCTGCTGGCGTATCCTCTTACAAGGAAGATAGAAAGAAGGAGGGTAAGAGGTCACCACCCAGCCCTCTTAATGGTGACAGATTGGTCACGGTTAAGGGAGCTAGGCCTAGGGACGAATTGCCCACAGTAGACCAAGAGTCTCTCAGGAAGTTGAAGTCGATGAGTGGGGTTGCGATATTTGGGTTGGGGTCTATCAGTTTTAGGTTTCCCAAAAATGATTGACCCTAAGAGGCTGAATATGGTGCAGATAAACCTGCATCACTGTGAAGCAGCCTCAACCGAATTAGTAACCCACCTCATCGATAACAACGTGGACGTAGCCTTAATCCAAGAGCCCTGGATCAACAACAACCGGGTAGTTGGATTAAAGGCCACGGGATATACACTGTTCGTACCCCACACGGATGAGAAGGTTCGAACTTGTATAATGGCAAGAAATGAGCTCAAATTTATGTTGTCTCATTCTTTCAGCAATGGAGACCTCACGGTTGTTACAGGTGAAGCTAGGGACAAAACGGTCCTGGCACTAGCATCGGTATACTTACCATATGAGGCTACCGATCCACCTGGTGTGAAAGTACGTGAGTTGGTGGAGCACTCGAGCAGAAGGGGCTCGAGACTGGTACTAGGTTGTGACGCTAATGCACACCATACCCAATGGGGAAGTACCGACATCAACAAAAGGGGTGAGTCTATGTTTGATTTTATTATTGCTAGCAATCTTTACATCTGTAATAGGGGGAATACGCCAACATTCAGAACTAGAGATAGGGAGGCAGTAATAGATGTAACATTGACGAACTATAGAGACTTAGTAGATGATTGGAGGGTGGCTTTGGAATTTTCCTTCTCTGACCATGGTCGTATATCCTTTAATCTAAACTTCGAAAAGTCAAAAAGGCGTCCTTATAGGAATCCAAGGAGGACGAACTGGGATTCCTTTTCGGGATTGGTGAATAGTAACCTTAGAGTTACACACGATTGGGGGTCGACTTCGGCCGGCGTGGAGCACCTGGTGGGTACCTTTACGGAGGTGTTGACCAGTAGCTATGAGCGATCTTGTCTGCTGAATTTTCCGGGTAGGCGCTCGCAACCGAGATGGTGGACAGGTGAGTTGAGGACTCAAAGGACCACTGTCAGAAGGTTATTCAATAGAGCGAAGCATACGCGTAGGGATGAGGACTGGAGTAACTTTAGGATAAGTTATAAAAGGTACAAGGGAGATATTAGAAGGGCTAAAAAGGACTCGTGGATCAAATTTAGCGAGTCAGTTGAATCTGTAAATGAGATGTCCAGGTTCAGAAGGATTTTATCCAAGGACCCTGTGGTCCCTTGGGATTTATTCAGAGACCGGACGACTCATGGACGGAATCTAGCTCCGAATCTCTCTTTCTGTTTGCTTATGGAGACTCACTTCCCGGGTTGTGTAGATCCGGGAACGGGGGAACAGGTGGGGTGTGGTAACCCCTTTTCTGGATCGGGCTCGGGGGGTGAGATAAGAGAGGCGGTGGGGGATATCATCACCTTGGATAAGGTTACATGGGCGGTTAATACTTTTGGGTCTTACAAATCGGCAGGACCTGATGGTATATTTCCGGCTATGCTACAGAATATCCAGGGATCATCACTCCTATTGCTGGTGGAACTATTTAGGGTATGTCTGCTAAATGGCTACATTCCTAGAGGGTGGAGAGAGGTCAGGGTTATTTTCATACCTAAGGCAGTTAGAACCGGTCACTCTAAACCCAAGGATTTTAGACCTATCAGCCTATCGTCTTTTCTTGTGAAGACATTAGAAAGACTGATTGATCTACATCTGAGGACGAAGATTGACGCCGGCATCATCAGCGGCGCTCAGCATGCCTATCTTAAGGGTAGGTCTGTTGAGAGTGCGCTTCATGATGTGGTGGGTTATATAGAACGGGGATTGCGATCAAGGAATATAGAGGGGGCCTTTATTAATGTGAAAATAGAGGCCATAAGGCAGGCACTGAGTGATTTAGGGTTTTCGTTATTCTTGGTCGAATGGATAACTCTGATGCTTAGCAGCAGAGTTATTCACTCAGACTGGGTAAACGAGCGCTTAAGGAAACTCGTGACTAGGGGGACCCCACAAGGGGGAGTTCTCTCTCCCTTATTGTGGCTCTTGGTTGTCAATGTCGTTCTGGGACGTTTTGACAGGATAGGTCAGAAGGTCGTCGCCTACGCGGATGATGTAGTTACATTGAGGATCTCCTACCAATTCCACTCCTACCAATTCCACGTCCCTGAGAACCCCCAGAACCTCCGCCTGAAATACACTGGACATCAGAAAGTCATATAGACTTTCTAACATTGCCAAGGGCTCGGAGGTCACTATATATGTGGACAGCCAGGCGGCTCTTAGGGCCTTGAAGGGCTGTTATGTGAACTCCAGGCTAGTGGACGATTGTAGAAGGGCTCTAGGAGTAATCTTAGGGAATTATGTTGTGAGGCTCTGCTGGGTACCGGGTCACTGCAACATTATCGGCAACGAGATAGCTGATGAGTTGGCAAGACTGGGCTCGGAAATGGAAGATCCTGACAGTTTTCAAGTGGCCAGGCCTCCAATGGGCTTCTACTTTGGGAGAATTAGGGAATGGATTCTGAACAGGACTAATCGGGCTTGGCGGGGCCGAACGGACTGCCGAGTATCGCGCACGCTGTGGCCGATGCTTAGTAGGTCAAATTCGGACGCGCTGCTGGGTAAGAGTAGGGCCTGCGTCAGGACCATGATAAGTATTATCACGGGCCACTGTATGATAGGCAGCATGGCGGTGAGAATGGGGTCTGGCTTATCGGATATATGTAGGCTGTATGAGGACCCAGAGGAGCTGGAGACAGTTGAGCACTTTCTGTGCCACTGTCCCAGGCTACAGAACAGCAGGCTGAGGTGGCTAGGTAGCAGATTCCTGCACGAATTGGGAGATGTCTCGGGCTGCGGGCTCGAGAATCTGACGGGATACGTAATGGGAATGACCTGGCTGCGCGGCAGGAGGCTGGGAAGGTTAGGTTAGGTTCCATGGGCAGCCATCAAGAGACAGCTCACTTGGGTCCTATAGCGGTCCCTTTGTGATACCCAGCGCCAATGCCCATCCCAGAGAGCAGTTACTCAGATGGCGTCACTGCAGTGTTGAGCCAATTCGTCTTCCTAATGAAGAGAAGAAGCAATTTTAGTTCTATTTCTGATAGATCCTCCAAACAGGAAAACACCGGTTCTCCCAGGTATTTTCCCCTGATGCCCCGTAGCCCAGGGCATTGACAGAGAAAGTGAAGCACAGTTTCTTCTTCCTCCTCATCATGACAACTTCTACAGTAGTCATTGAATACCAGACCCATTCTTCTAGCATGAGTCCCAACAGGCCAGTGTCCAGTTATGACCGACACCACGGTCCTGATTTGGTTCCTATTGAACCCAAGTAGAGATTTGGTTCTCCGTTCATCATATCCAGGCCAAAGGGCCCTGGATATGGAGCAGGTGGACTCACGGGTCCATCCCTCTTGCGCAATTCTATAGTTCTCGCGCAGAATGAGTGACTTACAGTGAGCCATTGGAAGGCCAATGAATTGATCAATGAATGCTTCATCCATACGACCACCTTCCTTGGCCAGCTCAACTGCTATCCGGGCAGTTTGAGTGCCCTGGTATCCATATAAGCGTTAACTCTGAATGTTCAGCAATCTCATTTAAAGACATCCGGCATTCCACAGTTAACCTAGATGTCGTATAGACACCCGCAAGAGAGGCAATGGCAGCCTTGCTATCAGTAAATATACGTATATCTCCCGATACGCGATAATACTTTAGCCAGTTGGCTGCCCGCTTTATAGCCGAGATTTCCGCCAGCAGGACACTGCATCCATCCGGCAGGCGAAAGGAGTTTTACGCCCAGTTCCTTTATGTAGAAACCTCCGCCAACTCTTTCCCCCTTCCTTGAACCATCAGTGTAAACCCCCAGGGTTGGTCCACGGAAGGTTTTCATTACCGACGGCGCACTTTCGTGCGCTATATGTGTCGCATACCTCGCACCAAAGAAAGGCTCCGAGGTGCAGTAGTCCACTCCCTCAGGGACAATCGAGTATCCCATTATGCTGGAGTGTCCATAGTCCCGGCTCGACCAGCCGTGTGCCGCGTTCAACCGAATCGCATGGTATTCATAGTCAGGTTCCACAATAGTGGGGATAGTACTCCTCCTTGGGGAGTACCCCTGTTTACCAGCCTCTGAACGCTGGTTTCACCTATCGTGGAACAGATGACCCTATTCCTGAGTAGATTATCCACAAATCTACATATGCCGTCATCAACCTCCAGACTCCTCATGGATGCAACAATATAATCCGGGTTGACGTTGTTGAAGGCCCCTTCAATGTCGAGAAAGGCCACCAGAGCACACTCCTTAAATTCGAGTGATCTCTCAATAGTTCCAACTAGTGAGTGAAGAGCCGTCTCAACAGAGCTACCCTTTGTGTAGGCATGCTGAGAGCTCGAGAGTAAACACTTTGGGATGGTCATCCTTAAGTGAATGTCGATAACTCTTTCAAGAGTCTTAAGAAGAAAGGAGGCTGGGAAACATGTAGGGCAGTTTTTCCTGTAGGGTTGTGTTTTGCTTGTTCTGTCCGATTTCTTATCTTCCACTATCTTCCTTCCCTGTGCTTTCACCATTTACTTCTCCTACTCTGTCACCCTAGATATCTTTCTCTTCTTTCTTCCTTTATGTCTCTGGGTGAGGGTGTGGTTTGCTTCACACCAGCCTTTCTAACCTAACCTAACCTAACCTCTTGAGTTCTTTTATTGCAACTTTAATAAAATAAATAAAACACTTTACTTTATAGCTAAGTCAATTATAGCTAAGTCAATTATACAACTTATAATTGCGATGTACACACTTAAATAATCGCACTAATACTGATTATCGATGCCAACCTTCGCGTTTATTTATACTCTGTTCGCTGACATCTAGATGTCTCTAGAGCATTCTACTCGTCGAAATGTCTGTAACATTTTCGACATTTCTGGGCGAATCGAGATTTTATTATCTTACAGCGAATATCATTATGCATTAACACTGTGGCTGAATTTAAATTGATTTATACATCAATAAACTAAAGCATACTTTATGGGTTAAAAATAATCTTAACACTATTAAGCCTATAGTACACGGCATGTAAAAAGACACATGCGCATGTGGTTCTGACGTAATTTTGACGTCATCACACAGCACGCAATGTTTATTGTGGCTTTGCACTGACGTCAAAATTACGTCAGAACCACATGCGCATGTGTCTTTTTACATGCCGTGTACTATAGGCTTTAGTTATCTATAACAATCATCACATTACATTTGTACTAGAAAACTCTGTACAGTGGGTTTACATTAGAAATATGCGAAACTAATACAATAACATTTTAAACTAATAAAATTACCTTCTAATAATTTAAACTTATTCTTAACTAAAGTTACTTTCGTAACAGTATACCCTCATTCACCACTAGTGGTGGTGGAGGGTATACAAATAATAATTTGTTGGACAAAAGATAAGTTTGGGCTGGAATAGTGTGTAAAGATTTTTTCTGATTCACTCTATATCATAAAGTATTTGATTGTTTTTGTGATCAAAAACATAAAACACTGACTATTTTCTATTGTTTAAACATAGAAAATAGAAAATAACACTTAAAACTATATTAAAAAGCAAGCATTCTGGACAACTTTGTATCTTATACGAACAAATCAACTTTGGCTGAAATGCAGTTTACGGCACACACAAAAAAAAATTCAGAGTTAAAAAAAAAAAAACAAAAATTAAAATTAAAGGGGGCTGAGGCCCATGGGTCACCTGGACCCAAAAAAAACCGCCCCGCCTACTTAGTGGTATGTGTGGGTACTCAAATTAAAAGTAATTGTGTAAGAAAAACAAAAACAATAAAATTTAGTGCGGGTGGGACTTCCGATCATTATTTTCCTCTCTAAATTAGTTTAAGAATCTTTTAAATGCAGACAAGCTTAAGTTAGCGAAAGTCAGTGTTTGTTATACCATAGAGGAAAAAATCGTTGCTCCCGACCGAAGGAAGGCTATGCAGAGAAGCTTTCGTTAGCGAAGCCGGTGTTTGTTATACCATATAAGAAAAAATTAAAATAACATATAATGCATAGCAACAAGTAAAAAAATTTTCGAATTTTCGACTATTGTGAGTTGCAACAAATCTAAGTCTTTTGTAAATCAGAACCAATGTTCTGTAACTTTGGTGAGAACTTCTCGCATCAAAACAATGTGAAACAAAATATTCCATTGTTTCTTGAAAAGTGAAAAAAAAGTGTGTTTGTAACTCATGTCGAAAATTAGCCAAAGAGATTACGTCGTTACGTTATAAATGTGATAATATTTCACACGAAGCCGATATGAAATTGTAGATATTGAGAACGTCAGTCAAACATATAGTTGACGGCGACCAAATTTGACTAAAATTTAAAAATTTGCAACGACGCACAGTGGCTGAAAATTTTATTTCATTGGCCAAAAGTCCAATTTTTGTTTGTCACCGATTACCAAAATTTTAATTTTATTTAATAGTAATCATATTAAAACTAAGGTAGCCAAAAAATTAGGTCAAAGTATTGGTAATTGTTGTCGTGCCATGTTGTTAAACACAACTTTTTTTTAAATTCAGAAAAAAGTGATTTTTTTTATATCATTGCTTAAAAACTATCATCGATAATGACCTGCTAGCTTTATTGCTAGGTTCGTAGTCTTGTTATCTTTAAAAAAGTAATAACCTACAAGAAATTGTTGATTGAAACTAACACATACAAAATCTATATACTAACACTCTTGCAGCAATTTTATATTAAACTAGCTTAACCCGGTGCGCTTCGCTACCCCTGCACCTACCCCATTTATTTTTGTTTAAAAATTTGTCCTGTAAAGGTTGATAGCTCTTGTGTTCAGATATATGGTATTTAATATGTCTTCTATGAGGGGTACTGCTCCTACTCTGTCTACCCCGCACATTTTTATATTGAAATTTATAGTTTACTATAATAGTAGCTTTAACCACGTTTGAAGACTCTCCCTTTAATAGTTCTTCAGTTGAGCGATATTTAATGTATGCATCCTATGGGAGGTATTTCCCCCCCTGCGCCTACCCGCTTTATTTTTATTTTCAAAAGTGTAGTATACCATAAGAGTGACTTTTAGAAAGTTTGAACATTCTCACTATTACAGTTCTTAAGATATGCGATGTTAAACATTGGCGTCCTATGGGGTATTCCTATACCCCCGGTGCTATTTTATTTCAATTCCGGGGCTCAGAAGATCCTACTACAGTTCAGCAAAATGCGTGCAGCGGCTCTTAAGATATGCGATAATTAATATTGGCATCCTATGGGGGGTACCAATTCCCCTGCCCCTATCGAAAAAATAAGTAGCCTATTTTATTTTTAGGGCTCACGTGATGTTACTGTAAAAATTTCAGGAAAATCGAATATTGGCATCCTATGGGGGTACCAATTCCCCTGACCCTATCGAAAAAATAAGTAGCCTATTTTATTTTTAGGGCTCACGTGATGTTACTGTAAAAATTTCAGGAAAATCGAATATTGGCATCCTATGGGGGTACCAATTCCCCTGACCCTATCGAAAAAATAAGTAGCCTATTTTATTTTTAGGGCTCACGTGATGTTACTGTAAAAATTTCAGGAAAATCGGTTCAGTAGTTTCGGAGTCTATAAAGCGACAAACAAACATACAAACATAATTCATTTTTATATATATAGATAGATATTAAATTGTTGCTGTCGGCGCGTTGCCATAGTGGGGGTTTTCGTACAAATATTTTGTAAAATTTTCTCTTATACTTAATTTCGTTTCGGCATCATTTTTATATACGTGTTTGATCATCATAGTATGTTTTTCAAACGATTTAGTTTCGCATACATGCGAAAAATTAATAAGTATGAGGAAGACAACTGCATGTTAAATTGCATAGTGCAGGGTTGCATATTTAGCCGTTTAACATGTAAATGACATTTTATTATTGTGAATCCCCGCGTACTGAAATAAAATTGTCAACTTGAAAATTTTTTATTCGTGGTGGTTCAAAAGTGAAAAAACAATATTAAAAAACGTTGAAACTTAATAAAAAAATAAATGTGTAGAAAAGTGCAAAAAAAAAAAACAATATAAAAAAAACTAAACCAATTCAAAATATAGTATAGCAGTGAAAAAATACAAAAAACTTAAAACATAAACAAATTAAAAAAATACAAATAAAAGAAAAAACAAAACCAAAAAACTAATTAAAAAAACTAACAAATCAAAAAAATACAAATAAAAAAAAAAGCAAATTTTTTTAACTTTATTAAACATAATAACAATAATAATTACACATGGGATGTTTGAGATAACATTTTTGAAGAAGCAATTGAGCACTCCCAGCGTATAGAAGATAAGGAAAATACGTATTTTAAAACGTTTATTCATTGTTAATGTAACCTGTATTCATTGTGTTCATTTTATATGTAAAACCAAAGGAATGGCAGAAGACTCCAGCAAAGTCATCCGAACTCTGATGACGGATGAATTGATGGATGAATTTAATTGGGAAGGGCCGTGGGGGAAGAAAGCGCCTGCGAACTTGACGCTCTTCAATAAGATTTTAAGAGGTATGTAACCATTTTATCCTACCATTGAATTAATTATAATGAAAGCACTTGTTTGATCTTACTTTTTAAATTTCAGATGTCTTCCCCAAGCAAACTGCAGTAGAGTTTAAGAGGGTCTTGAGAATGGCTGTGGATAAAGGCCACCATAAAAATAATTAATATTGTGCAATTAAATATTTATTTTTCAGTAAATTTTTAAAATATTTATTTAAAAAAATTATCTTTTTTTTTTTTGGGAATGATGTAAAAGTCAACTATGACTAGCTTATACATCAGCTCTGATTAGTTAGGTATAACGATATTTACATCAGGACTGATTAGTCAGGTATGACGTTTATTACATCAGTACTGATTAGTCAGGTATGACGATATTAACATCAGCTCTGATTGTCAGCTCTGACGACATTTCTATCAGTTCTGATTAGTAAAATACTGTGGAGTGAGCAGTTCAGATATATAATTTACTAGTTCACAAAGTTCACAAGTATGAGAATGAAACAAAATCACACGTACGTAGCCGAATGTTTTTTCATATTATCCTTAATAAAATGATAGAAAGTTCTGATGTATAAATCCATCAGCAATGAACATCAGATGATGCATCAAATGACGGTCATTGTTCTTGTAGGGATATGTGCGACTATTGTGTTATTTATATTTGAGATGTTAAGACATATTTTCCAAACTACTATATTTTTGTCAAATTTCAACTTTAGTAGAATAGAACTTTTGCGGATCAAAAGAGATTAAGAAGGTAAAACCATAGCTTGGGAATAATGATTAGAAATCCTAATGATTAGCAATTGGATTAGAAATTTTAATTGTGCTGAAAAATTGATTAATTATGATTAGTTAGCCATTTTATACGATTACTAATTGATTAGATTAGAAATAATCAAAAATCTAATCACAATTAGTGACGATTAGCATTTCTAATCAAATCTAATCAAAACTAATCCAAGAAATAATTGAGTAGATTTCTTGATTATTTTTGATTAGATTTGATTAGATCAACTATTTTTAACTATTTTTGTGAAAAGAAAATATTTATTTATCACATTTATTGCTATATTTACATAATGTAACAGTTTTTGAATATTGCATAAAATTGGATACGGTGCACCCTGTTCTTAAACTAAACACTTGACTCAGCTGGTTCACTTTGTTGTTGTGTTATTATTAATGTTAATTTTCAATATTCAATATTCCAAAACTGTTACATTATGTAAATATAGCAATAAATGTGATAAATAAATATTTTCTTTTCACAAAAATAGTTAAAAATAGTTGATCTAATCAAATCTAATCAAAAATAATCAAGAAATCTAATCAATTATTTTTTGGATTAGTTTTGATTAGATTTGATTAGAAATGCTAATCGTCAATAATTGTGATTAGATTTTTGATTATTTCTAATCAAATCAATTAGTAATCTGAAATTTTTATCAAAATTCAATTCTAATGATTAGATTATTTTATTTCTCTAATCGTAATGATTTCTAATTCTAATCGAAATTCCCTAGCTATGGGTAAAACCACTGAGGGAAAGTGTTTTCTTTAACCCTGTATATACTATTGTACCCGTTTGGACCCGTCTGTTTAACACTTTTTTAATTGTAATGAAATAACTCCAAAAAATTTTTTTTTGTTTGAAATTTTTTTTTACAATATTTTTTATTCCTCAAAAATGTTTGAAAGAGTAACAGAAATCATGTGCTATTGCCTTCAAAAAAATTTTATGATATAGGGAATTATTGATCGTGATCGAACAGAATTCAGGTAGTACATATACAAAATGTTATTACTGTTACACAATCAGAAAAGCGTATATCTGCCCTGATTCATCCTTATCCGTTACACTACGTTCACACTAGCGTATTTTGTAGTAGAATAAAGAGCTTAATCAAGCGATTACGCTAAACCGGTATATTGTGAATCCCACCCTAGAAGGGATTTTTAAATTTTTTTTGGTCTTTTTATTTTATCTGTTTTTATGACTCTAATAATATTCTATGACCCTATAACTATGCAATGCGTTGTTAAATTTGTGTCAGGTATTTTATAGCATATAAATAAAAGGATTTTAAGTTTTTCAATCCTTTTTATTCTATGTTCATGGTATCATTTGTACCATTGCGATTAAAAAAAGAGTTTGGAAGATGTAGAGCCTTCGACTAGTACAACGCAAACAAAGGATATTTGGAAAAATGAGATACCATCTTCTACGAAATACTGCAGGCCTATCAAATTTGAATTCAAAAAGGAAACTCATGATGCCATTAACAAAGAAATTAGTGATATCAAGGCCCAAATTGCAACACTACAGCCATTACAATTAGATTTAGATGGGCAACAAATTGAAGTTAGCTACCAATTAGTGCTAACAATGATAGATGGAAAAGTAGGCAAGGCTTTGACTAACGCGAATGCTGCATCCAGCTGCATTATATGCCACGCAACATCAAGCCAATTAAACCAAGTCCCGACAACATCATTAGATATTACTGATGCATATGATTTTGGATTATCACCACTACATGCAAGAATACGACTTATACAACACATACTAAAAATCAGTTATAATTTGGGTTTCGGAACTTCAGGATCAATAAGAAACAACGAAACCAACTAAGAGTTAAGAAGTTCAAAAAGGAAACATGTTCAAGATGAATATCGCAGATTTGGGTTGATTATAGATCAGCAAAAACAAGGGTCAGGCAATACAAATGATGGCAATACCGTAAGAAGGTTATTTTCAGATCCAGAAACAGCATCTGAAATAACAGGTGTTGATTTTAACCTCATTTTAATATTTAAAATAATCCTAGAAGGTCTTGCGTGCAATGAAGAAATTGACTCTAGAAAACTTGCGAGATTTTGCCAAGGAAACTGCAAAAATATATACAACCAAGTACCCATGGAGAAATATGTCTGCTACAGTTCATGGAGAAGATGTCATTAAATATCAGTTGGTGCCACTTGGACATTTATCAGAGGAAGCTCAGGAAAAAAGGAATAAGGATTACGGATATTATAGAGAGCACAATACTAGAAAAATTTCACGAAATTCCACAAATGAAGATCTAATTAATATATTATTGGCAACGTCAGATCCGTTCTACTCAAGTATACAAAATCAATGGAAAGTGGAACATCGGGATTTAGATGAAGAAGTCAAACAACTACTAACGAACAGAAATAACACAGAACAGATTATGGAATATTTGCAATCAATCTTTCAATTAAATGAACAATAATTATAATTCATTTGATCTAAGAAAGACATTGTATTAGTAAAAAATAATAATAAACAGAACCTCACATTGTTACAAAAGCTATTAAAATATATTGCTGGTTTTATTTTTAAAGTTTTTTTAATTCATATATGTATGAAATTTTTTAATAAATAAGAAATATTCAAAAAATAAATACCTATATTCTCGTATCAAAATTTAAAATAAAAAATCAGAATTCAGCGGATTTATTTTGCTAATGTTAACAAATTTTACAGCAAAAAATAATAGATTCTTCTGTAGTAATAGCAAGATTTTAGATAATATTTCTAAAGTTTTTTTAAGTGTAAACAAAATTGACAGTGCGACGGCGGCGAAAATACAACCATCGGCTATACCAAAAAATGTTAAGTGTGACTTTAAAGTTTGTTGATTACAAAATTGCTTTGAAAACATTCGTATATTTTTCAAAAATGTTAAAAGCAAAATAATTAAACAATGAAAAAATCTGCAAAGAACAAAATACTTCTATCTCCTCCGTGTTAATATTCATTGCATTTTGCGTTTATGATTTATTTTTTAGTGTTAAAATTTTTTCTCACGCCGTTTTTATACCCTCCACCACCACTGTGGTGAATAAGGGTATACTAAGTTTGTCATTCCGAGTGAAATTTTTTTATAATACATCTAAGACCCCATAAAGTATATATATTCTGGCTACTTGAGTAATTCTAAGTCGATTTAGCCATGTCCGTCTGTATGTCCGTCTGTGAAAACACGCTCACTTTCGAAAAAAAGAAAAGAACAAAGTTGGTCTCAAATTGCTTGTAGTTATCCTAAGCAGTTTGGGATTGAAATCCAGCAACATCGGTTTAGTAGGATCAGAACTATGAATCAAAATGTGGAACCACTACCCAAAAAAGTTGATAATTTTGATACAAAAATAAATGGTGGAATAATGCACGGAATGACATAAAATTTTGCACGAATTCGCTTTATACGCCAATCATACTGTTAAATTTCGTGAAGATCGGCCCATAATTGACCATAGGCCCCATATAAACCCTTCTCGCGTAAAACAGTTTAGTACGCCTAAAACGCAATAAATAACGCTAGCATACTTAAATTTGGTACGTCACAGTTTTATAATACCGCAAATCACACTGTAAAATTTTTTGAAGATCGGTCCATAATTTACACTAGGTCCCATATAAACCCTACTCCTGGAAAACAGTTTAGTACGCCTATAACAGTAATAAATAACGCTATCATATTAAAATTTGGTACGTCACAGTTTTATAGGACCAGAAATCACACTGTAAAATTTTTTGAAGATAATTTACACTATGCCCCATATAAATCCTACTCCCGGGAAACCGTTTAGTACGCCTAAAACCGTAATAAATAATGCTATCAAATTGAAATTCGGTACGTCACAGTTTTATAGGACGAGAAATTACACTGCCAAATTTCGTGAAGAGTGGTCCATAATTTACCCTAGGCTCCATATAAACCCTACTCCCGGAAAACCGTTTTGTACGTCTAAAACCGTAATAAATAATGCTATCAAATTGAAGTTCGGTACGTCACAGTTTTATATGACGAGAAATCACACTGCCAAATTTCGTGAAGATTTGTCTCGGAAAACAGTTTATTGCTCTTATTGAAGCTTAGTTAATAATATATAGGTATGTATTTATCATATAGAGCCCACTCCTGTCGGTGGTGGGTATCAAAGATTCGGCTAAGCCGAATATAGCACTCTAACTTGTTATGCGTGAGTTTATTTGACATTTAAAAGCGGGAACTTTCTCATAAAAATTTTACAGGCACACTTTTTTAGTATATTGGCGACAAATTTCATTACGTGACAGTTATAACTCGGCAAAAATTTTACAGATGCAGTTAAGTGAGAAAAACAGCTGTTTGTTTCAATTTATGGCATTTCTGTTTTATTTCTCACATTTCAATCGAAAAGTTTTTCGCCGCGATAGTTACAGAACATGGGCACAGGTAGGCTGAAACTTCTTTTAACATATATATTACTTAAGGTTAAAGTAAAGTTGTAATAATGGAACACTTTCCACAAACCCTACCTTAAGCTATCGGTTAGTTGTAAAAAAACCGGGCATTAGACAAACAGACTCAATATTTTTAAGAGTTTTATGATTTAACCCGCTACTTCGTTATCGTCTCCTTTTTTCTTGGACATATTTGTATGCCAATGTTTATGCTTCTAGGTTTTAACAAAAAAGTTGCAACATTTTCATCTTATAGGTTGGTATTCATTCAGGACCTTGCACCCATAATTTTCTGTTTCTAAGTTCAATATTATAGAAAATTCAAAGAGTACCACACTTATAACGCAAAAGAAAAAATTTAATTTCCCGTATTATTTATTTTTGAAACTTTTTGGGAGATACCATTCAAGTATCAAAAAATTTCAATACTGTAGTGGAAATATTGTATGTCAATACATGACGAAACATGTTTTGTAAAAAAGTACCGAAATTAAGTACGATTTTCACCCCTTGAATGTTTGAATTTGGAAAAAGTCCAAATTTATATTTGTATTTTTTAGATAAGTTACGAATATGATATAATCTTAACTTCTTTGTTTATTGGTTTAAAAGATAGATGATGTTTTTGAATCTCTTTTAGACAAGGAGATGTGTGGTAAGAGTGATCGATTTGGCAAGAGGCCATGCTCTAGAAATCGAAATCACGTGAAATTTAAATTGAACAAAATTTGAAAACTCTCCCGTGTTCAAATTTCATAAAAATATATCCTTTTATTATTGTAAGTAAAGTTTTTATTTAAGTAACAAATATTATACATAAATAATTATGATATATAAAATATGCATAAGTAAAACTTGAACAGGTACATTAATTATTAAAAACCATTATTTCAACACTTTTCCCTGTATTAAATAATTATTTAACATTTAAAAAATCACACAAAAATTTTAAACGTATCTTAGGTAACGGTTTAGTTAACATATCGGCAGCATGATTTTCTGTTGATACTTTTTGTACTAATAAATTACCTTCTGTTACCTTCTCCCGTATAAAGAAATGTTTAATTGCAATGTGTTTTGTTCTTTTATGCAGTTCAGGGTTTTGTGCCAAACGTATTGCAGCAGTGTTATCAATTTGAATACATGGTATTTGATTTAAATTTATAACTTCATTAAATAGTCTTTTTAACCAGACTAACTCTTTGGCAGCTTCGTTAGCAGCAACTATTTCTGCTTCTGTAGTAGAGGTCGAAACCATTGCTTGTCTTTGACTCAACCATGATATTGGTCCACCAGCATATGTAACTACAACACCAGATGTTGACCGACCAGTAGTAAGACATCCACCAAAATCTGCATCACTAAAACATTCTAGTAACATGGGTCCATTTTCATTATAAACTATTCCAACATTTAAGGTTCCTGCTAGGTATCGAAAAACACGCTTAACTCGTTGAACATCTTCTTTAGTTGGATTTTTTAATGATCTTGACAAATAACCAACACTGTATGCTAAGTAAATCCTCGTTCCCAACATTAAGTACATTAAAGCACCAACAGCTTGTCTGTATGGAAATTCAGTATTTTCTTTTTCTTTATTGGTATCAGATACCTTCTCCATTGGTGTAGAAACTGGACGACATTCTGAAAAGTTAAATTTCTCTAAAATCTTTTGGGCATACGCTTTTTGGTGTATCTTGATATATTTTTAATTTTTTTCAATTTGTAGTCCCAAGAAATACGAAGCTTCTTTGCTCACAATCTTAAATTCATTTTTCATTTCTTCTATAAAATGGTTTAAATCATTTTTGTCTGAAGCTGCTATTAGTCCACCGTCAACGTATAATGCAAGTATTATTTTGTGTCCACTCTTCTCCCTTATATATAAACAAGTATCAGCTGTGCTGGTTTTAAATCCAAGTTTTTTTAAGTAGCTTCGAATTCGTTTATTCCAGCACCTAGGAGCTTGTTTAAGCCCATATAAACTTCTCTTCAAATGGCATACTCGATTTGACCCATCATTAAAACCTTCAGGCTGTTTCATAAATATATTTTTTAATTTTGAAATGTGTGCTGAGACATCTTGGTTTTTATTCCATTGGAATGAAAATAGCTCTGTACACATTTTAAAAAGTTGATCTTTTGAAGTTGCTTCAAATTGTTGCTTTAAAGCTTTCCACATCTCAAAAGCGCATTCCTTATCCATCACCTTTTGATCACCTTTTGGTAATTGTGCTTGTAATAATAGTCTTAGCATAACAATTTGCCTTTCTAAATAACTCACACTGTTTTTTGTGTTCTCGTTCTTGAATTTCAGTTGCTCCATTTATTAAGGGTTCTGGCTTTGTCAGTTTCTTCTCAACTATATCCACAGCTCCCTCATAAAACTCAAGGAGATCTCTCACTTTCCTTTTTGAAATAGGCCAATCAGACTCTCCAGATAATTGTTTAATTGATTTGCAGAATTCCATTTTCTTATCTTGAAAAATATTATTTTCTTTTTAAAATAAAATTTTATTTTTTTTTTTCCTTTAACACAAAAAAAAACAAACAATATTTAATTTAATTTTCTTGGGTGACTGGGCACATAACCTATTGTAAGTAAAGTTTTTATTTAAGTAACATATATTAGACATAAATAAATTAGACATAAATAATTATGATATATAAAATATGCATAAGTAAAACTTGAACAGGTACATTAATTATTAAAAACCATTATTTCAACATTTATATACCTCATACCTTGAGGACCACTTTACTCTACCTAAACTACTTTTTAAATCAGGAATAGTTTCGTTCATTTCCACAAAAATCTTCATCGATTTCGATTTCACGTGATTTCGATTTTCAGAACATGGCCGATAATCTTTATTTCTATGTTTATTGGTTTAAAAGGAAGATGGGGTGACAAAAAAGTACCAAAATACAGGTTTTAGCCGTTAACTTCCTAAAAGGACGAATTTAAAAAAGTACCAGACACATGTCGGCTTATTTTTCTAAAAAGCAACAAAAAGTAGGTATAAAATTTTTTTGTATCCCTTTTTGATTTGGATATATGGTCACCGAATTTAGCCGTTTTACCATTTTTTTGCAACCTAATTTGGGGATAGACCAAACTCCGGTCCAAATTTTAAATTTTTAGCCTCAGGCGTTTGGGCTGTGCAATGATGAATCAGTAAGTAACGTTATAAATTTATAAATATAGATTTCAATAAAAAAAAATACACATAAGAAATTTATATTTCGACATTGTGGGCCAGGTAGTTAGCAATTTAATAATATTTGCATATAATAAAGAATTATAGGTAGTATAGTATGTATTAACCAGTGTATAAGGTTAAGATTCATATAAGAGAAAAGTGCTCGTTGATAAAAAAGAGTTGTTTTTTGTTTTCTTAACTCCGCATACGATTTTTCTTTTTAACATAAATTTGGTTTTATAATATCAATTCACAAACGAATGGAAGCACTAATAGAATTATTTTGAATAATGGTCATTGATCTTCTGCAGAAATTTTAAATATGACTTTTTTCAAAATTAATTTTCTGAAATTCCAAAATTATTTCAAAAATGTGACTTTTGGAATCGTATTAAGGACCCTCTGGACTACCATTCCTATATGGTGTTATTTGTGTGCAACTACATATTTGTCCAAAATGGTCATTCAAATCATGATTTTTTGTATATGACTGCCAACGAGGTTAACATTGCTCTGTTAACTGCAAAATGAGCAATGTTAAAAAATATGGTTTGCGCCTTTGCTAGTTAAATTCGAATTTATGTTCACACACATTAAATTCTGTATGTCCAGAAAGATCTAGTGAAAAATCTATGAAATGATATCCTTATTAGCCATATACGTTCGGAAATGTAGTGGAAAATCGCATTTTTATATGAAAACTTTAAACGTCCATAACTCGAAAACTTTCTTATTTTATTTGTTCTGGCTTAAGTCCAGTTTTTTCTAAATCAAGAAAACTTAAGATCGTCTGGCAGGCCTACCCTATGTACTTGTTTTTTTTTTATTTGGAACTGGGTCGGTAAACTGGATTTAAACATAGACTTTTTTTTTTGGCAGTTTTCTAATTTTTTACATTTTAAAGCTATTATTTACGGGTGGACAAATTTTACTGCGAGTCACTGTATATAACATTGACTTGGACACAACATAAAATTACTATATCAACATTTTATTAAAAATTAGAATTTAACTTTCTGATGAATCATGCGACTACATTAATATTGAATTGATTGTTCAAATTTAAAACCATTTACCGTTCCATAAAGAGAAATTTCTTAAAATTTGTGCGCCAAGCTTCACTAGCTTGAAATTTTTCTATACCCGACATATTAATATAAATTTATAATAAATTCAAGAACATTAACCAAAATAACACAAATAAACAAACACGACACTGTTTACTATTTTAGAAATTGCTTACACAAAATATTAATTGTTATTAGTTTGTATTCTTTTATAACACAAATATTTTTGAGACATCTGCTTCACACGTTAAATTTTTTTAAAAACGCCGCAACAAAAAAGTCAACGAAAGCACTGCTACCAATAATTAGGAAAAAATAGTTAAGTAAAAGATGTGTCGAATTTACATATGAAATCTACAGTCTGGCAGCCATGCATCTTAATTTGTCGCAAAAAGATATTTTTGTGAGTAACACTGCAGCCACACGATCAAGTTGTTCTTGATAGTCTTTTACAGTGTTTAAATTGCTTGCTTTAAAATAGCAACAGTCGCACATTTTTGCTTTGTTTACATTTTTTGCAGCAAATTAAAAAACTGTGTGTCTAAGTGTTTACTTAACTCTTTGATTACGAGTCAGCAAAAGCAAAAAAGCAAAAGCAAAACAAAGAGAGTAAATAATTTGTTTAAACTCGCTATGTGCATGTACTCTGCTTAATCTGTCAGCAAAGAAGCCACTTAAGAAAACAAATTTTCTGTTGCTGTAAGTATTAAGTTTTTGATTGTTTTTTTTTTGCTTTTGATGCGCTTAAAGTCAGCAAGTTAACTTCTTTGCTGTTGCTGTCGAACTTGTTTCGAATTTTTTTGGTATTTTGCGTTTTTTTTTTTTAATAAATAGGTACATACATACGTAAATGAAACTACACGTTTTTTTAAACTAATTTGTTTATTTTGTGTTATGTAATTATGTATATATTCTAGGAAACTAACGCCTGCAACAGCAAGCAACAGCAATGAAGTCAAAAACAGCAAAGAAGTTAATACTCGCTGAATTTAAGCACATCAATTTACAGTTAAGCCAAAGCAAAAAAAAAATAAACAAAAACTTATTACTTACAGCAACAGCAATTTTTTTTTTCAAGTGGTTGCTTGGCTGGCTTTTTAAGCTGAGAACATAAACATGGTGAGAATAAATAAATTATTTACTCTCACTTTTTCTGCGTTTGCTTTTGCTTTTTGCTTTTACTGTGTTCTTTTTCTTAAGTTAAGTTAAGCAATTACAAAAACATTAAAAATAGTCAAGCATTTTTGAACACTGGTCTTTTACATATACAGTTTGTCAAAATTTCCAAAAACTGGAAGCTGTGACGTAGGCTGCACGCAATTTTGAAGCAATTTACTTTCAAGATGTCATCAAGAGAACAATTTATAAAGACAAACGAAAAATTTTCTCACCAAACTTGTAATCAGCTGTTTTCTTGAACGTAAATTGATGCACTCACTTTTAAGAGAATTTTAAAGGCAAGTTCGCTTAAATTTTTTAAAGTATGAGTGTATTGGTAAAAAAGTGAGAGTGTATTAAAACTTGATAGACAAAACTTGATCGTGTAACCCTCAAGTAACACAGCAGCCACACGATCAAGTTGTTCTTGATAGTCTTTTACATATACAGTTTGTCAAAATTTTACATATACAGTTTGTCAATTGGAAGCTGTGACGTAGGCTGCACGCAATTTTGAAGCAATTTACTTTCAAGATGTCATCAAGAGAACAATTTATAAAGACAAACGAAAAATTTGCTCACCAAACTTGTAATCAGCTCTTTTCTTGAACGTAAACTGATACGCTCACTTGAAAGAGAATTTTAAAGGCAAGTTCGCTTCAATTTTTAAAAGTAACAGCCAATTCACATGGAGGCTTTTGAAGCAACTTCCAAAAACCTCTTACGTTTACTCGATGATTTTTAGTGGCATGTCGCTTTTTTAAATTTTAATTTTTATTTGCAACCGGGGTTGATTTTTATTGCCTTAAATATGCTTTAGTTGATTTTTCTCATTAAGAAAAATATAAAAAAGTGTTTTTTAAATAAGAAATATGTTTAAATTAAAACTCAAACTTTTGTTTTATATTCTTTTTTATTATTTCCGTATTTGTTTGCAACATGACGCTTCAAAGTAAGAAAAAGAATAAAACAAAACAAGAAGAAGAGAAATAAGTTTGAAGAGGAATATAACAGCCAATTCACATGGAGGCTTTTACGACGTCGTTTTTTCTTAATTCCCTTTTGAAGCAACTTCCAAAAACCTCTTGCGTTTATACGATGATTTTTAGTGGCATGTCGCTTTATTCAATTTTAATTTTTATTTGCAACCAGGGTTGATTTTTATTGCCTTATCGGTAAATCTGCTTTAGTTGATTTTTCTCATTAAGAAAAATATAAAAAAGTGTTTTTTAAATAAGAAATATGTTTAAATTAAAACTCAAACTTTTGTTTTATATTCTTTTTTATTATTTCCGTATTTGTTTGCAACATGACGCTTCAAAGTAAGAAAAAGAATAAAACAAAACAAGAAGAAGAGAAATAAGTTTGAAGAGGAATATAGAGCAATTCCATATGAAAGCGATCACCTTTTGGACGACCCCTCTCCGATTTTAAAATAAATAGTCTCAATCGATTGCCCAGCAAAAAATAATGTACCTACATATTTTTTTTTTTTTATAGTGACTGGTTTAGTGGTGGTGTACACCACTGTCATGTGACAAAATTGAAGAATTCGTCATAAGGGACCTGATTGAAAGTTGTTTTAAAAAAAAACTACTAAAGCGATCGCAACGAGTGATAGCTCGTTGGAAAGGTATTGAATCAGGCTTTAATTGAAAAATAAAATTTTCGTAACTTTTCTTAGAAATTTACCTTTAAATTATCCCAAGAAAATTAAATTTTCCGATTTTCTACAGAAGCTCCTAAATTTTCCGGCTAATTTTTTTTTTTTGGATTCCTCATAATTTTTGCTTTAAGAATCAGCAATAAAAAAATGGGCCCCGACTCCTTGTTTGGACAGGAGAAGAGCATTTAAGAGACCACCTTGTTAAAAATACATTTTAAAAATTATTTTACAGTTAATAATACATTTATGAAGAAAAAATCAATTTTTTTTTTTAAGAGCCCCAAGTTGAGTGGTAGTGAATATGGTCTGCCTGCCTTCACAAGATCGGCCATAAATCCATGGATAACAGCAGCAGTGGCATGTAATGGCACACCAAACCCGACTGAGGCTACAGGTCATAAAATGTTTTGTAAATTTTTTAAATTACCAAGTAATAAATATTTCGCCTAAAATGACACGTGCAGAAACAAGTCAAAAAACACGGATTTTGCATAAATATGGCGAAATATTTATTACCTGGTAATTTAAAAAATTTGCAAAACATTGTATGACCTGTGGTCGGCTTATTGGCAGTAACCAATTAAGTCCCTTTTAAAAAACATTTTATGACCAGTAGTTCACGCAAATTTTCCTATTAAAGAAAAGCCAATATCGCTTATTTTTTTTTACCTATTTTTTACCAAAAAATAAATATAAATACTTCACACACTCTGAGTCAAATTTCAGTTGAATACTAAACGTGAAAGTGTTAAAGTGTTTTTTTTTTTTGTAAAGTAAAGAGTGAAGCTGTAAAGACAATTTAAAGTAAAATGAATAAATTTTGCTGCAATCCGTTTAACAAGAGTGGACATCGTTCGAAAAAGTATTAAAATTAACTGGTGTTTCGAAGCGATACATGAATGAATTAAATATACAATACGGTGAAGAAGCAGAATTCATTTGCCCCAAGTGTAAAATCGATTTGTCTCAACAAGCAAATGCATTGGAACAAATGCAGCCACAATCCGAGAGTGAAATGACAAGTGAACAAAATGTTTCATCTGATAGTGAGGCAGACATTCCGATGGTCAATATGTCTTAGAGTCCTTTGAATGAGGCTATTACCACTTTAGGTGAAACGCCTATTAGAAAAAGAAAGTTGCGAAGTGAAACATACAGGAAAGAGAAAAAAGGCAAGGTTATGAGTGCAATCTCGACAATATTTGATGAAGGCTCTGATAACGAATGCAGTCAAGCAGATGACGTTGATGACGGCAAACAAATGATTGAGCAGTTGAAAAGAAAATTCAATTTAGCGACCACTTTTCCGGAGAAATATCTCATTTTATCTGTGCTGCCTCAATCATGGTCTATACGCAAGATTTCTGAACAGTTTCAAACATCTTTTTACATCGCGAGAAGAAGCAAAGAATTAGTTCGACAGAAGGGCATATTGGCGACTCCCACCAAGAAATTTGGCTCAAGGACCCTCAGCGAAGCAACGGTGAAATTGATTCAAGATTTTTACTGCAATGATGACAACAGCCGCGCCTGCCCAGGTACACGTGACTATGTTATCACACGTGAAGATGGAGAAAAAGTACACAAGCAGCGCAGATTATTATTATGTAATCTATCCGAAGCATACCATCAGTTCAATGAGAAATACCCAGCAGAAAAAGTGGGATTTTCTAAGTTTGCCATCCTACGACCAAAAGAATGCGTGCTGGCATTAGACAGGCACGGAACGCATTCAGTCTGCGTTTGCATGTTTCATCAAAACATCAAATTAATTTTCTTTCCATGCAAGAAATTGAAAGTATTTCACGGTGAAATTGAAACATATAGGGACCTCCTGTCGAAGTCGTTGTGCGCATACCCCACGGAAAATTGTCATCTGTCCAAATGCGACAATTGTCCGAAGATTGACGAGCTAGAGCAATATTTGTCGGAAAAGTTTGAACAGCTGTTAATTCAGGAGGTGCATTTCAAACAGTGGATAATTAGCAGCGGCAGATGTTCCCTTGAGACCGTGGTAAAGCAGATTCCGGAATTCATTGAGGAATTCGGATTCAAGTTAAATGAACTGAAGGCGCACCATTTCATATCCGAGATGCAATCGAAATTTCTAAAGGAAAGTAAGGAGAAATTAGCCCAAAATGAATTCATTGTGATAAGCGACTTTGCCGAGAATTACACTTTTCTCGTTCAGGATGAAATTCAGGCTTATCACTGGGCACGGTGCATCCTTTTTGCATTTATTTCAAAAACGAAGATAACGAACTACAGACCGTAAGCCTTGTTGTTGTCGCGGAGAGTTTAGCTCATAATTATGTGTCCGTTTATTTATTTCAAATGAAACTGTTTGAATTCTTAAGATCAAAATTCGATGCAATCGACAAAGTAACGTTTTTCTCAGACGGCGCGGCTTCTCAGTACAAGAATAAAAAAAATTTTTACAATCTTTGCATAATTGAAGAAGAACAAAACTGCAAGGTCGAGTGGCACTTTTTCGCGACGTCCCACGGTAAGGGCCCATGCGATGCGTTAGGGGGAACCCTAAAACGCATGGCGACTAAGGCAAGCTTGCAAAGGCCATATACTGACCAGATCTTAAATGTACAACATTTGTTTTCGTGGATTCAAAGCAAGGAAATTGCCATTAACACAGTTTTATGCACTCAAAAAGAACACGATGCCATGGAGCGACGAATTCAAAACAGATATAATAATGTCAAAACTATAACTGGAACGCAAAAGTTTTATTGCTTCATACCAAATATTTCTGATATGTCAATTAATGTAAAGCGGTACTCTTCGTCTGCCGACGTGCTAAATTTAAAGTTACTTTAATTTTATAATGATGCCAAGACAATTGAAATTTTTAATAAATATTGTAATTAAGTATAAGCAGCAAAATAAGAAAGATTTTTTCTTCATAAATGTATTTTTAACTGTAAAATAATTTTTAAAATGTATTTTTAACAAGGTGGTCTCTTAAATGCTCTTCTCCTGTCCAAACAAGGAGTCGGGGCCCATTTTTTTATTGCTGATTCTTAAAGCAAAAATTATGAGGAATCCAAAAAAAAAAAAATTAGCCGGAAAATTTAGGAGCTTCTGTGGAAAATCGGAAAATTTAATTTTCTTGGGAAAATTTAAAGGTAAATTTCTAAGAAAAGTTAGGAAAATTTTATTTTTCAATTAAAGCCTGATTCAATACCTTTCCAACGAGCTATCACTCGTTGCGATCGCTTTAGTAGTTTAAAACAACTTTCAATGAGGTCCCTTATGACGAATTCTTCAATTTTGTCACATGACAGTGGTGTACACCACCACTAAACCAGTCACTATAAAAAAAAAAAAAATATGTAGGTACATTATTTTTTGCTGGGCAATCGATTGAGACTATTTATTTTAAAATCGGGGAGGGGTCGTCCAAAAATTTGCCAATTTTGATCGTTTTCATATGGAATTGCTCTATAACAGCTAATTCACATGGAGGCTTTTATGACGTCGTTTTTTCTTAAATCCCTTTTGAAGCAACCTCCAAAACCCTCTTGCGTTTATACGATGATTTTTAGTGGCATGTCGCTTTTTTCAATTTTAATTTTTATTTGCAACCAGGGTTGATTTGTATTGCCTTATCGGTAAATCTGCTTTAGTTGATTTTTCTCATTAAGAAAAATAAAAAAAAGTGTTTTTTTTTTAAATAAGAAATACACAAAATCTAGTAGATTTTAGTTAAAATCTTAAAGAAATATTTTGGCGTTTACACCAGTGATTTTTGACATATTATAGGATTTTATTTTCATAATAAAAACAGCTGATTAAAAAAGGAAAGAAATTGTATTGTAAACTCTTATTAGCAAAAAATGGAAAGCCAAAAACTAATTTTATGATATTAAAAAAAAAATAGAATAGGAATTAAGATTGTTGCGTAAAAAAACACCAGCATTTGTTAAATATAAGATTTCACAAACTGCTGCAAATATACTACCCGCAATAAATGATACCTAGGAAAAGACGTTTGATACGGAAAAAGAGCAGCCAAATGACGAGGAGTTTACTTACGACTATAACCAAAAAGGTGAACAAATAAGAGACAAAATTGCAAATTTTTAAATGTAACAATTTTATTGCAAAACAAATAAAAACTTAAAAAACAATATTAAAAGTATAAAAAGCGCCTCTTCATTGGAATTGCACTCCTTTTCATTTTGTAGGTACGTTTTCTGTCAATTAAGGCCTTTGTAATGCTACCCAGCTTATATTAATATAATTTTCATACCGTTTATTTATTATTGACCTATCCATTTTTACAAATGCTTATTTTTGTTAATTATTCATTTACCGCAAATGTATTTCCCCCGCTCTTTTAACATATTTAAAAAATTTTTTTTTTTTTTTTGCCAAACTGTCAGATTTTTCTTGTTCAGAGTTGTATTTTTTAGTACATTAGTATGAAATTCATAGTTGTATCGTTGAGTATTGCAAGATATCGTGAGATTTTGCCTTACTCTAGTGACGAACAAGTAGAAATTAACAAGATTTCGATCAAAATCTCTTAAGTACTAGATTTTGTCTATGTGTAAATGTAGTATATGAAATATGTTTCAATTAAAACTCAAACTTTTGTTTTATATTATTTTTTATTATTTCCGTATTTGTTTGCAACGTCAGCAAAGTATGAAAAAAAAATAAAACAAAACAAGAAGAGAAATAAGTTTGAAGAGGAATATAAGAAAACGACATTCTCTACACCGCTCGCCATCAAACCAAAAGAGACGTCGACAAAGCGACGTCGGAAAAACCTCCATGTGAATTGGCTGTAAGAAAACGACATGAAAAACACAAAACGAGTCGTTTTGTTTACCCCTCTTTCTTCTCTACACCGCTCACCAACAAACCAAAAGAGACGTCGATAAAGCGACGTCGCAAAAGCCTCCATGTGAATTGGCTGTATGAGTATATTGGTAAAAAAGTGTGAGTGTATTACAACTTGATAGACAAAACTTGATCGTGTAACCCTCAAGTAAAATATTAATTACAAAGTGTAAGAATCATGATGAAATAAACAGGTGGCATTACTACGACAGATAACGACTTTTTGCTCTTGTATTGTTTGTCTAGTCTTATGCTACCCACAGACGATGCAACATTTGTCAAAACACGTGTTACTATTTATGTTTCAGTTTTTACCACAGACGATTACACTAAAAACGAAACATCAGTATTGCGTGTATTTTGAATATACAACTACAAAACACAAAAAAAAAATTTATTTATTTTCTTTGTATACCTATCATATTTTATGTCCCATAAATTTGGAAAAATTTTATATTCAATTATAATTGTTTTCCAAATCTCACAATTTGCAATTGTTGCCATTTTCCGTTTTCTTTCTTCAAATTTTTTTGTCCGAGAGTTGCAAAAGCACCTCCCTCAACAACTGCTATCAACAGAACACAGAACTAACTAATTTGTGCAACAGAATGAGAAAGAAAAAACAGTCAACATCATAGTCAGCGTTGCCAAATGTGCAGATTTATCTGCATTTTGCAGTTTTTCCAAACATTGAACAGTTTTGAAGTTTTTTATTAAAAAACTAAGTGTTTTTGTAAATTGTGCAGATTTAGCAGTTTTTGCATTAAAATATTTTTATTTTCAATTCTGTTATACTATTTTTTATTTCTTAAGCCATAATCTTACCTAATTTGCTTTTAGAACCAAACAAAAAAAAACTAACGGTTTGGGAAATACGTACTCTCCGTTAACAAATAAACCACACAAATCTAATTAATAATATTGCAATAAATTTAATCAAAAACTTTTATTCTTTATAATTTTTTATGCTTCGTCGTTTCCTTCTTGACTCTGCAAAATTTTCACTTAAATGAATAAATTTAGCAATAGGTAGCGCAACGAGTTTGGAAAATATGCAAGATTTCGATTTTTCTACAAAAATGTATTAATCGTTTGTCAAATACCCCAATGATTAACGCAAAAGGATTGTACAAACGTACAATTTTGTCATGTTTGTCAAGCCGTTTGAGTAGTTTATTACGCTTTTACTTTTGTAATTTTTGTTGTTTCTTTTTCAAAGTTGCATTTGAGTTTTCATTGTAAAGTTTCTATTCCACTCTCTTTCATCTAGCTAACAAAGTAACGATATTCGTTAATAATATACATAATATTATATAATATAATAATTAAGTTAATTATATATATTTCTTTGAGCTATTTTTATGTGCAGTTTTTTTTTACGTTAAAATCAGTTTTTTTTTTCTTAAGATGCAGTTATTTTCAAAAAAATTATGGCAACGCTGATCATAGTATAGAACTAGTATGCCGACTGGTGAGAACGTTCTCTTTTTTTATAACTCTCATCACACATATAGGTTCTGTGTGAATTCAACACACATAAGAACAACAAAAACAAAACAAAATTTGAAATTTTTCAATTTAAAATTTTTCACAATATAACACTTCATATTTAATTTTATGACTTAAACACATAATTAATAATTTTTTTCAATACAATTTGCTGTTGCAAAATGTTTTTATATTTCACAAATTAAAAATTTTTAAATAATTTTTTTTTGACACTAAATTTTTTCTGTTGTTAATATTATTAAAGCCAGCAGAGTAGCATTTTGTGGTATAAAAATAATATTTGAAATCATTAATTATTTATATATTATCCGATATCGCAGAATAAAAATTTAGCAAACATGGCTTTTAAAAGTTTATAAATGCAGCCAGCATTCAATAAATTGAAAATTTATTGAACTAAGAAAAATTTATTTTGGAAAAAAAAATTGCTGCCACACTCTATACGATTTTATGCAACTATGTTTAGTGATGGAAATAGTTTTATACACCAATACTTTTGAAAAAAATCTTACTAATACAAACATAAAATATGTACCACTGACAGTTGAGTTATGTACCTGTCAAAGAGTCGGCATACTAGTTGTATACTATGGTCAACATCGCCACACACGATGAAACATTTTGTTTGGAAACATAAAATATCAAAAATGTTTGATATTTGAGAAACCAAAATGGTAACAAGAATTTCAACCAGAAACATCCCCACACACGTAGCAACATTTGTCAAAACATTACCATGTTTCGTGTGTGGGTAACTTTATATATATAAAAATATTAATTTTATTTTACCTAACGTTTACATTTGCCAGTACTGGCAAGACAGTAAGAAAATACATATAAGTTCCAAAAACACTACTTGCTCTCTTCGTGACGTAGGCGTCCAGACAGTAGTTCAGACACTTCACTTTAAAAAAAATGTCTAACGTGAATGTTTTATTTTACTATTGCGAACAAAACTTCAAATTACTGTCAGCATATGTCAAATTACTGTCCATTTTACTGTCTGCAAAATTTGTAAGACAGTAGACAAGACAGTTGGAAAAGTGTACATGTATTACCTTGCGGCCACACGATCAACTTTTTGTTGATAGTCTTTTACATATACTGTTTGTCAAAATTTACATAAATTGAAAGCTGTGACGTAGGCTGCACGCAATTTTTAAGCAATTTACTTTCAAAATGTCATCAAGAAAACAATTTATACTGACAAACGAAAAATTTGCTCACTAAACTTCTAATCAGCTGTTAAATTGACCATAAAATTGCCAAACAAATGGATAGTTAAAATTGAGAGCAATCTCGTGATCAATTTAAAAAGTGTGAGTGAGAACAAATTGAAAGGAATTGAAAGACAAAAATTGATCGTGTGGCCTCCAAGTTAGTGAAAAAGTTTGCATGTATTGCAACTAAGGTTGCCAATTTAGCCATTTTCCGGCTAAAGCTCATTTCATTCGAAATATGTTGAACTAAATGCTTTTAAACCCAAACTGTGACTTTTGTTGCACATTTATTTTTTTATGAATTTTTAAAGAACAAAAAAATTTTTTTTTTTCTTAAATTTTTATTTGTTTTTTTAAAAACTTCAACGATATCTCTGAAATTACTAGCCAAATTTAAAACAATGTTAGTACGTCTTAAAGATAATATTGTTAGCGAATTTCGGTTTTTTTTTTCTTAAGGGAATATGATGCACCATTTTCATGTTATTTCAATATATGTGCTGAATGTGCCTTAATTTTGGACATAACGGTATATCTCTAAAACTGGAGCTGATAAAGAAAAATGAAGGTTAGATTTGGAATCAGCGACTTCAAATTAGTAAAAAAAATTACACAAAGTTCCAGGCCGCAAAATGGCTGTTCCGCAGTGTAATCAGGAAGACATAGAATATATATTGCTAGAAAAGATATTGCAAGACTCTCCTGATAAATTAAATATTGACTGCGTTAGACCTAATTCAACTACACTAGTGCACAATCGTCTGTAGAATCTCCAAAAAGAAAATTAATGAAAAACAAGATAAACGCATTCTTATATTCCTCGTATGCGGCAGTTTGACTTTGCCTCAAGTTCCACAAAGAAAGCAAGATCACTAAATTGTAAAAAAATCAAAGGCATGGATGGTTAAGTAGGTTCTTCGACTAAGGTAAATTGCTGTACAAAATTTCATTGATATATATATAGTCCAGATCGCTGTGGGCATAAATGGTTAAATTGAAAAAAATTTTAATATATAATTCCTGGGTTAAATAATGCAGTTTTTAATATTTTAAAAATTTAGTCATTTCTAGCTATTTTTGGTTTCAATTCAATTCTTTTTTTAACTGTCGAGTTGACAACCTTGATTGCAACTATCTTGCCAGTACTGGCAAATGTTAACACCGTGTTAACAACAATTTGCTTCATTTTTTTTCTTTTTTCTTTTTTTTTTTTTTTTTGGGTTTTGGTTTGTCACTTATTGTGTGACGGGTTGGTATAATACGTTTTGTAATAATGTACCAGGGCTGCTTTACTACAGCATATAGCTGTCAGTGTTGTATTTTATTTGTTTTTTGTTGTATAAGGTTGCTGTTTTGTGTGACAGCTTGTAGAAAAATGGTCAAAATGTTGACGTTTATAATAAACCGGATTTTTTTACCGGATGTATTCTCTGTGTCAGTTAGAGTTCGATTTCTGATTTTTCGATGAAATCCGCTAACTCTAACATGTGATTCAAATCGAATTTCGTTAAAAGTGTATTTAAGTTGCAGTACTTTTTAAATATATCGTATTGAGTTCGTTGATTTGTGTATTTAGTACATAGAAAAATAACGTGATGATCATCTTCGATTACATTGCAGACCTCGCACAGATTGGTATCTTTAATACCAACCATGTTCAGGTAAGTTTTTCCATATGTGTGATTTGCCTTTAATCTGTTCAGTAGCTTAATTTTAGATGTGGACGTTTTGAGATTTGTGAACCAATGTTTTTTTGGAGGTGTTGGAAAAATTTCGGCAAAAAATTTTCCCTTGTGAGTGAGCGAGGTTTCTTTGTAGTCCTGGACCCACTCATCCCATAGGGAATTGTAGATTCGTGAGCTAGCATCTTTTAGTGACAGTGTTGATAGAATGACAGTACCAGTGGAGGCAGCTTCTTTGGCAAACTTGTCTGCCGTTTCATTTGGTGAAAAACCGACATGTGATGGAGTCCAAATTAAATTGAGTGATGAGATGTTTGATGAATCAATTTTATCTAAGATGGAACCAACTAAATGATTGTGTGATGAGTTTTTTCTAAGCAGTAAACATGCGTTTTTGCTGTCAGTGAAAATTGCAGCTTTGGAAATTCCATCTCTGATGATAACGTTGATCGCATTGTCGATAGCGTGCAGTTCGCCAGTTAATGAAGAAAGTTCCGATTCAATTTTGAATAGAAAGACTTGACCACTAGAGATATTGCAAGCTGCGCACCGAGTATTTCCATTATAGATAGAAGCATCTGTTGCCCAAATGGAAAAACCTTCTCCTTTTAGCTGGTTCATTTCACGAAGATAAGTGGCCATAATTACTTCTCTAGGTGTATCCTTTTTGGACGAATGAAATAAATTTGTTATGATGTTGATCTTTAAAGACGAATTGAACCAGGAGTTTAGGCCAATGTTGTCAAAAATTGAAATTTTAGGTAAGTGTGACCCAGACTGGATTTTTTTGAGGGAAATAATATCATGTTTTCATAAATGGTGTTGTTAAAAATCTTTAATTTGATCAATTCTTTAGCGGCTATTTATTCAGCACGTTGTCGAGGGGGAAGTATTGATTATTAAAGTATGAAAAAAATCGTGTGTGCTCATAATGTATGACAGTGTGGCTTAAAAATGAATTGAGTGACAGATTTTTTTGACAAGTCTGTCCGACTTGGAAATGTTTTAAAAATTTTCATAAAATGATAGATTATATGCGATCAGAGTTGCATTTTCTTGTAAAGTAGATGAGTCATTTGAGTTTGCATCTTTTTTGTGGGATAGTGTGGTATTGACAGCAGATTTTGCAGACATTTTTTTTATGTCGGATAGAATTCCGTCAGATTTTCGTGTGAATGAATCGTACGATTATGTAGGATAGTGAATACCGGCCTTTAAAGGCATGGGAAAACGTATTTATGGGTGTGTTCAAGTACAAACGGAATATTTGTAAAAATTCGTAAGATTTAGGGAACAGCTAATGGCCAAAAAATGGGCGGCATGAAATAACCTCCCAAAATATAACGCCCCAAAAAAAATATGAAATAACCCCCCAAAAATTTGTACAGAGAACAACAAAAACGATTTTTGGGGGGTTTTTTCTTTTTTTTGGGGTGTTATTTCATTTTTTCAATTGGGGGATTATTTCATATGAAATAACTCCCCAAAAATCTGAAATGAAACAAGTCCCTAAAAATATTTTGGGGACTTATTTAATTTTTAAATTACATATTTTAAAAGTCATAATGATGACAAATTGTGTTTTGTTATATTCACTGCATACCTTTACCAAACATAAAAAAGGGACTAAGTATCAAAAACTATAATTTCAGAATCCTAAAAAAATTGGGATTATTTTTAAGTCCTGAATTTCAGAAATCGGAATCTCTAAGTCCCGAACTTTATAATTTCGAATTCGAAAATCCCGAATCGCTAATTTAAGCTTTTCTGCATAGCCGGCCTTCGGCCGGGCGCAATGATTTTATCCTCTATGGTATTTCAAACATCGGCTTCGCTTACTAAAGCTTTTCTGTTTAGTCGGCCTTTGGCCGGGCGCAAGAACTTTTTCCTCTATAGTATACAAACACCGGCTTCGCTAACTAATGCCTTGTGCCCGACCGAAGACCGGGTTAGCAGAAAAGCTTTAGTTAGCGAAGCCGGTGTTTGGAATACAATATAGGGGAAAAATCCTTGCGCCCGGCCGAAGGCCGGCTATGCAGAAAAGCTTTAGTTAGCGAAGCCGGTGTTTGGAATACTATAGAGGAGAAAATCCTTGCGACCGGCCGAAGGCCGGCTATGCAGAAAAGCTTTAGTAAGCGAAGCCGGTGTTTGGAATACTATAGAGGAGAAAATCCTTGCGCCCGGCCGAAGGCCGGCTATGCATAAAAGCTTTAGTTAGCGAAGCCGGTGTTTGGAATACTATAGAGGAGAAAATCCTTGCGCCCGGCCGAAGGCCGGCTATGCAGAAAAGCTTTAGTTAGCGAAGCCGGTGTTTGTTATACCATAGAGGAAAAAGTCTTTGCGCCCAACCAAAACTGAACAATATGTATTATATTGGGGTCTTATTTCATTTCTGGAATTGGGGAACTATTTCATATGAAATAAGTCCCTAAATATTGGGGACTTATTTCATTTTGATTTTGGGAGTTATTTCATTTCATTAGGGATTTATTTCATTTTAAGAATTGGGGATTTATTTCATATGAAATAAGTCCCTAAAAATTGGGGATTTATTTCATAATTTTTTTGGGGACTTATTTCCTGGGGAGTTATTTCATGCCGCCCAAAAAATGTAATGTTGAATAATTTTTACACGTTTGAATACTTAACTCGTTTTATTATCGGTACTCGATTAAATACGTTTCATAACAAGGTCATTTTACACAGGGTCTCCACCTGAGAAAAGATATAGGATTTTTATATCAGCAAACGTCAAATTCAATCGCAGAGAGTATTATCTTACGTGTGGACTCTCAAATAGTGTTACACCCAATTTTCACGATGATTTAAAAGACATGTCTTTTTTGTATTTCTTTTTTAAAGAAACTTCCAAAAACTTGTTAAATTTTCACCATGTTTCTTTTCTTTGCAGTCAGAGCTGATTTTTTCTTAGTTTCTTATTCGTAACAATATTTAAAATTTCGTTATTCCACATAATTTTGATATATTTTGAATTTTTTTTAATTAAAATTTTTTATATTTCTATATTTTAATAAGCACATGTCATTTTGAAATAAGAATAAAACAGAAATTAAAAAACACAAATAAGTGCAAAGAGGAATGTCAAAAAAGAAACACAGAAATACGATTCATGTCTTTTTTTCTACCCTGCTTACTTCTCTACCCCGCTCACTATCAAACAAAAAAAGACATGATTTTAAAATAGGGGAAAAAATCATCGTGAAAATTGGGTGTTAGTATTTATATTATAATAAATGTTATGAAACAGTTGTTATAAGAAATCTTATAACAATTATCTTATAAGATATGCTGTTAAAAACACACATACATACGCACATATAAAACAATAATAAGCCACCAAATAGTGCCAATCTTGTGAAAAGTGTTTAAAAAAACAATATTTTAAACTAAAAAATCAAAAAAACTAAAAAAAAGAATATAAACGATACAAGTTTACTGTACGAGAATATGTCGATTATGAAATCTTATAAGATACGTGTTCCCTTGTTTAATATTAAGTTTCTCATTCTGTCGACGTTCTCTCAGATATTAGACCCCTTTCAGACAAGCAAAGTTTACTTTGCAAAGTCTTGAGTTTATATAAGAGCAGGGAAAAGAGCATAGCGGGGGAGTACATACTTTGCTGTACTCACAAATTCGTTTTGTTTTTCGTTCGTAGATTATACCTGAAGTTGTCTGCAACTTTATATTTATATACAGCGTTACCAGAATCTTTGGAATGAAAATTGTCATATGGCGAAAGAAATCAAATTTAGAAGAGGAAAATCTTAAATTTTTTTTTCTTAACTTAAATTTTTTAAAACAAGGATAAAATACTAAGAATTATTAATTTTTAATAAAAACATACTTCTTATTATTTAAATTGAAATACATAAAAACATAATTCGTCAGTATATGAAACTTTATAAAAATATATTTTTTCTTTTAACAAATATTTTTTTTTTATCAATATTCTAACTGCCTATTTGTACTTCGTACAAATACATTTAAAACAAAAACAAATTCTAAAAACTTTGTTTTAGTTGTTCGAAAGAAGGTATTCTTTCGCACATTGGAAAAAGGTTATAATATGCCTTTTTTAATATTTTTTATGTCCAGAAATAATGATGCAATTTTGTGTATTCTAGATACTGAGTACAAAAGTGTGCAGCACCAATGCGCATCAAGCTGATGCAAAACTTCATTGTTTTAAAAAGTGACTGTTTAAATAATCGTGTATTTTGTATAAGCAAAATTAAAGTAAAAATCAGAATTTCTAAAAATAAAAAATCATCATTTGAGAAAAAAATCTTTAATCATATTTTTGTTTAAAAAAATAATCCAAATTATGACAAAATCATCATTCTGGCAACGCTGTTTATATATAATATTCAAACAAGAGAAAACAAAAATTTGTCAAATTAAACTTTGTGTGCCTGAGCACCAAACAAAGTTTAAAAGATAATTCAACAGACTTTGTCAAAGTAAACTTTGCCTGTCTAAAAGGGGACTTATATCAGATATTATCTCAGGTGGAGACCCTGTGTTAAAAAAATACTAAGAATTTATTTTACCCTGCAGCCACACGATCAAGATTTTGTTATTAGTCTTTTACATATACTGTTTGTCAAAATTTACATAAATTGAAAGCTGTGACGTAGGCTGCACGCAATTTACTTTCAAGATGTCATCAAGAAAACAATTTATACTGACAAACGAAAAATTTGCTCACTAAACATCTAATTATCTGTTAAATTGAACGTAAAATTGCCAAACAAATGGATAGTTAAAATTGAGAGCAATGTCGTGGTCAATTTTAAAAGTGTGAGTAAAAAAAATGAGAGTAAGAGCAAATTGAAAGACGAAAATTGACCGTGTGGCCTCCAAGTTGTGTAATCTTTCATATTTGTTTTTTTTTTTTTTTTTTTTATTTTGCTTATTTGTGTCCGACTTAATTTGTTCAAGTACATGAATACTTTTTTTGCTATTGATTTCTTAAAAATCAAGTGCAATGCTAAGTACCCAAATACAAATACACTTTAACAACTCCAAAAAATTAAAACAGCAACAAAAGTTTAAAAGTTGGTATTAAGCTATATAAATGCATCACAAACAAGTTTAATTAATTGATATCTATTAACTTATTGTTATTGTTTCAATTTTTTTTTCAATTTTCCTTTTTTTAAACACCGTTCTGGGTTGCTCCTCTCCCTGGAAGAAGCAGGTGGATGCAGCTTCCAACCCTGACACTGCTCAGAAGAGTAATGGGCTGGTGGTTTCATCAACCTGCCGCAAGCTAGGCAACGTAGAGGGTGCTGCCCCAATGACCAAGGTGCTCATGTCTTCGGAACGAGCTGCGGAGGGCAAAGGAGCGATACCCAAGGTAGTAAGGAAATCTATGAAAATATCTGGTGCATCATCGGCTGAAGCTCCCAAGGGTCCCAACAACAAGAAGACCATTAAGAGAGTCAGATCTGGAGATGATCAGCCTTCTTCATCGAACAAGAGAACGAAGAAGTCAACGAGCCTGGATAGCCATCTTCAGGTAGCCGTCATCGATCAGAATGATCCAGATGGGAGGATCAGCACCAATCTATGGCAGCTGGTTGAAGGTAGGCTCATAGACGAATTGGTTGTATTTAGTGGCAAAGAGGATGTATCCTTCAATGGTGCAGACTGGGTTAAGGGAGTGAAGACCGTCAACTGTGGTAACAAGAATTCCTTGGAATTCTTAAGAACCACGATTGGCAAATGTAGTGACTTTAACCCAGAGGCAAAGCTTGAAGTTATACAAGCCTCCGAATTGCCACTCAGGTCCACAATGACAGTATGGATTCCACCACCCGTACGCGCGGTGGAAACCATACTGGCAGTAATGGGCAAACAGAACGGTAGGCTCCTTACCAACCAATGGAGGCTTGTGACCTCACTGGCTTGTAAGGAGAACACCGGGAAGGACTTCCGGTTCGCCGTGGATCGGGAGTCCATGAAAATCTTAGAGGTTGGGGGGGGGGGGTTATTAAGTTCGGTCTAGGTAGGTAGTGTCAAGTTCTGGTATCCGAAACATGACAGGACCAAAGAAGCTGTTAGTGGTGCAAATAAACCTGCACCATTGTGAAGCAGCTTTAGCCGAACTAGCAACTTTCCTCAACAACACTCGGACGGACGTTGCTCTTATCCAAGAGCCTTGGATAAATAAAAATAAGGTTTGCGGGTTAAAGGTTGCGGGATACACTCTGTTTGTCCCGTCCACAGAAGACAAGGTAAGAACGTGTATACTAGCGAGGAATGAATTGAATTTTCTCATAACTCATTCTTTCAGGTGCGGTGACTTGACCGTCATTAATAGAGAAGCCAAAGGTAAGCGTACTCTTACACTGGCTTCGGTGTATATGCCGTACGAGGCAGTATATCCACCTGGCGCAGAGGTGGAAGAACTGGTGGCGTATGCAAGAAGGAGTGGTGCCATCCTGGTTTTGGGATGTGATGCAAATGCACATCACAACCAATGGTGGAGTTAATGTTTGACAATCTTATTATCTGTAATATGGGTAACACTCCGACGTTCAGAAATAAGGATAGGCAGGCAGTTATAGATTTGACATTAGTGAATCGCGGCGAGCAACTTGTCGCGGATTGTACTTTCTCAGACCATAGCCGTATAACCTTTACACTGAATTTTGACCTGTCTAGAGTTAATCCGTTTAGGAACCCGAGGAGGACGAATTGGGACTTCTTTAAAGAAATGGTCCGCTCTGGGTTGGCGCTAAGGGCCCTGTGCGACTTGCTGCCAACTGATGTGGAAGGTGATGTGAACAGATTCACTCATATGCTAAGAGAGAGCTATGAGCTGTCTTGCCCGGTAACTTTTCCGGGTAGGCGTGAACAGCCCGAATGGTGGATCAGGGAACTTCAGGTCCGCTCTGGGTTGGCGCAATGGGCCCTGTGTGACTTGCTGCCAACTTATGTGGAAGGTGATGTGAGCAGATTCACCCATCTGCTAAGAGAGAGCTATGAGCTGTCTTGCCCGGTAACTTTTCCGGGTAGGCGTGAAGGTTCAAAGGTCGACGGTAAGAAGGCTGTTTAACAGTGCCAAGCTCACAGGGGCACCGAGTGATTGGAGCACCCATAAGGTGCATTTAAATAATTATAAGGCGGATCTTAAAAGGGCAAACGGCTCTCATGGAGGCAGTTCTGTGAATCCATTGATAATGTCAACGAGTTGTCTAGATTCCGACGGATTTTATCCAAGGATCCTAGGACACTGGGGTATGTCCAAATGAATGACGGCTCATGGACTGAGTCTAGCTCTAAGACCCTAACCTTACTCATGGAGGCGCACTTTCCTGGGTGTACGGAAGACGGAGGTATGAACGATGGTCAATCGGACGGAATGTCTGTGATATCGAGTCATGCGTCCGCCATTACCATGTTTCGACAAATGTTGTCTCGTGTGTGGGTAACTTTATGTCAAAGTTTTGTTTATGTTTATAAAAAGTCCACGTGTTGTGCTGTGATTATTGTATTGTATTAAAGTTTTTGATTATTTAAATAAAAATTAAATAAGATAGTAACCAAAGTAAAATAAAAATTGGCTAAAAATTAATTTATTTCATTGCGTTCGGCGGCAAAATTTGATTTTAGTTTAATATAATTTTTGACGCATACGGAGACTTTTTTTTTCATTTTTGTTGTAATGTTGTATTTGTTGCCGTAGTGCTGCCACCTACTTATTCAACCATGGTAAGAATGAAAAAAATTAAACGGTAGAGTGAAGTAATTATAAATTTGTTGTACGCTTGCGGTGCTACGCCATGACAATAATTAAAACAAAAATAGCCATGTATTTGGTCTAAATAACACTATTTCATCTTCTAACTATGGTGCCGAATGTAAAGCTCACAGTTTATTTAAATAAATAATAAGTTTAAATAAAAAAAAATATATTTTTCATTAATGTTCCACATTGTATTAAATACACATTGGAAAAACATTTGATAATAACGTTAGAAACCAAGTTTAAAATAAATGCAGTTCTCAATTTGAAATTATTACCCCTTTTTGTTGAGAATGCTATGATTTTCAAATCATTATCAAACGTTTGTCAATACCAAACTGCCGTGTTTGTTGGGTCGATGAGAAATGCTTGACTGTGTATAGACCCCGTAAGGGCTTAACTTCAGTGATAACATTTTTACGATTCCAGATATTATTGTTCCAAGAAATACAATCTTCTTAAAGGCAACACTAGCCCACAAAAAAAAAAAAAGATGCAAGCTCAAATGACTCAGCTACTTTACAAGAAAATGCAACTCTGAATCTATCATTTTATGAAAAATTTCATAAACATTTGCAAGTCAAACATGTCGCTTCATTTACACATTAAACTACTTTCATGAAATTTCTGTATACGTATTATCACCACAAATTTCACAAAAAAATAATAAAATTTCATGAAAATTTACACGAAAGTGAAATTTAATTTTTAAAATGTCGGCAAAGGGCAAACTTCTATCAAAAATTTCTCTTCTTTTATTGATTTGCATGTGTCAAGTTTCAGAGCTACCGAGCCAATTATTACCACCGAACTTCAGGCATTCGTTTTAAATAATATTTATTTTTATTAGTTTCATGATATTTATAAATTTTAATTAGAATCATTGTGTTCTTAATATTAAGTAATATATTATATTAAAATTCTTTATATATACGAAAAAAAAATTAAATTGGCAGCACTGCTTAGTTGTTGTCATTTAATCCACGTCTCCATGCGCTATCGATTTGAACAAGGCGAATTCAACTACAGGTGGTGTCGAAACGCCATCTGATTTTGGCAGTTCGAGCTACTTTATCTTGATTTGTTAGTGTTTTGTTAGGAATGGTTGACATTTTGGACAGTAAACACTAACAATGCAATGCAAAAAACCCTGTGTTGTTTCTGTTGTTTTGGATTGTTGTAGTATCGACACCACCTGTAGTTGAATTCGCCTTGGATTTGAACAACACAGAGCAACGGTACTTATTTGTTCATGTTCTTGTATGTGGCGAACACGTGTTGATGTTCATGTTCTGATTTACCATAATTGTTGTTGTTGTGCGTTTGGTTGTAGACAGAAAATTACATTGTAAGGCGACCATCATGGCGAACATGGTTTCTAAGACATATGTTTAGCCAACGATGGCAGCACATGGACGAAACATGAACATGAATAGTCTACACGAGTAGAATTCATGTGCGACATGATGTTCTTACCAAGTTGATGGATAGTGGAGACGGGTAGTTACTTTCATGAAATCGCTTTCTTGAAATTTTCATTGAAAGCTTGCTGAAAGTTGGACTGAAAGTAGAAAAATGTAAATGCGTTAGTGAAAGGTAAAGGTACCCACAGACGTTGCAACATTTGTCGAAACTCGTGTTACTACTTATGTTTCAGTTTTTACCACAGACGATGACACTAAAAACGAAACATTGGTATTGCGTGTTTTGTGAATATGCTCTTAGACCCCTTTCAGACAGGCAAAGTTTACTTTGACAAAGTCTGTTGAATTCTCTTTTAAACTTTGTTTGGTGCTCAGACACACAAAGTTTAATTTGACAAATTTTTGTTTTCTCTTGTTTGAATATAATATATAAACAGCGTTGCCAGAATGATGATTTTATCATATTTTGGATTATTTTAACAAAAATATGATTAAAGATTTTTTTCTCAAATGATGATTTTTTATTTTTAGAAATTCTGATTTTTACTTTAATTTTGCTTATACAAAATACACGATTATTTAAACAGTAACTTTCTAAAAAAATGAAGTTTTGCATCAGCTTGATGTGTGTTGGTGCTGCACACTTTTGTACCCAGTATCTAGAATACACAAAATTGCATCATTATTTCTGGACATAAAAATATTAAAAAAGGCATATTATAACCTATTTCCAATGTGCGAAAGAATTCCTTCTTTCGAACAACTACATTTAAAACAAAAACAAATTCTAAAAACTTTGTTTTTGTTTTAAATGTATTTGTAAAGGTACGTTCAGACTGATGAAATATTTGAAAGCAAACATCAAATATTTCATTAACGTGGTCTGAACACAAAATATTTTTGAGTATCAAATAAAATAACAGCTGATTTTGAGCAAATAAAAGTATTTGCCGGCAAACAAATATTTGTCCAATGTGAACATAGTGTGAACACAAAAAATCAAATATTTTAGTAATTTTTGAGAAAACATTTATTTGATATTACAAAAAAATTGTAAGAGCAAACAGCGACAAATAATTTTAGCCATGTTCCGGATAGAAGCAATTTTTCCTGTAAGTTTTCGGATTCCTTACAATTTTAAAGATTTTTTATAATTATTAGACTTTGCTATCGTGCCGCTATTAGCAAATTTTTGCGAATTACCGCTAATTTAGCAATTTTTATAGAATTTTTGCCATTCCTTATAGTTTTAGGCACTTTTACTAAATTTTATGGCTTGTTTGAAATATTAAAATGGTTCGTGAATTTTCGCTATTTTTGCAACATTTTTTTTTTTTTTTTGTTTTTATCCTACATTTTGTTTTTTAACCGATTTAGCAATTTCAAATATATTTTAGGGTTTGTTTCCAAGTTAGCTATTTATCTAAATTTTTCGCGAATTTTCGCTATTTTTGCAAAAATTTTTTTTCTCGACATTTTGTTTTTTAACTGATTTAGCGACTTCAAATATATTTAAGGGTTCGTTTCCAACTTTGCAATTTTTCACAAATTTTAGGCATGTTCCCGTTACCCAGTGGCTTCCATTTTTTTCTTCTTCTACATTCTCCTGTTCTAACACTAAAAGAGATGCTGATCCACAGAATAAAATAAAAAAATTAGCTTTTGCGCTCATTTTTACCATTTGAGAAATATATTTTTATTTTTGAACACTTTCATTAAATAATTATTTGATGCAAATATTTCTTTTAGTCTGAACGCATGGCAAACATGAATTAATTTATTTTATTAACACTGTTTGCCAACTGTTTCATCAAACAAAAATTATCAAATATTTGAGATTAGTTTGAACATTAACAAAATATTTTTTTGTTTCACACAGTTTGAAGCAAATATCAGAACAAATATTTTCGTTAAATATTTCATTAGTCTGAACGTACCTTAAGAAGTAAATAATTCTTTCGTACATCGGAAATAGGCAGTTAGATTATTGATAAAAAAAAATATTTGTTAAAAGAAAAAATGTATTTTTATAAAGTTTCATATACTGACGAATTATGTTTTTATGTATTTCAATTTAAATAATAAGAAGTATGGTTTTATAAAAAATTCATAATTCTTACGATTTCGCCCTTGTTTTAAAAAATTTAAATTAAGAAAAAAAAATTTAAGATTTTCCTCTTCAAAATATGATTTCTTTCGCCATATGACAATTTTTATTCCAAAGATTCTGGTAACGCTGTATATAAATATAAAGTTGCAGCCAACTTCAGGTATAATCTACGAACGAAAAACAAAACGACTTTGCGAGTACAGCAAAGTATGTACTCCCCCGCTATACTCTTTTCCCTTCTCTTCTATAAACTCAAGACTTTGCAAAGTAAACTTTGCTTGTCTGAAAGGGGTCTTACAAAACAAAAAAAATTTATATTCATTGTTATAATTGTTTTCAAATTCTCACAATTTGCAATTGTTGCCATTTTTTCTATTTCTTTCTTCATATTATTTTTCTCCGAGAGTTGCAAAAGCACCTCACTCGACAACTGCTCTCAATCAACAAAATGAGAAGAAAAAAACAGCCAACATCGCCACACACAATGAAACATTGTGTTTGGAAACATAAAATATCAAAAAAGTTTAATATTTAAGAAACCAACACGAATTTCAACAGAAACATACCCACACACGTAACAACATTTAATGAAACATGCTCATGTTTCGACAAATGTTGCCTCGCCTGTGGGTAACTTAATTGTCAAAAAATTTGTCACTAAATTCATTTTAAGCTATACTATTATACTTTATCAGTACACACGATTTGTTTGACAACTCGTACGTGTTAACAGTATAGTGTATCGGCTTAACCAAAGTCACTGTTTATTAAAAAAAAAAGTTTTGCACATTGCTTCAGCAAATGTCAATTGACGATATATAAAAAGTTTCACTAACTACATTATAGTTGGCCACAAATGTTTTATATGTATTCGCACAGTTGCTTAAGTTGACTTCAGCGAACTCATGCACATTATGGTTGGGCTGTTACTAATATTAGTACCTTAAACAATTATACTTTATATTAAAAACCCAAGCTTTCAATGTTTCATTGATTTTAATTCAGAAAATTTTCGGATTCAGAAAATCTGTTAAGACTACAGGAAGCTTTAAAAGGGAAATCCTATGATTTAGTATGTAGCCAACTTCTACTTCCGAAAAATGTACATGAAATTTTAAGAACTTTAAAAATGATATTTGGTCGTCCTGAAATTATAATCAGCAGTCTCTCGAAAAAATAAGCAGAAAAGCCGGAAACTCTTATTTTATATGCAATATCCGTAAGAAATTTATGCTCTTCCTTAGAAGCTTCTGGGATTACCAGCAAAAATAAAGTTAAATTGGTCATTGCACATTGGCGAAAGTGAGTCCGATATTTCCATATTTTCAAATTGGCTATTCGGTTTAGCAGAACTGCAACTAGAATAAGCAATACGTTCTCTACTAGAAAAGATATTACAAATATTCATACCCAAGAAGAGAAAAGGGCAGGTTATAATAAACTTAAGTATTATGCTTGTGATGAAAGTCACAATATCGCCGGGGCAAGTTGAATGTGATAGCCGATGCCTTGTCGCGAGATCCATTAGATGTGTGTCAGGCCTTGCAGAATAAACAAGAGGAGTGCAACTGGTGGCGGAAGAGGTGCGAAGCCGTCAAGAAGGAGCCCGAGAAGTACCCGGATTACACTATCCTGGGTGGCAAATTGTATCGCTATCTACCATCTTCCGATAGAGACGAGGAGTGTGCGCCCTAGAAACTATGTGTACCGTCATCCCGGAGGCGGCGTGTGTTATATGAGAGCCATGACGCACAAACAGCAGGTCACATGGGAGTTAGGAAAACGTTTGCCCGTGTGTCAGCAGCACAAGCCCAGCCAACAGAATTTCGACCACATATAGTACTTTTACATACAGGTGAGCTGAATATACAAAATACACGATGTAAAGAACTGCCGAGATTTTCATGTTGGAAAAAACTATTGCAAAATTTTTATAATGTGTTCCTGTTTTATTAGAAATTAAAACAGCATGATGTGTCTTGCTCGGTAATACTGTTAGGATCGGAAATCGTAATATATAGATTTATTCAAAGACGAAATTTCTTTATTGCGAGCAGGTCATAGTATTAATAAAACAAATCCTCTTTTTTACAACTGCGAAATAATATAAGCGGCACTTATTTCACGTGGAATTTTAAGCAAATTAAAATAAGTTTAAACTTAATATTGAATGAGAACGAAAAAAACATAAATAACACAACCGGTAATAGTTTTTCATCCATATTGACTTCGTTTTTATTTAATTTTTTATTTAAAAAAATACTTTTTAGTAAAATACATGTGGGTTTTGTTTATATACGCAAAACAATGTCGTATACTTTAAGAGATTAAAAACGTCAAATTGTGCAAACTCGCGAAATAGGTAACATTGATACATGTCAAATTTTTTGTATGAAATAATAGATGTTGCTGAACATTTTCCACAGATTTGAACAGAGTACTAGGCTTTAGATCAGAAGTTAAAAAGATAATGTCACCAAAGGCTCGTCTCTCGTTTAACAAGAGACCATTTTCTCATGTTGGCTTTGACTACTTGGCCCATTATATGTTACTGTCGGTCGTCATTAAGAAAAACGTTGGGGTGTTTTATTTACATATATGCATGACCATTAAAGCCATACACATTGAAGTAGCAAGGGAATTAACCACAGTTTCTTGTATTGTTGTTATTCAAAACTTCATAGCAAGACGCAGAATACCTCTTGAAGTTTATTGTGTTAATGGGACAAATTTAAAAGGAGCAGAAACAGAACTAAAAAGCCTTTCAGGAATTTTTTTTTTTACAAGCTCTATCAAAATCTTTCTTTATGAAAGATTAGTTAGTGGTTGTTTAACAAAATTCTTATGGATTCAAGTATCTTGTTCTTTAGGTTAAGTCTAGACCTTTTATTAAATAAAGGATAAAGAGCGCAACCGCATCTTATTGCTTTCTTACAAATGTAATTTATGTGCTGTTTAAGCGTTAGGTACTTAATTTCGGTTTTTAAGGGAATGTCTTTCCCCCTAGAACTTAAATTTATTGTAGGCACACGCTTTGGAGATTTGTTATACGGAAAAATAATAGCTTGAGATTTACTCTTATTAACTTTGATTTTCCAGTCATCGAAAAATTTTTGGGTTACGATTAGGTTATCGTGCATTCTCTTAATTATTGCACTCGAGACTTTGCCACGACAAATGAAAGCGCTGTCATCAGCGTAAAACGCTACGTCATGGTTACTACGGATACTAATGCCAGAGGTGTAAATTGAGTAAAGGGTAGGAGATAGTATGGATCCTAGCGGTACTCCTCCTGGAATTGGTCTTTCTGTAGAGTACATGCTGTCAATGTATACGACAAAAGAGCGGTTATTTAAAAAACTTCTAATAATTTTCTGCAGGTATTTTGGGAACCCGAATCTGTTAAGTTTGAATACTAGACCATTATGCCAGATGGAATCAAAGGCTTTCTCAACATCAAGAAAGACAACTCCAGTACTCATACTGTGGTGTTGGAAGTGGTGTTTCTAGTGTAAAGTATGTCCTTGTGTATTGGATTTTTATTCCCTATAGCCCTTGGTTAGTTTAACTAGCTGTCAGGGTTTCAGCTGCTTGGATAGGCGTTCAAAGGAACTGCCGAAAGATAGGAGAGCTTGTAATTAAAAATGCAAGGCAAGTTATTGCCGATATAGATTGATAATTTCAAGTCTACTTTATTTTTAATTTACATGCACTTAAATACTATTCATGAGTTTTTAACTTAGCCTGTCTTACTTATTCTACTTATCGATAAAGTTCTAGCTGTCTTTGTCGATATTATGGACATATGCATAATTACCCTGATTACAATTGCTTTGACCAATAGGAATATTTGCGGTTACACTCATTCCTATTTGTCACTCAATTTACAATTCTTATTGAGTAGAATTGTTCGTTTGTTTTATCATACTTATGCCCTAATTAACTTGCATTCCAATCAATGTGTGTCGATTGGTAAATGCCGTTATTTGATCTTGCATAATTACCCTACTCTATTTAGGTTGGTGTGTATAGATTTAAGAGTAGTTTAAGGGTAGGCGGTGGCAACTTATGAGGTACACTACACCCTCACCGCTAAGAGAAAAATTAGGGGATTGATTTTTCTTGATATATTCATATTACCGACAATATTTGTAAAATAGTTCTTAATTTCTATTTACATATGTTATAGTTTTACAAAGTAATTCTTATATAGTATTTAATATTTTAATAGTTTTATAATATGTATTTACATGAGTTATAGTTTTTAAAGTAGTTCTTAATGTAATTAATATTTAATTTATAATTATTTAATTATTTAAAAATAGTAGTAAAAATAGTATTCTTATAGTACTTAATTATTGTCTCTTAGGCCTATATATGGTTTTAATTGATTATTATGAAATTCTTTTTCAATTCCGTTGTAGTCTATTATAGTATTTACACCGTTTTTTCTAATAATTCTATATGGGCCTTTGTACGGGCTTTGATTCTTTTTCCTATTCTCTACTTTTATTAAAACTAAATCTCCTATATTTAGATTTAAACTTTTATTATATCTATCTTCTAAATTTCTTTTTTCTTTTATTTTATCTGTGAAATCTTTAGCTTTAATCAAAGAATATTTTAATCTTTGTTTCAGCTCTTTTGCATAGTCATCATAATTGTATATTTTGTTATTATCAGTTTCATAAAATTCTGATGGTAGGCATGGCAATCTACCATATACCAATTCAAATGGTGTGTAACCAGTGTCTATGTGTGGAGCCGTGTTGTAGGCAAAAGTAAAATAGTTTATCCACTTATCCCATTCGTAATCATTTGCTGTTGTCAGCAAGAATTCATTGAGAACCCTGTGATTTCTTTCTACCGCACCCATTGTTTCATGGTGGTAAGGGGTTGAAAATGTTTGTTTGATATCGAGTAGTGAACATATGTTATGCATGAGTTCGTTTTTGAATTCTGTCCCGTTGTCTGATTTGAGCATCTTAAATTTACCGAATTTTAAAATTAATTGTTCTACAAGTGTTTTGGCAGTTGTAAGTGCGTCTTTTGTTGACATTGGGTGAGCAATAATGAATTTTGTTAGCTCGCATTGCATTGTCAATATGTATCGGTAACCGTTTGAAATACGAAGAGGTCCTACAGTATCAATTGATATTGTTTCAAAACTGTTGCTCGGTGTGTCCGTTATTGTAAGTGGTTCTTTAATGTGTTTGGTTTGTTTGTTTATAGTACACTTGTCACAGTATTTTATGAATTGCTTTACCATCTTATTCATGTTTTTCCAAATGTATCGCTGTTTTAATTTAATAATTGTTTTTCTTATTCCTAAGTGGCCTGCGTGTGTGGCATTGTGGAATTCATCGATGAGTTTATATTTCAGTATGTCATCTGTTATTCTTGTTGGGGCATTGTAAATTAATATTTTTAGTTGAGGACTTTTGTTGTTTATTCTTATCTTTGTATAGGCTTCTTTAAAATCTTTCATTGTATATACTTTAAATATCTTATCATTCTTTGCTAGCGCTAATTCTTTTATATTTTCCTTGTTCATTTTAGATATCAGTTTCCTCAGAATCGAATCTAGTTTCGCTGAGTTATCGCTGAATCTTGCATGCATATTATTATCATTTTGTATGTTTTTGGCATGTAACTTCTTCATAATCGAATCTTGTTTCGATGAATTATCATTACATCCTTTATTCATATGATTATTATCTTGGGTACGTGATTTCTTCATAGTCGAATCTTGTTTCGATGAATTATCATCACGCCCTATGTGCACAACGTTATCTTTTATATATATATCTATATCCTCTATATTTTCAAATTTATTAAACTGTACTTTCTTCATTTTCTTGACGTCATTTATGGATGTGCATTCCCATATTAGAAGTTGATCAGACTCCTGAGAGATGCATTTTTCCACATTATTTCTATACGCGTTGCTTCTATCCGGATTATTTCTATACGCGCGCGCTTTATTCATATCTATTTCTTCATTTGCCTCATTATTTGTAACTTTATTTGCCTCTTTTTCATTTCTCTTTGTCATTGCCCTCGTAGTTATTAGTATTCTTTTTTCTTTCTCATCATTTTCTAACGGTATCATTTGTTTTAGTACGTCTGAGTTTATTTCTATCCTTGATAATGCGTCCGCATTAGTGTTAATTTTTCCTTTTTTATAAACTATCGTAAAGTCATAATCGCTTAAATCTAGTCTAATTCTTGTCATTTTTGATGAGGGATTCTTATGTGAAAATAGTGATATCAATGGTCTATGGTCTGTTACCACTATGAATTTTTGACCGTATAAATATGGTTTGAAGAAATTTATTCCCCAGTGAATTGCGAGCAATTCTTTTTCAATAATGGGTTTGTTCATATCATGCTTTTGAAGTGATTTACTTGCGTAAGAAATAGGTAAATCTTTTCCAATTTCACCTTGTGATAAGACTGCTCCTAAGGCGTAGTTTGAGGCGTCAGTCGTCAAAATAAAAGGTTTGTCAAAATTTGGGTACTGTAAAATTGGTGGGTTCATTAATTTTTCTTTTAGAGTGTCAAAAGCGTTTTGGCATTCATTTGTCCATAAGAATTTTACTGATTTTCTCAATAGCATATTTAAATGTTTTGCAATGTCCGCAAAATTCGGTATGAATTTTCTATAATAGTTACAGAATGCAACGAAACGTCTAACTTCATCTGCGTTTTTAGGTATTGGGTAATTCTTTATAACTTCATATTTAGCTGGATCTGTTTTCACACCGTCTTTTGTTATTAAATGTCCTAAGTAAACTACTTCTGGTCTTAAAAAACAACATTTCTTTGGATTCAGTTTTAAATTGTATCGCTGAAGTCTATCCAAAACTTTCACAAGATTTTCATTGTGATGGTTCAAACTACATCCATAAACAATTATGTCATCGACATAAAGAAAAGCTTCTGAATCAAGTCCCGAAAGTGCTATCGTAAGCATTCTCTGAAAACTGTTTGATGAAATTTTAAGTCCAAATGGTAGTCTTTTAAATTGGTAGTGTCCCTGTTGTGTAGAAAAAGCTGTAAGTGGTCTTGAGTCCTTGTCCAACTGAATTTGGTGAAATGAGCTAGTCATGTCAAGAGTCGAAAACCATTTAGCTCTTCCTAGTTTATCCAAAATATCCTCTAATCTAGTTAGTGGAAATTTGTCATTAACTATTTTGTCATTTAACTTTCTAAAGTCTACTACAAGTCTCCATTTTCGTTTGTCTTCCGTATTCTTTTTGGGTACCAAAAGAAGTGGAGCATTGTAGGGGCTAATTGATGGTTCTATTATATCGTCATGTAACATCTTATGTACTTGTTCATTTATTATGTCCGTGTGTGAGTGGGGTAGTCTGTAGTTTTTTATGTACACCGGAGTGTTATCTGAGGTCGTAATGTTTTGTTTATAAAAATTGTTTACAGTCAATTTCTCATTTTCTAAATGAAAAACATTTTGGTGTCTTTTGAATATGTTTATTAATTCTGATTTTGCATATTCATCAGTTTCATTTAATTGCAAGTCATTTAGAATTTGTTGAAAACGTTCGTCATTGTTTATATTTGTGTAACTTAATACGTCATAATTCTTAAGTGGGTCAGTGTGCAGTTTAATGCCCTGTAAAATTTGTGTCTCATTTGTTGTGTTTAAAATTTTAATATGTGTCATTCCGTTTTTTGGTGCTATTGAATTACTTAAAAAAATACCGCTTTTTAATTCATTATTAAGTATTACGCAATCTTCAGTAAGGTTTAATTTCAATGGTTGTATGATTTCTGTTCGGGGGGGTATGGTAATTTTTAATGTGTCGAATGCTTTTGATTGCATGGGCAAAATTATGGTTTCATTGTTGGTAAAGAAAGAAATTGTGAATGTCTCATAATCTATTTTACATAAGTATTCTCTTAAAAAGTCTCTTCCTATTATGCCGTCCGTCTCTATTGGAAAATTGTCATCTACTAGATGGAATTTGTATTTGCATGTTTGGTCTGCTAGTGAAAGTTCAAGTTCACTTGTCCCCAATGAATATATTTCTTCTTTAGTGATGCCTGTTAATTTGCATCTGTTTTCTACATTTAGTGGTTCATCATCAAAAATTGTTTTATTGCGACATAGTGATATGTCGGCTCCTGTGTCGACAAGAAACGTTAATTCTTTACTTTTGTATTTAGCGATTATGTAGTTTGTGTTATTATTAGAAATTTTAAATACCTTTAATTTTGGCTGTCCGGAATATCCCTGTATTCCGAGCCTTCCCCGTTTCCCTCGTCTTGTACTACATGTATATTTCTTCTATTGTTATTATTTCCGTAGTTGTTGTTGGTTCTATTTCTATTATTATTGTCATTCCTGTAGTTTCCATTATTGCTTCTAGGTGTATTACGGTTGTAATTGTTGTTTGCAGACGAATTTGTGTTGTTTCTGTTATTGTTTGAATTGTAGTTGTTACTTCTACTGTTTTGGAAATTACTGTTATTCCTAGTGTAATTGTCAAAATGTCTGTTGTTTCTATTATTGTTTGAGTTGTAGTCGTTAGTACTACGGTTTGGGAAATTATAGTTGTTCCTGTTATTAATGTTATTCCTCGCGTTATGAAATTTGCTATTGTTGTGTCTGGTATCATTATTATTACGATGTTGTTGTTGTATATACTGCACTGAGCTAGTAGTTATTTTATTTTCATTTTCTAGTTCTAGCGCAAGTTCTACCGCGTCCTGTAAAGTTTTTGGACGAGCTGCAAAAATGGCTGTCTTTAAATTATCATTAATTCCACTCTTAAATGAATCTAGAGCAAGCTTTGAGTTTAATCTGATAATGACATTTTTTTCCGCCTCTGTAGCGTCACTACTAAGTTCTTCTATTCCTAACTTGTTCAGGTTGTCTATTACTGTTAATATTCTTTCCCTGAATGCGTTGACAGACGTTTTCCCTTGGTAGATATTGCTTAGTATGGACTGTAGTTCTGGAATGGTCTTTGTACTTTTGTACCTTTGTTGTAATTGTGTTTTTAAAGTACCGAAGTTTTCGGGTTTCGCATAACTACCTATTGCTGTTCTTACCCTTGAGGTTAATTTGGCGTGGTAGACATATTGTAGGAAATCTTGTTTTGCTGTTTCAGCAAGAGTTTTCTCAATGAGTTCTGCTGTTATTAAAAAACTTTCCAGTTCTTCAAAGTTTCCAGTAAAAAGTGGGAGTGCTTTAGACACTGTTTCTAAACTAAATGCTGCCATTGTATTTCCTATTTCTGAAGGTTCTGTCTCTAATGGGGTTTTAATGTCTTTGATTAAGTACTCTTTGATTTTCCTAATAATATTGCTAAATTCTAATCTGAGCACTGCTATTTTCTTTTCGTCTTTTTCTTCTAGTTGTGCTAACTCAAATTCTTCTGTTATAATTTGTATATCCTTTAGTCTAAGATTTATTGTTTTTTCCGAATATGTCCTTCCTGGACTTTTCTTTAAATTCTTTAATATGTCTTTAAGTTTTATTAAACTTCCTTCCATCTATCTTCACTTTCTATACTTCTGTTATCTTATTTCTATTATTGTTTCTGTTTTTACAACTATTAATAAACTTATACATGCTTTGTAATAAGAATATGATTAAAGCAATAATTACTAAGACTTTTGTTATTTTAGACAACATTAAAAATATTTATAATTGTACAGCGAAAATATTTATTTTTCTTTACTTTGTTTTTATTTTATGTATATTTGAATTATTAATAGTATTGGGTACAATTAGTTTTAAATTGTATTAAATTTATTTTTCCTTTACCGCCTGTTACTAAGTATTGCATACATTAACCTTATGATGTAGGCAATTACTAATAAAGCTAATGTGATTATCATTATTATTTCAAAAATGTTCACATTCTCTTGTTTATGTTCACTTTGTATTCTTATAGCATTCATGTATTCTATAATTTGCTGATTGTTCTGTTCGCTTTCATGATTTTCATTCTTTCCTACCTCGTATCCTGCAAAAACTAGTGGAATTGCTTTTAGAATGTTCTTCCACCATGCCATCTTGATAATATTCTCTTAACGATTGTATTTAATTATGAAGTAAATAAATGTATATATATATTTTTTTTTTTTTTTTTGTATTGTTATTACAAAATATGTATTTATGTATTTTTAATTGTTTTTTCCTTATGGAATGCCCTGATTTGCGACCTTATTTCTGTCTGTTTTATTTTTTCTGTTGCCATATTGGTTTTATTTGCCGCTTCTTGTATTCTTCCAGGGTAATAGCCTTTGGACCTGCGTTTAGTGGTAGAGGTACATAGCAGGGTGCCGATTCTTCTACTGGATCTGGCTCATATTCTTCTTCATTGCTGTTTTCCAGATATAACTCCCAGCGTGCAACAATTTTGTCTATTTCCACCTCTAAGGACATCAAAAAAAATTTCTCTAGTCTAATTACAAAGGCAAACTTTTTTTGGAATTTAAAAATTTTGGTTAGCAGGATCTTCAACTAATTTTTAGTTTGGAAGGATCTAATTAAATGGAAGGAAATAATTAATTTGTTGTGGTCCGAGTGGGCAGGATCGCCATGTGGTGTTGGAAGTGGTGTTTCTAGTGTAAAGTATGTCCTTGTGTATTGGATTTTTATTCCCTATAGCCCTTGGTTAGTTTAACTAGCTGTCAGGGTTTCAGCTGCTTGGATAGGCGTTCAAAGGAACTGCCGAAAGATAGGAGAGCTTGTAATTAAAAATGCAAGGCAAGTTATTGCCGATATAGATTGATAATTTCAAGTCTACTTTATTTTTAATTTACATGCACTTAAATACTATTCATGAGTTTTTAACTTAGCCTGTCTTACTTATTCTACTTATCGATAAAGTTCTAGCTGTCTTTGTCGATATTATGGACATATGCATAATTACCCTGATTACAATTGCTTTGACCAATAGGAATATTTGCGGTTACACTCATTCCTATTTGTCACTCAATTTACAATTCTTATTGAGTAGAATTGTTCGTTTGTTTTATCATACTTATGCCCTAATTAACTTGCATTCCAATCAATGTGTGTCGATTGGTAAATGCCGTTATTTGATCTTGCATAATTACCCTACTCTATTTAGGTTGGTGTGTATAGATTTAAGAGTAGTTTAAGGGTAGGCGGTGGCAACTTATGAGGTACACTACAATACGATTCCTTTTGTTATTATCGATAAAATTAGTAACTCTCTTTAGTTGGTGTACAGTAGAGTGCTCCTTACGGAATCCGAACTGCTGGTGATTAATGATATTATTACGTGTTGAAAATTCTATTATTCTTTTAAAAATAATTTTCTCAAAACCCTTATTCAGTAAACTTAGAATACTTTTTGGCCAATACTTATTGGCCAATAGCTTGAGGGCAATATGGCTTCTTTTTTAGGTTTTTTAATAGGTATAACTTCAGCTTTTTCAAAGGTAGAAGGGTTATATGCATTCGTGAGACAAAAATTAAACAGCATACTTAAGGTTTCGAAAAAGTTGTCATGTTTTTAAGTATAATACAATTTATTTCATCCAAACCAGGAGATTTATTGTTTTTTAGTGAGTGTTCAAATGACTTGACTTCTGTAAAATTTGTTTGATCAACATCTGAGCAGTCAGTAAGAGTTGCTTTATCAAGATTGTTAATGTAAAGATGGATTCAAAGGGAGATGCGTTATTGATAGTTATTTCATATGTCTCACTAAAAACATCGGCAATTGCATTGGCTTTTTCAGTGGCAGTTTTTATTACCTTACCATTTACATGTAATTTCCAAAACTTTTTAGAGCCAGGAGGTATTTTAGAAATAAATTTCGACCAGGAATCATTACTGTCCTTCTTTAGGTGAAAATCGATTAAGCGATTTAACTGTTTTAAAATACTGCTTATTTGAATTCTATGGTTTGGACCATAGCACCTTTGCATTTTCCGCCTAAATTTGTTTCTCTGAGTAATTAGCATTTTACTCGTATTCGAGATTTCTCTACCCCAAGCTTTTTTTTATGGCAACTGGTATTTCTTAAAGGCGCTCTTTAAAATTGTTATTAATTTGTCATTCTGTCTGTCGCGGTCGTTGAAGATAGACGTGTTTTCTAAACTCGGCATACGGTTTATTTTTTTTGAACAAATAAAGTATAAAAAAAGTAAATACAAGAAAAAGAAAAAAAAAAAAAAAAATTACATGTATGTACATACATACATAAACACACATTTTTTTCATTATCGGTGTTGATAAACAATAACAAATAAGAAGAGCACAACTGTAAACAGTAAAAGAAAAAAAAAACTCTTATGAGTGCAAACAGTAGAAATGCATATATCACAGTGAGTGTTAGCGAAAAAAATACAGAAATAAAAAAAAGAATCGATGATAGCAAATACCTAACGGCTAAACCTATTACTCGTACGCGATCCCTCTCGCCGTCTGTATTTAATAACACGGTTGATACAATAACAAATACAAAACCTGCTAGCGTTGCCTCAACAGCAAAAACAATTTTAATAAGTGATGTAAATATTAACCCCCAATCAGGCATAATAGAAAACTCAGTATCACCTTCGGTGTCTAATAATACGGTTGATATTAATACAATAAAAAATATAAAACCTGCAAGCGGTGCCTCAGCGGCAAAAACGATTTTAATAAGTGATGAAAATATTACCCTCAAATCAGGCATGATGGAAAACTCAGCTCCACAAGTAAAAAGTGGTCAAAAGCCTCAAATACAAGTTGGTATGGACAGGTACATAACAGTGCTTAAACGGGGTCGCAGCCCTACCTCTGCAGCAGTTGCTTCGGCCTCAAAAGTACCATCTTTTGATAAAATAAATTCTCAAAATCGATTTGCAATTCTGGAGGATGAATCCTCTGAAGCACCAAACGTCATAAAATCGTCCAAGCCTCCCCCGATATATCTTAGGGAGCAAAACTCAAATGAGCTCATAAAGAGTTTGATATCGGTGATAGGTGAAAATTCGTTTTACGTAGCTGCTATCAAGCGTGGTAGTATAAACGAGACAAAAATACAAGTCAATAATGAGAATGATTTTCGCAAAATTATAAACAAATTTGAAGTACTTAAAAAAAACTTTTATACATACCAACTGAAAAGCAGTAAAGGTCTCCAGGTAGTGATTAAGGGAATTGACTCATGTGTGGACCCAGAAGAGGTAAAAACATTCCTCGAAGAAAAAGGCTTCAAAATAAAACATGTAGTAAATATAAAAAATAGAGAAAAAAACCCCCAACCACTTTTTCGAGTGGAGTTTGAACCCGGCGACGTAAAGCTTAAAAAAAATGAAACGCACCCTATTTACAATTTGAAATATATTCTCTATAGAAGAGTAACTATAGAAGAGCCACACAAAAGAAATGGTCCCGTTCAGTGTTTAAACTGTCAAGAATATGGTCATACTAAGGCATATTGCTATTTACCAGTGTTTAAAAATGCTTGACTATTTTTAATGTTTTTGTAATTGCTTAACTTAACTTAAGAAAAAGAACACAGCAAAAGCAAAAAGCAAAAGCAAACGCAGAAAAAGTGAGAGTAAATAATTTATTTATTCTCACCATGTTTATGTTCTCAGCTTAAAAAGCCAGCCAAGCAACCACTTGAAAAAAAAATTGCTGTTGCTGTAAGTAATAAGTTTTTGTTTATTTTTTTTTTTTGCTTTGGCTTAACTGTAAATTGATGTGCTTAAATTCAGCGAGTATTAACTTCTTTGCTGTTTTTGACTTCATTGCTGTTGCTTGCTGTTGCAGGCGTTAGTTTCATAGAATAGGTATATACATAATTACATAACACAAAATAAACAAATTAGTTTAAAAAAACGTGTAGTTTCATTTATGTATGTATGTACCTATTTATTAAAAAAAAACGCAAAATACCAAAAAAATTCGAAACAAATTCGTTCATAATATATTAAGTTCCAGCAACAGCAAAGAAGTTAACTTGCTGACTTTAAGCGCATCAAAAGCAAAAAAAAAAACAATCAAAAACTTAATACTTACAGCAACAGAAAATTTGTTTTCTTAAGTGGCTTCTTTGCTGACAGACTTAGCAGAGTACATGCACATAGCGAGTTTAAACAAATTATTTACTCTCTTTGTTTTGCTTTTGCTTTTTTGCTTTTGCTGACTCGTTATCAAAGAGTTAAGAAAACACTTAGACACACAGTTTTTTAATTTGCTGCAAAAAATGTAAACAAAGCAAAAATGTGCGACTGTTGCTATTTTAAAGCAAGCAATTTAAACACTGCTATTTACCCCCTGTTTGCGTAGTATGTGGTGAATTACATGGTACAGATCTTTGCGATAAGTCTAAAACCGACCCCAACGTAAAAAAATGTAGCAACTGTGGCGGTAATCACACTGCCAATTATAGAGGATGCACTGTATATACCATCGTCAAGCAGTCAGTTGGACCGAAAACTAATCCCCCTCAAATGCAGGTAACAAATCAAGTAAGCACTGGTGACATTCAGGCCCCGCAGCCTAGTTATAACAGAACCTCTTATGCTAACGTCGTAAAATCAAACCATGCGCCAACGCAAGTTGCTGCGCCAAGTAATGATGAAACTCCAGTTTCAAATTTAAGTCGTCTGGAAAAAACCATGGAAACATTAGTGCAAACAGTAACTAATTTTACGAACACAATGGGTAATATGATGCAGGAAATTCTTAGAATGCAATCGATGTTATTGCAATCTGTACTTAACAGGCCATGAACTGTTTAAAAATCTGTTTTTGGAACGCGAACGGCATCCGCCAACATAAAAATGAATTAGAATACTTTCTTAAAAATAAACAAATTGATGTCATGATGGTTTCTGAAACTCATTTGACCTCAAGAAATACGTTTAACATCAATGGTTATATACTATATGATACCAAGGACCCTCGAGATAGAGCTTGTGGTGGTTCTGCCATTTTGATAAAAAATCGAGTCAAACACTACCTAATGTGTGATCATCGTGAGGATTATCTCCAAGCAACGAACATTTGTGTTGAAGAGCTGAATCGTAGCATTGTAATCTCATCTTTATACTCTCCACCTAGATTTTCAATATCAGAAAGCCAATATTGTGAATATTATAAATCACTAGGACCCTGTTTCCTGGCCGCTGGCGATTATAACGCTAAACATACCTTCTGGGGGTCACGACTAATAACACCAAAGGGTCGTGTTTTGCTTAATACAATCTCTAAAATGAATTTAAATGTTGTCGCGAGCGGCCAACCAACATATTGGCCTGCTGACCCGCAAAAAATTCCAGATGTCATCGATTTTGGCGTGGTTAAAAACATCCCCACAGAAACGATTCACGTTGAAGCTTCCCTAGAATTATCTTCCGACCACACACCTACAATTGTTACTATAATGAACCCCAATAGAATTGTATCTCCGACTGGTTACCTAGCGACGTCAGCCACACAAATAAATTGGTTAAAATATAAAAAATATCTCAGTGCCCATTGCACAGAAAATATTCCGCTCAGTACACCGGAGTATGTAGATCGCTCTATTGATAATTTTGACAGTTTTCTGAAACTAGCTGTTCAACATTCCAATATTGCCCCCAAAAAAACAAAAACTATTAAAATATATTCCACAGATGTCGAGCGTCTCTTGTCTGAAAAAAGGAGGGCACGAAGAGAGTGGCAATTGCACAGATCTCCTCAACTTAAGAACTTGCTAAAAGAGTGTACAAAAAGATTAAGAAAGTTATTGCAGACTCAGAAAACGGCTTCTCTGGAAAAATATCTTAAGGAACTTGATGCAACTCCACAATCGGACTACTCATTATGGCGTGCAGCTAGAAACCTCAAAAGGCCAGTTGTCTCTAAACCACCATTAAGAAACTTGAATGGAAGTTGGGCAAGAAATGATGTTGAAAAAGGAAATCTGTTTGTAAGTCACTTGAAAAACGTATTTACACCTAATATATCTCACAATATTGCGGTCGATTTACCACCTGTTGCTGCTAGAGCAGCTATTCCCCTAAGATTTGAGATGAGAGAAATCGAAAAGGTTATATGTGACTTAAACACTAAGAAGGCACCTGGCATTGATAAGATCAGCAATAAAATGCTATTAGAGCTACCTCGCGTAGCAAAGAAAATTATTCTTTTTATTTTTAATGCTATTTTACGCCTTGAATACTTTCCTCAAAAATGGAAGGTTTCCTTAGTTACCATGATACCAAAGCCAGGTAAAGATCATACGAAAGTTGAGTCTTATAGGCCTATTAGCTTATTGTCAAATATGTCAAAGCTATTTGAGAAATTATTAGTTTCAAAATTAACACCGATTTTAAGTGAAAATAGATGTATTCCAAACCATCAATTCGGATTTAGAAGAAAACACAGCACAATTGAACAAACTCATCGAATAGTAAATGTCATAAGAAAAACATTTGAAGAAAAAAAATATTGCTCAGCACTCTTCATCGATGTTTCGCAAGCTTTTGACAAAGTCTGGCATGAAGGCTTATTACACAAATTGAAGCAAAATTTACCAGCAAACACACACAAACTGTTAGAAAGCTACTTAGTCGGTCGTCAATTTATTATTAAAGAAGGAAATTTCTTAAGTTCACCTCAGCCGATTGGCGCTGGAGTCCCACAGGGCAGCATCCTGGGCCCTCTATTATACTTAATTTATACTTCGGACATGCCAACAAACAACTACACCCAAACCTCAACATTTGCAGACGACACAGCTTTTCTAAGCGTCCACGAAAACCGTTATGAAGCATCTCGTTACCTACAGCATCATATATTTCAACTAGAAATATGGCTAAGACAATGGAGGATAATGGTCAATGAGCAAAAATGCGTACATATAACATTCACCCTGCGCCGGGAATCTTGCCCCCCTATTACAATCAATAATCAAACTATTCCTCAACATTCGCATGTAAAATATCTCGGTATACATCTGGATCGGCGATTAACGTGGAAATGCCATATAGAGGCAAAATTAACTCAAATGAAACTAAAAGCCATCCAAATTCATTGGCTTATTGGAAGAAATTCTGTTCTTAGACTCGATTGCAAGCTTCTACTTTACAACTCTATCTTAAAGCCTATCTGGTGCTACGGTATTCAACTATGGGGCACTGCCTCGGCCTCTAATATCGAAAAAATTCAAAGGCGCCAAAATAAACTTCTTCGTATAATCACAGCCGCCCCCTGGTATGTTAAAAACTCAAACATTCATAAGGATCTCAACGTGCCATTAGTAAAAACTATGATTACAAAATATGCAGTAAAATATTTAAAAAGACTTGAACAACACCCAAATCCTTTAGCTCGAAATATTTTAAATCATGGCGGCCACACTCGCTTAAGGAGAAGAGACACTGCAGCACTTACTCAACTAGATGAGAGATAAACACCTATATAAGTGAACAGAACCCGTGATGAAGAAAATTTTTGTCTGGCACTGGCAGGACATAAATAAAGTATTAGGTTAAGATTTGATAAATTATTGTTAGTTCATATTAAATATATGAAGATTCAATAAATAAATAACGAAAAAAAAAAAAAAAAAAAAAAATTTGTTTAACGACAAATCAAGGTTGTCCGAATTGTTGACTGCTAAATCAATGTTTTGGGAAATAATTTTATCCTCTATTCATCCTCTTCTAATTGTTGCCCAGTCTGCACGACTATACAAGGGAAGCGTTCGTATTATATTTTGAACTTGTCCATAGATATAACAAGAGATTGGGACATAGTCAGACTACAATAAGTTAGGCAGTGTTTCTAGTGTTGAGAAAGGAAGACAGGAGTTTGACAGAATAATATCTACTGTAGATAGTTGGACCGGGGTTATGTTTTGTCCAAAACGGGTGAAAGTATTTGTACAATATATATAGAAATGCGATTGAATGAAATGCCTGCAAAGTTAATGTTAGATCTACAATTCCAATGAATATGTTGTGCGTTCAGATCCCTAAACAAGAAGAAGTCCTTTGAAGTTGTAGTTAGTAAGTCCAGATTAGATTTGAAATGCATAGAGTGAAACGGATTATAAGCAGCAGTAAAGCTTTTAGACTTCGGAAGTAATTGATGTCATATGTTGCTTTTTATTGCGATGAGTACTCCTCCACCATGCGTAGGTCGATCCTCTCTATATATCTTGTAGCCATCCAGTTTAATTTTGTGCTAAGGTTTTAAAAATGTTTCGTTAAGAAGAGGAATATCTATATTTTTGTTGTGTAAAATTTGTTCCTGTTGTGAAACGGCTGGCGCAGTCATTATGCCCTGAGCATTCCTGTGCATAACATGAACATCTTGTAAGCTTGTTGTATTATATGGCATGTTTAAGCATCATTCCTTAGACCCTTAGCTTGTCAAATTTATTTTTGACACCTTTGAAGAGCGTCGACTGCATTGAAAAATATTTCCAAAAGTTGTTCGTTTGAAATATTATCGTCATCGTTTTTATGACTTTTTTCTTGCTACTTCTGAAAAAAGTTTTTTATTGTTTAAGTTCATATCACATTGTTGTTCACGAGTTGGTAGTTATGAAAAACTACTACTATCTGCGTTAAGAAAAATAAAATTATTTCTATTACTAGCCTCTTTTGATTTGGTTGTTATTCGTTGACTAATTTCTAAATATTCTTGTCTACAAGGACAATTAAGGTCATCAGCCCTGTGATTTACATTTCTTAGATTTTTCTGAGTGCAGTTATAACATATATATACAATACTGTCGTCATACTTGCCTTTGTTTAAAGTGGAGTATGCATAAACATGATTACCGGCACATGAGGCGCATACAGATACTCTTATACAGTTCTTAGCTCCATGGCCATACATTTAACATTTTAAACATTGAGTATTTTCCAATGTACAGCAATATTACAAAAATATCTAATTTTCAAAATTTCCCTCTTAGTTACCTGTTGACGGTCGAACTCCACCATATAAAGCGTGTAGTGTACCTTATAAGTGTCCACTGCTTACCCAATAACCACTCTAAAATTTATACAGGCCACCCCAATTACTGTAGGGTAAATGCCATACATAAAAGATCAAATAAAGGCATTTACCCAGTGACTCAATCAATCAGAATGTGAGTGACACAATTTTGGAGTGTCTAAATACAAAATGCAATGACTGGACAAATGGAAATGTGAATATGAAACTTCATCGTATTTTTAGAGAAAGAAGAAATAGTTGTATCTTTTAATAAGTTAGAAAGGTTAAGACTAATTTTGTAAACTAGTATATAAGCTCAAACAAATTATAATCAAATCAGACTTTGCATTTGAAAATTGAAAGCGGCATTTGTTGCCTTGTTTACTTCTCTTAGTCTCTAATCTGGCTGTCGCAAGACGCCTAATCATTAAGCTGACCCCCTACAGCTGTATAAAATTATATTGAGCTAAATGGAAAAATAACAACTTTTCACACACTACATCTTTCTACACTACAAGCGCATCATCAGCATTAGACCTTGTTGTTTGTATTTCTTTAATACTTATAGGTTTAATATTATGTGAGTTGCTAAATTCATCATTACTAATACTTATGTCAAACTGAGGGAGGCCAAATAACACAATTTTAAAACTTTTTGAATCTTTGATCTCATGCGTGTAAAAGTTAAACTTCCTGTTCTTAAGTACCTTGACAGCTGCTTCATAATGCGCCAACGTTTTTGACATTATATTTGTTCTTACCGTCGTTTTCTTGGATGTGTAATTACCTCCAATCAAACCGAATACAGCTGAGAAACTGTGAGTAGTATCCACTATAATAGGTGGGATTTTCTCTTTAAAAGAAAATTCTTCTTCTTCATCATCAGACAGTAGATGAAATCTATTTGCGCTGGTGCAAGGCTCATCAGAGGTTTAAGGTACCTTAAATTTAGGACAATTGCCCCCGTATTGTCTTCTCTTATTACTTTGCATTACCAAAATAATAAAAATATATCGCTCATTTCGTGCAAGACCGTCACAACTCAAAATTTAAAACTTTACAGGAGAGCCTTTTTAAGATTCCAACCTATTATTTCTCACCTTCTCTTTCACTAAAATACAGTTATAAAATCAAATTTTTCTTTTTTGCTACAAAGAAAACCAGATGTACAAGAGGAATGCCAAACACAAACTGAAAAGTGACCTTGTTGATGCTAATTGCTCAAGTTTGTTACGAGAGGTCATAGCGTCACAAGCATCTGTATTACCGTTATTTTTTCGATAATTCTATCCGTTCTTAGATCAATTTGTAGAGATTTAAGAGAAGAACATTTCTGCATTACTAACTCGAAAATGCCAAATTTTGAGTTGTGACGGTCTTGCACGAAATGAGCGATATGTTTTAAATAGTTTTCCTTTAAAGAAATTTAAGAGTAAAATGTGACACAATGTTTAAAGTATGAGGCGGAGATGCCAGATGATGACTTTCAGGCAATTGATTTCAAACAAATAGAAGTAAATTTTTCAACAGCCAAGACAACATGGAAATTCAATCCACCTGCTTCACCACACATGGGTGGTTGCTGGGAAAGATTATTAAGATCTGTAAAAAAGTACTCTACAAAATATCTCCTTAGTTTTTGTTTCGTGAACATACATAAGCAAGTGCTTTAATTGAATGCGAACGAGTAATTAATTCCAGGCCTCTAACTCACGTTGAACTGGAGTCCCCCTACGATGAGGCTTTGACTACGAACCATTTTCTTCTTGGTTCGTCTAAAAGACATAAACCATTAGGAGAATTCGTTGAAACAGATTGTATGCTTAACAAATTGGTGAAAACTTCAGTTTCTTTCCAATTTATTTTGGAAGTCAACTGAAAAACACTAACATTTTAAAGTAGAATTTATACATAGAATTATATACATAGAACGATCTTCAAGACAAAAAACAACAACAAGGACAAGCACCGGTAACTGATGACGGACAGGCGAGAACAAGGACAACGATAGGCAGTAACACGACAAAGCCAGGGACTGTAACAGTCCCGGCGACCAAAGAAGATCGGCCTAGGTTGATCGGAAGTGGTAAGGCAGCTCGACCAGAAGGCGGCTGCTCTAAAAACTGCGGCGGGGTACCTCTGCGCTTCAATCCAAGTACCTCCAAAGCCGCTTCAGCCCTTTCCGTTATTGGAACGGATAAAACCCCTGCTTCGGGTGCGGCTAAGTTGGGAATGACAAAGTCATCCAACATTGCAGCTTCCCTTGTGCCCATTTGCAAGGAGGGATGGCGATGAAAACATCCAATCCCAAGGTTGCACCACCCCACGCCAAATTCGGCGACCTTAAAAAGTCTCCAAGGCACAAAAACCCTACAAAGAGGGCATCCAACACAAGGCGTGCCGCCTTGCGTTTCATTGGGCTTCTAGGCTCCAAAAAAGCTGAAGAGCTTACCAGTGAACAAAAAGCTTCACGGGCATGGGCAAGAGCCCACATAGCTGGGCTGCCAAGTGCTACTCCTTCAGTCCCTGCGAAGGTGACATGCCTAAAAGGCAAAGTTCGGAGGAGGAAGCTGCAGCCGCGAAACAGCAACCAGGGACGAAACGTCCCAAGATTGCACCGAAATCGATGAATAAGTCCTTCAGCGAGGTGGCCAAAGGTCACCTTGTATGGGCTTTAATCGATAGAGGTGTTGATAATGGTGCCATCTCCCATACCAAGTGGGACCTGGTAAAACAAAAATTAATGGGAGTGTTCTTTACGATCCTCAGGGAGAATCCAGGGCCACCTCCTCAATGCGATGATGCTGGCTAGTTTCAGGGTCACGTGAAGCTGATGGCTTGCGCAGATGAGCGCTCAGCGCTGCTTCTGAAGCGGGCCATCTAAATGTTAGGAGAGGTCTGGGGAGGTGCTAGGCTCGATGTGGTATTAGTTGATGAGATACCACGGAGGCCTAGATCGATTGCCTGAGGAGATCTTGAAGATCATTCAGTGTTGCAACCCTCAACTGCCCACATAGGACTGGAAAGTTGTGAAGGTTTCGGCTGCTGAAGGGTCCTCAAGGACGGCGATTGTGGTGTTAAACCAGCAATCCTTGGAACCACTGAGGGAGAGGAAATACCTACTATGGTTTAAGTACGGTCGTGCTCCGTGTCTACCGAAGTGATAACAAGGGTAATCCGGCTCCTTCGGTTAGTGAGGCCAAGCAGCCTGAAGAAGGCATGGCTAGTGACAAAGAGGACTTCGTTGATCACTTGGGTGATATGGTTGATGAGGACGTATTTCTGGAATCAGACCAGGAGGACGTCAACATCACAGTGGTCGCCAATATGGAGCATGGTGAAGGTTCTACAGATTAACCTCCACCACTCTAAAGCAGCATCTGCTGAACAGCTCCTCCGTGTGGTAGAAAGAGGGGAGGAGCTGGTGATGGTCCAAGAACCCTGGATTCATAAGGATCGGGCTTGCGGACTTAATCTCAAAGGCAACAAACTACTGTTTGCGAAAGGTAGAGGTAACATAAGATCTTGTGTCTTAGCTAAAAATTCGTTGAATATCTTCATTCTCTCTGATTACAGTGATGAAGACACTACAACCGTTGCTCTCGAGACACGGGACGGTATAGTCTGGATGGTCTCGGGATATATGGCGCATGACCACGGACAGGACCCACCCAATCGGCTCATCCATGATGCAGTAATGGGGGCAGCAGGCACTGGAACTCCAGTCATAATCTGTGCCGATGCCAATGAGCACCGCACTATATGGGGTAGCACAAATACAAATGTAAGAGGTGAGTCACTATTCTCCTTTATTATGAATTATAATTTAGGAAAAGTAAATAGGGCCCGTGAGCCAACTTTTGTTGTTGCAAATAGGTGTGAAGTTCTTGATGTCACGCTGGTTAGCATTGACCACATTGACATGATCGAAAACTGGATGGTTTCTAATGATTGTTCACTTTCTGATCATAGATATGTGGAATTAAGTCTGGTACTTAGGTCTATAGGATCGAGTGCTATGGGGGATTCATTCCTCCTCTTTGGTTCGGACTCTATCTGATCCTCACCGGGTCGACGATATAGGGGGGATCGATGCGGCAGTTAGCGACTTCCTTGGCGTGCAAGCCAATGGTACATAGGGGCAGGGATCGTCCACCGTGGTGGGATCCTGATATTGCGCAGGCAAGAAGAGACTGTCGTAGGTTGTTCAATATGGCTAAGCGCCATGGTAATTGGGCGGAGTACAAGTCTTCACTGAATAGATTCAGAAACTTGGTGAGATCGGCGAAAAGGAGTGCTTGGGGGAACTTCTGTAGCGGCGTGATAGGATCCTCTGAGACAAGCCGTTTACGTAGGATAATGGCTTCGAGCCCTGTTGTCCCGACCTATATCCGAAAATCGTATGGTTGCTGGACTACGACTAGTCAGGAAACACTCGAGGTGTTAATTGACACCCACTTTCCTGAAAACTCCCAAGGGAGCTTGCGGGATCAGGTTTGTGAATCGATGCCCGGTCCTTTGTCCATCCCAATGGACTACGATAGGATTAAATGGACTGTCGACAGCTTTGACCCGTACAAATCTCCGGGTATGGATGGTATAATTTCGGCGGACCTGCATAGGAATTCGACTGTGAGCATACCATGGCTGATGGCTATATACAGGGGATGCGTTGGTTTTTCGTATGTACCTGTAAGCTGGACCTTGTGTAGAGTGGTCTTTATCCCCAAGGGAGGGAAGACTTCTCACACCGAAGCGAAGGATTACAGACCGATTAGTCTTGCATCCTTTCTTCTCAAGACTCTTGAAAGAGTTACCGACATTCACTTGAGGATGACCATCCCTAAGTGTTTACTCTTGACCTCTTAGCATGCCTACACAAAGGGTAGGTCTGTTGAGACGCGTTCAGAGACTGGTAAACAGTGGTACTCCCCAAGGAGGAGTATTATCTTCACTATTGTGGAACCTGACTATGAACACCATGTTGACGAAAATGGAAGCATTTGAATATAATGTCTCAGTGTATGGTGGCTGTATTAAAGGTACTTAGCACCTGGAGCGTATCATGCGGCTTGGGTGTTAACCCGTCTAAGATGGAACTGGTACTCTTCACGAGGAAGTATAGGACCGATGTTCGTGGGGCTGAACATACGGACGATGATGGGAAAGGCAATTGTTGCTATATATGCGTGCAGAGGTGCAATCGGCAAGAACTGGGGCATGGGCCTGAGGTGTGTCAATTGGATCTTTGAAGCTGTAGTAAAGGCGACTCTGTATCACGGTGTTGTCGTATGGTGGACTGCGCTGGACAAGGGCAGGTACCGTGCGATGCTTGAGAAGGTTCACAGACTGGTCGCATTGATGATCACAGGATCAATGCGCTTCACTCCCACCAGAGCGCTGTTTACAATGCTAAACTGGCTGCCGGTGGACACCACGGCCAGACAGATGGCTCTTTGCTTGGCGATACGGTTGAACGCGGCACACGGCTGTTCGAACCGTGACTATGGACACTCCAGAATAATAGGATGCTCGATTGTCCCTGATGGAGTGGACTACTGCACCCCGGAACCTTTCTTTGGTGCGAGGTACGCGACACATATAGCCCACGAAAGTGCGCTGTCGGTCATGGGTACCTTCCATGAACCAGCGCTGGGGGTATACACTGACGGTTCAAGGAAGGGGAAAAGAGTTGGCGGAGGTTTCTACATAGAGGAACTGGGCGTAAAAGTTTCCTTTCGTCTGCCGGATGGATGTAGTGTCCTGCAGGCGGAAATCTCGGCTATAAAGCGGGCAGCCAACTGGCTAAAGTATTATCGCGTATCGGGAGATATACGTATATTTACTGATAGCAAGGCTGTCATTGCCTCTCTTGCGAGTGTCTATACGACATTTAGGTTAACTGTGGAATGCCGGATATCTTTGAATAAGATTGCTGAACATTCAGAGTTAATGCTTATATGGATGTCAGGGCACTTAAACTGCCCGGGAAACCAGATAGCAGATGAGCTGACCAAGGAAGGTGGTCGCATGGATAAAACATTCATTGATCAATTCATTGGCCTTCCAATGGCTCACTGTAAGTCACTCATTCTGCGCGAGAATTATAGAATTGCGCAATAGGGATGGACCCGTGAGTCCACCTGCTCCACATCCAGGGCACTCTGGCCTAGATATGATGAACGGAGAACCAAATCTCTACTAAGGTTCAATAGGAACCTAATCAGGACTGTGGTGTCGGTTATAACTGGACACTGGCCTGTTAGGACCCATGCTAGAAGAATGGGTCTGGAATTCAATGACTACTGTCTCCTCATGATGAGGAGGAAGAGGAAACTGTGCTTCACTTTCTCTGTCAATGCCCTGGGCTACGGGGCATCAGCGAAAAATAGCTGGGAGAACCGGTGTTTTCCTGTTTGGAGGATCTATCAGAAATAGAACTAAGATTGCTTCTTCTCTTCATTAGGAAGACGAATTGGCTCAACCTTGCAGTGACGCCATCTGAGTAACTGCTCTTTGGGATGGGCATTGGCGCTGGGTATCACAAAGGGACCGCTGAAAGACCCAAGTGAGCTGTCTCTCGATGGCTGCCCATGGAACCTAACCTAACCTAACCTATACATAGAATTAAAATAAAATAAATTTATTTTCAATATTGCAACAATGACTTTTCTTTAACATGGGCCTTTGGATTTTGATTAATATGAGATTCAGAATCAAACTCTGAGTCGATTTAACGATGTCCGTTCTTCCGTCTGCCAGTAAACCAGTGTTTTTTCATACAACAAGCTACACAAAAAACTTTTTGACGCGAACGCGACAGAAAGTTGGTTAACTTTTTAAAGCGTTGTGTATTTTTGGCAAGTAATCAGCTGACACCAAAAAATAATAATTTAACCAAGGCGAATTCAACTACAGGTGGTGTCGGAACTACAACAATCCAAAAACAACAGAAACAACAAAAGGTTTTTTGCATTGCATTGTTAGTGTTTACGATCCATAAGTCAACCATTCCTAACAAAACACTAACAAATCAAAACAAATTGGTTCGAACTGTCAAAATCAGATGGCGTTTCGACACCACCTGAGTTGAATTCGCCTTGAACTTAACAAATTTGTGAATCATGGAGGAAAACTTATTGAAGAGTTTATTAAACATACAGTATCGAATAAAAAAGAGCTAAAGCTTGGAATTCTATAGAAAAAAGTGTTAAACAAATAAAAATAACTGATGGAAAAGGTTTTTTTAACACGCGTTGTGTAACTTGCAATTTTTCACGCGCTAAAGGCCGTGTCGGATACAAGTTTATGTCTTTGAAAACTTTGACAACAATCACGCATTGTATGTTAACTTATAAAAGGAGTTGGTAATTTGTACATTAAATTATTTGCTATAAAAATAAAAGTTAAAAATTTAATTGGAAGGTATTTTGGAATGGAATTTGGCCAATTTTATTATTATTATACTAGCCAATTGTCAAAGCGCTCAATAGGATGAGAGTTGGCTAACTTTTTGCTTCGCTCCGCTTTGAAAGTACTTTATGTGACATGTTTCGTATAAGTATGTATATTTTATCTTAGATGTTAAAGCGAATCGGTAACGCAACGCGAAGTAAAAGTTTTATCTGACATGGCCTTAAAGTGTTTTTATTCCTACGCTAATCCCGCGAATCTCTTCGCTTGTCTGCAGGAGACCAGAGTCTCTGGCGGGAATCGAACCCGCAACCCCGGTAGTGGCTCAAATATGTACACTTATCAAAATAATCATGAAGCATTGTGGTAGTAACATCGCTGTGAACAAAACAACTTTTTTCAAACGCAATTAACAACTTTTTTTTGCTTATGTAAATCAACCGCAAACAAAACAATATTGCTGAGCACGTGTATAGTTAAACAAAATATTATTAGAAATAAGCACAAGCAAAAAAATTATTAAAGTAATTTAATATTAAAAACGGCTTATTTTACAAAATTTTAAATATTTTTTATTATTAAGAGAGTTAGATCATATATACAATATATTAAAAATTATGCAAATGGTTTGTTATACAAAAAACTTTAAATTTGCCATTTTATAAAATCTGATAACTGAAATAAACAGGTGGCATTACTACGTCAGATGACGTTTTTTGCTCTTGCATTCAGTGTTACCATTAATTTTAGAGGTAAGATCAGCAAAAACCTATAAGTCACAATTTACACGTTTCATCTTTTGATGCTCAACTTTTTTTCAATTCCCTTTTGAAGATGCCATTATGTTCACACGCAGCAACCGGTTTTAACTTTTTTTGCTTCAAAACAACAACACTTTTGTTCATAGCGAACCAAAGAAAAAAAGATAACAAAAAAATTTACATGCAGCCATTGTTGTGCATATACCTACGAATGAGAACACAAAGCGTACTGCCCGAGTACAGGATCTCCGTACCAACCCCTTTTTTCTTGCTTCCCTCTCCTTAAACCACAAGAGTTAAGCATCAAAAGATGAAACGTGTGAATGTAGACTAATTTTCCATAAAAAAAAATCAGCAAAATCTGCGTCTAGATTTTAAAGTCTTCAAAAAATCTGCAAAACGCATTTAGTACATTTTTTTGAAGCTTATTTAGAATAAGATGGAACAATTCATTTCAAAACATGTGGACATGTTCTGCAAATTGAAATCGATGGAGATTTTCAATTATTTTTTATTAATATATAGCTTCTCCTGATTTTATATTTTTATTATTTTATTTATTTATTTATTTGCAAAATAAACAGTACAACAAGACTTAATCTTATTTAATAGTACTGGGGAGATAAAGGCACATTAGATTATAACATTTACAAAGGTTTATCTTTAAACTTAAAACAATTTAAAAACAAATTTATAAGTTATGAGTAACAGATTTTAATACAAAAGAAAAGTAATAATTATAACAAAAAAAAAAATTTTTAGTTATTTTTGTGATTTTTCGTTAACCCAAGAGGGTAAATATTTCGCATCGAAAGTGCATTGCATTGCTTATTATCTGTATATTAGGAGGAAGTTCATTCCAGAGACGGATTGCATTAACAAAAAAGTGTCTTTCAGATATTTGCTTACGGTATCTTATGGAGTTTATTCTATTGCCCCGATTCGATCTTGAAAATGTTACTCTTTTGTAGAGATAAGTAGGTTGTTTATTAAATATAAGCTTATGTAAAAATATATGTGACGGCCGCATGCATAACGCATTCAGTCGAAATTATGCTGAAACATAATTTCACCCGAAATGGTTTACCTTCACGGACGGACCAAAATAACATTAGCAATATATCCAGGGATCAATTTATTGTTGCCCAGTTTTTTTGTAAAGTTTTGCTAGTTCCATTTGTGTACATACGTATGTATATTCCTTTCCTTTAATTTTGACGTTTAACCGTAATTTTTTTTTAGACAATTATAATAATAAATTTGCACACCGTTTGCAAATAACAATTAAAAGTAAACAACACTTCTTCTTATTTTTTTGTAAAAACTTATCTTGACATTCACTAGGAGGTAATAACACACACTCCTACCAATATTTAAGATAAATAATATCTATGTACATGGTTGCAAAAAAATAGTGCTAGTAAACATGAGGGGCAACATGTATACATCCGCTAGAACGAATCTTTCTCGTTCAGGACACATCGGTGAAAAGAAAAACGCCAAGAGCTCTCAGTCTAAAGATAAAAATAATTTGTGATTTAGTGGGTTGCACTACAAAATAAGCGGTTGGAAACGACTGGGAAAGCGAGCTAACAATCAGGAGCTTTGCCTGGGAGTAATATACGGTATTGGTAAGGGAGAATATACGTGGTTGGTGATAAACTCGGGATATTAATGTCAAACGAACACAGGAGTGCGTGTAAACGGCCCGAAATTCTGTTGGAGCAGCTCCCTCTGCCGGATTGCACAAGATTGACAAATATCTCGAGTGAGTATTTGAATAAAAATATTTCCCATAGTAGGGACAAATAATTACTTCCTATAAAGGAAAAAAACACCACTTGTCTAAGGTACAGTGGAACATGCACAGCGTAGAACTAAAAATATTGAAAAGGAAAATAAATACGTAAAAAAAAAAAAGCAAAACACAGAGAGAAGATAAAAAAAAAAAACTTAATCAATTGAAAAAACGCACATACTAAAAATTTACAATACAAGTGTTTTACAACAAATTGCATGTTATACCTATGTTTGTCCTAATAGTGCAAAACAGTTCCTATTTTGTGACCATAATCGAATTGCGTTTCTCCTTATAATACCAAGTAGTATAAAAGTTTAATAATTAACAACATAAGCGTTATTTATTCTTAGTCCAGTCAAGTAAAACTAACCACACGTAAAAGGAAAACTTACAAATTTTAATATTAAATAACAAAAAAAAGATACCTCAATATAATCTTAAACAAATTTTAAAGATAAATTTTTTTTGTAGAATTTGTGGTACATTTCTTAATAATAAAGACCTAACTAAAGAATTTACAAATTAAAACCAAAAAAAAGTAATTATACTACAAAAAAAGAGAAAAATTATGTTTACTAAAGATTTGATGCAATGCTGAAGAATATTGTGAAATATAAAAAAATTAAATTTTAAGAAAAAGTACATTCTTAGTTTTATTTAACTTTTCCTTAAACAGTTTTTTTATATTAATTTATTAATTACAATTTTGATATTTTTTTTTGTTCATATTGTCTGTATAAAGAAATTTTTGTTCCTATTGTTTATTTAGCAAACATAACTTTTAATTAAATTCCACTTTTAGGTATATGCAAAAAAAAATGAGTTATACGTAAAATATATATTAGCAAAAAAATTGCTAAGTAACAAAATAAATAAAAAAAAAAAACAAAAAAAAAAAAAAACAAAAAGGAATTAACCCCCCCCCCCCCCCCCCCCCTTATATAAACAAAGTCAAGTTCAATTCAATTGATAGAAAAAGGATTAAATTAAATTTAAAAACCAAAAAAGATTACCAACTTTAAATAATCTAGGATTATCTAAAGTCAAGATTTGTTTTAAGCGTACCCTTTAATAGCGTTAAAACTATTACTGTTTTTTTTCACACTAAATCTAGAATAGTAACGAAAATCTTATTTAGATCCTAACCATAAGATAATAAAGTTATTAGTTATTCTACTTTATTTGCTAACTACATTTATATTTGTCATATGCATGTATGTTAAATGGTATTTCCTTTTTTTTAAATAATATCATAAAATTTTATACATACATTTTTTTATATTATACACATAAGTTTTGGTACTAGAAAGTAAGGCAGAGTCATAATAAAATAAAAGTTTGTTTTGTATGCTAATGTTTGTAAATTTTAACATGTATTGAATTTATTAGAATATAGTTGGTTGTGCAGATATGTAAAGGTAAGAAGGCGAAATCTTTTCGAATAGGGACATCTTTTACTACTAGGGCCCTTAAGATGTCTTGGTTGGCTGGGACATGAAAAGGGGTGGGAAGCCTATAGCAGTACCGGTACACCAGGGTACTGACACATGAAAAAGAAAAGAAAATTATCTCCTGCTACATATCGTATTTCTCAAACGTATTTTTTAATGGTTAACATCGGTATTCATAACATAATCTAGGAAAGGGAAATTGGTTTAGAATACTGGCACGAAAGTTTAAATGTAAATGACCCACGGTAAATGAACCGAACCCACACATCCGGCGAGCTAATGCCCGGTACACCGCAAGCGTGCCATATCCGTCAGTCCGTAGGACAGGTGTCGTTACATATAAGTGTACGGCATTTTAAAAGATTTTTAAAAGATACATTATAGATTAGGTTTGAAAACTGAGTTATACTGCTTTATCTTGTTCGTCCATATATATATCTGGCAATGTTATTGTAGGTCACTTTGAGCTTATTCTTGCTTATAGAATCACAACTGGAAAATAACTCACATCCATACATTAAAGTGGGTAGTAGATATGTCTTAGCGAGTAGCATGCGGATGTTAATTGGCGTAAAATACTGTGTCATCCAAAGATTTCTTAACATAGCGTAAGTTTTTCCACATATGGCATTTACATGATTTGACCAGGTGAGATCGTTGTTAAAAATAACTCCAAGGTTTTTGGCACTTTTCACGATTTCAATAGTAGAATGTCCAATTTGGATTGGCGGCAAGCTAGACGGTAAATATTTTGTTTTGCTTATAAGCATTGCCTTCGATTTCTTCGCATTGAGGCATAGACCATTCACTGACGCCCATCTTAATACGTTATCAAGATCGTGATTTAATTTGCTGATACAATCAATAATACCTGATGGGGAACAGCTGATGTAAAGCTGAACGTCATCTGCATACATCTGTACACCACAGTAGTTGAGTCTGGACGGCAAGTCGTTGGAGTATATTGAATATAATAGTGGACCAAGTATTGATCCCTGTGGAACACCTCTTGTCATTAAGCAGCTGTTTGATTTATTAGAACCAACAGAAACGTATTGACTTCTATCACATAGATATGAAGCAAGTAATTTTACAGCTGTGTTTGAAAAATGACACATGTATTTCAGTTTTTGGCAAAGTATTGTGTGTTCGACGGTATCAAACGCCTTTGAATGGTCAAGCAAAACAAAAAAAGATATCATATTGTTATCAATTTTTGACCGAATTTCCTCTGAAACAACGATGAGAGTAGAAATACAGCTGTGTCTAGGTCTAAAACCAGATTGTCTCTCAGAGAGCAGAGAAGTAGTTATGTGGTGACATTCACTAATGCTTTAAACACATTCGAGACAGCAGGCAACACGAAGGCACGACTACAAATGCTGCAGGTTGCAATTGTGGTCACGTAATCAGCTACTGAATTATATTGAAGACGACAGCTACAATTGAAAAAATATAAACAGCTGTGTTTTTTATTATGTATTTACGTTTCAGTGGTGCCACTATCATTTTTAATTTTTATAAATTTAACAACATGCATAATTGCAGACCCGTACACAAACTTAATTGAAGCCTACAAAAATATAAAAACTTATTTATGATAAATTTTTTAACGTAAAAACAAATGAATTTATTAAAAAACATTTAAAATATTTTAATTTTATTGTTTTTGGAACTCATAAAGAATATCATCTTCATGGCAGGTCGAATAAAAAAATCCTAATATACAGTATAATCGCGAAAAAGTAAACTGAAATGTCCTAAGGGTTGTTAACTTTTTCGTCTTATTTATTAACTTTTCTAAATTGTAAAAAAATTCAATAATAAACATATGTACCTATATTTTTTGCAATGACTTAGTTTTCATCTGTACAAAAAAGAAACTTAGATCTAATTTGTACCGGCTACAATTTATAATTAATAATTATACAATCAGTCATGTATTATGTGTTAGGTGCTACAATTGACGTTTGTCAGAAAATTAGTTCTTCAAAAATTTTCAGATAGCGAATTCTGGGTATTTTCTAAACATTTGCCAGCCATCCATTACTGACATTATTGTCTTTTCAGGTTGCAGTTACACGAACTCGCGCTTAGCTATTGATATTGAAATTGGAACAGTGATTGCGCAATTACGTTTTCGATGCTTCAAGAAAACATTTGTACAAACTTGCTTTAAGATCGGCATATTTTGGTCTTTGTAATGCTTTCCTGTATGCTTTTTCCTATGTATTCTTCAAAGCCTCGAAAATTTTGTGACGTTTCGTTTTTATTTTTGAGATGGCAACTTCGGATATACAATAATACAACGCCGATAGTTTTTCTTTAATGTATTTCTCAATTTTGTTTAAACTCTCAGCTTTCAGCTTAAAATTTAATCTAATTTGTTATCGTTTGTGCAAATCAGTACTTTTACTAATACGATCTGAAAAGTTAACTTAGAGTTAACGTTTAGAGCGGCACAGAAGCGCTAACATTTGGTTAACTTGACCGCAAGATTAACTGTATCGCGATTGTACTGTAATTTTTGGGTTCAACGAACTAAGTTTATGAATTATAGGTCGTAAATGTTTCAGAGCACTTTATCAATAGTATAGGAAGAAAAATCTAATCTGAATCTGTAAAGTATTGGTATCATAATAAAGTCTTTCGAAACACATTTCATATGATGTATTAAATATACCGATTTATTAACCCCTTAAGAGGATTTATCTTAAAATTTTGTCGATATGTATAATAATATTTCCTCAAATATAATATGTTATAGAGAACACCCCAAGTTTTTGTATGCTAAATTTTTAGAAACTCCATCATATAAAATCTTAAAGTTATTAGGGTTAAAAAAAATTTATTTTGGAAAACTTCACAATTTATTTATAAGTTTGAGTTAAAATATATAGTGGTAATAGTTTATGCACTTGTTACATATTGAAATATAGTAATATGTAAATATTTGAAAAGTGTTCCGGAAGGCCGAAAACCCGCAATACAGAAAAACTTTATTAATCAAAGTCCTAATAACTTTGGTAACATGTGTATATTATTGTTAAATAATTATTATTATATCGACATAATTTAAAGATAAAGCAAATTTAGTAAAAAAGTCAGTCAAGAAGTATGAGCATTTGAAATGGGCTCTTAATGGGTTAATAAATCGGTGTGCTTTAAACACCATGTGAAAAGCACTTTCAATTTTTCAATGATACCCATACTGCTAAAACTAGGCGCGTTGGCGTGACAAACATCTTCCTATATATCTTCTTTTAAGGATACTAAAAAGTAATAATAATATAGATTTGGTGGTGAGCCGCGCTTATATTCTTGCTTCAATCCGGTTCTTTGCTGTTTATCCAAAAAATTATTATTATATATTATAAGCACTAATTCTTCTAATTTTTGATTATATTAGCAGCACTTTTTCTGTTTTGTAGCGTACAAAAATAGAAATTAGTTTAATCTGACTACAACGACAAAATTAGCCTAGACAACAACCTGCAGCCATTTTGCCGTGTCGTCGCTAAAATAATCATTTCCATATACACACATGTATTCTATTGTTGACATATTGAAGTCGGTAGTCTGCTGTCTCGAATGTGTTTAAAGCATAACTTTTAACGAACCGACAATCGTAATTTTTGTCGAGATATATATTCGCTTGCAGTAGCGATAGTGTGATTCTGTAATTTATTTTTAACGGTTGTTAATAGCTGTAGTTGTTGCAACATCTCTGTCTACAAAATGTTAAAATAAACGAAAAGCACAAAAGAGAATAAAAAAAGACTAATGAAATTGTGCTTAATATACTGTTTTTATATTTTTTTTTGTGAATTTTACATTTAGAATTTTGGTTTTGTTCATAATTTGCTTTTTTTGTACCTTTTGAATTGTGTTTTTGTTCATACATTTACATATATGTATGTATGTAGTATGTATGTATGTAAGTCGGGCCTCAGCCACTTTAAACATAAAATATAAAGAAGGAAATATTTTTTGCACTTTCAACACAGAGAAGTTTTCAAAATTTGTTCGATTTTAATTTCACTCGAATGCGAATTTCAGAGCATGGCTCATAATTTTTTGGATATTTTTACATTTAAAATATCTATCCAAATTTAACTACACAGGCTAAGCAAGTATTAATCACATATTTGACAAGTGATTTAATCTATCAAAAGTCTTATTGAGCAATTACAAGAGATCAAATATTGCAATTATTAAAGATATATATACCTTAGTATGTACATAGGACTGGCGATATTAATGTTTAAGACAATGCCAATTTTTAAATTACATTTTGTGAATAAAATTCCTACTAATAGCTGCTCTGCACTATCACACAAGTCTTATAGGTTTAAAAAAAATAATACAAACCAGTCATGATAAGTTGTTATTGTTTATTGAAAATTTTCAAACAATAATTAAATCAGGGTAGCATTTTCGAAAAAAAACTTAATATTTAAGGGATAGTGTATAACGGCCTTAATGAATCAATTTCCAATCGGTTCGACATTTTTTAAAACTTTTTTTTTTAAACTTTTCTTGCGCAAAATTGGTTCGCGTTATGTGACAACCGTTATATATTTTTTTCTAACGTTGTTTATAACGGGCTTTTTTCTGCATTTCATTTGAGATATCACAATTTCAGACTAACTCAACCTGAACCATTGAAAGATACACAATTGAGCATCGCGTTAAAGTTATTCAGGCTTGTTAGGATAATGGGCGTTTAAATCAAAATGCGTATCGTAAAAATCATCTTCAGTGATGAGGCACATTTTCCCCTCAGTGAATTCGTCAATAAGCAGAATTGCCGCATTTGGGCGAATGATAATCCAAGAGTGATTGTCGAAAAACCAATGCAACCACAAAGAGTGACTGTTTGGTGCGGTTTATGGGCTGGCGGCATCATCGGGCCGTATTTTTTTTCAAAATGAGGCCGATCAGGCAGTTACTGTGAATGGTGTTCGCTATCGTGAGATGATAACGAACTTTTTATGGTCCGAATTGGAAGATATGGATGTGGACGAAATGTGGTTTCAACAAGACGGTGCCACTTGCCACATAGCTAACGAAACAATGGCTCAAATGTCGTGGCGATGTTAATTGGCCACCAAGATCATGTGATTTGACACCATTGGATTTCGTTCTTTGGTGTTATTTGAAAGAAAAGATGAACGTCGATAGGCCAGCAACAATTCAAGAGCTAAAGGATGAGATAATTCGGCACATTAATGGCATAGAACCTCAATTATGCATCAGTGTGTAGAAAATTAAATTTGGACCATCGGATGGAGGTGTGGCCATTTGGTAACGATATTTTGTTCCATACATTCAGTCCATTTTTCAATGAAAATTTCAAGAAAGCGATTTCATGAAAGTAAATGACAATAACTAAGCAGTGCTGCCAATTAAAATTGTTTTTTTTTTTTCGTATATATAAAGAATTTTAATATGTATATTTTTTTAACTAAATATCAAGAACACAATGATTCTAATTAAAATTTATAAATATCATGAAAACTAATAGAAATAAATATTATTTTAAACGAATGCCTGAAGTTCGGCGTGAATAATTGGCTCGGTAGCTCTGAAACTTTAAATAAGCAACACAATAAAAAAAGAAGAAAATTTTTTGATAGATATAAATGCAGTGTAAGTGCAACTCGTCAGCCGTTTATAAGCTGTATCAACGGCGAATTCAAAATATAATTCACAAACGTCAAAAATAATTTTGTTCATGTTTTGCGCCAAAATAACCTAAAGAATTTCTGAGAAAAATGTTTGCCTATGGTCGGCTGTTTTTGAAAACAAATTAAATTGCAAAAACAAAATACATGTGGCTTTTTGTAATTGTAGAGTTGCACCAAGTCGAATTCATGCATACGGTGGTGTAGATACTACAACAAGTAACAACACCAAAAGCACAACAATGTATTTTTTTGTTGCTTTCGTTGATCGATATTTCAAAAACACAAGCAACTTTTGACATTTCTCTCTCTAAGTATGAAAAAAGTAGCACAGCTATGCTTTCAACGCCACCTGAAAAATGAATTCGCCTTGAGTTGCACTTACCTCATTAAATTCGCCTTGCAAGCATTTTTTACATTTCTCTCTCTAAAGGCCGGTATTCACTATCCTACATAATCGTACGATTCTATCACACGAAAATCTGACCGAATTCTATACGACATAAAAAAATGTCTGCAAAATCTGCTGTCAACGCCACACTATCCCACAAAAAAATGCAAACTCAAATGACTCTTCTACTTTACAAGAAAATGCAACTATCAAATAATCTATCATTTTATGAAAATTTTCATAAACATTTGCAAATCGGACAGACTTATCGAAAAAATCTGTCACTCAATTCATTTTTAAGCCACACTGTCATATATGAGCACACACGACTTTTTTGACATATCGTGCGACTAAATAGGATAGTGAATACCGGCCTTAAAGCGACCCATTTTTCAGGTGGCGTTAAAAACACATATGTGCTACTTTTTAACACAACTTAGAGGGAGAAATGTCAAAAGTTGCTTTTTTTTTGACAAATCGACCAACGAAAGCAAATTTTGAAAAGCACTAAGAACAGTATAAAAAGCGCCGAGTTAACGTTGTATAATTTGGCATTTAACCCCGGGTCTCCACGTTGCAATATTGCGCAATTTTTGCACTTCTGATTGCTTGAGCAGTTATTGCTTACACCCAATTTTCACGATGATTTAAAAGACATGTCTTTTTTGTATTTCTTTTTTAAAGAAACTTCCAAAAACTTGTTAAATTTTCACCATGTTTCTTTTCTTTGCAGTCAGAGCTGATTTTTTCTTAGTTTCTTATTCGTAACAATATTAAAAATTTCGTTATTCCACATAATTTTGATATATTTTGAATTTTTTTTAATTAAAATTTTTTATATTTCTATATTTTAATAAGCACATGTCATTTTGAAATAAGAATAAAACAGAAATTAAAAAACACAAATAAGTGCAAAGAGGAATGTCAAAAAAGAAACACAGAAATACGATTCATGTCTTTTTTTCTACCCTGCTTACTTCTCTACCCCGCTCACTATCAAACAAAAAAAGTCATGATTTTAAAATAGGGGAAAAAATCATCGTGAAAATTGGGTGTTAGCAATCTGGTGTTAAATCAGTTGTCATTTATCAGAAATTTCATTTCTCTATACGTTTGCTTATGGCACAGCATTTTCATATAGCACAAGGCTAATTCAGAAATGTAAGTGCAACTCGTCAGCCGTTCATCAGCTGTATCCACGACGAATTGCAAATATTTTTGCCAAACGTCAAAATATACTTTTGTTTATGTTTTGCGCCAAAGGAACCGAAACAATTTTTGAGAAAATTGTAAGCAAATTATTTAACTAACGCGAATTCCAAAAGGTAAATGCAACTCGACAGCTGTTCATCAGATGTCTACGGCAAATTGCAAATATAGCTCACAAACTTCAAAATATATGGCCTGTTCGGAAATGCATCACTGCGCTGCATCTGATGCGCATCTATGATTAGCTTGCGATGCTCATGCAAATCAGCTTGTTTGCCGCCCGTATTGGTTATATTATTGAACACAATATGCATCAGCAATTTTTGTGATGCGTGTTTTAGATTTGTTTGCGCATCATCTGCATTTGTTATGTATTTTCGAAAAGCTGACATTTGCAATGATGCTTAACCGAACGCGCTGGGCATCAGATGCAGCTCATTGATGCATTTCCGAACAGGCCCATACTTTTGTTTGTTTTGCGCCAAGATAACCGAAAATTTTTGAAAAAGAAGTTGATTGAAAAGTTTGAAAAATATTATTTTTATAATAAAACAAATAAAAAGTAGCAAATAATTAAAGTGAAATTATGACTTTCTTTCTTTTTTAAAATAGTAAAAAGTTTTATTTTAAATAAAAAAAACATGCGTGGTGTTTGCCTTAAATTAATGTGATGGAAACTTTTTCCGAGTACCCAGTGAAGCAGCTGCTAGAAAAAAAAGGGAGAAGAATTTTGGCAGACCTTTTAAAAAAGAATCCGTAGTGTTTGCTGACCATTTTTTGTGCTATAAAGATAGTCGATAATCTTCGTGGTACAAACATGGAAATAGAAAAGGAATTAGATAACATTTTTAAAAATCATTAATTGCTGTAAATTAAATAAAAGAAAATATTTAAACTAGAGTGCATATGTACATATGTATGTGCATTAGAATTTTATTTATTTGCAATTGCTTTTTAAAATTCCTACATAAGATTTGCTAATTTCTGTGTTTCATCGACGGTTATCGCATTATAAACAGATGCTCGAATACCCCCTATCGAAGGATGACCTTTCAGTTGTACACACTTTGTACACTTTCAGCTTTGCTTAAGAAATGTTCATCTCCCTGAGCGCTGCCAATTCGGAATGGTACATTCATGCAAGAACGGACATTTGCATCGACTGGGCAACAGAAAAATCCATTTCATTTGTCAATTATATCGTAGTCAGTTTAGATTTTATTGCCGAGTTTTTGAACATGCCTTCAACAGCACCATTACGTTTTATCCATTTAAACACTAAACCCATAACATAAATGCTATTAAGGGAATGCAAGTGGAATATAAACAATTACCATTACCCCAAAAGTTGGTGGAGTGTTTAGTAGCAAGTCATTTTATGCATTAGCGCAAATTTAATACAGGCGGAGTTTCCCTATATAACACCAAAGCGCTTTTCATCGATCTTTAGAAATTAAAAGTTAGAAGATATATCGCAAACTAAGGGCACATCGTTGGGAATTTCTGGCACAAAATCAATTGTACATTTAGCAAATTTTGGTAAAACCAAATTATCGTTACCATACTGGGCAGCTTCCTTAGAAGACCAAGAACCAGTCCGACATGATCAGCAGTGCCTGTGCTTCAAATAAGATTCTTGCATACTGCTGAAAATTGGCCTGTGCCACCTCCCTGCGTTAACAATAATTTATAGTTATCTGGTATATCAAACAGTTCCCTCTACGTTTTGATGGCTTCTTTATGAATTTTATCGTACCCAAAATTTTTGCCTTGGTCAGCTGTTTTTGACAACAAGCAATTATATTGCAAAAACAAAAAAAAAAATGTGGCCTTTTTGTAGTTGTAGAATAGCACTTACCTTTTTGAATTCGCCTTCTATTTGACAATGTAACTTACAACACGGTGGAAAACTCTGTAAACAGCTGGCAAAGAAAGCTCACCTCCTTATTCCATCATGGTACTCTGAGCATGGCCCAATTAGTAGGTCTGCTCGAAACGCCTGCTGATTTTATGAAGAGTTGTGTTTTTATCGTTTAATTGTTTTTGACATCTTGTCAATTTTGTACACAAACAAATGCATTTGATCTTGACTTCCTTTTTGTTGTTGTAGTTTTGCGCAGACCTACTAATTGGGCCATGGACGAGAGCTACAATTGAAAAAACATAGACATCTGTTTTTGCTTATTATGTTTTTATCATTTTTTATTTTTTTACTTTTATAAAATGAAACAACATGCATAATTGCATACTCGCACACAAACTTAATTTAAGCCTCTAAAATTATAAATACTTAATTATAATACATTTTATAACGTAAAATTAAATTCATTTATTAAAAAACCTTTAAAGTAATTTATTTCTGTTGTTTTTGAACTCGTTACGAATATCATCTTAACGGCAGGTTAAATAAAGAAAAATGCTAATATACATACATATATGAATACATACATAACTTTTTTTGCGCCAACGTACGTGGCTTAGGAATTATAGGTCGTAAGAGTTTCAGAACACTCTATCAATATCTCCATAGGTAAACGTTGGCGTCATTAAAAAGTACTTTGAAATATCTTCCCATGATGTATTAAAAATTACCGATTTATTAGCCCGTTTAGAGCCAATTTGCGCCAACGCAAGTGGTTTAGTAATTATTGGTCGTAAAAGTTTCATCAATATATCTTAAGGTGCAAACCTGTGCACGAGAAAAAAATGGGACCCCCTCTGGAATTAAAAAAAAAGCAAAATTTAAATGTAAGCGGGCTGAGGCCCGTGGGATCTAAAAACCCGCCCCGCACTTAGTGGCATGTGTGTGTACTCAAATTAAAGGTGATCGTGCAAGAAAAACGAAAACAATAAAATTTAGGGTGGGCGAGATTCTGGGGCCCTCTGGGGGCAAAAAAGTGCACCACACTTATATCTATGTGTGGGTACTCAAATTAAAGGTATGTTATTTGCTCGATTGTAATTTGTTTTTATTTCGTTAGTTTTAATGTGCTATGCGCTACTTTTTTCTAAAAAATTTTACAATTTTTTTGTAAATAAATCTTTTTTGCATAGCCGGCCTTTGGCCGTGCGCAAGGATTTCCTCATTTATTGTATAACAAATACTGTCTTCACTAACTAAAGCATCTTTGCATAGCCGATCTTCGCCCGTGCCTTCGCTCAGTTTTTTGAGTGTTTTTCATATAAATTTAACTGCACGTTTTATCACTTGTGTTGTAAAAACAGCACATAAGACTATTTTGTCCCTTTTATAAAAAAGTACACCTTTTTCTTCAAAATACCATTGTTGTGTCCCCTTATTTGGAAAACGTCCTTTTTGAACTATATATTTTTCAACGGCAACGCTGTTTGTTATGTCTGTTAGGGATGGGCAAATTGAAAAAAATATATCGATATATATCGTATCGATATTTTTTAAGAGTATCGATATATATCAATTAAAAATATCGATGTATCGAACGTATTAAGAAGAAATTATTACTATATTTAAAAACTTAATATACCTATGACAATACATTTTTACATAGGCACAAACGTATTACTACATATTACAAAAAAATTTTAAAAAAGTAAAGAATAAAAAAAGTTTTTTCTTATTCACCATATAAAATTTAAAAAAAATAATTAGGATTATATAATGCCGGATTATATACTGCCGGTAAACAAACTTGTAACACATACTATACAAGTTAACTGTGCAATATATTATTATTAATATATAAGAACATGCTCAAATAAAAAATAAAACAAAATATTTTTTTTATTATTGACATTCCAACTTTCATGAGTCGATTCTTTGCATAATTCTAGGAACCCTTTCCAGAATATTTTTTCCGCGCTTATTTTTTGTTGTCATCTCTTAAAAAACCAAGACAAAACTGACCTGTGTAATCTATGAAAATGTACAATAAAAAAAACGCCTTTATTTTCTTAATATTAGTTTAAAAAAACCTATGATGCAATTCTTAAAAAACAACAGTATTGTAAGCAGTTGATCAACGGTTATAATGTTGAATTTGATTATAAAGTGATCTTAAAAATATCGAATTCGATAGTCGTAGATAAATATCGATATATCGGTATTTTTAATATCGGCGATAAGTATCGATTAAATTTTTTTAAATATCGATATTTGGATATATCGATATTTATTGCCCATCCCTAATGTCAGTATCATGGCCCAATTAGTAGGTCTGCGCAACACTACAACAATGCAACACCCATTTTGTTTGTGTAAATTATGTTAAAGATGTCAAAAATAATTACAACAAAAACAATTGCACGATAAAAACAACTCTACAAAAAATCTGCAGGCATTTCGAGCGGACCTACTAATTGGGCAATGGTCTATTTTATACGAAGAACTTTGGAGCTACATAAGGGAAAACATTTGTAATATCTTTAAGAATTAATAAAAGAAGTGAAGAAGTCATCATAGATCAGCCAAAACAGAATAAATCTATATTGCAGTAATGTCTGTTGGAAATAATATACGGCATGCTTTTCATAGTTTGGCCTCATTGAGTACGTACCAGTTATCACGTAGGACGAGAAAACGTCATGTACAAGGATTTCTAATAGGTGCAGGATTTACAACATTTATATCTATGATCGCGGCACATATGGAACACAGGCGTCGTAAATTAAATACGTCTGCTTATATGGCTGAGCCAATTACAGTGGCGGAAGAGTTATTGAATAATGAAGATGATATGAAAGCAAAAATGGAACTAATGATTATGAAAATACAAGCTGATTTTTGCAAAGCTTTGGAGGCAGAAGAATATGCGGGTCAGAAGTTTAAAGTTGATAGATGGCTGCGCAAAGAAGGTGGGGGCGGCATTACCTGTGTTCTTCAGGATGGTGAAGTTTTTGAGAAGGCCGGTGTAAACATATCTGTTGTAAAGGGAAACTTGCCCCCACAAGCTGTTCAACAAATGCGTAGTCGTGGTAAAAATCTTAGTGAAGGAACGTCTTTACCATTCTTTGCTGCCGGCGTAAGTGCTGTTATACACCCTCGCAATCCAATGGTTCCTACAATACACTTTAACTATCGATACTTCGAAGTCATCAACAATGATGGTTCCAAGCAATGGTGGTTCGGCGGTGGCACCGATTTAACTCCCTACTATTTAGAGGAATCAGATGTTGTTCATTTCCACAATACACTTAAAGCTGCCTGCGATGAAAGTGACATTGAATATTACCCAAAATTCAAAAAATGGTGTGATGACTACTTTCGTATAACTCATCGTAATGAAAGCAGAGGTGTTGGTGGCATTTTCTTTGATGATATTGACACACCGAGCCAAGAAAAAGCCTTTAAGTTTGTTTCGGATTGTGCAGGGGCGGTCATACCATCTTATATGCCTATTGTGCGACGTCATAAAAACGATGAATATAGCGAAAAAGAACGTACATGGCAATTATTGCGCCGTGGTCGCTATGTGGAATTTAACTTGATCTACGATCGTGGAACAAAATTTGGTCTTTACACTCCTGGGGCGCGATATGAAAGTATATTAATGTCGTTGCCCTTAACCGCACGTTGGGAGTATATGCACACACCATCCCCTGATTCTAACGAAAGTAAATTGATGGATGTTCTAAAAAATCCCAGAGATTGGATAAAAGTTGATGTAATTCTACCTGCGACTGCTGCGTAAGTAATCATAAATGAGAATAAACATCGATTGAAACAATCGGATAAAAAAATGCTGCCTACAATAGTTGTTATAAAAACAAAATGAAATGTTTATACTAGTTAAGTGCTGTTTATTTGCATCACAGAGTACTATAGTACTCTGTCGTTTGCATAAGTTCAAAAATATTTAAATACATACATACTGGGTCTTCCAGTCGGGATTGGTTTATCTGAATTTTTTTTTATTCCTAATATACCTATAAAAACTTTAAACATTATGAAAAAAAACTTTATTTTCCATTTAAAATACATATTTCATGAACTCGAAATTTTTATTTTGACGCTTTTTGGAAAAATCGACACGTAATATTCATACATATCTAACCGCTGTAAAAATAGGTGCGTTTGAGTACTTTTACAGTAAAATGCAGTAAATAAGTAAACTTAAAAATTTTCTCTCACAAAAAGCTGTTGTCCAGAAAAGTACGCGAACGCAAAATTTGTAATAATTCGTAAAATAAAAACAACAGCTGATGGCAAATAATTGAAGTTTTGAAAAATGTTTACACTTTTGACTACTTAACTCGTTTTCTTATCGGTACTCGATTAAATACTTTTTATAACACGAATGTTTTTGGAAAATACAAACAAGTTATTTTATGTAATCTTTCATATTTGTTTGTTTTTTATTTTATTTGAATTTGCTAATTTGTGTCCGGCTAAATTTGATCAATAGTACACGAATACTTTTTTTTACTATTTATAACTGTAAAAACAAGGGCTGTTCTAAGTACCCGAGTACTTGACACTTTTACAACTCCACAAAATTAACATAACAAAACAAAGTTTCAAAAGTTGGTATTTAGCCATATAAATTCTTCACAAACAAGTTTAATTAATTAAAATTTATTTACTTTTGTTTTTATTTCCACTTTTCTTTTTTTAAACAATTTTTTCACAATTTGTATGCTTTTTGTTTGTTACTTTTGTTTGTTTACCTTTTGAAACATATGGTTTTTTGTTTTACTAAATTTTACTGCAAAAATTTATGCAGTAAAAATTTGTAAGTACTCAGTCAAGAACTGTCACTTTACGCTCTCAATTTGTGTTCTCATTTACTGCATTTTGTGTACGCGAACGCAATTTAGTAAAATGCAGTAAAGTTCAGTAAAAAATAGTAAAAACTTTTGTGTTCTCGAACGCAGCTAATGTGTTATTTTGTCAACTGGTAATGTAAAATTAAAAATATTTTTGCTTCTACTGAAAATTTTTATATTTTGAGTTAATATATTACCTATTATAATGAAAATATTCTTTTAAATCGGTGATGAGGGAGTCGCTGGAATGCTCGAAGGCTTTATTTTTTCTTTTTTCTATGGTTAAATATAGTAAACATATAAGTAGGTATAATAACTTGTAATACGAATTAAATTGGCCTAAGGCTATATGGATTATAATGAATGAATAAAAATAAAATAAATACATAATATAATACAGTATTGTTGAACAAGTGCGCTATATTATTTATTTGTAAAAAAATATAATATATTCCATATTTGATTATTGATAAAAAAAATTACACCATTTTCAATTACATTTTCCAAATGTATTTTCAATATTTTTTTAAATTTCCAAATGTATTTTAAAATTGTCCAAATGCATTTTCAAACTATCTATTTGTATTTAAAAATTTTAAAAATGTATTTATTTTAAAATTATTTAAATGTAAATTTGAATTGTCTAATTGTATTTTAAAATTTTGTAAATGTATTTTAAAAAATTGTTTACAAGAAAACATTTGCACAATTAAAAAATACAATTGGACAAATTCAACAAAAAAAATTGGAAAATTTTAAAATACATTTGGATAATTTTCAAATACATTTGAAAATTTTTAATATACATTTCGATTTTAAAAATACAATTGGAAAGTTTTAAAATACAATTGGAAATGATTCAGTTCAAACTTCTTAATTGCGCGTATTAAAACTAAGTTGAGAAAAATACCCATCTCATGATTTCAAGTAGATTTTTAAGAATATTAAAGCATACAATATTGTATCTGCTAAACTCGAGAATCGGGATTCGTTTTATCCCAAAAATCCCGGGATTTCCCGAATGGAAGACCTAGTATATACATTAATACTATTTACTATATATCATAGTATAAAAATTACTTATTCTTCCATGCTATATATTACTTTTATTGAAGTACATACATTAGAGCGACTCAAAAAAAAAAAAGTGATTTTGTTACCCCTCTGAAAATAAAGGTTGATATGTTTTATGATGATTCCAAAAATATTTTGGTTCTAACGTTGACCATCCGTGAACTGGACCATTTTTAAAAAAGGTCTTTTTTTCAGTTTTTCGAATTTTTTTTGTACTTTGCTCCAAGACGACATAAATAAAATTTGTTATCATCGAAAAGGGTTTTTGAAGCAGCATCCAATGGTATATAAAACTTTACCATTTTGTTTATCAATATTCTAACTGCCTATTTCCGATGTACGAAAGAATTATTTACTTCTTAAGGTACGTTCAGACTAATGAAATATTTAACGAAAATATTTGTTCTGATATTTGCTTCAAACTGTGTGAAACAAAAAAATATTTTGTTAATGTTCAAACTAAGCTCAAATATTTGATAATTTTTGTTTGATGAAACAGTTGGTAAACAGTGTTAAATAAAATAAATTAATTCATGTTTGCCATGCGTTCAGACTATTTGCATCAAATAATTATTTAATGAAAGTGTTCAAAAATAAAAATATATTTCTCAAATGGTAAAAATGAGCGCAAAAGCTAATTTATTTATTTTATTCTGTGGAATAAAATCTTTTAGTGTTAGAACAGGAGAATGTAGAAGAAAAAAATGGAAGCCACTGGGTAACGGGAACATGGCTTAAATTTGTGAAAAATTGCAAAGTTGGAAACAAACCCCTAAATATATTTGAAGTCGCTAAATCAGTTAAAAAACAAAATGTCGAGAAAAAATTTTTTTGCAAAATAGCGAAAATTCGCGAACAATTTAGATATTTCAAACATGCCATAAAATTTATTAAAAGTGCCTAAAACTATAAGGAATGGAAAAAATTCGATAAAAATTGCTAAGTTAGCGGTAATTCGCAAAAATTTGCTAATAGCGGCACGATAGCAGTCTAATAAATATAAAAAATCTTTAAAATTGTAAAGAATCCGGAAACTTACAGGAAAAATTGCTTCTATCCGGAACATGGCTAAAATTATTTGTCGTTGTTTGCTCTTACAATTTTTTTGTAATATCAAATAAATGTTTTCTCAAAAATTACTAAAATATTTGATTTTTTGTGTTCACACTATGTGAACATTGGACAAATATTTGTTTGCCGGCAAATACTTTTATTTGCTCAAAATCAGCTGTTATTTTATTTGATACTCAAAAATATTTTGTGTTCAGACTACGTTAATGAAATATTTGATGTTTGCTTTCAAAATATTTCATCAGTCTGAACGTACCTTTGCAAATACATTTAAAACAAAAACAAAGTTTTTAGAATTTGTTTTTGTTTTAAATGTAGTTGTTCGAAAGAAGGAATTCTTTCGCACATTGGAAATAGGTTATAATATGCCTTTTTAATATTTTTATGTCCAGAAATAATGATGCAATTTTGTGTATTCTAGATACTGGGTACAAAAGTGTGCAGCACCAACACACATCAAGCTGATGCAAAACTTCATTGTTTTAAAAATTGACTGTTTTAATTAAAGTAAAAATCAGAATTTCTAAAAATAAAAAATCATCATTTGAGATAAAAATCTTTAATCATATTTTTGTTAAAAAAAAAATAATCCAAAATATGATAAAATCATCATTCTGGCAACGCTGTTTATATATTATATTCAAACAAGAGAAAACAAAAATTTGTCAAATTAAACTTTGTGTGTCTGAGCACCAAACAAAGTTTAAAAGAGAATTCAACAGACTTCGTCAAAGTAAACTTTGTCTGTCTGAAAGGGGACTTAGTGTCGATTTATTTTATGATGATGAAAATGAAAACTCTTGTACAGTGTGCTACGTATAAGAAGAAAAATTCGTGATGATTGCAACCCTCTGGAACTACCTAATGCCAAGTAAGAACTTCTAATAAGTTACGGAACTAAATAATAATTTTAAATTTGTAGATTTAAAAGTTATATTTAATTCTAGCGCAAATTTGTCCCATATATCTTTACACTGATTTTTGGTCATAACAAATTTTGGTTTTCCATGTGCAATCTCTGGGTTTTTTCCATTAGATTAAAAAGCTTCTCAAATTGTGCTTAGTTGTAATTTTCAAAGATCTACGAATGTATATTCTAATATACAGTATAACACATTTTTCTACTTACGGGGTTTCCATTGTTTTTTTTTTTGCTTTTAAAAATGAAAGTCAACTGAAACTGAAAACAACTCAACTACTAATAAGCAGTTGTGTATTTATAACGTTTCAGTCGACCAAACTTTTACAAAGTTGAAAACAGCAATACCACGAAAAAACCAGATACACAACTGAAAAGCCAACTGCCAGTCGAGTTGAGAATGGCAATGCGAATTTACCAAAGACAACCCAACTGTTACAAAAGTGGAGAACCGCAATAGGGGCATTAATTCGTTTTATTATTTTCACGCTTTTTTGTGACAAGCAGTGCACCTGGCGTTTAAACCTGATTCGGGTACGCTGAATTCAGTGGTGCTAACCGTTTTTTATGTTATCTCTTGTTTTCGAGTTACATATACCGTTATTTCGAATATGGGGGAGGTTGCACAACCTATATTTGCATAACGTTAACGTATATGTGTGAGGGGTGAACTAAAAAATTGAGAACACTCTCTCCAGTTGGCATACTAGTTGTATACTATGGGTACAAGCAAGAATGATAGAAGAAAGATTACGACAACACGAATCAAAAATTGAATTTTCTGCGCAGGTGGGTTAAATGACGTCACGAAACATACACGAATAGGTAACTCCAGCTTGGGTTAAGCTACGTCATCTAACGGGAAAACATGCGCATGGCGTAATCTCTTTTTATATCATTCTTGGGTACAAGTACATGAATTCGCCTTGTACAGGTACTTAACTCAAATGTCAAGGTACTTAGTACATGGTTGTATTAGTAAGATTTTTTAAATGTATTGGCATTAGAGATGAGCGATATTTCTGTACCTGTGATTTAATCACTGTTACTGAAAAATCACGAATCACAGTTGTGACCAAATTTGTCAAGTAACAGGTACTTTCTAAGTCGTTCTTTTTGTATTTTGTTACATATACAAACTTCGAGGACAATTTCCAGGAAGAGAGAGCCTTAATGGCCGCTTGGCTATCAGTAAATATCGCAATGCTATTTCCTATCATTCCCTTGGAATACACTTGGTGATCTTCCCATGGCTATCGAGATTCGCGTGTTAGGTCCAAATACCCCAGCACCCACCCCATGCTCCGATTTGGATCCTTCAGTATACCAGCGTAGTCCCTGGTTACCATCACAGGGATTTCCACTGTCCCAAGCTTCCCCATTTGGCAGGATCGTGCTAAACCTTTGTTAAAGCTCAGTTCCGTGGTCTTAATGTCCGCCCTTGTGCAGACCGATAGACCAGGAGCTAATTTCATCAGCCCAGCGTGTCCGTTGACCCCATCTGACAGTCCGGATGTTTCTTGGATCCTAAGGAGACTCGATATTGCCACCTTCCTTATATGGATGTGTAATGGCAAGATGCCCAAGATAGTCTCATGTGCCGCTGTTGGACATGTGCGCATCACCCCCGTCAGGGCTACACAAACCATTCTCTGTAGCCTTCCGCACTTTTGGATCGCCGACACCTGCTGGATCTTTGGCCACCATACCAGGGATCCATAGGTGATTATCGGTCTGATCATCATAAAATAAAGCCACTTAATCATGCTAGGGCCAAAGCCCGAGGTCTTCCCAAAGAAGCTCTTACAGAAGGCCTCCCAGAAGGCCCTAAGTTCCTTCTTCAGGGTCGCATCCAAGTGCGAGTTCCAATTTAGCCGTTTATCCAGAACAATTCCCAGGTACTTGACTTCATTGGAGTACTCGATTTCCGTCCCATTCACTGACAGCCTACCCAGTCTGTGGTTATACTTTCTCGTGAACGGGACCACGACCGCTTTTTGGGGGTTGATTTTCAGTCCCCTTTCATGGCACCATTTGAGAACCTTGTCGAGAGCACCCTGCATCACCTCAGTGATTGTTCTCTCGAATTTCCCGGTCACAATGATGGCCAGGTCGTCCGCATTACCAATGGCCCGCAGACCGTATTCCTCAAGTCTGACGAGCAGGTCATCAATCACAAGGCACCATAGCAGGGGAGAAAGTACCCCACCCTGTGGACAACCTTTAACAGCACTAATGCTGATGCTAGCGTCATCCCAAGAGGCGGTGATACTCCGTTGTCTCAGCATGGCGCCAATCCAATTGATGGTGCAATCATCTATCCGTTTTTGCGACAAAGCATCCGTGATAGTCGTAACTTGTGTTGTCAAAGGCACCCTCCACGTCAAGAAAAGCACATAGTGCAATATCCTTGTTCTGTGCCTTCTCTATTTGCAACCAGATGGTGCAATGCCTCTTTCCGTCGACCTGCCCTTTTGATAGGCGAACTGCGTTCTGTGCAATGGCGCGGATATTCTCAGCTTGTCCCGGATGTGCAGGTCTAGTAGCTGCTCAACAGTTTTAAGCAGACCAATTAGCGGGTCCATTATAATATTAAGACTTTCCTGTAGTAATACCGGGAAAATCCCGTCACCACCTGGTGACTTGTAAGGGCTAAAGGAGCCAACTGCCCAGCGAACCCTATCCTTATCGAAAATTCTACCGGCCAATCCCGTGGCTCGTCCAGCTCCTGGTATTGCCGCTTCGATCTCAGCGTATTCATTGCCAGTCACAATAGTAGAGCCTGGAAAATGAACTTGTAGCAGGGTTTCCAGAGTTTCCCTACGATTTGTAGTGAAGGTACCATCTATTCTCTCCACCAGGCCCACTCCATTTGAGTGTCCTTTGGCCATTACGCTATGAAGCCTTGCCGCATCAGGGAGGTTTGCTATGCCACTGCAAAAGCTCCTCCATGTATCCCTTTTGGATTTGCGTAAGGATCTGTTGTAATAAGTAAGAGCACATTTGTACTCCTGCCAATTCTTAGTCTTTTTTGCCTTGTTGAATAACCTTCTGACCTGTCGCTGCTTCATGTCGAGCGTGTCGTTCCACCAGGGAGTTCTACGGCTGGAGCTGAAGCTGCGTATGGTCGTGCTCTCCCGAAAGGATGAGATCAGTGTATCCTCTACAAGGTTGGCTGCTAGCTTAATATCATCGACTGACCCGATGTCGGTCATTAGGAGCCCAGCCTTTCGGCTGACGAGGGACTGGAACTCCTTCCAGTCCGTTCGTCTAGGATTAAAAGCGCCTTTGCGCAGATCCGCCCTACCCGGTATGTCGAACCGTATGTGTTGATGGTCCGACAACGAGGCCTCATCCGTTACCCGTTAGTTACGAATTGAGCCTCGCAGGGCGCCGCTGACCAGTGTGAGGTTCAATACCTCCTCTCTGATTGCATTAATAAAGGTCGGCTTGCAGCCGACGTTAGCTATGTCTAAGTTAGTGCCTACCAGATAGTCTAGTAATAACTCACCTCTTTTGTATATGTCACTGCTACCCCAAACGGTGTGATGAGCGTTGGCATCGCAGCCAAGAATTAGCTGCTTACCATGCATACTGCAGTGACGTACCAGGTCCACCACCTCCTTCGGTGGAGCAAATTCATTCTCGCCGGGGAAGTATGCCGTCGCTACGACGATCTCCGACGACCCCCGTTCTATGGGTATATTGATCTGTGCAGCCACTAGATCTCTGAAAATAAAATGTCAATGGAATTATATCAACACTCTTGTCGACAAGTAACGCAGTGCGAGGCTTGTCCACTGACCGATCATAGATCAACTTACTTGAGAGGGATTGTAGTCCCCGGACCAGGCCACCACTGACCCACGGCTCTTGCAAAAGCGCAAGACCGATGTTCTCCTCGGCGAATATCCTACACAGTGTGGCCGACGCCCCTTTGGCGTGTAGGTTCGCCTGTAGCACCCTAATGGTGCTCATCTCCATCTCTTATGGAGCGCTGCACCAAATCCCCTAGCCTGTTGCGTCGGGGTCCCTTCCCTCTTGAACCTTTGGTCGGTTTTTCCGGCCTTTCCTGAGGGTTGGTTGTGCTGCGTTTGGCCGAAGGCTGAGGCTTTCGTTTATTTTCCGCCCTCTCATCTGCCCGTTTCCTCTCGCGAGCATTCGCCGCTCTGCTGGTAGACGGGCCATCGTGTGGAGTGGGTATTTGTTTTGTCTGGGGTGATTCCTCAACTCCTTCAGTTTCGGCCCCAGTAGGCTTCTCTTGTTTGTTGGCAACGTCTCCCGAGCCAGTGCTGTTGAGGTGTAGCCTGACTTGTCCAAAGCAATAGCTGATCTTACCTCCCAGCTTAACCAGCTTCTGGTTGGAGCAGCCATCCACTGCCAGACGGAGGTGAAGGAATTCACCGTGCGTCTGCCTGTGTACCACCGCCCAATGTGCAGCAGCCAAGTCATTTTGAGCTGATATGAAGGCCAACACCTTTTCATTTTTCAGCTCCAGACTGTGTAGGAAGTACCCGCGCACAAAATGCGTGCGAAGGAATTCTTCTTCAGGGACTATCTTGCAGTCAACACCTGATTTGGTTTGGAAGAATCCAAGGTTGGCCTTTGTCCACTCCGCCGTCTCATTATTGACGCACACAAGCATCAACCAATCAGTGCGTCGTAGACAGCTCTCAAACTGTGGTTTGAAATTACCCGACTTTTCGATGACCGCCTGCAAAATTGCACCCTTGACCCTCTCGATCTGGTCGGTGGTAAGTGACGGAGCCTCCAATGCTGAGACAAGGCCCAGTCTGATGCCCTTTGGCATATGAACAGTTTGGGTCTTTGTCTGCTTCGCACAGGCGCGCTTGGCAGGAGCTCCATCTGTGGGAGTTTTACGAACGTCCCCTTTTTAGTGTGGGAGCTGCCGGAGCCCTTGTGGCTTCTTTTAGGCAGTCCTTTTTTATTGCTGCTTTAAATAGCCGCCGTTCCCTAGAGTTGAGCTTCACAAAACCCACTCCAGATTTCAGGCTAAGACCCTGAAGGTTGACGTCTCGTACTGTGATGCCTGACTCCACCGAGCCCTGGCTGCACGCAACGTCCTGCTCCGCGGTATCGCTATCTGAGCTAAGACAGTATCTCCTGCTGTGGTAACCTGGGCGTTCCTGTCGTGACACTAATTGTCGCAGTCGGGGACCTCATGTCCGTCGTCCTCAGGTTAATGCCTCCATCAGCTTGCCCAGTGACACTGCCGTTGTTGTTATCCGAGCTGGAAAGCAGTGTTTCCTTCTGCGGATTTCCGACCACTAAGGTCGATTTATTATCTCCTACATCAACAGACCACGTGTCTGTTTTCTGAAGCTTGTTACTAGCATCGGCGTGCCCAATGGCTCCACTAATGCTGGTACGGGAGCTCGGCGCCTCCGCCGTCTCCAATGCAGATGTTTTTAGAGTACCATCTAACTCATTATTTGTTTTTAAATTTATATCCATACATTACTTATTTATGGTAGGGATGGGGATGGTCACCCATGGCAGAGCCCGTGTACCATGGGAAGTCTTAATTTAAACTGGAGGTCGGCAGGTATCCAGAGTCCGCTTACTAAAGACCAAAACTTCCCTTTGGCCATGCATCTATCTATTGGCGTAAGCTGTTCCACCGTAGATTGGGGTAATTTTACACTAGTTTTCTTCTCTACGCCCGACTACCATTAGCCAGCATCCAAAGCAGAGGCATGACCGTGCTAAGGATCTGTTTCCAGCCGCCCCCACGTGGAGAGTATAGTCGCACTTCCGGAAGTGAGACACATTTACGGCACGATCACAAAGATCATGTTTGCCCCCCACACCTATACTTATTTTATGTTAAATTATTTTAATAAACAACATTAGCTGCGTTCGAGAACACAAAAGTTTTTACTATTTTTTACTAAACTTTACCGCATTTTACGAAATTGCGTTCGAGTACAAAAAATGCAGTAAATGAGAACACAAATTGAGAGCGTAAAGTGACAGTTCTTGACTGAGTACTTACAAATTTTTACTGCAGAAATTTTTGCAGTAAAATTTAGTAAATCAAAAAAACATGTTACAAAAGGTAAATAAGCAAAAGAAACAAACAAAAAGGATACAAATTGTGAAGAAATTGTTTTAAAAAAGGAAATTTAAAAAAAAAAAATTAAACAATAACAAAAAGTTAATAAATATTTATTAATTAAACTTCTTTGTGTGCATTTATATGGCTAAATTCCAACTTTTAAACTTTTTTTGTTGTTGTTTTATTTTTCAGAGTTGTTAAGTGTTTGTATTTGGGTACTTCACTTATTTTTTAAGTAATCAATAGCAAAAAATATATTCATGTATTTTTGAACAAATTTAGCCGGACACAAATTAGTTAAATCAAATAAAATAAAAAAAATAAAAATGTGAAAGAAAATTGAAATAAATCGTTTGGATTTTCTTAAAATGTTCCTGTTATAAAAAGTATTTAATCGAGTACCGATAAGAAAACGAGTTAAGTAGTCAAAAGTGTAAACATTTTTCAACACTTCAATTATTGCCATCAGCTGTTGCCTTTATTTTACGAATTTTAACAAATTTTGCGTTCGCGTACTTTTCTGGACAACAGCTTTTTGGGAGAGAAAAATTTTCAGTTTACTCATTAACTGCATTTTACTGTAAAAGTACTCAATTGCACCTATTATAGCAATTATTACACGAGCATACAAGTATCATTGGTATCGTTGTATAATTCGCAAAAACCGGTGAACGCCGTGAAACAAATTTATTTTAACAATAAATAGTATTGTGGTTATTTTATTGAACTGTTAATGGTTTTTAATCCAAATTTCGATATTTTAATCAGGCATAGGTTAGGTTTCATGGGCAGCCATCGAGAGACAGCTCACTTGGGTACTTCAGCGGTCCCTTTGTGATACCCAGCGCCAATGCCCATCCCAAAGAGCAGTTACTCAGATGGCGTCACTGCAGAGTTGAGCCAATTCGTCTTCCTAATGAAGAGAAGAAGCAATCTTAGTTCTATTTTAGATAGATCCTCCAAGCAGAAAAACCCCGGCTCTCCCAGGTATTTTTCCCTGATGCCCCGTAGCCCAGGGCATTGACAGAGAAAGTGAAGCACAGTCTCCTCTTCCTCCTCATCATGACAACTTCTGCAGTAGTCATTGAATTCCAGACCCATTCTTCTAGCATGAGTCCCAACAGGCCAGTGTCCAGTCATGACCGACACCACAGTCCTGATTTGGTCCCTATTGAACCTAAGTAGAGATTTTGTTCTCCGTTCATCATAGCCAGGCCTTAGTGCCCTGGATATGGAGCAGGTGGGCTCACAGGTCCATCCCTCTTTCGCAATTCTATACAACTCGCGCAGAATGAGTGACTTACAGTGAGACATTCGAAGGACAATGAATTGATCAATGAATGTGTCATCCATGCGACCACCTTCCTTGGCCAGCTCATCTGCTATCTGGTTACCCGGGCAGTCTGAGTGCCCTGGTATCCATATAAGCGTTAACCCTGAATGCTCAGCAATCTCATTCAAAGACATCCGGCATTCCACAGTTAACCTAGATGTCGTATAGACACCCGCAAGAGAAGCAATGGCAGCCTTTAGCCAGTTAGCTGCCCGCTTTATAGCCGAGATTTCCACCTGCAGGACACTACATCCATCCGGCAGGCGAAAGGATACTTTTACGCCCAGTTCCTCTATGTAGAAACCTCCGCCAACTCTTTCCCCCTTCCTTGAACCATCAGTGTATACCCCCAGCGCTGGTTCATGGAAGGTACCCATGACCGACAGTATGTATATCGTTGAGCATAGAGCCATCTGTGTGGCCGTGATGTCCACCGGGAACCAGTTTAGCATTGTAAACAGCGCCCTGGTGGGAGTGGAGCTCACTGATCCTGTGATCGTCAATGCGACCAGTCTGTGCGCTATGAGAGAACTTAAGTTCAGCCCCATTAAGCCTCGAAGTCTCATGACATCGGTCCTATACTTCCTCGTGAAGAGTACCAGTTCCGTCTTATGCTATGTTCATACGACGATAAAAACCACTCGTTTCGCTCTCTGAAACTCGATTGCCAAACACGCTGTTCATACGATTCATTCTTGTTTCATGTTGACATTTTTTTTGTGTTGTTAGTGTGATTTTATTTAAAATAGATTAAAATGTAAGTAAAAATTCAAAATATATTATTTAAAACTTTTATTAATATTATTTTTTAATTATTTTCACTTTATTTTATTTAACATGAATTTTTATTTTGTTTTTTTCTTTGTTTTGATATTTTTGAGAGCTAGTTCAGATAAACTAACGATAATTGTTAACAAAATTGGAGATGATAGTATATTTTTCCTGTTTCGCAACATGTTTCAAAATGAAACGACCTGTTTCGCTCTCAAAATTTTGTATGGCAAAACATGTTGTTTCAATCATGTTTGGGGCGCGAAACAGGAATGGGAGAGCGAAACACGAATATTGCTGTCCGTGTGAACATGGTATTAGACGGATTAACACCCAATCCACATGATATGCTCCAGGTGCTAAGTACCTGTTTACGTCTCTGAACGCTGGTTTAACCTATCGTGGAACAAATGACCATATTCCTGAGTAGATTATCTACAAATCTACATATGCACTCATCAACCTCCAGACTCCTCATGGATGCAACAATATAATCCGGGTTGACGTTGTTGAAGGCCCCTTCAATGTCGAGAAAGGCCACCAGAGCACACTCCTTAAATTCGAGTGATCTCTCAATAGTTCCAACTAATGAGTTGAGAGCCGTCTCAACAGACCTACCCTTTGTGTAGGCATGCTGAGAGGTGGAGAGTAAACACCTTGGGATGGTCATCCTCAAGTGAATAACGATAGCACTTTCAAGAGTCTTGAGAAGAAAGGATGCAAGACTAATCGGTCTGTAATCGTTCAGGCATAAGTTCTTTGAATTTAATTTTCATTAAATTTTTTGATGCTTCACTCGCTTAAGCAGAGTTAAGCGTATAGTTAATAGTATTGTAAGATTTGTCTACAAGATTAAGCGTCGTAAGCATATATCAATTTCGGTCCGACGTTTTCTTGGGTGTACATTTGAAAATTTTGTGAAATATTGATTGGGAATTTTGTTCCATGAAGAAATTTGACACGGCAGACCCACTGACCTTTATAGATATTTTGCATTTACAAAATCTGTTAGAAATCCCTAGAATAGCATTCTCAGAATTTCTTCATCTTTTTTTAATAGGCCTTTTATAGTAAGGATTGCAAGGGTTTTTATCATATTCATTACGGATTTTTTCGCAGTCAAATAATGTATTTCGCTTTAAACTGCTTGACTTCTTCGCTAATTCCACTTTCTAATGATTTTGAATATCTTAACTAAATACTTTTCAACATTTCGTAAATTGTATTTCCTTTTAAGCTTATTTGGTTGTGCTATTTCCCTCTTAGTTTGTTACTGTCTGGACCTTTTTTAGGATATTTTTTTCTCTTTGTTATTTTTTTGTTGCAGCTGGGGAGCCATTAACCATCAACTATGAAATGTTACTTTTTAATTATATGTAGTTTCATTTCTTATTATTATTATCGTTATTGTTATTATTATTATTAATAGTGTACATATATAAATATAAAATTTCTCAGGATATATGAACATTTTATATTGTTATTTTGGCCCCTAAGGCTTGATATTGCATAAATAAATGGAATAAAATAAAAAAAAAAAAAAATAAATAAATAAATTATTTTTATGAAGAAAGTAATTTTGAAACATGAAATGAATTAAAATTTTTTGATAATTTTTCATTCTTGACTGAGCTGGGAATTGAACCCAGGTTTTCACGGACGGATTTCCCTGGCATTGGAATCCCTCCTAGGTCCCTGCTGAGTATTCCTCCTCCAGGAAACTTTACTGTGCAGAAAAACTCCCAGCTATTTAGCACTATCAGACGGCCTTAGATCTACTTCCCCTAATACCGTCCGCCTAAAATTCTCCAGCTTGTACCTCCTAGTAAAAAGAACCAACTTTCTTCTCCGGATTGACTCCCAGAACCCTAGGCTCTTGAATCCCCATTATGTTTATTTTCTACAGCATCCATTTTATTTGATACGACAGTCTAGGTTTCTTAGTTCCTATCCCTTTCCATAGATTTCTTTTCAAATTCGCCTAAAAATTTTTCCAAAACAATTTTTTAAATAACGCACCTTCTACTTCACAATATCCCAAAAGGCATGCATGCACTTGCGATTATTTAAAAATACTTATAACAAATTTGAGCTATAGGTTTCTTGAAAAATACACAAAATGATTAATTTTATTAATTTATAAGTCGAATTTATAACTTATCTACCACAAAATTTCTATTTTCAGACAAGTAGTCCAGTACATATTTTTATTACTTCTGCTTGTTCCATTTTTTAGACGCCTTTCTTTTTTAATTGGTTAATTTTTCACAGAGTTCGACTTTAAACACTTTTTATGTTCTTTTTTTAATTCAAAGAAAAAAATTTACTTTAAAAAGGTATTTTTGCGTTGTTGTTAAGTGTAGAGTGGATTTCATGAGTACTTTTAAAGCATTTTGTTCAATTCGGCAATGCCATTAAAGGTAGCAAATTTTTTATACTTTTGCTCTGATAATCTTGCACTTACCCTAACAATTTTGCATCGTTTGTGCGAAATAATGGTCATGTAGTTGTTGTTTTTTCACTTTTGCTTTTTCGCAAGGGTGCAACTTGTGACGTGAATTACCCTATTAAAGGTACATATTTAGGTCAAAAGATGCACTCTTGCAAAAAAACAAAATGCAAAAAAATAACAACCACAATTCGTTTGTGCTCGTTTTCTGTTCGCAAAAAAGTTTACTTAACTGGCAGTACTGACAGCATATACTCCCCAATCGACTCCACGTATCGTACAGGGGCTTCGGAAATACTAGGTGACCTAACTTTGGGCTCTGATGATGAGCGCGAAATAATGATTTCGGCTCATGATCAGGACCATAGGGATGTGCCATCGGCTTCCGGAGTCACACTCGAGATGAAGAGCGGATTGGCGAGTGTATCAAACCTCGTTGTTCGGCAAGATGCGACAGAACAGGTCACATCGGGTAGCCGAAAGAGCTATGAAAAAGCCAAGAGTGGTGAGCGTCTCCTAAGCCTTTCTACAAAAGATAGCCAAGAAAGACTCCTCACTGCGATGGGCGGGATAGGCATCTGCTGAGGAAGCACCGAAAGAATGTTACGGGTTACACAGCAAGGGCTGCTAAGGAATAAAATGTTGTCAGTAAAGACAACGAATCCCCAGCACCTTCTGTTGTTGAATCTTCTAATAAAAAGCAGATAACCGAAAGAAGGGTGAAAGTTCAACCCCTGGCCCTCTTAATCGTGACAGTATGGTCTTGATAATTTCCCACAGCCACTCCCAAAAAGAAGTCACTAAAGGAACTGTTACCGGGATAGTTAAGAGAGCGATGTCTGGTGATGACCAGAAATACCCACGGGATTTTAAGTAAGGACGGTATTCTGGCGGCTGTCATTGACCGTGTGGATCCTGATAGATTGATCAGTGTGGAGAGATGGCAGGTGCTGGAGAACAAACTACTCGACGAAATCTTTAGTGTTGAAGGAAGGCCGGACGAAGTATCGTTCAAAGGAGCTGACTGGACAAGAGGTGTCAAAACTGTCAGTTGCTGCAATCAAAAAACCTTTTTAAAGGCCGCAATTGGTAGGTGTGGCAGCTCCTGTACTGAACCTAGTATGGACGTTGTGCTCGCGTCTGAGTTGCCACTAAGGTCGGTAGTCACGGTATGGATACCTCCACCTATAAAACCGGTGGAGGTCATACTGGAGGTACTGGCCAAACAGAACAATGGACTCATTACAAGCCAGTGGAAGTTGATACCTTCACTGGGTTGTAAAGAGAACCAGGAAACAGACTTCAGGTTCGCAGTGGACCAGGAGTCTATAAAAAAGATGGAATCGATGGGAGGTTTCCTATAAATGATAGACTCTAAGAGGTTGAAAGTGGTGCAGATAAACTGTGAAGCAGCCTCAACCGAATTAGCAACCCGCCTCATCGATAACAATATGGACGTGGCCCTAATCCAAGAGCCCTGGATTAACAAAAAACGTTTAGTTGGATTAAAGGTCACGGGGTATACCCCACAGATTTGAAGGTACGAACTTGTATAGTGGTGAGAACTGAGCATAAATTTATGATTTCTCATTCTTATAGTAATGGATACCTCACGGTTGTGACAGGAGAAACCAAGGACAAAACGGTCCTGGCACTAGCATCGGTATACTTGCCATACGAGGCTACCGATCCACCTAATGAAAAAGTGCGAGAGTTGGTGGAGTACTCAGGCAGAAGCGGGTAGGGGCTGGTACTGGGTTGTAACTCCAATGCACACCATACCCAATGGGGAAGTGCCAACATCAACAAAAGAGGTGAGTATTTGATTTTATTATTACCAGCAATCTTTTTATCTGTAACGGGGAATACACCAACTTTCAGAACTAGGGATAGAGAGGCAGTGATTGATATGACATTGACGAACTGTAGGGAATTAGGAGAGGATTGGAGGGTCGATTTGGGGTTTTCCTTCTCTGACCATCCTGTCCTTTAATCTAATGTTTGAGAGGTCAAGAAGGTGTCCGTATAGAAATCCGAGAAGGACGGATTGGGATTATTTTTCAAGATTGGTGCAAAGTAGCCTTAGAGTTACACACGACTGGAGGTCGACTTCGACCGGTGTGGAGCAACTGGTGAGCACCTTCACTGAGGTATTGACTAGTAGCTAAGAGCGATCCTGTCCAATGAACTTTCCGGGCAGGCGCACACAACCACGATGGTGGACAGGCGAGTTGAGGACTCAAAGGTCCACTGTCAGAAGGTTGTACAATAGAGCGATGTATACGCGTAGGAAAGAGTATTGGAGTAACTTTAGATTGAGTTACAATAGATATAAGGGAGATATTAGAAGAGGAACTCGTGGGTCAAGTTTAGCGAGTCCGTGGCATCTGTAAATGAGATGTCCAGGTTCAGGAGAATTTTATCCAAGAACCCGGTAGTCCCGGGATTTATTCAGAGGCCGGACAACTCATGGACGGAATCTAGCTCTGAATCTCTGTCTGCTTATGGAGACTCACTTTCCGGGGTGTGTCGATCCTGGGTCGGGGGAAGAGGTTGAATGTGGTGACCCATTCTCTGGGTCGGACTCAGGCAGTGAGGAAAGGGAGACGGTGAGGGACATGATCACCTTGGATAAAGTAACATGGGCGGTTAATACCTTTGGGTCTTACAAATCGGCAGGACCAGATGGTATCTTTCCGGCGATGCTACAGAATATCAGGAGATCATCACTCCTGGTGTTGGTTGAACTCTTTAGGGTCTGTGTGCTGAACGGACACATTCCTAGAGGGTGAAGGGAGGTCAGGGTGGTTTTCACACCCAAGGCGGGAAAACCCGGTCCCTGTAAACCCAAGGATTTTAGACCAATCAGCGTATCGTTTTTTCTTTTGAAGACGTTGGAAAGACTGACTGATCTACATCTGAGGAAGATTGACGCCGGCATCATCAGCGGCGCTCAACTCGCCTTTCTTAAGGGTAGATCTGTTAAGAGTGCGCTTCATTTTATAGTTGGTTATGTAGAGCGGGGATTGCGAAGCAAGGAATACACCTTGGCGGCATTCTTGGATATAGAGGGCTCCTTTAACAATTTGAAGATAGAAGCTATTAGGCAGGCACTGGTGGATCTAGGGGTTCCGCTGTTCTTGGTCGAATGCATAACTCCGATGCTTAGCAGCAGTTATTCACTAGGAGCAGATTATTAAGTAGAATTGCTATTTTCACTGATGGCTCGAAGATGAGAGGCACGGGTGCGGGGGTCTACATTGAGAATCTGGACATCAGAATGTCGTACAGGCTTCCTGACGACTGCAGTGTTTTCAGGCGGAGGTTCTTGGGGTCTTGAGGGCCGTGATGAGGGACGACATTGATAGCGGATCAGAGGTCACTATATACGTGGACAGCCAGACGGCTCCTATGGCCGTAAGAGCCTGTTGTGTGAACTCCAAGCTAGTTGATGGTTGTATGAGTGCTCTGGAATGAGCCTTAGGAGGGTATGAGATTACGCTGGATGTCGGGTAACTGCAACATAAACGGCAACGAGGTGGCTGATGAGTTAGCGAGACAGGACTCAGAGATGGAGGATGCTAACTGTATGGGGCAGGGTCTGCGTTAGGACCATGATAGGAATTATCACGGGACACTGCAAGATAGGCAGGATAGCGATGAGGATGGGATTCGACTTGTCGGATATGTGCGGGTTGTGTGAGGACCCGAAGGAGTTAGACAGTTGAGCCATTCTGTGCCACTGTCATAGGCTACAGGGCAGGAGGTTGAGGTGGCTGCGCAGCAGACTCCTAGACGAATTAGGGGATGTCTCGGAATGTGGACTCGAGTCTGATAGGATTTTTGATGGGGATGGCCTGGCTACGCGGCAGGAGACAATGTCTATATCTAAACAAGGCATCACACCCACCTACCTAACATTTAAAAGAAAGTTAAAGCTTTTAATAGATAGGAGCTTTCGTTAGTACAAATTAAATGTACATATGTACCAAATTTTATTAAATTATCTACAAAGTTTAAACTTTTATTTTTCGCACAAAGTTACAATGGACAGACAACCAGCCAGACGGGCGGATGGACAACGTCAGATCACTTTAAACAGTGATTCTGAGTCGGTCGGTATACTAAAGATTGGTCCATATTTCTATGTATTACATCGCCAAAAACGTAGATAAATGCTTTTTTCTTAATTTTTGCTAATATAAATATAAAATATGAAAGTTTAAAATAAAATGCATCTTTAATGACGACCTGCTTTGGCTGGTGAATTAAATGGAGATGGTGAAATTGAAGCAACACGTTTGGCATACATATATGCAGTGAATGACTAAAGTCTACATGCAACCTACTTTTTTACGATTTTTGGGAATTGGTAACGATATTGAGAAAAACTTGTGTACCAATATTTAAGGCATTAATAAATACTTGTATTAATGACACAAAAATATAATTCAAAAACATAAAAAAGCAATAATAACAAAAACATTAAAATTTTCAAAGGACAAAAGTGTACATACAGTAAAAAAGGAACAATAGAATTAAAAATTACATCAAAAAAATTTCATTATTTTAAAACTTACTATCTAGATGGTTCGCCCTGAGCATCGTTCACAGCTAGCAAATGCCGCAGGTATTTCTGCCCAAGTCCCGTTTAAAGCAGTTTTCAGCCATTCACTGCTGCTTATTTTATATTTTCTGATTTTTTTCTCTAAAACATACCAGATATGTTTTTTATGATTTAAATACGGTGCTTGTGGTGGGGAACTGAGTTGTATGGGAGCATAATATAGAAGCTATTAGCGAACAATGTGTGCCGTTTGCTTGGGATTGCCTTGCTGAAAAATCAAGTAATTTTCAATACCTAAGTTCTCAACCGATGGTTTCAAATTATTTTCTTATATAGATATCGGTCCATCAACTAAAACTTAATTACCACATACATATGATGTCATGACTCGCCAAACCATACAAGACTCTGTTGGATTTTCTCCAAACTTTGGAATGGTTATCTCTTTCAAAAATATTGTATTTAATTTCGGCAGTAAATAAGATTTGGTATCTTATTAATGTGTTTTACCAAATTCAAGATACGAGTTTTTGCTTTTTGCAGATATAATGGTTTTTTTCGTTTAACTTTGTTTGCTTGTAAAGCGTCTCTCATGCAAAGGTCTTTGTATAGTTTTTGGGTCGACACTATTTCTGGAACATTTTTCAATCTATTGGGTCTTATTTTCGGATCCGAATTTTGTTCTTTAAGAAAACTGCTAACATTGCGTCGTGGCAGCTTTTCTTACGGTCATATCTTGAATGATTTTCAGCATTTCCATTGATTTTTTATAGTTTCTAATAATTGTTGTTCTGTAAAACGAAAGAGTTTACCGTCTTTGTAATTTCTCCATAATATTTTTGCCCTTTACGAAGATTTCTTACAAAATTTCTCACTGAAATATATATTTTTTGACTATTCTTTAAAAAATCAATCATTTTTCTAAACACAATACTTTAATATAATATCAGTAAATTCAATATCAGTTAAAATAATGAGATTCCCCATGATTCGTTTTGTATTTTTCAGCTTTTCCTAGAAGTAGTCACGTTGTATGTAGACTTTAGTCCTTAAAATTTTTCTATACGCTTGAAATTTCCATGTTAAGCTTTTCTTTTTATTTTTTTTTAAATGATCTTGTTTAACAAAAATCGTAAAAAAGTAGGTTGCATGTAGACTTTATTCCTTCACTGTATATTAAAAACAGAAAAATCAGAAGTTAAAAAAATATTTTTGTTTTATTTGCTGCGAAAGCTCTTTTAAGCGTCTAAAAAAATTCGACATGTATCAAAATATGCCTCAAAAAGCAAAATATGCTCTTTAAACTTAAAAAAATATGCACTAAAAAATCGATGCAAAAATTCATAAAAAGCTCTAAAATGGATAAATATATTGTTTCCGCCTTCATTGATCGTACAAGGAAAAAAATGCAAATGCATATTAATGGTTTCCGTGATTATAACTTATTTTTATTAGTTACAATAAATTTTATTTAAAATAACTAATTTATTTAGTTGTTATATAGATGTTAGCCTAATTAAAATATCAAAATTTGGATTAAAAGCCATTAACAGTTCAATAAAATAACCACAATACTAATTATAGATGTTAATATGTCACTATCTCTTTGACATATGGAATTTCGCATAATTTTCTAACTAAACGGGTTTATCATTACATTCCTTTACTATTTAGCCGAGTGAGTAAGACGGCAAACCCCACTGAAGAGATTGTGTGGTTACAACCGAAACTAGTCTGGGCAACCTGTCCGTGAACGCCTGGGTTCAAATCTCAGCGCAGTCAAGAATGAAAAATTATCAATAAAAATTTTAATTAATTTCATGTTGTAAAATTCCTGTCTTCATAAAAATAATTTAATGAAAATGAAAATTAAATTCAATGAACTTAAGCCTAATTAAAAATATCTAAATTACTATTTTGGCCTTTAATAATTTTTTTAAGAGGTACATTTTGTATTTTGATCCATAAAATAATGGCATTTTGAAACAGGTGATTAAAAACCGTTATATGAGTGTGTGAAAATTACTGTTTCGCACATTCTTTTTGGCAAAAATGCAGTTTACGGGGCACAGGAAAAAAAATAAAAAAAGAGAAAATTGGATCCCCTCTGGAATTAAAAAAAAAAATTAATTTAAGGGGGCTGAGGCCCGTGGGCCCTCCTGGATCCAAAAAAACAGGGCCGCCCACTAAGTGGTAAGTGTGGGTACTCAAATAAATGGTAGTTGTGTAAGAAAAACGAAAATAACATTTAGGGCAGGCAGGGCTTTTGGGGCCCTCTGAGCAAAAAATGACCCAACCCTACTTATATTTATGTGTGGGTACTCAAAGTAAAGGTAATAGCCGGCCTTGGGTCGGGCGCAAGGATTTCTTCCTATATGGTATAACAAATACCGGCTTCGCTAAGTAAAGCTTGCCTGCATCTCAAAGTTTCTTAAAAAAATCTAAAGTGAAAAATTATGATCAAATACAAAAACAAAATGCATATTTTCAATCGTGAGCAAATTATCTTTAATTTGAGTACCCACTATGGTATTCATTTAATCTGGCTTTTGATGTAATCGGTTAATCGCTCGATTAATTAACCGAGGTTTTGGTTAAATCGGTTAATTTTGTAAGTTTTTTTTTTAAATTAAGTAATTTCAATACATAAAAATTCATAAATTATTTATTATGTGGAGAAAACATAAGCCTTTTGATAATTTTATTAGTTATTTCAATAGTTTAAGGATACCTTAAAAATAAACTTTTAGATAAATGTTTAGGATTTAAGCGTTTCTTTTCTTTAGTTTTGATAAACCTTGACTTGGATAAAATTCTTTTACTTATCGTTGATGTTGGAGAAATCGAACGTAATCCATAATACAGAATATCTAATTTCTCAGTCCTTTTCCTGGATTTCTCTAAACGTATAAAATCTTCCATTGTGTCATTAGAGACCTGTTTTAATTTTTTTAAATTTTCAAGCCTTCTAATTGTTTCGGTTAATTCTGTTTAAAGATTGATATGAGAAAATATGAGAAGAAACCAATAATAAACATATACGTACATATGGGAAGTTCCAGTGAAAAGTCTCCTTTTTGTAACGTAACGCCAGAAGTAATTTAAATCGCTTATCAAAAATTATATATGTATAATTTACTTTTTTATATGTTGTGTAAAGCGCAACAATCTCTACATTAAGTTACAAAAGGTATAACTTTTGAACAACAGGTAATAAAATACAAGCTTAATTGCTTTATGGCGTTATATTACAAAAAGTAGACTTTTCGCTGGAAATTATCATATGTACCTAAAACGAGCAAAGATTTTTAAATTCGATAACTTGGAAAATAAATCTTTATAAGTCCAAAGCTTATTAAAAAAGGTTTTATACGAAAAGTCTTGCTCAATTCTCAGTTTGATGTAGTTCCGTAACGCAAGTCAAAATCCACTTTTGGTTTTTTGTAACGTCACGCCGGCGCATATTTTTTTTATATCTTCATATCCTTAAGGTTGATTGTTGTAAATTTTTCTGAATATAGTGCTGCTTAATTACTTTGTTAATATAAAAAAACTTTTTACAAATTTGACTTCATTTAATTTTTTTACATTTTGTCGTACAAATATCACGTCACGTCACAATGGAAATGTTGATATAAAAAGTACGTGAAACAAAAAGCTGTTGACAGCAAAGGCCTATTTAAAATGAAGATCCCTTCTTTGTTTGTATGAAAAAATATTTTCTAAACACATACCTTTTGTATGAGACGAAACAAATAATTAAAAACACGAAAAAATATGTTATAATAGTACACAAAATTAAAAATTTCGTTACGTCGGTTAATCGACTGAAATTAACCGGTTTAATCGTTAATCGAAAATATCCAATTTTATATTAACCGATCAGTTAATCGGGTAGTAATTCATCGAATGAATACCCTAGTACCCACACATACATATAAGTGGAGATGGGGACACTTTTTCTGCCCGAGGGCCCCAGAAGTCCCATCCGCCCTGTTTTATTTTTTCGTTTTTCTTACGCAAATACCTTTAATTTGAGTACCACATACCACTAAGTGGGCGGGGCGATTTTTTTGGGTTCAGGGGGCCCATGGGCCTCAGCCCCCTTAAATTTTAATTTTTGTTTTATTTTGTTTTTAATTCTAAATCGGGTGGCATATCTTTTATATTTTTTCGTGTGCTCCGTAAACTGCATTTCAGCCTTCTTTTTTTTTTACATGACTGACAAAAAGGTTTCTTACTCATATATATACCTATGCAAGATGAGCAAAAACAGAAAAAGGTGAAATTTTCAAAAAAAAAAAAAAAAAAAAAAAAAAAAAAATATGCGCAAAACTAACAACTTTTTTTCCGAGTCTTAATGTATTTATCGTGGTGTATAACATTTTTTAGCTAGCAATTACCTTCACTTTCGAAAAACCTTTCCTTCTTTTTAATCGTTATATTTAATTTCGAACGATTTTTTAATCATAAAAATGTTCTAAGAACTACTTTAAGTAAATGTTATTAGTTTCTCACAGAAAAAAAATCAATGTAAAATCTTAATTCGTTTAGCCAAATAAGTTGAAAACGTTTAAATATCGTAAAAAGTCAATAAAATCGCATGCAATTTAGTCAACTTTCCTGACTTTAACGGTGTCCCAAAACGACAAATCTCAAGCAAGACTTGAAAATTCATTATACGATGCAGAATTTTGGTGGCTGTCGTGCTGCGTACTTTAATTTTTACATTTCTCAAATTTCATTTTTTGCCTTATGTCCGGCTAGATTGGCAATAAAACCCTATGGGCGATGTATTATTGCTTCTGAAAATGCCTTTCCAAATTCCGCTGCAACTTCAGTAACAATTTTTGAGGCACTAACGTGGATTAGCCTGAATTTTTTTTAAGCAACAACAAAATTTGAAAATATTTTTTACTTTGAAGTAGTTTTGCTATAACTTCCTCAAAAATCGTACAAAATAATTCAAACTTTCCTCATCGTTACTTTTGAGCATGGAAATCTCAAGGGTGAAATAAACTATTATTAAGCTAAAGTCAACTTAAGCAATTTTTTCATTGTCTGCATTTAGACACGGAAACATTTAGTTTGGGGGCATATTCCGGGTGGGGAAGAGTATGGTTTTTGTGTTCGGTACTCGGCGACACACTTTATTCATAATTTCTTTGTTGACATTTACTTGACTTTTTGACATTCAACCGCGAATGAAAAAACAAGAGAAATATTTTTTTTTTTTATATGACTTTGAATAAATCTTATGTTGGAAACTAACTTTAGTAAAATAATGATTATAGGTTGATTTTTTGATCCTTCATTATATACATACCAATTTTTTTTTATAATCGTCTCAAAGTTTTAATAGTAGCCCTATATAACAATTCCTTGTCACACACGTAATATTACCTTTAACTAGTCTTGCAAGATAAATAATAACGAGGTTGGTATATTACATGTTTATTAAACGTTATTTTATTAAATAGTTTTTGTATTTAACAAAGGTTTGAAAGTAAATGTTTAAATAACGAAGAAAAATCTTACCAAAATGCTAAATTTTTATTTATTTTCATATTTACAGGGTCTTAAGAAAGACACGAAATCTTACATGTATTATTTTAAAACACAAACCTTTTATTTTAAGATCTCACCTGATCAATAGTGTTTTTTGGTGTAGAGCTTATAAAAATGTATGTATATGCTGAATAAATTTGTGCTTCAAACGGCATATGGAAAAATATCTTACCAAAAATTAGAATTTCCTATTCGTTCTGTGTGTGCCAAATCTTACCGAAAATGATCATATTCTATTGGTTTTCGTATTAGAAAGACTGCAAGCAAAATCTTACCACATTTTAATAAAAAAGCTTAAACAAACCTTTTGAGTTAACACCTCACCCAAAATATTTTTTTTTGTGTGGAGCTAATGTATGTATGTACATGTACATAATTAATAAATCACTTTCATAGTGTCATTGCTGAAAACAATGTTTTTCAACTCGTTGAAATGTTTAAAAACAATTATTTTATGTATGCATAGATATGTTAAGTATTATAACCAAATGCTTACCCTTGTCTTAAACCCAATTGCTTTTTCTAGCAATTAAACCTACGTTGCTTCAATTGTTAAGTTGATTTTTAATTTGATCACTGACGACCACTTTTAAAATAATACATTTCCTTTTAAAAATTTTCTTCGTAGAAAATTTAAGAAATCTGTTTAACACATACAAGAAAGTACACTTACACAGTACACATGCATATTTAGTGGTGATCTGCTTTTCCGCAAGAGATAACCGTCTTCTACACCGTTAGTACTTTAGAATTATTTGGGTGGGTATAATGTAAAACACTCTGGGAATGTATTGGCAAGTCATAGAACGAGCCCTAGAATAGGAAATTGCGTTAGTCAATGTTGTAACATCAAACAATTTACCTTAAACCATTTTTGTTGAATGTTATAATTAAATGCTTGCAGAATATATTACAATTTGAAATGTCTTTCGATAAGACCTTTTTATAAGTATAATTTTGAATGTAGACCCTCATAAAATATAAGCAAAATTTAGTTTTTAAATAAATATGCTAGTTAATTTAAAAAAATAATAAAAAATCTATTTCAAATTGTAAATATTCATAAAATGCATATTTTACCATATTTCGATTTTAAATTTTTCCTGGGACTCTTACACGAAACATATTTTTTCTGAAGTACGAATGACTGACTTACTGTATTTGTTATCCCCAGTGATCAGTTTAAGAAATGAACAGATTTTCAGAATAAAACCTTTTTGATAAATATTGTTTTTTAATTTAAACTGTAAAAAGAAAGAAAAAATTTGATATTACTAAAATTTCTTAACAGTCAGATTAATAATTGGAGGACAAACAAATCTTACTAAAATGTAATTATATTAAGAGTTAAGAAATTAGAAGAAATGTAAATAATAGAGAAATTAACATTCCAAATACCACCATGGGATATAGAAGAATATTTAAAAGTTCCTGTTGATAATGTTAAAGCAGGTTATCCTTGAATAACGTAAGACCATAAGAACTTATTCAAACGTTAAATCCATCCCCTTACCTGAGAGGAAGACTTAATATGTACTAGCACATATTTAAATTCAAACATTAAACATACACATTCGACGGGGTTTATTTTCTTATATTTTTCTTTTTACTTACTTTTTGTTCACACTCACACACAATGTGGGTTCATTACTTAATACCTAAATTTCTTACATTTGTTATAAGCTATTTTCCGTTTAATATTTTTTTTTTTTTTTTTTTTTTTTTTTTTTTAAAATAAGCCTTTAAAATAATCACCGGATACAAAATTTTTGAGTTTTTAGATAGGAATTGTTTTTAAAAAATATTAACAGAAATTAATTATAAAAGATAAATATCTATAAAAACGTTAAATTAAAAGCTTATTTTTTGTGAAAAGACAATCAAATGAAATTTAAAAAAAAAAGTTTAAAAAAATTTAATTGAGGGAAGAATAAAATCAAGCATTTTTTTACTAATTGAAAAAATCATATCATTAAGAGAAGTAGGTTAAGATTCGGTAATATATATCTTGAAAAATCTAAAAATTTAATCACGGATAATGGGTATTGAAATGGAGACGCACCACGCGCTAAGAAATTATTCAGTAAAAGCCGAATTTTAATTTAACTATGGGTTTCAAATTTCATTTGATGTCTTCTATTTAAAAACTAAACCTAAAAAATTTTGCATTTACCAAATTGTTAGATAAATTAAAATATTTTACTAATGTAAATAATTCATAATTAAATGTTTTTGTCGTTAAAGATGTAACAATCAATTTCTATTATTTTTTATTGCAGTTGAGGCTGTTTGATGTTACTGTAATAAATAATGTTCAAATAGAGAAATTCAAGCCTTCAAGGACTAACAATATTGAATGATTGTTTTAACGCCACCATGATTGTTGATTTTCGCCGGAATTTTGTCCATTTTCATTGGAGCCACTAATACCACTGCGGCCTGGTATAGGGGGTGGTGGCACACTGAACATATCATGTGGTGGTCGAAATTTTTCTTCCTGCTCGTCGTCAGTTTCGCGTTTAATAGAGGCTGTTGGGTACATTGGATACGTTGGATATCCATCGTCTATTGGCTCCTCTTTAATCTTTATTATATCCATTTCTCGGAAGTCTGGCTTACGCTCCTTGCTGTCACGACGATCACGTTCACGGTCTTTATCACGTCTTTCACGTTTTTTTTCTCGTCGTTCACGCGACAAATCTCTTTCACGTGATTTTGAGCGTTTTTTCTTACGATCGCGCTCACGTTCACGTTCGCGATCTTTTTCGCGCCTATCACGCCGTTCATAGTCTTCATATTCACGGTCACGACTTCCACGACGCTTTCTGCGTTCACGAGATCTACTGCGTGAACGGCGAGGACGTTCACGTTCTCTTTCTCGCACACGATCTCTTGAGCGTGATCGACGACGACCACCATCACCAAAACGTCCTTTCTCTATTGCTCGAGCATTTTCGCGATCTTCTCTTTCGCGTTCTAAGCGGTAACGTTCACGTTCTCGCTCATTGTCTTCACGACCCGAATGTTTAATGTTAACATCGTTGCCGCCACGACGTGTACCACCTAAACCACCACCTAGACGTCGTGGCAACCATCCTTTTACAGTTCGAGCTCTTTCCACATCAACTAATACTCGTTTACCATCTATTTTTTTGCCATCAGCATGTTTGTAGGCAGCATGCATGTCACGTTCATGTTCATATTCAATGAAAGCATAACCCTTAGGCTTAACAGTCTCCGGATCAGTGATCATAACAATCTTCTTAATGGGTCCATATATTTCAAATTCTCTCCTCAGTTTTGATTCTGATGTGTCGTAATTAACACGAGCGACAAACAACGTGCGAAATGGGTCTTCAGTTGCATTTTTAATTTCTTGGGGATCCCATAGTGCAATTTCACGTTCCAATTTATACGCTACCTGTTCGGCTTTTTCACGTCGCCTTCTTTCAACACGCTCTTGGCGTGTCTCCATCTTTTTTGGTGCTGGGGTATCTTTAGGGTCTTCAAAATCATTAAGGAAATTACCCACACCCAAATAACCTCGAGATTTTTTTTCATGCGGCAATTTATCGACGGGCGGCATAAACGGTATGGCGTCCCTTGCGGCAAATAGTGCCAACAAATTGGGCGGTAGGTATTGTGTCATTTTGGACTTTTTTGTTCTTCTTATTATGGTTTTAACGCCCTTTGAATATGTGAATCCTTTCCTCGCACAAAATTTATACAAACCTGAGTAGTTTTTTAATTGCAATTTTTAGGTTAATGTATAACTAATTTTTTTTATTTTTCTCATCTTACCTTTTCATTGCAGTGCAATAAACAAATTCTTACTTATTATAGATTTATATCTATAAATTGTTCCACTTAATTTTTTTGCTCAATTAACTAGAGTTTTAGATTTACAATTTTAGAAAAAACAACTGCTTTACAAGCGAAAAAGAAACAGAAATGGCTGCCAGTTGTAATCTATTACAAAAAGCAACACCCAGTCTACAACAGACATGAAAACATAAACTAATAACAGAGTAGTTAAAACTTCTTTTAACACACATCAGTCTTTAAACATGTTATAACAGCGTTGTTAAAACAAATGTGTTAACAGCCATGGTAAAACATGAGAAAAACTAAATACATGAGCAAAAAACCACGAATATCTCTAATTTTTCCCATAAGTCCCATGTTGTTGTTGTTTATTCAATTCTTTTTTTCTGTATATCTGGAGAACGGCAAGAGCTAGGGCTTTCAAATTTGGTACAAACATCTCGGTTAAAAATACACCAACTCCCTAAAAAATGGGCGGGTTTGGAGAGGTGGGTGTGGCACTAATGTTCTTAAAATAAAATATGGGCGGGATTGGAAAAGTGGGCGTGGTGGCTCCCGTACAAAGACATTATTGAAAATACTCACAATTTTTAATTTTAGGGCTCTAGTATGACATATGAACACGTTTTATGTATCAAAATATCAGAAATTTTTAGCAGAATATACTTCCCGAAAACGTTGAAAGTTTTTTCCCAGAAATGGAAGAGTAATGCCCAAAATAATTTTTTTTAACATACCCATTTTCGGGAACAAATCCCGAGTCCAAGTTTTATAATCTAAGTAAATGGGTACGTGGGTATATAAATCGGCTAAGAAATGGTTAAGTTATTAGCAAAATACTCCAAAAATGGGCTAAAAAGCAGCAAAATTTTTATGAAAACTAAAATTTTAGGGCTGTTATGACCTATGGATACGTTTTATATATCAGAATATCGGAAATCTTTGGTAGAACATATTTGCTAAACAACTCGGAAAAATCGGTCAGATACAAAAAAGTTATTACCAAAATATTTTTTTTTTTTTACGATAAAAACCTATTTTCGGGAACCGTAGATCTTTCCCAGTCCAAGTTTCATTACCAAGGTAGATGGTAAATTTCTTCCTAAAGACGTAGGTATGTATATAAATCTATCACATCGGTTAAAAATGCCCGAGTTATGACCAAATTACTGAAATCCCAATATTTTCTTTTTTAATATAATTAAGTTGTTCTATTTGGTATTTAGATCTTACAATAATGTACGGTCTGCCAATATGCTAACAATACTCTGCCAAAGAAAAATTGCTACCAAAAGTAAATTGTCAGTTCAGACGATTGTAAGAAACCCATACAATTTCATTGACATATAACTGTATAACAATATATTAATCTGCCAACAAAAATTGTCAGTTCATACGGAAATATCTCATATGATGTGGGGAGACTGTACAATAACAATACGGCAAGTAAGTCATCACCTACCATGACATTTATCTCCCTTAATTTCTTAACGGCATCGAAGAAATAATTAAGGTGGTCCCATACGTTTTGGCTTTCGGACATTCGCGCCAATTCTATCTGTTTTAAAGGTGTGGCTTTTCTTGCCGGTCCTTTTAACTCGAACGTATCCCTCAATTTTAACTACATTGCATTCGAGCCCTGACATTCCGTAATTTGATTTAGCTCCGATGGGGATATGGATAACATAATATCCGCACATGCCTTTTGATCAAATAGCCTCCACTTGTTAGCATCTGCCTCTGCTATTGGACATGGAACTGATCCATCAACATATGACCACGGATCATTTTTAGTTAGAACTGCCTTCATTTGAAGTTTCCATGTGTCGTAGTTTTCAGCATTTAATGGTTCTATGCGTATCACCGAACCCGCCATATCTTCAATAACTTTTATTAATTTTATGTGGATGAATATATTTAACACGCTTCAAGATCACACTGGGCCTATACCCTATAAGCAATTAAACAGCGTGTTCTATTAGTTATATACAATAAAACGTCTTTATCGCCTTGGTCTTTATTTTATGAATTCAGTTTGACGAATGAATAAGTAAAAGAATACAAAAAAAGATGATGCCATACTTCTGCACAATATACATATGTACACCCAATTCTCTTTTTACACGATAGATACGTTCCCAATAAATTCGTGTAAAAAAATTCGTGTAAAAAAAGATACCTAAAAAATAACGTAAAAGTACAATAAACAACAATAAAAAATTAAAAAAATCGTGTTAAAACAAAACAATTCGTGTAAAAAGAGAAAAATGTTAACTTTTTAACTCGTGTTAAATGAAAATTCGTGTAAAAATAATTCGTGTAAAAAGAGAATTAGGTGTATGTATAAATGTAAGGTAAAAAAAGAGGGCGAAGTAAACAATAAAAAATAACAGAGTAGAGTTGAATTAGCAATCCTTCGTCCTCTAACATACTGAAAATAAGTGACTTAGAATTTCATAACAAGAATTTGAAAAAAGAAATTAAAGATATTTTAAGGGCTAAATGTTTCCCAATGGAACTGATATCAACCAGAAATAAATATTTACAAATCACTAACTTATATTCCCAAAATATCGGAACGTTTAGAATAGTCTAAAATATTCGACACAAACATATCGTCGGCTTAGAGTGTAAACCTGCTAACTCCCTTTCAGCACATTTGACAGGAGAGACAAAAAACTACTTATATTTCATATTTGCAGTTTGAGAGGAAAACCAAAAATATAGTTGGTTTATTTTATGGTATTCTTCATCTATGACCACATTCTACAAAAATAAAAATCGTATTTACTGCGTTATAAACCATTTTGTAACTTAGCAGGTTTTCTCACATCAATTTACATTATTACTAAGGGATATAGCAGGTTTTCTTTCTACTTCCTAGTAGTTTTTATTGACAAACAAACCATGTAATTGCAAAAATATCTTGTTATTATTTGAAATAATTAAAAATAATCATAAAATTAAAGCTTTTGTGGAATACAACAAAACATTTTTTCCATGAAAACAAAATTATGTAAAAAGAACTTATTCTAATAGTGTAAAAACTATTCTAAGTATCTTTTTTCTTTGTGTTTTTAAATTTACTCATGGGGTAAATTGTCATAGAAGGAACGATTATCTTCGGATAGTGATCTTTTTAAATATTGTAAGTCCTCAAACTTTTTGGCCGTGATCTTCCTTCTATTTTCGTAAAGTCAAGGAAGCTAAAAAAAGGGTCTGGAAATAATTGCGATCGATTTTCTTTGAGGCTATTGTTGCCATTCATCTGAAAATCTTAATTTATGTCGGATGCTTTGAAGAACTGAACAGTATTAAATTTCTTAAAAAGCGTATAGGTGATGTGATATACCTCGTATGGTTTTGGAGTTTATTTAGCTAATTTACGAACTTCGACATAATCTGCAGGCACATAGATGTTTTTATTCGTAAGTGCGCGTTCGAAAGCAGTCAGCTTCCATTTGATTGTGGCCCACTTCAAGAAACTTTTGTTCAATAATAATGTTGTGATTTATGGCCATAGAAATCAAAGCATTAGACATGACACAATTTCTATTCTGATAATTGCATCCGTCATTGTAAAAAATTATTTTACGTGACTCTAAAGACAACATCTTCGATTAAATTCATCCATTTGGCAAATTGTAAGAATTGGAAAACCAATTATAATTGAATTTAAAATTATTCAAATTTATGGGAGATAAAATATTATAGGTATAAAAACAAAATAAATAAAAACTTTTTTGTTTGTTTTGTAGTAGTAAATTCACAAACCACGCAATACTAATGTTTCATTTTTAGAGGCATAATAAACCACACATATTGCTTGGCAAACATGCACTTTGTTTTTGCTTCTGTTTGCCAATAAACAACACAATCATTTTTCGCACAAACATTAATTTTTCATTTTTGTGTTGTTTTCAATGAATGCAGACGACGAATGTGTTGCGGAAATTTTCTTCGCAATTTGTTTAAAACGGAGAAGAAATATAAAAGAAAGAAATGGAATTTAAGTAAATAGTGCTCTAAACAACGAAATCTTTTGGGGCAAAAAATTTTCCTAAAAAAAATTAGAATTTACGGCTTTTCTTCTACGGCTTTTCTTCTACGGCTTTTCTTCTACGTCTTTACTCTGCAAAATTGTCGCTAAAATGATTACTTTTAGCCCTAGACTCAACAAAAAGTTTGACAAATATACAACATGTCTGCTAAATATTAAACATTTTTAATATTTCTGCAAACATTGCTTCAAATGTTTGTCCAAGCAGAAAATACCCCCCAGTAACAGCATAACATATTTGTACAAACGTAAAATTTTGACATGTTTGCCAAGCTATTTGTGTGGTTTATTATGCCCTTTAGTGTCATCGTCTGTGGTAAAAACTAAAATATTAGTAGTAAGTAGGGATGGGCAATATATATCGATATATCAAAATATCGATATTTAAAAAAATAATAATCGATATATATCGCCGATATTTAAAATACCCATGTATCGATACATCGATATTTATTTACTACTATTGAATTCGATATTTTTAAAAACTCTTTATAATAAAATTCAACATTTTAACCGTTCAATTGCTTACATACTGTTGTTTTTTAAGAATTTTTTTGACTAATATTAAGAAAGAAAACGGCCCTTTTCCATTGCACATATTCATAGTTTTTTAACAGATGACAACAAAATAATAAGAGGGGAAAAATATTCCGGACAAACTTCCTAAAATTATGCAAAGAATCGCCTTATTAAAAGCAGCAAAAGACTAATGAAAGTTGGAATGTTAATAAAAAAGAAAGCAATAGTTTGTTTTTTTTTTTATCTGAACATGTTCTTCGCTTATATATTAAAAATAAAATATCGCACAGTTTACCTGTATAGTATGAGTCACAAGTTTCGTTTAAGGCTAGTTTACACGGTAATACAATGTATTATGACATGTGGAAAAATAATGTAGAATGAGAAAAATCTTATCATGTAAAAGCAAACTGCATTGAGTAAGAGAGAATACGGATACAAAATTTGACAAGCGGTCGGTAAATGTTCATTTTCTAAACCATTTTAGAAACTTATGTATTCTCATCACACCAGAGGCGCATTTTAACAGAATATATTGAAGGTGGTAACTTTTTATAACATTACAAAAACAAGCAGAATCAACTCAGGAAATGTTCATGTTGTTTTTTTAAATATTGTAAAACTGCAACCATCTGCTTTTTTGTTATTAACTCACTTTGCTTTTATTTTACTTAAGCCATCCGTGTAAACATGAGAAATACTTACCAACAGATTTTTATTTTGTTATTTTAAACACGGAGAGAATTTCATAATATTTTGATTCCACAATGTCGTAATACATTGTATTACCGTGTAAACTAGCCTTTATCGGCATTATATAACCCCATTTAAATTTTTAGTAATTTATTTCATATGGCGAATAAAAAATATGTGGTCTTGGGTATAAATTCACCTTTTTTTATTTTTATTGAATATTATTTTATTGTAGAATTGACTGCCTGTCCCTCGATTTCGCATAACTTTCATTAAAACCTAATTTTTTTTTTAAAATGTAAGTTAAGCGAATGAAAGATTCGTTCGAAATCAAGGGACATTTAGTAAATTTGAAATAAAAAAAAAACAATAAAAAGTTACTGCCTGTTTGTAGAACGCGAGCGCAAAAGTGACTCGCTTAACTTACATTTACAAATTTTTAAATTTTTTTTTTTTTGTTTTTGTTTTAAATGTAAGTTAAGCACTTTTAAGACACTTTTACTACAAACACGCAGATAGAATGGAATTACATGTAAAATGTTTGTACATATGTAAATATGTATTTACATAGGTATATTAAGTTTTTAAATTAGGTAATAATTTCAGCTTAATACGTTCGATACATCGATATATCGATATTTTTAATTAATAAATATCGATACTCTTGAAAAATATCGATACGATATATATCGATATACTTTTTAAATTTGCCCATCCCTAGTAGTAAGTCCCCTTTTACAATGTGGCAAGTGAAAGGCAGACAGACGAAGTTTGTAGGCGAGAGAGGAAAAAAGTAAAGTGTGTCACACATACAGCATCGCCCCCTTACCAACAAACTTCGTCTGTCTGTCTTTCACTTGCCACATTGTAAAGGCCATGTCAGATAAAACTTTTGCTTCGCGTTGCGTTACCGATTCGTTTTGACATCTAAGATAAAATATACATACTTATACGAAACATTTCACATAAAGTACTTTCAAAGCGGAGCGAAGCTAAAAGTTAGCCAACTCTCATCTTTTTGCGCGCTTTGACAATTGGCTAGTATAATTTTCTTTTGTTTTTAAATTTTTTTGTCAAATTCAATTCCAAAAAACCGTCCAATTAAATTTTTAACTTTTATTTTTATAACAAATAATTAAATGTACAAATTACCAACCGCTTTTTTAAGTAAACAAATAATGCGTGAGTGTTGTCAAAGTTTCCATTGTGTCATACACCTTTTGCTTTGCGTTTTTCTGCCAAAGGTAGAAACGTCACGCAAAGCAACAAAGTTGTATCTGACACGGCCTTAAAAGGGGACTAGCACGTGTTTCGACAAATATTGCATCGTCTGTGGGTACCTTAAAATTGCGTGTATTTTTATGGTACCCACAGACAATGCAACATTTGCCAAAACACGTGTTACTATTTATGTTTCAGTTTTTACCACAGACGATTACACTAAATACGAAACATCAGTATTGCGTGTTTTTTGAATATACAACTACAAAACACAAAAAAAAAATTTTAAGTGCTTTGCAAGAAGAGTGCAATAAAATTAGTCCCGATGTTTGAAAGAAACGAATTAAATCGATGCCAAGCCGTCTACGTGCTGTTGGAAATCAAAAAGGTGGCGCAACACAATACTTTCTTTGTGTTTTTTTAAGTATTATTAAATTTGTATGTAATGCCCGACTTGCAATGTGAGACACAAAATTAACTTTTTCTATGTTTTACCTTCATGTACATTTTATAACGCAACTTAGAATAATTTTTTTTTTGTTGTTTTTAAATAAAAGAGTTTTTGTGATAATATAGACAAAATTAAGATGTATTTTCTTTTATTAAAACAGAGATTTAGCGTGCAGAAATATTTTCATGCGTCTGCCCGACTTTAAATGTGAGTCCCTGTATGAAAATTCGGTATAATGTAATCAAAATACACGTAAATAAGAATGAAAAAGTTTGCTTTTAAAAATCTATTTATAGTTACATTAAATGAAGTACATTTTTGTGTTTAAACCACTACTAATTAGAAATTAAAATCAATAAAAATTTTTACATATGTCATAATATCTATAATAATATAATTCTCCTACGTTCTCAAATGCAGTACTACCTGTGCTGCATCAGAAAAGCAAACTAGTTTCACCTTTCACTTGTAACCACATTTAAATTTATTGTTTAACAGCAGTATTGCCTTTATAACCATGTACTTTATCTAAATATTCTTTTATACCTGCAATTTAACAAAATATTGTTACGTTTTTACTTTACAAAACGCATTAAGATTTATTCCCTTTATAATAAACCTTTGAGTTCTTTTAATTGCAAATCAAAATAAATACACACACGAATTCAACTTAACAAACTTTATTGAAATTCACAAAATTAACCACTATTGTAAGTAACGATCTGAACCTTTTAATGTCTCCAATCAAATTAAACTACATCAAAGATACTACAAAAAACACTGGAAGAAAACAATTTGCTATTCATTTTATTTAGTCGTCAACGTGATTGCGACGAAAGCACATGTGTGGCGGGTGTTGTCATTTTTTTTAAATTATATTTTATTAGTATGTTTTTTTAAATTATATTTCTTAGTTTTTTTAAATGTCTTATAACAAAAGCAATTTGTAACATAAAATACTTTTCGGCTGACATCATTAATATATCGCAATAATTTCAATTTATGTGTTCACTGACAGCAGTCTCGATGACGATTAAAATGTTAAATAAGACATAGAAGTTCTGCAAGTGTAGTTTGTCTCTCCCACTCAACATGCTGATTTCCTATTGGTTGATTGACGATCAAACAAAAGAGCGTAAGTAAACGTGTGAGTTTAATTTGCTGATATCAGCCACTACTGGGCATCTTTGAACTACATAAACTTTTATGAGTAAACCTGTATTTATAGTTCAAAACTATTCCTAGTTGATTCAAGAACCGTCTAGTATTTTCTAGAAAGTTGTGTTCGAATTATTTTAAAATAACTAAAGTCTACAATTACAATTGCTAGAAAATTTAGTACAGTGGCGTTCATATCAAATAGTAACTTATATGACATAAAACTAAAATTTACAAGATAACTTATAACTCAAACCATAAATAATTCTTAGACAAATCTAATTTCGTAACAATATTTAATTGTTTAATATTTTAAATGTTTGTTTTACTTAATACTAACATACTTTCATTGATGATACGTCGTTTTATTTCAGAGATTTACAAATTCAAATAACGTAACATATATAACTATATAAATAACAATAAAAAAAATATTTTTTCCTCAAAAATATATCGCATATCATATTTTTATCCTTAATATTTAAAATTGCTTTTATATCTCAATTAATAACGTTTCTTGCTTCTCATATAAACTGTGCTGTTATATTATTCTACATTTTAAATGACAATATGTGTAGTTCTTTTACATAGTTTTTTTTCAATAATTTATGGTTACGAAAAAATATCAACACATGCATTTCGGTTCACTAGCCAAGAAATAATTTTAATACAACAATGTATTTTTTGTTGCTTTCGTTGATCGATATCAAAAACACAAGCAACTTTTGACGTTTCTCTCTCTAAGTAAGAAAAAATGCAGCACAGCTGTGCTTTCAACGCCACCTGATAAATGAATTCGCCTTGTACATGGCAATAATAAAAATATAAAAAAACTAAAAGAAGTCTTGTTTTTCTCGTTGAAAACACATTTAAGTAATAAAAGAAATTTTGTTTGCATGCCATTTATGTGCAAAAAACCTATGTAAAAGCAAATGTGACCGATTTTTAATTGTAGGGCAATAATATGTGTTTTATTGTTGTACAGATGAAACTATATCGATTTGCACCGAAGTTCAAATGCTGTTATTGTCTAAATTTAAACAATTGCAGGAATATAAAAAATATATTTTCTAAAAAAATGAACTGCTTATTTATAAAAGATATTTTATGTTTACTAAAGCGACATGGCGACATAATCAAAATGCTTTTGATTTTCATAAAAATTTGCAGCCAGTTTGATGTGTGTGCACGTAATTTCTTGAAATTTTATTAATTTTTTGTTTAAAAATGTATGAAAACTTGATTTTCAATGTTTTTTTTATTAAAATTGTATTATTTGACAAATTATTAAATTGTTTCCGACGAAAAATCCAATTTTATTTATTACTAGCTTAACCCGGTGCGCTTCGCTACACTGACCCCGCACATTTTTATATTGAAATTTATAGTTTACTATAATAGTAGCTTTAACCACGTTTGAAGACTCTCCCTTTAATAGTTCTTCAGTTGAGCGATATTTAATGTATGCATCCTATGGGAGGTATTTCCCCCCCTGCGCCTACCCGCTTTATTTTTATTTTCAAAAGTGTAGTATACCATAAGAGTGACTTTTAGAAAGTTTGAACATTCTCACTATTACAGTTCTTAAGATATGCGATGTTAAACATTGGCGTCCTATGGGGTATTCCTATACCCCCGCTGCTATTTTATTTCAATTCCGGGGCTCAGAAGATCCTACTACAAAAAGTTCAGCAAAATGCGTGCAGCGGCTCTTAAGATATGCGATAATTAATATTGGCATCCTATGGGGGGTACCAATTCCCCTGCCCCTATCGAAAAAATAAGTAGCCTATTTTATTTTTAGGGCTCACGTGATGTTACTGTAAAAATTTCAGGAAAATCGGTTCGATAATTAATATTGGCATCCTATGGGGGGTACCAATTCCCCTGCCCCTATCGAAAAAATAAGTAGCCTATTTTATTTTTAGGGCTCACGTGATGTTACTGTAAAAATTTCAGGAAAATCGGTTCGATAATTAATATTGGCATCCTATGGGGGGTACCAATTCCCCTGCCCCTATCGAAAAAATAAGTAGCCTATTTTATTTTTAAGGCTCACGTGATGTTACTGTAAAAATTTCAGGAAAATCGGTTCAGTAGTTTCGGAGTCTATAAAGCGACAAACAAACATACAAACATACATAATTCATTTTTATATATATAGATTACAACCAAGGCGAATTCATTACAGGTGATCCTATAAGCACTGCTGATAACTTTTTTTCTTTAGCTTTATAATTGTTGGATGTCAAAATTTTGTTTATTATCTTTGTTTCTGTTTTGATTTGTTTCGGTTTTTGAAATTGTTCAATGATTTTACTAAAACAAATTGCTTGTGGTTTTTGTACGAGTTGTACTACCGAGATTACCTGGAATGAATTCGAATTGATTACAACAAATAATTATTACAAATTATGAAAAATAATCAGGCTTTGGAAGTCTTACTTTTAGAAGTTTGTAAAATTCTTATAAAGGTCTGCAAAAATATTTTTGAAAAATAAAGCAATGAAAGTGAACAATTTATTAATTTATTTATTGTTTTTGGTTTGCGGAGAATAACGTATGTTATAAAGACAGGATGGAGATGTAAAATTTACTAGTCCTTCCTTATATTATGCAATGCACATGGGAAACATTTAATACCTTCAAAATTTGTAACCATTAAGCTTGTAAAGAGCCTATAAGTAAAATTATTACCTAAATACTCTTGTATACCCCATTTATAGACGAGTCAACGAAATAAACTGAAATTAAATTACCGATGTTAATCCATTTAGGGATAACAACATGTTGAAAAACTTATATATTAAAAAAATGGTGGCTACATCGATATGGTGCCTAAAACTTTTCTTTTGTTTCCAAGCTGTTTCCCATTTTAATTATACTAATACAAAGCTATGTATGTATTGCAGTACTTCTAAGTTAATTTATCAATATTCCTAAAAAACACCTTAGATTTTATGATTGTAAATATACTAGTGCTCGAACACGGGACAGTGTATGTTATAATAGCTACTATTTGTTTTGGTCAGAGCATGCCCGATTCTTTTTAAATCGTTCAAACAAACTATAATATAAACACAATACTGGAATAATGCTAAATATTGAATTTTTTTTTGCCGATTTTTGGCGAATTTAATATGAACAACGGGCTTATAGCTTTGCAACAGAGCTGCAAACTGTTTTAAAAAAGTTAAAACAATAATAAGATATTTCATCACTGTTACGAAACACAAAAACTAATTTTTTTCGATTGGACAGTTGATAAGAAAAAGTAAACGTTTAATTTCTTGATTCTTTGATATGGTTTGTAACTTCGAAAACAAACAAAAAACTTAAGCTTTTGTGACTAAAACGTTAATAATTTGCTTTACTTTTGCCTTTTATAGCCGCTGAAAGATGGAATATATGGTAAATGTGCTTATATCGCGAAATGGACTATAACGTTAATACTTTCTATTAATCTTCTGTATAGCGGCAAAAATAAAGATTAAATGGACTATATCGCTAATGTGACTAACAATTTAAGATCCACACTACTAATAAAATATGTGTCATCTATTCGGCTCAAAATTCCATCTATATTTTGTAACGGATATGCATCCTTTACTGTGTGTTTATTTAATTTCCTAGCATCTAGACAAAATCTGTTGCTCCATGGGCTTTCGCTTACCTCTATCACATTCAGTTCTAACATACGGTCTATTTCCCCGTAAACTATTTCCTGTACAGCCGGATATATGGGATAGTGTCTGTCTTTCACAGGCTCTGCCCCCTCAACTAATTTAATGGAATGTTTTTCCAGAGATGTACATCCTAAACCCTGATCTTCAAATGATTGAAACATTCCAATAACCTCATCCAATTTCTTTTGTTGAGAATCGGTTAATTCGTGCGGGTCAGATTTGTGATTTTCAGATGCGTAATTCTCAATAATTTTCTCCATATTTATTTCCGACACACCCAATACCTCTGGAGCAAGTTCAAAGCTTCTCCAAAAATCTAAATATGCCTGTTGTTCCAAATCGGGACATAGATTAAATTCTATTTTACTTATTTTACTATTATATTCTATATTTATTTTTACTTTTCCTAATAATCTATGTTCCTGACCACTAGCAGTAGAGATTATAGAAAATATTGGTATTATCGATAAATCTAGCCTATCTATGAGCTCCCTACAACCTCTTCTTAAAATACCTACAGATGCACCAGTATCAAGAAGGCCTATTATTTTAACATCTCCAATTGTAAACTCGGCGTATGGCCTGGGATCCGATAATTTTCTATCTGCCGTTTTGATTGCTTCTATGGCCATTTTTCTTAATCTTTTTCTTTCAGCAAACTTTGCTCTGAGTTTTCTTATTCTATTAGAAATAATAGGTTTTCTGGTACTGATCTCTGAGTTAAATATTCTAGCCCGAACTTCTTCATAGTTTTGTTTTCTCTCGCGTATTGTATATAAATGTCTTTGCTGGGGCATAAACTCATTAAATTTTCTTATTTTATGGACTAAATTTGTTTTTCTATTTATTGTTTCGGGTGAACATGCGGGTTTGTCGTTGAACGATGGTCCCCCGCATTCCCTTCGTTCCTGGCAAAATTTCTGTTTTTACAGCTGATACAGTTTGGTGATATAACGTCCGGCCTTCCACAGCGGTAACAAAATATCGTTCGTTCAGCTGAAGGACAATCGATGAAGACGTGGCCATTTTGTCGGCAGTTCCAGCACACGACTGCGGATCTGGTCATCGTATTAGCTGAATTGTTAAATTGGACTGCTGCTACTTCGGTACATTCTGGTTCCGGTGTATCGTAAGATCCGGGATATTCCTCGCAAATTTCATATACCTGTCTAGTATAACGATTTACAGGAGCTGACATAACCCTATTCTCTTTTCGGAGGAAAGTTTTTTCCGCATCAATGCAGCTTATTCGTAACTAATTTAGTGTTTCTAAAAACTTGAATGTTCTAAATTTACATTTTTTTCCAAAAGTATATTTGATTTTATTGAAATACACATAGGAACTTAATAGTATTTTGAAAAATAAATTGATATATAATTTATAATTTTAGAATTTATAGAAGTTCATGTAAGAAAATGGTGTGAATTTTAGAATAGCCATATCGACAAACGTAAATTTCCATCGCCAAAAGGTTAAAAAATTCGCCATATTTTACAGCCCTGCCACGGACAGTTAAAAAGCGGTAACAATTTAATTTTTCATTTTCTTTAATTTATAACTGTGAAATACAAATTTCGTTTATTGTAAAGGACACATTCAAAATAATCCAATGTATTAACTTTCAATATACTGAATTTTGTATGGAAATTTGACGGGTTTAAGGCCCAAACCAGACGGTTAAACGCAACTGCAACGAGACTGCAGCTTCTAGTTATTTTCGAGTTTATGCCATAATTATGCTTCTTTGAGAGTCAAAACATGACGGGACCATTTTGAGACCGGTTTGAAACATATTGGAAATCAGTTGTTCCTAAATGAAACCCGAAATTTTTGTGATAATTTCATTACATTCTGGTACAATTAAGGCTGCCAGGTGCGTGGAAAACGATTGATACTGGTTTAAAAACAATAATTTCTAAAGCGTTTCGTTGCAGTTTCGTTTCACTGTCTGTTCTGTGCCTTACTCTTATAAAATAAAAATATTTTCTATGAAAAAATCTCAAATAAATAAATAATAATTTAACTAAAGTTTCTTGTTATTTTTTAATATGTACAAGAATTACATTTCTGGTTTTTTTTTCTTAATTTGTAATTAATATTTTCCTATTAAGTGCAAATAACCTTTGCCTTACAATTCAACTAAAAATAAATTTTTATGTTTTTTTCGATTAACAAAAGCCATTTCTAATTTGGTTATATTTTTTCACTTTTTCAAAAATGTTGGTTGTAAAAATTTTATTAGTCGTGGCAGCACTGCTTATAATATGTGTATTAGAGATGAGCGATCCCGTGATTTTTCAAGATCATCGTGATTAGTAAATGTGATTTAAAAATCACTGCTCCTTTAAACCAGAGTACGGAGAGTGCTCGAATTAAACTCGCTCGCGAGCGAGTCCAATTCGAGCGAGTTTTATTTTCAACATTGAAAAGAATTATTCTTTACTGCTCGCGAGTTTAAAAAATAAAACTCGCAAGCGAGTTTTATTTTTGCGAGTTGAAAAATATTGCTCGCGAAAAGAATTCAAATTTTAAGAGTCAAAAATAAAACTCAACTCGCGAGTCGAGCTAAAAAGAATTGTTCGCGAGTTTTATTTTTGCGTATGAATTTTTTTTAACTAAAAATATATTTTTCCTGTTTATTTGTTTGTATGTGTGGATAAATGTGTGTATGTATGAATATTTCATCGAAACACAACACAGCATTAGCAAATGGATCAGAAGTAAGGTGGGAAAAGGTATTTATTGATACAGCAAATATTACGTTGTGACAAGTATAACTAACCATGAAGAAGAAATAGCAAAGAAAAGGATTCGTTTAAAAGAATGCAATCATGTTATACGTTTCGAAAATATAAAAAAGGCAGTTCATTAATTTCCTATGAATCGTAAACACTTCTATGTAAGTCACTAATGAACGCATACATTTTATTACACATCATTCAAAATTTAACATTTATACGTATTGCACATATATTTTAAAACACACTTATCTACCTGTTTATGAGCAGCATTCACTTGTGTGCATTTTTTTAGTATAAACATTACTTTTACAACCCTTTCCCACACGTCTTGCCAGCCATTTTAACATAAACATTAATATAATAAGTTTTTCAGACCCATTGCACTGACATTTAAACACTCACTAGGGATCAAACAAACATATCAATGATCACATTTTCTATAAATAGTCGTGATTGTTTACTACCTGCTGATGTTTTCTATAAGAATCAACTAATTTGGTTGTCACAAGACAATTATGTGATGGCTTTTGCTACCCTAAAAAACTCTTAATTCATTTATAACACTGGTCTTCAAAAACAAATGTAAGTCTTTAAATAAAAACATATAAAATATAAAGATTTTGAAGCGGTTAATTTAAATCCGTTTGCAGTTTCAAATTTTTTTATGGGCTTGACTTATATTCCGCCCGAAATAAGGGCCGATTTTTATAAAAACACCAACAAATGATTATTAATAATATTTCCTTTAAGTCAAACGAATAACATTTTTTATATTTTCCACTGTTTCGGACATTTTCAGAAATTAGTGGCGATAAACTTTTTTTTTTTCAAGCAAAATTAGTACTATTTTTTGTTTTCAAAAATTTGTTAACAAATTTAGAACAATTTTTTTTATTATTTATCAGAAAGCCAGATATATTACGAATAAAATGAGCCATAAACCATGAAAATCGATTGACAAATGTTTATTTTATTTATAATTATTAAAGGCAGCTTTTATGAAAATAATATGTTACCAATCTCAAACACTTTTATTTAAGTCATTTAAGAACGCATACATTTTATTACACATCATTAAACATTTTGCAGCAGAGTTCCGAAAAATTCATATATGATCGCTCATATTTAACCATTCATGAATTTTTTCATGAATGAGGAACTTAAAACGTGTAATTTTTTTCACAACCATGAATGAATTGTGAATTTTTTTGCCAATTCATTCATGAGCGTGAGGAAAAATAAATTTTTGCCTTTCCTCAGTCATGAAAAATGAGGAAACAAAAAATTTTCTTAACGCTCCTCACCAGTAATGTTGTTGTTGCTCGACAGTTTGCATGACCACAGCACGAAATGTCTTTGTGTGTATTTTGTTTTTGTTAAAGGCAACGAGCCAAAGTGTGTGTTGAATTTTTTGTAGGCAAATATTATTTAAAAAAAAAAACTAAAAGAACTGCACATATCGTCATCTTAAATGCAAAATAATATAACATCACAGTTTTCAGGAGAAGCAAAAAAACGTTGTAAAATGGAAATTATATGAGATATTAGAGTAATATTAAATATTTAGAATAAAAATGCGATAACCAGTTTTTTTTGATAAAAAAATATTATTTTTACTGTTATTTATTTAGTTATGTGTGTTACGTTATTTTAATTTGTAATTCTCTGAAGCAAAACGACGAATCATCAACGAAAGTATGATAGTATTAAGTTAAACAATCATTTAAAACATTAAATAATTAAATATTTCTGTTAAGTTACAGGTATAATAGAATATAAAGATAATGTACATGGCTATAAATGCAATACTGCGTTTAATCAATAAATTTAAATATGGTTAAATGCACATATAAAAATGATAATCACACAATTAAAATGCAGCATCATTAGAATTGTGTTGACATGGTGAAATAAGTTTGCTTTTCTGATGCAGTGCAGGCAGTTCTGCATTCGTACTGTTTTTATCAGTACATATACTATTTTTTGTTTAAAGTACTGATTTAGGCATTACAAGCAAATCAGTACGCAAATGTACTGATTCCTTCATTAATGTACTGTTTTTGTACTGTTATTATATATTAACTGGGCTCAGTATATAGTTTGTCATGTTGTCAAATTGCGATACAAATATTAATATAGATGTTCTTATCGATGAGTTCTTAACAATAAAGATTTTTGCCGCGTCAGTACGAAAAAAGATGACAGTAGAAGAAAAATGGAAAGTGTTTCTAAACGGTGCACAGTGGCGCCCGTAGAGCAAGCGAGGTTGCAAAAATCAAAATTTTCATGAATGCCGACGAAGTTTTGAATAAACCCATGTTATAGGAAACTTTTCAACGATTTCAAATATGCCACTCTTAATAATATCACATTTTTAGTTTAGAAGATATAACCGTTCAAATTTGACCGACTTTCGGTTTTCAAAAAAACACACAATTTTTAGTCAATTTGTTGCGATTTCAGGTGTAATATCACGAAAAATAGGTAACGAATCGCCTTATTTTTTGTTTGTATTGATTGATGTATTTATTAAATGTATAATGATAAAAAAAAATTAACTGTTTGCTTTGTGTTTCTCCTGGTAAATCACTATTTAAAAACTATCCGTTTTTTCACTATTTTTCAACTTTGACGGAAAATAAAAAAAAACTATATTGTTCTATATTTGCCATATTTGCAAAACCTGTTCTTTGATTATTTCTTTACATAATTCAAAAGGTTTTATCTGCCCGTACGTGCCCGTTTGGCTTCTAGAGGTAAAAAAGTTTAAAAAGACATGGTTGCAGAAATTGTATGGCGTCCATCCCTTATATGTTTTGACTGACAGTAGTTTGATCTAATAGTTATTATATTAGCAGGTACGTACCTCACATAAACAATACTTTGGCGTACAAATGGTCAGGAACAATATTGACTTATGGTCCCTACAGGTAGGCACAAATCTTATTTGGACACGTGCATAATATCAAAATTGCATTATTCAGCATAAATCCATATGTATGCAGGGAACAGGTAAATTTTTAGGCATGGTAGCATAAGCCTATATATTGCAAAATAAGCATAATGCCTGGATTAGTCTACGCCTGAAAGTTGGCGCAACAATTACTGAAACCATTTAACAATTTAAGTACTGAAAACATGGCGTTGTACAATTTAAAATTATTTGAACTGTTTAGAAAGTCAACCACACCAAAGTGGCTAAAATCGGATGATTCCCTACACTGGAAAAATCCACGTCCGTCATCAGTGCATTATTGCCGACCAATAATGTTTCAGTTTGCAAGGGAATCGGCAGAACTCATAAGGACTACGGTGAAGGACATTAAAGAACAAATAAGCAAGATTAAGCCTACAAAGCTGCAAATTGGAGAAGGAAAATATATTGAATGCAATTACGAGTTCCACCTGACCATGGTTGACGGAAAAGTCGTAAACGAACTGACAGGAACAACCTCAACAATGTCATGCCCGATTTGCAAAAAGAGTCAGAAGAACTTTTTTCAATTCAATTCAATTTATTTCATATATAATATGTTACATCTCAATTTTATATAATTAGTTGTAAAGAGTTTAAGATTAGTATCTTTTTCTGCTTAATTATAACATATTTCAATTAGTTATCATATACATATATATAGACAGAATTATATTGGAGGTAAAAATTTAGCAAAAACCTATTTAAACCCCTTTTTTCGTTTTATTTTTATATTTTTTTTATCGATTTTATATTATTATTTGTCAGAAGAACTTTGGTAATTTAAACGATTCTACAAATGAGGAGAATTACGAATATGGAATGTCACCATTGCACGCAAGGATAAGGTGTATGGAATTCTTGCTAAAACTGGCATATACCCTACCACAAGAGGAAGAAAACTTCGATGAAAATACATCAATAAAGGATAAGGAAAAGATCAGAAAGAAGTTGGACTAAAAGTAGACTGTCCCAAGCACGGATACGGTAACTCAAACGATGGAAACACTACTAGGAGATTTTTTGAAAATGATGAGGCAGTAACTAGAATCATTGGAATTGACAATCAAATCGTGAAAAGATTGGGAACGATCTTGGATGTTTTAAACTGCAAAGAAAATGTCAATTCTACAAAATATGGAGAATATGCGTCGAAAACTGCATCTCTTTTAGCAGAAATGTATCCAAAGAAGAAGTTGACCCCGACCGTCCATAAAATATTGGCGCATGGTAAAGATATAATTGAGTACCAGTCTTTGCCAATTGGAGAGCTTTCTGAAGAAGCACAGGAGTCTCTTAACAAATTTTATAAAAAATATAGATTGCAGAACACATTCAAAGCATCAAGGGTGAGGCAAAATGAGGACCTCTTCAACATGTTGGCAGCATCTTCCGATCCACTTATTTCTTCCCTGCGGCATGTGAAGTCACGAATAGAGTTACAAAATAATTATAGTTTAGAAATGGTTAGTCTTTTAGATATACCTTCTCTTACGAATTGTGATGAATATTTTACAGAAAATTGAAAAAATAAATTTAAAAAAAAAAATAATTTTTTTTTTAATTTGTTGGGTAATAATTTAAAACATAAAACCCTTAAGAAAAAAAATAAAAACAATCTAAAAATGTAAAAAAAATTTTTTTTAGTTACCATAAAATTGATTTTTCTACTAATTTTAACTTTGATAACCCATAAGTAGGCCCCTACAAAGCGTAGCACCCTTTCCAAACGCTCATTTCATAGGCTGAACAGTTATCTATCATATGCTGTTTAAACTGTTCAATTATCTTATTCGGTTCAAAAGATATGATTTTTGCAACGAAAAAACTCAAATGGCGCCACTGTGCGGTGGTGCGTTTACGAATTTGAGGAAATGTGTAAATTTATTTCTTTCATTCCACATTCAAACGATTTTACAGAACGAATCTTAAGTTTTAAATGTGGAGAAAAGAAAGAAACGGGCTCCTAATATAAAACCTAGAAAGTGAGTTGCAGATAAAGACAAACTTTGGTTGTTGTTGTAATGAGTTTTACAATTTCTTGATGACAGGAAATAAATTGTGGAAAGGCCATAAATATTTTTTACTTGTAACACTGTAAATATTTATGTCCATACATATGAAAATATATTATTTATAAAAATCTATAGTATAAGATCGTCTAAAAACGATTGTGCCCTTTGCAATAATTACAATTATTAAAGGTTATTAGTTGTAAATCACTTTAAAATAATTTTTTAAATTATTTTTAGGATAAATACATAACAAGCTTCGTTATTTCAAGTGTTGAATTTGTTTTTTAACATTGTTGTCCTTATATCTAAAGCTTGGTGCTAAAAAGGCCAATGTCAAATAATTAATTTTAGAGAAAATTTAAATTTTAGTTTTTTATAGAAGAGTTCTAAGTAAACTTGACTCAAAACTCTTTTGAAGCTGTTTCTGATTAAATTAGACATTGGCTGTTTCCGCAAAATAAAAGACATTCAGCATGACCTTTTAATTGCAAAATGAAATTATTTATGCTGGTAGATATAGCAAAGAAATACTTTTATGTAACTTTTCTTTAATTTTATGTTGACCTATATTCAAAAAATATAAAAGAATAAAGGAAAAAGAATAAAGGGAGTTCACATGTTAGTCAAGTTTTTTTCGTCAAATATTTGCTAGGTGTGACCGTAACTTGTATTTTAGATTTTTTTATTATTCACTTTGTATTCCCGCTAAAAAATATAAACGGAATTGAGTTATTGTTTTGAAAAAATTCGGTTTTATTAATTAAATTTTGTCACTGTTCAAATTATAGAATGAATTCAAGTTTTGTTTTATAAAAGATTATAACTTTTTATGTTATTAATATGCAATTTTATATTAAAAAAGTAAATGTACTGTTTTTTATGCAATTGTACTGATTTTTTTCTCTTATGTACTGATTTCTCTGATTTAAAAACTGGCAACCCTTACTGCATTTGAGAACGTAGAGATGTTATATTATTAGAGATATAATTATGACATATTATTTATAGTTTTTTATTTCTAATTAGAAGTGGATTAAACTAAAAAAAAAGTACTTCATTAAATTTAAATTAATTTTAAAAATCAAACTTTTCCATTATAACTAACGTGTATTTTGATGTCCTTATAATGAATTTTCTCAATTGAAGTTTTCTTTACAATAAACAAGTTTTGTAAAAAATTTGACTCATATACATATATGCATATTTGTCTCCATATAAGGAATTATTTCGAAAAAAATTCTGCAAGAAGTAAATTTTAATTAGTTAATTTCTGAAAAATTTAAATAAGAAGAATGAAAGAGTTTTTCAATTAAAAGTAGTATTGATAGCAGCCCGCGTATTCAGTGAAAGAAAATGTTGTATAAAGAATCACTTATCCTAAAAAAAATACTATTAGTATTTAATAAAGCCGTAAAAGGATTAACACAAAATTTAGCTAAACAATTTATATTCCAGCACTTTATAAGAAATGCTATTATTCTAAAGATGTAGAAGACAAGTAATTTATTATTTAAAACCAAAGGCTTTATAACATTTTTTTTGGGGATATTGATGATGGACGACTTGGAAGAATGCAATCATAACAAAATACCAGATTATTTTAAATAAACTTGGAAAAAATATTTCTATTGAATTATAAACTTTCTATATGTACATATATAAACTCATAAGGTTGGAAAACGAAATAAATGATGGAAAAATCATATAATAAAAATAATGGCAGTCTGCTGAAAGCAAAAAACTAAGGACCTGCAGATGGCCCTATTTATTCTTGGAAATTCATAGCGTATGGGAGTGCAATGGGTTAAGCTGTGAAATTTCTAACAGTGCAATGTAGAAGAAGCTAATAGTCATACTTAATATAGGTATTTCAATACATAAATATATATATATGTATATATATATGGATTCGGTTTATATTAATTTTACAGCACTGTTTTTCTTTTTGCTTATGCAATAATGTGCAGTTTGATCACTTATTCCACTAACACGTTCAGAGTATGAAACAGAATACCCATTTTTGACGTTAAAAAAAAATGAATGTGTTCGTAAAAATATACCTATCAAATACTCTGCTAATTTTTTTTTAATTAAGATTATTCATTATGTTTTTTATTTTTGATTTTTTTAATAGCTTGGATATTTTTTAAGGTGGATGTTTAAATTTTTTTTTTAAATATTTAACGTGAATCGTAATCATTTTAAAAGTCTATTTCAAAATTTTCAATGATACATTGCTTTGCATATTAGCAAACCATATCGCTCATTTCGTGCAAGACCGTCACAACTCAAAATTTGGCATTTTCGAGTTAGTAATGCATAAATGTTCTCCTCTTAAATCTCTACAAATTGATCTAAGAACGGAGAGAATTATCGAAAAAATAACGGTAATACAGATGCTTTTGACGCTATGACCTCTTGTAACAAACTTGAGCAATTAACATCAACAAGGTCACATTTCAATTTTTTTGTTGGCATTCCTCTTGTACATGTGGTTTTCTTTGTAGCAAAAAAGAAACATTTGATTTTATAACTGTATATAAAATAAATAATAAAATAAATAATAATAGGTTGGAATCTTGAAAAGGCTCTCCTGTAAAGTTTCAAATTTTGAGTTGTGACGGTCTTGCACGAAATGAGCGATATGTATACTATTGGAAAAAAAAATTTATGCTTTATAAAGGGTCGGTCCCTTTCTTAAGCAGACATAAAGGCAAAACTTATTGGAAAAAAAACTCCATGAACAAGTATAGAAGCCTGGGCGCTGTTTCTCAAAACTACAAATTACAAATCTACAAGTAAAATACATTTGAACAAAAACCAAAGTTGTAAAATTGTTGCTTTTTTAACGTAAATGAAGTGATTTTATGGTCCCATGCAGTTTTGTTATAGGGAAGTTCGATTGTACCTGATGTCACATTTGCTTTTACACATAATTTTTAGCAAAACAAGCCTTTTTTACTTTATTTTCAAATAAGACCTAGTTAAGAAAAATGTTATCAACGAACAACCGTTTTGGTTGGTAAAACCAAAACTGTATTACAACAACAACACGTATTGAGTACTTGGAATTTTTTTTTCAATGAGTTTTGCATTTATGTCTGCTTAAGAAAAGGACCGACCCTTTTTAAAGCATCAAAGAATTTTTTACAACAGTATAAATATCGTTTGCTAAAATGCAAAGCAATGTATCATTGAAAATTTTGAAATAGACTGTTTATTGATTACGATTCACGTTAAATATTAAAAAAAAAATTTTAAACTTCCACCTTAAAAAATATCCAAGCTATTAACAAAATCAAAAATGGCTTATCATTAAGTAAATAATTTCCTTAAAAAACATAATGAATAATCTTAATTAAAAAAAAATTAGCAGAGTATTTGATATATTTTTACGAACACATTCATTTTTTTTACGTCAAAAATGGGTATTCTGTTTCATACTCTGAACGTGTTGGTGGAATAAGTGATCAAACTGCACATTATTGCATAAGCAAAAAGAAAAACAGTGCTGTAAAATTAATATAAACCGAATCCATATATATATATATATATATTTATGTATTGAAATACCTATATTAAGTATGACTATTAGCTTCTTCTACATTGGACTGTTAGAAATTTCACAGCTTAACCCATTGCACTCCCATACGCTATGAATTTCCAAGAATAAATAGTACCATCTGCAGGTCCTTAGTTTTTGCTTCTAGCAGACTGCCATTATTTTTATTATATGATTTTTCCATCATTTATTTCGTTTTCCAACCTTATGAGTTTATATATGTACATATATAGTTTTTAATAAATGTTAATACAGTCGAATTTCCCTATAATGAATCTGTTGCTATTGGATCAGAATATATCTTCATTATTAATATAGAAAGTTTATAATACAATAGAAATATTTTTTCGACGTTTATTTAAAATAATCTGGTATTTTTTGTTAGGATTGCATTCTTCCAAGTCGTCCTTCATCAATATTCTCAAAAAGACTGTTATAAAGCCTTTGGTTTTAAATAATAAATTACTTGTCTTCTACATTTTTAGAATAATAGCATTTCTTATAAAGTGCTGGAATATAAATTGTTTAGCTAAATTTTGTGTTAATCCTTTTACGGCTTTATTAAATACTAATAGTATTTTTTTTAGGATAAGTGATTCTTTATACAACATTTTCTTTCACTGAATACGCGGGCTGCTATCAATACTACTTTTAATTGAAAAACTCTTTCATTCTTCTTATTTAAATTTTTCAGAAATTAACTAATTAAAATTTACTTCTTGCAGAAGTTTTTTCGAAATAATTCCTTATATGGAGACAAATATGCATATATGTATATGAGTCAAATTTTTTACAAAACTTGTTTATTGTAAAGAAAACTTCAATTGAGAAAATTCATTATAAGGACATCAAAATACACGTTAGTTATAATGGAAAAGTTTGATTTTTAAAATTAATTTAAATTTAATGAAGTACTTTTTTTTTAGTTTAATCCACTTCTAATTAGAAATAAAAAACTATAAATAATATGTCATAATTATATCTCTAATAATATAACATCTCTACGTTCTCAAATGCAGAACTGCCTGCACTGCATCAGAAAAGCAAACTTATTTCACCATGTCAACGCAATTCTAATGATGCTGCATTTTAATTGTGTGATTATCATTTTTATATGTGCATTTAACCATATTTAAATTTATTGTTTAAACGCAGTATTGCATTTATAGCCATGTACATTATCTTTATATTCTATTATACCTGTAACTTAACAGAAATATTTCATTATTTAATGTTTTAAATGATTGTTTAACTTAATACTATCATACTTTCGTTGATGATTTGTCGTTTTGCTTTAGAGAATTTCAAATTAAAATAACGTAACACACATAACTAAATAAATAACAGTAAATATAATATTTTTTTATCAAAAAAAAAAACTGGTTATCGCATTTTTATTCTAAATATTTAATATTACTCTAATATCTCGTATAATTTCCATTTTACAACGTTTTTTGCTTCTCATGTAAACTTATGAAATTTGATATTACAATATTCTGCATTTAAGATGACGATATGTGCAGTTCTCTTATTTTTTTTTTTTTTCAATAATATTTGCCTACAAAAATAAAAAACAACACACACATTTTGGTTCACCAGTCAAGAAATAATTTTACAAAAAAAAAAAAATACACACAGACTAAACGTGCTGCCCGGCGGGGAAAATTGCAAGCCAATCACTTTTTAGGCCTTTAAGAATGTTTACAATTAAATTTTTAGTAATTTTTTACTTATTCCACTCTGCCTTTTTTGAAAAGGTCTTTTAGAAAGGTTTTTATTTAATATTTTACAAATTCAAATTTTCTATTCTAAGATAAGGCCTGTCGCAATCGTTTTATTAGTAGTTATGTTGGAACGTGTTGCAAGTTTAGTTATTAATTGACTTACTTCGTATTATTAGCCACAACAATTAAACTTGGATAAAGCTTTATTCTTAAATCTTTTTAGAAGCCCTTCCAGAAGTGCTTAAAATATATGCAAAAGTGCAAGGCCTTCTATAAGGCCTCTTTACTACATGATTTTCCTGCTGGAAATCGTTGGGAAAATCGCATTTTTTTCCTTGTGAAGAATTTTAACGTGAATTTTTTCAAATTTTTCATATCTGTAAAATCACATTTGAATTTTTTGTTTTTGCTCACTCCTCATGAGCGAGGAAAATCAAAATAGTTTTTTTCCTCACCCTCATGAGGATGAATTTCCAGAAAATTTTTTAAATTTTCACGCTCGCTCATGAATGAAGAATGAGCGAGCGTTTCGGTACTCTGTTTTGCAGGTTTACATATTTTTAAACAAGAAAACATTTATACATACAAACACACATACATTCTTATCAACATGGTTATGCCCAGCATTCATATGTGTGCATATGTTTTTATAACCCCTTCCTACACATTTGCCTGCCCTTCGTTTCTAAAAATTCATATGTATGTATATTTTTACTTCGCACAAGCAAACATTAATTTTTTTAAACGAGTTGCTCGATTTCAACTCGTATGCGCTCGTTTTCTGCTCGCATAAAATTTGTACTTACGAGTTGAAAAATAAAACTCGTAAGCACAAATTTTAAAACGAGTTGTTATCTGCTTACGAGTCGAGCACAAAAATCTTATGACTCGTAAAAAATTTGTGCTCGCGAGTTTAAAAATAAAACTCGCGAGCACAAATTTTAAAATGAGAGAGTTGACTCGAATTGTGCTCGCGAGTAGAATTTTTTCCTACCCTGCTTTAAACTGTGATTGTGATCACGGTTTATCAGTTTTGTGTTCATTTAAAGCAATTGCGGCCAAGCTATATGTACAGTGCGCGAGCTTTTGCAAGAGCTTTTGTAAGCACTTTATAAAGAAACAACAACAAATTGTAAGAGCTTTCAAATCTGTTTACTTTCATATATTTATTAAAAAAAGTATTTTTTCTTAAGGCGTGTGTAAGGCGATAATAAAGTGCTAATGTAAGAAAAATGTTGACACTTCTGAAATTAATTAGATTTCAATAGCCCTGGGGCTAGTAGAATTTTTGAAACAACTACCAAAATTTCTGACAAGCAGCAAATCGAGAATTTTAATTGAAAAAGTCAAATAAAAACGTTTAAAATATTTTGTGAATTCAAAACAAAAAAAAAAAAAAAAAATATAAAATAAAATGCATAGAGCCACCTGCAAAAAAATTGTATTTTCCTAATTTGTTTATTATTTTATACCGTACTTTTCTTTTATAGTCATTTCCATTGTTAGTCCAATTTAATCTTAATTTTTGCCGCTATACAGAAGATTAATAGAAAGTAATTACGTTATAGTCCATTTAGCGATATAAGCACATTTACCATATATTCCACCTATCAGCGGCTAGAAAAGGCAAAAGTAAAGCAAATTATTAACGTTTTAGTCACATAAGCCTAAGTTTTTTGTTTGTTTTCGAAGTTACAAACCATATCAAAGAATCAAGAAATTAATCGCTTAATTTTTCTTATCAACTCTCCAATAGAAAAAAATTAGTTTTTGTGTTTGGTAACAGTGATGAAATATCTTCCCTACAAGAAGACTACCGGTTTTGACCACTATATTGGATAAAGTTTCTATTAGTTTATTAAGAGCAAAATGATTCACATATGAATATGTGTGCCACTATGAGCAGGGATGTCAGAGGTGGCGATCTATAAACCTATTAGGCGATTAAATTTTGTGTTTGCCGACATGGCGATTTTTTTGGCAAAATTTAAAAAAGTTAGCGATTTATGAAAAGCAATTTACCTTTCTTTCTTAATTATATAAAAAAAATTATGAGCAAGGCTATAGTATTTTCTTTAAATTTCTAACAAATTTAAAAATCGCAATACGAATGCGATTGTTTTAGATGAAAAATTGATAATATTGCCAGATAATTAAACATATTTAACTTGGAATAAAGCTTAAGCTTTATTTGATTTTCATAAATTTTTCTTGCCAAAAGTTATCAAACTTCGGATCTCTACAAGAAAACAAGTAAATTTTTAATTTATTTTGGAAATAAAATTCTAAAAATTGAATCGCCTTTGATTGCATATTAAATGGAATTTTAAAAATTTCTTAAAATTAATATTTTGCAAAATTCACTGATCTCTCAAGTTCTAGGTTTTAAGATATTCAGCCTTGTTATATTATTCGCATGATTTAAAAAAGCAAAACGCCAGATTTATTTTACTGTGCTTGGAAACTCAGAGCATGCCCGATTTATTTTAAATCTTTCAAAAAACTATAACACTGTGAACTGTATGTGAAATTAGACCCAAAAAGAAGAATTTCTGCATCATTCGTTTTGTCTTCTTACCTGCGATTTGAAGTTAGTATCGATTTGAAGTTAGTACTATCGTATAGGGGAATTTATCACGTTTTAGGCCCTGTTGTTTGACATAGCTCGACAACCCCTAGCCCAATTTAGTTGAAATAAATTTTAAAAAATTAAGAATTACAATTCCCTTAATCTGTTCATATATTGTTTTCCTATACAAGTAACACTTTCGAAGTTAAAAATGAATGTATGAAGGGAAAAAATTATTTTTTGCCTAAAGATTTAAATTTTTTTTTTTAAAAATACATAAAAAATCCAAAATGGAAAAAAGTTTCAAGTCTAGTTATTTTTTCGCAAAGTCACATAACCTATGAGCAAAATGAGACAAAGATCATAAAAATCGATGCACGCGTTTCGCTTTTATTCGCAATTGAGTAAAGGTATGAATTTCAAAAATTTGCTCGAGATATGCACAACATTATTTGGAGAAAACATTGACACCTTTTTCTATTTACGTTATGACTAACTAGTTAGTGTTAGCCATTATATACGCGATCACTAACTTATATAAAGCAGCGTAGTAAGCAGTACAGATATATGTTCCGTAGACGAGTGGAATTAATTAGCTAGAAAGAGAGGCAAAATCACATGTACACAAGAGTTTCGGTTAGTTTTTTCATTTTGCTCTTAATAAACTAATAGAAACTTTATGTTCCTGACAAGCACTTTAACCTGCAGGACAGTGTACCAAATTTTTTTTTTTTTTTTTTTGCAGTATTTATTTATTGAATCTTCATATATGTATTAAATATGAACTAACAATAATTAATCAAATCTTATCCTAATATTTACTTAATGTCCTGCCAGTGCCAGACAAAAAGATTTAGTCATCACGGTTTCTGTTCACATATGTATGTAGGTGTTTATCGCTCATCTGATTGGGTGAGTGCTGCAGTGTCTCTTCTCCTTAATCGAGTGTGGCCGCCATAATTTAAAATATTTCGAGCTAAGGGATTTGGGTGCAGTTCCAGCCTTTTTAAATATTTTACTGCATATTTCGTTATCATAGTTTTTACCAATGGCACATTGAGATCCTTGTGGATATTTGAGTTTTTGACATACCAGGGAGCGGCTGTTATTATTCGAAGAAGTTTATTTTGGCGCCTTTGAATTTTTTCGATATTAGAAGCCGAGGCAGTGCCCCATAACTGAATACCGTAGCACCAAATTGGCTTTAAGATAGAGTTGTAAAGTAGAAGTTTGCAATCGAGACTAAGAAAAGAATTTCATCCAATGAGCCAATTAATTTGAATTGCTTTTAGTTTCATTTGAGTTAATTTTGCTTCTATGTGCCATTTCCACGTTAAACGCCGATCTAGATGTATACCGAGGTATTTTACATGCGAGTGTTGGGGTATTATTTGATTATTGATTTTAATAGGGGGGCATGTTTCCCGACGCAATGTGAATGTTATATGTGCGCATTTTTGTTCATTGATCTTTATCCTCCATTGTTTTAACCACCTTTCCAGTTCAAATATGTGATCCTGTAAGTAACGAGATGCTTCTTGACAGTTTTCATGTACGCTTAGGAAAGCTGTGTCATCCGCAAATGTTGAGGTTTGTGTGTAGCTGTTTGTTGGCATGTCCGAAGTATAAATTAAGTACAATAGAGGGCCCAGGATGCTGCCTTGTGGGACTCCAGCGTTAACTGGCTGAGGAGAACTTAAAAAATCGCCTTCTTTAATAATAAATTGACGACCGACTAAGTAGCTTCCTAACAGCTTGTGTATGTTTGCTGGCAAGTTTTGCTGCAATTTCAGTAGTAAACCTTCATGCCAGACTTTATCAAAAGCTTGAGACACATCGATGAAGAGTGCTGAGCAATATTTTTTTTCTTCAAAGGCTTTTCTTATTACATTTACTATTCGATGAGTTTGTTCAATTGTGCTATGCTTTCTTCTAAACCCAAATTGATGATTAGGAATACATCTATTTTCATTTAAAATCGGCGTTAATTTTGCCACTAGTAGTTTCTCAAATAGCTTTGAAATATTAGATAATAAGCTAATAGGCCTGTATGACTCAACTTTTGTGTGATCCTTTCCTGGCTTTGGTATCATGGTTACTAAGGAAACCTTCCATTTATGAGGGTAGTATTGAAGTCGTAAAATAGCATTAAAAATAAAAAGAATAATTTTCTTTGCTGTACTTGGTAGCTCCAAAAGCATTTTATTACTGATCTTATCAATACCGGATGCCTTCTTGGTGTTTAAATTACAAATAGCCTTTTCGATTTCTCTAAACTCGAATCTTAGGGGAATAGCTGCTCTAACATTTACAGACGGTAAATCGACTGCTATATCGTGAAATATATTATGGGTAAATACATTTTTCAGATGATTAGCAAACAGATTTCCTTCTTCAATATCATTTCTTGCCCAACTTCCATTCAAGTTTCTCAATGGTGGCTTAGAGATAACTGGTCTATTGAGGCTTCTAGCTGAACGCCATAAAGAGTAATCTGATTGTGGAGTTGCATCAAGTCCCTTGAGATATTTTTCCAGGGAAGCCGTTTTCTGAGACTGCAGTAACTTTCTCAGCCTTTTTGTGCACTCTTTTAAGTTGGGGGGATCTGTGCAATTGCCACTCTCTACGAACTCTCCTTTTTTCAGTCAGTAGACGCTCGACATCTGTAGAATATATGATTTTGTTTTTGGTTTTTTTGAGTGTTATGCTGGAATGTTGAACAGCTAGTTTGAGATAACTGTCAAAATTAACAATAGCGAGATCCACGTTCTCCGGTGTGCTAAGCGGAATATTTTCTGTGCAATGGGCACTCAGATATTTTTTATATTTTAATCAATTTATTTGTGAGGCTGATGTCGATAAGTAACCAGACGGAGATACGATTCTATTTGGATTCATTATAGTAACAATTGTAGGTGTGTGATCTGAAGATAATTCTAGGGACGCTTCCACATGAATCGTGTCTATGGGGATGTTATTAACCACGCCAAAATCTATGACATCTGGAACTTTTTGCTGATCAGTAGGCCAATATGTTGGTTGTCCGCTCGCGACCACATTTAGGTCCATTTTACAAATTGTGTTAAACAAAACACGACCCTTAGGTGTAATAAGTCGTGACCCCCAGAAAGTGTGTTTAGCGTTATAATCGCCAGCAGCCAGGAAGCAGGGTCCTAATGATTTGAAATATTTATTATATTGGCTTTCTGATATTGAGAATCTAGGTGGGGAGTATAATGATGAAATTACTATGTTTCGAGATAATTCCTCAACGCAAATGCTCGTTGCTTGGAGATAATCTTCACGATGATCGCACATTAGGTAGTGTTTTACTCGGTTTTTTATCAAAATGGCAGAACCTCCACAAGCTCTATCTCGAGGGTCCTTGGTATCATATAATATATAACCATTGACTTTAAACGTGTTTCTTGAGGTCAGATGGGTTTCAGAAACCATCATAACATCAATTTGTTTATTTTTAAGGAAGTATTCTAGTTAATTTTTGTGTTGACGGATGCCGTTTGCATTCCAAAAGCAAATTTTTAAACAGTTCATGGCTTGATTAGTACAGCTTGCAATAACATCGATTGCATTCTTAACATTTCTTGCATCATGTTACCCATTGTGTTAGTGAAATTGTTAACTGTTTGCACTAATTTTTTCATGGTTTTTTCTAGCCGGGTTAAATTAGAAATGGGAATTTCGTCATTATTTGGTACATCACCTTGCAGGGGCATATGATTAGATTTTAAGACATTGGCGTACGCGGTTCTGTTATTATTTGGCTGTGGTATCTGGACGCCGTACGTGTTTCATTGATTAGTTGCCTGCGTTTGAGGGGGGTTAAGTTTCTGTCCAACAGAACGCTTGACAATCGAATATACCGGGCACCCTCTATAGTTGGCATGTTATGGTCACCCTACCGATGGTAAGGCAGTTTATAGTTGGCAATCTTTGATTAGGGGAATTTTTTCTTTATTATTTTAGAACAAAACAGCTGTTTGGGAAAGAGAAAAATAAAAAAATAAACAGAGACCAGTAGATATAAATAGAAAATGGAATTGTTTTTATTTGTTTGATATTGCTGAAAAACAAAAAAAAAAAAAAAAGAAAAGTTTTTTTCTTGAAGATGGTGGATGGTAGCGTCCCCGAGGTTTCTTGGGGAGGAAGATGAAATATGTCGGCCCTTTTTGAATTTTGTGCGAACAAGTGTGACAGTGGCCACCCGCATCGGCGAAATAAAAGAATTCAACTTTTGAACGGTGAAGTATTTTGGTGAAAATTTATTAAAGACATACAATATAAAATAAATACCATAGTAAAAAAAATTTTTTTAGCAAGTGAAATTTGAATAAGAGCGCAAAGAATAAGTTCTTAATTTTAAAATAAAATTACAAATCAATTAAGTTACCATTAGAAAATAAACAGAAAATTAAAAAACAAAATAATAAAGGAAAAAAGAACTTTAAGCAGTTTTAAATTAGAATGTGAATGAAGTTATTAGAATAAACATTCTATTAGATAAATCAAAATAGAAAACCGAGTCTTATGAAAACTTTAACGTCTTTTAAACAAAGAAATTTAATAAAAAAGATATATCCAAAATAAATCCGAGTGCGCCACGAGTCTTCATTGTCACACCAGCGGGGGATTAGCCAGCAACAAGCACTACAAACCTTGAGGTGAACAGGTATCTGCCTTGACATCGGATAAAAAAAAAGAAAAAGACAGACGACCTACGAACAAAATAATATATATATTAAGCTTGTGTAGAATTTAAGCTAATTTTTTTTTATAAGGGAATTTTACCGTATTTTCCAGTCCTTTAGGCAATTAGGGGCTTAAAGTGCGCGGTGTTAGGGTTGAGCTCAAGCCTAGGTACTCGTCCGTGGTAGGGTAGAGTTGCCCACAAGATTAGAGTTCCCTAAAAGAAAATTGTAGCGGAGAATTTTAAGACAGGTGCAATGTATATGTGTACAGGATTTTAGACATACAGTAAATTAGGACAGCCGGACGATATAACGGACGGACGGCAGACCTTGCAGTTCATCCTGGAGGCAGGATCGACGTAGCCAATGTTTTTTTTTGTTTGTTTGCTAAATACGAATTAAATTAAATGGAAAAGAATTTTGGTAATTAATTTATTTGAAATTCGCAAGTAAATTTAATTTTTTGCTCTAGTAAATTTAAAGTTTTTAGTCAATTTAAAGTTTTTGTACCTTTAATGATTTGAATTTGTTTTAAATGAAAATTTACATTTGTTTTTCTTTCTATTTTTTCCCCCCTTAAATTAAAATTTTTGTTAATAAAGCAATGAGTTGTCACATTTTAAAATGTATATTACCTGGGTTTTAATCATGATGAGTTGGTAAATTTTTTTAAAGGCGGGTAAGTAGAGGAGTGATATTTTGCAGGGTAGCTTTTGGGGCATCCAAACGTTTTTTCTAGGATGCCATGGAGAGATGTAATCTCTTGAGGGAGGGCCAAGCCTGGCATAACATCCGCCAGAGATGTGTGAAGCGTTGAAAGAGGTGTTTTGGTTTTGTTTTTTGCTACTTCGGGCCCCGGAACGATTTATTTTTTTTATCCCCGATTTCGTAGCTGGTATGAAGTATATTTTTTTTTTGTACACGGGTTTCACGTCAGCTGGTCGGCAAGAACCACCCCATCCGGCGAGCTTAAGCCGCGCGAGCAGCCAGCATACCAGCGCCGCCGACAGTCTGGCCACACTACACACTGGTTGCTGTGTTACACAGTTACCAGCTGGTTAATCCCGTCCCGTGCAGTACAGGCAGTGTGATTACCACCGCAGTTGCTACATTTTTTTACATTAGGATCATTTTTGGACTTATCGCACCGGACGGTACCATATAATTCTCCACATACGACGCAAACAGGGGGTAAATGGCAGTATGCCCTAGTATGACTAAATTCTTGGCAGGTTAAACACTGAACGGGTCCATTTCTTTTGTGCGGCTCTTCGATCGTGATTTTTCTGTACAAGATGTATTTTAAACTGTAAATGGGATGCGTTTAATTTTTTTAGCTTAACATCGCCGGGCTCTAACTCCACTCGAAATAGTGGTTGGGGATTTTTTCCCCTATTTTTAATATTTGTAACATTTTTTATTTTGAAGCCTTTTTCTTCTAAAAATGTTTTTATTTCGTCGGGGCCCACGCATGAGTCAATGCCCTTAATCACAACTTGAAGACCTTTACTGCTTTTCAGTTGGTACGTATAGAAGCTTTTTTAAGTACTTCAAACTTATTAATTATTTTACGAAAATCATTCTCATGATTAATCTGTATTTTTGTCTCATTTATATTTCCACGCTTGATTGCAGCAACGTAAAACGAATTTTCACCTATCACCGAGATTAAACTTTTTATAAGCTCACTTGAGTTTTGCGCTCTAAGATATATCCTCCAGAATTGCAAAACGATTTTGTGAATTTATTCTATCAAAAGATGGAACTTTAGAGGCCGAGGCTACAGCTGAAGAGGCTGGGATGCGACCCCGTTTGAGAACTGTTATATACCTGTCCATACCAACTTGCACTTGTGGTTTTTGAAAATTTTTTACTTGTGTGTTTTCCGTTGCGTCTGTGTTTGAGTTCATGGTATCATTTCCTACTAGGAATGTCTTTGCAATGGTAACACTGATGGTTTTGCCGTTAGGTTGTTGCTATTGTTTTCAGTTGTTATGTTTATTTCCACATTGCTTTCGCTAGCATGAATATTATTTATTTTTGTTATTGATTCATTGTTATTACTCATATAGAGAGTTGTTTTTGATTTTTTTTCACCGTTTTTTTTTTGTTGACTGTGCTCTTCTTATTATGTATTATGTTTTTGTAACACCAAAAGAATAAATAATTTTTTGCACAGATTATTTGTATTATGTATGTATGTGCGTTCATACCTTCAGGAAATAAAAGAAATGTTAACTGAAGAAAATAATTTGTCTCATGCTTATATACTTTATGCAATAGTTTTAAGTGTTGTTTGTGTTTTGGTAGCTTTAAAGTTGAGAAAATGTTCGTTTCGAAGGCACTCGAATCATGAGGGGGGCAAGTCATATATGACCACAGCTAACACCACTGTGATGAAAAAAAGTCACTTAAAGAAAACGTCGATAATATAAAAGTTTTTTTTTGCATTTAAATTATGATTATACTTATATTTTTGGAACACACATGAAAATTTATTAGAAGCATTGAATAAAAAATAGGTTCTCCTATTACAACTTACATTTATCCCACAAATTGAATTCAACAAAGAAATTCATTTTTACATGTCAGCATAAATGATTTTCTTTTACAAAACTCATAGCCCAATAAAACACAAGCAAGTTTTAATACGTTTAAGTTTATTCTTAAGCTATTGTTTGTTCCATTATATACTAATATTTAAAAATGATTTTTGTAAATTGAAATATAAAGATCAGATCTATTCAAGAACTCAAAGCGTTTAATTGACAATCGGGAAAAACATATAATTTGCACGCACATATACCTACGCTGATATATGAGAATAAAAAGTTCTCTGAGAGTAAAAACAAAGACTATAATTTACTCTCACAAGTGGATTTAGCGGCTAAATCCACCAGAAAAATTAATATAGACAGAAAATTGTATGAACTTTGTATGGCAGTGCAATATCTTTATAAATCTGTAGTCTTTGGTTAAACTGTTTTAAGTATGTGTGGAAGAAAATAAAATACAGTTCTGTTTTTTCAGCATGTTGCTGAAAATAAATGAAATTTTTAGCAAATTTTGACTGCTAATGTTAAATATTCGTTCAATGCGCACAAACTTCAATACTTTTTTATTATCAATACATAGCCTAATAAATATTATAAAAATAATTGTGATAGTAGAAACAAATTTATCTGATAAAGAAAGTCCCTTTTACTGTATAAATGGCTTCAACTCAACATATATAAACAGGGGAAGTAGAGGAGGAGGAATACATATATTTATCAAAGATAATATTACGTTCACCACAATAGAAACGAATACTGCATCATTCGAATCCCTGCAGATAAATCTGCAGTTAGCTGAGAACATTACTGTTTTTGCAATTTATCGTCCACCGGCTCTTAGCGTTAATGCTTTAATTAAAGAGCTAGATGAATTTCTTAAAACTGCAAATAAACAAAACATTATAGTTACGGGAGACATTAATATTGATCTCTTAAAAAGTAGTTACGCAGAATCAAAATATCTAGATATGCTAGCAGCAAATGGGATGAGAAGTTAAATAAACGACTGCACAAGAGAGGACATAAGTAACAGCCGTACCTAAACAAGAGCGGAAGGCGGAACGTTTTCTTCAGCGTAGCTTTTAGGTTGATATGCCATACCTAAATAAGAGCGTCAGCGTTGTGCCATAAACAGTAGTGTTAACTTTCGTGCCGACTAAAACCCTCATAAAAGACATAAGAAATTGAATTAAAACCGCTAGTTTGACCTAAAAATAGCTAATTTTCCATTATTTATTATCAAACAATAAAAACAGGGTTGTCAAAACAACAAATATAGCAGCCCTGTTTATTTTAACGCGCTGTCAAAATCGGATTTTCCAATTGCAAAGCGTTGACGCGGCGCTATTTAGGGATGCTTCATACAAATTGTATGGGCATGAGGATTTTTGACAGCTAGAAAACGCGTTCCGCTCTTGTTTAGGTATGGCTGTAAGAACACAAAAACATGTATTGACCATCTCTTTGTTAGAAACAAACATTTAAATAAGCAAGAATTCTCTTCAATAATTAAAACAAATATCTCGGATCACTATACTATTGCATACTGTCTCTCTGACGAGAGTAACGAAGCAGAGATAACTGGGCATACCCTACGAACAAAAATATGTAAAAATAGTCAACCAACAGATATGTGCAAGTAATTGGGATGAAGTTTTAAACCAAACAAATCCAAATACAATGTTTAATATGTTAAATGATAAATTTAAAAATATATACAAAAACTCTACCACTGATGCTAAAAAACTCAAAAATAGGATACCTAATGCTTGGATAAACGAATATTTAATAAAGTGCTGTGAAACTAGGGATAAACTTTATAAAAAATGGTTAGTAAATAAAAACAGTAAAACATATGAAATATAATACAAAAAATACCGAAATATATTAAACAAAAAACTAAATTATGCCAAAAATACGTATTACAAAATTAAATTTTTTGAAAGCAGAAACAATATTCGTGAAACATGGCAATTAATAAATAAAATATTGGGGAAAAAATCTAGTGATATTGATAACGTAATTGTAAGAAATTTAAAAACCAGTAATATAACCGAAACATGTAATTTATTTGCTGTTAACTTTAAAATAAATGTAGAAAAAATAATTCACAAATGCGATGCAAACGTCTCTAGTAATGCTTCTCGAACTCTCGCAAACTCTTTTTACCTTGTTGGAACATGTGAAGAGGAGATTTATGCAATAGTCAATACATTGAACACGAATAAAAGTGCAGGTGCTGATGGGATAAGGCCTATTGATATCAAAAACAATTCACATGTTATGGTCCCAATTATAACGAAATTGATTAATCAAATTTTTAAAACTGCAATAGTTCCGGATATTTTTAAAATTTCATATATACGACCAATATACAAAACTGGATGCAAAACTGATTTTAATAACTATCGACCAATAGCGATACTACCAGTCATTGAAAAAATTATGGAGGAAGTTCTAGTTAGACGATTAACGAACTTAAAAGAAAAATACCAAGTTATCAGCCGAAACCAATACGGCTCCCAGAAAAAAAGAATATAAATAAATTGCTTGGAAACTTTGCTAGCTATATTAACGAGCAACTAAGCAAAAACAACCATTGCCTGACTTTGTTTATTGACTTCAGCAAAGCATTTGACACACTTCCACACTTCAAGCTTCTATTTATACTAGAAAAAATAGGAATACGAGGTGGATGTATACAATTTTTCGAAAATTACCTTAAACTTAGAAAATTTATGGTGAAAATATCTGGTAGCGTTAGTGCACAAGACACTATGGACTATGGTGTACCACAAGGCTCTAAATTATGCCCAATTTTATTCATTTTATACTCTAATGAATTAATAAACAATCTTAACAGCAGCAAAATATTCGCGTACGCAGATGATACTACTACCGTAGTGGCTCATAAAAACATTGAAGTTGAATTAAACATTATGCAAATTCAATTGGAGAAAGCTCAAATCATGATCATGGTTTGATAATTAATGCATCAAAAACCAAACTGATGCATATCAAACCTCCACACTTCCGATATGCCGATTTAAAACTTAAATTTCACTGTCAAGAATATCTACATGATGATAGTAGAACTAGCATAAACTGTGATGTCGACCAATGCTATACACTAGTTGAAATAGTAAATGCGTATAAATATCTTGGAGTAATTGTGGATCATAATTTTTAGTGGAATGATCATATAGAATATCTCAGGAAAAAACCAAGGAAAGCTTCATACATGCTACACCACCTTAAATTCTTTTCGAATAAATCGGTCCTAAGAAAGGCGTATTTCGCGTTAGCTGAATCTAACATTCGACATGGTATCTCAGTCTGGGGGAGCTCTTGCTATTGCAAAAAACTTCAACAAACCCGAAATCGCCTAATTAAAATATTGGACAGAAATACTTACTACCGAACGCACCAAGTAGATAACCAGCTATGGGCACCACTACATTGAAAGCTTTGCATGTGTGGCATTGTATTGGTTTGTTTATGTTTGCATTTGTTGGTTTTATGTACATTTGTACGCTTTGTTTTTTTCTCATTTCATGACATGCGACGCACGTCTGCTTCGTTCGAAATGTTCTGCTAGACTAAGCACAATTTCTTTTCTCTGCTTCGCTCATCAATTTTGTGTATGTACACATCGTTCGCTCTTTTTGAACTTTGATTTTGAATTTGCCCATAGCTGTAGATAACGTATTAACAGCCAGCAAAACATATACAGCAAGTAACAACAACTACAACTCCAACAGAAACATCATCAACATCGCAAGAAATTTCACAAACAGCGACAGCATCGAGAATGATTCCACTAACAACAATACCGCCAATAACAGCGAGAACGTCAGCAACAATAACATATCCATTAAACCTCTGCACAAATGCATTTAAAAGCCGTTTCAAGACATTCGTTTGTTTTTTAAATACTGATTGTCGCTCACTCTTTGCTAACGAATCAAATGCTATGTTGTGCAAAACACATATAACAAAAAATAAATAAAAACACACAATGGCAAATTAATTGTAATTATGCCCAATTTTCAGGATAGCATTTAAATCTATATTATGTTAATTTTCATAAAAACTTAAATCGTATTTAATTACAGATTGATTTTTTGAGTTTTATATGAAAAGTCTTATTTAATTAAGATAAAAGTATGGTAGCACTACTTAATCCAAAAAAATATCATAAAAAAAGTGTAGTTATTTAAAAGGTGGTCTCAAAAAATAGCTGGTTGTTATTACTTTGTCTGTTGTTTTTGTATTGTTGTGATATTGAGGTTACCTTGCTAAGTTAATCCAATGGAAACTTAAGTTGGATTTAAGTGTATCACATCGGTGATTTAAGTTTCGTTTAAGTGTTTTGTGAAGAAGAGAATTTTGTATTTAAAACGATTTTAAACATAAATGTGTTTTAATGTTAATCCTGAAAATTGGCTATTAGTGTGTTATAAAGACCAAATACGAAGTGTAAAGAGTACGGAATTCACTCCAAACAGCAACAAAGCAAAACAAATCACACTAACTAAACCAAATCACACGAAAGAACTGTAGCAAAATAGGTGATAAGTATGAATTATCTTGTTTTTTTTTCAATTATTAGGTATGACTAGCTAGATTTGTATGAAGCAAAAAACAATTAAAGATGAAAAATATTTTTATAACGTCGAAGGGAGATTCCAAATTCCAAGATTCAAAAACACACTGGCTGTTGTAATACCAACAATACTTAATTCAATGCCTATGGATATTATTAATATTCCAGAAAACCATTTTAAAAGAAAAAAAAAATAAAATTTTTTTTTATATATTTTTATATTAAAGTATTCAATACGTTCTATAAATCCCTTGAATGAATTATGTATTTGAAATGCAATATAAAAACAATATATTTTTGTAATCTATATTTTTATTGATGTATCTTTTTTGTTAATTATTTTGTATACTGTACCTGCAGACAAGCCTAAACGGCTTCGCAAGGTCAATATAAATAAATAAAAAAAATAAATATTATCAGTTGTTCGAAACCCTGCATACAACGTCGTCCCCTCGCCAACAAACTTCGTCTGTCTAGCAATAAATGTCCATAGTGTAAGTTGCGACAGAGATAAATTCAATGTTTATTGTTGTGGCTTTGTTGAAGCTTTGATATTGTTACAAGTAAGACCTGAGTGTTTAAAATTCTTATTCACTTTATGGGCTTATTTGTATAATATTTTAGCTTTTCTAAAGTCTTTGGAAGAAGTTTCCTGACAAGCTGGCCTAAGCAACCAGCGAAATGCGCATAGAAACTAGCTTTCCCACAGCCATAAATTTCAGTGTTTTTTTCAAAAATAATTATTGGGAATTTAGCAAGTCATTAATAAATGAATCAAATAATAACAAAATGCCTGTTTTTATGTATTGCTGTAGCGGTTGCCAGATAAGACTTGTGTATCTATTTAGTAGGTCTGCTCGAAACACCTGCTGACTTTTTGCAGAGTTGTGTATTTACGTACTATTGTTTTTGTAGCAATTGTTTTTGACATCTTGCCCATTTTGTGCACAAACCAATACATTGGTTTTTGACATCTTTAAAATAATAATTTACACAAAAAAAATGCGTGTTGTTTTTTCTATTGTTGCACTGTTGTAGTTTTGCGCAGACCTACTAATTGGGCCATGAGTGTGTGTATGACTGTAGTCTAGAAACGGTAGTACGAAATACTCACATTGGGCTGGCAATGCTACTGCATATAGTAAAACTTCGCAGGGTTGGACTTTTCATTCACAATTGAAAATATATATTTGATAGTCTTTAACTTGGAGGCCACACGATCAATTTTTGTCTTTCAATTCCTTTCAATTTGCTCTCACTCTCATTTTTTCACTAACACACTCACACTTTTTAAATTGATCACGAGATTGCTCTCAATGTTATCTATCCATTTGTTTGGCAATTTTACGCTCAATTTAACAGCTGATTAGAAGTTTAGTGAGCTAATTTTTCGTTTGTCAGTATAAATTGTTTTCTTGATGACATCTTGAAAGTAAATTGCTTAAAAATTACGTGCAGCCTACGTCACAGCTTTCAATTAATGTAAATTTTGACAAACAGTATATGTAAAAGACTATCAACAAAAAGTTGATCGTGTGGCCGCAGTGTTACATATTCAAATTTGTAAAACTTACCAAAAATTGGAAGCTGTGACGTATGCTGCACGCAATTTTGAAGCAATTTACTTTCAAGATGTCATCAAGAGAACAATTTATAAAGACAATCGAAAAATTTTCTCACCAAACTTGTAATCTGCTGTTTTCTTTAACGTAAGTTGATACACTCACTTGAAAGAGAATTTTAAAGGCAAGTTCGCTTCAATTTTTAAAAGTGAGTGTATTGGTAAAAAAGTGTGAGTGTATTAAAACTTGATAGACACAACTTGATCGTGTAACCCTCAAGTTAACCATGTACATGTACAAAGTGCCGAAACAATGCAACTATGTGTTTTGTTTATTTAAACGTTTTGAAATGTAAGTGATGCAATGGGTAATATTAAAAATAAACATGTAGTGTTTTTCCCAATTTACATTATACGATTTTTGTCGTTGCGATTCTTACCTTATAGGTGAGTGGGGAGAGAGGCATTAAAAGGGGTACACAAGCGAGTGTTCTCTTCGATTCGTTTTGTTCATTCATTCGTTGTGTAAAAATATATGTATACACAAGAAGTTGTAACGACAAAAATCGTACAATGTAAACATCAGACCGATTTCAAAGAAGAAACGACAATAATCGCAACGACAAAAATCGTATAATGTAAATTGGGACTTTGCAAATGAAATGTTAAATGTAACAAAGCATCAATTTTAAAACCGATTCCCTGATTGCTGTTTTTCTGCGTTACTAACTGCCCGTTCGCCGATATCGAACGTTAACGTTCGCATAGAAAATTACATTTAAAACAAAAACGTTAACGTTCGATATCGGCGAAAGGGCAGTAATACTTAACAGTGATGTTTTGGAAGGGTTTGCATTGTAAATATTTTGTACTGCGGCGTTATGAAACATTATACTCTGTTCTAATACAAAGCAATTGACGTCTTGGAAGTCAGCCTGAATTAAATTTACCAGGTAATTTTTATGAGAGCCTGATACTGGCAGTGGGAGATGTGAAGTTTATTATTATAATATAGTATTTGAAAAAGCTGTCGAAATAAGATAAATTAGGTCATTAGTAATTTCAAAAGTGAGACGTTAACAATAAAGACAAGTGCAGTATGAAAAATAGAAGTTTAAATCTAAAAGTGGCAAAAGTTACACAAAGGTTAAACTTACTCAGTTTGTTCAAGCTAGATAGAGGAAATAAAATATATTACAACAAAAGGAAAATCATAAGTGAGGCAAAAGTTTGCAAATGAAGTTGTGCTGTATATTCGGAAACAAATCTTCTGTATTGAAGTTTTCCGTTTTGAAAGTAGCCACTGCTGTGGGAATATTAAAAGTGTTGTGCAAAACTTCAATAAAGTAAGATTTGAGAAGAAAATACATATAATTTGAATGTTTCCGGCAATAAGGGAAATTAATTTAAGTGTTTCACATAGCTGGCATTTCTCTTTAGCAAGTATTCATTTAAGGTCGTAGACGAGCTACACCACGACCATTCGAGGATTACAGCCAGGTACCAAATTTTTGTAAAATTATATGTGAGAGTGAGATAAAAGTGTCCTCGGATGTACGAAATATACCGCTAAGCAGGAGGAAATTAATTGGCAAAGAAAAAATTGTTAGATACAAACCCGTAGTTGTAAATTCTACTAAAAACCAGATACAAATGGAAATATTGGTGTAAAGTATATATATTTTTTTTATTATCACACGTCTCCGGAAATAACCGAAAAAAATTCCGTATAAATCTATGTGCTTTGCTTTGGAAAAAAATTGAGGATTAATTAAGCAGCACAGAGGCTGATACAAAGGTAAGTGGAGAACAGGCCTGGTGGAGTTTGAGTCGCTGTATAAGTATTAGGTCGTATTCGCGTCAAGGTTGGGAGGGCATGAGGGGAATAACATCTGTCTCCGTGATTTGTTTAATGTGGTATCGTTTGTTGTTTTTTTTAGTTTCCGGTTGTTTTGATTTCCAGTTGATTTTTTTTTGTTAGGATACGCTGTTGGCGGGATGGTTGGAACCTCCTGGGAGTTTAATGTGAGCTAGACGGAATCCTCGCCAAGTAAGCCGGTCCGAAACACATGGTGCGCTAACGGTTACCATTGACGGTAACATTCTGATGTCCGCATTTTTTAAGAATTAAGGACCAATGATTCCACCAGCCCATAAATCGGTATGATGTGTTTTTTTTAATCGATGTAATTATGCGCAACCTAAGCCCCTCGAATCGCATGAAAGACATTTCTCACAGAATGCTGATACAGCTTAACAATTTCGAGACGCTGTTGTGGTGTAAGTCTTCCCATGATGACTTGCCAAGCGATACTGAGCAAAAATGACAAAGCAGGTTGATATGAGTCACGCGTGATCTGTAAAAAATATATTGAAAATCAAACCTAACGATGAATCACTCTTCACAAAGTATACTATGTGACTCGGCCTATAGGCTAGGTTACTGCAATTTAATATAATAAATAAATAAAACTAGAATTTAATAATCTGGACATTAATGTAATATCAAAGTAGAATTTTCAAAAATTAGCAGTAAAAAAAATTGCAAATCTGGACGATGACTAATGTAAACGGCCCTTTACCTAACGTTTACATTTGCCAGTACTGGCAAGACAGTAAGAAAATACATATTAGTTGCCAAAAACACTACTTGCTGTCTTCGTGACGTTGGCGTCCAGACAGAAGTTAAAACAGTTCACTTTAAAAAAAGGTCTAACGTGAATGCCGCAGTGCAAGTTCTAACTAAACGTGTTTTATATGAACTTAGTGTTGCCAGTTTTGAAATCAGTACATAAGAGAGAAAAAATCAGTACAATTGCATAAAAACAGTACATTTACTTTTTTTTAATATAAAATTGAATAATAATAACATTAAAAGCTTAATCTTTTTTAAACCAAAACTTGAATTCAGTCTATAATTTGAACAGTGACAAAATTTAATTAATTAAACTGAACTTTTTGAGAAAAATAATTCAATTCCGTATATATTTTTAGCGGGAATACAAAGTGACTAACAAAAAATCTAAAACACAACAATTTGTTAAAAATTAGATTCTTTATTTCTTGCTACCTACTTGGTTTAATATTTTTAAAAAAAAAAAATTAGTGTTATTAAACGCAAAATTTGAGTTTATTATATCTTAAACTTGGTTCTAAAAGGACCAAGGTTAATATTTTGCTGTTTGAGTTAATTATTGCATTAGGTCTTTTATTAAGCAACGTTCACACCTAGCAAATATTTGACGAAAAAAAGTGACTAACATGTGAACTATAATTTTATTTCCTTTATTCTATTATATTTTTTGAATATAGGTCAACATAAAATTAAATAAAAGTAGTTTTTTGCTATATCTACCAGCATAATTAATTTCATTTTGCAATTAAAAGGTCATGCTGAATCTCTTTTATTTTGCGGAAACAGCCAATGTCTAATTTAACCGAGAACAGCTTCAAAAAGGTTTTGCCAGCCAATTTCACTTAGTACTCTTCTATATAATACTAAAATTTAAATTTTCTCAAAAATGAATTTTTGGCATTGGCCTTTTTTGCACCAAGCTACAAACGTCGTCTGTCTCATGGTGGAATAAGTAGGTGGCAGCGCTACGGCAACAAATACAACATTACAACAAAAATGAAAAATAAGTCTCCGTATACGTCAAAAATTATATTAAACTAAAATCAAATTTTGCTGCCGAACGCAATGAAATAAATTAATTTTTAGCCAATTTTTATTTCACTATGGTTAATATCTTATTTAATTTTAATTTAAATAATCAAAAACTTTAATACAATACAATAATCACAGCACAAAACGTGGACTTTTTGTAAACATAAACAAAACTTTGACATAAGACTCGACAAACAATACAAGAGCAAAAAATCGTCATCTGGCGTAGTAATGCCACCTGTTTATTTCATCATGGTCTGTCTGACAGAAATTTAGACACTGCAAAAGAGGACATGTGTGCAAAAAATATACACATTGCACAACACATGTTTCTACTCAAGTTCCTTAGTGTATGGGCAGCATTTGAAAAAAATTTCTAATAACTATTACTTACCCTGTTTATAAAGGCTATTGGAAACTTTCGCATTACAAATTGAAATTCCAAGAAAAATTAAAAAAACATCAACGTTAAATAACGGCATCTCCGCTTTATTACTCCTGTAAATGTAAAAATAGTAAAAAGCTAGTAAGAATATCAGTTTCTTATAACCTTCATTTTGTAAATTTTTTAAAATAACAAATCTTAAGTTAGTTTTACAATATAATCAAACTATAATTGTTTTTATTGAGAAAATAATTTGTAATAAAAATAATTATTGTGTTTTAAAGATCTCTTTTATATAAAATTACTTCCAACCTTATTTTGCTTGGTAAGTCTTAAGTCTGTGAAATAAAGATCGTTTATCATTTGTTTAATATATATCATTTCAAAATTTTAGTTTTAAAAAGAAAAAAGTAATATGTCAACCAGTGAAGTATTGGAAAATAGTCTATCCAAGATTGACGATAAAAAAGATGTTGAAAGTAAAAAAGAAAATGGCGCAGGCGCCATGTCATCGAGGGATGATCGTGCAGTCAGTACACCACCCAAATCAAATAAAAATATTATTGGAGCAGTTGCTGAATTAATGTCCAAACATTTACCAACTAACAAGCTTGACGTCAATATGACTCCTCCTCCACCACCACCAACGACTCCGGTCCACCATAAATATATTGAAAAACATCCTGCAGATGCAATTTCATTGCACGCTAAACTAAAGTCTGATATCGATGACACAAATATTTGCAATAAAATGGAATGTACATCTGCAGTTCCACATCCTCCGCCAATGCCTTCTAAAGTTCTTGCATCTATTCAAAAAAACTCTTTAAAAACTGTTAATTTTAAATCAGACATCAAATTAGCAAAACTTGCTTTGATGCCCCCATCTTTAAAAAACGATCAAAAGAAAATGGTAAGTAAAAGGATTTGTTCACTCAAGATCCATTGTTGTACAATCTCATAAATTTTGCTTTAAAAACCTCAATTATAAAAAAATCGGTATTTGGGCCAGTTCAACCAGGCGGGAACCAAAACCGCAACCCTTGCGCTGATAGACTAGGTCACTTCGAACTAGGGAATGGTAAATGCGTTTCAAAATCGATTTATATTTTTCGATCGACGTGCATAATTTTAATTTTTTTATCGATTAATAGCACCTCAAAATTGATTTTAAAATCGTAGGATTAAGATAAATTTTTGCAAACTTACGCAAAAGCAACTTTTTTTTTTAAAAAATTAGGCATTAAAGAATAACAATACCAAACAAAAACAAAACAATAGGTACCTATACAATAAAAATACATATTAAAATTTAGTTCTTGATTAAAATTTATATAAAAAATGTCTGTATTTTACCAATAGTTTTTATAATGGCCCCTATTATGAGTTACATTCGATAAACGATTTTCGCTGGCTATCGAACATCGAATATCGAATGTTAATTTGGTATTATGAGTTGGCAGCACTATCGAAAATTTCGTTGTGTATCGAATTTTTCAACGAAAACAAATTTGCTTTCGACGGTGTAAATAATTTAAAAAAAAAAATTGTTGAAAATTTGTTAATTTATTAGTTTTGGTGTGCACATTCTTAATTATTTTATGCAGGTCTAAAGTCGACAGTAGTAAGCAGCAGTTAGAAAAGTTTGTTTCCCTTATGAAACAAAATCCTTTGTTGGCAAAAGGAATTTTTATAAAAGTTCAGGCTACAGGTACATCTCAGTTACAGTAATCGTTCATCTTCATCAGATGAATCATAGTACCATAATTCCGTCGCAGTCATGAATTATGTTAGTTTTATTTTTTAAATTTGTTAACAAAAATTTTTTATTTAAAGTGACAGCTGATAGAAAATGTACTACTGTGAATAAACTAAATCACAATAGTACTTTTTTTTTATCGAATGTAAGCCATAATACCAAATAAAAATTCGTTCGAACAAATAATTCGACTGCTGTCGAAAATCGAATTAAGTTCATAATAGCCACCAATTAATCAAAAAAAATGTAAGGTGCCTATTATGAACTTATTTCGATTTCCGACAGCAGTCGAATAAGTTGATCGAACGAATTTTCATTTGGTATTATGGCTTACATTCGATAAAAAAAGTACTATTGTGTTTAGTTTAATCACAGTAGTACATTTTCTATCAGCTGTCACTTTAAATAAAAAATTTTTGTTAACAAATTTAAAAAATAAAACTAATATAAATCATGACTACGACGGAATTATGGTACGATGATTCATCTGATGAAGATGAACGCTTACTAGAACTGGCCTGTACCTGTAGCCTGAACTTTTGTAAAAATTCCTTTTGCCAACAAAGGAGCGGTTGCGAGCGCCTACCCGGAAAATTCAGCGGACAAGATCGTTCATAGCTACTGGTCAGCACCACCAGGTGCTCCACACCGGCCGAAGTCTACCCCCAATCGTGTGTCACTCTAAGGTTTCTATTCACCAATCCCGAAAAGGAATCCCAGTTCGTTTTCCTTGGATTCCTATAAGGACGCCCTTTTGACTTTTCGAAGTTCAGATTTAAGGATATACGACCATGGTCAGAGAAGGAAAATCCCAAAGCCACCCTCCAATCATCTACTAAGTCTCTATAGTTCGTCAATGTTACATCTATTACTGCCTCCACATTCAGCCTCTTAGGGTCCATAATTTTTGGGAAACCAAAATCTGATAGACTCCAACCCAAATATCGCAACCCCACTCATCGACTTCAACTTCCTAAGAGACTCCTAGTCTACTGTGGGGTAATACCTTAACCGGGACCAAACTGTCACCATTAAGAGTTCTGGGTGGTGAACTCACCCTCCTTCCTTCTACCTTGATTGTAAGAGGATACGCCAGCAGAGTCTGGTGAGGATCCTTTGTCTTTACTGACAACATTTGATTCCTCAGCAGCCTCTGCTGTATACCCCACAGGATATGGAAGCCCTAGGATGACACCGACAGAACCGTGGATTCTTTCGAATCTAGCAGCGTTCTTCCGGTGCATCCTCAGCAAATGCCTATCCCGCCCATCGTGCAGTGAAGAGTCTTAGCTATCTTTTCTAGGACTGCTAAAGTGACTCTCCTACCACTCTTGGCTTTTTCGAGATTGGATCGGCTCCGATGTGACCTGTTCTGTCGCATCCTGCCGAACAATGGATTTCGATGTACTCGCCAATTTGCTCTCTGGTCCTGACCATGAGCCGAAACCATAGCAATTTCGTGCTCATTATCAGAGTCCAAGGTCAGATCGCCGAGTCTTTCCGAGGCCCCAGAACGTGTCAGTGAGTCCATTGGCGAGCCCATCCAGTTGGTCTCTGTCAGTTCTGTGATTAAGCATATTGTGTTGAACAATTTGTTCCCAATGGCACAGAATTTTATGAACTGTGGTTGGCTTATCGTCGGCTGATAATTTAATTGTCGTATGTGGATTCCGATAGTTTCGAGTAAATTGAGTTTGAAGTTTAAACTTTTATAAAATATATATATATGACATTTAAATAATAAACACTCCATATCTCTAAACCCGTATGAGGTATCAAAAACCTGATTACCCCAAATGAAAGATCAGGTCGGAAAACATAAAGAATCGATCTTAACTCAAACCCGATAAAAATCCACATGCGACATTTAAATTATCAACCGACGATATGTCTAAGAATATTTTTTGTTATAAAGAATTGGTGTTTTATACTGGATGGGTTAGGTTAGGTAAGAAAGGCTGGTGTGAAGCAAACTTCACACCCTCACCCAGGGTCCATTGTGACGCCTTAATTAGTGAAAGAAAGAAGGAAAGAAGAGATAGAAATATAGTGTGACAGAGTAGGAGAAGTAAATGGTGAAAGCACAGGAAAGGAAGATAGTGGAAGATAAGGAATCGGACAGAACAAATCATAACAACCCTACCAAACAGGAAAACTACCCTACATGTTTCCAGTCCCCAGCCTCCTGCCGCGCAGCCAGGTCATTCTCATTACGAATCCCGTCAGATTCTCGAGCCCGCAGCCCGAGACATCTCCCAATTCGTGCAGGAATCTGCTACCTAGCCACCTCAGCCTGCTGTTCTGTAGCCTGGGACAGTGGCACAGAAAGTGCTCAACTGTCTCCAACTCCTCTGGGTCCTCACATAGCCTATATATACCCTATAAGCCAGCCCCATTCTCACCGCCATTCTGCCAATCATACAGTGGCCCGTGATAATACCAATCATGGTCCTGACGCAGGCCCTACTTTCACCCAGCACCGCGTCCGAATTTGACCTACTAAGCATCGGCCACAGCGTGCGCGATACTCGGCAGTCTGTTCGGCCCCGACAAGCCCGATTAGTACCACTCAGAATCCATTCCCTTATTCTCCCAAAGTAGAAGCCCATTGGAGGCCTGACCACATGCAAACTGTCAGGATCCTCTATTTCCGAGCCAAGTCTTGCCAATTCATCAGCTATCTCGTTGCCGGTGATGTTGCAGTGACCCGGTACCCAGCAGAGCCTCACAACATAATTCCCTAAGATTTCTCCTAGAACCCTCCTGCAATCGTCCACTTGCCTGGAGTTCACATAACAGCCCTTCAAGGCTCTAAGAGCCGCCTGGCTGTCCACATATATAGTTACCTCCGAGCCCTTGGCAATGTTAGCCCCTACCAATTCCACGGCCCTGAGAACCCCCAGAACCTCCGCCTGAAATACACTGCAGTCGTCGGGAAGTCTATATGACCTTCTGTTGTCCAGATCCTCAATGTAGACACCCGCACCCGTGCCCTTCATCTTCGAGCCATCAGTGAAAATAGCAAATCCCCTATACAAGTTGCTCTGCCCTGAACAGCTCTTCCTAGAAGGCAATATCACATCTGGCAAACGCCCAAAATCGACCCTAGTGGCCAGATGATCCGTAGAGCCGGGCGAGCCTAGGTGATAACCACTCGTACTAATTTGACTCAAGATCCGCGAGTAACCCTCCGTGAAATTTCCCAACAGTCCTAGCTCCCTCAGCCTAAGAATGCTCCTTGCTGCCATTCCCATCACATACTGCTCTATATGCAGAAGATGAAGAATAACATCCAGAGCCGCCTGAGGGGTACTTCTCAAGGCACCTGTCATGCCGATCGAAGCACACCTCTGAGCCTTAGACAGAAGGTCTCTCCGATTAGCTAGTTTCAATGCCTCCCACCAAACAGCATCCATACGTAAGAATGGGTCTAACCACCGAAGTGTACAGCCATCCCACAACTGACGGCCGGTGTCCCCAACTCCTACCTATCGACGATTTGCAAGCATAGAAGGCATTAAGACCCCTCTTTAGTCTCTCCTGAGTATTCCTTCTCCAGGGCAGCTTACCGTCCAGAAAAACTCCTAGATACTTAGCACTATCAAATAGCCCAAGCTCTACTCCCCCTAGTACCGGAAGCCTAAAATTCTCCAACTTGTACCTCCTAGTGAAAAGAACTAATTCTGTCTTCTCCGGATTAACTCCCAAACCCTCATCAGTCGCCCATGCTGACAATTCGCCCAGCGCCCCTTGCATGACATCGCTAATTGTCGGCAGAAACTTGCCCGATACCAATATAACCACATCATCCGCGTAGGCGACGACCTTCTGACCTATCCTGTCAAAACGTCCGAGAACGACATTGACAACCAAGAGCCACAATAAGGGAGAGAGAACTTCCCCTGTGGGTTCCCCCTAGTCACGAGTTTCCTTAAGCGCTCGTTTCCCCAGTCCGAGTGAATAACTAAGCTGCTTAGCATCAGAGTTATCCATTCGAACATGAATAACAAACATTCTTAAAGGCCCCCTCTATATCCAGGAATGCCGCCAAGGTGTATTCCTTGTCTCTCAATCCCCGATCTATTTTACCCACCACATCATGAAGCGCACTCTCAACAGACCTACCCTTAAGATAGGCATGCAGTGCGACACTGATGATGCCGGCGTCAATCTTCGTCCTCAGATGTAGATCAATCAGTCTTTCTAATGACTTCAAAAGAAAGGAAGATATGCTGATAGCTCTAAAATCCTTGGGTTTAGAGTGACCGGTTCTACCTGCCTTAGGTATGAAAATAACCCTGACCTCTCTCCACCCTCTAGGAATGTAGCCATTTAGCAGCCACACCCTAAATAGTTCTACCAGCAGTAGGAGTGATGATGCATGGATATTCTGTAGCATAGCCGGAAATATACCATCTGGTCCTGCCGATTTGTAAGACCCAAAAGAATTAACCGCCCATATAACCTTATCCAAGGTGATGATGTCCCCCACCGCCTCCCTTATCTCACCTCCCGAGCCCGATCCACAAAAGGGGTTACCACACCCCACCTGTTCCCCCGTCCCAGAGTCGACACAACCCGGGAAGTGAGTCTCCATAAGCAAACAGAGAGATTCGGAGCTAGATTCCGTCCATGAGCCGTCCGGTCTCTGAATAAATCCCGGGACCACAGGGTCCTTGGATAAAATCCTACTGAACCTGGACATTTCATTTACAGATTCCACTGACTCGCTAAATTTGATCCACTGGATAAATAGAAGGATAAATGCTTTCTGCTACAAGCTATAACTTCCTTTTAATATGATCTGGAATCGTATTATTAATTCATAATGTACTACTATGATATATGCTGCAGTTTCTGGATCGGAAAAGAATCTCCTTGCAGTGCTTCCGTAATTTGAATTTCCTTCTTGTTTAAGCTGGTCAATGTAAAGGACTAGCTGAAGTTATTTTTCTTGATTTTTTTTTGTTTGCTTCCTTTCCTTTTCCACATTTTCTTTGTTTTTTTCTCACTATTTCACATAACGGGCCAAATTCCAAATCATAACCCAATTTAAGAATATGCTCCATAAAATGAAGTCTGGCATGAAGCCCGCCCTTCATTCCCAATTCGTATGCTTCATTGAAACTATCGTCTTGTGATTGGGGTTGACTTTATTGACTTGATGTCTTTTGGCATATGGTGCAACTTGACGAAGACTTTGTTTCGATTAAAGCTTGTTCAACTGTTCCATTGATCATTGTAAGGAACATTTAAAAATTTATTTCAATGCATTGGTCATCAAATTTAAATATTGCCGGTTGAAGTTCTTTAATTTGATCTTTTATTTTTCGAACTTCTTCAGTTACGACATCTTTAGTTTCCTTTTTGTAAACAAACTTTATTGGCCTGCAATATTTTGTTGAGGAGGGAATTTCATTTTTCCATACATCCATTTCTGTAGCTTTACTTGTTGGCGGCTCTAAGCCAATATAAGTTTTTCTTAAACGTTATGGAACGAAAGATACCATGAATAGGTTAGCATCAAATGGATTTTCTGCATTACATTGCTTGTATTGTTTCTGAAAAGAGCTTCCATCACATCCCCATTTAGAAATTAAAATGATGCAATTTTTAAGTTTTTTTATACACTCAGCATCAACTGTATTTAACAATCGTTCTGCAGTATGTTCGAGAAGATCCTGCAATTTTACTTCTGCTGAACTTGAGGTTACACTAATAGCTGTTTGTAAAGGTAAGCACTCTTTTTTGCCCGAAAATAAATCTCGATGTGCTGAAAAAATTCCACAATTTTTTTCATTGTTTCGCTTTTGCAATTTTGTATACTGATGAGTTGGTTGAATTTGATGCAGAAATGAATCCTTTATGAGAAATTTCTTCATTGATATTTGCAAGCTTGCGTCTTCATGATCTTTCACTACAACTGTCAATTAGTTCTTCTGGACGGTTATCGACTTCTTAAAAATAAGTTGATTTGTTAACCATTTTTGGTTGCGCAAGTAAAACTTTTTCTTGTTTTTAAAACATTTAACGTACCGCTTTCTCGATTTTATCTTAAGAATTTTGATCTCTTGTTCTTTGCATAGTTAAAAGAATGGATTATTCATTATGTGTAACTCAATATCTTTTTCATCTTTCTCTTGAAAATATATATCAGCGAGAACTTTATAAATGAACTTGGCCATTATTTAAACAATGATGAAGAAAACATATCAATGTATGCCTTTTTATGCTCTTGAAATAAGTTAAATTATCTTTTATTACAATTTCTTTGAAACATAGAAAACTCTTTTTTTAATAAAAACTTCCCCCATATTCATAAAAATTATTTTTGATTAATAAAAGGTTTATTAAACAAATTTTCATAGACAATTCGTTTCATAAACCTGCTAAAAACATAAAACATTTTTTATGATATGGGGATTAATCTTTTATTAGCATTACTTTGAAACATAAAAAACCCTGTTTTCACACTTTTTAAAAGGATAACATACCGGCAATAAATTAACAGGTAACATATAGCTAATTTTACACGTAAAATATAACACCGTACTACTTTAATTTTTTAAATTTATATGCAATTTTCAGGTATTTAAACTATACTATGTAGTTTATGCTGCATCTATTTACTAATGCTTTATCTTTTTACTTTCAATTACTCAGAAATCTAACGTGTTAGTCAATTTATGTCGCCTATTCGTTTTGCAGTTCATCCCCCAATAAATTCATAAAATGGCATAAAAGCAATTTTTACCTTTTTTTGATATGGCCAGAACTGTTTTAATCATGGAAAATTCTTTAATATTTCACCACCTTTGAACAGAATATCTTACCTTGGGTCACAGAAATTGCTGTATTTCGCATGGTCGGAGCTGGTCGGTGTACAATTGGCTATAGAAATGTAGGTTAGAGTCCTGACTACAAGCGAGTATAGATTTTTTGACTCATTTTGACGCTCAGGACTTATGCTCTATAGAGTAAGACGTTTAAGGGAACTTTTGACATTTGAAAAAAAAAATAAAAATGAAATAGTTCTACAGATCGCAAAGTGTAATACTTAAACCCGTTAATAGTTAAGAAGATAAACTAATACACAAAATTAATTCTGTCAAAATATCTTGAAAAACAAAAAAGTTATGAGCATTTCAACTTTAAAAATTGGCTAAGAAATTCATAACTATTTACAACCAAATACTGAGAAAGTCCATTTTGGACCACTCAGCTCTCAATGAAATAGTTGAAGTAGGGTTAAAATTTGTTTGGCCCCCGAGGCTTACTAGTATTTACTTTCATATGAATAAAATATTTTTCAAATTGGAGAACAAAAAAAAAAAAATAATTTTGACCGCCTTCTCAAAATATGAACCAGTGTACTAAGGAATTGGCAATTCAAAATAAAAAAATTATATAATACAATTTGTCATTACATATTTTAAATATACATATGTATGTATGTATTTGTTATTATTATAAATATATTTAAACCCGACGTCAAAAAAGAAGGAGGTTTTCAATTCGGTTGTAGATTGCTTTTTTTTTAATGTTTGTTACCGCATGACTCTTCTTTCTCTTCTTTCCTTCTTTCTTTCACTAATTAAGGCGTCACAATGGACCATATTGGTCTCTAGGTGAGGGTGTGAAGTTTGCTTCACACCAGCCTTTCTAACCTAACCTAACCTACCGCATAACTCCGTCATTTGTTAACCGATTTTTTTGCCTTTTAATAGGGTGTGTCAACAGATTGTACTTACAAAACATTTTGGAAATCAGACGGACAATTTGTCCGGAAATAAAATTTTTGAGCTAATCCATAATTTTTAAACCAATTTTCGAAATTTGCGCTTGCTTCTAATAGGATTTGCTAGCAGGTTACAACTGCGAAAAATGATGAGAAATTTTTGGAGTTTGCACATTTGGCTGTTTCAAAATGTTTGCTTTTTTTCTGCGATTTTTTTATTCTCTACTGGTTGGAACCAATAAACAGATATTTTATTCTAGTTAAACTTTTAGGACATTTCTCATTTTTATTAAATTTTTTAAATCTTTTCGAATTGCGCGTTATTAGGTAACACAAATCCTAATAAGCTGGTTATGGGATTAATGATCTTACAAACATTATTTATCCTATTTTTTTTTTAAATTAGATTACCTCTCAATCGAATGTATTTCCATGTTATTGTGATTGGTTTCTTGCAATTAGACTTACATAAGATTCTTTTGCCTTGGCAATATAACAAAATGCTTTTAATATAAATGTAGTAATTAGCTTTTGTAGTCTATTAATGAATTTTAAATTTATTTAAAAAAAAAAGAATTTTACTTTTAATTAGACACTGATGACAACATGCACAAATTATAATAACAAAAAACGATATTAATAAAAAAATTATATATGTAACTATTTTTGATCTTATAAAACCTTGTGTAAATATGCCACACGGCTAAAAAGAAAAGTTTGACAAAAAAAAAATTAGTGTAAATATGCTGTTTGAACCGACGCACAGTGGCGCCCGTAGAGCAAGCGAGGTTGCAAAAATCAAAATTTTCATGAGTGCCGACGAAGTTTTGAATAAACCCATGTTATAGGAAACTTTTCAACGATTTCAAATATGCCACTCTTAATAATATCACATTTTTAGTTTAGAAGATATAACCGTTCAAAGTTGACCGACTTTCGGTTTTCAAAAAAACACACAATTTTTAGTCAACTTGTTGCGATTTCAGGTGTAATATCACGAAAAATAGGTAACGAATCGCCTTATTTTTTATTTGTATTGATTGATGTATTTATTAAATGTATAATGATAAAAAAATACGTGCAAAACCTGTTCTTTGATTATTTCTTTACATAATTCAAAAGGTTTTATCTGCCCGTACGTGCCCGTTTGGCTTCTAGAGGTAAAAAAGTTCAAAAAGACATGGTTGCAGAAATTGTATGGCGTCCATCCCTTATATGTTTTGACTGACAGTAGTTTGATCTAATAGTTTGAAAAAAACTACTCATTGAAATTAGCAGGTACGTACCTCACATAAACAATACTTTGGCGTACAAATGGTCAGGAACAATATTGACTTATGGTCCCTACAGGTAGGCACAAATCTTATTTGGACACATGCATAATATCAAAATTGCATTATTTAGCCTAAATCCATATGTATGCAGGGAACAGGTAAATTTTTAGGCATGGTAGCATAAGCCTATATATTGCAAAATAAGCATAATGCCTGGATTAGTCTACGCCTGAAAGTTGGCGCAACAATTACTGAAACCATTAAACAATTTAAGTACTGAAAACATGGCGTTGAACAATTTAAAATTAGTTGAACTGTTTAGAAAGTCAACCACACCAAAGTTTTTCACGGAAGTGAAAATTCTTCCTGAGAAGTTGACATTGATCAGCAAATGGGGCTGCGATGGATCATCCGGACAAAGCGTTTATAAGCAAAGGATATCTTTCGATGACGCTACAATATCGGACGGAAATATGTTTATGGCATCTGTTGTTCCTTTGCGGCTAAAATCGGATGATTCCCTACACTGGAAAAATCCACGTCCGTCATCAGTGCATTATTGCCGACCAATAATGTTTCAGTTTGCAAGGGAATCGGCAGAACTCATAAGGACTACGGTGAAGGACATTGAAGAACAAATAAGCAAGATTAAGCCTACAAAGCTGCAAATTGGAGAAGGAAAATATATTGAATGCAATTACGAGTTCCACCTGACCATGGTTGACGGAAAAGTCGTAAACGAACTGACAGGAACAACCTCAACAGTGTCATGCCCGATTTGCAAAAAGAGTCAGAAGAACTTTTTTCAATTCAATTTATTTCATATATAATATGTTACATCTCAATTTTATATAATTAGTTGTAAAGAGTTTAAGATTAGTATCTTTTTCTGCTTAATTATAATATATTTCAATTAGTTTTCATAGACAGAATTATATTGGAGGTAAAAATTTAGCAAAAACCTATCTAAACCCCTTTTTTCGTATTATTTTTATATTTTTTTTATCGATTTTATATTATTATTTGTCAGAAGAACTTTGGTAATTTAAACGATTCTACAAATGAGGAGAATTACGAATATGGAATGTCACCATTGCACGCAAGGATAAGGTGTATGGAATTCTTGCTAAAACTGGCATATACCCTACCACAAGAGGAGGAAAACTTCGATGAAAATACATCAATAAAGGATAAGGAAAAGATCAGAAAGAAGCAAATACAGGATGGTTTTTTTGAAACAAGTTGGACTAAAAGTAGACTGTCCCAAGCACGGATACGGTAACTCTAACGATGGAAACACTTCTAGGAGATTTTTTGAAAATGATGAGGCAGTAACTAGAATCATTGGAATTGACAATCAAATCGTGAAAAGATTGGGAACGATCTTGGATGTTTTAAACTGCAAAGAAAATGTCAATTCTACAAAATATGGAGAATATGCGTCGAAAACTGCATCTCTTTTAGCAGAAATGTATCCACAGAAGAAGTTGACCCCGACCGTCCATAAAATATTGGCGCATGGCAAAGATATAATTGAGTACCAGCCTTTGCCAATTGGAGAGCTTTCTGAAGAAGCACAGGAGTCTCTTAACAAATTTTATAAAAAATATAGATTGCAGAACACATTCAAAGCATCAAGGGTAAGGCAAAATAAGGACCTCTTCAACATGTTGGCAGCATCTTCCGATCCACTTATTTCTTCCCTGCGGCATGTGAATTCACGAATAGAGTTACAAAATAATTATAGTTTAGAAATTGTTAGTCTTTTAGATATACCTTCTCTTACGAATTGTGATGAATATTTTACAGAAAATTGAAAAAATAAATTTAAAAAAATAAATAATTTTTTTTTTTTAATTTGTTGGGTAATAATTTAAAACATAAAACCCTTAAGAAAAAAAATAAAAACAATCTAAAAATGTAAAAATAATTTTTTTTAGTTACCATAAAATTGACTGTTCAATTATCTTATTCGGTTCAAAAGATATGATTTTTGCAACGAAAAAACTCAAATGGCGCCACTGTGCGACGCAACATAGGTTGAAGTGTCCGAAATTATTTTTTTTTCATGTTCGCCGACTTGGACAATTTTTTGGTATTCTGTTGTCAGATGTCTGAATATTATGATTCCGTAATAATAGGCTGATATATTTATTATTTGTTTGGACAGACACGCTCAAAATTCATATATGTACATATGTTCATTTGTATAAAATGGTATGCAAATTTACTGTATATTCAATCTTTTGGTCGCATCACAGTAAACTTATCATTTGACTTTGTTGTATATTTTCGTAAATGACAATTGTCATAGATGAGATTTGAAATTGGAAAAAATTTCCATATAAAAAATTTCGTAGAACAAAATATAAACAACATCAAAATTTCAATGTTCATTAACTTCAGTGGACTGCATCTTTTTAGCGCTGTTTAACGAGAGATGTCAAATTACAGCTTGAAGTCTCAGCTAAAATTAAAAAAAAAAATCAGCTGCTCCTTCCTGCTCCTTTCCAAAAAAAGTAAATACTATAAAATGATAAAGTAACAAAACATGAATTTTCGTTCATGCTTGTTGTTGTTGCCATAATTCCTTACTTTTTAAAATTATTACATAATGTTATATACATACTAGTCAATAGTGTTAATTGTTATATATTTCATTGTTGAAAAAAGCATAAGCTTCAATTGAATTTGAATTGTTGTTGACACTGGGCATAAAAGTGGACATAGTGAAGCAAGGTATGGGCACAAACGATGGCAATATGGCAAGAAGGTTTTTCGAAAATCCAGCCAAAACTGCAGACGTAAATGGCATTAAAGAAGAGTTAATACATAGATTTAAAATTATTTTGGCCGCAATAAATTGTAATGCAGCGATTGACACTAACAAATTTCATATATATTCCATGGATACTGCCAAGTTGTTTGTTGATCTCTATGGCTGGTACTACATGCCTGTAACTGTACATAAGATTCTGGTGCATGGTAGCAAAATTATAACAGAAGCTATTCTGCCAATAGGTATGTCTCTATCTAAAGGCCCTTATTCAATGAGCGAGGAATAAAGACGATAGAGCCTATAGATTACATCTATCGCGAAGAATTGGCCGTGTAGCCACTAATGAAGACGTAATGCATAATCTTATATTGTCTTCACGCCCATTTATAAACAGATTTCGCTCATAGCAGCAAATAAAAAAATTGGAGTACGATAATGATGATAAAAATTATTTAAAGACTATGCTTAAAGTACTTATTCATGTTTTTTCTATTTGTTTTTCCTATGAATCATTTTGATTTTTCCATTTTTTTCTTGATTCAAACAAAAAATGCCTATGTGCCAAGTTTCATTGTTCTTCGACAGCTTCTTCTATTTTTAGCCGCTCGTTCTATGAACCTCAACCTATGTGCGGCGGCGACCTCAACTTAAATTCGGCGGCAGCTTGGAGGCGACTTTGAGCTGCACGTACTGGGAGTGTGTCTATGATAATTGTGTGGTTGTCAAAAATTTCTACGCTAATGTCAACATTTAAAATAGCCCCCTGGGCTAGTGAAATTTTATTCACCTCAACAGTGTCAAAATTTTACTTTCATGAGTACTTCGCTACCGTTTCACAAAAAAATATGTTTAATCAAATTAATATTTTTATATAAAAAAGACATCAAGCTTAAAAATATTTATATACATTAAAATAATAAAGGTCAAATAAAAAAAATTTATATCAATAAAAATAATTTTTGCCAGATGGCGTCACTTCTTACATTGCACCTTCTACCCTAATTTGTTCAAATTATGAATTAACATAAATACGTTTTCCTATGCCTTTAACATAAGCTGGGCAATAAGAAATATTGCTCCGTTATTTTGCAAAGTAAGTGGCAAATTGCTGAGATATTTATCTTTGGTGTAGACCTGGGGTTAAATATTAAATTTAAAATTGTTTTGCTTCTAATCAAAATTTAATGAATATCTTCTTTATGATTAACGGCCCATTTCACTTAGTTCAGTTAGAACTAACTATTACTTTAACTTCAAGTTATTATTAAGGTAAATCACGTCTCAAGTTGCGCCTTTGTGGAAGAGTAAAAGTGCAAAAACATAACAACAAACAAATAGACAATTAATTTTACACCAATAATTGTCTATGTGGCTGTTGTTATGTTTTTGAACTTCTGATTTTACGCAAGGGTGCAACTTGGACGTGAATTACCTTAGTATGTTGAAATATACAAAATTGTTTCCTATCTAATGTGATATTAATTTTTTGATTAATGATTTTAAGGAAGCGGTCAAAAAGCTGCATAATACTAAAACACTTGCTTTGATGGAATTACCAATGAAATCGAAATTCGATGATATTTTGAAAGAAACAGAACGATCATGGAAGATTCAAAAATTGTTGGAGAAACAATCGATGGTAAAACCATCGGTGATTTCCGTAGCTATTCCACTACCACCACCAACGAAGACAACTTTGGTTTCCATGGACATTTTACGGACAATAAATGGTGAACATGATAACGCAGTTGTGGAAAAAAATAACAATGAAATCTCGAAAAAGACCATCGTTGGTAATCAAGCGCCCACTACATGTTCTCATCATCATGAAAACAATCATCATAGTGAAGAAGAGGTGTTGTCATTGCACGTTCTATCAGCTCGTTCTTCTACACCTTATACGCAAACTATGTCTTGTACTGCTGCAAGTTGTGACTTGGATAACGTTTCCGAACATGTGAGTCCAGTTAAAGAAGATGGTGGTAATATAAGCAAGCATGATGTTCAAGAAATGCGTCAAAATCTTAAAGGCAAAAAGATTGCAGTTACTGCATCGAAGTCCGTCTCTTCAGTGCCAATTTTGAATAGTTGTGAAAAAATAATTTCTAAAAACAAATCTATTACTCATAAGACTAACAGCGATGCAATTATACACTATACGCGGCCCAGTCTTCACATAATTCGTAACGAAATGCCCCATTTGAAATTAAAACAATACCTTCCTACCTTTGGCCCACCTAATATTGTTAATTGTGATGTAATAGAATTAGAAGCACGTCTCAAACGTTTAAACATTTGGAAATCACCTTCTGATTCTGGTAACACCTCATACGCTACCCGTAATAATAACAACCATAACGACAGTAATGACTGTCACAGCATCAACACTAATAGCAATAATATTAAATCGCGCTGTAACGATATGATGCCAGCTTTTGTTAAACGAAAATTTATGGATGAATCAATTATTCGAAGCCAACCACCACAACCTTTAGATTTCAAAGTAAGTTGTGCTATATTTAACTTTTTTTTATTAACGGCTTATTTACTGCTTAGGATCCTGCCATAATCACTAATCAAAGACGTATTGGCAGTGGTCGCATAAATCATAGCAAATGGTTAGGTAACTACCAACAACAGTATGGAAATCAGAATTACAAAACGAAGTTATCGGAATGTGGTCAGTTTAGTAAACATCAAAACAGCGACAACAATGTTTCGAGTAAGTGAAACTCATACTCTATTAAATAAACAAAAAGTAGGTGTAAGTGTTTTTTCTGTTTTTAAGTTTTGAGTGAAAAATCGTGCAAAGATAGTAATGCCGCTGTCGATATAGGCAAATCAAACTATGTAAAACGGGTTGTATCAGGATTTTTAGTTGTTTCAAATCCAAAGGAAAGAGAATCAGAAGAAAAATACGGTCAACATTATAAGAACCAGCAAAACGAAGAACCAGAGTGGTTTAGCTGCGGACCAACTTCACGTTTAGACACAATTGAGTTATGTGGTTTTGATGAAGAAAGCGAAAATAACAGTATTGCTGGTAGTTCTGGAGGTGAAATTGTAGATGGTGATTTTAATACTGATGAAACTAAAGAAAATCGTATACAAAATGAAAATAGGGTGGGTAGTATGTTTATATAATTATTACGTTAAATTATATATTGAAATTATGTTTGGTTATGATAATCATAATTTAACTTTATTTTTATTTATTTATTTATTATTTGTAAAAGAAAAAAAAAATATTTTATCTAAAATACAATATATTTATTTATTTTTGCAGATTGCAATGACTGGTAAATCAAAGTGTGCTGAAAATTGTAATAAATATCGAAAATTCATTCCTAAAAATGATTCTAACAACAATGTTTACGATAATAAATGTGCGGATGCGTCAAAAATAATTAACAAAAACGAAAAAACCGATCATGGTTCAAAGAAATCAATTCCATTTCAATACGATCAATTCTATGGAAATACAAAGTCACGTTTACACGTAAACCAAAATCGTAGTGGGAGTGAATTCAATAGTTCCAGCGGACTCCACTATCAAAAACAAAGCGGGAGTTCACGATTTTTACCATTCTTTGGAGCTCATCCTTCAAGAAATAATTCAAACGAACATTTGGAAAATAGTGGTTCTTCTGCATCATTAAACGAATTCTTTAAACAAGCCATGAATTCGCAGAAAAAGACTGATCCACTGCATCTCATGATGCCATCACCGCAGCAGCAAAACGCTTGTATTACAGAAACACGTAGTATATCCAACATCAATATAACTGAAATACCTTCTGTTAACGAATTGGAAGCCAAATGGCGCCAAAATTCATCCACAATCGTAAACAGTGTTAAAAACAATGATTCTAATAATAACAGCATTAGTCGCGATTCGGAAAATTTCAAGAAACTTATTGGCCAGTTAAATAATTACAACTTACCCAAATCTGATAAACAACAGCAAAATAAAACTCAAAATAATTTGTTTAACAATAATAACAGCATGAACAATGAGAATCTTTCGACTTTGATATTTAAACAACAAATGCATCCAAAACCGTTACAGCAGCAGCAACAACAATCAACAACAGGAATGCAGCAAATGAATCCTTTACAACAGCAATATAACAAACAAAATGTTTTCTTACAACAGCAACAAGCAGCTCTTATTGCAAATTTGCAATTAAAAGCTATATTAAATCGTCCTGAAGCTCAAATTTATTTGTTGGGATTGGCTAAAGGTGAAAACTTTATTTAAAATCGTTATTAAATTCAGTAAATTTATTTTTTTAAATCTTTTTTGTAATATGTAGGTGATATCTCTAAACATGGCCTCGTAGTACAGTTAGCAAATCCACATTTACCTCAAAGAGATCGAGAAGCAATGACTGCAGTACTTACATTTACCTCTGCACAACAACAGCAACAACAACAGCAGTTTGATGTTTTATCTAACAATTTAATAATTAATCAATTACAAAATCTACAAAATTTAGCTATTGTTCAACAGACTTTGGCGGCTCAACAACAGCAGCAGATACAAGGAGGTAATAAGCGCTTAACGACCATGCAACCAATGAGTCAAGAAGAACTTCAAACTCATGCAAGTATTATAATGCAAAATGCTTTAATTAAACGTAAAATTGAAGAGCAAACAAACGTTTTGGGTCTACAAAAAATTCTACATTTGAATGCAGCTGCTCAGGTGGCTAAACAACAGCATCAGCAGCAGCAAACAAATAATCGTATTATCGGTGGTTCTGGTAGTCAAAATATGAATGGAATTGTAGCTGGAAGTCGTCGACTTCAAGCTCTACAAAATTTATTTAATGACTCTAATGGCATGGTAGATAATATACAACAGCATCAGAAACCTAACACCACAAATCTTGGGGGTACCATTAATAACAACTCCGGCACACATTATAGAAACAATCGTAATGCTAACATTCAAAATCAACGTAAACGTTCTTCTGGTGGAACTTCGGAACTTAAGTTTACACCAAATGCAGAAAACCATTGTCAACAGCAACAACAACAACAATGTCAGTTAATTGATCATCAGACGTATTATCAAAATTCCATGATGACAAATCCTCATATACATCATGCAGGCAAGACGAATAAAATTCACATTCCTTCGCAACAACATGCAGTAATTCTTTCAGGATGTAGCCGTAAGTCGAATTTATATTTTAATTAATGGCTTAACTTTAATAATTAACTTTGGCATATTTCGGTGTCAGTATCGGCATTAAATTAATTGTTATTTCGCTATCGGTATTTCAGTTATTTCGGTATTGGTATAACGGTACAGCAATTTATACGTGTATATATCGACTTTATATTTTAATTCACCAAACGAAACAACAATGTTAAAAATGAAACCTAGAAGCGGTCTAAATGACTTAGATGACCCATTTTTACATTTTGGCAATTATCAAAATTAATATAATTATTTATTAAAATATTTTAAAAATGTTATCAAAACTTAAAAAGTTTTGATTTATGGACTAAAGACTGACTGCTGCTATTCTGATAAAAATCGCAATAATACCAAAATTGTTCTCTGGTAATATCTTAAATCGGTTATTTCCGTTCAAAACATTCATATAAAATAATAAAGATTTCAAACATACATACATACATACATATTTTAAAACCTAAATATTTTTACCTAAAAGATATTTCAATTTATCTTTCTAAGGTATATTTTATTTAGGAGATCTTGAACTTTGGTAACAAAAAAATTTTACAATTTCCAAAAATTAAGGCCCTAATCATGTTAAACGCAACTTAACGCCAAAGAATTTCATTGAAAGCACAAACATTGTCATAAATATTTTGTAATTTTGTTGTTGCTTTCTACAGAAATTCATGTACCGTTTTAAAATTTTCAACTCTATGCAGCGTTTGAAATTTTAAAACGCAATGTGAATTTCTGTAGAAAGCAACAACAAAATATTTACATATCGATGCCTTACTTTCTCAACCTATTACTGCAACAACTTATTATTTCAATAATTTATTAATATTTACAGAATGGAGACAAAGTATTGAAATAATAAGTTGTTGCAGTAATAGAACACAAAAATAGCAATCGTTTTATATGAAAAAGTAAAAACCGTATTTTTTTAAGTTGTTTTTGCTTTCAATATAATTCTTTGGCGTTGCGTTGCGTTTTACATGATTATTGCCTGTAAGAAAAATTATGAAAAAGGTTTATTGAATTTTTAGTTATACAAATTTTTAAGCAATGACAAAAACAAAAATTTTCTTTTTCAAATATATGTACATTAGGGTGGGTCAATATATTTGCCCACCAAGTGTATACCAAAATCGTAATCTACGGAAAATTTTAAGAACTTTTCCTATTGTAGTGTGTTTGTCAAAACACATTACAACTACCTAAAAATAATACGTAGAGTGTCTATTATAACACAGCTACCCAACAACAACAATACAAAGAACAATACAACATTCTTTATTTAATTTTTCTGCAACATGAAACCGCTTGGCACACTTTAAGTGAGACCACACATAAGACAATGTTTATGTGTACAAGCAAAAGGCATTGCACTTGAAATTATGTCAATGCAAGCAATTTGATTAAAAATTATTGCATTCGAAATATTACGAGGAATTATATTTCAAAACACAATCTGAAGACAGAAAATAAGCCAATGCACTTGAAATAAAGTAATGAGTAATATTTTAAGTAAAAGATTGAATGTATGATAGAAAATAATTTAAAATAAGAAATTGAGTGAAGAAATTGAGTGCTTAAAACACTGACCAATCAAACTCTAGTGTGTTGACTAAATAAACCTCGTCGTAGGTTAGAGAAGATAGGATAGAACATAGAATTAAGAATTGTAAATAGTATAAATAAGAAAAATTTTTCAATAAAAAATCAGAATACTTTTGGAATTCAAACTTGTTCTCAACCTTCTAGCCGGGCACCTTAAACAGTGCTCAGAAGAAGCAAAACGTGTTGTGGCTAAGCATAGCATTCAAAATTAACTTAGCAAAACCCACAAATTAGACACGTCAAAAATTCAAAACAAATTAAATCCTTTATATGGCGATCCTGCCAATTTCGAAGCCTTTCGGAATTTAAAAAAAAAAAAAAAATTTTTTTTTACTTCCAATTTTAACATATTTAAATGTCATTTGTTCCGATTGATTTAATTGATTCGATTCCTTCAGAAAGGGTAGGTAGGTAGAAAGGCTGGTGTGAAGTCTCCTTCACACCCTCACCCAGAGACCAATATGGTCCATTGTGATGCCTTGTTTATAGATAAATAGCTGAAAAAGTAGGTGAAGGGAAACAGCAAAAGCATTAGAAAAGATAAGGATAGATAAGAAAAGGAAGATCTGACCAAACCCGAGAGAAAAGCCTCACTCAACACAACACCAATCCGCCCTATGTGCGGTTATCTCCCATTCTCCTGCTGCGCAGCCAGGCCATCGCCATTACGAATCCTATTAGACTCTCGAGCCCACAGCCCGTGACGTCCGCTAATTCGCCTAGGAATCTGCTGCCCAGCCACCTCAGCCTGCTGCACTGTAGCCTGGGACAGCGGCACAAAATGTGTTCAACCGTCTCCAGCTCCTCCGGGTCCTCACACAACCCGCACATATCCGACACGTCGGATCCCAACCTCATCGCCATCCTGCGTATCATGCAATGACCCGTGATGATTCCTATTATGATCCTCACGCAGACCCTACTTCTGCCCAGAAACAACTCCGAGTCGGACTGCCTCCCCCAGAACCTCCGCCTGAAAAACACTGCAGTCGTCAGGAAGCCTATATGACATTCTGATGTCCAGATCTTCAATGTAGACCCCCGCACCCGTGCCTCTCATCTTCGAGCCGTCAGTGAAAATAGCAAATCCACTAAATAATCTGCTCCTACCTGACCTACTCTCTCTAGAAGTCGTTACCACCTCCGGCAACCGTCCGAAATCCACCCTGGTGCCCACGAAATCCGTGGAGCCGGGTGAACCCAGGCAGTAACCTCCAGCTTCGATCTCACCCAAGATCCGTGAGTGACCCTGCGTGAAGTTCCTAATCAATCCTAGTTCCCTCAGTCTAAGAATGCTTCTGGCTGCCATTTCCATAACATACTGCTCAATAGGCAGAAGATGTAGAATGACATCCAGTGCCGCTTGAGGAGTACTTCTCATGGCACCTGTCATGCCGATTGAAGCACACCTCTGAGCCTTAGACAGAAGGTTCCTTCGACAAGCCACTCTCAATGACTCCCACCAAACACAGCATCCATACGTAAGAATGGGTCTAACCACCGAAGTGTACAGCCTCCCACTACTGACGGCCGCAGTCCCCAGCTCCTACCTATCGATGATCTGCAAGCATAGTAGGCATTGAAGCCTCTCTTAAGTCTCTCCTGAGTATTCCTTCCCTTATGAAAATAAAAAGTGGAATATAACAAAAGTTAAAAAAATAAAATATGTTGTATTGGAGTGACATTTTGATTGCAAGATTTGCTTATTGCACTTTTATGTAGTAAAATAATTTCTAAAATTCTGCCACCACGTCTTTGAAAAGCTTCATAACTCCTCAGGCAATCGACCTGTGTTTTGAATTTTGTTGAACAATATACATAAAAGTTTGTGCCTCTTTTAACGGATCTTGACCTTAAAATTAATTTTGTAAACTGTTATATTCGAATTATGAGAAGAATTACTTACATAAATGTTTTGTTCCCCAACAAAAATAAAGTGAGAAATTCAAAGGGAAAAGTGAACAAATTACGAGGGAAAAATTTTTTCACGTTATTATTATCCTATGAATTAATTTTTTTTATGGGAGATTTTCATGTGAGATTTTCAAATGTTGTGTCAAAAATTTTTGCTTCCACATATTTTGTGACGGCTTCATGCGCATGTAAAAATATAGAATGTGTCCGAATTTATATGTAACAGGGTAGTACACGGCATGTAAAAATGTGACATGTGTGCATGTACTTTGAAAGCTACATGGGATTCATATGCAAATGTGTGCTATATGTGTGTGATTCAAAAAGTGGAAGTACACGGCATGTAGCCATTGTGGCTTCGTAATGACGTCAAAATTACGTCAGATCTACATGTACATGTAGCTTTTTACATTCCGTGTACTGTAGGCTTTAAAGATTTCACTATTTTTTTGAGCTTATGGTCGTTTTTAAAAGCTTTTATTTAAATTGCAATGTATGTATGTTTCTTCGGGTGAAATCTTGCAACTCAATATTGAAGAAGATCTTTAATTGATTGAGCTGAAAGTGTGTTAGTTTGGATGAATATGTATAGTTAACTATGTGACGTCATTCTAAATTCAACATGGCGGTACACTTAAGATGGCGGTCTAGCTATTTTAATGCACTTCTATAATATAGGTATCAAATGAAAAGGCTTGCTAAGAATAACTCGAAAAATAAAGTAACGGCAATAAATGCAATATGGCGGACTAAATTTTTGATGCTTGCCTACAATATGAGTATCAAATGAAAAGACTTACTGAGAATGCGAGTTTTGAATAAATAAGAAAAAACCTTTTAAAAAAATAAGCTTTTAATTCAATGCGCTAAACGGAAAAAATAATTAAAAGTTAAAAAACATTTTTAAATAACAAGCTTTCATTTACTCCCTGGCCCACAATGTCGACAAGAACATTTCTTTCGTACATTTAAACTGAAAACAAAAACAAATTTTAGTTTTTTATGATTGTTTTCAATATAAAAATGCGAAAGAAATGTTATTGTCGATATTGTGGGCCTGGCAGTTCAATACGATAAAAAAAAAGAAACTAACTTTAAAATAATAACAAAGTTTTTGTCGTAGATGTCAGTTTTATGCCAAAATTATTGTGTTACTCAAAGTTTACTGCCACAAATATTTTTGGGGAATTCGCGCGGGCAGGATGTCAGCCCAAAAAACACATTTTTCAACTCATTTGTTGATCGATTTTAACAATTTTTCTCCAATTTAAAAGGGATCGGTACAGTTTGCTGCAAAAGGTTTTTTTTGCAATATGCCCGCCCGAAAATGGTTTAGGGTATATAAGATTCGGCACAGTCCAATCTTGCACTCTTACTTGTTTTTTTTTTAGTTGGTTGCGTGGTTTTTACCCGATTTCGTTAAAAAACAGTAACGAACAGCATGTTAATGTACCATACTTTATTTTGCTATTAACAGTACACATCCACATGCTATACAAGAATTCAAAAAAAAAAAAAAATTGTTTCTGTTTGTGAATTTGTACACAGACAAAATATGGATTGTGAGCTGACGATCACAACACTACTATAAATTACCGAATTTGTGTTAGCTTACGTGTATGTAGTGTTTTTTAAGGGTCCCAACAAACACGAAGTCAAACCTTTGATATGAAATGACTTTATCATTTGACATCAAACACAATTTTCAACCCTTTTTCAATTGCTTGATTTTAACATTTGATTTAAAATTGGTAACGATTTGAATTAGGGAAGTAAAGAATACCGATATATCGGCGATACTTCACGTTTGCCTATATATCGGCATCGGCGATATTTTACTGTCGATACGCCGATACTTTTTTTTTATATTTTTTTTTTTTTAACAAATAATTTAATTTTTAATACTTCAGTTTTTAATAACAACTAATAGCAAAAAAATCAAACAGAATTATAAATTGTATATTTTAATTTTTAAACTGGAGGTCGGTCCACACCAACCGTTTTTTATATTTCGAGGCGCATTCCAAAGAAGAAAGTAATCCTACTTCATGCTTTCGATACATGCATTTTATGCGTTTGCTGTATAACTTGGCAATACAACTTCACAATACGACTTTTTGGACTGATGCATAATCGCATTGAACGCTTGGTGTGGACCTGCAACATCGGCCGTTTTGCTTTGCACCGTAATAGTAAAACGTTCTCCCATTGATAAATCTTGTATGTAAGTAATTGTACGTTTCAAGAATTTTTTGATAATTTTAAATGATTTTTGTGAAAATAAAAATCATTTCGCTACAAATTTTGGGTTACTTCAAAGAGACCACAAAATCCATAAGCAAAGCCACAGCTACATTTTCTGACGCTATTTCCATAGATAACAGTCTTCGAACATTATTAGAAAATACGATAAATTAATTAACTGAGATGCAAAATATTCCGATTCTCAAAAATTGGCCATTTACTTGATTTACTAGAGTTGAGTGTTTAGATAATAATGAAATCTATTGCTTATCTATAATTCTCTACCTTCGATACAAAGCTAGAAGATTTCAAAGACAATAGATCGAAAAACGTCTTATTGAGCTACTTAACATGACTACATTCCGAAGGCGTTGAAGACACGCTCACCCCTACTGACGGTAAAGTTCTGATAAGTCTACAAGAACTAACCTTTGGAACGTTTGTGAAAATCTTTTAAGAAAATTTGGAGAAGAATATACATTAGGTCTTCTAATTTTTCAAGGGACGCAGATTCAATATTATACTCAAAATATAAGACCATGGTGTAGAAATACTTAAGTTGTCAAATGAGTTCAGTCACATCTGAGACAATTTTTTTACTGCAGGTCTGCTTCAAACGGAGTTTCGAAATTATCTCCGCAACAGTTAAGAATACTTTGTTTTTTAATCAAAAATCTTATAATATTAAATTTGAATATTAATAATCTCTTACACTGTTTCTTATTTAAAAAAATAAATTAATTTTACTATGAATTTAAATTAATTTCGTCGCTTTTAAAATCTTATTAAAATCAATTTTAAATATTAATAATCTCTTACCCCCATATTTATAAAAAATATTTTTGATTAATAAAAAGTTTATTAAACAAATTGTCATAAAAATTCGTTTCATAAACCTGCTCTGTAAACCTAAAACATTTTTATGAATATGGGGGTTATACTGTAATTTTGTATAATAAAGAAATTACTCTACTTGAGTTTTGTTAATTTTTCCTTGAATTTTACTGCCAGGCCCACAATGTCGACAAGAACATTTCTTTTGTTTATTTATATTGAAAACAATAATAAAAAACTAAAATTTGTTTTAGTTTTGAATATACATATGTATATACAAAAGAAATGTTCTTATCGACATTGTGGGCGAGGCAGTAAATTTAATATTCGTATCGGTATCGGCGATATTTCTCTTTGAGTATCGTTATCGGTATCGTATCGGTAAAAAGACGTATCGTTACATCCCTGATTTGAATACAAACATTTGACATACAATGTTTTGTCAATTTGATATCACATTGTTATCAAATGTTATTCTCAAATCAAAAATAAACTTGGCATCTTTGAAGCGAAAAACTAATGTAAACAGTAAAACTGGCGGTTAAATTACACAATTAAAGAAAAATTTCATATTACGTGAAGTGAATTCGATTTAAAGACCTTAACTTCTTGTTAAAACATATAAATTATTTATGAGTAAAAAATTAATTACAAAGTGTTAGAATATACATAAGAATAAAACGGGAAAATTAAGAAAACAAAAGTTTGTTGTACGATCGCGGCGCTAAGCAGTAACAATCCTCAAAACTAAAAGGAGCCAAGTATTTCGCCTTTTCAAGAATTAGAGGATGGAAATAATACTATGAATACCGCAAAACCTCCTCATAATGACAACTTCTGCAGTAGTCATTAAATATCAGACCCATTCTCTTAGCATGAGTCCTCCCCACAGGCCAGTACCCAGTTACGACTGATACCACTGTTCTAATTTGGTCCCTATTAAACCTTTGTAGAGCATATATTCTCCTTTCAAAATAGCCAGGCCTTAGTGCCCTGGATATGGATCAGGAGGACTCACAGGTCCAACCCATCTGCGCAATTCTATAAGACTCGCACTTGATAAGTGATTTGCAGTGAGCCATTGGAAGGCCAACGAATCGATCAATGGATGTGTCATCCATGCGACCACCTCTTTTGGTCAGCTCATCTGCTATCTGGTTACCCGTGCAGTCCGAGTGCCCTGTTATCCATATCCGCGTTACAATTGAATGTTTCGTAATCTCTTTCAGAGATATCCGACATTCAACAAATAACCTAGATGTCGTGTAGTAATCCAATGGCAGGCCTTGCTATCAGTAATACATGTAAGTATATCTCTCGATACGCGAATACATTCGCCAGTTAGCCGCCCGACTTATAGCAGAGATTTCCGCCTGCACTACATCCATCCGGCAGACGAAAGAAAACATTTTATATCCATCTATGAAGAAACCCCCCCCCCCCCCCCCCTCCTTTAATAAGATTTAAAAATTGAAGAATTAAATTTGAACTCATGATAAAATTAACAAAAAATAAAACATTTTTTTTTTGTTTTTTTTTTTTTTTTGTAAAAAAAATTAATAGTAATAATATTTTTGTTTAAAAAGCAAACTAATCTCAACTTTTGCGTAGATAGACTATTTGCAAATCCGTTTGAACCAGAACAGAGTGTAAAAAAAAATCTCTCAGATGCCACAAAACTCATTTGAAAACTTAAGAATTTCTGCGCCATCTTCTTCAAGTTTGGGTATAACTAGAAATATTAAGATATCTAAGGTATCTCTGGACTTTTATCTTAAGCAGAATCACATCATAGGATGGAATGAGGCTCATCCTCCTCGGATTCTCTTATAATTTTTTCACAAACGCTCAAAGGCCAGTTCTTGTAGACTTATCAGAACTTGTAACACATGTACACTTGGTCGCAAAACTCTACAAACGACTTTTTATATTTTTAATAATTTTTAATTTTTCATTAAAATAAGATAAGCTATTTCTATGCACATTTTACTGGCTGCTTAGGCCAGATCATCAGGAAATATTTTGCCAAAAATTTTTAGAAAAGCCAAAGATATTAGTAGATAAGACTGCGGAGTGAATGAGAATTACAAACACTCAAAAAGTATTCAGCCCCAGTTTGCTGACAGTAACAGTAATGTAACCGTACAGTAAAAAAGTAAAAAATCTATTTTCTACAGATTTAGACGTTACGGTCTTCTGCTAACTATAATCGTTCTAATTGCTTTACATAAAACAAAATTAAATAGCTGATTTGCAACTTTACTGTTAAGTTAAGTCAGCTAACTGCGGCTTTATTTGCAACAACATCAAAGCTTAAACAAAATACCAACAATAAACAGTGCGTTTGTCTCTTCTCACATTCCCCACTACAATTGGTTGGAATTCTCCTAACATTAATTGTAAGTGGGTTAAGAAAACACAAAATTAAAAACAAAAACAAATTGCTTTATTGTTTTTGCAAGAAAAGTAAGTCTCTCAAAGTTAAAATTATAAAACCTACAAAACTTGCCTTTTTGTATATATTTCGAAAACGATTTTTGGATGTCTTTGCATTAATTTGGTTAAGTTCAATTGAAAAAATCTTATTTGCATAATTTTTTTCATTTTCTCATAGAAAAATTTGATCTTAAAAACATTTACATATGTAGAAAAAGATGTGCTTTTTGGATCTAGGACATTAATTCGCAAATGTAAATTCTCTCACCAATACACTAACAGAGTTGCCAATTTACCAATTTACTAGATTTAGCGCTTTTTAACTGTCAAAAAAGCGCATATTTCTCCCTTAACACTTTTTTTAAAAGAGCGCTAAATTAGCGCTTTTCTGTAAACGTTTTTTGAAATTATAGATACACAACATTTTTGAACTCTTATTTGCATACATTAAAATTAAGGAACATTCAACCAAAATTTGTTACCGTTTCTCAAATACTTTTGAAATGTATACTATATACGAGGGCAGATCAATAAGTCCGTGACTTTTCGAACTTCCCTCATAGCTATATGAAATGCAACACTGCTCCCATCTGTCAAGTTTTGAGCAAGTTCCGTCATTTACTTTGCGTTTAACAGCTTTTCAAAACATACAACCTAGTGGATTTTTTTTAAAAAAGTGAATTCCGAGTGCTCATTAAACATTATTTTTTGCGAAAAAAAAAAAAACGTCAATCAAACCAAGGAAAAGCTTGATAAATACAATGGGAACTCTGCACCATCGATTTCAATGGTCAAAAAGTGGCTTACTGACTTTCGTTGTGGTCGCACAAGTACAAATGACGCTGAATGTTCTGGACGGCCAATTGAAGCCAATACACCCTAAAATGTCGAAAAAATTCACGATATGGTGTTGGCCGATCGAAGAGTAAAAGTGCGTGAGATTGTTGATGCCGTAGGCATTTCATATGGCAGTGTGGTTTTGATTTTAAATGATCAGCTAGGTTAAAGAAAGCTGTCTGCAAGATGGGTGCCGCGTTTGCTCTCAATTGACCATAAACGTTATCGTGTGACAACTTCAAAGGATTGTTTGAAGTTGTTTAAACGCAAGACTGGGAGCAGATCTTCTTTTCTTATCTATCTTCTTTATTTTTTCTAATGCTTTCGCTGTTTATTTCACCTACTTTCCAGCTATCTATTTCTAAACAAGCCATCACAATGGACCATATTGGTCTCTGGGTGAAGGTGTGAAGGAGACTTCACACCAGCCTTTCTACCTACCTACCTAACCGCAATTCGAATAAGTTTTTGCGGCGTTTTGTAACTGTGGGATGCACGCAGGATAATCCACATCGATAACCTTCAAATGGGAAAAACAATAAACGACGAATATAATGCCAACTTATTGGAAAGATTTAACGAGGATTTAAAAAAACGACCCCATATGGCCAAGAAAAAAGTTCTTTTTCGTCAAGATAATGCACGGGTACACACGTGTGCAGTCTCAATAGCAAAATTACATGAATTGGGGTACGAATTGGTACCTCATCCGCCATATTCTCCGGATTTAGCCCCCAGTGAATATTTCCTATTTCCGAACCTGAAGAAATAGCGCGGTGGAAAGAGATTTAGCTCCAATGATGAAATTATTGGTCAAACAAATGCCTATTTTATGGACCTCGAAAAATCCTATTTTTTGGAAGGGATACACAAATTTGAGAAACGTTGGACTACGTGCAGTAGGCTATTAACAGGTGGTACTTGATGGGAGCAGTGTTGCATTTCATATAGCTACGCGGGAAGTTCGAAAAGTCACGGACTTATTGATCTGCCCTCGTAGCTACGTACATATCGTCTGGTTGTTATTAGTATGCCACTTGTCATAAATCAATTCTATATAATATGTGTGTCCTATTTTCTCGAATATACAATCATATGTATTAAGTAATATCGAGACCTATAATTGCCTCATATCCACGATTTAAGTGTTCGGCACTTTTTGGGCTATGAAGCAAATGAACAATGTAAAATCAAAAATATATATTAATGTTTGTCATTTTTATGTTGCACGGTTCCATTCAAGGTATTATGATCAAAATATTTTATTTTGTTTTTTCATATAGAAGACTAATTTTTATACCTAAATTTATTTATTTATTTATTTTATTTATTTATTTATTTTAAAGAACTCAAGAATTTTTAAACTGTTTTTTTGTATTATACATAAATATTTTTCGATATTATTTTACTTTATATATCATATTATTTATATATCTTGACTTTGCCTGAAATATCAGAAAAAGCTTTGAAAACATATTAATGTTTTAATAACACTGGTCGGAAAAAAATTAACCTTACCGTGCTGAATCCAAATCTGTTCACAGTTTGATTTAATCACGTCAAGTTATCATTTTGTTTTCTGATTTTCATGATTTCACGGCTTATTTTATTCGTAATATACCTGGATTTCTGATAATTGATAAAAATGTAAAATTTTTGTTCTTTTAACTTTTTTAATGAGTTTTTGAAAACAAATTTCGGAATTAGTGGCGTTAATTTTAAAAATAAGAAAATTATTATTTAGTTGACTAATCATATTCAGCCCAATTATAAATAAAAATTCCCTGGGAGTTTTTTCCCTTTTCCCATTTTTACAATTGAATTAACATAGGAAAAATGGGAGAAGGGAGAAAACTCCCGGGGAGTTTTTCTTTCATAATTGGGCTGATTGTTAATGATCACAATCGCACAAATCGTTCTCAATTTATGATAAAATGAATTAGCCTAACCGCCTTATTTCGGGCGAAATATTAGTTAGTCTAGCCCATAAAAAAACTAGACATGATAAAAAAGATAAAAAAAATATTTGAATTAAGCGTTTTAAAATCTTTATATTTCATATATTTTTATTTAAAACGATTTTTTGCCAACCATTTCATTAAGGTTTTTATTAAAATTGTATTTAGCGCTTTTTGGGGGCACGGCGCATTTCGATCAAAAATAGTTCATTTGCACTTTGATAAAAGTTGTTAAATTTAAAAAAACTGCTGCTATATGTTGACGGTATTAAAAATTTTGTATTATTTATATATTGTTTTGTAAATAAATTAAATTAAAAAGAAAAAGTAAAAGAAAACATATAAATGATTTAAGGCTTACATTATAAATTAAATTTTCCATAAAGTGGACGTAATATATTTTCAATTAATACCCCATCAGTGAACGGTCCCTAATAAAATATAAACTTAAAAGACAAGATACCTCCTGATTGAGTTTTTTTATTTCCCGACATATAATTCTTTAATTTTATTTTAAAAATTTATAAAAAAAATTTTTTTTTCAATTTTTTTCATAGAAGTGCTTTGAAAGGTATCAAAATACCTTTTTAAACAATTTTCTTAATTGTTTTATAACAAAAGAGGCATTGCATGTTTCCAAAAGAATTTCTGATCATAAAAATTTTTTACATGCCATAATCAACTATTAATTTTGTTCAGTGCACATCCGCGCTCAAGTTCATTGTCGTTGTCTCGTTGAGTGGGCAATGACTTCTAAAATGAAAGAGCATAAGTGTATGTGATTTGATTTTGAACAATTGTTCTATGGCGTGAGCATCACTGGTCTAGGAGCAATATTTTAAGGTGCTACAAACGTCAGCACAAACGCACAATACCCTCTCCACTCTTGTGGGGTGGGTATAATGTAAAAAAGAACATTTTGGTATGCATACCAAAACGTTCTATGCGTACCAAAACGTTCTTTTTACATTTTTTATACCCTCTACCATTACTAGTGGTGAATGAGGGTATACTAAGTTTGTCATTCCGTGTGATGCTTTTTTTATTATTCATCTAAGGCCCCATACTAATATAAATGGTGCAATAATGCACAATTTTGCACGAATTCGCTTTATACGACTGCAAGTCATACTGTTAAATTGTGAAGATCGGTTCGTAATTGACATGTGCCCCATATAAACCCTTCTCCCGGAAAACATTTTAGTACGCCTAAAACCGTAATAAATAACGCTATCGTACTAAAATTTGGTACGTCACAGTTTTATAAGACCAGAAATCACACTGTAAAATTTTTCGAAAATCGGTTCATATTTTACACTAGGTCCCATATAAACCCTACTCCCGGAAAACAATTTAGTACGCCTAAGACCGTAATAAATAATGCTATCATAATCAAATTCGGTCCTGTACAGTTTTTAAGGACCAGAAATCACACTGTAAAATTTTTTGAAGATCGGTCCATAATTTACACCAGGCTTTATAATATAAACCCTACTTCCGGAAAACATTTTAGTACGCCTAATACCGTAATGAATAACGCTATCATACTAAAACTTGGTACGTAACAGTTTTTTAGGACCAGAAATTACACTGTAAAATTTTTTGAAGATCGGTCCATAATTTACACTAGGCCTCATATAAACCCTACTCCCGGAAAACAGTTCAGTACGCCTAAACGCGTAATAAATAATGCTAAATATCATGCAATTTTGTGAAATTCACTGTTAACGCTAAAACTAATTACGCTGTTGTGTTAAAATTTATTCTAATTTATTTTTTGTAATACCAGAAATCAGTCTTCAGAATTTTGGGATGATTGGTCCATAATTTATCATAGGTCCAATACAAATACCCTCCTAAAAATCATTGTAGTTCGGCTAAAACTGTTACGAATCATGATATTTTACTCAAGCCAGTTCAAAGTTCTAACAAGAAACGCATTAAACTTTCTTATTGTCGGTCAATAATTTAATAGGTCTAAACCGCAACCAATTTGAATGCTGACGTTCGTTTTTGTGAAGCTTAGCTAATAATATATGTATATATAGAGCACACTCCTGTCGGTGCAGGGTATCATATATTCGGCACATAATATAGCGACTTTTTGTGTTCTGATGCAGGAAGGAACTTGTTATATTTTCTGGATTCGTGCTTTAAGTCAATCGGGTGAAAAAAATAATACTGGATGACCAAAAATTTTGAAATAATCAAAAAGACAAGTTTTTTTAGACGTTTTTTTAAATAAGATTTTTGTAGTGAAAGAAAAACAAATGCATAACAATACAAATATTTCTCTATTAAACAGAATTCTATAAGAAAATCATAAAAAGTTGGATAAAGAGTGTATTGTAAAGAACTTCGTTTTGCGTTTTTGATTTCCAGAACACCCCTGATTAGTGGATAACATTCTTAAAATATTCGCATTAAAATATTTCCTCGGGTTTCGCTGAAATCGGCATTTTAATTGTTGTCTGTTTTCATCACGTGCTAATGATTTGGTTTTTTCAATTGTCTTGAAAACGAAAAAATTTATCGAAATTAACAATAGCACCAATTATAGCGCTAACAGTTCCTCAATACCCACTCTTTTAAACGATGACCGGTTGATAAGGTCCGGTTCACGGACCCGGTTGATAAGGCTAATTGTTTTGCCGAATTATTTGCTAATAATTCTTATTTACCGGCTAGCAATCAACCACTACCCGAACTCGAAAAAGTATCGGTTACTATGCCAAAGATATTTTTTCGAGCTCGAGCTGTTAAAAGGGTTCTTGCGGTTTTCGACATAAACAAGTCTCCTGGGCCGGATGGAATACCTTACTGGCCCTGTCGTTCTATTCACCATTTTGGCGAAAGTAATGTAATTGCTTTAGATATTTCCAAGGCGTTTGACAGAGTTTGGCATGGTGCACTCCTGTCAAAACTTGTTGCATTTGGTCTCTCGATTTATATCGAGCTTTCTCAGAGATCGTTCTATCGAGTTGTTATAGATTGGGCTTCTTCAAGCGAGTTCAAGATTCATTCAGGGGTGCCGCAAGGCTCCGTTCTTTCTTCTACTCTATTTCTTGTTTTTCTAAATGACCTTCTAAGTCAAACTTCCAACCCTTTCTACTCTTTTGCAGATGACAGTATTGTATTCATTTGATTATTGACCAAGTGTATCCGACGTTGGTGCTATGAGACAGAACATCAATGATACGCTTGGCAGAGACCTTGATATATCTCGGAATGGGGTTGCGGGCATAGGGTCGATTTTAATGCCCGAAAACCCCAATATTGCGTGCTGACGCATAAACGCGCGACGGATCAAGGAGCCTCTTCTGTATATATGGGTGGTATAATCATTGAGTAACCAGAATTTCCTGATGTTCGGGGCATGAGGATACAATGTTATGTCCGATGGACAGAACATATGTTTAAGGTGTGGAAAGAAGCATTCAAGTGCCTCGGTTTTTTTTTTGAAACGGTGTAAGATATACTGCACTCCATCTGATCTTCTTACTATTTATACCACCTATATCCGACCGCGAATGGAATACAACTCTCATGTATGGGCCAGAGCTTCAAAGTCAGGGGATGACCCTATGTAGGGGATGACCCTATGTAGGGGTCATCCCCTGAGTGCTGGTCCTAAAAAAAATTACAACTTTGTAATATAAAAGACTTTTTTAATAACTAATTATAAAAAGCATTTATCTTTTGACTTCCAAAAATCCCGACATCCCGAAAAATCCCGGGATACCGGGATTCGGTGTTACACATATCAGAACCAATGAATAATACCCTCTCCACTATTGTAGTGTGGGTATAACCATTCAAACGAATTATTATTTTAGAAAAAATTATTTTCCATTTCATGAATTAAAATGTCGAACTGTTTTGGTGTTGTTTTATTATTTTTACCATTTGAAATCTAAAATTAAAGAAATATATACCTACATAAACTAAAAAAAACCCAAACTTTTGATAAAAATATACTAACCTATTAGTTTTGCCGCTTTATTTACTTTAAAAAAAATATTAACAGCAACTACAAGCTGTTAGTTGCCAGTTACTATACGTAATATAAATTTGGCAACTAGGAAAACAACTTCAGTTTCGTTGCCATTTGTAATCGACCCATCAATTTTCACTTTAAATTTTAATTAAATACGTACATATGTAACAAACCAAGTACAAATCTGCATAAAAAGCCACCGAAAGTCACCGAAACCCGAAAAAGCTCTTGATCTGCAGAAAAGCATAAAATTCTGCGTGATTTGAAACCACGTTGTTTATAGAGCAGACCAGTATGTCCTTTTTTCTAATTTTAAATATAAAAACCAAAATGGAAAAAATAAAAATAACAATTTTTTTAAAATAACAAATAACAACTTAATAAAAATAACAATTTTTTTTTTAGTTTTCATAAATAATTTCTAGCCATATTACTTAAGACGGTACCTTACACTATCGCACAAGTCTTACGTATAACAATAATTATATCAGTGATGCATTTTCGGCAAAATGCACTGAACAACTTAAGTACTCTTTTTCTTTTTATACCTCAAATAATGACATTTATTTATTAAAAATTTATCGTAAAAGAGGTGTCGTTCCAGAAAATATTTCAAATTTATAGTTGCCTTTGAATGTAGTACTTTCTTTCTTGCCACAAAATATTCTTACATTTGCTTAGCCATTGGATTTAAAATTAGTAAAAATAAATTATTGCATTAATGAGTAGAATTTGCCAGTCTTATCAAATTTCTTAATTTGGACTCATTTTATTAGATTATTAACTTAATATACCCACACCACAATAGGGGAGGAGGTATTATGCATTTGTGCTGATGAGTGTAACACCTTAAAATAATGGTTCTAGACCTTAAAGTATACAGTTCGAACCAGAATCACTTTCTGAGTATATCCAACGATGGCCGTCTGTTAGACGCGATTTTGAAGATAATTTGATGAAATTTGGTATATAAGTAGGTTCTAATTGGCAGAACGAACAAACATATCCATACAAGCGCTTTCCAGAATAGGGAATTTGTGCCCACTATCAAACCAATTTTAATGAAATTTAAAACACAGATAGATCCATATTTATATAGACACATTAGCTATGCATTTTTTTAAAAATAGGACCACGAGTGGAGATACGGGGCAAATTTAGGCTTCTCAGAGACGCTGTCACCGATTTTAATAAAATTAAAAACATAGATAAATTCCTATTCATATGGCGACATAAGCTATGCATTTTTCAAAACTAGGTCCCAAATAGGTTCACAAAAATGTTTTCTTATATACTGGGGTGTAGGATATCATATGGTCGGGCTTGACAGACTATACTATCTAACTTGTTTATATTTATTTTGGTTTTACAATAATTTTTTTTATTTATTTTGTAAATAGTTTGTTATTTATACGTTGTTAGAAAATTAAAAAAAAAAAAAACATACACTTTGTGTTATGGTTTCATTAAAAATTTTAAAATCTAATGACACATTTCATTTGTTAAAACGTACTTAAACTGCTTTGTATGTTTGTATGTAAATCGTTTTAAATGATTATTTATAAAAACTATATTTCTAATGACATAAACAATTGATTTCAGATTTACAATACCCAAAACAATAATTTAAAAGTACATAAACACAAAAATAACCCATCAAAAAAAAAAAATAATTGAATTGATTATATACACAAAATTCATATTTGTTTTAAGAAAACCATAATGCGGTTGTTAAAATTTTTAAAATATTAAAAAAATGTAAATTCTCTTTTATTAATATTCAAGTATACATCATACATACATATAATAAATACAAAAAATTGCCATTTTGCTTATACAAAAAAAAAGTTGTCTTACAATTATAGAACAGGTTCTAGCACTTTTCCTGCAAATAAAATACTTCCAGAGGCTTCCTCTTCTATAAAAAATATGAATGGTCGATTTACTGTGAACTCTTCAATAACAGGATTTCCACCAAATTTATTCCCGATTTCAAAGACTGTGGACGCAAATGCTTCAGTGCCCTTTTCGTTTACTTCAATACCCGCTTTTTGAATAACATTTGAGACTTTTAGTTTTCCAGCCACCTCAGTACCTCTATCTAGACCGGGCAAAGATGCATCGTCTGTGAAAATTTCATTAATGCCCAAAGTAGAAAGTGTACTTTTAAGATTTTTATCAAATTCAAATTTGAATTTTGGCAATGTCACTTTTAATTTGGTCTCTTCCATCATAAATTGCATCCTTTTTACTTGATCGTTTTGCAGGATTTGTGTCAAATCCTCGATGCCGCCTTTAGTTTTCGGCAACAGTATGAACATGGAGAACTTTTTACCTTTGTAGGGCAACCTCAATATTTTGGCATTCATTGAATTGTTGTCATAATAGTAGAAGTACTCGGTTTGCTCCATATACTGGACTCGACATTGGGTTTCAGGGGTCTTAAAGAAAACACCCTGGTAGGTGTCATTGAATTGGCGACGCCACAAGCCATTAAAGTATATAGCATTTGTAAGTAAGAGTACGCTGTTCTGGACATTTTCCTTGGTAACAAGATTTTCCAATTTACCATTAGTGACATTTTTACACCAAGAATTTATATTATCCGCCGATGCTTGGGCATTTTTAAAGTTTAAACGTTCAATGTCCGTACCATAAAACGTTGCTAACATTGCTGCGTATCTCTGCTTGGGTTCAATAAACTCATCAGTGAACATCTTTGTCTCTAAGTTTAAAGTGGTATATGGATTTTCTTTTTTGAGTGATGTCAGAATCTTTTTATAGAAACCACGTATATTGTCTGGATATTTAATGATTTCGAGTGTCGTCATCAACTCCCTTTGTGTTTGTGTATTATTGCCAGCTGCTTCTGCTAACATTGCCAATAGTAATTTGACAGAAAACGGGGATATGATAACGTTTGAATTCTCTTCTTCGAGCACATCTCTTAGCAGTTCCCATGAAAAATGGTCGTGCGCATCACTGCTAAATGGGACATATACATCCATGTCGTCGTAGGCAAAAAAACCAGTGTCATATGTTTGGGGAATAACATTAAAAATTCCCGTTGGAGTTACTGCATCTGTTGTTTGCGGCACTACTGCAGATGTTGTTGTTGGCGCCTGTGGTGGCAATGACAATGGCATTGTTGGTATTTTTGATTCGGTTCTAACACACATTGCATTGTAATTTAATATGATAGAGAATATAAATAGTTTTCCAACTAAATTTTTTTGGTTTATCATCTTTTGTTTCTTTCAAGATAATTATTATAATATATTATACGTTCTGTCCAAACGATCGGCTTGGAGTAAACTATAATTTTGTTGGTATAGTAGTTGTCTAGATAACTAAAGGCTACTATTTATTCGTACTTTTCCTTTTTGATCTTCTACGTTTAACGTTTAATCTCTAAATGAATTGAAATTTTTTAAAGATTTTGCATTTAAAACCAGTTTCTTTTGCAAAGTTTGTTTGTGTTTATTATATTGGATGTGTGTGAACATTTATAAATGTATGAGTATGTACGATTGTGAAGTCCCGCTATTTCCCTGAGAGCATCAGAATAAATATTTTAAATAAACAAGAAACTCAGCAATAGGTACTTTATACATTAATGGTATGTAAGAATGTTGTTTTCTGTATGTTCAATCTTCTCTTTTTGAAGAGCATACAGTATTTTTTTTTTTAATTAAGTAGTTTTTTTACACTGGTCCAAAGCGATGCTAAAGAAAGCTAATAATAATTTACATTTATTATTTTCTTGTGTAAATTTATATTTAAATATTAGTGAAGTTTTATACGTACATACATACATATGTACATATGTGTATGTATTTGTTGAATCAATTCGTGTTTAATAATATGCAGAGGTTACAAATATTTATTTTTGTTTGAATTTACAACATACTTTTATTAAATCATAACTGAAAAATTGTTCAGTTAAATTCGTAACATAAAATATTATTTTAAACTAGTACATTAGACTCGCGAAAAAGTTAACTTTCGGAAAAGTTAAACTCGCGGTTAACCAAATTTTAGCGCCCATGTGCTGCTCTAAAAAGTTAACTCTAAGTTAACTTTTCTGAGCGCATTAATAAAAAATGTCAACAAATCAGTACAAAACATAACAAATCAGATAAAATTTTAAGCTGAAAAAAGTTGAAAAATATGTACATTTAAGAAAAACTAATGTCGTTGTATTATTGTATATCTGAAGTAGCCAATAAAAAAAAAATCGGAACGTCCCAAATTCTCCAGGCTTTGTAGAACCCATAGGGAAAAGCACACAGGAAAATATTAAATAGACCGAAATATACTGATCTTAAATCAAGTTTGTATAAATGCTTTTCTTGAAGCAACGAAAACATAATGGTTCAATTTAAATATCAACATCTAAGCACGAGTTCGCGTTATTTCAATCTGAAAAGTCAATAATGTCAGTAATGAATAGCTGGAAAATTTTAAGAAAAAACACAGAATTCGCTATCTGATAATTTTTGCCGAACACCTTTCATGACATGCGTCAGATGTAACACCTTTAATTTATATTATATGACTGATTGTATAATTATTAATTATAAATTGCAGTCCAAGAGCAATTGTGAACTTAAAACCATCAGGTACAATTTAGATCTAAGTTTGTTTTTTGGAATGAAACTAAGTCACTGAAATAAATTTAGTGTGTTATTTCCGAAAAATCTAGGTATGTTTACTATTGCTTTTTTACAATTAAAAACTGCTTAGAAAAGTTAATAATTCGAAAAAGTTAACAACCCATGGAACATTTCGGTTAATTTTTTTCGTGATTCTACTGTAAATTAATTAAACTGTTCATCAAGCATAAATTTTAATTAACCCATCTTGTACCACTACCCGAAATCGTTAACATATTTACATGAGTTTTAGTTTGCAAGTTCTTATTAACCTCCTGATCACGAAAATCAAAGTTAGAAAAAAATCGCGTGACCGTATTGGTCGTAGTGGACTGTTGGAAAACGCAACGTTGGCTAATTACATGCAAATCACATTTGAGGTAAAAGTAAGTATATTGTTCCAAGGTAGCAAAAGAATCATTTGATTTTTGCATATTAAAATAAATTAAAATTTTTATTTATTATAGAAATGTTTTATACACTATTTGAGTGGGATTTTTAAAAGCACTTTATTACACTTTTTGCGTTGATAATTGTCTCGAGTTTTCAAAATAACGTGCGTATGAACATTAGCACGGCGTATATGTTGTAACATTTCCAATTCGTTTACCTCTAAATCATCTATATGATTTTCATCGTTAAGCTTTTCTTACAAAATCAGCAATTAGGTAGCTATTTTAGTTTTAAACGCTATTTGCGACATTTGTTTGCTAGGTTTTATCAATAAGACATTTTCAAAGCTTTTACAGTAGTACTATTAATTGCATTCATCCATAAGGGATACAAACAATTTTTTCCACGAACTGCAATACGATAATTAGATACTGAGTAATCGTGTAAAGCTACGCATAACATATCTTCATTGTAATAATTTTAAAGATGAACAAATTCTGGGCTAGCAGCAACAAAATTTGAAATTTAGGTAACTTTTGAATTGCCCTGCCAACGAGAAACGAATAATATATTAATTTTTTTCGATACAGTGGTCATATTCATGCTTTTTGAACGTGTGGACACGTTATTGAATGCTCCCGCAATGTCCAGGAACACGCCCATAGCGAAGTCCTTATAGCTCAGGGGCTTCTCAATCAGTGAGACAACTTAACAGAGAGAATGGTTGGCCCCATATTACCCTTGACATGATAGTCTAAAATTCTCTCCAACGTTTTCAGCAGGAATGATGTGAGACTAATAGGTCTGAAATCTTTCGGGTACATCTGATTGCTCTTACCTGATTTCGGTAGAAATACAATCTTAGATATCCTCCAAGATTTAGGCACATAGTTTACCCTCAGACATCCCTTAAAGATTTTTACCAGCCATGGTACTATCCGTTGCCTACCCCGCTGTAGTTGCGCCGGAATGATTCCGTCAAGACCAGGCGACTTGTATGGCTGGAACGAGTCAATGGCCCATTCCACCCCCTCGTAGGAGAAAATATCGTTATCACCATTTACTATTAAATAAGTTTCATCAGTTGGAATAGGAACCTCAGAACAGCCCGGAAAGTGTGTATCAACGAGTACCTCCAGCGTCTCCGTACTGCTCTTTGTCCATTCTCCGTTTTCCCTACAAACTGTACTTTGCATTACTGGACTGCCCACTAGCAACCTCCGCAGTCTTTCCGTTTCAGTCGTCTCCTCTATATTATCGCAGAAACTCTTCCACGAAGTTCGTTTGGCTCTTCGCACGTCGCGCTTATACACCCTAAGAGCGTGTATAAGCGCGACAATTTTCGCCAGTTTGAATAGCTCACGAAGTTCACGTCTTCCACAGTCCAGCTGTTTATTCCACCAAGGTGGTCTGCACTTACGCCTAGCTCGTGTGGGAGGACACGACTTTTCTTAGGATCTAATGACGCCCGATACCAATGTGTCTATAGCAGAATCGATGTCCTCCGAACTAACCAGTGTTCCCGAGTGACCTAGGTCCCTATTAAGAAGCGAAGAGTATTTGGCCCAATCTGTATTTCTTGGATTCCTAAACACTGTCTCAGTAGGTACATTGTAATTTAACACAAAGGATATTGGAGTGATCAGAGGAGAATGGCTGCATAAGCACCTTCCAATCATCTATCACTGTTTTATAATCCGTATAAAGCGTCACATCAAGCACATTTTTTTGACGTGGGACCCTTATACGTCGGGCCCTCACCTCTATTCGCAATTTGTATATTATTCTGTAATATAAAAGCAATAAAATCCTCACCTCTATTGTTGATAACTTTAATGCCCCATATTGGGCATCTCTGTCGTGTGGCATATAGGATGATGCAAGTACTACGGTGTCATCTCTGCCATCTTCCAAGGCCACTACTGTGAGATCGTCAGTGCTGTCATTATAGAGAATGTATGAATAAAGATTCTTCCTAACAAGTATTGCAGATCGTATTCTACCTACCACTTTTGAGAAGTACGTGTCAAAATTACGTGACTTCAGTCCAGATACCCGATTTCCTGTGGAGACTGTGGAGATCCACGGTTCCTGGATTAAAGCCACGTCGTAGCGACACTCGTCTAACGTGAGGAGGACTTCGACCGAAACCATCTTACTGTGCTGGAGGTTGCCTTGGAGGATCTTTAGCGTCATCAACTAAGATCACCCGCTCGGGGTCGGCTCCATCATCCTTGGCCGTCTCACCCAGACTCAGTCCAGAAGTGGCCGCAGTGGCAGCCGCCAGATCACGCTCCACTTCATCGACAGGAATGTGCGATCTATCCACAATCTTAAGTTGTGCATTCGACCACAGGCCCTTGAGTTTCTTAATTCCAGCGTCATTTCGTCCTTACAGCTGATGAGCTTTACTCCGTTGAACCATCCAGTCCCATCAAAGGAGGGCAGCGGTCTTCTGGGCTCGGTTTTCATCTTAACGAAGATTTCATTGAAAATCTTAGACTCCACGATCTTTCACCGCTCTGTGGCCATTTGACCAAAAGGGTTGCTCATGTCGAGAAGTGCCACGCTCAGAGGACGTTTGGCCTGTAGTATGTATGTATAAGCCCAGAAAACTGCGTAACTCATGTAGATTTTGAGGGCGAGGCCACTCCATGACTGCTCGTATTTTCTCTTCGTCTGTTAAAATGCCATCAGATGTTACACGATGCCCTAGGTATTTTACTTCCTTCTGGAACAGTGAACATTTCTTAACACTTAACTTGAGTCCGGCTGTGGATATACGTTTTAACACCTCTTCGAGGTTTTTCAGGTGCTCGTCAAATGTTTTTCCCATGACAATTATGTCATCAAGGTACACCAAACATGTCTTTCGGTGGAGACCTTTCAACACCTGTTCCATCAAACGCTCGAATGTAGCTGGAGCATTACAGAGCCCAAATGGCATTACTTTAAACTGCCATAAGCCATCACTTGCACTAAAAGCAGTTTTCTCTTTATCCTTGTCTGCGATTTCTACTTGCCAATAACCGCTCTGCAAATCCAATGTGGAGAACCATTCTGTTCCAGCTAACGTGTCCAAGGTGTCATCAATCCTAGGCAATGGATAACTGTCCTTCTTGGTGACGTCATTAAGTTTCCTGTAGTCTACGCAAAATCTAGTACTTCCATCTTTCTTTTTACCAAAACCACCGGTGAACTCCAGGGACTTGATGATGGTTTTATTATGCCATCCTGTTCCATTTCATTTACCAGGTCTGTAACTTCATTTCGTTTTGCTAGAGGAATGCTTCTTGGGGCCTGTTTAATTGGCTTAGCGTCGCCGGTGTTAATTTCGTGTTTCACGATTGACGTTCTGCCCTGGTTTTTACCTTTTGACGCAAATATAAAGGCATATTTCTTTAGAAATTGTCTTGCCTTATTTCTCTCGGGCGGCCTTACATTCCCGGTCCATTTCCGCACATGTTCCTCTAGTAATTCCTGCTCCTTGGTACTCATTTTAGCTGCGTCTTGATGGTACTCGCAACTTATTATTGCCTCTGTTGAGGCGCATTGTCCAATCTTAAAATTTTGCGTAAGGATCTTCTCGCTGTTAGATAGATTTAAAACTCTTACAGGAACTAAGCTCTTGCTGGTTTTAACGAGGGCATTCGCTGTGACTATATCACCTGTAATTGCTGCTGGCTCTACCACCCATAATCTATTGTTGTCCTCACAATCTTCCTCCATTCGCTCCCATACGATGGTTTCTGACTTAGGATGCAATTTTTCACGTTCAAGGGCAAGTAACTGTCTTAAATTTTCTTTGATTTCGTATCCAACATACAGGGGAATTTAAACATTACGTCAAGTCATAATTTGTTGACCCATATCCAGTTGAAAACCTTGTACAATCATAAAATTTGAGCCAAGGATTACTTCATCTACAATATCAGCCACAATAAACACATGGTGGGCGCTTATATTGGCCATACATAATTTAGCTTTTACTTTCCCATAGACAGTGGCAGGCTCCCCCGTAGCTGTTCGCAGACTTACACCACATAGTGGTTCGATGGACTGTTGTATTAAATCAGGCCTAACTATTGAATGAGATGCCCCAGTGTCCACAGTCAGAACCCGTTTTTGACCGTTGATATAGCCACAAGCAGTAAGATTTCTGTTATTCTGTTGCATTATTGAGATGGAGATTGTGGGGCCCTTAGATGTGGGAGCTAGCTCATGCCCCGCAGTGCTAGCTATTTTTAGTTTAACGGTGACTCCCGCGATGAGTGGTGGTTAGCCCGCTGGTTGTTTCTGGGCGGTGAAGCAGATCTTGAACGTTTCTTTTGTGCTTTACAGTTTCTCTGCATGTGACCAATCTTTCCGCAGTTATAGCATTTTACTTTAGTTTTACTTTGCTTCTCGCTTAAAGCTTCCATAACTGAATCTTTTATATCCTGCACAATATCCCTTTTACCATTGGTGGCCACATCGAGCCTTCGCACCTTGCCTACTTGTGGTCTTAAAATAATTCTAGCGGTTTCCTGGGCTAGGGCAAATGAAACAGTTTCTGCAAATGTAGACTTTTGGGATGTACTTACCACAATTTTTATTTCTGCATCCCGAATACCGTTTACAAATGCCTCCGTTTTAAAATGATCCAAAAATTATTTTAAACAGCTGTGTGTTTCAACCATACGCATACTTGGCAGCACTAATTAAATTCTAACATTCCTCTTTTCAAAATTTTCTTTTGATTGTGTACAATTTAATGAACCAAGTGATTGTGGATTTGTTTTTTTTTTTTTTTTTTAATTTTATAAAATATAAATTAAAACATTTATTCGTGTTTTTATTTTTATTTAACACCAAATACGCAATAAAAATAAGCTAGTTGCAGTCTGGTAAATGTTTTACTTTCCTGCTTCATTTTGGCCTCCAGAGCCCCAATCTGTCGCCAAACCTCGGACGCTGTTTGCCAGGATGGTGGTGGATCAGCGTTTACTACACCTCTTAGTGCGGCTAACTTGCGACGCAGCTTTACTAATTTTCCGCCCCTTCGATGCCGCGGCAGGTGTACTTTAGGAATTTTGGTCCTTTTTTAATATGTGCTGGCACGCTATGTATCTTAGGTACCTCTTTCTTTACCTCCGACTCGGAAATGCTAGGCAGGATCGCCATGTGAAGGTTACGGGGCGTAATTGTTTTTGTTGTTTCGTTTTTTGAAGGTTTAACGGCGCTAATCAACGCCACTGGTACTAAGTTGTATGGGGCAGTTTGATATGCCATGATTTTCTTTGTGTTTTTACTGGCAAATCAATATGTCCCAAATAAAATTGTCGCGATTAAAAGCAGATGTTTTTTTGATCCTTTATTGAAATTAATTTTTCTTTTTATACAAAAATAACGGTATCTTAAAACATTTAGTACTACAATAGTTGTTGCATGCAAACTACACTTCCATTACATTTCCAATATTCAATAATACATTAGGGTAGTGTAGATTTGCATGAATTACAAAAAAATATATAAAATAAAGTAAATAATTACATTGTTTACTTATTAGAAATTACATTACACTACAGTTATCCATTGCGTCAGTGTTTGAGTTCATTGTATCATTTCCCACTAAAATTGTTTTTGCCGCTTCGGTAACACTTGCAGGCGTATTGTTTTGTTTTTATTTATTTCAACATTGTTAGCTTCCACTGTCACATAAATATCTCTTTAATTTAGCGTTGCTTCACTGTTTTTACTCATACAAAAATTTTTTTTTTTTTTTTTTTTTTAATACAATAACACTGTATGTATACATATGTTTGTATGTTCATTCATACATAAATATATTTTTTTTTTCAATTTCTTTTATTTTTCTTTATTTGTTCACTCTGATGTTAAATAAGTTAAATAACTATTATTTATTTATTGCGTTCATTCGCTTTTTACATATTTACATATATTGCAAAATCAAATTTAATAATTCAAGTCGTATGAAGAAAACACGTCTATTCACAACAAAGCACTCTATGCAACTTTTATATGACTAGAAATAAAAGCATAATGCTTTCTGATTGTCGGTCAAAATTTAACATATGTAGTAGGGTTTTCTTTCACTTTTTTTAAAACTTTAGTTAATTTATGTGGGACTCGTGTCTTTAGTTGTTTTATCAAGTAAATTTTAACACAATATAAAAATTTTCTGCAGCTTAGGGCTTATTAAGCTGATTTTTGAGAATGGGCTTTAAATAGGACCTATGATAAATTAAAGACATATCTTCGCGAATATTTAATTTCTTGTCTTAGCAAACTGTAGTGGGCTAAATTTTACAACAATATCATTAAGGTTTGCAGTTTGAGGCATTTCCTAAATATATTCACCAGCAGAAATAATGCGTCGTCCGGGATATAGCAGAGCATGGCCGGAAAAATACCGTCCGGACCCGGTGATTTATATGGGCCGAAGGTTTTGACAGCCCACTCAAGCTTCTCCCTTGTGACTATTTCCACGACGCAGGCGGACGCATGACTCGATATCACAGACATTCCGTCCCATTGACCATCGTTCATACCTCCGTCTTCCGTACACCCAGGAAAGTGCGCCTCCATGAGTAAGGTTAGGGTCTTAGAGCTAGATTCAGTCCATGAGCCGTCATTCCTTTGGACATACCCCAGTGTCCTAGGATCCTTGGATAAAATCCGTCGGAATCTAGACAACTCGTTGACATTATCAATGGATTCACAGAGCTGCCTCCATGAGAGCCGCTTTGCCCTTTTAAGATCCGCCTTATACTTATTGAAATGCACCTTATGGGTTCTCCAATCACTCGGTGCTCCTGTGAGCTTGGCACTGTTAAACAGCCTTCTTACCGTCGACCTTTGAACCTTCACGCCTACCCGGAAAAGTTACCGGGCAAGACAGCCCATAGCTCTCTCTTAGCAGATGAGTGAATCTGCTCACATCACCTTCCACATCAGTTGGCAGCAAGTCACACAGGGCCCATTGCGCCAACCCAGAGCGGACCTGAAGTTCCCTGATCCACCATTTGGGCTGTTCACGCCTACCTGGAAAAGTTACCGGGCAAGACAGCTCATAGCTCTCTCTTAGCAGATGAGTGAATCTGTTCACATCACTTTCCACATCAGTTGGCAACAAGTCGCACAGGGCCCATAGCGCCAACCCAGAGCGGACCCTTTCTTTAAAGAAGTCCCAATTCGTCCTCGGGCTCCTAAACGGATTAGCCCTAGACAGTTCAAAATTCAGTGTAAAGGTTATACGGCTATGGTCTGAGTAAGTACAATCCGCAACAAGTTGCTCGTCGCGATTCACTAATGTCAAATCTATAATTGGTCCTGTCATGTTTCGGATACCAGAACCTGACACTACCTACCTAGACCGAACTTAACAACCCCCCCCAACCTCTAAGAATTTCATGGACTCCCGATCCACGGCGAACCGGAAGTCCTTCCCGGTGTTATCCTTACAAGCCAGTGAGGTCACAAGCCTCCATTGGTTGGTAAGGAGCCTACCGTTGTATTTGCCCATTACTGCCCACCCGTACGCGCGGTGGAAACCATACTGTCATTGTGGACCTGAGTGGCAATTCGGAGCCTTGTATAACTTCAAGGGTTAAAGTCACTACATTTGCCAATCGTGGTTCTTAAGAATTCCAAGGAATTCTTGTTACCACAGTTGACGGTCTTCCCTCCCTTAACCCAGTCTGCACCATTGAAGGATACATCCTCCTCTTTGCCACTAAATACGGCCAATTCGTCAATGAGCCTACCTTGAACCAGCTGCCATAGATCGGTGCTGATCCTCCCATCTAGATCATTCCGATCGATGAAGGCTACCTTAAGATGGATATCCCGGCTCGTCGACTTCTTCGTTCTCTTGTTCGATGAAGAAGGCTGATCATCTCCAGATCTGACTCTTAATGGTCTTCTTGTTGTTGGGACCCTTAGGAGCTTCAGCTGATGATGCACCAGACATCTTCATAGATTTCCTTACTACCTTGGATATCGCTCCTTTGCCCTCCGCAGCTCGTTCCGTTGAAGGTACCTGTCCTTCGCGGAGAACGTTGAAGGATCTCTTTTCGCGTCTAATTTAAAAAAACGTTTAATTAAATTAATATTTTTATATAAAAAAGACCTCAAGCTTAAAAGAATTAATATACATACATACATTTAAATAATAAATTCGAATAAGAAAAAATTTATATTATCAAAAATAATTTTTGCAAGAGTATCACTTTAACACTGCATCTTCTTTGATTTTTTTTACTATTTATTACTGAACTTTACTGCATTTGACTAAATCGTGTACACAAAATACAGTAAATGAGAACACAAATTGAGAGCGTAAAGTGACAGTTCTTGATTGAGTATTTACAAATTTTTACTGCGGAACTGTTTGCAGTAAAATGTAGTAAAGCAAAAAAAAATATGTTTCAAAAGGTAAACAAGCAAAAGAAACAATTAAAAAGGATACAAATTGTGAAAAAAAGGTTTAAAAAAAGGAAAATTGAAATAAAAAATGAAACAATAACAATAAGTTAATAGATATCAATTAATTAAACTTGTTTGTGATGCATTTATATAGCTTAATACCAACTTTTAAACTTTTGTTGTTGTTTTAATTTTTTGGAGTTAAAGTGTATTTGTATTTGGGTACTTAGCATTGCACTTGATTTTTAAGTTATCAATAGCAAAAAAAAAGTATTCATGTACCTGAACAAATTAAGCCGGACACAAATAAGCAAAATCAAAAAAAAAAAAAAAAAAAAAAAAAAACAAATATGAAAGATTACACAACTTGGAGGCCACACGGTCAATTTTTGTCTTTCAATTTGCTCTCTCTCATTTTTTTACTCACACTTTTTAAATTGACCACGACATTGCTCTCAATTTTAACTATCCATTTGTTTGGCAATTTTACGTTCAATTTAACAGATGATTAGACGTTTAGTGAGCAAATTTTTCGTTTGTCAGTATAAATTGTTTTCTTCTTCTTGAAAGTAAATTGCGTGCAGTGTACGTCACAGCTTTCAATTTATGTAAATTTTGACAAAAAGTATATGTAAAAGACTATCAACAAAAGCTTGATCGTGTGGCCGCAGGGTAAAATAAATTGTTTGTATTTTTTTACAAACAGATAATATCTGATATAATATCTGAGAGAACGTCGACAGCATGAGAGAACAAATTTCTTTATGTTAATCTTAATATTAAACAAGGGAACACGTATCTTATAAGATTTCATAATCGACATATTCTCGTACAGTAAACTTGTATCGTTTATATTCTTTTTTTTATTAATTAATTCATTTATTTTAGTTTTTTTTTGATTTTTTAGTTTGAAATATTGTTTTTTAAACACTTTTTACAAGATTGGCACTATTTGCATTAATAAATTACACATTTTAATAATGGTGGCTTATTATTGTTTTATATGTGCGTATGTATGTGTGTTCTTGACAGCTCATCTTATAAGATAATTGTTATAAGATTTCTTATAACAACTGTCTCATAACATTTATTATAATATAAATACTAACACTATTTGATAGTCCACACGTAAGATAATACTCTCTATGATTGAGTTTGACGTTTGCTGATATAAAAATCTTATATCTTTTCTCAGGTGGAGACCCTGTGTAAAATGACCTTCTTATGAAAAGTATTTAATCGAGTACCGATAATAAAACGAGTTAAGTATTCAAACGTGTAACAATTATTCAACATTAAATTTTTTGGCCATTAGCTGTTCCCTAAATCTTACGAAATCTTACGAAATCTTACAAATTTTCCGTTTGTACTTGAACACACCCATAAATACGTTTTCCCATGCCTTTAACTGAGTAATAAGAAATGTTGCTCTGTTATTCTGCCAACGGTATTAATCCCAAATTGCTGAGATATTTATATTTGGTGTAGACCTGACGTGAAAAAATTAAGTTGAAAGAAAAAAGAAAAAAATTGTTGTTAACACGGTGTTTACATTTGCCAGTACTGGCAAGACAGTTGCAATCAAGGTTGTCAACTCGACAGTTAAAAAAAGAATTGAATTGAAACCAAAAATAGCTAGAAATGGCTAAATTTTTAAAATATTAAAAACTGCATTATTTAATCCAGGAATTATATATTTAATTTTTTTTTTCAATTTAACCATTTATGCCCACAGCGATCTGGACTATATATATATCAATGAAATTTTGTACAGCAATTTACCTTAGTCGAAGAACCTACTTAACCATCCATGCCTTTGATTTTTTTACAATTTAGTGATCTTGCTTTCTTTTGGAACTTGAGGCAAAGTCAAACTGCCGCATACGAGGAGTATAAGAATGCGTTTATCTTGTTTTTCACTAATTTTCTTTTTGGAGATTGTACAGACGATTGCGCACTAGTGTAGTTGAATTAGGTCTAACGCAGTCAATATTTAATTTATCAGGAGAGTCTTGCAATATCTTTTCTAGCAATATATATTCTATGTCTTTCTGATTATCATCGGCACTTGATTCGGACTTCCGAATTGAAATTATCATTGTTGTAAAAGTAGTGCTTTGGGCAAGTTTCGCGGGAACCCACTTACATATTCATATCCAGTAATACTTAGCTCTATGTGGTTCTATAACAAGTACCGTTAATATTTCAAGGTTGATAAAACTGTATTTTGATGTAAATGATATTGCTGCATTTTTAAGTATGAAAGGTATATCAACATCAAAGTTATAACAGCACATTTAATAAGAATATGCCAAAAAAAATTGTCATAAACAAATATTACAAAAATGAATAAAATGGCTATGAAGAAAAAAATGGCTAGATCTTCCGGCTAGATAAAATCTAGCTATTATTTATTTAATCGCTAGATGAAAAAAAACCGCCAGATCTAGCCGGAAAATGGCTAAATTGGCAACCTTGGTTGCAATACATGCAAACTTTTTCTCTAATAAATGTACACTTTTCCAACTGTCTTGTCTACTGTCTTACACATTTTGCAGACAGTAAAATGGACAGTAATTTGACATTTGCTGACAGTAATTTGAAGTTTTGTTCGCAATAGTAAAATAAAAATCAACAATTAAAAGAAAATTAATAAATTATGCTTTGGTTTTGCATATTTTACTTAAGGGTTATCTATGTTCACAAAAAATTGTTATTAAATGCTATTTTTAATTTGTTAAGTTCATATAAAACACGTTTATCTAGAACTTGCACTGCGACATTCACGTTATACATTTTTTTTAAAGTGAAGTGTCTTAACTACTGTCTGGACGCCTACGTCACGAAGACAGCAAGTAGTGTTTTTGCAACTTATATGTATTTTCTTACTGTCTTGCCAGTACTGGCAAATTTAAACGTTAGGTAAAATAAAATGAATATTTTTATATATATAAAGTTACCCACACACGAGGCAACATTTGACGGCAACAAATACAACATTACAACAAAAATGAAAAATAAGTGAAATAACTTAGTTTTTAGCCAATTTTTATTTCACTATGGTTACTATCTTATATAATTTTAATTTAAATAATCAAAAACTTTAATACAATACAATAATCACAGCACAAAACGTGGACTTTTTGTAAACATAAACAAAACTTGACATAAGACTAGACAAACAATACAAAAGCAAAAAATCGTCATCTGGCGTAGTAATGCCACCTGTTTATTTCATCATGCATATAATTTTAAATTTAGTGCATCTCTCGAAAATACGCGTTTTATTTCTCGATTTTAGTGTGTTTTGAATTTTAAAAGTTGACAACGCTGGTAGTTATTCAATATTTCATGCAACATTGGATAATTAATTAACTAATTGTGCCATGCAAATTCGTCGTCCTCGCGGCATAACGGTACGGCAGTTAATGGTAGTCACTGCATTAGGAGTTCTTGGTGGTGTATATATTTGGCAACCACTTATTATAAACTGGAAAAAAGAAAAAAGTTCTAAAAATCAACAAACACTAGAAGAAACCACTGCTGTTGCTGCTACAAAAACCACAGCAAAGTCAGTTGTTTAAAGAAATTGATAATATTTTAAATAAAAGTTGTGATGTCAGAAAATTAAGTGAAGTACTAATTTTATTTTTATTTTTTCTAATTGCAGATGAGTTTAATTAAAAATATAAAGCAATTTTCCACCTCATCAATTGGGCTTATGGTCATTGCCATTGGTTCGACTTTGATTATTAGCGTAAGTTATCGCGTATTTATGAAACCTGAATTTGATAGGCGACGTCGCCAAGAGGCAGAAGCAATGGCGGATTATATTTTCCAACATGAAGTACAACAAACTAAATCATCCCGTGAACAACAAAGCTTTTAAATCAAAGAGTTATTTAATATAAGAAAACATCTTTATCTAAAGAAAACCTCTTTTTCTAACAAGTTTGTATAAAATTAGTGGATAACGCACTTAAAATCACAATATCAACATTTTCCTATACTTGCTGTCGTTTTTCTTTTTGAAATCGCTCTTCAATTTCTTCCAATATGTTTTTTTCATTTTTTTACAAAGTCAGTACAAAAAATAATTATGTAGTATAAAAATAAAAAGAAGTATGAACAAAAAATAATTTACAGAAAAACTCGATAATTTTTTTTGTAACAGTGAATTATTTTTAAAAATTAATAACAAAAATAAATTTCTAATTTCAATGTAATTGTTAACAATTTTATGTAAAAATATTGAAGTCGTATCAAAAGCTTTGCTTTGATAATTTAATCTGATTTAAAATGAATCTTACCGCTATTTATCTCGCATTATCATTTTTTGTAAAAAAACAAAAGAGCTAATGAATACAATTTTTCTTTATTGCCTTTATATTTGTTCACTTATTTAGATATTAATTTAATAATAAACTATGAATAGAAAATATATTATTGAATTTGGTTTGAAATAAATTTTTGAAAAGAAAAAAAAACGCACAGTATTTTTAATTGTGCAAATACAAAAACGATTTTCCGCAATTTGCAATTACACATAAGATTTTTGTAAAATCCTACGTGGCACATTTTTATGGAAAATCTTAAACTTTGAATTCTACGCCGCACCGTAGCTGAAAATTGTATTTAATCGGCCAAAAGTTCAATTTTTTGTCATCGCCTATTTCAAAAATGGGTACGTTCGTAAATGCATCACTGCGCTGCATCAGTGATTTCAAATGTTTATACCTATATACATCAATGAAGGAGATGTGGACCAAAAAATTGTCAAATACTCCACAAAAATAATACTTACACAATAAAAAAAATTACAATTACTTTTTTATCGGCATCAAAAAAAGTTTGCTTTTCTGATGCAGCGCAGTGATGCATTTACGAACGTTCCCAATTTTAATGCCATTCGATAGCAAAAATATTAGGTATCTAAGGTATCCAAAAAACTGGATTAAAATATTGGTAATTGTGGCTGTGGCATGCTGCGGAAACAAATATTTTATGTTGTTTAGAAAAAATTTAATTTTTGTAAATTTGATCAGAACTAAATTATGATTTCTCGCAACATGTTATCAATAATAAATCCGAATTTCCAAGGAGTAGGACTTGTTAGGATCAAAAGGGGTTAAAGAGATTTTAGTATCATCAGAAAGCTGAATGTGTCGTCTTTAACCCCATATATACTTGTGCAACTGTTTGGAACTGTCCGTTGAACACTTTCTTCATTTAAATGAAATTACTCGCAACGTTATTTTTTGCTCTTTTTATTTAAGCTGCTCATATGACTGATATATAACAATGGTTTTGGAACGTTTTGTTTTGAAAAAGAGTTTAGCTACTTATGAACGGCGGAACATATTTGAATGAAATTTTAAACGGTCATAGCCGGGTAGCTTTTGAGTTGATTTGAAAGAACACGGGTCCATAGAGGATCGGGAAAGTGACTTGCGGACATCTGAAATTTGTAACCTCGTATATTCAAACTTAAAAAATTCGCCAAAAATATATTTATGGATTGCAAAAAAAATTAAACAAGCTGAGTTACAAAAAATATGTTTAAATGTTTAGCTTATCTCCTTTGCCTTTGGAGATATTCGGATAAAACGGATTTTCGGCTTGATTTTTTTTAAGGATTTTTCTAGTTTTTTTAATCGGATGGATAATGTTTTATGTTAAACTGTTGTCAATAGTGGGTTCAACATTTTTTATATTGATAGTAAAGCAGTCTTAAAACAATGTTATGTTGTATTTCTGTACCGTTTATACCTGCTGTGTTATTACAGTTTTTTCAGGTTCTATATTTGAGTCAAATTGAAATTTAGAATTATATATTATATATGATTATAGACCAACCAAAACAATGATCAGGCAATACGAATGTTATGAATACAGCAAGAAGGTTTTTTTCTGGTCGCAAAAAAGCAACTGACTTAACAGGTGTTGATTTAAGTCTCATTTCAAGATTTAAAACAATTATTGATGAACTTGCATGCAATGAACAAATTGATTATAGAAAATTTGGTGATTATGACAAAGAAAAAGCACGAATATATACAACCAAATATGGAGAAATATGTCCGCAATAGTTGACAAAATCCTTTATCATGGAGAGGATGTCATTAGGCATCATTTAGTACCACTAGGCGATCTGTCAAAGGAAGCCCAGAAAAAAAAGGAATAACAATTACAGATTTTATACGGAGCACAATGCCAGAAATATGTCACGAGGTTTTACAAACGAAGATCAGTTTAATGTATTGTTGGAAACGTCCGATCCGCTTATCTCTAGCAGTCGAAGTCAATGGAAAGTAGAACATCGGGACAGGTAATACAGAACCAAATATGGAATATTTGAAGGCAATTTTTCAACCGAATGAATAGTAGATATAATTAGCTTTTATTGTTATTTAAGCAAAAAATATATTTTTTGTCCTTATTGTTATTTAAATAAAAAAGAAAAGAAATTAAAAAATTTACACTTATATTTTTAATCTAAAAAGTATTCAAGTGGAATTGGTTCTAGTTGAACCTGTTGTTGAGTTGATAATATAGAAACCTATTCACAAAATTATCCTAGGTTTTATTATATGCTTATGCATATTTTGAATGGTATAGTGTTATATACGAGGTGAATGTATAAGCATATAAAGGTAATACATATTAATACTTATTTGTTCTTTCGCTCAAAAAAAAATTTTTTTTCCAGAATTTTATAAAAATGTTTATATTTTTCGAAAGAAAACATGAGTATGCTTGTAGAAGCAATTTTTAGTCAATTTGACATTTCTTACTCCCGCATGCCCTATCAGCGCATTTTATAATTTATTTCGATTTGTTGACCATGAAAATCAAATATTATTGGCTCAAGCCGATTAATTTGTTCTCTCATTTTTGATACTTCTTATATTATGAAATCTTTTGTTTCCTTTTTAAAAGTTAACTTAATTGGTCTGCACAATTTGGTTGAAGAAGGTACTTCGTTCTTCCATATATCGAGTTCTGTGGATGTACTTGTCGAAGGTACAAAATCCAAAATATTTTTTTAACTTCAATGGAACGAAAGAAATCATAAAAAGGTTAGAATCTGATGAGTTTTCCACATTACGTTGCTTGTGTCCGGAAGATCCAATGCATCTCCATTTTGAAATTAATGTAAGACAATGTTTTTAATTCTAATTTCATTAAATGTTTTAATAGTCTTTCTGCAGTGTGATTCAAAATATTTTGTAACTTAACCTCTAAAGAATTTTCTGTTACGTGAATAGATTCTTGTGGTGATAAGCAATCCTTTTTAATAGAAATAATTTTTTTGTATCCTGGAAAAATTGCACAATTTCTCTGATTTGTGCGTTTCCGTTTCATGTACTGATGTGCTTTGAGTTTTAAATCTAAAAAAAAGTGCAAGTGCTTCCTCTGGAGTAAATTTTTTATTTTTTTTTCAAGTCTTGATAAAAAATTTATAATTCGTAATTTATGAGTTTTAAGGCTTTTTTGATAACAAAATTTAAAGAAAAGATCGTTTAAAATATATGACATAACATCCGTTCCGATTTTATTTTCAAAATAAATTTCAGATAGGATATTATAACAAAACTTAGCCTTTGTCTTAATAATATATAAGAACCGAACTTTTACTTTGATATATGTATATATTTTTATACCCTCCACCACCACTGTGGTGAATGAGGGTATACTAAGTTTATCATTCCGTGTGAAACTTTTTTATTATACATCTAAGACCCCATAAAGTATATATATTCTGGCTCCTTGAGTAATTCCATGTCCGTTTGTCTGTCCGTCTGTTGAAAACACGCTCACTTTCGAAAAACCCAAAAGAAAAGAACAAACTTGGTCTCAAACTGCTTGTAGTTATCCTAAGCAGTTTGGGATTGAAATCCAGCAACATCAGTTCAGTAGGATCAGAACTATGAATCAAAATGTGGAACCACCACCCTAAAAAAATTGATAATTTTGATACAAAAACTAACATAAATGGTTTAATAATGCACGGAATGACATAAATTTGGTTTGTACGACTGCAAATCATACTGGTAAATTTCATGACGATCGGTCCATTATTTACCATAGGCCCCATATAAACCCATCTCGCGGAAAACAGTTTAGTATGCCTAAAACCGCAATAAAAAACGCTAGCATACTTAAATTTGGTACGTCACAGTTTTATAGGACCAGAAATCACACTCTAAAATTTCGTGAAGATTGGTCCATAATTGACCATAGACCCCATATAAACCCTACTCCCGGAAAACAGTTTGGTACTCTTAATGAATATATCTTTAAGGAAAATCCAAGATCTAAAAATATTGCTCGCTTGCCACCTAGAAATTCATTAGTTTCAAAAAACTAATGGACTCTAAGAATTGTATAAATATTATGTATCAAAACGTTCGTGGATTGAATACCAAATTGTCTACTCTTCTGGTTAACAGTTATGACTTTACCTATGATGTTATTATCTTTACTGAAACTTGGCTAAATGAAGATATATATAATGCTGAAATTCTTTCTAATAAATACCAAATATTTAGTGTAATCGAAATGTACGTAGACGTGGTGGAGTTCTGATTGCGGTCTCTTGTTTATATCCATCTGAAGTTGTAGTTACTGATACCCTTGGTATTGAATTTATTGCTGTTGTGGTTAAATTGAAAAATAAAAAAATTTACTTCACCTGTTCATACATTCCTCCGGATTCTGAAAGTTCTATTTATTTAAAACATGTTCAAGCCATTAATTCTGTTATGCTAAATGTTTATAATGATGACTCTTTTTTTGCTGTTGGTGATTTCAACTTGCCCTCAATATCATGGATGCATACGTCTGATACGCCTTATTTTATCCCTTTCAAAAATAAATATTGTCATGAAGACTTCTTAAATGAAATTCTTGGCTTATCTCTTTATCAAATGAATGATGTATACAATGACTTTGGTAAACTGCTTGACTTGGTGTTTGTGAATAATGTTGATGATTGCATTATTACCCGTTCTGATCCTATAACGTTGCCTGAAGATCGATATCATCCTACTATTGAAGTCATTTTTTTGATTCCATCTGAAGTAAAATTTAAGCCCTTAAATGTTGATAAAGTTTTTATTTTCAAACGGACTAATTATGTTTTATTAAACCAATTAACAAGAAATACTTGCTGGAGAAGCGTCTTACCTGCTCCTTTAAACAGCTTGGATATTGATGTAATGATTTCTACATTTTATAATAAAATTTACTCATTTTTTGATATTTGTGTACCTAAAAAAACTGATTATACTCCAGTTGGGCCACCATGGAACTCTAAACAGTTGACTAGGCTAAAAAATCTAAAGAATAAAAATTATAAGAAATTCAAAAAGTCTGGATCATTTATTGATTATGGAAAATATTCCGTCAGTCGTTCTGAATATAATCTGCTGAATCATGCTTTATATAATCACTACATAAATAAGGTGAAAAACAATTTCGTTCGTGATCCAAAATCGTTTTTTGCATTTGTAAATTCTAAAAGAAAATCTAATGGATACCCATCCGTTATGAAATTTGGTTGCCAAGAATCTGGAGATGCTGATGTCATTTGTGATATGTTTGCCGATTTTTTTGCAACAACTTATTCTGATGCTGTATACGATGATAGTAATGGTTATCCATATCTGCTCTCATCAAACCAGGCAATATATTTCCCATCATTCAATAGCAATGATATTTTGGTTAACTTAAAGAGGTTAAAGATGTCTTTTAATCATGGTCCTGATCTTGTTCCAACATGTATTTTAAATCAATGTGCTGAATCATTAGTTACGCCATTAACTTTAATGTTTAATGCTTCGATTATATGTGGTTATTTTCCTGTATTATGGAAAGACTCGTATATAAAACCCTTATTTAAATCTGGTAATAGATCAGATATAACAAACTATAGAGGGATTGCCAAATTAAGTGCTATTCCAAAACTATTTGAAAAACTTGTTGCTGATTTCCTATGCCATCACACATCGTCATTGCTGGCAGCATGCCAGCATGGTTTTCGGAAAGGCTGTTCGACTACAACCAATATACTTCATTTAACAACTTTGATCAACTCTGCATTTACACAAAGGAAACAAACTGATGCTGTTTATACTGACTTCAGTAAAGCATTTGATAAAGTTAACCATCAACTTCTTACTAAGTTGGATTTGTTAGGTTTATCCCGTAGAAGTTTAAGCTGGTTAAGTTCTTATTTAATTGGCAGAAAGCAAAAAGTACAATTCAATAATTGTATATCCAAGTACATATATGTTTCGTCCGGTGTTCCTCAGGGCAGTCATCTTGGCCCACTTTTATTTACGCTGTTTATTAATGATCTGCCCAATGTTATCAACTTCGCCAATATATTGATGTATGCTGATGATGTAAAAATTTTCCATTCTTTTAATTGCTTTGTTGATCATTTTTATCTTCAATCGGATCTTAATAACTTTTTGTTATGGTGTAATCATAATATGTTGGAGTTGAATCTATTGAAATGCAAATGCATGCGTTTTTATAGAAATAACTGTATTGCTGTTAACTATTCTTTGGGTGGTCATCAATTGGAGTTGGTTGATTCATTTCTTGATCTCGGAGTCCTATTGGATCATAAATTAAACTTTGTTTCACATATAAAGTTAACTGTTAATAAAGCTAGAGGTATTCTTGGCTTTATAAAACGCTGGGCTAAAGAGTTCACCGATCCATACATAACGAAGCAACTTTACGTGTCACTCGTTAGACCTATCTTAGAATACGGGTCAATCATTTGGAATCCATATTACAACATTCATAATTCTCATATTGAATCTGTCCAAAAACAATTTTTATTGTTCTGTTTACGTGGTCTTCAATGGAGTCACTCGACAAGATTTCCTTCCTATTCTAGCAGACTGGCTTTAATAAAACTACCATCGCTCAAAAGTCGTCGTACAATGTTAAATGTATCTTTTATGGTTAATCTTATTAATGGTAATATTTGTTGTGAATTTCTGTTAAATTCTGTTAAATTTAATATACCTTGTCGCAATACTCGTCATTATAATCTGCTTTTTGTAAAGTTTTGTAGAGTAAATTACGCTATTGCTGATCCTTTTTCAAGGTTATGTCGACAATTTAATTCTTTGTCTCAATTTGTTGATTTTTCTTTAAATTTAAATGTTATAAAGCATAAAATAATTGTTTATCTTAACTAGTAATTTTTTATGTACATTTTTAAATCCATCATGCAATTCATTAATTTTAAGCTAATCTTGTTATTAGTCAGTAAGGATAATGTCCATTGATTAAATATACATATATAAATAAATAAATAAATAAAAAAAAAAAACCGTAATAAATAACGCTATCATACTAAAATTTGGTACGTCACTGTTTTATAGGACCAGAATTCACACTGTAAAACTTTTTGAAGATCGGTCTATAATTTACACTAGTCCCCATATAAACCCTACTCCCGGAAAACCGTTTAGTACGCCTAAAACAGCAATAAATAACGCTAGCATACTTGAATTTGGAACGTCCCACTTTTATAGGACCAGAAATAACACTGTAAAATTTTTTGAAGATCGGTCCATAATATACACTAGGCCCAATATAAACCCTGCTCCCGGAAAACAGTTTAGTACGCCTAAAACCGCAATAAATAACGCTAGCATACTTAAATTCGGTACGTCACAGTTTTATAGGACGAGAAATCACACTGCCAAAGATTGGACCATAATTTACCCTAGGCCACATATAAACCCTACTCTCGGAAAACAGTTTATTGCGCCTAAAACCAAATAAAGCTCACTTTGGGAAAATAATAAAATTCGCCTTAAACCATCACAGATATAGATATTGCGGTGAAATTTTTTACTTAAATTTCTGTTAACGCTAAAACTAATTACATAGCTGTATTGAAATTTATTTTTGTAATACCAGAAATTAGTCTTCAGAATTTTGGGATGATTGGGCCATAATTTACCATAGGACCGATACAAATTACCCTCCTAAAAATTATTTTAGTTCGGCTAAAACTTTTACGAATCATAATATTTTACTCAAGCCTGTTCAAAGTTCTAACAAGAAACGCATAAAATTTTCTTATTGTCGGTCAATAATTTAATTCATGTCTAAACCGCAACTAATTTTAATGCTGACGCTCGTTTTTGTGAAGCTTAGTTAATAATATATATGTTTTTATTATGGAGATCGAACGGTTATTATTCGACCAGTTTTAACCGGTTATTTTAGCTTTGCCCAAGTCGGTTATTTTAAAATGCCCATTTTTCGAATATCGAATAAACCGGTTATTTTGGTATAATAAACCGGTTATTTTAGTAATGTGTAATTTATATACATTTTCCTTATTCGTATTGTAGTTGAACCCGCAATTTAAGTATTTTCTAATTAAATATTGGCCAAACTTAAACTTTTTATTAAGAATGTCAAAACAAAATGTAACAAAGGTCAAAAACCATTATAAACACTGTAAATACAAATCGCTTATAAAAGCGTGGGTTCTTGACGAATAAAAACAAAAACAATTCAAAATACTACAAAAACGTGTGCAGTTAAAAAGTATGTAAATAGTAATTTGTGCAAGAGTGTTCTAAATATTAAATATATTTTTATGTAAAGGCTATCTCTAGATATTTTTCGAACGCGATTAAAAAGACAAAGCTAGGTGCTTGAAGTGGCCTAAAATGATAAATTACAAAGGTTCTTCCATGTCACGACTTATTAATCACCTTTAATTAGTATACATGCTTGACATTAATGTGATCTAAATGAAACTTAACTCCGTTCGAAGTAGTTCTAAGGAGGCGACAAAAAATACTTTACTAAAATACGCTGCAAAAAATTAATCATTGTGAAATATTAGCCCGTTGTGTTGCCGAGGGCGAAATGCCCGTTAAGGCACTAAAAACTCTTTAAGTAGTCCGAGCATCTCTCATGCTGAAAACTAGAACATTACGGCGGAATCAACGATATAGGAAAAATTTCTACCAGTTTTATTTATTAAAACACCAAGAACTAAAAAACAAAATTGAAGAAATCAAACAATGTCATACAATGTTTTAAATTGTAGTCGACAAATTGACAAATTTATTACACAAAAAGAATGTTCAGTTCACTATTCGTTTCTATAATGCTAAAACAAAATAATTTGAAATAGATAATCCTGGCCTTTGCAACTTTTAAAAAATATGGTTGATTTATATACTCGTAGATAGCTTAACCACCAACAAATTAAAAGCCATTCAAAATAAATTTGAGAGAATATTTCGAATAATAACTTTATAAAATTCCTATAATTTATTTGCTTTTGCAAAACGTATGTCTAGAACAAATATCCTTCAACAGTTTCTAAATAACATTATACAAATTTCTTCTTACAAATAAAGTTTAGTAAATCAATACAAAATTGTTGAAAATTTAGCTAAAGTTTGATCAATTTACTGGTCCCACTTTTCTTGGATTTTATGGTAAAATCTATCTATGTATTTTGTTGGTTCCTTACCTTTGCAAATTGTTTTATTTTTATTCAAATTAACGTTTTATTTTAAAAACTTATTTAATTTTTGTGTTTTTAAGTATTCAAATTAAAACCGGTTAACCGGTTATTTAAAAATTGCTTAACCGAAAACCGGTTTTTTAAAATAGCAACTATTCGTAATATTTGAAAACCGGTTATTGAAAAAAGTCGAATAATCGATCTCCCTAGTTTTTATCATATAGAGCTCACTCCTGTCGGTGGAGGGTATCAAATATTCGGCACAGCCGAATATAGCACTCTAACTTGTTTTTTATTATGTTTACTTCACTTAATGAGATTTGCTTTAAGGATTATTTTTTCCAACTGAGAAAATATTTAAAAAAAAATTATATATACAGGGGTGTTCTGGAAATGGAAAACGCAAAACGCAAGAATTTAAAAGTCGTTCTTTTAATAGATTTTTTGTTGTAAAGAAATCTACATATATATATAAAAATCAAACGCTGTGTCTCAGTCTCGCTAAAACTCGAGAACTACTTGACCGATTTTCAAACGAGTACATGCGTTGAAAAGGTCTACTTTCACTGATGGTTTATAAAAAAAACCATCGACAAATTTCTACGAATATGCGTTATACGCGCACTTTTATGATGGTGTGTTTTCTCTATATAAAATGTATTTTTTCCTTATGAGAAAAATGTCTATTTTTTCTAGAAAATTAAATTTTTAATGCAAAGACGTAGACGTATGTTATTGTACTGCCCAGCAACGCGGTCAGGGTTACTCTAGTACAATATAAATATTTCTCTATTAAACAGAAATCTATAAGAAAATTATAAAAAATTGGATTAGGAGTGAATTAAAAAGAACTTCAAAATTATTACGTTATTGCGTTTTCGTTTTTACACGTTTTTTACAGTAAGCAGGTATTAGAAAAGGGTTTTTAGTTATAGGTGTTGAGAATTCCCTTAAAGTCATTTAAGTTTTTTTTTTTTTGAAGTTTTTAAAGCAAGGCTAGTTATATCTGGCAGTTTTTCAAATGAAATATTCAGGTATTAAAAAATAATTATTGGTTTTATTCAAAAGGGTTCTGATAGCAATTTTGTGCAACAACCACAATATATAGTCAAAAAAACGTGGGTACCTGTTAGGGAGATCGAACGGTTATTATTCGACCGGTTTTAACCGGTTATTTTTGCTTTGCCCAAGTCGGTTATTTTAAAATGCCCATTTTTCGAATATCGAATAAACCGGTTTTTTTTGGTATAATAAACCGGTTATTTTAATAATGTGTAATTAATATACATTTTCCTTGCTCTGGTTATAGATGTACCCGTAATTTATGCCCCTATTGCGGTTCTCCACTCAACTCAGTTTGGTCGTGTGGAAGTCAACCCAACTTATGCACAACCAAACTCATTTTAGTTATTGTGATACCCAACTGTTTTTAGTTGAGTTTGCTATAAAGTTGCCAACTTAAAATATCGATTTGCCAACTTTAAATATAACGTTTGACAAGTGAAAATTTTATAACATTAAATAATTTTTTAAACTAAAAGTATTTTTAATTGTTGTGTTGAATTAAAAGCAGAGTACGGAGAGTGCTCGAATTAAACTCGCTCGCGAGCGAGTCCAATTCGAGCGAGTTTTATTTTCAACATTGAAAAGAATTATTCTTTACTGCTCGCGAGTTTAAAAAATAAAACTCGCGAGCGAGTTTTATTTTTGCGAGTTGAAAACTATTGCTCGCGAAAAGAATTCAAATTTTAAGAGTCAAAAATAAAACTCAACTCGCGAGTCGAGCTAAAAAGAATTGTTCGCGAGTTTTATTTTTGCGTATGAATTTTTTTTAATTAAAAATATATTTTTCCTGCTTATTTGTTTGTATGTGTGGATAAATGTGTGTATGTATGAATATTTCATCGAAACACAGAACAGCATTAGCAAATGAATCAGAAGTAAAGTGGGAAAAGGTATTTATTGATACAGCAAATATTACGTTGTGACAAGTAAAACTAACCATGAAGAAGAAATAGCAAAGGAAAGGATTCGTTTAAAAGAATGCAATCATGTTATACGTTTCGAAAATATAAAAAAGGCAGTTCATTAATTTCCTATGAATCGTAAACACTTCTATGTAAGTCACTAATGAACGCATACATTTTATTACACATCATTCAAAATTTAACATTTATACGTATTGCACATATATTTTAAAACACACTTATCTACCTGTTTATGAGCAGCATTCACTTGTGTGCATTTTTTTTAGTATAAACATTACTTTTACAACCCTTTTCCACACGTCTTGCCAGCCATTTTAACATAAACATTAATATAATAAGTTTTTCAGACCCATTGCACTGACATTTAAACACTCACTAGGGATCAAACAAACATATCAATGATCACATTTTCTATAAATAGTCGTGATTGTTTACTACCTGCTGATGTTTTCTATAAGAATCAACTAATTTGGTTGTCACAAGACAATTATGTGATGGCTTTTGCTACCCTAAAAAACTCTTAATTCATTTATAACACTGGTCTTCAAAAACAAATGTAAGTCTTTAAATAAAAACATATAAAATATAAAGATTTTGAAGCGGTTAATTTAAATCCGTTTGCAGTTTCAAATTTTTTTATGGGCTTGACTAATATTCCGCCCGAAATAAGGGCCGATTTTTATAAAAACACCAACAAATGATTATTAATAATATTTCCTTTAAGTCAAACGAATAACATTTTTTATATTTTCCACTGTTTCGGACATTTTCAGAAATTAGTGGCGATAAACTTTTTTTTTCAAGCAAAATTAGTACTATTTTTTGTTTTTAAAAATTTGTTAACAAATTTAGAACAATTTTTTTTATTATTTATCAGAAAGCCAGATATATTGCGAATAAAATGAGGCATAAACCATGAAAATCGATTGACAAATGTTTATTTTATTCATAATTATTAAAGGCAGCTTTTATGAAAATAATATGTTACCAATCTCAAACACTTTTATTTAAGTCATTTAAGAACGCATACATTTTATTACACATCATTAAACATTTTGCAGGTTTACATATTTTTAAACAAGAAAACATTTATACATACAACACACACATACATTCTTATCAACATGGTTATGCCCAGCATTCATATGTGTGCATATGTTTTTATAACCCCTTCCTACACATTTGCCTGCCCTTCGTTTCTAAAAATTCATATGTATGTATATTTTTACTTCGCACAAGCAAACATTAATTTTTTTAAACGAGTTGCTCGATTTCAACTCGTATGCGCTCGTTTTCTGCTCGAATAAAATTTGTACTTACGAGTTGAAAAATAAAACTCGTAAGCACAAATTTTAAAACGAGTTGTTATCTGCTTACGAGTCGAGCACAAAAATCTTATGACTCGTAAAAAATTTGTGCTCGCGAGTTTAAAAATAAAACTCGCGAGCACAAATTTTAAAATGAGAGAGTTGACTCGAATTGTGCTCGCGAGTAGAATTTTTTCCTACCCTGATTAAAAGTATTTACAATGGATATTAGTGTCGATTTTTTTTATGATGATGAAAATAAAAACTTGTACAAATGTGCTACGTATAAGAAGAAAAATTCCTGATGATTCCAACCCTCTTGAACTACCTAATGCCAAGTAAGAACTTATAATAATTAACGTAACTAAATAATAATTTTAAATTTGTAGATTTAAAAGTTATTTCCAACTAAACAAGGAAGCGTTTTGTTATTTGCTGCATGAAATCAAAGATCATTTAAAACCACCTGTTCGCGTAGTAGCTAATCCTCCTATATTAAAGTAATGTGTTAAAGTCCCATATATCTTTACACTGATTTTTGATCATACCAAATTTTGGTCTTCCACGTGCATTTTGGTCAAAATTGTGCTTTAGTTGTAATTTTCAAAGATCTACGAATGTATTAAATGCTGTGAAATTCTAATATACAGTATAACAAATCTTTCTACTTACGGTTTTTCCATTGTTATTTTTTTTTTTGCTTTTAAAAATGAAAGTCAACTGAAACTGAAAACAACTCAACTACTAATAAACAGTTGCGTATTTATAACGTTTCTGTCGACCAAACTTTTACAAAGTTGAAAACGGCAATACCACTAAAAAAAACAGATAAGCAACTGAAAAGCCAACTGCCAGTCGAGTTGAGAATGACAATGCAAATTTACCAAAGACAACCAAACTGTTACAAAAGTGGAGGACCGCAATAGGGGCATTAAGTATTTACTAAATTACAAACTTAAACTTTTAATGAAGAATGTCAAAACAAAATGTAACAAAGGCCAAAAAAACATTAAGAACACTGTAAATACAAATCTCTCAAATATTTTTATATAGAGGTTATCTCTAGAGATTTTTCGAACGCGATTTAAAAGACAAAGTTAGGTGCTTGAAGTGCCCCACAATGATAAGTTACAAAGGTTCTTCCATGTCACGACTTATTAATCACCTTTAATTAGTCTACATGCTTGACAATAATGTGCTCCACATAAAACTTAACTCCGTTCGAAGTAGTTCTAAAGCATTAGTGTTCAAAAATGTTTTGCATATGTATTCTGAGAGAATTGTTTAAGTACAGTGACACGCAAAACTAAACGCACAAGTTTTATTAATATTAAATCACAAGAATTTTTTTTGGTTATATACAATTTATAATAATGCAGTTCACTCTGAATTAAGTGTATGTGATAAGCTTCCGTTGATTAGGGGTTTCTGTAGAGTTGGTGATTAGGGATTAATTATAAAATTATGATTCTTTTCATAGCTATATGACTAGGTATACCGATGAGGAAAAAAAACCTTTTTATTAGAAACTAGCTTAACCCGGTGCGCTTCGCTACACTGGCATCCTATGGGAGATATTTCCCCCCCCCTGCGCCTACCCGATTTATTTTTATTTTCAAAAGTGTAGTATACCATAAGAGTGACTTTTAGAAAGTTTGAACATTCTCACTATTACAGTTCTTAAGATATGCGATGTTAAACATTGGCGTCCTATGGGGTATTCCTATACCCCCGCTGCTATTTTATTTCAATTCCGGGGCTCAGAAGATCCTACTACAAAAAGTTCAGCAAAATGCGTGCAGCGGCTCTTATGATATGCGATAATTAATATTGGCATCCTATGGGGGTACCAATTCCCCTGCCCCTATCGAAAAAATAAGTAGCCTATTTTATTTTTAGGGCTCACGTGATGTTACTGTAAAAATTTCAGGAAAATCGGTTCAGTATAATATTGTCATCCTATGGGGGGTACCAATTCCCCTGCCCCTATCGAAAAAATAATTAGCCTATTTTATTTTTAGGGCTCACGTGATGTTACTGTAAAAATTTCAGGAAAATCGGTTCAGTATAATATTGGCATCCTATGAGGGGTACCAATTCCCCTGCCCCTATCGAAAAAATAAGTAGCCTATTTTATTTTTAGGGCTCACGTGATGTTACTGTAAAAATTTCAGGAAAATCGGTTCAGTATAATATTGGCATCCTATGGGGGGTACCAAATCCCCTGCCCCTATCGAAAAAATAAGTAGCCTATTTTATTTTTAGGGCTCACGTGATGTTACTGTAAAAATTTCAGGAAAATCGGTTCAGTAGTTTCGGAGTCTATAAAGCGACAAACAAACAAACATACATAATCCATTTTTATATATATAGATTTTATATATATAGCTAGAAGATAGAAGATAAAATTTTTTTTCAGGGGAAGAAAATATTAAAAATAAATCAGATTTTATATTAAAAAAATTTTCCAAAAAAATCTTTTTATTTCTAATAAAAAGGTTTTTTTTCCTCATCGGTATATCCAGTCATATCGCTATGAAAAGAATCATAATGCCTCTTAATAACATTTTCCCAATGTCCTTTAAATGTTTGATAACATAAAAGACATTGGGCATTACCAAAGGCATTTTTTATCATAAAATAGTTTTGCAATTCCATATTATTTAGCAACAAACTAACAAAGCTTTCGCACATATGCATTCGTCGCTGTCTGACGAGCAACTAAATCAGGGATGTCAGCGTCATACACAATTGTGTCAGCAAAACTCACATGTACGCTTACGCTCTTTTATTTTGCGAGCGTAATGCTTTAAACACATTCGAGACAGCAGACTACCGACTTCAATATGTCAACAATAGAATACATGTGTGTATATGGAAATGATTATTTTAACGACGACACGGCTAAATGGCTGCAGGTTGTTGTCTATGCTAATTTTGTCGTTGTAGTCAAATTAAACTAATTTCTATTTTTGTACGCTTCAAAACAGAAAAAGTGCTGCTAATATAATCAAAAATTAGAAGAATTAGTGCTTATAATATATAATAATAATTTTTTAGTTAAACAGCAAAGAACCGGACTTAAACAAGAATATAAGCGCGCGGCTCACCACCAAATCTATATTATTATTACTTTTTAGTATCCTTAAAAGAAGTTATATAGGAAGATGTTTGTCACGCCAACGCTCTTAGTTTTAGCAGTATGGGAATCATTGAAAAATTGGAAGTGCTTTTCACATGGTGTTTAAAGCACACCGATTTATTAACCCATTAAGAGCCCATTTCAAATGCTCATACTTCTTGACTGACTTTTTTTACTAAATTAGTTTTATCTTTAAATTATGTCGATATAATAATAATTATTTAACAATAATATACACATGTTTCCAAAGTTCTTAGGACTTTGATCAATAAAGTTTTTCTGTATTGCGGGTTTTCAGCCTTCCGGAACACTTTTCAAATAAATATTTACATATTACTATATTTCAATATGTAACAAGTGCATAAACTATTACCACTATATATTTAAACTCAAACTTATAAATAAATTGTGAAGTTTTCCAAAATAAAATTTTTTAACCCTAATAACTTTAAAATTTTATATGATGAGTTTCTAAAAATATAGCATATAAAAACTTGGGGTGTTCTCTATAACATATTATATTTGAGGAAATATTATTATACATATCGACAACATTTTAAGATAAATCCTCTTAAGGGGTTAATAAATCGGTATATTTAATACATCATATGAAATGTGTTTCGAAAGACTTTATTATGATACCAATACTTTAAAGATTCAGATTATATTTTTCTTCCTATACTATTGATAAAGTGCTCTGAAACCTTTACGACCTATAATTCATAAACTTAAGGTACGTTCAGACTAATGAAATATTTGACGAAAATATTTGTTCTGATATTTGCTTCAAACTGTGTGAAACAAAAAAATATTTTGTTTAATGTTCAAACTAAGCTCAAATATTTGACAATTTTTGTTTGATGAAACAGTTGGCAAACAGTGTTAAATAAAATAAATTCATTCATGTTTGCCATGCGTTCAGACTAAAAGAAATATTTGCATCAAATAATTATTTAATGAAAGTGTTCAAAAATAAAAATATATTTCTCAAATAGTAAAAATGAGCGCAAAAGCTAATTTATTTATTTTATTCTGTGGATCAGCATCACTTATAGTGTTAGAACAGGAGAATTTAAAAGAAAAAAAAATGGAAGCCACTGGGTAACGGGAACATGGCTAAAATTTGCAAAAAATTGCAAAGTAGGAAACAAACCCCAAAATATATTTGAAGTCGCTAAATCGGTTAAAAACAAAATGTCAAGAAAAAAACACAAAAAAATGTTGCAAAAATAGCGAAAATTCGCGAAAAATTTAGATATTTCAAACAAGACATAAAATTTATTAAAAGTGCCTAAAACTAAAAGGAATGGCATAAATTCGATAAAAAGTGCTATATTAGCGGAAATTCGCAAAAATTTGCTAATAGCGGTATGATAGCAAATAATTATAGCCTAATAATTATTAAAAATCGTTAAAGCTCTAAAGATTCAAAGTGAAAAATCGCTACTTTGCGAACATGGCTAAAATTCGCGAAAAATTGCAAACTTAGAAACAAATACTAAAATTTATTTGAAATCGGTTAAAAAAAACAGATTGTCGGAAAATAACAAAAAAAAATTTTTTTTTAAAAAAATAGCGAAAATTCGCGAAAATTTTTGATATTCCAAACAAGCCAAAAAATTGATTAAAAGACCCTAAAAGTATAAGGAATGGCGCAAATTCGGTAAAAATTGCTAAATTAGCGAAAATTCGCAAAAATTTGCTATAGCGGCATGATACCAAAGTTTAGTACTCATAATTATTTAAAATAGTTAAAGCTGCAAAGAATCACAGAAAGAAATCGCTTCTTTTGCGAACATGGATAAAATTTGCAAAAAATGGCAAACTTGGAAACAAACCCTAAAATATATTTGAAATTGCTAAATCGGTTAAAAAACAAAATTTAGGGGAAAAACAAAAAAAAAATGTTGCAAAAATAGCGAAAATTCGCGAACCATTTTAATATTTCAAACAAGCCATAAAATTTAGTAAAAGTGCCTAAAACTATAAGGAATGGCAAAAATTCTATAAAAATTGCTAAATTAGCGGTAATTCGCAAAAATTTGCTAATAGCGGCACGATAGCAAAGTCTAATAATTATAAAAAATCTTTAAAATTGTAAAGAATCCGAAAACTTACAGGAAAAATTGCTTCTATCCGGAACATGGTTAAAATTATTTGTCGTTGTTTGCTCTTACAATTTTTTTGTAATATCAAATAAATGTTTTCTCAAAAATGACTAAAATATTTGATTTTTTGTGTTCACACTATGTTCACATTGGACAAATATTTGTTTGCCGGCAAATACTTTTATTTGCTCAAAATCAGCTGTTATTTTATTTGATACTCAAAAATATTTTGTACCTGGCATTGATAAGATCAGCAATAAAATGCTATTAGAGCTACCTCGCGTAGCAAAGAAAATTATTCTTTTTATTTTTAATGCTATTTTACGCCTTGAATACTTTCCTCAAAAATGGAAGGTTTCCTTAGTTACCATGATACCAAAGCCAGGTAAAGATCATACGAAAGTTGAGTCTTATAGGCCTATTAGCTTATTATCAAATATGTCAAAGCTATTTGAGAAATTATTAGTTTCAAAATTAACACCGATTTTAAGTGAAAATAGATGTATTCCAAACCATCAATTTAGAAGAAAACACAGCACAATTGAACAAACTCATCGAATAGTAAATGTCATAAGAAAAACATTTGAAGAAAAAAAATATTGCTCAGCACTCTTCATCGATGTTTCGCAAGCTTTTGACAAAGTCTGGCATGAAGGCTTATTACACAAATTGAAGCAAAATTTACCAGCAAACACACACAAACTCTTAGAAAGCTACTTAGTCGGTCGTCAATTTATTATTAAAGAAGGAAATTTCTTAAGTTCACCTCAGCCGATTGGCGCTGGAGTCCCACAGGGCAGCATCCTGGGCCCTCTATTATACTTAATTTATACTTCGGACATGCCAACAAACAACTACACCCAAACTTCAACATTTGCAGACGACACAGCTTTTCTAAGCGTCCACGAAAACCGTTATGAAGCATCTCGTTACCTACAGCATCATATATTTCAACTAGAAATATGGCTAAGACAATGGAGGATAATGGTCAATGAGCAAAAATGCGTACATATAACATTCACCCTGCGCCGGGAATCTTGCCCCCCTATTACAATCAATAATCAAATTATTCCTCAACATTCGCATGTAAAATATCTCGGTATACATCTGGATCGGCGATTAACGTGGAAATGCCATATAGAGGCAAAATTAACTCAAATGAAACTAAAAGCCATCCAAATTCATTGGCTTATTGGAAGAAATTCTGTTCTTAGACTCGATTGCAAGCTTCTACTTTACAACTCTATCTTAAAGCCTATCTGGTGCTACGGTATTCAACTATGGGGCACTGCCTCGGCCTCTAATATCGAAAAAATTCAAAGGCGCCAAAATAAACTTCTTCGTATAATCACAGCCGCCCCCTGGTATGTTAAAAACTCAAACATTCATAAGGATCTCAACGTGCCATTAGTAAAAACTATGATTACAAAATATGCAGTAAAATATTTAAAAAGACTTGAACAACACCCAAATCCTTTAGCTCGAAATATTTTAAATCATGGCGGCCACACTCGCTTAAGGAGAAGAGACACTGCAGCACTTACCCAACTAGATGAGAGATAAACACCTATATAAGTGAACAGAACCCGTGATGAAGAAAATTTTTGTCTGGCACTGGCAGGACATAAATAAAGTATTAGGATAAGATTTGATAAATTATTGTTAGTTCATATTAAATATATGAAGATTCAATAAATAAATAACGAAAAAAAAAAAAAAAAAAAAAAAAAAATATTTTGTGTTCAGACTACGTTAATGAAATATTTGATGTTTGCTTTCAAATATTTCATCAGTCTGACCGTACCTTTAGTGCGTTGAACCCAAAAATTACAGTAGAATCGCGATACAGTAATCTTGCGGTCAAGTTAACAAAATTTTAGCGCTTCTGTGCCGCTCTAAACGTTAACTCTAAGTTAACTTTTCAGATCGTATTAGTAAATGTACTGATTTGTACAAACGATAACAAATTAGATTAAATTTTAAGCTGAAAGTTGAGAGTTTAAACAAAATTGAGAAATACATTAAAGAAAAACTATCGGCGTTGTATTATTGTATATCTGAAGTTGTCATCTCAAAAATAAAAACGAAACGTTACAAAATTTTCGAGGCTTTGAAGAATACATAGGAAAAAGCATACAGGAAAACATTACATAGACCAAAATATGCCGATCTTAAAGCAAGTTTGTACAAATGTTTACTTGAAGAATCGAAAACGTAATTGCGCAATCACTGTTCTATTTTCAATATCAATAGCTAAGCGCGAGTTCGTGTAACTGCAACCTGAAAAGACAATAATGTCAGTAATGGATGGCTGGCAAATGTTTCTAAACATTTACCCAGAATTCGCTATCTGAAAATTTTTGAAGAACTAATTTTCTGACAAACGTCATATGTAGCACCTTGCACATAATACATGACTGATTGTATAATTATTAATTATAAATTGTACCCGGTACAAATTAGATCTAAGTTTCTTTTTTGTACTGATGAAAACTAAGTCATTGAAAAAATATAGGTACATATGTTTATTATTGCATTTTTTTACAATTTAGAAAAGTTAATAAATAAGATGAAAAAGTTAACAACCCTTAGGACATTTCAGTTTACTTTTTCGCGATTATACTGTATATTAGGATTTTTTTATTCAACCTGCCATGAAGATGATATTCTTTATGAGTTCCAAAAACAATAAAATTAAAATATTTTAAATGTTTTTTAATAAATTCATTTGTTTTTACGTTAAAAAATTTATCATAAATAAGTATTTATTTTTTTGTAGGCTTAAATTAAGTTTGTGTACGAGTCTGCAATTATGCATGTTGTTAAATTTATAAAAATTAAAAATGATAGTGGCACCACTGAAATGTATATACATAATAAAAAACACAGCTGTTTATATTTTTTCAATTGTAGCTGTCGTCTTCAAAATAATTCAGTAGCTGATTACGCGACTACAATTACAGCCTGCAGCATTTGTAGTCGTGCCTTCGTGTTGCCTGCTGTCTCGAATGTGTTTAATGCATAAAATATAATTGTTTACTGCAAAACACTCTCATTCAGCGGGAAATATCGCACGGCCTGTTTTGAGGCCTCTAAACAGAAATAATATATTAATTATTTATTATCTTTGTTTCTGTTTTGTTTTATTTCTGTTTTTAAGATTGTACAATAATTTAAAAAAAACAAATTGCTTGTGGTTTTTGTACGAGGTGTAGTGTACTTGTTGTAGTATCAAGAATAACTGTGATGAATTCGCCTTGATGTTGTGTTTATTGAGCTTCTGTAAACTTCAAATTTGAATTTAATTAATTAGTATTGTAGACAGTGATAACGAGCATACAAGCGGATGAGTTTATTAAAAATTTAATCATCCAGATAGGGAAAATATTATTGAGTTCTGGAAAAATTTAGACGGGGCACTATATCCTGTATTAAAAAAAAATTCCTTCAAATGTTTGTCGCTTTTTTTCCTCAATATATCTTTGTGAACAAATATTTTCCGATTTGAAATACATTTGCTCAAAACAACGCAATAAACTAACGTCCGCAAACCTAAAAAATATTTTGTTGTTTCGAAACTGCAATATAAATTTAGAAGATATTATTGATAAATAAAAGTATATTTTTATAGGCTAGTAAAATCTTCTCTTTTTATAATGGTGGTTAATAATTATAGAATATTTTTAAGCTTAATGGGGTTATTATTTGCATTAGTATGTGCAAATGAATTGTCATTGTTGGCATTCGCAAAGGTATGTTGAGCACCAAATTAAAAATTTTGGAAAGAATTGTATAAGGTTGTAAAAAGACTTCAAATAATGTCAAATGCTCAATTTTTCCAAGTTTCTGCGAAATGCAGGTTCTAAATTAAATTTATTTAAATAATAACTGATTGTGTCTGTCAATAACTCAACATTTTTCGATAATTGTGTTATTATTAATTGCTCTAAAGTCTTCATAGCAAAATATGTATGTTAATTAGGCCTCGTAATAGGCCTCGCAACCGCAGATTCCTCCCGCTGGGAATGCAAGAGACAAGAGTATTCGCACCAACACAATCATAATTGACACCACTGAACTAAATTAATTTCATTATTATTTATTTTACACACTGTATTTGAACAAATATCAATACAGCTATCGTACATGTGCACTTGTTGCTCTCACACGTACGACAAAAATAATGAGCGTAAAAAACAAAGGGTTGGGGCTTCTAAACAATTATTTGCCTGAATGAGCATCACTGTTCTAAAGAGACGACAAAGAATACTTTACCAAAATACGCTGCCAAAAATGAATCATTGGTGAAATATTAGACCATTGTGTTGCCGAGGACGAAATGCAATTTAAGGCACTAAAAACTCTTAAGTAGTTCCACCATCTCTTCATGCTGAAAACTACAACATTCCGACGGAATCAACGATATGGGAAAAATTTCTACCAGTTTTATTTATTAAAACACCAAGAACTAAAAAACAAAATTGAAGGAATCAAACAATGTCATGGAAGGTCTTAAATTTTAGTCGACGAATTGACCAATATTTCACACAAAAAGCATGTTCATTTTACTATTTGCTTCTAATCAAGAAAAAATTGTTAAATATTAAGATAAATTTACTGGTCCCACTTTTCTTCGATTTTATCGTCACACATTTGTTACGTCTGATCTAAGTCAGTGCCCATGTTCTGTAACTCCCGCGGCGAGAAACTTTTCGATTGAAATGTGAGAAATGAAACAAAAATGCCATAAATTGAACCAAACAACTGTTTTTTTCACTTAACTGCGTCTGTAAAATTTTTGGCTAGTTATTACTGTCACGTAAGGAAATTTCTCGCCAATATACTGAAAAAGTGTGTCTGTAAAATTTTTATGAGAAAGTTCCCGCTTTGAACTGTCAAATAAACTCACGCATAAAAACGGGGTGAGAAAAAATTTTAACAATAAAAAATAAATTAAAAATGCAAAATGCAATAAATATTAACACGGAAGAGATAAGTATTTTGTTCTTGACATTTTTGTTTCATTGTTAAATTATTTTGCTTTTAACATTTTTGAAAAATATACGAATGTTTTCAAAGCAATTTTGTAATCAACAAACATTAAAGTCGCACTTTCCATTTTTTGGTTGTATTTTCGTTGCCGTCGTTGAAAATTTTTCAATTTTAGTCAAATTTGGTCGCCGTCAACAATATGTTTCACTGGCGTTCTCAACACCTGCAATTTCATATCGGCTTCGAGTGGAATATTATGACATTTATTACGCAAGAATGATATAAAAAGAGATTACGCCATGCGCATGTTTTCCCGTTAGATGACGTAGCTTAACCCAAGCTTGAGTTACCTATTTGTGTATGTTTCGTGACGTCATTTTACCCACCTGCGCAGAAAATTCAATTTTTGATTCGTGTTGTCGTAATCTTTCTTCTATCATTCTTGTTTATTACGTAACGACGTAATCTCTTTTGATAGTTTTCGACATGAGTTGCAGACACAATTTTTTCTCACTTTTCGAGAAACGATGGAATATTTTGTTTCACATGTTTTCCATGCGAAAAGTTCTCACCAAAGTTACAGAAATACATATGTACTTATTACTAAACTTAGCTGCTAATACAGTATTTCACAGGGAAAAAATCAATGTAAAATCTTTATTCGTTTAGCCCCAAAAAATATATTGTAAAACCTCTCAAAACCGTAAAAAACGCATGCAATTTAGTTAACTTTCCTGACTTTAACAGTTTCCCAAAACGACAAATCTTGAGAAAACGACTTGAAAATGTACTATACGATGCAGAAATTTTACCTGTCGAGCTGCGTACTTAAATTTGTTCATTCCTTAAATTCCATATTTTGCCTAATCTGCGCTGTATCTGTATGGCATAAGAGTGTTATATCTGTTTTTGCTGGACATTTATTAGCGTTGCATTGGTTTCCGGAAGGTCATTTGTATGGGAGGTTCCCGAAAAAGTCGACCGATTTACGTCCAAGTCAACAAGGTTCGTTCTTGTTTTTTACAGTATACAGAATTTCATTTAATTCCATTGAAAATTGCGACCTGTACTTTTTTTTACAAGAGTTCATTTTTAATATACAGCATAAATGCTGGTATAGAGTACATATAAACATCAGACTTGAGTCAGAAAAGCAAAACGAAATGGGTATGTAATAGAGTATTCACTTATTTGACTTTTGGTTTTGTTCGAGTAAGGAATTAATTGATTGTTTAATTTTAATTTTGCTCGATTATTCGAATAAGAGTCTTAATTTGTTCGAATAACTCGAATAATTTTATCCAATGAGAAAAACATACATGTCTATTTGATTTGATACTTTTATTATAATAATAAACAGAAAAAAAAAACAATAAAATAAAAATATAGTTAAACAATCATATAACAATTAAGGCCCCTATTACGGTTCACAACTCAACTCAGTTGAGTTGTAATTGTAAACAACTGGTTGTGATGAGTTGAGTTGTGAACCGTAATAGGGGCATATAACTCTGCTGAAAATAGGGTTGCCATTCGTACTGTTTTTATCACTACATGTACTGTTTTTTGTTTAAAGTACTGATTTATGCATTACAAGCAAATCAGTACGCAAATGTACTGATTTTTTCATTAATGCACTGGTTTTGTACTGTTATTATATATTAATATTATTCAGTATATAGTTTGTCATATTGTCAAAATGTTTGCAATACAAATATTAATATATGTATGTAGATGTTCTTATCGATGAGTTATTAACATTAAAGATTTTTGCCGAGTCAGTACGAAAAAAGAAGACATTAGAAGAACAATGAAAAGTGTTTCTAAATGGTGGTGCCTTAACGAATTCAAACGCATTTACAGAACGATTCTTCATTCTTCTGTAATGAGTTTTACAATTTCTTGAAGACTACAGACAGAATAGAAATAACGGACAATGTACAAAAAGGCCATAAATATTTGTAACATTGTAACTTTAGTATATTATACTTAAATATGTATGTCCATACATATGTAAATATATTATTTATAAAAATCTATAGTATAAGATCGTCTGAAAACCGATTGTGTTGAGAAAATTTAAATTTTAGTTTTTTTTATAGAAGAGTTCTAAGTGAAATTGGCTAGCAAAACCCTTATGAAGCTGTTTTCGGTTAGATTAGACATTGGCTGTTTCCGCAAAATAAAAGAGATTCAGCATGTCCTTTAAAATGTAAAATAAAATTAATTATGCTGGTAGATATAACAAAATACTACTATTATTTAATTATATGTTGACCTATATTCAAAAAATTTAATAGAATAAAGGAAATAAAATTTTATTTCACACGTTGGTCACATTTTTTTCGTCGAATATTTGCTAGGTGTGACCGTAGCTTAAGAAAAGACCTAATGCAACAATTAACTCCAAACAGTAAAAAATTGCCATTGGCCCTTTTAGTACCAAGCTGAAGACATAATGAACTCAAATTTTGCTTTTGTTTCTTTGAAAAATATTAAACCAAGTAGCTTAAAACAAATTAAAAATCGAATTTTTAACAACTTGTTGTGTTTTAGTTTTTTTTTTTGTTATTCACTTCGTATTCCCCCTAAAAATATATACGACTAGCTTAACCCGGTGTGATTCGCTACCCCAATCGTTATACAATTAAACAAAAAGTATTTATATATAAACAAATTTTTTTTATTAGTCAGTTGTGGGCGTGGGAGAATGAGAATAGGGTTACCCCACTCATTTAATTAACATTTGTATCAAGCATGGGTAAATATCTTAAAAAATTCCCTTTTCCCTTTTAAAGTCATCCCAACACCTAGATACTTCAAACAGTATCGAAGATAAGAGGATTTTAAATTTTGAGCTGATTAGGCTGCCACCGCCCCTTTGTCCAACCACAACTTTACATAGCCTAGGGCTCATTACTACTGTGAGAATTTGATGACGATCGGTTCAGTAGTTAATTAGATATAATTGACCTAAAGGGGCGTGGCCCCTCCCACTTTTTTCATGCAACGTATTTCTATTCATAACAATACCATATATACCAAATATCATCATCCTGCGCCAAATAGTGGCTAAGATATGAGGATTTTATGTTTTGGGTTGTATGGGCGTGGCACCGCCCCTTTATCCAATCTCAACTTTATATAGCCTTTTGTCTCTTCCAGGCTCACAGTTATATTCTGTGAACATTTCAAGATGATCGATCAAGTGGTTTGGCCTCCTATAAGGCACAAATATATATACATATGCATATATATACATTAAAAAATTCAGTTTTATTGATTAAATTTTGTCACTGTTCAAATTATAGAATGAATTAAGTTTATTTTTAATTGCAATTTTATATTAAAAAGGTATATTTACTGTTTTTTATGCAATTGTACTGATTTTTTCTCTTATGTACTGATTTCAAAACTGGCAACCCTAGCTGAAAAACATACAGTTTTTAATGCGCTAAAGAGACCGAAACAATATTAAAGAAATAAAATAAAAATAAACTATAAACCAAGTAAGAACTACTTCGGTTGATCAGACTATAAAATGATCTGAAAGCCAAAGTTTAATAAATGCATTAGATTCAGCAGCAATCGAGGTCCATTAATTTTAATTCAGTGTATAATTTGCAATTATGAACCGTCTGTTAAGCTTAATACGGGAATTTAACATATGCTTTCATCTTATATTTCTATTAATTATTTATTTTATTTTAGACGCTTTTGTCGCGGTATTTTTGTGAGAGGTCCAGCCTATTTAAACAAATTTATTATTCGTAATTCAATTTAACTAATATATTATTCCTGAAAATCCAGTAAAATTTAAATCAATTGAGATTCTCAGTTAATTTTTTTTAAATCACCATATTTTTCCTGATTTTAAGAGAAGTTATGGTTAAGATAAGAACTCAAAGTATGCCGAAACTTTTTAAAATGGATCGTTTTCAAAGTTTGTTCGATTTCAATTTCACTCATATGTATTCGATTTACCGAACATGGCTGATAACTTAATTTTTCTTCATTTTAAAGCTCTACTCTTTAGGTTTGGGTAATTTGTTTCTTAAACGTTTTACTATTTTGCGCCAAGAATCCATGATTTTGTTTTCAACTACCTAAAGCTGATGAATTTTTTATAATGGACGTTAAACTCAATATGAAAAAGCGCTATTTTAGTACGAAAATTCATACGCATGGAATTAGTAGTTAATCGTTTACCTGCCGGAGATCGAACTAGTACCTAGCTAGTAATAAACTAGTACAAATATCACCAGCACTAGTTCTCGACTGTATACTTTTCTGTACCATCTTAATGCTCAAATTAGCATTGGGTGTGCTTAGAAAATACTAATACTAGTTCTTTTGTATAGAAAAATTTCCCAAAATACGTCGACTTACTCCTTTTTTTCTCTAGTAAAAATAATTAATAAATGAAATTATTTTTTGGTATGGTTTTATTCATTAAAATACATACTTCAATACAAAAAAAACCTTAAAAATTAAATATTTTGTACCAATTTCTTCAGGTTTTTAAGTTTATAAAACATCAGTTTTATAAACGCAAAAGGGAACATTTGTAGAATTATTAAATTGCAAGATAAAAGGCCTATTTTTTCAAGATTGGCTAGACCTTATCGCAGTGTCAGTTTCCACATTTTCTTTTTTTAATTTGTCCAAACGATTGGATTTAATTTTTGTTTGCAGTTGAAATGCCTTTCTCGACGCGGTGTCAGGCTCTTCAGAAAATGTACCAATAGCATCTAAATTTAATCAAATGACTTAACGATTAAGAAATTTGTTAATATATTTACCTATCAAGGCAGAATAAAAGTTGTAAAATTTTTTAAGTCTCTGTTTTCCATGCGTACCATCAACGGTAATATTGTGAATTATGTTGTGTCCCAAAATTTCATTTAGGTATCGCCCAACATTTCCTTTTAACAATGATTTCATTCGTCGTAACTTCGAAAAAGCAAATATTAATTATTTTTTTTTTTAATTTCATAGATTAACTTACATAGGGATCTGCCTGTGACTGGATCAAAACATTAAGTTCACATAATTTATATTCTGTTTTTATTGGAAAGATTAGCATGATCTCGTCTAGAACGTTATATTGGGAAACTATTTTTGAAAGAAGAACTTTATGATCCGCTAAAATTTCAATGATGCTGTGTTTTTGCTGGTCAACGGTATCTAAAAAAGGCGTTCATATATTTACAAAACTATAAAATAAAACTTATATTATTAAAAAACCCATGTAGACTTTGAACTTTTACTGAGAGCTAAAAGCCCTTCTACTGACAGCGGAACATCCTTGCCTTCTTCTGACAAAGTTGCAAACAATTCTTCAGCGCAGCTTTTTGTAGGTTTAGTTTTAATGAACCAATTTTTTAAATTGTGCTTTATAGTAAGCTTTGGTAATTCTGGGATCGTTCGCAATTTGTCTTCTGGATTTCTTTCATTTTCTAAGCACAGGTGAGGGCCAATGTTATTCGCAAAATTTAATTCTTTACACTTTTTTTTTGTTTTCTTGCGAATTTTCGCGATGAAACACTCTACGATTGTATTCACTGATTTGTTTTTTAATTTTCTTTTATAATATCTCTTAGAAGAACTTATTTTAAAATAAAAAAATTACCTTTTTAATAAATATTTTAAAATAAACTTTTTTACGCACGAGCGACTTAATTACCGAAGCACACTGAAATGACAGGGAAAAAACAATAATAAAATGTTTCTTCTTTATGCATGCTTGCCATACATATTTTGCTACTCTTAGTAACGGTAATCTTTTTAAACCGATTACCGTGGCTTTAAATGTACGGCACCAAAAAAAATGAAGAAATGCAAATGAAAATTTGCATTTTGCATTAAAAAATTTTTTTTTATAATACAAATGGCATAAATAAATTATCTAAAATTAAATTTAAAAATAAGAATCAAAATACGAATTTTTGTTGTTAAAAAAATTTTTGCACAAAAATTCTATCAGTTTACAAGTGGTGCTCTTGTACTACATCAACTACTAGTACTAATAACCATTAGTATTTTTATATAAAAACTCTAACACCGCTACCACTAGTGCGTCTTGTTCTGGTAATTGTACTAGTGGCTTTTTGTCAATTAACGCCTAATCTCCTGTAGGGTTATGACATGATTTGTCTCACACACACCCACATCTAAAAAGGGACTAAAATATGTTTAGAATAGATACAAAGTATAACAACATGTTATTTATTTCTTATGTATTTTATTAGTTAGAAATCAAAAAAAAAATATTTTTATATGAAAAAGTAGAATTTTCTAAGAAATTAATCTTAATCGATTAATTGACATAAATTGTTCGAGTTATTCGTTATTGGAAATTGGCTATTTTAATTATTCGATCAAATAATGGCGAAAATTTTATATGATACTCTAGTACAGAGTCCCCCAAACACATACATTTACGTTTCATACTTCTCTCAGTTGTTTATTTTTGAGCGTAATTGTGTTTCTCTTATTCCACTGAAAAAAATGTTTGTAACTTTTTTTACCATTAGTCTTACAAGTGTATTTGAAAGAGTTGTCCCAGTTCAGTAATTCAAAATAAAAATTGACTTATTATAATCGCAATTAAAGAACTATTAATTGACGAACTTCAAAAACTTTCAATAACAAAGTTTCGAAGTACACTACATAAGCCGTTTTTAATATGCATACATACATATGTATGTAGATTATGTAGTTTTTATTATTTGAAGATAATATAACTACATATATAATGGTCATTATTTCTCGTTTTCTGCCAATGAAAATTAATACATGTTACGTTAAAGATGATACAAAAAATACTTAATTTTAAGCCTTTGTAATAAAAATAAAAAATTTCGTTAGGGAATTAATACTGAAAACAAAAAAAATTTATTTTTTTTTTGTTGTTTTAATGTAAACTCCCAAACGAAAATTTTTATTTTTATTACATCAGTCAGTAAAAGAGCATTCTCCCATTCTATATAGAACATTTCATTAGCGTGAGAGCATTCGCACATGTGCGTAGTTTTGGCGGACTCTGCTCTAGTATGTAAATAAAGGAGAGGGTAAGTACATTAAAATGGTACTATGTTTTTTAGGAAATTTTAGGAATTATTTAAGGAATTTTGAAAAAAATTATAAAAGCGATTTTAAAAGTGGTGGAAATGAAAGCAATGAAACCATTTTAACGAAACCCGTTTATTTCCTAAAAATCTCTTTTGAAAATAATTGAAAATTATAAGCGATTAAATTTTCCAAATGTATTACAAAATCATACTTTTCAGTCAGAAAATAAAAAGGTGCATATTGAATCACCCTGTTTTTAGGGAAAATGTTTACGTACAGAACTGAATTTGACTTCTGAGGTTCTCAGATGTTTACTTTAAAATGAGTATTTAAAATTAAAAATTGGAGGCAAAATAAAAATGACGGCCGCTATTTCATAAATAGCAACACTGTTCGCCGTATAGTTAATTTTTATCCCTTTCTCAAAAGGGAGGCCAAAACATACCCCTAAATACAAAAATATTTAGATAAAAAGTATTTCTTCCTAAACAATATCACATGTAGCATTAATAAAACATCGTCTGTTCCGAGGAGTGTCGCATATCTGATTGACCTTTCTACAAAATGAAGCACTAGAAATAGTCACCCCTATTATGAAAGTCGACGTCGGCACAAGTCGAAGGCAACGGATTCTGCTATTGTATTGCAGGTTAAATAGTTAGCTCCGGTTCTTAATGAAGGAGTTATGTTAATGGCAACAATGTACTAAAATGTAAGTTTCCACAAAAAAATGCTAAACGAGGTTTGATTACAAAAACCTCTCAACATTAATCAAAAAATAATTGTAAATTTTTCTGTACAAAAGAAAATATGAAGTGGGGAGTGGCGCAAACGCATAGTTTTCGAGCTATGGACCTTTGAAGTTTTCATATATATGCTATTTTTACTACATTTCTGAACTTATATAGCCAATATTGGTATAATTTATAGCTTAAATATGTAGATTTCTCTGGACATATGATTATTTATTATTTAATTCCTGTAGTGCCTAGGTGCAGCAAAAGGCCTCAACAAGCGAGCTAAAATTTGGTTTGCCCAATGCCAAAGCCTTAATTTCACGACATGTACGCCCTGCTGCTAGTCTCTCAGATTGAACCAGTCTCCTCTATGTATTAGCAGGTCTCTTCCTTACTTCGGATACCCTGTGGATTCCAGTCAAGTGCAGTTCAAGTGATGTTGTTTGGGCGCTTCCTCACCGTATGCCCGATCATATTTCATTTACATCGCACTAGGGGTATTTTGCCAATCTAGCCGGATATTACTTTTTGTTTCAGCTTATATTGCTTCTTAAAATATATTGAGTGCCCCTTGATGAAACTTGGGAGAAATATGTGTTATGGTCATAGGCAGGTAAAGCTCAAAAAAAAATAAAATCGGACAGAGGAAGAAAAAGTTCCCCCTAGAAGAACTAGTCCAACCTCTGCAAAATCCAATTTTCCCATACTTTTGTTTAGCAAATGCAACTTTCAACGTCGGCGAAAGTTAAAAAACTTAAAATTGGACCCCGGAGATCGTAAAATTACACTTTTCGTCCATGCCCCCTTTTGTGGGCGGTTACATAATAAAATATTTAAAGTAATTTTAATATTAAGAGAAATAGATTACTAACGTCTTTATACATACTCATTACATTTTTGAACTTTTATGGGCCGCGGAATGACCCTGTTAAAAATTTTTTTTTTTTTTGATATTTTCTACAAAATACTCATTTAAGCTTTAATGTGACTTTTATCTATTTCATAGTTATTAATTTATCTGAAAGTAATTAATTTATTCGTAATTATAACTTATTTATAATAGTGACAATAAATTTTATTTGAAATAATAAGAACTAATTTATTTAAAACCACTTCTCTGTTGCACTAAGCTGATAATGCTTCTACAAATATAGAAAGAGCCTTTAGAGGGATTAGCTGTTTTACTTTATCCTCCTTTGCAGCTAGCTTTGTATGCTTTTTAAACTTTGTAGCTCTTGTCAAAGAAGTTATTGTGGTTGGACAGCATCCCACTTAGTTCGCAAGATTTCAGTTTTTCTTCTCTTACTTCTTTCGGTCAGTTCAACGTAGTCGTTTTGAAGACGAACTCCCAAATATAGGTATTGTCACGTTCCTTCCAGCCATTTGGCATGCATGCTTAAAAATCGGTACTTTTTTCTTTGTGCGGAATGCCAAAATATTTGAAATTTTTTAAGCACTGATTTACTACTGATATGTCACTATCTCCTTGACATTTTGAAATTTCGCACAATTTTCGAACTAAAAATTTTAATTTCTCTTCAACGAGTTTAGCATTAAATTCTTGTACTATTTGGAATAACTCTAATCTCGTATACACTTTTTCCATTTAACTCTCTAAGCATCAAAATGGTTCTGATTACAATTTTATGCAATAACCACAATGTATAGTAAAAAACTAAGTACCTGGAGCGCAGATTTGATTGATTAAATATTATTTTTGTTGTTAATATAAAATAACGTCATTTAACGTCATTCCTTTTTTTCCTTATTTAAATAAAACACATTTACGAACAATTATTAAAACCCCAAACATTTTATGACTGACAAACGGGTTTCTTACTCATATGTACCTATGCAAGATGAGCAAAAACAGAAGATTTAAAAAAATGGCGCAAAAACGCAAATTTTATCGCGATGTATAACATTTTTAAGGTCGCAACTAACTTCACTTTCAAAAACTTTTAAAATTTTTTTTTACAAAAAAGTGAACAAATAAATGTGTTTTTTTTTAATTTCAAACGAATTTTTTTATCATAAAAATTTCAAATAAAATTTTTCTAAAAATTATTATAAGTAGCTGTTAATATAGTCTTTCACAGAAAAAGAAATCAATGTAAAATCTTTATTCGTTTAGCCACAAAAAAATATATTGTAAACCATTAGAAGTCAATCAACACGCATTTAATTTACTCCACTTTCCTGCCTTTAACTTTGTCCCAAAACCACAAATCTCAAGCAAAAGACTTGAAAATTCAATATACGGCGCAGAATTTTGCTGTCTGTCGAGCTACGCATTTAAAAATTTCTTAAACTTAATGTTTTGCCTAATGTCCGGCTAGATTGGCAAAATCCCCCTATGTGCGTCGTTGAATGTCGGTTTTTATTGGTAGTTGGTCTGTTGTTGCACACAATGTGGCGTTTGATACGGTGTTCAGCCAGAATACACGTAAAAGTTGCCTTAGACACCGGTTTATAAATACTTGGACAGCATTTATTTCCCCAGTAGCAACGTGGCATGTTTCGCATCCGCACAAAGCAACGGATTTTACACAAACGTCAAAGATTTTGAGTTTGGTACGCTTCTCTCTGCATAATCTAGGTATCCAAGTGTACCTTGGAGGTCTTTATAATACCAGTGTTGTTTTTTGCCACCCGGTTCATTATTGTATCAAGCGTAAGGTTGAACAGTCCGGACACCAGTCCGGATATTTATATTGGCACTTAATTAGTGATCTACTTTATTAGTGCCGGGGTCGCGGGTTCGATTCCCGCCAGAGTCTCTGGTCTCCTGCAGATAAGCGAAGAGTTTCGCGGTATTAGCATAGGAATACAAAAAAAAATTGGTTCTCGTGAGTGAGCCGACAACTAGCTCCATTATACAGCTCTTTGACCAGGTTGATAATTTTAATTGATAATTTTTGTCTGCACCCAAGATAGCTTCATGAATTAATGTACGAAGGCCTTTTCAATTAATGAAGAACACGTATAAAGGAATGCGCTCACTGACTGCTCAACTATAATGCGTAAGGTGCTCACATGGTATGCATGAGCTTCTAGCTCTGAGTCCTGCTGGTTCTTGCCTTAGGCCAGGTGTGAGCGATTCTGGCAGCCTATTGTTGATAATACCTATGGGCCAATATTTTGTTGAGCAGACTTATTCCCCTTCATTTCTTGCACTGCGATAGGTTACCCCTTTTGGGAAAGAGAGTGATGGTACCTCCTTTCAACTCATGTGGCAGAGTTTCAGTTAATTAATTTCAAAATTCATTTAACAATTTTTAACTCTTGCTCCCATTACAGTTTTTACACAATTTTCTCCTCCATGTTATAACAAACACTGCGCAAAAATTTTCTCCGCTATGGTATAACAAACGCCGGCTTCCTTGAGTAAAACTTCTCTACATAATAATTACGAGTATTATGCTTTCTATACTCTCGTATTTTCGCAAACTCATTTCCACTTCCTAATGGGCTAAGAATTTTAGAATAAATTTTGTATATCAAGAAAGATCTATATAAAAGCTTTAAAATGATACCAATATAATCAAAAATATCGCACTTGTTGTTAAATGTACTTTGGATTTCAAGAAGAATTCTTGATAAAAAGTACGAAAAAACAGAAGTTAGGAAGAACATGTAAATTAATTAAAATAGATAATCATTCATTCAAAAGTAAATTTTGATCTACCAAAGTGAAATACCATTTGGTTTAAGGATTGATGTTTGACTATTGACGTCATCCGGCTGCAATAGCCGAGTGAGTAAAACGGCAAACCCCACCGACGAGATTGTGTGGTTACAATCGAAACTAGTCTGGGCAACCTGTCCGTGAAAGCCTAGGTTCAAATCTCAGCGCAGTCAAGAATGAAAAATTATCAATAAAATTTTAATTATTTTAATGTTGTAAAATTCCTGTCTTCATAAAAATAATTTAATGAAAATTAAATTCAATGAACTTAACCCTAATAAAAATATCTAAATTTGGATTAATATCGAATATTGTTGTTGTAGTAAAATTTGGTCCTTCATGGTTTTTATAGGATTAAAAAAAAATAAAATTAAATGAAGATCGGTTTATTATTTACCATAGATCCCATATAAAGCAGTCTTCTTCTGAAAAGCACTTTAAAGTGTATAGCACGCCAAAACAAATTTCATTACTGTATTGAAATTTTAATGCGAAAGTCAATGCGATGCGCAAATGAAATGCGATGCGAATGAAAGTTGGTATTCTAGAAGACTTTTGCATTCGAATTTTATTTCAAATCAGGGCAATACTAGTCAAAAAATAACATAAATCTTTAGAATTTAAATTAAAAATAATTTTGTGTGGTTTTGATTGCAACTTATTCACCCCTATCGTGAAAAACAAGTGAAACTTTTGTTCCCATGAAATTTTTATTCCCCTCGAAGGGAAAAATGCTATCGTGAAACTCCCATTAACAATTTTTCACGCTATCAGTTCTCAGTGAATGTAAAAAAGAAGAAATATTAAAAAACAATAAAACAATTTTTTTTTTGTTCAAAAATATAAGTGGATATTTTAAAGAAAAAAAAAAAACAAAATTAAATATATTGTATTGGAGCGATAGTTTGATTGCAACATTAACTTATTGCCCTTTTATGTAGTAAAATAATTTCTAAAATTCTGCCACCACGTCTTTTAAAAGCTTTATAACTCCTCAGGCAATCGTCTTCTTTTTTTTTTTTTGCATTTTGTTTAAAAATATACATACATAAATAAAAGTGTTTGCCTCTGTTAACGGATCTTGACCTTAAAATTAATTTTATAAACTTTAATATTCGTACTATGATAAGAATTACTTACATCAATATTTTGTTCCCCAGCAAAAATAAAGTGAGAAATTCAAAGGGAAAAGTGAACAAATTACGGGGGAAAATTTTTGTCATTATAAGGGGAATTTTTTCCCGCGAACATTTTTTTCACGTTATTATTCTCCTATGAATTAATTTTTTTCATGGGAGTTTTTCATGATCGCAAATACGTTACAAGAATTTTACTTTGTTTAATTTTTGGAATTTCATATATTTTACTTAAAAAATTTCAAATAAAACTATTCAACAAAACTTTGTTTGAATATATGTAAGATTTGTAATTAATTAAACACCGAAATCTTTGATTTCATAAGTACAATATATTTCAAATTTATTTATTAAAATTAATATATAGCTTTTCAAGTTAGAAATATTTTAAGTTTAGTTGTAATTTAGTTGAGTATAAAATAATTTTAGAAAATCAACATAAAAATCATTAAGTGACATAGATTTCCACCGATCTTCAACGACTTTAGTTATAAACTTTGTTAAACACCTTTTATCAACGATAATTAAACAACTAATAAATGGTTAGGCAACTTTTTTAAAAAACAACTTCTCGACCGTTCACGACTTTGGCTACTTCTTCACTAACTGAATCCCTTTAGCTGCTTTTCCCTTACTCTTCTCAAATGTAGGTATGGTGAATATTTAGTAACGAGAACTTAACCCATTTAGCACCTTACGTTCGGTCATCCCGACCAGCATCGGTCTCCGATGATAAAGTATCTTCCTCGCTTACACTCCTCCACGGCTTCATGTAATCGATACTGGTTGAAGTATTCTTCGGCCCCTCAAATTCTGCTACTCGTTTTACCTCATAACGATGATTCCGCTTAACCTTGACCACCTCATACGGTCCCAAAAACTCACTGGCTACCTTCTTGCCTGATAAAAATTGTGTTCTTTTAATTGCAACCAAATCACCTACTTTGTATCCAGCGCAATCTTTACGTTTTTTGTCAAAACCTTGCTTATAGCTTTGTTGTGCTCGTATTATTTGTTGTTTTGTATCAAGTCTTAACTGCTGACGTTCTGCGTCGAATTCCTCAATAAATTCTTGATCAAGCATCTCAAGTAAACCGTCATCAATCTTGACCCGCATGTTAGTACCAAACAACACTTGAAATGGTGTAAACTTAGTTGATTTGTGGACAGACGAGTTGATTGCTTTTTGAACTTGCCCCACATGCTTATACCACTTTGATGGCTCTGTTGACGACAACTTCGATATTATTGAAAGGATCACTCTGTTAACCCGTTCTACTTGGCCATTACTCCTCGGAACACCAGTCGTTGTAAGTATATGCTCTATATTGGCTTTGCTGCAAAACTCTCGAAAAACATTTGACGTAAACGCTGCACCTCTGTCGCTTATAATTCTATGTGGATTCCCAAAGACATCAGACCAAACATGTAAATTACGTACAACCTCTTCAGCATTTGTTGTTTTTGTAGAGAAAAGCCATACGAACTTCGTAAACCCATCGACCAAGGCAAGTATGTATTTATATTGTTTCGCAGTCGCATCTAGTGGTCCTAAGTGGTCAATGTGTAACGTATCTAATGGTGTACTACCCTTTTCTATGCAGTTGAGAAACCCCTCTTTTTTGCCACATTTTTTGTTGTAGATTATGCATTTTATACAGTTTTTAATGATTTGTGTAACTTTCCTTTCTAAATGTGGTATAAAATACTGTTGTTTAATAACATGTATGGTTTTTTCCACCGCAAAATGACCGTTTTCGTGAGCGTTTCTTATAATCTCTTGTTGCATTGATTTAGGAACCACCAATAGATCATTTCCTTCAACAGTTTTATACACGAGATCACCTTTTATCTTGTAATTTTCGTAGGGACCCATCTTTAATGCTACTGACACTGCTTTAATGTGTTCGTCATCTTTCTGAAGTCTACGTAATCTAGCACCAACCTCTGATTCAATTATCATTACATCTACAGGATTTCTGCTGAGGCTGTCTACGTGTTTCATCCGATTTCCTGCTCTATGCTCAACTGTATACGCATAGTCCTGAAAATACATAATCCACTGTGCGACATCGCGAGGAACATCTTTTTTTGACACCGTTTGCTTAAATGCGGAACAGTCGGTCACCAGCTTAAATTCTATGCCAAGTAAGTAATGCCTAAACTTTTTAAATGCTAGGTAGGCTGCTTTAACTTCTAGGATATAGCTGTGCAGTCGTGCTTCTTGTGGTGAAGCTTTTTTGCTCCAAAAATAGACAGGGTGAAATTCACCGTCGAATTTCTGCATAAGTATCGCGCCAAATCCATCTTTAGAGGCATCAGTATGCAATTCTGTCTCTGCATTTCTACAATATATTCGAAGAACTGGCTCATTAATGAGAATTGATTTTATGGTATTAATGGCGTGGATTTCCTCACTTTTAATTTCAAAGGTAGCTTCTTTTTTTAAAAGTTCAGTTAAGGGACGAACAATTTGGGCATATCGATTAACAAATCTACGAAAATATCCAGTAAGTCCAAGAAAACATTGAATATCTTTAACGCACTTCGGTATGGGAAAATTTTCGACACATTTAATTTTTGCGTTTCCTGGCCAAACTTTGCCACATTCTACTTTATGTCCCAAGAAGTCAATTTTCGACTTCATAAATGAACATTTACTCCAGTTAAAGTTTAAACCATAGCGCGCAGCCGTTGTTAACACCGTTTTAAGCTTTTGCAAACATTCTTCGGCAGTTGCGCCATAAATTATAATGTCGTCCACATAAAGCTCCATTGTATTATCATTAATTAAATCTTGAAAAATATGATTTACATACCGTATGAAACATGCAGGGGAATTACAAAACCCAAATGGGGCATAGTTAAATTCAAACAGGCCACGTTTCGTCACGAACGCCGTATATTTCTTGCTTTCTTCTCCGATTGGAACGTGGAAAAATCCATTCTTGAGGTCCATTACTGAAAAGAAGTATGCATTCTGCAGCTTTTGTAGCACATCCTCTATGAAAGGTACCAGAAAACCATCCTTAAGCACCATACTATTCAGTTTTCTAAAATCGACACAAATTCTGTAGCTGCCATTTTTTTTCTTTGCTACGACCACACGACTTGCAAAATCTGACGTGGACTTTCTTACAATGCCTGTTGTCAGCCATTCTTGAACCTGCTCATTTACCGCATTCTCTTCTTGAATTGCTAGTCTACTCGGAGACTGACGAAATGGTTTAATATTCTCATTAGGAACAATTTGCATTACGACCGGACATTTTTCAACCACCGGCGCGACTCTATAGTTTTCAATCATAAGCTCAACTTTTTCTTTATATTTAAAGTTCACGTCAATTTCCGAAATATTGTACACCATTAGTTCATCAGTTTTATAGTTATTTTCTTTAAATTTATAACCGTTTTCATCCGCGAGTAATACGAATTTTTCAATAAAGTCAAACCCGATTATAGCCTTAAATTTGATATTTTCATCACGTACGACTAAAAAAGTTTGTTGTGTTTGAACTTCATCTACTTTTACCGTGCCACATATCAGCCCAACAGGCTTAGTTTTACTATTACCAAGTCCACGTAACAACGAACTACTCATTCTCAATTCGCAATCTGAAAAATGCTTTTTATAAACACTGTATTGAACCAATGACACGTCTGAACCAGTATCGACTAGGCATTCGAGTTCAACACTTTCAAAACTAATCATTTTTAAACGTTTTTGATTGTTTATTATTTGAACACTCTTATCATCATTTTTTCCACGACAGTTTTTAGAAATGTGACCATAATTGTTACATTTAAAACATTTGGGTGCTGACTTGCATTCATTTTTTTTATGCTCTTGTGAGCCACAGTTATAACAATGTTCACCTTTATTAAATTTTTTTTTGCTATTAGTACTTCTGTTAAAATTGTCATTGGACTCGCGGCTTGCATTTACTATTTCATAAATTTCATATTTTTCTCTTAATTCGCGAAATGATGTGCAAGAATATAATTGATATTTAAATTCACTTTTAATTTTAAGCCCGTCAATTATATAACGTACAACTGATTTTTCATCAATATCACCAAGCGATGCTATTTTTCTCATTTGCAACATATATTCATGAAAAGGTTCATTTGTCAACATTTTGTGTATTTCAATGCTACTGTAGTTTTTCTTAAATTCATTTGTTAAGCATATTTGCAACGACTCATAATCACTAATGGCAACGGAATCAAGATACAACTTGGCCGCGCCTGTTATTTTATTGCGAGCTTGTACATATTTTTGTTTAGAATTAAGCCCATACGCGTTTGCATTTTTATTAAAGTTTTCAAACCATTGTTCTACTACGATATCTTCACCATTAAATTCTGAAACGATCTTAGAAAATGTGTCTACTGTTATATTCACATTATTACTTTGTTCTTCATCTTTTTGTATTTTTAATGTTAATAACTTTATTAAGTTTTTTAAGTCACTATCGTTTTCTTCAGTTTTATTCATTGTAGCACTTTTATTCACAAATCGATTTTTATTTTCGTTTTGGCTTAAGTTGCCTTCGACCACTGTACTATTTTTTCCAACCAATTCTGTTGTTTTTTCTATTTTATCTGTTCTTACGTTTTTATTTTCGTTTTCTCCGTTATTGTTCGCTATATTACCAATTATAATACCTTGGATGATTTCTTCTCCACTTTGTAAATTTACTTGCTCGTCTGCAATTTCTGGTTTTTTATTTTCACCACAGTCGCTCTCACTTGTAAAAGTTTCTACACTATTACACTTCTCACGATCGCAAGAGCTTGCTTCTTTTTCTTTGTTTTTTGCTCTGGTATAATACATTAATAAATAATTTTGTTTTTGTTTAAAATCCGCTAATCCTTTACATAAATGCAGTTTTGTGCATTGGCATCTCCACTTTATATTGTACTTTTTATTTATTTTAAACACTTGTTAATTTATAAACGACCTCTATTTGCCTTTGACTTGTTTTATTCTTTTTGTGTTTGGTTTTCACTTAGATAATTTAAAAAAAAGGCACCGGTTGAGCCCCCATATGTAAGATTTGTAATTAATTAAACACCGAAATCTTGGATTTCATAAGTACAATATATTTCAAATTTATTTATTAAAATTAATACATAGCTTTTCAAGTTAGAAATATTTTAAGTTTAGTTGTAATTTAGTTGAGTATAAAATAATTTTAGAAAATCAACATAAAAATCATTAAGTGACATAGATTTCCACCGATCTTCAACGACTTTAGTTATAAACTTTGTTAAACACCTTTTATCAACGATAATTAAACAACTAATAAATGGTTAGGCAACTTTTTTAAAAAACAACTTCTCGACCGTTCACGACTTTGGCTACTTCTTCACTAACTGAATCCCTTTAGCTGCTTTTCCCTTACTCTTCTCAAATGTAGGTATGGTGAATATTTAGTAACGAGAACTTAACCCATTTAGCACCTTACATATATGATACAATTTTCTTTTTTTAATAAAACTTTCAAACAAATAAAAAAGCTACCACAACAGCTGTTCTTTGTCTAATATGTAAATGTTTGTATTTAATAAATAGAAGACCTCTGAAGATGACAAAACGTTGGGAAAATTGTAATAACAATTTTGTTTTACTTACATACAAGGAAATTCTAGGCCTTATTAGCTTAAAAACAACAAAATCTGGAACATTAATTCACTTAGCCAAACAAAAAATTTTACATTTAAAAAATTTGGAATGGGTAGGTGTTTGCTGCTGTTGTATTTAAAATCGTTTTTTCCTTCACTTGAAAATGAGGTACCTTCACGTAATTGTGAATAAAAGCGAAACGCGTTTATCGATTTGTATGACCTTTCGGCCCTGTTCTGAAAATCACGTGATTTCAAATCAAGCAGAGTACCGAAACGTTAACTCATCTTTCAGTCATGAGCGAGTGTAAAAACTAAAAAAAAATTTTTTCTGATGATTCATCCTCACGAGGGTGTGAAAAAAATATTTGAATTTCCTCAGTCATGAGGAGTGAGCAAAACAAATTCATATGTGAATTTTTCAGATATGAAAAAAATTAAATAAGTCACATTAAAATTCTTAATAAGGAAAAACGCGATTTGCCCGACCATTTCCAGCGGGAAAATTAAGTAGTAAAGAGTCCTTATAGGAGGCCTTTTTTCAGACACAAGATCTCCACCCTTCAACTCCAATCCACCAACTTTATTACTAATTAACAAGGTATGTAATTGGACACCAACGTCTTGCCCTCTTGCGTCTACTTTAAAGGCTTCTTGAAGGCCTGGTAAAAAGATTTAAGAATAAAGCTTTATTCCAGTTTAATTGTTGTTGCTAATAATGCGAAGTGAGTAAATAAATAACTAAAGGCCTCATTAGTCTTTACTTTCCGTTGCTGTTTCGTTCTGTTCCGTTCTGTTTTTTACTGATGGCAGTTAGTTGTTCTTTGACAATATATCAGCTGTTTTCGATACAAATATTAAAAAGAATTTAAAACAAAATTGTGCCAATTTATAAAAATTAAAAATTTATCCATGTATTTTGCATGGATATGGAAATTTGCAGAAGTTTTTAAATGTCTCCACTGCATCTGCAAAAATTTGGTCACTGTCATTAGTTTGTTCTATTTTTTTGTTCTTTCTTTTTACTTTGTAGTGGTTGTGGAGTTGCTACTGGCGATACTATTAATGACTCTTCAGATTCTGCATTCATAAATTGGGTGTCTGCTAATTGTAACGAATTGTAAGATTTTTGCGAATCTTGACAACACTCTGGTATGGAATATTGAACACTCCCAGAGCTTTTCTCTAAAACGGGGGAAAGTTGATCAACAATGTTAATTGTTGAACGCACCCTAAACAAAATTGCAATTTAATCGTTTTTAAAGTTAAATTATTTATTTACACAATACCTACGGACGCGAAATCACATGTGGTGACAAAAATTCCAATTGTTCATGTAGTGCCAACGGTGTCTAAAATCAGTCCCGCTGCCAGATGCAAGCTTTTCATTTTTTTTTTTTTTCTTTGGCGAACCTGTCGCGCAGCGATGACCATCTTTTAATACATAATTCCTCTATAAAAACACTTTATCAATGCATATTTATTACTTATTTACAATTTTGGGTACTTACCTTGTATTCCCATTTCCTTTGATATTTTCGACCAGACGGCTCGTTTTTTATCCGGGATTTGATAATCCCTATTGAATTTATTATACAGCACATCATTATTTTCTACTAATGCTATCAACTTTTCGTCATCCATTTTAAATGTCTTCCCAATCTTTCTTTTATAAATTTATAAATTTCAATTAGTTTCAATTTTTTTCTTTATTTTAATCTCAGCTGTTAGCTGCTGTCACTTACAATTATGTAGACAATTTTTGTTTTTAACAGGTTCGTCCGGAACAGAACGAAACAGAACAGAAAAACTAACTACTTATACATATTTTTCATGTATAAAACTGAAACAGCTGATTCGGAACGTAACAGAACGTAAAGACTAATTCTGCATTTAATTTGCTACACCAACATAGAATAGAATAGAAAATTCGAATTTGTAAAATATTTAATAAAAACCTTTCTAAAGCTGGAATCACACAATTGCCGCAATGCACCAATTTTCACACTTTTTAATACCCCAACCGTGTGACTGCACAATCAAATGCCTCATGTACCAACCGAGGGCAATATTGTTCTTACTTTTACCAATAAAATGCAACCCTGGTGCGGCAATCGTGTAACTACTTGATATGTAAATGCGCGTCAATAAAAATCACCCTGGAGGTGTAATGCACTGCAGTCGACATAGTTTTACAGTTTTTAACTCAGCTATCGAGATCGATGAGGGACTACACTTTGCAGTGTATTAATGTCGTCACAACTTAATTCACATTAAAAATTGAATTGCTGTCAAAAAACCGAAATGAATTGATCTAGAAAAACTAAGAAATACGTATATTTTTTTTAAGCTTTTTTCAGAATCTGATCATGGGTGAGGCCAGTGTTATAAGCATATGTATAAAATAATTTGTTTTGGTGTTTTCATTTTTAAAAATTTATGTTACGTATATAAAACCTTTTGAATATTTAAAAAGTGTTGTTTATTAAAAAAAGTAGCATCTTAAAGAAACACATTGATCCTGAAAAATGAGTCCCGATTGGCATCCCTAGTACTTACCTCTGCTCAATATATAAATGCTAAAATAAATGTTTACAGTTAAAGTTCACTTTTAAAATGATGTGCAAAAAATACATACAGCAAGTCGACAGCTTACTGAAAACTAAAAATGGTGACATGTCATAACGTCCAGTGACACAGTGTCCATGGATGTTATGACGCTTAAAAAAGTGTCATAGTGTCCATGGACACTATTAAACTTTTAAACGTGTCATAATGTCCATCAGAGCAGTGTCGTAATGTTCGCGGACGTTATGACACTATGCAGAGTGTCACAATGTCCACAACTTAAGAAATAATTAAAAATATTAAAATATATATTAACGGGCTAAGTTATAAAAAATAACACAGGTTCCGGTACTTGTTATACCATAGAGAAATAAATCCTTGCGCCCGGCCGAAGGCAGGCTGTTCAGAGAAACCTTAGATAGCGAAGGAGAAAATCCTTGCGTCCAAAAACGTTTTTATTATTTATTTAATATATTATGTATCTTTTTTTTTGTATTGAACTTCTTTTGTAATTATGGATCTTATGACACTTTTGAAAATGTCATAATGTCCATTTGCAAAGTGTCTTAATGCCCACGGACATTATGCCATTTTCAAAAGTGTCATAAAGTCCATGGACACTATGACACTTTTTGTGTGGCACAGTGTCCATGGACACTGTTGCGCTGGACGTTATGACATGTCACCCTAAAAATAAATAAAAGAAGTCTAGAATAACGTTTTAGTAAACCGTTATACTGTCTGATATAGCGGAAATAACTCAATATCAAATTTAAGTTTAATTTCTTAGAATATGGCATGATAAAAGGCCATTGCCATATACGGTACGGTATGCATTTAAGGGATAATACATGTTCACCAGTGATGCCGTTTGGTTACATTTGTTTCATTATTCGTAATTTTTGATGGCCAAACGTCACGTCACATGTCGTAACTTTTGACTAATGGCACAGAACGAAGTAATATTTTTAAAAAGTACTTAATTAATGAATGAACCATTGTTCAAAAATTTTTAGAAATTGCTTAATTATTAAATTTACGCTTTTACACGTTTATCTATTTTTATTCTGAGTTTTGTTTTTGTTTAATAAATGAATTGGTGGTCTTATTATCACTGAAAAACACTAAAAAATAAGGCCAATCTAGCGGCGGAAAACATATCTTCTAAACTGATAATCTGATTCACAATTAGTGTTTGGATGAATTGTAGGCAAGGCTGTTAGCTCCGTTTAAAACTTATCAACTTATTTAAGACCAATTTTACGAATAAAAATTCTTAAGTCGGTGGAAAACTCATATCTTCCAATCTAATAGTCTGATCCACAAAAAATTTATGCATGAATTGCGGGTACTGATGAACGCTATAAGCTCGTTTAAAATTAGGCAGATATTTTAATATCAATGGGTGCTATATTTAATAGTTGTTTTTCATACGGTATTTCCCGGGACAAAAATCAGGGAATCCCGCACATTTTTCGGGGCAAAATTCCCGGGAAATTAATGCGGGATTTTTCTTATTTAATGACTGCTGATAAATTTTTAGTTATGTCAAAAAATTTATGTAAATTCAAGTCCGATAAGTAAGGCAATGTTTGATGCTCTGAAATTTCGAACTAGTAAATAAACTAAATAAAAAATGTACAAAATTATTTTTTTAAAACACCCATGATTTTTTAATCCAAATTTTGATATTTTAATTAGGCTTAAGTTCATTTGAATTTAATTTTCATTAAATTATTTTTATGAAGCCAGGAATTTGACAACATGAAATTAATTAAAATTTTATTGATAATTTTTCATACTTGACTGCGCTGAGATTTGAACCCAGGCTTTCACGGACAGGTTGCCCAGACTAGTTTCGATTGTAACCAAACAATCTCTTCAGTGGGGTTTGCCGTCAATAGTCAAACATCAATCTTTAAACCAAAATGGCATTTCACCTTGGTAGATCGAAATTTGCTTTTGAATATCACAACAATACAAAAACAACAGACAAAGTAATAACAATCAGCTGTTTTTTGAGACCACCTTGTAAATAACTACACTTTTTTAATGATATTTTTTTGTACTTAGTAGTGCTACCATACTTTTATCTAAATTAAATAAGACTTTTCATATAAAACTCAAAAAATCATTCTGTAATTAAATACGATTTAAGTTTTTATGAAAATTAACAAAATATAGATTTAAATACTATCCTAAAAATTGGGCATAAGCCTAATTAAAATATCTAAATTTGGATTAAAAACCATTAACAGTTCAATAAAATAACCACAATACTAATTACACCCAGATTTATTTTATTAGAACGAAAAAAAGTTGTTCCCACTTTCTTTAATATATTAAATTATTTTATATGCAGAGATTTTGAAAATGCAGTAAATTTACATATTTCTGTAAGAGATAATAACAAAAGTTACAAAAATTAAAATTTCAGGAAGTGCAATATTCCAATCTGGTTTTAAATGAAACACAAATAGCACAATTTTAAATTAACAGTTTGGTTTATTTAAACAAATTTTGTCATTTTTAACCGTGACCCCTTTAGTCTCTTTCGGATATTGAATCTTCTTGGATATTAGATTTTAACAATAAATCGTGTGGGGCTTAAGGAAGACGATCAATGTTTTTATTAGATGTCTTTGAAGATATCTGAAATATAGAGTGAAGTATTAAATAAACCCCTCATGGTTAATTCGCTGATATTTTTCTGGTGTGAGACTCACTATAATTTCTGAAGTCTTTATTTCTAAACTGCATTGCTCTCCCTGAAAATATTCCAATGGACAAATAACCAGATTTTATTATTTCAGCACCATGACCTAAGATTTTATGTAGGCTGGAAGGCATGTGCCAAGTATTTTTATTAAAATATAGCTAAAGCCGGCGGTACACGATCCTATGCAGTCGTACGATTGGTCAAAAAATCGTGTGTGCTCATAATCTATGACAGTGTCAGAAAAATGAATTGAGTGACAGATTTTTATGGCAAGTCTGTCCGACCTGCAAATGTTTATGAACATTTTTATAAAACGATTTTCTTGTAAAGAAGCTGAGTCATATGAGTTTGCATCTTTTTTTGTGGGATAGTGTGGCATGGACAGCAGATTTTGCCGACATTTTTTTGTCGGACAGAATTCCGTCAGATTTTCGTCTGAATGAATCGTACGATTGTGTAGGATAGTAAATCCCGGTCTTAAGTTGTATCACTAGTAAGTTTTCTGAATGCTTCAGTAACAACTGCGAAACCACAAGCCACACTCGCTTAAGGAGAAGAGACACTGCAGCACTCACCCAATCAGATGATCGATAAACACCTTCATATGTGAACTGAAACCGTGATGACGAAATCTTTTTTGTCTGGCACTGTCAGCACATAAAGTAAATATTGGAATAAGATTTGATTAATTTATGTTAGTTCATATTTAATATATGAAGATTCAGAAATAAATACTGAAAAAAAAACCATTTTACACTACGGCTTTTTCGACTGATGCGTAAACACATTGAACGCTTGGTGTGGACCTGCAGTGTTACTTTGCACCATAATGGTAAAACGTTCTTCCATTGATAAATCTTGTATGTAATTGTATAAAATTATAAAATTATTATTTGAAAATACGAATGAATAAACTGAGATGCAGAATAGTTCAGATTCCCAAAAATTGGCGATTTAAGTAACATTAGCTCTGAATGAAAGATTTGAGTGCTTAAAGAATAATAGATAGATAGATATGAATAGGCCATACGCACCGCGAACCAGAGGATCTTTTGTGCAGTCTTTGTATATCACCATGTCAGGTTCAGGCTGCGTATAAAGCCTATCACCCTGCCCAATGAAAGACCGTACATTTCAGTTGGGCCCATCATTTACCCCCCGAAGCGAGACAGCAGCAGAGGAGATGTTCCGACGTTTCGTCAATAACCTCATAAAATTTGCATATCTTGGTACTAACATTACTCATTATATATTGATGATATCTGAGATCGCAATGCCCTGTAAATAGGCCCACAAGTAGCCTAAGTTCCCCATTAACAAGAAGAAGTAGCCTACTTGCCCTGCTACGGGACAGTCACAAATCTCTTGGCCTTAATCCAGAAATTGACGTCCATGTGTGAAGAAATTTACGTTTGGACCATGTTATGGAGTTCATAATGTCCTGTTTACAACTTTGGTACTTACTACTTTGTACAACCAAGACTTTATTTTATTTGTCATAACACATATCACTTATAATTTTGTGAAAAGATTGTTATAAAACAAAATATAAAAATGTTTACACATTAAAATGAAAAAATTCTATGTATATTAAATCGTTGCAATTTTTTTCAAGCCATTATTAGTGATGTCAATATTTGTTTCCAAACCGGAAACTTTTAAAATCGACAATGAACATTAACGATAAAAGTGTAAAAGGTGTAAATAAAAGCAGCTAATTTTGTTCTATTGAAGTTGCACATCATGTAACACTTCGAGTGATTATAGGTTGTATTTGAAAGTGTTACAAGTATATACTGTAACATATTTTCATCTGAAAACAAATCACCATAAGTTTCATTTTAGTATTTGGTAGAGAAGAGAATTTTGTATTTAAATCGATTTTAAACATAAATGTTTATTAATTAATATCAATCCTGAAAATTGGCTATTAAGCATAAAAAATATATCCTTTTATTGATTAAAATAAAAAAAGACTACCGGATTTAACGAGCTTTTAGATTTTACGAATCGGCCTGCCATTATATCTTTCGTTAAACTAAAATACCACTATATTTCTAAAATTTATTAAATGTTTTGTAGTAATTTCATTTATATTAAATGTTATTTATTTTTTTTTTTCTTTTGATACTTTTACAAAGAAATATAAAGGTGTAGCAAATTTTACATTTTAAAAACAGCAATAGTAACAAATTGAATAATTGAAATATATTTGAAATATTTGGTAATTAATATTTAACTTTACATTTCGTATAAAATACAAACACAATTATAATGAAACTTTAGAAAGGAGTACAATCTTAATTTTTAAATAAAATAAAAATCAAATCAAAATGTAATTTTGCTAATCATATTTATATTTAAATATTAATTTTTTTTTTATAATATAATATAATATTTTTTTTAATACATACAATTTAATTTAATTTTATATAAAAATTTTTTTATTTTTATGTGTATATTTAAAAATATCTATATAATTACGTATGTATATTTAATTTATTGTTTATTAATAATTCAACGCTATGACTTGTAAGTTTTAAGGATTAACAAATTTTATATGTTTTTTTATACCCTTCACCGAAGATAAGAGGACATATAGATAAATATATAGGAGGTCATACGCACCACGACCCAGAGGATCTCTTGTGCAGCCTGTGTATACCACCATGTCCGGTTTAGGCTACATAAATCATAAGTCAAAAATTTGCATATAAAATCAGGTGTTTTATGAAGTGGTAATAATAATAATATAAAGATATTGTTCTATGTTATGTGTAAATTTAAAATTTTAATGTCGTTTTCTGTGAAACTATTATTTTTGAGTTATGACGATGTTGCATCAAATGAGTAATATAAGTTTTTCAATTCATTTATAATTTATAAAATATTGTTCTGAGATCCCATAAAGTATACATATATGTTCTGTAGCCCGTTTCTGTTTTTCTCGCATCGTAAAATGTTTTGCATGAAAAAGGTTAATGCGACAAAAGGCGTGAAAAATTTAACTATAAATGGTCTTTCTTACACAAGTAATTCTATATCTTTACTTTGCGAGAATTATCTGTCATTTAAATAATTTTCCAGCAATTATTAGAAGGATGTAAGAAAAAGTGTTTCTGTAACAATGTTTTACGAAAGGTTTCTCACAAGTCAATTTTAAAAGAGGTGCGAAAAAACAAAATTTTTAAAAATATACATCGATATTTTAAATTTAAAATGTGTTTGTAAGCTACATATTTTTTTAATTTGAATGGGAAAAAGAAATAATTTCAAATGATGAATGAAAAATTTAACTGATGAAAATAAATAAAACACGCTTGCATCTGACACTAAATTACTGGAAATATTCCAGTAAGAACTAGATCAGTGTTGTCTGTTTCCGCATTCAAATACAGAAACACCTTTTTCTCACAAATTTTTTGTTTCATCTTTTATGTAAGAAATTTTACGATGCGAGAAATGCAGAAACGAGCAACTGGGTTCTTATGAGAGGCGAAGTGGTTTTAACGATGCCCGTCCGCCAGTTGAAATTATTTTCCGAAAACCCTAGATATGATGGGGACTTGATTGAGATACATATATTATGTCACATTTTTTCCGTTAAATTTTGCTATTCAAATTCAGCCTGATCGGTCCGCGAATGGCTTAAGGCCGGTATTCACTATCCTATTTAGTCGCACGATATGTCAAAAAAATCGTGTGTGCTCATAATGTATGACAGTGCGGCTTAAAAATGAATTGAGTGACAGATTTTTTTGACAAGTCTGTCCGACTTGGAAATGTTTTAAAAATTTTCATAAAATGATAGATTATATGCGATCAGAGTTGCATTTTCTTGTAAAGTTGATGAGTCATTTGAGTTTGCATCTTTTTTGTGGGATAGTGTGGCATTTACAGCAGATTTTGCAGACATTTTTTTTATGTCGGATAGAATTCCGTCAGATTTTCGTGTGAATGAATCGTACGATTATGTAGGATAGTGAATACCGGCCTTTAGGTATGAGCAAAAAACGACTGCCGCTTATTTTACCCATAAATCTCTTGTTGTTGTTTTTCGTGTATCTGGAGAATGGCAAGAGTCAAAGTTTCCAAATTAGGTACAAGCTTCTTGGTTATCAATCGACATCATCCGACAAAATGTGGACGGGAGTGGAGAAGAGGGTGTGGAACAAAATATATTTATTAATATCTAAAGAACGGTATTTAAATAACTTTCTGTTCTAATCGTACCATGGTGAAGGGTATATAAGATTCGGCAAAGCCGAATATAGCACTCTTACTCGTTTTTTTAAATTTCGTATTAGCAACTTAAACAGGACACATACAACGCTCAAGTTCACAATATTTTGTACATCGATATTCATATAGATTTTTGCAGAGTTTGATTTATTTTTGTCTTACAGCAATATCGGTTGTGAATTAATACTTTGCTATGTATTATTATGTGGTTCTATACATGTTGAATTACAATTACAGCAGAGTATTAAAAAATGTAAGCTAGCACGATTTTACATAATAAGTCGTTATTTAGTATACATTAACATATAAATTATTTCTTTCATATAATCTAGTTTTTTATATTTATTGTTCTCTATTTTGCTATTTGTATATAAATTTACTTTTACCATTGTTCTATAAATTTTTTCCATAAAACCCTAAAAGTCTAATGCGTGTCGATACAGGACTTTGAACATGTTCCAGAATTTCCATCTTCAACGTTTTAGTTGTTAAAAGGTAAGAAAAAAAAAGACAAAAATTTTGTTTAAACTACGTATTTAAATATATGTATTTGTTATATATACACTAGAGTGCTCCAAGATTGTATGGACGAAAAAAAATGCCAAGGCATAGGCCGTTCCACCCCTAGAATTGTTCAATATATTGTATGTATACGTTATGTAAAAATACCTTTTATTTTCAGTTATTAATTTTTTCATATTTTTATTCCCTATTATATCATCAATAAATTCCAATGTTATGATCAAAAAACTCTGAAATTCTTTAAACAAAATTTTTAAAAATATTAAAATGGAGATGTGATATTGCCGTTAAAAAATATTTTTTTTTTTTGTCATACCTGTAAATAGGTTAACGGTATCCTACGAAGACAACAACACATATGTATATGTACTAGTAAATAAAAGAATGTTTTAAATAAAAATTAGTTCTTATTGGAATATTTTCCAAATAATTTTAAATTTTGTTCTACATTTCTTGTTAAAGTGGTCTGAGATACGTTTAAGGCCTGAGGAAATTTTAATAACTTTAACATTTTTTTAACCAAATTTTTTCTTTTATATCTCATTAGGAAGATAAAAGCGCAAAAGTGATTATTTAATGGCAAAATTATTAACAAAAACTAAAAATAGTTTATTTTCCACCCTTGTAAATAAAAGCAACTAATATTTTACACAACGTGTATCTACAATTCATGGAACAATTCTAGGGGGGACGGTCAAAATTCGAAAGTTCATTTTTTTGAAGCACTCAATATACACATATTGCAATTTTTCTTTCTTTTATACATATACATATGTATGTATGTAACTATGTAGTGTGAGTATATAAATGTAGTGAAAAATATATTTGACGGTATGTTTAAAATTATATAAAAATAAAATACAAACTATATTCCTTTTCGGAAATTGTAAGCACTTTTAGGATGCCGCAAGTTTAATTATTCTTAATATAAATAATAGTTTTTTTTTTTTATTATGCAAGACAAATAGCAAAAGCATAGCCCCTTTAATTTTAAAGCAAATTTAAGGATACTATAGTAAAAATTATTTTTGCATCTTTTTATAAAAAATTGCATTCAGACTTTTTTTAATCTAAAATTTAACGGATTTTATTATTTTTATTTTCTCCCCCTGTAAACTTACAAAAAATCGAGTTACGTCGTTTTTATAATAAGCAACCGATTAAGTATAGTTCTATTTAGGCATTTTTCTTAAATATATTTTAATGATATTTTAACCCACGTATTATTGTCAAGGAATACAAATATATGTACATACATACATACATAAGTATGTATTTTCAAAGTTCCATAGTTTCTTTGAAATTGACTTCAAATCTAATGTTTTAGAATGTTTTAGTAGATATATCTATTTCCCATTTGATTTTTAAATATTAAAATTTCTTAGTGTCCCTACTGGGTTCATATTGCTGAAAATTTCCCTATAACTTAAAGACAAAATATAACGGCTGGAGAAATTAAAGTAATTTTAATATATAAATATTTTATTCATTAGTCATTAATTGATCTAGTCTGATTCGAGATCTGTAAAAGTAATTTCATTTTAAGTAAATATATCTGTGAATTAAGTAAGAACAATAGATAAACAATTTGGTAAAAATCTAAGAACTATATCAATGAGGACGCGATAGTTGATATCTGAAACTCGGATTTTTCCCGCGAAATGTAATTACAAATTTTTTGTTATGTCATTAAAGACCAACATTTTAAGAAAAACTAAATCGTTCCGTCAAACTTTTGTATACAGTCTTGGTAATGGCGGCACAAATCTGTTTTCAGATTAACTGAACCTAGTTTAACGGAGATCCCAAAAACCCAGTCATATTATGTATTTTGATTACGTTCCTTCATTCAGTTACGCATCAATTGAAAAAAACTAATAAAAAGTTGCAGTTTTGCTATGATAAATAAATAAAATATACCAAAATAAAATGAACTAATGAGATTCATCTATGACGTGCTAAATTCCCAAATTTTATTTTTGATAATAACACTAAAATTTATTGTTGAGGGAAAGCTAGTTTCTATGTGCATTTCGCTGGTTGTTAAGGGCAGCTCGTCAGGAAACTTTTTCCAAAGACTTTAGAAAAGCTAAAAATATACTAATAAGACTATAAAGTGAATAAGAATTTTAAGCGCTCAAGTCTTACAGCCATACCTAAATAAGAGCGGAACGCGTTATCTAGCTGTCAAAAATCCTCTTGCCCATACAATTTGTATGAAGCATCCATAAATAGCGCGGCGTCAACGCTTTGCAATTGGAAAATCCGATTTTTACAGCGCGTTAAAATAAGCAGGGTTGATATATTTGTTGCTTTGATAACCCTGTTTTTAAATTTTGATTATAAATAATGGCAAATTAGCTATTTTTTGGTCAAACTAGCGGTTTTTATTCCATTTCTGATTTCTTTTATGAGGGTATTAGTAAGCACGAATGATAACAGTACTGTTTGTAACACAACGCTGACGCTCTTGTTTAATACATACATGTCGTGTGTTACCTTTAAAACATGGCATCTGTAAAAGTCAGATGCAAAGTCATCTGACAAAATTTCTATTATAGCGTGCTCTATTTACTTCTGACAAACCATCTCACATCAGATGTGTCAGAAATCTATGCCGGGGAAAAACCGACAGCGGCGATGCACTATTGACGGAATCATTAGACGGCTAAAATTAATATTTGACAATACCGATGTATGTATGATAATTTCACCATTGAATATAAATTATGGTCATATATATATAAAACAAACGTTTTATTATAATATCCTAAATTTGTTTCTTCGAATTTAAAGAAAAAAATGTTAAGATGTCTGAACTCTTTTACGGCGCAAATACAAATTTTTGTGGCGGCAGCACGGTATATTGAAACCGAGAACTATTTTGGGTTCTGCAATAACTACAGAGAAAAAATCGGAGACAATGTCAGAAGCAAATTACATGTACGTTTGTGACCAAATATTATAAACCTTAAGTAAAACTGCAATTTTGACAGACATGCACAATTACATGTGTCTTAAAAAGTTGACAAGTCAGATGTAAAAAACATGTCGTGTACATGCACCTTTAGGTATGACATATCAGGGGTCTGTACACGGTCACAATCATAGCTGCCAGATTTGACGATTTATCGTAATTTTAACGATTTTTAGGTACAAAATTTATACCCTACATTTTACGATTTTTTAAATGACAAATTTTGTTCAAATTTTCAAATGTTTTTAATATAATTTCACATGTTATTTTATCTTCATACAGCCATTTTATAACCACTCTCTTTCTCTTTCGCTATGAAACTTTTCTTGCAGAAAGTCTGAGTTTATTCTTTAAGGCTAGTTTACACGGTAATACAATGTGTTACGACATGTCAAAAAATGATGTAGAAAGAGAAAAATCTTATCATGTAAAAGCAAAATGCATTGAGTAAGAGAGAATACGGATACAAAATTTGACAAACGGTCGGTAAATGGTTATTTTCTAAACCATTTTAGAAACTTATGTATTCTCATCACACCAGAGTCGCATTTTTACAGAGTATATTGAAGGTGGTAACATTTTTATAAAATTACAAAAACAAGCAGAATCAACTCAGGAAATGTTCATGTTGTTTTTGTAAATATTGTAAAACTGCAGCCATCTGCTTTTTTGCTATTAACTCACTTTGCTTTTATTTTACTTAAACCAACCGTGTAAACATGAAAAATACTTACCAACAGATTTTTATTTTTTTATTTTAAACACGGAGAGAATTTCATAATATTTTGATTCCACAAAGTCGTAATGCATAGTATTACCATGTAAACTAGCCTTTAGCAGCATTTTCGGCGTGTAAAATAGGTGTTTGGTATTTCTTGGTTTTAGTTTATTTTCTTACTTTTCTTATAAATGCTAATACTTAAAATACATAAAATGTCTTGTTGTGTTACTTCAATAAAAGGATTCTAAACGAAAATTTTAGAATTTTATTAGCAACGGGAACTTAAAATAACAATTAATTTTTAAAACCAGCGTTCCGAAAAATTCATATATGATCGTTCATATTTAACCATTCATGAATTTTTTCATGAATGAGGAATTTAAAACGTGTAATTTTTTTCACAACCAAAAAAATTGACAATTCATTCATGAGCGTGAGGAAAAATAAATGTTTGCCTTTCTTCAGTCATGAAGAATGAGGAAACAAAAAATTTTATTAGCAACGGGAACTTAAAATAACAATTAATTTTTAAAACCAGCGTTCCGAAAAATTCATATATGATCGTTCATATTTAACCATTCATGAATTTTTTCATGAATGAGGAATTTAAAACGTGTAATTTTTTTCACAACCAAAAAAATTGACAATTCATTCATGAGCGTGAGGAAAAATAAATGTTTGCCTTTCTTCAGTCATGAAGAATGAGGAAACAAAAAATTTTCTTAACGCTCCTCACCAGTAATGTTGTTGTTGCTCGACAGTTTGCATGACCACAGCACGAAATGCCTTTGTGTGTATTTTATTTTTGTTAAAGGCAACGAGACAAAGTGTGTGTTGAATTTTTTGTAGGCAAATATTATTTAAAAAAAAAAACTAAAAGAACTGCACATATCGTCATCTTAAATGCAGAATAATATAACATTACAGCTTTCATGAGAAGCAAAAAACGTTGTAAAATGGAGATTAATTGAGATATAAAAACAATTTTAAATATTTAGAATAAAAATGCGATAACCGATTTTTTTTTTTTTTTGATAAAAAAATATTATTTTTACTGTTATTTATTAAGTTATGTGTGTTACGTTATTTTAATTTGTAATTCTCTGAAGCAAAAGGACGAATCATCAACGAAAGTATAATAGTATTAAGTTAAACAATCATTTAAAACATTAAATAATTAAATATTTCTGTTAAATTACAGGTATAATAGAATATAAAGATAATGTACATGGTAATAAATGCAATACTGCGTTTAAACAATAAATTTAAATATGGTTAAATGCACATATAAAAATGATAATCACACAATTAATATGTAGCATCATTAGGATTGCGTTGACATGGTGAAATAAGTTTGCTTTTCTGATGCAGTGCAGGCAGTACTGCATTTGAGAACGTAGAGATGTTATATTATTAGAGATATTATTATGACATATTATTTATAGTTTTTTATTTCTAATTAGAAGTGGATTAAGCTAAAAAATGTACTTCGTTAAATTTAAATATAAATTGATTTTAAAAATTCAACTTTTCCATTATAACTAACGTGTATTTTGATCTTCTTATAATGAATTTTCTCAATTGAATTTTTCTTTATAATAAACAAGTTTTGTAAAAAATTTGATTCATATACATATATATGCATATTTGTCTCCATATAAGGAATTATTTCAAAAAAAATAAAAATTTTAATTAGTTAATTTCTGAAAAATGTAAATAAGAAGAATGAAAGAGTTTTTCAATTAAAAGTAGTATTGATAGCAGCCCGCGTATGCAGTGAACGAAAATGATGTACAAAGAAGCACTTATCCTAAAAAAAATAAGATGTAGAAATAATTCACTGACACATAAAACAGCACTTGCGGCATATTGTGCGGAAAGAAATCATATACCCAAACTAGACGATGTACAAATATGTATTACAAGCAGAAGAGAGTTACATTAAACGGCTGACACTAGAAATGCTACATATAATAAACATAAGACAAGATAAGAGAATTAACTTTAAGAGCGATGTAGATAACGTAGCACAGAGCTTTACAGCCGTACCTAAACAAGAGCGGAAGGCGGAACGTTTTTTCAGCGTAGCTTTTACGTTGATATGCCATACCTAAATAAGAGCGTCAGCGTTGTGCCATAAACAGTAGTGTTAACTTTCGTGCCGACTAAAACCCTCATAAAAGACATAAGAAATTGAATTAAAACCGCTAGTTTGACCTAAAAATAGCTAATTTACCATTATTTATTATCAAACAATTAAAACAGGGTTGTCAAAACAACAAATATAGCAGCCCTGTTTATTTTAACGCGCTGTCAAAATCGGATTTTCCAATTGAAAAGCGTTGACGCCGCGCTATTTAGGGATGCTTCATACAAATTGTATGGGCATGAGGATTTTTGACAGCTAGAAAACGCGTTCCGCTCTTGTTTAGGTATGGCTGTTAGGCATATTATAAATAAAAAGAGACAGGATCAACAGTGCAATCTAACACGTGAACGAGAATAGTCGTTTTATGTTTAATAATTGTTACTCGTATTTTATAGTGAGTTTGTTTTCTTTTTGTTAATATGTACTGTTATATAATTTTCTGTACAATAGTTATTAGTGTTACAGGGTTTCTCAAAAATTTATGTTTCTGTTTTTAAGTATTTTTAAGATTCCTGAAGATGCCATCCAAAGGATGGAGAAATATTGAAGGCAAAAAAGAATAATAAAGATTAAAACATTTTTTAAAAAACAACTGTGGCCTCGAGCTTATCAATTGATAAAGTATTGAATAATACTTTCTTATCAAAAAAAATCGGTTATCGCATTTTTATTCTAAATATTTAATATTACTCTAATATCTCATATAATTTCCATTTTACAACGTTTTCGCTTCTCATGTAAACTTATGAAATTTGATGTTACAATATTCTGCATTTAAGATGACGATATGTGCAGTTCTCTTAGTTTTTTTATTTCAATAATATTTGCCTACAAAAAAAAAACACACATTTTGGTTCACCAGTCAAGAAATAATTTTACAAAAAAAAATACACACAGACTAAACGTGCTACCCGGCGGGGAAAATTTTAAGCGAATCACTTTTTTGGCCTTTAAGAATGTTTACAATTGAATTTTTAGTACACTTTTACTTATTCCAATCTGCCTTTTTTGTAAAGGTCTTTTAGAAAGGTTTTTATTTAATATTTTACAAATTCATATATTCTATTCTAAGATAAGGCCTGTCGCAATCGTTTTATTAGTAGTTATGTTGGAACGTGTTGCAAGTTTAGTTATTAATTTACTCACTTCGTATTATCAGCCACAACAATTAAACTTGGATAAAGCTTTATTCTTAAATCTTTTTGGAAGCCCTTCCAGAAGTGTTTAAAATATATGCAAAAGTGCAAGGTGTTGGTCTCCAATGACACACCTTGTTAATTTGTAATAAAGTTGGAATGCGGTTGGGAGATCTTGTGTCTGCAAAAAGGCCTTCTATAAGGCCTCTTTACTACTTGATTTTCACGCTGGAAATGTTTGGGCAAATCGCATTTTTTTCCTTATGTAGAATTTTAACGTAAATTTTTTCAAATTTTTCATATCTGAAAAATCACATATGAATTTTTTGTTTTTGCTCACTCCTCATGAGCGAGGAAATTCAAAATATTTTTTTTCCTCACCATCATGAGGATGAATTTGCAGAAAAAATTTTAAATTTTCACGCTCGCTCATGAATGAAGAATGAGCGAGCGTTTCGGTACTCTGTTAATTAAAAGTTTGTGGTTTTTTACAATCACGATTTTTGTGACGATTAAGCTTAGCCAATAAATTTTACGATTTTCGACCAATTTTAACTGGCAGCTATGGTCACAATGCTTGTCATGCCGGCGAATTCGAATTCTGGACGTAATATTCGCCGTCATACCTAAATTTTTTGATTTGCCACCCAAAAACCGTCGATGTCACACATACAACCACATTTTCACTAATACTACCATAGCGCTTGATGAGAAGTGCTTGACCGTGTACAGGCCCCTTTAAAGCTACGTGGAAGAAAATATTCCGCCTTCCGCTCTTGTTTAGCTACGGCTGTTACTTGTAACAATATAAAAGCTTCAACAAAGCAACAACAATAAATGCGATCAGAGTTGCATTTTCTTGTAAAGTAGCTGTGTCATTTGAGCTTGCATCTGTTTTGTGAGATAGTGTGGCATTGACAGCAGATTTTGAGCGCTGCAGGGAGCCGAACCCCAGTGCTGGAGGCACTCACCAGTTATTTTCAAGGCGCTTTATTATCTTTATTTTAATTAGAAGCTTTTCAGAAATATTTATACGGCAATTAAGAATAGTTTTGAAATTTCGTGAGACGAAAAAGGATCCTTACAGTTAGATACAATTTCTCTTGGGACTTGGCCCATCTAAATTCTTTATATGCTCTTTGTGAATCCTTCTTCCACTCCTTGTCAGAACTGTAACCCTATTATTCTTCTCGACTATTTCTTTCTTATAAATATATACATATATCCTATCGCCCGTCCTATACCTTTTCGGACTTTGTCTTTTTTCATTTATCTTTGCGTTACGAACTGCCATGCTTCCCTTTAGTAAATGTCTCAAATCTTTGTTCACCTTATCTTGTTCAGATAGCTGCCTTTCATAGTGAGTCCCTATAAATCTATTAAAAAAATAAGTTACAGGGTTTTTCTTTGTAACTGAGTGAATGGTGTTATTATACCTGTCGACACAGATCTCGACTAGTTCTTTTACTGATAAATCTGGATATTCGACTCTGAGACATCTATAGGTTTCAATAATTGTGGAGTACAGTCTCTCAACTTGGCGGTTCACCTCGCTTCTTTGGGTGGGCGTGAGGTACAGCTTGATTCCCAAGGATCTAATAAAGGTTTCAATCAAAGGGCTAAGAAAACTGTGTTCATTATCGATGACAAGAATTTTGGGTACTGTGAAATAATACAGGACTTTAACAATTTTCTTTCTAACGGACTAATGACCTATTCTTAATATTAAAAAACTTTACAAATTTAGTAAACTTATCAATACATGTGATGAACTTCTGCCCCTGGATTTCCATAATGTCCATATGAAGAATTTCAGATGGGTATCTGTTGTCAGGAGTTCCTTCGTGATGTATTTGTGGAGGCATCCTATCATACTTACATCTATTACAAACATCACAACTGGCAAAGTATTTTCTGATACTAGCGTGCATATGCGGGAAGTAGAATTGTTCTAAAATTTTTTCCCTATTTTCTCTAGAAATGCGATGCGCTCTTCTGTGCTTTGCTTCGATTATTTCGAATCGTCGCTCTTTTGAGGTAATGTCTGTCACCAATTTTTGTGTAATCCCAATCTTGTACCTAGAGAAATTATTAATATAAATTTCCTACATGATTCCTAACAGACCATCCGGTATCTTAATCTCATTTACAAAATTAGGTCGCAGCTTTTCTTTTAGCATGGAGACGAGTGCATCTTCCGACCAGTTCTTTGAGGATATAAAACGTCTCGTATACCCACGGTGTGGTTCCTCGAGTACCGCCATTTCCATGCCGATTTTTACTATAATCTAATTTTTAAAGACATTGATTGGGACTTCTACATGGGGTATCAAGTCAGATGAGTCTCGGTCAGCGCTATGAACCGTTGCGCCTGATGAGATTTCGTCGTCGTCCCGTGCTTCCGAGACCGTTACGGTGTCATCTGATTCCATAGCAATTCCTTCGCTGGCCATGTCAGTAGAAAAGTGATATAAATGGTTTGAAAAGGTCTTCAATCTTGAAAGAGCGTCGGCCACATAGTTTGATTTACCAGGTTTATAAATCAACTCGTGGTTGGACTCTTCTATACGCGCCTTCCATCTCTTTAGCTTTGCACTAAAATTTATATTCCCAAGGGCGAATGTCAAAGGTTGGTGGCCCCGTATAGGTAATTTCTGAGATTATCTATGGCCCATACGATAGCAAATATTTCCTTCTCGTTTGTCGCGTAATTTTCTTCGATTTTGTTAAGCGATCGAGAAATGTACGCAATGGGTTTATTCTTTCCAATTTCGCCTTGAGAAAGTACAGCACCTAATGCCGTATTTGAGGCGTCCGTTGTAAGATTAAATGGCTTTTCGAAGTCTGGAAAATACAGAAGTTCTGCTGTTGTCCGCAAGGATTTAAACGAATTGAATGCTTTCAGACACTCGTCACTCAGAGTAATCAGAACTTTCCTCGACTGACTAGCTTTGACCTGAGAGTGTTCTCCTCTGGTGAGGAGATGAGGAGATCGCCTGTAGTATGAGGTCATTCCTAAGAAGCTTTTTAACTCTTTGAGATTTGTGGGCGGTAGTAAGTTTTCTATGGATTTGACCTTATTAGGATCTGGTTTGTTTCCCTCGGACCCAATGATATACCCGAGAAACTCAACCTCGGTTTTCATAAAGTGCGTTTTGTCAAGATTAACCTTTAAATTAGCCTCACGAAGTTTTGCGAATATTGTGTCGATGTTTCTTAACTGATCCTCGACATTTTTCCCAATGACGATGATATCGTCGATGTATACATAGCAGATTTTTCCTATGTACTCCCGAAGTACGTCATCGATCATCCTTTGAAATATTGCAGGAGCATTCTTCAAACCAAAAGGCAATCTCCAATATTCAAACTTACCATTGGCCGTTGAGAACGCAGTTTTCGGAATGTCCTTCGGCTATTTGGTGGAATCCCGATGTAAGATCAATTGTAGTGAAATATTTTGCATTTTCTAAGCTAACCAATGTGGAAGTAATATCGGGTATGGGGTAAGTATCAGAAATGGTTATAGAATTTATGCGCTTGAAATCAACTACCATTCGGTACTGCTTTCCCCATTGGGGCTTGGTTTCTTAAGAACCACCCAAATAGAAGAGTTGTACGGGCTCTTTGAAGGTCTTATGACTCCTGCGAAGAGCAATTCTTTTACCTGGTTATCTACCTCCTTCCTCATACAGACCGGGTACGGATAACTTTTCGTATAAATTGGTTCATCGGTACTTGTTTTGATTTCTGCCAGGACATTCGTAAAGGCAAGTTCACTGCCATCTAGTGGTCCGAATAGTGATTGGTATTTCTCTATCAGACCTTCTATTTTCATCCTTACTTCCGGCAAATATTCATTGTTCAGAATATAATTCAATTCACTACTTAGTTGCTCCTTAAGTGGGATTTGGGTGTGGTTAGTTTTTTAAGCCACCAGGAATGCCAGATTAGCAAAGGAGGGTTAGGGGTTATACGTTTTTTTAATGATTGAGTTATGTTCACGTTACTGGAGGGTTCCGTGGAAATCGCAGAAGCGTTACTTATATTCTGATTGTTTATTATGTTTGTGGAGGGTCCCTTGGGAATCACAGAAACAATATATTTTTTTATTAATTTATTCATTTATTAATGACGTGCTAAACTTCCAATTTTTATTTATGATTAAAAAACTGAAATTTATTGTTGTGGGAAAGCAACCAGCGAAATGCGCATAGAAACTAGCTTTCCCACAACAATAAATTTCAGTTTTTTAATCATAAATAAAGATTGGGAGTTTAGCACGACATTAATAAATGAATAATAAATTTTGGGTGGCATGTCATAACGTCCAGCGTCATAGTGTCATAACGTCCATCAAAGAAATGTCGTAGCGTCCGCGGACGTTATGACACTGCTAGGTGTCATAATGTCCACAACAAGCAAGAATGTAAACAAATTTGGGATCACAGCCGGGCGCAAGGATTTTCTTCTCTATGGTATAACAAATTCCGGCTTCGCAAACTAAAGCTTCTCTGCACAACCGGCCTTCGGCCGGGCGCAAGGATTTTCTCCTCTATGGTATAACAAACACCGGCTTCGCTAAGTAAAGCTTCTAATATCTGCCTTGTTTCCGAACGAAAGCCGACTATGCAGAGAAGCTTTAGTTAGCGAAGCCGGTGTTTGTTATACCATGGAGGAGAAAATCCTTGCGCCCGGCCGTAGGCCGGCTGTGCAGAGAAGCTTTAGTTAGCGAAGCCGGTATTTGTTATACCATAGAGGAGAAAATCCTTGCGCCCAAAAGTGTCTTCGTTATATATTTAATATAAACACCCAGAGAAAAAGCAGCAAAACCATTTAAAAATTTTTTTTTTACCATATTATGTTTCATTTAACCAAATCATTGTCACCGACAACCATATTATGGTTAAATTAGTTTCTTTAAAAATAGTTTTGTTGGTTGGGACCATAATGAAACATGTTTTTCTCTGGGTGTATGCAGATCATTTTTTTGTATTTAACTTCTTTAGTAATTATGGACCTAATGACACTTTTGAAAGTGTCATAATGTCCATTTGCAGTGTCCATGGACACTATGACACTTTTTGGAGTGTCGTAACGTCCATGGACACTATGACACTGGACGTTATGACATGCCACATAAATTTTGCATAATCGAAAATAAATTTTTATTTATTTTTTGATATTTTTTATACAGTTATTTTATTACACAGGACACCTACACTTTTAAGCAGGGTCCCTACTCGGGCGCCAGTTAAAGAATTTTATATCACGCGAGTCAAAAAATTAATAAGGCGCTATCTACTGCATCTAATAAAACGACGTAAGGTTTTTATCAGCTTTTGTTTTATTTAATCAAAAGGATTCTAAATTTAAATCTATTTCAAATAACACAATTTATTTCGTTATCAGGATTAAGCAATTAAATAGTTAAACTTCAACGCGTATTCAGACCGCCGGGTTCGATGTCGTAGCCAATACTGCCCGTTGTTAGCCAACCCAGTTGGCTTTACAGCTGCGATCGGCAACCTATACATTTTGAGGTTGTATGCATTTAACATATGTTGTTGTTAATGTTTTTTAATTCTCTAAAATGTGTGTGCACAAGTACGTAACAAAAGAGAATAAAATAGAGAAGAGAAAACGCGGCGCCCTTATTTTGCCGATCATAGCTTTAAGGCCTCATTACTCTTTACGTAAATGTTGCGGATACGTAAACGTTGCGGTCGACTTCAATGGTGAATACGTAAACGTATCATATGTTCTTAAGGCCTCGTTACTCTTACGTAAACGTATACGTTGATGATCAGCTGTTCCGTTTTCATTACCAAGTCTATGTATAAATAGGTACTCTTACGTAAACGTAACGTTGCGTTGCGGACGAACCTGATAAAATTAAAATTTCTCTCCGTTTTTACGTATCCGCTCTCAAGAATTTTATTTTTGTTTTCAAGCAGTGTTGTCAACAAAACGTATTAGCCGGCGGTTTACTTTTAGATTTTATTAATAAGATTCTCTTTTTAAAATATAAATTTAAAGAATATAAACATTACATACATACATACATATACATATATAAATAAATATAAATATACATATGTATATTAGTTAATTTGTTTTTGATTAAACTTGGTAAGAAGATAGAATGTTACAGCGAGATTACTATAGGCTATATTTTCCGGAATTTTGGAGCAGGGAGGAATAAAATGGTTAAAAATTAGCAAAAACCGATTTTTTGGAAATAACCCTACAATCATAAATCTAAATTTTTTTCGTACGAATTCCTAATCGGAAAATCGGCATTAAAAAGGCAAATTTCAGGTCAATTTTGATCAATTTTAACTACAAAATTTTAAAAGTAAATTAATTTTTTTTGCTTAAATTTTAACTTAAAGGGACAAAACAGGGTAAAACTTTGTTTTAAATATTTTGGCGATGTTTGAATGAATTTTACATTGTCGCATAAAAGTACATTTTGAAAGTCGTCGCCTTTAAGGTTTACCCCCTTAAAGTGGGTAATATAAGGAATTTTTGGGATATTTTAATTAAGCTCATTTATACTGCAAAATTTTAAAAGTTTACGGCTTATTTCCGATGTGCGAAAGAATTCTTTCGTTCGTACAACTGCATTCGTATAAATTCTAAAGTTTGTTTTTGTTTTAAATGTAGTTGTTCGAAAGAAAGAATTCTTTCAAACATCGGAAATAGGCTATTAATTATTTCATGCTAAAACTATCACTAGGGACATACATACATATATAACAAATACTAAATTGTTTCACATAAAGGTAGCAAAGAAATAAAGTACATTTTAGGGCAAACAGGGTAAAAATTCGTACTCTTAATACTTTTTTGTGAACTCGTTTTTTGCAGTAATTTTGACTGTTTTTCCCCGGGCATCTCCGGAATTTATCACCGTGTATACACATATATAGGCGAGGATTTAGTAGCACTTTTTACTGATACCCATATAAGTGAGGTCAACTTTGTACTTAAAGAGATATTAATAAAGTCTTAAAAAAAACCTAAATAAGAGCGGCAAGCGTTTTTTGTATGTCAAAACTTTTCATTTGCATAAAATTTATACGAAAAAAACCTTTAGATCGCGAATTTGACACCACCCGGCTGGAAAATCCTATTTGACAAATCGCTATGTCGATTTGTCTTATTGAAAATGTATTTGAAATAGAATTTTCATGTTTAAAAAAACGCTTGCCGCCCTTGTTTAGGTAGCTCAGTCATGTCTACACTGCTGTAGTGACCATGTAAGATTAGTACATTAATTAGCATACACTTTACTATTTTGATAAGAAAAATAATAGAGTTTAATAGAGTTAAAATATAAAAGTTTACACTTGGAATTCTGGAAAAAGATCCTCTTCTCTCTATTTTGCACTGAAACAGAATTGCTGATGAGTAAAATCATGTTCGATACCTCTCAGTTCAGTGGCACCCAATTTTCGTACTTTTTTATGAATTATTAAAGATCTCATTTGAGTCACGTCTCTGATTCTAGATTATTTAACTTTTGTAGCAAATTCGGATATATGACATCATATACAATACAAGATAAGCAAAGTAATCTGTTGACAAGCCTCGAGAATTGATATATGTATGTACTACCGAAATGTTTTTAATAGAGTTCTACTTTGGATTATTAAAAAACTTTAATTTTTTATATATAAAAAACGTACGCTCTGATTTATGTTGGTCTGTAAAAGGAGTTAAAACCTTCATTTACAGTCAATGGGAGTGAAAATAGCGCTTATATTTTCCCGATTTTTTGAGACAAGAAATACGTATGTATTATTTTTTTTTTTCAAATAAAACAAACGGAAAATAACTAAAAATGTTAAAAAAATAACAAAAGTTAGTGTTATTTCACAAGACGAATTTTGTGCCGATTTACTGCCCGTTCGCCAATATCGAACGTTAACGTTCGCATAGAAAATTACATTTAAAACAAAAACAATTTTTTAAATTTTGTTTTTGTTTTAAATGTTATTTACTATGCGAACGTTAACGTTCGATATCGGCGAACGGGCAGTTAATTAAGTCCATTTGACGATTTGTTTTGCAAAATTAGCCGATTTTCGACCCATTTTATCTTGCAGCTACATATGTGTTCAACGTCAGTTGAATGGCGTTGCCAATCTCATAAAATATAGCTCTTTATCTAAAAAAGTACCAAAATTAAACGTACTCTTTTTTATTTTATCGAAATTCTGAGTCGATCTAATAATGTCCGTCCGTCAGTCCGGCTGGCTGTCCATGTAAACCTTGTGCGCAAAGTACAGCGTTTTGAGAGCGTTTGATAAAATTTGCTACATAGGTTTTAATTGGCACAAGGACCAAGTCTATTGAAAATGGGGAAAAATCGGTCTATAATTTCACATAGCCGCCACGCATGTGCCCATCCATACACGATGTTATTATGTTGGTATTTAAATTTAATTTGGTCCAAACTTATTTTTTGGAATCTAAATCGTTTTACCAAGTTTTATTGGTATCGTTGCATATTTACCCAAAGCTTTTAATGTTATAACTTCGTTATAAATGTTGGTAATTGGCGACAATATCCTTTACGATAGCTACTATGTCATGACAGAATATTGTACTGGTAGGTAGAAAATTAGCCATATGTCCCATTTAAGAGCCCCTCCCTAAAATCACTTAAAGCCAAACAAATCTCATATACCTTCATGAAGATATCTAAATAATATTCGGCACAAATAACTTTTAAATATGAGAAGCCCACCTGCTAAGAGAAAAAAATAAAATTCCTAGAAAAACGATTTAAAAATATTTTTGAAAGTGAACTGCCAAGCAATATAGAGTTGTGCAGGAGTATTGAATATTTTATCAGAAATTACGAGTTGCTGATAGAGTTTCGAACGAGATTGATAATGACTAAGGAAAGAACTTCAAAATACCAATAAAATGGCGGCTTTTACAGAATTTTTATATATTTTAACTAAGCGGTGTTTGCACTCATAAATTTTTATTCTTTTTTACCACTAGAGGTGAATGAGGGTATACTAAGTTTGTCATTCCGTGTGAAACTTTTTTATTATACATTTAACACCCCATTAAGTATATATGTATATTCTGGGTCCTTGAGTAATTCTAAGTCGATTTAGCCATGTCCGTCTGCCTGTTGAAAACACGCTCACTTTCGAAAAACGCAAAAGAAAAGAACAAACTTGGTCTTAAATTGCTTGTAGTTATCCTAAGCAGCTTGGGATTGAAATCAAGCAACATCGGTAGAGTAGGATCAGAACTATGAATAATAATGTGGAACCACCACCCTAAAATAATTGATAATTTTGATACCAAAACTGACATAAATGGTGGAATAATGCAAGGAATGATATACAATTTTAAACGAATTCGCTTTATACGACTGCAAATCATACTGTTAAATTTCTAAAACCGTAATCAATAACACTATCATACTAAAATTTGGTACATAACAGTTTTATAGGACCTGAAATCATACTCTATAACTTCTTGAAGATCGGTTCATAACATACCCTATGCCCCCATATAAACCCTACACCTGGAAAACAGCTTAGTACGCCTAAAACGTAATAAATAAAGCTATCATACTAAAATTTGGTACGTCACAGCTTTATAGGATCTGATATCACACTGCCAAATTTCGTGAAGATCGGGCCATAATTTACCCTAGGCCCCATATAAACCCTACTCTCGTAATACAGTTTATTGCGCCTAAAACCAAATAAAATGTATTCTAATGTATTCTAATTTATTTTTTGTAATACCAGAAATCAGTTTTCAGAATTTTGGGATGATTGGTCCACAATTTACCATAGGTACAATACAAATTACCCTCCAAAAAATTAGTTTAGTTCGGCTAAAAATTTTACGAATCATGATATTTTTCTCAAGCCAGTTCAGTTCTAATAAGAAACGCATAAAACTTTCTTATTGTCGGTCAATTATTTAATATAGGTCTAAACCGCAACCAATTTTAATGCTGACGTTCGTTTTTGTGAAGCTTAGTTAATAATATATATGTATTTATAATATGGAGCCCACTTCTATCGGTGGAGGGTATCCAAGATTCGGCACAGCCGAATATACATAGCACTCTAACTTGTTCTTTTTTTATATTAGTTCAACAATGCAAAGTATAAATAAACTGTTATTTTATTACCTGTTTTTGTTAATAAAAAATTGTTTACATACTAACGTAACTGTGGTTTTAATTCTTTAGCTTGAAATACCTTTTAAAAGAATATCCTCAATCACAGTTAATTTTTAAAAAAAATTTCAAAACTGGTTTAAGTTAAAACCAAATGAAGAAACAAGTAAAAGTGCTATATTCGTATTTGTTGAATCTTATATTCCCATCACCTTAATCTTGGAAATACATACAATATTACATATTATTTTTATTTGAATAAACAATATCTGAGTAAAATGTGGCTCTTCTGTCCTATATCAAAAAAAAAAAAAAAAAATATGTTTTAGTAGATCAGTTATGGACTGATTTGGTTTTTTTTCACTACTTGTATTCTAGTTCATAAATTATAACAAAAATTCGAAAAATAAAAGGTTATTTATCGGTTAAAATTAGAGGCAGTCGCCAAAAATTAAAAACTGAAGGGCCAAATAGACGGTGGTCAGATCTTACAATAGGTGCGTTTGAGTACTTTTACAGTAAAATGCAGTAAATGAGAAAACTTAAAACTTTGCTCTCACAAAAAGCTGTTGTCCAAAAAAGTACGCGAACGCAAAATTTGTAAAAATTAGTAAAATAAAGGCAACAGCTGATGACAAATAATTGAAGTGTTGAAAATGTTTACACTTTTGACTACTTAACTCGTTTTCTTATCGGTACTCGATTAAATACTTTTTATAACACGAATATTTTTGGAAAATACAAACAAATTATTTTATGTAATCTTTCATATTTGTTTGTTTTTTATTTTATTTGAATTTGCTAATTTGTGACTGGCTAAATTTGATCAATGGTACACGAATACTTTTTTTTACTTTAAAAACAAGGGCTGTTCTAAGTACCCGAGTACTTGACACTTTTACAACTCCAAAAAATTAATATAACAAAACAAAGTTTCAAAAGTTGGTATTTGCCATATAAATTCTTTACAAACAAGTTAAATTAATTAATATTTATTCATGTTTTGTTTTTATTTTAGTTCTATTTCAACTTTTCTTTTTTTAAACAATTTTTTCACAATTTGTATGCCTTTTGTTTGCTACCTTTTGAAACATATGTTTTTTTGTTTTACTAAATTTTACTGCAAAAATTTCTGCAGTAAAAATTTGTAAGTACTCAGTCAAGAACTGTCACTTTACGCTCTCAATTTGTGTTCTCATTTACTGTATTTTGTGTTCTCGAACGCAGCTAATATTGTAAGCAGGCGTTGCCAATATAAAAATTTGTCTGGCAATGGTGCCATTTTAATGCAATTTAAGCAACGCTGTTTACCAATATTGTAAGATCCAAGTCGAATTCATGTATACGGTGGTGTCGATACAACAAGAAACAACACCAAAAACACATTGTATTTTTTGTTGCTTTCGTTGATCGATATGTCAAAAACACAAGCAACTTTTGACATTTCTCTCTCTAAGTAAGAAAGGTGAATTCGCCTTGGAAAGATCTGATCACCATCTGAACCAAGCTTGAGTGTCAAATACAAAAACGAATTTATAATGCTTTACTCGAAAAAATCACTCGGTCCTACTAAACATAGTGCATAAATACACTTCCATAGAGTCAAATATATTTTTCTAAACGAATTTCTTTTGAAGATGTATGTACATGTTTTATTTGATAAAAACAAAATATAAAAAGTAAATTATATAAAAGAAATTTAAGAATTGGGAAAATGATAATGTAGAATATTAAAATTAAAAACACATTTAATTCAGCATTTTGTACATTAAAACACTTGTTAGTCTTCTTAATTTTTTTTCTTGATTGTAACATCTTTATTTTTAAAACTGTGTACATTATTTATTTTAAATTTTAATAATAAAATATAATAATAAATAAGATATCACACCCAATTGTATTTTAAGTATTTAATTCTCACTCTAATTAAACTTAATTTAAAAAAAATCATATGTTTCTTTAAAAGCAACTTAATTTAAATCACAATTTTTTTAGGAAAATTCAAATTTAAAAATAATATAAATAAATAATAATAAAAAAATGTATTCATAAGTTAATAAACATAATATTGATTATAAATAATAATAATTTTCAATTTAAATCAAAAGGAACTTGTTAAAGCTACAAATGACAGGTGTGTAAAGGATTATCAATCTGAAAGAAAGAAAAAAAAACAAGAATATAATTTAAACAATAAAGTGTTTAATAATTATTTAAAACTGTCTAAAAAATTATTTGTAAAAGTATATTTTGTGTTATTTATTAAAACATAAATACTTACTTATTTTCATTAAAAATGGCCAACAAGTTAATAAACAATTAGACGAAAATAGTTGGGATCCAACATCAAAAAAAGACCACCAAGGCCCACATACCTAAATATGTCTTATGTAAATTAATGGACACATTCAGTGTTGCAAATTCTTCACCACTTAAAATGGATAAATTTTTAGTAAAAAAAAATGATAAATAGAGGCTAAAAGAGATTTCATTACAAAAATGTCATGAATATTAATAAACTTAAACAAATTATTTATTAAATTGAAATTGCACATAAGAGATAGTTTAGTTTGTATAAATACATTTTTAGTAACAATAAAATAAACATAAGAAAAATCTGTTCAGTAAGAAAAGTTCAACTTGAAGTAAATTTGGCTTAAAAATGGCTAATTACTATATTTATTTTTCATGGTAAGAAAGTATAGTCAGTCAAGCCCGACCATATGATACCCTATACCACAGTAAAGAACAAATTTTTCCATGGGCAGTCATGGAGTTTGAGATTCATATAGAAGATCTTTGTGCCGATTATTATTTAGATATCTTCATCTTTGTGGAATTTGTTTGCCTTTTAGTGATTTTTGGAAGGGGGTTTATATGTGACATATGGTTAATTTTGGACCCACCAGCACAACATTTTGTGATGACATAGTAGCTATCGTAAAAGTCATTAATGTCAATACCAACAATTATAAGGAAGTTATGTTATTTAAAACTATTTTCGGGAGCTATGGTCAAATATGGACCGATTCCAATAAAACCTGGTAAGATGATTTTATTTGCAATAAAATTAGTTTGGACCTAATTTAATCTGACCTAAAAACCAACATTATAAGATGGTTTGTGGGCACAAAGACCATATTACGGAAAGAATATTGTTAGGGGGGCTCTGTGAAAGTATGGGCCGCTATTTAATCTTTCAGCTATGGTCAGTGTGGCCAGGTCTAAAAAATATTACAGCTAAATCTGGCATTATATATGGCCAAAGAAATGCTAAAAATGATTTTAAAAAATTCTTAAAATAATGCTGTTAAAAATTTATTACCAGTATGAAATTTTATTCGAAACTAAATACATTAGAGTGACTAATTTTTGAACGAAATTTAAATATGTGGTTATATTTAAGCAAATGGCTAGATTTTGGTAGAGCATGTGATACATATAAATATGAAGCACAGGTAGGTAAGATTAAATACTTAATTTAGGGGGCCTGCAAACCTCTGTTATATGCAAAATTTAAACAATTTATTTCTATGATATACAATTTTTAGTTTATTTTATTTGAAAAGTTGAAGCTTTAAAATAATCATTTTTCCAACAGTTTAGAACAAAAAATTTATTCAAACATTTACACTATTGAATTTTTATCTAAATACAAAGTTAAATTTCCTTGTACTTTTATATCGTAATATCAAAGGGAAAATAATATTTACAATCAATATGATAAGGGCATTTCTAATATGGATTCCCTGAATTTTATATTTTTTTTTAACAAGACAGGTAAGATGTTTCTTAACATAAGAATTATCCATTTTCATACAGAACTTAATTTTGGGTACAACTATTTTTAGTCAAAATTTATTATAATTAAAATTTTTTTTAGTAAAATCAATAAAACTTTTCGTTCAAATTTTTAAAATAAATAATGCCAAAAAAGCTTAAAACATTTTCCAAAAATGCTTAATAAAATGCCAAGTGCTAAATGCAAATTTTGCAGCTAAATAAAAACATTTAATGCTAAATTTAGCTGCAAAAATGCCAAAATGGCAGCACTGACTATGGTACTGAATGTTAAGCGGACAGTTTATTTAAAAAATAATGAATTTAAATAAAAATAATAATAAAAAATATTTTTCTTTTATGCTCCACATTGTATTACAATCAACATTTTAGAAATATTTAAGAATAACGTTCCAAAGCAAGTTGAAAATAAATGCATTTCTCAATTTGAAAATAATATTTATTACCTTTTTATTGAGAATGCTATGATTTTCAAATCATTATCAAAAGGTTGTCGTTTGAGAATAGGTTTGATTTCGAATCATTTTCAATTTGAAATCAAAAATCCGAGTGTGTTCGGTATATATACTAACTTTTACTCGTGACTTCGTTCACATGAAAATTAGAGCAAGTTTTAAAAAAAGGGTTTATAAATATAAAAAAAAATTTGAAAAGGGTTATCTTATAAAAAATTTACGAACATTTTTTGTAGTTTTCTACATCTATAATTTTTATGTTACAATATTTCAATAAACAATATTATTGGAATTATTATTTATTATTATACATTTTGAGCACTCGATACTTAAGGCCTGCAATTGTTGAACTATAAAACATAGGGGCATTTGTGTCACATCATGCAATTGCCAATTTATGTCATGCTGATAATACATGTTTGACGACGACATATGAATACACTGTCAAATAAATTAAATCTAAATCTGTGCATAGTTTTAACAGTGTTTTGCACACATGAAAATGAACATGGCAACAACTGCGACATGTTTTTAATAGTACATTCTATCATTTGTATGGCTAATTAATGCAATAAAACTGCAAATAAATTGAGAAAACTATTTATTACACTGTACGACAAATTTAAGCATTTGGCCTACCCATCCATGATCAAACTGAGCAGATTCTGAAAATATGGCTTAAAAAATATAAGTATCTCTAGGTTTTTCTATATCAATTAATTTCGATTTTTTATGCGCAATTCAATTTTTAATTTGAATCCAGCATTCTATAACTTGGGAAAGTTATGATTACACCCACATCAGTTGAATGAGACGCCAGAATTGTTGCTAAAATACTATTGCTATCAGATGTAATGTGCAAAAAGTGAGCAAAATCGGTGCACGGGTTCAAAGATTATGATGACAATTTCATATATGTATGCCCAAAAACATATGAAATAAAATAAAAATTTAAGAAATATTGTCATAAGCTTTGAACACACATGCTATACATATACAGATTTTCTTAAAACAAATAAAATTAAGATTATCTTCGAAATTTTGGAAAAAATATAGTTTACCAACTCAGCTCCAATAAAAAAAAAGAAGAAGACAATAGCATATGGAAAAAGTCTCGAAAACGCATAGTTATGGGGTTATGTATCTCTGAAGTTCTCATCTATTTATATATATATATATATTCAGGTTCGGACAAAACTAAAGCACGGAGTTCTGCTTAGTACAACATAGCTTTATAAGGCAATTTCCACTTGGCGAAAAAGCTCATCCAAATTTTTACAATTACTGCGATCTATTTTACGATCGACAATTTCCCATAGATATTCTATTGGATTTAAATCAGGAGATTGTGCAGGCCACCCTGCAACATTGATTTTATTACTTATAAACCACTCTTTTACACATTTAGCTGTGTGTTTGGGATCGTTGTCGTGTTGATATCTTCACTTAATAGGCATTTCTGCATGTGGAAGCATAACGTTTTCCAAAATATCTTTATACAACTAGCGATCCCTTATTCCATTTATTTTATGTATTATATCGATACCATGGCCGGAAAAACATTCCCAGACCATAATTTTACCTCCTCCGTGTTTAACAGTGCCTTTGGTATACCTTGGGTTTAGTCGTTGTGCTTCTAGTCTACGTACTAACTGTAATTCATCTGAACCTTTTAAATTCAACTTTGATTCATCAGAGAAGGGAACAGTTTTCCATTGTGTCATTGTCCAGTTGATTTGCTTCTTTGCAAAATTAATCCTTGCCTGTCTAATTTTTCGTGAAATAAAAGGTTTTTTTTGCTGTTTTATAAAGGTTTTAAGCCACCTTATACAGCTCGTCTTCGGATGGATCTGGGCATAATATTTAAGCATAATTGACTTGCAATTGACCTTGCTGATACGAAAGGATCTTTTTTACCATATAAATTATAGCTTGATCTTCCCGTTTGCTGGTTTTTCGGGGTCGACCCCCTTTGTGTAAAGTGGTCACCGAGCCTGAAGAACGAAAACGACTTATAATTCGCGAAATGATGCTATGATGTATACCAAATTTGTGGGCGATACATGTCACAGATTCACCTTTATGGTAATCATTTATTATTTTTTCTTTTATTAGTGTTGAATACTTGTTTCGAGCCATTTTGAGTTAAAAACTTAAAATAATTATACCGCACCTTTGAAAGATAAGTAACAGCTGATAAACTTGCACATGCTTCTCTTAACATTCCAACAATATTCTTATATAACTGTTTTTTTTTCAACTTAACGAAGTTTGCTGTTGGTATTTTGTTACAAAGAAATAATATAGTAATCATTTCAGTTAATGTGCTTTAGTTTTGTCGCGTTAATTCTGGGCTTTTGGCAACCATTTTTTAAAAATAAATGTTCTAACTGAAAACAAAAGCGTTTTTATTATATTTTATAAAAATTTAGTGTATATTCTTTCTTAAACATTAATATTAAATATAAAATCACGGGATTTTAAACTTTAGAATATTTTTTTGTAATAAAAGGAAGTCCGTGCTTTAGTGTTGTCCGACACTATATATATATATATATATATATACATATATGAGACTTTCCACTACATTTCTGAACTTATATGGCCAATATTGATATCATTTGAAAGCTTTTGAATAGATCTTTCTGGATGTACAAAATCATATAAAAATTTATAGCTCTTTGGTTCCCAATACTGTTTTTACAAAATGTTATATAAATTTGTATGTACGTTATTCAAATAAAAGTGTAAAATAAAGTTTAATGATTAACAGCGCTTCGCTAACTAAAGTTTCGCTTCTCTGCATAGCATTTAATATGCTTACTAAAAACTCTTGTATTTTCGCAAAATCATCTCCGCTTCTTAATGAGTTATGAATTTTTAAATAAATTTTGTATATATGAAAACTTCAGAGGTCCAAAACTATGCGTTTCTGAGACTTTTTCCATATACTATGTTCTTCTTATTTTTAATGTGCTTTCACACTATGTAAATTTGTTTTTTGTTTGGAGCTGCGTTGGTAAACTAGATTTAAGCCAAAATTTTTAATAGGAATAAGAAGTTAACTGATGAAAATTTTAATTAAAAACTTTATTTTTTTAAGTTTTTAATTGATTATAGTATTTCTGATATATCTTAGTCATGATTTTAGTATTTTCCAAATAGAGTGAGGAAAAAGTTATACTCAAGTGGTAAAAGGTTCCGCCCACATTTTGTGCGATGTTGTGTATTGAAAACCAAGATGTTTGTACCTTATTTAGAAACTTTGCTCTTTTCATTCTCCAGATATGAAGAATGTTAAAATGTGATTGAATGTGAAGTGCCACGCCCACTTCTCTAGCCGATCCCATTTTTTGTAGAGGTTGTGTATTGATAATCAAGATGTTTGTACCGAATTTGGAAATGTTGCCGTTCTCCAGATATACAAAAAAAGTAATAAAAAAAACAACAAGGGATTAATGTGTAAAGTTGGATGCATTCGTTGTTTTTTGCTGATATCTCAGTCATTTATGGACCGATATGGCTGAATTACAATAGCAAAACTTAAATGAGCATATTTGACATAGATATATACCAACCAAGTCCCAATCATAACTGGAGCCTTCGGCAAACCCATTTCAACAGACGGACGGTCAACCAGATTTTAAATTCTCTTCTCATAAGGATTCAGAACATATCTACTTTATATGGTTTAGGACCAATATTGTGGAAGTTACAAACGGAACGACAAACTTATTATTACCCTTTTACCTTTGGTGAAATGGAGGAAAACATGTACACTGCAATCGGAAGTGAATGGAAACGAAAGTAAAACACAACCTGTGTTCTTTTATCTACAACAAAGAGACACGTTAATTGAAAAGTGAAAAAGTGCCTTGATTTATGGATTGATTGGTCACACTGCGGAAGTCATTTTGCGCCCTGGAACTTTATTGCAAATTTTTACTAATTTGAGGTCGCTGATTTCAAATCTAATCTCCATTTTTCTCTATCAGCGTTGTCGTAGACGACGTCTCGTTGTTGTAATAGATTAAAGAAAAACACAACCTGTGTTCTTTAATCTACAACGAATTAGTCGTTTACGACAATGACAACTGTAATAAGGCTGAATATTTTTTGGCAAGCAATGGATGATTGGCATGACTTTACAAAATAGAGCCGCATTCATAACGAAAATTAAGCATGAAGTTAGCACAAATTTCAATCATAATACACTTACCAAATTCTGGATAACGATTTACTAAACTCTTATTAAGGACTGTCAAACGTTTGCAAACTTGTTAAAAACAGCAGTCTAATGTCAATCAATTTTTTTCTTTTTTTTTAGTTTACTATCTTTTATTTAATTTACTGTCTTTTTTAAAATTTATTTTTTAAAATTTAATGACAAAACCAGCGATGATTAACGCAAACCGTGTTGCATTATTAAGCAATAAATGTGGCATCATTAAAATTCAGAGATTATTCATTAAAAGTTAGCAGACAGATAGAAGTTTGTTGTGAATTAACTCTGTGCTAACAAGCTGCTTAGCTTATTCGGCATTCTAGTTAGCAGCTAGTTGTACGTAGTGTCTGCATATAAAGAGTGAGCAAGAAAAAACTAATACTTGTATTAATTTAAATCAAACTTTAACCGTATAAAAATTTTCAAAAATACGTAAATTTATTGAAATATTGTATAAATTTATTAAACAATCAGGCTTATTACGGTTGTCGTATACGAATGTGTCGTTTTTTTTTGTAATATATTGAAATAAAACACTACTTGTGTTCCTTAATCTACTATAAAAAACGACTAAGTCGTTGACAACAACCGAAATAAGGCTGATTAAAATATGTTTTGGTATATTACTCGATATTTATAAATGTATCCGCTTTTTCCGGATGTGCTCACATCAAAGATCCCATAGTTGCTTCCGTTACCTTTTTGGACGAAGTAGTCCACTTACGCTTAAAATCGAACATCTCCTGGGCTACATTTCCTGTATTCTTTAATTGTTTTTTTTTACAAGAGTTCAATACCTTTCCACAGGCCGAAGTGTTGCATAGTTGGGTGGATTTGCATTCCGTGGTACAAAATTGGCATTGTTGTTTGAATACCACTTAATGGCCTATTTTCCAAAGTATATGTCATGTTGCGAAGTTTATGGGCTCCTCAGCACTTTACACCTCTGCAAGTAAGAATATTACTTGCAAAAACATATCTTCTTCCGACACTTTTACACTCATCTGAAATGTGTACTGGTTGTAACACAAATGATATGAGAAAGCTGACCGTAACATACAACAATATCATCCGTTACATTTTCTCTTTAAAAAGATTTGATCATATATCGCAGCACTCTTGTCGTTTATTTAATATGTCATTTTCAAACTACATATCTTCAATTCAAAAACTTAATATAACTTTACAAAATAATAACGACAAAGGAGCCAAAATATCTTTATGAACGTCTGCAGTTTTCTAGATCGTGTAGAGGGAAAAATTTAATACAATTTCGTCATCGTGACCATGCTTCTGAATGCCAATACTTTATATTAAGCATACGTCTCTGAAATCAACTTCCAAATGATTTGCAAATCACTAGCAACGCTATTAGATTTAGAAAATTACTAAGGGAATATTTTTCGTAATTTTTTTTTTAATGTTTTAAATGTAAACTTTTTTATTTTTATAAACCTTTACTTTATTTATTTTACTCTATTTAAATTTAAATATAATCTATGTAGTTTTTAAAAAAATATTTTTTTTCAATGTATACTTTAACTTGTCTGATTCTAATGTTGTAATTTATAAGATATTGTGTCTTGTTGTATTAGAAAATCAAATAATTAAATACAAATACAAAATGACAAATCGGGCCAGAAATACGAAGGCACTCTGTGCTGTTTGAGAAAGGTAAAAGGAAGGCACTCCGTAATATATATTTCTGTGTTTATCCTGCCTGATCTCTCAAATGATTGGCTCTAAGTTCTTTACGGCACTGCGATCTAGAACTTTATGCGATTTCAGCCCATCACTAGATTTGGCTCTGCGCACAAAAGAATAAGAGCATTTAATTTAAGGAGCTGCTTTTTGAATCGAAGTGTTCGGTGCTCTTTGAAAGTCCATATTGGATTTTTTTGAAAAGTTTTAATTATTTTTTCACCTACTTTTTTTGACTGCCAATTTTTACCGAAATACGAGTTAAAAATAAGTAATTAAGAAAAGATAATATCTGACATATTTTTAAAAGCTAACTTGATTTAAAAAATAATAATTTGTTGGACCAAGGATAGATTTTGGCTGGATTAGTGAGTATAAATTTTTTCTGACTCACTCTTTAAGCGAGCTTATATAAAAGCGTTTCTCGTTTAAAAGGGGAAAACACTTGGAAGTTATGAAATTCTCTCTAATAAATTTTACAAAAACAGCTGTGTTTTGTTAGATATGGAAAGTTAATATTTAAAATAATACAAGTAATAAATTTCATTATATATAAATTTTTTTAATTTCGTAATTTAAGTAATTATTAATTACTACGTTTATACGCACCACTTATTCGCGAATGAATATATTGCAAGTAGAGAAAATTGCCGCATAAACAGTAAATAATTTTTTTTTTGCGAATAGACTACGTATAAATGTAGTATATATAAAGCAACAGAAAAGTTTGATTACAAAATTGTTAACAGATGTGTTTTCTTACTGTCGTCATCTCCATGTAATTTCCTTAATTTAATTATTGGCCATTTTTAATTAAACAGATAGTATTATATTAGAAAAACTTAAAAAGCATGCAAACCAAAATCAACATACATAACAGAAATAACAAAGAACAACTAAAAAAACTACTTTAGAGTTTAATTAATCGGAAAATATTTCAAAAAAGCTGAAAGAATGGTGAAAGACAAATAGTACAGAATTTAACAAAAAAAAAAACCAACCTTTTTTTACTAGTTGTAAACCTTTATTGTTTGTATCATTTGTCTTTGATAATCAATCTTTCTATATTTATATATAACTTTTGTCGGTCTTTGATATTTCATTAAAATCTTTTTTTACATAAAACTATTAGTTACCACAGTAAGATCGGCGATTATTTGATTAGTTTCATTCAATACATTCGACTTAATTTTCAAACACAGAATAATTTATTTGTTTTAGGATTTAAGGTTTGAAATTATATTTTAATAGTCAAAATTTTTAATTTGTTGTTGTTATTGTTTAGTTTTAGAGATTGTTGTATATGTAATTTAGTTTATGGGTTAGACATAGTTTTTATTTTAAATTTAGAACAAATCCACCAAAAAAACAAATAGAACGAGACAAAGAGAACCAAATGATATTATTATAAAAAAGAAGAAAAAATTTAAAAATTGTTTAATATATATTTTTTATTATTTTTTGATGATTGAAAAATCTTTTTATATTAATTCATTAATTTTGAGCACAAAAGCATGCAAAAATATGAATAGAATAAAATAAAATATATATTTTAAATAAATACCTACATAATACGTACATACATATTTACAAGTTTTTGTTTGTTTATTTGTTAATTGTTTACTACATTATTATGTTATATATTAAATAAAAATAAAGGGAATGGCAAAAAGAAATACAAAATAAATAATTTATGAATAAATCAAACACAATATTAATTTAAATTAGTACTTCAAAGTTAGAATGTAGGTGTGACCGATTAGAATCGGGAAATATATTAGATAAAGCGTTTGAAATAAACAAAAAATATACAAATATTTTTTAATTGCAAGCCAATTTTGTTAACAGTTATAGAGTTGAAAACAAACTTTTTAGTGGGTTAAAATAGTATAACGACATTTTTGTTACTTGTTTGGTTCTTATTCAAAATATTTTAATAGTTATTTTGTGTGGTGGTTCTATTTTAAAAATGTGTTATTGTTCATTTTGTTTCTTGTTAAATTAATAAAATATTTTAACACAATAGAGTGACTAGTATAGTTGTAATAGCACAACGTAAGTTTTTTTTTTTGATCATTCAATGTTTTTGTATCTAGCAAAAGTACTACGATTATCTGCCGTAAATAGGATACTTACACGATTAATAGAGTTACGGCGTAGATCACCTGTCCCGCCCGTTACTGAACTGCCACCACCACTTCCGCTACGACTGCGATCAACATCATTGTCATTTATGCAAATATCAGAATCAGAATCCGTGCGTCTTAACGCACCATCCTACAGTACAAGCAAAATAATTAAATATTTAAAATAAACAAGTGGCCAAAAACATAATGAAATATTTGTTAAATATATTTATAAAAAAAATTTCACTTTATTATCATTATTTTTAGGTTCTTGTATTACCTGTGTTAACTGTTCGGTAGTGGTTAAAAGTCGTGCCACAGGATTACAACACACAGGCAAAGTTTCCAATAATGTTGGTCTTGAATGTGTTAACAGCGGTTTCATGTATCTAAAAAAATAATAAAGTTTTTATAATTCTTAGCAATGAATAAATTGATGTAAACAATATCAGCCGTATTCATAACAAAAAGTTAGACATAGTTTGTACACTACGTACAACGAGCGGCTAACTAGAATGCCGATTAAGCTTAGCAGCTTGTTAGCACAGAGTTTATTAATAACAAATTTTATCCGTCTGCTAACTTTTAATAAATCAACTCTGAATATTAATGATGCCACATTAAAATACTCAAAAATGCAACACGTTTTGCATTAATCATCGCTGATTTTGTCATTTCATTTCATTTTTTTTTTATTTTCCCTCTTTATATAAAAATTTTAAATGGTTTTAAATTAAAATATATTTAAAAACGGTCTCTAAACTAAAAAAAACCAGTGTATTAAAACAAAACAAACAAAATTATTCAACATAAAACAGCTGTTTATCACAAGTTGGCAAACGTTTGGCAGCTTGTTGACAAGAGTTTAGCAAATCGTTAGCCAGAGTTTGGTAAGTGTATTATGAATAAACTTTGTGCTAACTTCATGCCAAATTTTCGTTATGAATACGGCTGTATATGTATAAGTAGTTATTGGCAAGTTTGCTATAAACTATATTTTTTTAACCAATTTCACTATAAATTATAAGTACATTGATTGATCTAGAATCAGTCGATCAAAAGACATAAAGCACCCTTCCGAAAATCAATTAAATTTGGTCCAATTTAATTTTATGAGACTATTAATTAGCCTACAGAATTTTGTGATCGGTGCATAATTTACCATAGGTCGGTCTACTTCTCGAAAAACTCTTTAATATTTAGTTTTATATGTCTTGAAATGAACACATGCAATGTTGTACCATAGGTCACATAAAGAACCCAATTTCGGGGTAAATACGTCTACGGCTGTGAAAATAAATGATGTTGTTGTGAATTTACAATATATTCTACATAAACCCGTCTTCCGAAAATCGCTTTTAAGCGCCTAATAATTTAAGGAGGCATTTACATGGTGTCTTTTCAGACATGTCTGTTTGATTCATTCTCTTTTGAACGTGCTTCCAAAAACCTATTGTCTTTTCTCGATGTCTTTCCAAACATGTCTGTATTCATGTCTAATTGTCTAATATCCATATACATACATAAAAATTACAAAAACATAAGAATTCATTAAAAAAAAACATAAAAACTTGTTTCGTGTCTCTAACCCGATCGCCTACAAGCAAAACACACGTGTTTGTTACACATGTCTGAAAAGACACCGTATAAAATCCCTCTAAGACTGGAAATCACACTACCGAGTTATGTGATGATAATTTACATAGGGGCATATTCTCACAATCGGAAAACGCTTAACATTTGCGATTCTGACTTTAAATCGCAGAATAGGTATACTTAAATCATTTTTCATGTTCGAAAAACCCAAACAAAAACTAGTTTTGCTCCAAAACATATCGAAAATTTTTGAAAATCATGAATACAACTCTGAGTTATCCATTATTGATGATTGACAAATTCGAAAAAGTGACATATTTACCAAAATAACCAGACTTTTTAAAAAGGTTAATGCAACTTTCCAGCTGATTTTTTATATTGCAACGTAAAATAATGAAATAATATAATAAAAAGGTAGTAAATTATGTGCTTTTATATACGTCAATGTACGTAATATTTCGTACATATGTATATGTATATCTGTGTATTAAAAACAAACAAGGAAATTCTATGCTAAAAAAAAATTTTTTTGTTCAACACATATTTTGTTTGGCTTTCATGTTTGTTTACAACATAAATGTCACATTAATTATAAAAATTCGAAAACCAAAACGACTTTAACATAATGGAAACACTTTGACAAGTTTTGCTGAAATCAAGTTGTTTTGCTCATAGTGGAAACATAGTATTACCACTTTTCAAAAATACATCACTTATTTTGTACGGAGTTAGTTCATAGTGAATGAAAATTGGGCAATTTACAAAGTGTTCTATTGTGTCATATTGATTACATTTGCAATTTATGACAAATTTTGTTTTATTTTTAATTTTAAAATATAATATGACAATACAACTTTTTGCCTATGGAATTTCATTGTGCTATTTTTCCAGCTGGTTTTTGTTAAGAATTTCAAGTCATTATGTTTATTTAATTATTTATTTATTCGCGTAATAAAAAAATATGCTTTTATATTTTTTATCATTAAATTTTGACGTTTAGCATATAATAATAGAACAGGCTGTTCACAACAGTGCTGTTTCGACTCAAATATTACTTCAGCACTTATTACTTTAGAACAGTGATGCTCATTCAAGCAAACAAGTGTTTAGAAGCCCCACCCCTTTGTTTTTTACACTCGTTACTTTTGTCGCATGTGTGAGAGCAACAAGTGCACATGGACGGTAGCTGTATTGATATTTGCTTAAATACAGTGTGTTTAATAAATAATGATGACATTAATTGTCACACAGCAAAGAATGCACATGTACGGAGCTGTATTGATATTTTGTTGATTAATAGGATGGAATTACAAAAATCACCAACTCTTCAAATGTCCCTAATCGACGGAAGTTTATCACATACATTAAATTCAGTGGGAACTTCCTTATTATAAATTTTATACAACCAAAACAATTTCATGTGATTAAATATTAATAAAAATTGTGCGTTTAGTTTTGCGTGTCACTGTACTTAAAAAATTATCTCGTAATACATATGCAACCTCAAGAAATACGTTTAAACTCAATGGTTATATATTATATGGTACCAAGGACCCTCGAGATAGAGCTTGGAGGGGTTCTGCTATTTTGGTCAAAGCCCGAATCAAACACTACTTAATGTGTGATCATCGTGAAGATTATCTGCAAGCAACGAACATTTGTGTTGAAGAGCTAAATCGAAACTTAGTACTTTCATCTTTATACTCTCCACCTAGATTTTCAATATCAGAAAGCCAATATTATAAATATTTTAAATCATTAGGAACCTGTTTCCTAGCCGCTGGCGATTACAACGCTAAACATACCTTCTGGGGGTCACAGCTCATAACACCAAAGGGCCGTGTTTTGTACAATACAATCTCTAAAATGGATTTAAATGTGGTCGCGAGCGGACAACCAACTTATTGGCCTACTGATCAGCAAAAAATTCCAGACGTCATCGATTTTGGCGTGGTTAAAAACATCCCCGCAGAAACTATTCATGTTGAAGCTTCCTTAGAACTATCTTCCGATCACACACCTACAATTGTAACTTTAATGAACCCAAATAGAATTGTATCTACGTCTGGTTACTTAGCGACGTCAGCCACACAAATAAATTGGTTAAAATATAAAAAATATCTTAGTCCCCATTGCACTAAAAATATTCCGCTTAGTACACCGGAGAACGCAGATCTCGCTATTGTTAATTTTGACAGTTATCTCAAACTAGCTGTTCAACATTCCAGCATAACCTTCAAAAAAACCAAAAACAATAACATATATTCTACAAATGACGAGCGTCTCTTGACTGAAAAAAGGAGAGTTTGAAGAGAGTGACAATTGCACTGATCCCCCCAACTTAAGACTTTATTAAAAGAGTGCACAAAAAGGCTAAGAAAGTTATTGCAGTCTCATAAAACGGCTTCCCTGGAAAAATATCTTAAGGAACTTGGTGCAACTCCACAATCAGACTACTCATTATGGCGTGCAGCTAGAAGTCTCAATAGACCAGTTATATCTTAACCACCATTAAGAAACTTGAATGGAAGTTGGGCAAGAAAAGACATTGAAAAAGTAAATCTGTTTGTTCATAATCTGAAAAATGTATTTACCCTTAATATATCTCACGATAGAGCAGCTATTCCCCTAAGATTCGAGTTTAGAGATATCGAAAAGGCTATTTGTGATTTAAACACCAAGAAGGCACCCGGTATTGATCAGATCAGTAATAAAATGCTTTTGGAGCTACCAAGTATATTAAAGAAAATTATTCTTATTATTTTTAATGCTATTTTACGCCTTTAATACTACCCTCAAGAATGGAAGGTTTCCTTAGAAACCATGATACCAAAACCAGGAAAGGATCACACAAAAGTTGAGTCATACAGACCTATAAGCTTATTATCTAATATTTCAAAGCTATTTGAGAAACTACTAGTGTCAAAATTAACGCCGATTTTTAAAGAAAATAGAGGTATTCCAAACCATCAATTCGGTTTTAGAAGAAAGCATAGCACAATTGAACAAACTCATCGTATAGTTAATGTCATAAGAAAAGCCTTTGAAGAAAAAAAATATTGCTCAGCACTCTTCATCGATGTGTCTCAAGCCTTTGATAAAGTCTGGCATGAAGGTTTACTACTGAAATTGCAGCAAATATTACCAGCAAACATACACAAGCTGTAAGAAAGCTCCTTAGTCGGTCGTCAATTTATTATTAAAGGAGGCGAATATTTAAGTTCTCCACAGCCAATTAACGCTGGAGTCCCACAAGGCAGCATCCTGGGCCCTCTATTATACTAAATTTATACTTCGGACATGCCAACCAACAGCTACACCCATACCTTAACATTTGCGGACGATACAGCTTTTTTAAGCGTACACGCAAACTGTCAAGAAGCATCTCGTTACTTGCAAGACCATATATTTGAACTGGAAAGGTGGTTAAAAAATGGAGGATAAAGATCAATGAGCAAAAATGCGCACATATAACATTCACATTGCGTCGGGAAACATGCCCCCTATTAAAATCAATAATCAAATAATACCCCAACACTCGCATGTAAAAAACCTCGGTATACATCTAGATCGGTGTTTATCTTGGAAATGGCATATAGAAGCTAAATCAACTCAAATGAAACTAAAAGAAATTCAAATTAATTGGCTTATTGGAAGAAATTCTGTTCTTACAACTCTATCTTAAAGCCAATTTGGTGCTACGGTATTAAGTTATGGGGCACTGCCTCGGCTTCTAACATCGAAAAATTCAAAGGCGCCAAAATAAACTTCTTCGAATTACACAGCCGCTCCCTGGTACGTCAAAAACTCAAATATCCACAAGGATCTCAGTGTGCCATTAGTAAAAACTATGGTAACGAAATTTGCAGTAAAATATTTAAAAAGGCTGGAACTGCACCCAAATCCATTAGCTCGAAATATTTTTAATTATGGCGGCCACACTCGCTTAAATATTAGGATAAGATTTGATTAATTATTGTTAGTTCATATTTAATATATGAAGATTCAATAAATAAATACTGAAAAAGAAAAAAAAAATAGATATGCAAAACATTTTTTAACCCCAATGCTTTTGTGAATTGGTTAAAAACATCTAAGTTGACAATTAATAAGAAACATTGTTCGTAAAAGTACAGTAAGTTTCTTTGTAAATGAAATGAATGGCACTATTTCTAAAAGGCAAAAGATAAGGGTAAAGCTCAATTTTTAAAGTGCCCAAAAGTCTTGTCATTTAAAGGGTCATCGACATCATAACTTTTGAGAAATCTAAAAACCATTCTAAGTATAGACGATACCATATATTAATACCCGAATTTCTACATTCAAAAATTTCATTAAAATCAAAATCGTGGCCGGCGTACTAGCCCAATGTGTTGCTTAAGATGGAATTTCAGTAAATGCTTTACAAAAATAAAAAAGGCAAGGGCTTAAATAAAATCTAAAGATTTAGAAATTTAATTAAGTGCTACAACAATATGGATGTTAATAATTCTGTACGCAAAAACAATAAGAATATGTTCAACTTTTTTAAAATAAGTTTTATATTGTTGTTAATGAATGGTCAGATAAATTGAATTTGAAATATCTGAATGCGCATATGTAAGTGTACGCTGTAAAAAAGTGATCTAGTGACTTTGCAACAATCCTGGATTCAGAAGGAATATTAAAATTATGGCCAAAACAGTAACTAAACAGCATAATACGCGTACAATTTCTAAAAATTATTAGCATCGTTGATACAAGGAATTAAAGGAAGGCGAAATGTTGTACTTAATTAGGCTTGCCAGACGGTCTTAATATATAAAAATTTTCAGGGCATATCAATAATAAAGAAAAAATATGTTTTGTCAAGATTTTCTAAAGCTGAACCTAAAAATACTTTATTATTTGGTAAATTTGCTTATAGTTTTCCTTCAACAAATCAGTGTAGAAAGGAAATAAATATGTCATCGGTTTGTTTTATCTATCAAAACTACATTTCCTATACATATTTAACACTTAATAATGCTGATTTGCAACCGAAACCCGTATCAATACTTGTTTGTATTTCCCTCTATACTGAACACTAATAATTGAGATATTCTGACTAATAAAGCTTTATAAGACTTTTTTTTCTTATATTAAAATGTATACTTAATATAAATTTAAGGTCGATATAGGTCAGTTTGGGGTCATTAAACAGTTCTGAATTTGTGTACAACAATAGATAAAGGGTGTTTTTTTATAGAGGTATACAAGTTTAGTAAGTTAAAAGAATCGTTACAAGAAGCACTGGAATTACTTACAGATAACTCCTGCTGTTTTAAGTTAATTTTGTCATGAATTTTATTTACGTTTTTTTCTGTATTTGGTGCTTGGGCTGCCCTTTTTTGCAATTTAGTTGGATGATCTCGAACTACTCCTCCAATACGCATCTTTCGCGCCCTCGCATCTCACTCAAAAACTCCTGTTCTTCTTTGGGTACCTTATATTGCCTTGGACATCAAAAAAAGCTCAATTTGGTTACATCTACAGGAACAAATATGAAACAAAACTCTGCTACGTCGGAGAAAATTTTCTTTCTAATAAACGGACATTTTTTTCAACGACTTTATGAGATTTTTGTAATTTATATGACAACCGTTTATTACTTGTATGACTATTGTATTAGACACTGTAGAAAGAGACGATTTTTTCCAAACGCATTCTATCCTTTGAGCTACAAGTTTTGCAATATCTAAAAACGATGATTCTTTGGTAGTATTCCTTGTTATTTTTAGTTGCTCCCTATTCCAATCATAGTATTTCGTAACATATTCGTAAGTTGGTAAAACATTATCATTAATATCTTCTACATTTTCGAATCTCGTGCAGAAATAATGTTGGCTTCTGGTTTCCATAATAACGGTTACAAGTTAAAACAGTTCAAATAAAATAAAAATAAACACAACTTCCCTGTCCGTGTAGTAAACTCAAACTGATCTTTTTATTGTGCATTATTTAATATGTATTCTATCAAAAATATTTCCTGGAAGAATATATATTTTTCAATGAATGAATTGCTTGTGTCTGAATCCTCGAGAACTTAAGAATCGTTAGGATACAGTAATATGCTTTTTTGCAATACAATGCTATTGCTGTTATATAACAAATTTAACAAAAGAAGATTAAGGCGCGGGCTCTTGTACTAAAAATAAATTAATAATATTTTACAGGGGTCTAATGCAGACAAATATACAACATATTTACGCTATTAGAAGTCGTTACGAGAAAAAATTTTTTTTGACCCACCCTAATATGTATATAATGTACATAATTAAGAAATTATCAGCTGTAATTAGAGAGATCGATTATTCGACTTTTTTCAATAACCGGTTTTCGAATATTACGAATAGTTGCTATTTTAAAAACCCCGGTTTTCGGTTAAGTAATTTTTAAATAGCCGGTTAACCGGTTTAATTCGAATACTTAAAAACACAAAAATCAAATAAGTTTTTAAAATAAAACGTTAATTTGAATAAAAACAAAACAATTTGCAAAGGTAAGGAACCAACAAAATACATAGATACGACAAATATTCTACGATAAAATCCAAGAAAAGTGGGACCAGTAAATTGATCAAACTTAATCTACATTTGCAAAAATTTGTTATTGATTTACTTAACTCTATTTATAAGAAGATATTTGTATAATGTAATTTAGAAACTGTTGAATGATATTTGATCTAGACAAACGTTTTGCAAAAGCATATAAATGAGAGGAATTTTATAAAGTTATTGTTTGAAATATTCTCTCAAATTAATTTTGAATGAGTTTTAATTTGTTGGTGGTTAAGTTATCTATATAAATCAGCCATATTTTTCAAAAGTTGCAAACAAGATCTCTTAGCCAGGATTATCTATTTCAAATTAATTTGTTTCAGCATTATAGAAACGAATAGTGAACTGAACATTCTTTTTGTGTAAAATATTTGTCAATTCGTCGACTACAATTTAAAACATTCCATGACATTGTTTGATTTCTTCAATTTTGTTTTTTAGTTCTTGGTGTTTTAATAAATACAACTCGTAGAAATTTTTCCCATATCGTTGATTCCGGCGTAATGTTGTAGTTTTCAGCATGAAGAGATGCTAGAACTACTTAAGAGTTTTTAGTGCCTTAACGGGCATTTCGTCCTCGGCAACACAACGGGTTAATATTTCTCCTAATGATTAATTTTTTGCTGCGTATTTTAATAAAGTATTATTTGTCGTCTCCTTAGTACTACATCGAACGGAGTTAAGTTTCGATTGGATCACAATAATGTCAGGCATGTATACTAATTAAAGGTGAATCATTAGTCGTGACATGGAAGAACCTTTGTATCTTATCATTTTAGGGAACTGCAAGCACCTAACCTTGTCTTTTTAATCGCGTTCGAAAAATATCTAGAGATAACCTTTATATAGAAATATATTTAATATTTAGAATTATTTTGCACAAATTACTATTTACTTTTTAACTGCACACGTTATTGTAGGATTTTGAATAGTTTTTGGTTTTTTTTACAAGAACAAACGCTTTTATAAGCGATTTGTATTTACAATGTTCATAATGTTTTTTTACCTTAGTTACATTTTGTTTTGACATTATTCATGAAAAGTTTAATTTTGGCAAATATTCAATTAGAAAACACTTAAATTACGGGTACATCTACAACAAGAGTATCGAAAATGTATGTATATAAACCAAAATAACCGGTTTATTCCATATTCGAAAAATAGGAATTTTAAAATAACCGACTTGGGCAAAGCTAAAATAACCGGTTAAAACCGGTCGAATAATAACCGATCCCCCTAGCTGTAATTCTAAAAAAAAAATATTTTTATTTTAAAAAAGTAGAATTTAGATATTTTAATTAGGCTTAAGTTCATTGAATTTAATTTTCATTAAATTATTTTTATGAAGACAGGAATTTTACAACATGAAATTAATTAAAATTTTTATTGATAATTTTTCATTCTTGACTGCGCTGAGATTTGAACCCATTCCTGTCTTCATAAAAATAGTTTAATGAAAATTAAATTCAATGAACTTAAGCCTAATTAAAAATATCTAAATTTGGATTAAAAACCATTAACAGTTCAATAAAATAACCACAATACTAATTAAAAGTAGAATTTTCTAAGAAATTAATTTTAGTCGATTAATTGAAAGAAATTGTTCGAGTTATTTGTTATTTAAAATTGGCTATTTTAATTATTCGATCAAATAATGGCGAAAAATTTCTTGGATACTCTAATATTGTCTCTAACTTTTTTGAAATTCTGCTCTTTTGGGGAGTAAACGTGTTGTTAAATCTGTATTTTGGAACTTCTTATTGTCACCACATCAATCTTTTAAACCAATAAACATAGAAATAAAGATTGTTCAGAATTCATAACGTACATATAAAATATATATATGTACTTTTTCGATATTCGTACGTTAAAGCGATGAAATTTGTACCTATTCTTGGAACGCTTATTTACAAAAAGTATCAAAAAGGAGAAATATGGAAAATTAAATTTGATTCTTTTACATATCCTGCAGCATGTAGTAATTTTAACATTTTCTATAATATTTAACTTAGAAACATCAAATTATAGGTGCAGGGTCCTAAATGAATGAAAACATATAAGATGAAAAAATTTGGTACTTTTTTGTTTGGCGATACTTCACGTTTGCCGATATATCGGTATCGGCGATACTTTACTGTCGATACGCCGATACTTTTTTCGTAGTTTTTTTTAACAAACAGTTTAATTTTCAATGATAATTTTTTGCATAACAACTAAGAGCACAAAATCAAACAGAATAACAAATTGTTTTCTTTAATTCTTAAGCTGGATGTCGGTCCACACCCGCGTTTTGTGAGTATGTTTCTTTTTTGATCTTTTTTCGAGACGCATGCTGAAGTAAAAACTAATCCTACTTCATGCTATCGATACGTATATGCGTTTTACGCGTTTTCTGTGTAACTTGTCAATAAAATGTTACACTACTACTTTTTGGACTGATGCATAAACGCATTAAACGCTTGGTTTGGACCTACAGCAGAATTTTCTGCTCATTTTTAATGATTTTTGTGAAATAAAAATCACTTCGCTACAACTTTTGGGTTACTTTGCAGAGACCACAAAGTCCATAAGCAAAGTCACTCCTACATTTTCTGATAACTGAGATCGCAGAATAATTTACTATCCCAAAAATTGGCAATTTACGTAGCATCAGCTCTGAATAAAAGATTTGAGTGTTCAGAGAATAATGAAATCTATTGTTTATCTACAATTCTATACCTTCGATACAAAGCTAGAAAATTTCAAGGACAATATATCGAAAAACGTCTTATTGAGCTACTCAGCATGACTCTACATTCCGAAAGTGTTGAAGCCACGGTCACCCCCACATCTAGTAAAAGTTCTGATAAGTCTACAAGAACTGACCTTTGGAGCGTTTGTGCAAATCTTAAAAGAAAATTTTGAAAATAATGATCCTCTGACGATCCTACGCTGTGGCTTAACTTAAGAAAAAGTCTAGATATACCTTAGATTTTCTTATATTTCTAGAGACGCAGATCTGCTTGTTTACTGACGCAATTAAATGTTATACTCAAATTTTAAGACCACGGCGAAGAAATACTTAAGTTATCAAATGAGTTCAGTCACATCTGAGAGATGATTTTTTACTGCAGGTCTGCTTCAAACGAAGTTGCGAAATTATCTCCGCAAAAGTTGAGAATACTTTATTTTTTAAAAAAAATCTTATTAATATTAACTTTTAATACTTATAATCTCTTACAATGTTTTTTGTTTAAAAAATTAATTACTTTCACCATGAATTGAAATTAATATCGTTGTTTTAAAAATCTTATTTAAATCAATTTTAAATATTAATAATCTCTTACACTGATTTTTGCTTAAAAAATAAATTACTTTACTTGAGTTTTGTTAATTTTAACTTGAATTTAAATTTTATATTCGTATCGGTATCGGCGATATTTATTATTGAGTATCGGAATGGTACCGGCAAAAAGGCGTATCGTTACGTCCCTAATGAGAATCTGTAAGAGGGATCTTTTTGAAACCTTTTTGTTCTGTAACTGATTTTTTTTATACTACTGAACATATAAAATTATACTTAACATTTAGACTTGAGTGAAAGATAACATATGGACCGGATATGGTAAATTCATATGTATATGTACACATACTTATATGTCTGTTTTCTTTTTATGTATTTGCATAAATAGTTATGGTCGAATTTCGACCACTGGGCAAAGACTAGTTATTATAAAGTCGATACTGAACGAATCGAAAATATTTTTTCAAGAATTAGAAATAAGATTGCTTTCGAATCGAACAAGTATTTGCTCGCGACTGCCAGAAATAGTCCCCTGTTTTGTTTTGTAACAAAAAAATCTCGATTTAATGGAGCACATTTGATTTAAGTTACACATATTTTTAAAATTGTAAATATTTTTAAGACTGAGTTCAATATCATATGGTTTTTCTTTTCTTGGACTTTTTAATTTTCCGGGAAAGCGGGATTTATTATTTAAATTTCCCGGGAATTCCCGCTTTATATAAAACTATGAAAAACAAATTTAATTTATTTGAACAAAATAAAAAGTAGAATTCATGAGATCTACTAAATAAGTTTATCAATGCATTAAACGTTTGTAAAAAAATAAAAATTTGAGTTCCTTATATGAAGAGACATTGACATAAAACCATAATAGTTAAACTATTTAAACAACATATTTCTTCAAAAGCAGGATTTTAGAACAAAATAATCATTTACAGTCTCGGTTGACAGCCTAATTCTAATTTAAATCAAGAAGAGTCATGTCAATAAGAAAACAAGTTCCCTTTATAAGGATGTTTGCCTTTATAGTCAAAGGAGCATTATGTAATATCGGGACATTTTCAGTTTTTTCACAACTTACTTCAAAAACTTGTAATTAATTTTTTTTTAAATGATTTTCCTTGAATCGAATGATCGTTTTCTTTACTAATTCCTTCATTCAAAATTTTAGTAAATGTTAATTTTTCACTTTCATTTTCAGAATTGGCACAAACACCGAGCCTATTGAAAATGGGGCAAATCGGTCTATAATTTCGCATAGCCCCCATACAAGCATCATACCAAATTTTATTGGAATCGGTCCATATTTTACCATAGCTCGTTAAAATATATAACTTCCTTATAAAAGTTAGTATTTACATAAAAACTGGCTAGAATGACTTTTACCACAGATCCCATATAAACCCTCTTCCTGAAATCACTTAAAGGCAAACACATTTCATATAGATAAAGATATCTAAATAATATTCGGCACAAAGAACTTTTATATTAATCATAAATTCAATTACATAAATATGTTCTGGCGGGTCCATGATTACCCATAGGTCCCAAATAGGGTAAACTTGGAAAAATTTGTTCTTAAATACTGTGGTGTAGGGTATCATATGGTCGGGATATACTTTCTTACTTGTTCTTCTTTTACTTGTTTCAAAGTTTAGAGCATCAAACATTGTGTTACTAATCAGATTTGAGTTTACATCTATGTCTTGAAATAACTAATTTACAATTTTATCAGCAGTAAAGTTGCCGTAATTAAATAAAAAAAACTCCCGGGAATTCCGCACAAATTAACCGAATTTTCCCCCGCATATTTTTGCCGGGGAGTCCCGTATGAAAAACACTTAAAGCATAGGAGAACAGTGATGTTAACCGTACGGTACTTACCCTTTTTTAGATTTCAAACAAACATTTTCATTCAAAATTTTCCTAAAACAATTAAAATTTAAAAAGTTTATAAATACTGATTTGATGAAAAACCTTTGCGTACGGTAATTTCTTCTTTAAAACGGTAATTTTAGAGGACCATACAGTAATGAAAAAATAAACGTTAACATCACTGTAGGAGACATTAAATCTGCGTCATTTAGCTTAAGGCCTAGACAGAACATTTACAATAATAAGACACCAGCAAAATGTAATGCGTGTTCTGGCACGCTACGACCTTCGTCAGCAAACTTTGTGTCACACTGGATAGTGATACTTTATAAATATTTTGTATTTGACTCAACAATTTTAACAAATAAATGTGAGAATTATTTCTTTTTATAAGTTTTTTTTAATTACATTAACCATTTTTATTTTTCGAATGTGTTCAATGAATCAAATTTCAGTTTATAGTTTTCTTGCAATGGCCCTATTCCTTCAATATTTCACATACATATTTCACACTTACAACTACAATTAATGTTACGAGAATATCCAACTAATTGCAGTGAGGAATGTAAAAAAAGGTAAACACACTGTTTGTTGTTGATATTTTGTTTAAGTAGATAAGACTTTTTGAGTGTTTGTAATTCTCAAAAACTATCCAGTTTTACTTGTATAATAAATTTAGCTTTTCTAAAGTCTTTGGGAAAAGGTTTCCTGACCTAAGCAACCAGTGAAATGTGCATAGAAACTAGCTCTCCTCTAACAATAAATTTCAGTGTATTTATCAAGAATGAAAATTGAGAATTTTGCACAACAAAATCGTATTATGAACAATTTTGCATTCCCAAGAATACGAGGGGGGATCAATAAGTCCGTTACTTTTTGTTTACAAAAATAATTTATTTTTCAACATAATCTCCTTTTAGCTCAATACTTAGTCTAACGTTTCTCCAATTTGTGTATCCCTTCCAAAAAATAGGATTTTTTAAAATAGGCATTTGTTTTACCAATAATTTCATCGTTGGTGCAATATCTCTTTCCACCGAGCCATTTTTTTAGGTTCAGAAATAGGAAATAGTCAGTGGGTGCTAAATCCGGAGAATATGGCGGATGAGGTACCAATTCGTAGCCCAATCCGTGCATTATCTTGATGAAAAAGAACTTTTTTCTTGACCATATGGGGTCGTTTTTTTTAAATCCTCGTTAAATCGGTCCAATAAGTTGGCATAATATTCGCCGTTTATTGTTTTTCCCTTTTGAAGGTAATCGATGTGGATTATCCCGCGTGCATCCAAAAAAACTGTTGCCATCACCTTATTGGCCGACAAACTTACCTTGGCCTTCTTCGGAGCCGGTTAACCCGAAGAAACCCATTGTTTAGACTGCTGCTTGGTCTCCGGAGTGTTGTAATGGATCCATGTTTCATCCACAGTTACAAAACGGCGCAAAAACTCATTCGAATTACGGTTAAACAACTCCAAACAATCCTTTGAAGTTGTCACACATAAACGTAATTATGGTCAATTGAGAGCAAACGCTAATCATTTAAATTCGAAACCACACTGCCAAATGAAATGCCTATGGCATCAACAATCTCACTTTAATTGGCCGTCCAGAACGTTCAGCGTCACTTGTACTTGTGCGACCACAACGAAAGTCAGTAAAAACTTTTTTACCGATGAAATCGATGGTGCAAAGTCCCCATAGTATTTATCAAGCTTTTCCTTGGTTTGATTGACCGTTTTTTTTCGCAAAAAATAATGTTTAATGAGCACTCGAAATTCATTTTTTTCCATTTTTAAAAAAATCCACGAGGTTGTATGTCTTGAACAGATGTTAAACGCAAAGTAAATGACGGAACTTGCTCAAAACTTGACTGTAGTCTATTAACAGGTGGTACTTGATGGGAGCAGTGTTGCATTTCATATAACTACGAGGTAAATTCGAAAAGTCACGGACTTATTGATCCGCCCTCGCAACTTTGAATTAAAAATTACTTATAAAAAGAAATAATTCTCACGTTCTATTTGTTTAAATTGTTGAGTTAAATACATAAAATTTATAAAGTAGGGAACGAAGAAAGCACGTCTAAAACAAATACGCGTAAAACAAGGTTCAGGACTGGTACAAATTCAGTTTATGGGACCAGAAATTTAACATATCGCGTAAATCAAAACATGAGGTACATACAAAATTTTATTTTGTTGCCTAAAAACCGTGTAAAATCAATAACACATGCCAAGAATTATATAGTTATTAATAATTTTATTTTTACTTTTAAAAAATTAAAGGATATTTGTTTATAATGATATGATAAAGTTTGTTATTATTTCCTTATTAAGAGACCAAAGAAATAATTGAAACATATTCGAAGAAAAACAACCTTAACCAAGGAATTGAATAAAAAGCCAGTCAAATTTTACTTGTTACTGAAAAAATTTAAAAAATTACAGCATTCAATAAATTTTTACTCATTACGGAAAAAAATTAGTATTAACATTTTAAGACAATTTTAATAAAAGTTTTTTTATAAACATTTCAGACTTTGTTCAGTTAAAATAATTTTATTGCATTTGTTTCAGTGATAGGTAATAACTAGCTGATTACTGCATTATTTGAGTAACCTGTAAAAATTTACTGAATACTGTAAATATACCCTACACCACCACAAGTGGTGAATGAGGGCATACCAAGTTTGTCATTCCGTGTGAAACTTTTTTGTTATACATCTAAGACCTCATAATATATATTCTGACTCCTTGAGTAATTCTTAGTCGATTTAGCCATGTCCGACTGTCTGTCCATCTGTTAAAGACACGCTCACTTTGGAAAAACTAAAAAAAAGAACAAACTTTGTTTTAAATTGCTTGTAGTTACCCTAAGCAGTTTGGGATTGAAATCCAGCAAAATCGGTTTAGAAGGATCAGAGCTATGAATCAAAATGTGGAACCACCACCCAAAAAAAATTTATAATTTTGTTACCAAACCTAACATAAATGGTGGAATAATATAAGATTTTGCACAAATTCGTTTTATATGACAAGAAATCAAAGTGATAAATTTCGTAAAGCTGGGTTCATAATTCACTATTGACTCCATATAAACCATTCTCCCGAATAACAGTTTAGTAGGCCTAAGACCGCAATAAATAATGCCATTATAATAAAATTTGGTACTTCACAGTTGTATAGGACTAAAATTCACACTAGTAAATTTCGTGAAGATATAATGCTATCATATTAAATTTAATATTTCACAGTTTTATAGGACTAGAAATCACACTAATAAATTTCGTGACGATTATGATGATCGTGATGATCACACTCTGGGAAATTAATTAAAAACGCCTAAAAACGTAGCAAATATAGATATTGCGGTTAAATTTGTTTCAACTTAACTTCATATGGCCTTAAAAAATTTAATGAAATTTTGTGATATACGGTCTACAGGCGCGGATCCAGCTTGAGCCTTAGGGGGGGGAAATTTTTTATGGTACAAAACAAGTAAAAAATTTGTTTTTAAAAGTTTATTAAAAACGACATGTTTATATTATATTAAAAAAAAAACTCAACAATAAGGTAAAATAGAATACAAGATCAGTTCAATATAAATTAAAATAAATTAATCTTTTCAAATAACGTTTTGGCTATAAAAATAATTTTATTTATTTTTAATGTTTTTTTTTATTTGAAACAATTTATTTGACTACATCATACTAAATTGCTTGACCAATTTTTCGACCAAAAAAAAAACATGCAATTGTTAACAAAATTTTGGAAGAAGGGATATGCTTCACTAATTTTAAAATTAAGTAATGAATTTAAGTCGAACTGTTTAGGTTTTAATCTAAAGATACATATATAATTATTCTGGTTTAAGTTGATTACAGCTAATTTTTTTATTTAAATTATGGAAAGACAATGGAAAGACAAAAATAATTTTGACTGCACATACATACGTACATATGTACCTTCAGCCGTAAATGTGCTAATGGCAAAATTTTTGAAAATTAAGTTTTTGATGCAGTTCAATAGAGTTAACAAAAATACATCGTTTGCAGAAAAAATACAAATATTTTTTTTCTAGTTCTTGTTTTGCAACGATATGTATATCCAAATGCTAAAGATGTTATTCCAAAAATGCTAAAGAAAAAGCGCTAGGGCCCATTGAAATGTGAAAATTTAAAAAAAATTTGTTAATAATTGTTAATAGTCAACATTGAAATAAATAAAATAATTTTATAGTATATTTTATTTTTTGCAAATTGACATGCGAAAATGTACATTAAAAGTGTTGAAGCGACTTCAGACTTTATTTTATTTTTTTTTTCTAATTTTCTTTGTTCTGCTTTAATCTTTATTTATTTATTTATTTTTTTTTTCTTCTTATTTTAAATCTTAAAACTTTAATTTTGAAATTTTCTTTAATTTTTAATTTTGTTTTTTGAATTTGTATTTCCTTTTCTCTAAGTGTAGAGTAATTCTCAAGGTTTCTTTTACTCTTTTACTTTTTTTTTTGTTTTGCTATAATTGTCTCTTGAGATTGTTTTTTCTTTGAGTCTTATTTGGTTACTACGAACCTACAATTGTTAAAGTTTTTTAGTATTAGTATTAATCTCACAACAGAAGGAGCAAGAAGCTCAATAAAAACCATTTTTGAATTGAAAATAAAGACCAACCGTGTTTTTATTTTTTAACAATACTCAGCGGCTAGGAAGAAAGTCTAGCCCACATTTGGTCCTTCGATAAATCCTAGAGGAGCTAGGATTGAATGAACCAGTGGAAAATCTTGTCCACAAAGTGTCCTCAACAGTTGTTCTATCGTAACAACTAAGGCACATTTGAACTGTCGTCAATAATTGTTCTACCGCAACAACGACGACATCAACCACAGTCAAGAGGGCTGCGTGCAGAAAAATCTATGGTGTATCCCGTTCCAACAAGAGGAAAAAATTGAACTAAATATTCCAAGAAGGAAGAAAGGTCTACAAAACGATTACTTTTCAAGAGGGAAAAATCAGCAAGGTAATCATTAATTAGCATCAAAAGGATTAGATTGGGTAAGTGCAGTGTTTTAATTATATTTAATGCAATTGTATGATTTTCGTGAAAAGTGCTTAAAAAATTGATTAAAATTGCTGCATAATCATATTCAAACAAGGTATCGAACATAACCTTAAAATTTAATAAGATTCCATCACTGATAGAAAAAAATCCCTACCGTGCCAACACTGATAAAAAGTAGCAACACTGGTAAATAAGAAAATACAACGGAGTTTTTTTTTATTTAAGACATGCGCACTGCCGTTAAATATAATTGCCATACTCGTCACACTCATCCCGTTTGCACAATTTGATGTTTTTAATCTTTCAAAGTATGCGACATTGTTTTGCATATGTAAACAAAACCCACATGTATTTTACTAAAAAGTATTTTTTTTTTAATAACAAATTAAGGAAAAATTAGAGTAAATATTGATGAAAAACTGTTACCGGTTGTGTTATTTCTGTTTTGCAGTTCTCATTTTAATATCTAGTTTAAACTTTTTTCATTTGCTTAAAATTCCACGTGAAATAAGTGCAGCTTAAGGCCGGTATTCACTATCCTATTTAGTCGCACGATATGTCAAAAAAATCGTGTGTGCTCATAATGTATGACAGTGTGGCTTAAAAATGAATTGAGTGACAGATTTTTTTGACAAGTCTGTCCGACTTGGAAATGTTTTAAAAATTTTCATAAAATGATAGATTATATGCGATCAGAGTTGCATTTTCTTGTAAAGTTGATGAGTCATTTGAGTTTGCATCTTTTTTGTGGGATAGTGTGGCACTGACAGTAGATTTTGCAGACATTTTTTTATGTCGGCTAGAATTCCGTCAGATTTTCGTGTGAATGAATCGTACGATTATGTAGGATAGTGAATACCGGCCTTTATATTATTTCGCAGTTGTAAAAAAATGTTGCCAGAAACATTTTGCAACTTTTTCACAAATTAAACAGAGTACAACTCTATCAACATTTTTTCATAGAAATTCCGCACAAGTTTTTTTCATATGGGTTTTGACAGCATTTCACGTGAAATGTTGAACAGAGTACCAGGCTATACATACAGAAGATTTATTATTTTAAATATTTCCTTTAAAAAAAAGTAAGAACAATAAATGTTAACTACGCAGAAACTAAAAAAAAAAAAACATATCATGTTAGCTAAAAGTTAACCACTTGTTCACTAAAAAATACAGAATAAGTACCTCAAAAGAATTTAACACGGACTCTAAAATGTTCGGTAAGTTATCTAACTGTTTGTGTACAAATTCACAAACAAAAAAAAAAAAAGATTTAGAGTTTGGGTGGTAAGACAAGTACACTACGTTAGTATACAGTTTTGTTTCGAACTCTGATAAAAATATTAAATTTTTACTAACTTATCAGCGTATTCAAAAATAAGTTTGTGTAACTATTTTGAAACTGTTTTCTAAAAAAATTGATAATGATACGAGAGTTTCTATTTCAGTTTACAACTCAACTCAGTTGAGTTGAAATTAAAACAACTGCTTGTGATGAGTTGTATTTTGTTGATGTTTTTCTTAACCGTACTATAACGGAGTTGTAAATCATAATACAAAAACTGCAAAATTTTAACTGAACTAGAGTTGAGTTATAAACCGTAATAGAGGCAGAGAAATGACTGCGATGTTGACAGACACGCAACGTTAAGGCAACTTTAAATGTGTCTCGAGTAATAACTGATTTCGGAAAAACTGAGAATCACTGACCGAAATGATTGAAGATAAGATCAGATAGAAATAACTTAAAGTAACTTAGACCTTCACCCCGTTGTAGTGAAACAGACTATAGTCCCAGGAGAGAATCAAACCCGAAAGACTCACACTGATAGACTACCTCATTACCAACTACAGTATTAGTGTATTATATCCACATTTTTCTTGTTCAAATGTTAAAAGGTTTATTTATTTTATTTACAGAAAATCCCCGTAATAATAAAATTTATATAAAAAGTGGATGTTGTATAATACACAATGAAACAAAACGGTGCTTCATATTAAGTCACAGTAATGTTGAATAAATTGAAGAAGCGTATAGAAGACCGTATCTCTGTTGGGATCTCACAATTCTTAAATTCTTTAATCGTGCCGCCTTAATGGCTATAATGTAATTAGCTTTAAAATAAAAAGCATACGTAGTTATTCATAGCACTTTTTTATTTAATAAAAATAAAAACAAAACAAGGAAGGGCGCTTATATGGGACCTATGGAAAATTTTGGATCTACCAGCACAATACATAATTTTTTATTAAAAGATTTTATTTGTTGTGCTTAATTCCCTTTTTTATTCTTGATAAAACACAGAAAATTTAGTAGGTAGGATTATTTAGATTGCAATAAAATAATGTTGGCCTAAATTTAATCCAAATACCAAGATAATAAAGGTATTCACGTCAATTTTTGTAACCCTTGCAACTGTGCAAAATACCATAGTTGCACTTATTTGACATTTTGTTTGCATCTTTAATTTTCAGCTTTTCCGAAACAATTTTTTAAGAAATTTTTGGCATTTCATAATGGAAAGACTTACGCCTGAACAACGTTTACAAATCGTTCAACTTTATTACGAAAATTCACGTTCTGTGAGGAATGTGTTTCGTGTACTTCGCTCAACATAATCGTCTTACTGAGCGTACAATTCGCAACACCATCACCCATTTTGAGACCCAGCATTCATTATTGGATAATATTCGACCGAAGAGACCACGTCCAGCACGCTGTGAAGAAAATATAGCGGCCATAGCTGAGAGTGTACACGAAGACCGTGGAGAGTCGATTCGGCGCCGTTCGCAGCAACACGGACCGTTATCGTGCCATGATAACCGACTATTTGATGCCTGAAATTGAAGCTCGTAATCTCGGCGACATTTGGTTTCAGCAAGAAACCAATGTCCAAAATTTCATCAAATTTCGCTTACTTCCTCAAAATAATAGCTTATTTCACTCATTATTTAGTAGCTTTCTTCGCTACAATTTTTTTTTACTTATTTTTTAGAAATGACAACCTTATTGGCCTTAGGGCCAAAAACCGTATTTTTTTAAGATACGAGGTTGAGAAAGTAAGGCATCGATATATAAAATTGTAACGTTACTGACTCACTCACTCACTGATTCATCATCGCACAGCCTAAACGCCTGAAGGTAAAAACTTGAAATTTGGATCAGGGCTCGGTCTCTCTCCAAATCGATCCACTAAGACGGGATTTTTAGAAATTCGAATGTTTAGGGGGTAAGAAAGGGTAAAAACGGGTAAATTCGGTAACCTTATATCTCTAAAACTAAAAGAGATACAAAATAAAATTTAATACTTATCGTTGTTCTTTAGAAAAATACGCGGACAGGTGTCTGGTACTTTTTGGAAATTCAGCCCTTTAACAGAGTAAACGGGTAAAACCTGTATTTTGGTACATTTTTGTCAACCCATCTATCTTTTAAGCCCATAAACATAGAAATAAGGGTTATATCACATTTGAAACTTATCTAAAAAATCCAAGTACGAATTTGGCATTTTTTCGAAATTCGGACGTTTAAGGGGTAAAAAGCGTAACTATTTTTGGTACTTTTTTTATAAAACATTTTTTTTTTATATTGACATATAAGTATTTAATTATGGGCTTCCACTACAATATTGAAATTTTTTATGCTTCAATGGGGAGAAAAAAGTACCAAAAGGGGAAATACGGGAAATTTAATTTCTTGCTTTAGCTTTTTGGTTCTACAACTGGCAGTTTTTTTAATTATCGTTAATATAATGGACCTAGAAACATAAACTTCAACATGCAATGCAACTGAGTGGATAAGAATCTATGAGGGATCTTTTTGTTACTTTTCGTTCTTTTACTGGTACTTTTTTAATTTTCGTTAATATTGGACCTATGACCATAAGATTAAACATGCACGGTCTTCAGTGAACTCAACAAAAACTTTGGCGTTAAAATATGTCTACGAAAGAAAAGGAGACGCTTACGAAGTAGCGGGTTAAATGCTAAATTTAAAATATATTTTTAGGTTATACATACATACTTATATACCTAAACTAACCCTCCCCACAAAGATACAAAGATTAAATATGTACATTTATAATAATAAATTATACATAGTGTAACATTTTAAAGCTTATGGTTGGTGATGTAATGTAGATAAGCGTATTGACTTAAAAGTTCTCTAATAAAATTTTTCCTCTGAGTTTGAAAATCATCTTTCTCGATATAGTATGATATGGTTCCATATTCGTGTAACGCGTATTACAAATGATCTATCCTTTATAAGAGATGAATGAGCAGGCATAATTAAAGAATTTGTCCTAGATGAGTTGCTAAAATTGCATCTATCCGATAGATATTAGGGATTTATATGATTTTATAAAACATTATCATTATTCTTTTCGATATAATATCATTGAAATCACAGCCTTATAACTTTCTAGTGTAAGAGGATACATGATCACGAAGTCTTAGTCCAAAAAAAAACCTTACGACTCTATGGAAGCAAAGTCTCAGCTTATTGAGATTGTATTGCGATTTTCCTGAGTAAAATTCAATACCACCCAAAAATCAAGGCAGACACAGAGATAAAGCTACTTTCTTTCTAATTAAAAACGGAAGAAAGTATCATAATGAATACAATCTTCTCAATGTGCCTACCACCCTGGCAAATATATAATTAATGTGCACATTAATATCTAGTCTAGAATCCAAAAAGAAGCCTAATGATTTTCAGTGATCCACGTAATGAACAGGTATCCCATCTAAAATAATTTTTGATTTTCTGTAAAAGGTATGTGAAATAAACATTGCCTTTGTTTTTGAAGGATTAAGTTTTAAGCAATTGCTCTGAGACCATTCAAATATACTAGCCAGGTCCCTATTAATTGTCTTTGAAACCCGTTTCATCATATCCTGCATTTACAGCTAAGAGCTGTATGTTATCCGCATATACATAACATTCTGAAAACGTAATATTAAAAAATATGTCATTGGTGTACATCATAAATAGAAGTGGACTAATAATATAACCTTGTGGAACACCTCTGTATGTATATAAAGTGTCTGAACTATTCTTATTTCGTTCGACATATTGACTACGCTGATTTAAAAATGAATAAAGTAATCTACAAGCCGATTTGCTAAAATTTAATTGTTCATATAGTTTCTTTATTATGATATTGCGGGCCATCATCTATATAATTTCATATGTTTTCCACAACGTTTAATGTCTGTGTTGTAGGAATAAATCCTTTTCTCAAACCAGACTGAAATCGAGACATGTAATTCCCAAACGGTTAAATGTTGTTGCATTTGCCTCATTAAAATCATCTCTAATACTTTCGACAAGCAACTCATCTCACTGATTGGACGATAATCTGACAAATTGCGTGGATTCTTGACCTTAGGAATATGTATCACTTTTCCCACTTTCCATTGTTTTGGAAACTTGGACATCGTTATGACTGTATTTACAATGTAAAATATATGTTTAGAAATAAGGGGAAAAATTAACTTTATAAATGTTAAGTGAATTCCATCTGAACCTACCCCATCAGATCGAATTTTATATAGACATTGAAATATTTCATTACAGTCAAGAGTTCTAAACGAAAATCCGTCATATTATCTTAAAGATGTGAAATCAATAGCAGGATCTTCAGATGTGGACTTCCGTATTAAAATTCATTGGCTCTTTCAGTAGAATTGTAAATGGTCTTTTTTTCTAATTATTCATCACATTATTCTGTAGGCAAAGTTTTAACTGGGCAAATTACTTTCGCACCACTATTGTGGTGTGGGTATACAAAATTAAGAAGAAGCAAAAACTTCTCTATTTCTCTTTTTTATCAAAGGCAGACAAAAGTGGCGATTTGGAGACACTTGATCCCAGGCTTCCTACCGGGATATATTTTATGTATGTGTATACTTAATACGAGTATGCTAGTATAAAGGTATTTGACGAAAAAATCCAAAATATGTATTTTGATCTACTTTTTACTTTCGTGTTAATAATTTTTGTTGATCTACTAAACTTTAAAACTGAAAAAAGTGAAAGAATAATGTAATTTATAACATTTTAAATGCTATTTGATGTAGCAAAATCGAACAAATGTTTAATAAAAATAGTGGTTACGTGTGGGGCGTTAAATATTTGTTAAATGTGACCATAGCTTAACATTATGAACACAAATTAACAGTAATGCAACTTTTGGTACTTCTGGTCAGGGCTGGATATGTTATTAAAATTTTTATGGAAAAAAGTGAGTTAATCCACCTCAAAGAAATGATAAAGCTTTGTGGTTATTTTTTTAAATTGTACCAAAAAAAGGATGAATTGTACCAGTGTACCAATAAGGTTTCGATTGTACCAAATTTTGTACAATTGTACCACAAATCCTATTAGTGGGCAGGATATGTGAAAAACAAACACTATTTATACGAATACCTAAATAACATTATTACAAATTTTTAATACTTACTTTGTATCAAAGCTTCCCCATAGTCTGGCAAGAACAGCTTTTTCATTGCGCCTACCATTGCTACCGATTCCATTTCCTGATGCGATATTATTCTCTAAATCTCCACAATCCTGTAAATAACCACCAGACTTTTTTTAAATATTATGTTAATTCTATTATTATAGTCATTAAAAACACAAAAAGAAAAACATTATTGGTGACAACATTACAGAAATAAGTAATTCTAATCTAATCAATGATTGTCTGCAGTAAATTGTAGATGTGTTATAAACATACATACTATACCATTTATCGCTTATAAGCATTTCATCATTTGCGCAGTTTTTGTACTTTTAAACAAGAAAAGCATTTTTAAAAACTCGTTTATTTTCTTCAGCATCGTAAAAAAAGTTATTGCATCGAAAGTGCATGAATACATTCAAAGTTTGATTAAAATATAGCAAATTTAGTTTTGTTAAATTATTTTTGTGTGATTTTTATTGTATTGGAAGTTTTAAACGATGCTTATATGAGAATTTTTTTTAACGCAATTTATTAAAATTGTATTATATTATGATGCATATAAGCAAACGCTTATACTCGAAACCATTTGTGTAATTGCACAAGTTTGGATGTATAAAAGCTTGTAGTGCTTATAGCCTGTGTGCAAATAAGCGATAAAGACTGTATATACAAATAATTTTAAACAAGTTAAGGAAATTATTTGGCAAAGGAAATACTTATTTTTCTTTAACTTTAAATATAATTTAGCATTTCACTTTACAAAAAAATTTTCCTTTATACTCTTAATATTTAATTTACAATTTGTGTCATCAATGTTAACATTGTTTTTAAAAAAATACAACAACTCTGTTTGTCTAAATGATGAATACTGACAGAAATTATATAAACAATGATTTTAATGCAGTTGTTTAGATAAGTAGCTGATATAGTTATCTGCAGTTAATATTGGAAAGAATAACTGACCGGCCCACAATGTCGACAAGAACATTTCTTTCGAATTTTTATATTGCAAACAATAATAAAAAAATAAAAATTTGTTTTTATTTTCAATATAAATATGCGAAAGAAATGTGGGCCTAGCAGTAAATTTTTTAAACTCTTTAGTTACAAATTTTAAATATACTTTCTTTAAGAATTGATATCTTAAATAATAAACTAAGCAGATTCGAAAATAGAAAAGTTAACAAGGTGTCAAAAGAAAAATAATTTAATTTGAAAGCGGGGTACACACTATCGAACAAGAATGATAGTTTTGCTCAAATTTTCGTTTTCTCGATAGTGTGACTGCTAACTTTCGTCAGTCAAGTTCGATAGTTTGTGCACCACATAAATAACCATTACATAAATAACCATCAAACCGATTAACATATTCAGGTACTTGTTCAATATAAACGTCCAAAATTAAAATTTGTTGTCTGGAGTTTAAGTAAAAATCAAAACTAAATGTGAAAGAAATCTTCCAACCAAGGCGAATTTACTTCAGTTGGCGGCGAAGAGACAGCCGGTTATTTTTTTTAGTCATATCAGAATTGTCAAAAGTTTTGTTTACATGTGCTTTTTAAAATTGTGTTTTTAAATTAAATTTTAGTTTGCAACTTATCAATGAAAAAGTAAAAAATTAAAGAGATGATTAATGAAACTATGTGTAAGAATTGAGTGCAGATCGTTTTATGGTCACAAAAACTAATTTTTACCATTATCACACTATTAGGGGATTCACAAGGTGTCATAATGTCATATGTCTTAAAATAATAACATGAAAAAATACGACTGTTGTTAGCAACCCCTCATAATTGAATGTGCTATTATTATATAATTACGTCAGCACAATAAACATAGCAAACAACGTTCTATTTATTTAACACTTTTTGTTTACAAACCAACAACAATATTTTTAAACCATTGTAAAATGTTAGAACATTATGACAATAAACCATGATAGCACACCTTGTGAATACCCCATATGTTAAAGGTGTTTAAATGTTTATGTGCTATTTTAATATTCAAATGCATAAACTGAATACAAAAAAGAAACGGTTTAAATTAATTTCAATGCAACGTTCACTTCAACCGAATTTGCAATTTAGTGCGCACAAAAATTGCACAAGTTTATGTTATAAAAACTGTTATTTTTTGACTCAAATGTTTTTGTTCATTTTAGGCTAGGGCTGCCAGATACATTCTTTTTTCAATCCCAATTCTAAAATAAAAATTTCTTAAAATATCTAAAAATAAAAGCCCCTAAATAAATTATTTCTAACTAAATTAATGTTTTAATATTACTTATCAGTGGGGATTATTTTTATCTTATTAATTTATATTTTAAACTCATATTAGCATAGATTATTACACTAAAGCAATAGTGAATTTTAACCAATTTTACAATTTGGTAATTATCTTTCGAATTCTGACCAAAAATATACGTTATAAAGGAAAAGGGAAATTTTGATCATTCAGTTAATCCAAAATATTATAAATATGGGCAAGGCCACGAAAAATGAAACCATATAGCTTTTTTTTTTGTGTCACAAAGCCCAAATTTTTTTTTTTCATTTGAAATGTCAAATATGTATAGAATATTGCAGCACTATATGCCAGTTCAAAACTTTTGTCTGCTTAGACATTTTACATTCTTTTCACAACAGGCACGTGCAAGGCGTAGTTGAAAAATAAAGCAATGTCGGCGAAAAAGGTAAATTTTATTTTTATTTTTTTGTACTTAAGGCAGATGATTACTTTTTTGGATAGAATATAAATCAAACTATTGATTAGCAAGCAAATTTGTGTACAAAGATTGGCCTTTGGCTCAATTAGTGCTTTAAGTAATCAGCCGCAAATAAATGGTGACGTTACTGACAAATTTTTATAAAATGTATTTTTATGCATTAACTAATTATAAAAGAGGATGGATGATCTCAGAAAAGCTACAGGTGCTCGCAAACATTAGGAAAAGCTGTGAAAAAGGTATCGCGTGCTTTTCCGGCTTCACCACGCAAGAAAACAGCGGTATTGACGCTCATTGTTGCGAATTTGGACGAAGTTGAAAAACAAAATTTAGTCGGTGTTGTAACAAAAGCTAAGCCCAACAAACAACCAGTCACCAGTCAGCTTCCAAAGGAAATTGGAAGTTTTTTCGAACGCGACGATATCTCCCAAGTTTCGCCAATAGCTCGACATGTAAAGAAATATAAATGCGCTGAAACAGGGGAAAACATTTTGATTCCAACTAGACACATGACCCTTTCTATTAGGGAAGCGTTTGCATTATTCACCGAAGAAAGAAATAAAAAAACAGCTAAGTAAGTCAAGCTTCCGTAGAGCATTTTATGAAAAAAAAATGGAAATAATATCAAATTTTTCAATTACAGGCTGCTGCTCACTATCTTTTTTTTAAAAACATCGCCCAGAGCATGTGAAGCCCATTAACGAGCTACCCCATAACACATGTATGTGCTCGTATCACTCTAATTTCATGGAAGGTGTCTCTGCGCTGCAAAAAGCTGCCGCTAATGTTCCCAGGTATGATGACGGTTTTGTTCGCCAGTTTTTGTGCCAGGAGGCATCCATGGATTGCTGGTTTGCAAAATGCAACAAATGCTCTGGAATATCAGTAGAGTCGTTGAAAAGCGCAGTCGGCAATGTTTCGCTTCAGTCGCCTGTGTCATGGATTGTATGGGAAAAAAGTGCGCAATCAAAGCGAATTGAAAAGCATAAAAAGAAAGGAACTTTAGAAAGTCTGTTCGCCCATATAGCTGCTTTATCACCGCAGTTCCTTAAGCACAGCTATATAAAACGTAAACAATCGCTTACATTCAATATACATGACATTCCTCGCGCAAGCAATGCTGACTACGCCGTTGAGGCTTTGCTGCAGATGGATTTCGCCGAAAACTTCGTATGTGAAGCAGAAGACGAAATTCAAAGTGCCCATTGGAATCAGCGTCAACTGGCTTTGTTCATCTCAGCATTTTATCACAACGACGTCTTTCAGTCCAAAGTATTTGTATCCGACAATTTGTCTCACACTAAAGATGTCATTGTCCCATACATTTACAAGCTACTGTCAGGCATGCCGAGCTCAGTGAAAATTTTAAAACTGTTGACCGACGGTCCCTCATCACAGTTTAAAAACAAATTCATCGCCACTATCATTCCTCATTTCGAAAAAAAATTTAAGATGCAAATTATATGGAACTATTTCGCAACGTCGCACGGAAAAGGGTGTGTAGATGGAATCGGAGCCACAGTAAAGTGTGTTGTACGCAATCAAATAAAAGCTCGTCACTGCATAGTAAACAGTGCACGGGAATTCGTTGAGGCGTTCCGACATACACAATCGCAAATATTAGTTGCGGAAGTTTCTGAAGAAGAGTTTAACAAAATTAACACCATTTTGGATACGGCCACAATTTTCGCAAACGCAAAAAACATTCGTGACATTTCGTCTTCGCACCAAATCCGTACCATTGGGGACGAAATAGTAGCTTTTACTACTTCTCAGAAAGGATACAATTAATTTTTTTTTTTTGTGATATTTTATGTTAAAAAAAAGCTACAACTGAAGTAATGCTTTAAGTTTTCAACAATTAACAAGACTGAAATTAATAAAGCCTTTTTTTCCGATAATAATGTGTTTTTATTTTACAGAGTGTCCTGGCTTTAATTCAAAATGCTGACACAAAATTTTTATCACCATTTATGAAGAAATTTCACAAATATTTCGGAACATTTTTCGACATTTTTCGTTACTCTATCATACAAAAATCAGCTCTAAAGGGCAAGCCCGATTTACTACAATTTTTTTATGAGATTAGTGCAAAAAGTGGTTTTTTCTTAATACCTCCCCAGGGTTGCATCTTAAAACTCCTCTACTATGATTTTTGGCCGTTTAGGGTCCCTCTATAAAACCACAAAAAAAACCCGAAAATCTTAACGAAATTCGTACGTGTGACGTTACTGACATTTTGCGTCACGTTACTGACACTGCTTTTATGTCATTTACGTGATTAAAACATAAATTATTAAGCCCACCTTTTGGATAAAAATCATCTTTCATCCTTCCTTTTTAACATTCTGGGCAATAATAAGCATGAACTATTTTCAATTCGCTCATTTTTACACAAACGTTCAGTAACCTCCAAACACACTTCCAAAATCCGGTGACGTTACTGACGGCTTAAAATGGTCATAACTTCACAACAAAACGAGATACAGTAAAATTGTCTGCGTATGAAACAACAGTTATGACGAGAACTTTCATATGCCGCTCTCACCTTGGAAGAAATAATTGTATTTTTTAAAGATATTGACCAAAATATGTATACGAGCGTAACGTTACTGACGGTGGCCTTGCCCATATATGTATTTTAAATTTCTAGTTTGACTGCTGGTTTAAATATAATTTAATCATCATGTGCATATTGTCAAACATACTTTTAGCATTAATGGTTTCAGATTGAAAATTCATGTTGAATGATTTTATATCGTTTATGAACTTTTGAAGCTGTGCACATTTAAAATGTGGAGAATAAGGATTATTACAACGACCCCACAGCACATTCATTTTACGCGTGAAATATCAATATTTGTGGACATACATATATACGCTTAAAAGTAATTTTACTTAGAAAGTTAAAAGTTCGACCTAAACAAAAGAGCTACATAAACGTTTTTTATATGGTCCAATTAGTAGGTCTGCACGAAACGCCTGCTGATTTTTTGCTGAGTTGTGTTTTTCTTGGAATGGTTTTTGCACAAACAAAATTAATGGACCTACTCATTCGACCATGGTTTTAAGATACACAAAATTCTGCTGCAGATACAAATTGAATAAAAAACTTATGTGGCGATCAGCAAAATCAGATTTTTCAGCCGACCGATATTGAATTTGCGTTATAATTTGTTAATATAAATTGTATTAAATGAGTTTTTTACATAAAAAATTTTAGCCTTATTATTTAGGTTAGCCTGCAAAATAAACAAAACTTTAAATAATTAACTCAAAAAGAAAACAATTTTCTTTTACATCCTCAAAATAAGCCCGAAATTATTTTTTTTATCTAACTTAAGTTAAGGACCCCAAAACTGGTAGCCCTGCTTTAGTCAACTGCTTTTGCAAGGCGAATTCATTTATTTATTAATTCGCCCTGTTTTTGACATTCCTTGACCGAAAAACAAAAACAAAACACCCTGTTGTTTTTTGTGTTGTTGACTTGTAATCTCGCCGCCACCTGAAGTAAATGCGACTTGCTTCCAACCGAATAGAAAAATGTAAAAAATGTTGTGCGATTTGTCAACACTTACATGTTAACGGTACTTTGACCTTGAATGCTTGCAAGAAAATTCAAAATCGCAATAGCCCTTACTGGAAATTACTTGTTTAAAAGCGTGTACTGGAAGTCAATTTTTTTTTTAATAATTACTTTTGGATTCCAAAAAATCTAAAATATGATGGACATAGTACGGGAACTAGTCCAGAAAAAGTACTTTGAATGTATCCTTGCATTAGAGTGAAATAAAAAAAAATTCTGATCTCTTTATAATTTCAAACATAATTAAGAGTTTGAAGATATGGTTAACGAAAAATTTACCACGGAAAAGCGCGGATACGCAATATCGAGGAATCGATTATCGTAAACAGCGTTCTAAAACAAAATTGTAGGCGCTCACGATGCACACTAGGGCCATAAGCCCTTTTTTCGAGGATCAATTTATAGCTCCTCTGCTACAATAGTGAGACACACTTAATTTAATTGGGGTAGCTCTTAGATCAAACTTAAAGTTCTAACAAAATCTTGGGGGTATAAGAGGGGGGAAAAAAATTTGTTTTTTTTTTCTTATATATAAAGAACTACAATAGTAAAGAATACTAACTTTGATGTGCGTAACTGTTAAAACAAACTTCATGTTCCAACAAAACTTTGGAGGTATAGGAGGGAGGAGACGGGTAGCTCCCATGCAAAAAAATTATTAATAAAAAAATTTTTTTTTTTGCATGGTTTAATTTTTGAATCTTCATATATTATATAAGAACTAACAATAACACTGTGCTACACTCGAAAAGCACTTCTGAAATGACCTAGTGTGCGTTAAAGGTGTTGGAAGCATGTTACGAATCCGGGCTTAAAAGTTTCAATATACCTCCAAATTCCCGAGTTATGGACCAAAGAAATTTTTTTGAGGCTGCTACTTTTAAACATTTATAACTTTTTTATTTATTTACCGAATTTTGAAATTCGAACGGTTTTGGAAAGCAAAATAATAATTATTTTTAAATATATATACTTTTCATACAATATTAGCCAAATATGAATAGATTTTTTCAATTATATGGAAAATTTTTAATTTTTTTTAAACTTTTAAAATTTCTACGAGACTTTTTTCCGAATTAAGTTTAAAGACAACAAATATATTAAAGACAGTATTTTTCTGAGTAAAATGAGACGTCATTTGTTGAAATCAGTTGAGAAATGAGGAAGTTATAGTACTTTTTATGAGGAGCTATTATAACAAAAAAACAATTAGAATTCCTTAAAAAATACAATTTTTTTTTCTTTTGTTAATACAATACAAATCGCTTATTTTAAACAAGTAAATTTGAATATATATAGGTACAAAAAAACTAAAATAATAAGAACTCGAATTTTTGGTAATGACAAACGAAATTTAAGAGAATCAAATCAATTGTACTTGTAAATAGCTCAATTTTTGTTCTTTTTTTATATGGGTGTAGTATGCTGAGTGTAGAAGTTCACTAAAGTATACAGAGTATGAGAGAAAGAGCATGAAAGTGTAAGAAAGCAATAAAAAAGATCGTTGAACCAAAGATGAGTACGTGAGCTAATTTTGCGTGATTCACTTGAAAAACACTGACGCAGAGTGTTTAAACATTATTAACGTGAATCACGCGATATTTTGAGTTTAATCACGAGACTGTGAATGTGTATAGAACTAAAATGAGCCACGATGTATGTCAGTGCGTGATTAGAAAATGTTTCTCTTGTATGAGTGAGTGTGAGTCAATATCCTCTCACGGACCCATCACTAAAATAAACAATATTGAAAGTACTTTTTAAAAATACATACTGTTATTTTTTTTTTTTGATAATTGCAAAACTTCTGTTTTTTAGTTAGTGTTTTTAAAGTCGAATTAGAAAAAACTTGTTTTTTTAAATTAAGGTATTATTTTACAATAATATTGTGCTTAGTGAAGTGTATTTTTAATATTTTATTACAATCCAATACGAAGTTTGCCCACCTTTACAATGTGTAATAAGCGTAATCTTTTTTGTTACATTTGTGGATTATTTGTTGACAAAAAACATCGCATCGAATTGGTAAAAAATAAATCTGTGGTAGAAGCTTATTATCTATATTTTGATCGGTCGTAGTAAGGAGAGCTTGGAATGAACCCCAATATGTTTGTTCAAAATGCTCATGTATAAATTGGTGATAAAAAATATAAAATTCGTTTTATTAGATTAAAGTTATTTTATTAAATCATGCTAATTTAATCGAAACAGGTTTCCACTCTTTTGTTGGCAAAAAGTATTATAACTTCCTCATTTCTCAACCGATTTCAACAAATGATGTCTCATTTTACTCAGAATACTGTCTTTAATATATTTGTTGTCTTTAAACTAAATTCCGAAAAAAGTCTCGTAGAAATTTTAAAAGTTTAAAAAAAATTAAAAATGTTCCCTTTTTATTAAAAAAAATCTATTCATATTTGTGCTAATATTGTATGAGAAGTATATATATTTAAAAATAACAATTATTTTGCTTTCCAAAACCATTTGAATTTCAAAAATCAGTTAATGAACAAAAAAATTATAAATGTTTAAAAGTAGCAGCCTCAAAAAAATTTCTTTGGTCCATAACTCGGGAATTTGGAGGTATATTGAAATTTTTAAACCCGGTTTTATAATACACTCATCTAGACCTATAAAATACACTAGGTCACTTTGAAAGTGCTTGCAAAAAAGGAAATTTTGTAGCACCGTGTTATTAATCAAATCTTATACTAATACTTTATTTTTGTCCTGCCACGGTTTCTGTTTCATATGTAGATGTTTAGCGGCCTTCTCGTCGGATGAGTCCTGCAGTATCTCTTCTCCTTAATCTAGAGTGGCCGCTGTCATTTAAAATATTTCGAGCTAGTGGATTTGGGTGCGACTTAAGCCTTTTTAAATATTTTACTGCATACTTCGTAATAATAGTTTTTACTAATGGCACATTGAGATCATTGTGAATATTTGAGTTTTTAACATACCAGGGAGCGACTGTGATTATTCGAAGAAGTTAATTTTGGCACCTTTGAATTTTTTCGATATTTGAGGCCGAGGCAGTGCCCCATAGCTAAATACCGTATAGGCGTGTAGGCATTTACTATACGATGGGTTTGTGCAATTGTGCTATGTTCTCTTCTAAAGCCGAATTAATGGTTAGGAATAAATCTATTTACATTTAAAATTGGGGCTTATATTGACACTAACAGCTTCTCAAACAGCTTTGATATATTAGACAATAAGCTTATAGGTCTATATGACTTATAAGCCAAAATTCACTTGACTAGTTATTGATCCGTTTATATAGTAGGGATAATTAAACATCAGTAATATGAAGGCAAGAATAAAAAAGCCAAAAGTAGCGGTCATTTTACCGTTATAACACTGGAACATTGAAATAATATGAAAGTGTACACTTTTTTTGGCGCGTAAAATAAGGCGTTTTCTGAGATTATTGTTTATTTGAAAATGAGGAAGAAATAAATAATTTTTTTTTATTTAAATAAACAAGTACTGAATACACTTGAACAAATTAAAACAGTTTATTTGTACTCTCCCCCTTTTAACATCCTTAGACTTATAAATGTTGAACTGATCGCTGTACACTTTCTTTTGACGCTGACTGTATACTAGAGTTTGCCTAATGGTCAAAGTTCGACCATAAATTTTTATGTAAATATGAAGAAAACATAGTACATCTAAGTATATACATATGAATTTACATGTTTTGAGCATTTATTTGTTCCGTCTTAGTTGATCGATTTGGCGATGGACCAACCTCCGGTTCATATTTTATCTTCCACGTGAGTTAATCTATTTTGTAAGTTCAATATAAAAAATATCAATTGAAAAACAAAAAAGTATCAAAAAGTCTTCTCTTATAGATTCTAATCCGCTCAGGACATTGCATGTTTATAATTTTATTTTTATGTATGCAGACATACATTGGCACTGCTGAGGTTACAAAAAAATTTATGTTATGTATCAAAAAATATGTACATAATCCCATACCTGGCTAGTGATCAAAGCACATTTTAGCTAAAACATTTCATACAAAATTTATTTTTTCATATTTACGCAGTAGTGCCAAAAATACTGAAGGCACCCATGTACATATATTTTCTTACACATAGATATTTTATATGTATGGCAGATAGCCAAAACGCATTAATGGGTATAATATCTGCATAACATTCATGTATTTAAGTTTACTGAATGTGGTTGCGTCAAATATTGCCGTGCATAAGTATAAGTAATACATATTTTTTGCAACGCACAACCATAGCTGTTGTTATTATTTGTGTTATAAGTATGGATATAAACAATAGCGTAAAGCGTGGGTAAATACCTCTGTATATTATTCTTATGGGTACTTGTTGTTATTCTCTGGTATAATGGTAACTAAGGATACTTTCCATTCTTGAGGATAGTATTCAAGGCGTAAAATAGCATTAAAAATCAAGAGAATAATTTTCTTTGCTATGCTGGGTAGCTCTAAAAGCATTTTGTTGCTGATCTTATCAAACCCAGGGATTTCTTGGGGTTTAAATCATGAATAGCCTTTTCGATTTCTTTTATCTCAAATCTAAGTGGACCAGCAGCTAACAGCAACCGGTGGCAACTCGACTGCAATATCGGGAGATGTATGCGGGGTAAATACGTTTTTCAAATGATTAACAAAAATATTTCCTTTTTCTTCATCATTTCGTGCCCAACTTCCATTTAAGTTTCTTAATGGTGGTTTAGTGATAACTGGTCTTTTGAGATTTCTAGCTGCACGCCATAATGAGTAGTCTGATTGAGAAGTTGCATCGAGTTCCTTAAAATATTTTTCAAAGGATGCTGTTTTTTGGGACTACAGTAACTTTCTTAGCCTTTTTGTGCACTCTTTTAGTAAATTCTTAAGTTGAGTAATTTCCACTCTCTTCGAGCTCTTCTTTTTTCAGTCAAGAGACGCTTAACTTCTGTAGAATATATTTTACTATTTTTGATTTTTTTGGGGGTTATGCTAGAATGTTGAACAGCTGGTTTTAGATAACTGTCAAAATTAACAATAGAAAGATTCACATTCTCCGGCGGAATATTTTCAGTGCAATGGATACTGAGATATTTTTATATTTTAACCAATTTATTTGTGTTGCCGACGTCACTAAGTAACCAGACAGAGATACAATTCTATTAGGGTTTGTTATAGTAAGAATTGTAGGTGTGTGATCAGAAGATAATTCTAAGGAAGCTTCAACATAAATCGTATCTGCGGGGATGATTAATAAAAAATAAACATGATTTTTTATTCACGGACACTCCTGCTGTTAAACGAATTATTGAAAACTTGAGAGTTGCCCTTCGAATAACCAGTGCGTTTCTCTAGTTTTTCTTTTAAATAGGTAATTTTTTCATCTCTTGTTTTACAATTAAAATTTTTCAAAATGTGGGGTGTTTTACTTTTGTTGACCTGTGTTATTATGTGTGATTATTTATTTGTTTCGGCTTAAGGTCTTGTGACGATAAAATATAAATAAAAACCAATTTTATTTTGTTTTATTTTATTTTAACAATTTATTTTCTCCGACCATTTTCAAGGAATCTAAAAACAAGTAATTTTCTTGAATTTTACAACAATATAAAGTTATAATTTAAATATTACGTACATAAAGGGTTAATCTCTTTTACCGCCTTTTTTACAAGCCTAAAACGTTGAACACAACTAATAAACTAGTTGTAATTTCTTATAATGTTTATTAATTATGTGTCGATATAATTGAGCGCAATTGTCTGTGTCTATCTTATAATTAAGTCGTGTGTTTGTTGGAACATTTATTATATGTAACATTTCCAATGTAAATCTCTTTTTATAATTGTTCTCTTCCTGCAGTATTCTAACTTTCTCAAAGTCTGGTTTGTGACCACTTATTGCACAGTGGGCCGCAAGTGCAGTTTTTTGTTCTAATTGTTTGTCTTTGTTTTTCAGGTCTGATTTGTGTGATGAGATCTAAATCTGTAATTTAGTCTTTGTTGTGCCCACATATGTTTTGTTGCATAACTGTGAACCATTACCATTGCAGTTTATCTTATATATTGGGTTTGATATGTCATCCTTATTTAATTTGTCTTTAGTTTTACTAAACAACTTTCCAAGTGAGTTATGACTCTTCATAGCAAGTTCATACTTATCATTGTCATAAATGTGTGTCTTCTTAATTCTCTCAGATAATCCTTCTATATTTGTTATGGATTTGTAAACTTTCTGAGGTTTATCATTGTTTGTCGATATTTTTCTTGTTAAATTAACATGTCTAATTTATGATGTTCTTCGGATATTCATTTTTCTCATTTAACCAAAATATCGGAGAAAATAAATTGTTAAAATAAAATAAAATAAAATTCGGTTTTATTTATATTTTATCGTCACAAGACCTTAAGCCGAAACAATTTTTCAAAATATCATAAAAGCTTTGGCGGCTAAAAAAAACAACGCTCGAGCTTGTTCCTGTAAAATGTAAACATATTGCATGGAAATATACAAAACAACATTTAAAATATATAAATTATTATATCGAGCCATAACCGCAAAAAAAGCTTAAGTGACAATATTTCCAATTTTCGCTTTTTTTTTAATAAATGAATTAATTGGCAACACTTGCATCATATCCTAAAATCTCATGGTCGCAGAAGGTACCGTTACGATTTTATAGCAAAAACAATTTTAGTTTAAGCGCCACTTTTCATACAAAATTTTTATGAAATATAATAAAAAAAAAACCTTCTCCTGTAAAATTTTGTTTTTGTCGCTTGAGCTTTTTTTGCGGTTATGGCTCGATATAAAATATATGAATTTAATCACAGTCACGCGTGACTCATGTGTGACTCACACGTAAGAAATCACGACATTTGCACATCTCTAATAAAAATTATAGCAGAAGTCGTGAAGCGCTTTTTGTTGGTAACACAACGCGTGTTGCTACTTATTCGTAAATAACTTCTAAGGCGCACCGATGCGCACCCTAATTTTTTCTAAAACAATGCTGATTTATACAATCTTTAAAATAAAGTTGAATTCTCTACTTAATTACGCCTAATTAATAGCTTTATGTCCACCTAAATTAAGAAAATTAATTTTTTTTTGCATTTCACATATAAACTTAAAAAATAAAAGCACTTCCACAAATAATTTTTTTACAAATTTAAGCTACACATTTGAATAAATACCAGAGCTTGACGGTTGCATGGTTATATTAATTACTTTTTGAATACACCTTCGGTAAATCGAATTTATCTACGAAAAAAAATTTAGCTTTTATACCAATTTTCTTAAAATATTTTGTTACATTGTTTAATTTCAACGCGTCAGTACAAAAGCACATATTTGACATTTATTTTTTTGCTTACTGACTTTTATTTATAGCCTATTTCCAAAGTGCGAACGAATTCTTTCGTTCGCATAACTACATTGAAAACAAAAACAAAGTCTAAAAATTTGTTTTTGTTTTCAATGTAGTTATACGAAAGAAAGAATTCTTTCGCACATCGGAAATAGGCTATTAATAAATCCGTGAAATCACTGCCTTTGGCCCCTGTGTGGGGTGGTTTAAAAAAAAAAAAAAAAGCGTTACCCGTAAATCAAAGATGCCCAGTAGTCAGGGCTGTCAGATGTGGCGATTTCTCGCCAAACGTGGCGATTTTCAAACTTGTTTGGCGACCTAATTTTCGATTTGGCGACATGGCGATTTTTTGGCGATTTATAAAATAGTTGGCGATTTTGTTGGCTATTTTTGATGAGCCATGAATTTGTTTTGAAATTTGTTAAATTCAATAGGAAAATATTAAATTTTTTTTATTCTATTTGATGCATTCATATGTATGACAAGTATTTAAAACTAAATTATATTGAAATGGCTGATGAAGATAATGAAAATCAACGAGAAATTTTTTTTTACATTTAAATGTGCTCTTGAAGGAAGTAATAAGTAGAATTCTTTAAAAAATTGATATTATTAAAGTTTATGAACATTTTTCCATTATAAAATATGACAAATTATCACTGATAAAATTCGTTGTTGTTAAAGATATTTTAAAAATTTTTATGAATCCTAACGTACCTTTGGATGTTAATAAAACACAATGGAAAAATACTGTTTGTTAAAAGAGAATTTTAATGATGATATTCAATCTAATTTAAATCAGTTTAGGCCAACAATTTATAGCTACAAGGATACGGCACCTACGTACCATTTAAAGGAACTTGCATTGACTGTTCTGGTTATTACAACTAGTAATGCCTGTGTTGAAAGAATGAACACCACTAAAATTCGCCTTCGAAGTAGAAAGCGATATGAAGTTTTCGACACGTTTTAACGAGTTATAAGGTGAATGTCAACAGTACATGTTGCATTTCTTTTGTTCCTTCACAATGTATTCCAAAAAAAGAACACAAAAAGGGAGTCTTCTCGGTGAAGTTTATAGCGTTTTAGATATATCATAGAACTGCAACTACATACAAATGTATTGTATATCCAATATTTGTTTAATACTTACCGCCAAAATTATTTTTTTGTCGCTTTGAGTAGACTACTATAAAATATTTTAAACATTGCATTTTGTGCTTACTAATTATTTTTTACTTTGTTCTAAATAAAATTAAACAAAATATATCTTGGCGACTTTTTTTGAATTTTTGGCGGATTTTAGCGATACGGAAGAAATTTTTTTTTTTTGGGATTTATAAAAAAATATTTTTAATTATTCTAAAAATACATATATTATTGTCAAAAACTAAAAAATAAATGCTTTGGCGATTTTGGCGATTTTTGACATTGATTTTGGCGAAAAAGTTCAAAATCAATTTGACAACCCTGCCAGTAGTGGCTGATATCAGCAAATTAAACTCACACGTATACTTACGCTCTTTTGTTTGATCGTCAATCAACCAATAGGAAATCAGCATGTTGAGTGAGAGAGACAAACTACACTTGCAGAACTTATGTGTCTTATTTTACATTTTAATCGTCATTGAGACTGCTATCAGTGAACACATAAATTGAAATTATTGCGATATATTAATGATGTCAGCCGAAAAGTATTTTATGTTACAAAATAAAACTGGCAATGTCTTATTTGTGTTAAGACATTTAAAAAAACTAAGAAATATAATTTAAAAAAACATAATAATAAAATATAATTTAAAAAAAACGACAACACCCGCCACACATGTGCTTTCGTCGCAATCTCGTTGACGACTAAATAAAATGAATAGCAAACTGTTTTCTTCCAGTGTTATTTCGTCGCTCTCACCAATACTACTACCTTGGGCATCTTTGCTGTAAATATAGTTTCATCGCACGGCTGCCACATATGGCGATTTATTAAGGTAATCCACATCACAAGTTGCAACGTTGCGAAAAAGCAAAACGTAGACAATTAGTTGTACACAAATAATTGTCTATTTGGTTGTTGTTATGTTTCTGCCCTTTTGCTTTTTCGCAAGGATCAACTTGTGACGTGAAATATCACATTATTTTGACGATTTGTTGTTCCGAAATTAGCATAGTGCAACTTTAAATCTTTAAGGCGCACATAAAAAATTTTGTAAACGATACATCTTCAATTTTCTTATGTAAAAGCTATACTCTTCAACAAGTATATTCGGCCTGAATGTGTAAGGCGTCAGTTTTTTTTCTAGTAGATTAAAGAACACAGGTTATGTGTTACTTTATTACAAAAAGTAACACAGGCGTTTACGTCAACGCCTAACACAATCAGACCGATTTTTCGAAACAATTCTTTATGTGATCAAAATATTATAACTAGGACGTATAATTTCATGCAAATGCATGTTTTTCCTCAAAGGTTAAAGTAATATTAAATTAATAAGTTATTTATCCGAATCAAAACTTTTGCTGAAAATGGCATCGATTTGTTAGTGCATATTTTTGCACATTTTATCGATAATGCATTTTTTGTCATATAGTGTTTAAGAATTCATTTAAATTCGCTTATTATGTAAGTTTTTGCTGAAAAAAGCATATTTTTGGTTTTTGTTCAAATTATCTTTGCAGTTATCAAAATCAAACACTTGTAGTATATAAACAAAAATTTAATAAAATATTACTGTTATTTTAATGCTTGTATGTAGTAGCATTTTCGATGTGCAAAATTACCGTTCGATGTCTATCTGCCGGAGGCCGGCTACGCAAGAAGGTTTAGTTAGCGAAGCGGATGTTTGTTTTACCATAGAGGGGAAACCACTTGCGCCCGACCCAAGGCCGGTTATGCAAAGCAGCTTTACTTAGAGAAGCCGGTGTTTGTTATACCATAAAGGAGAAAACGTTTGCGTCCGGTCGAAGGCAGGCTTCGCAGAGAAGCTTAAGTAAGCGAAGCCGGTGGTGGTCGGCGAAGGTTATAATGCCTTCTAGGGGAGATGGTCAGGTAGGAGCAGATTATTTAGTGGATTTGCTATTTTCACTGATGGCTCGAAGATGAAAGGAACGGGTGCGGGGGTCTACATCGATGATCTGGACATGAGAATTTCATGCCGGCTTCCTGACGACTGCAGTGTTTTTCAGGGGGAAGTTCTGGGGGTCCTGAGGGCCGTGTAACTGATGAGGGACAACATTGATAGCGGCTCGGAGGTCACTATATACGTGAACACCCAGGCGGCTCTTATGGCCGCAAGGGGCTGTTATGTGAACTCCAAGCTAGTTGTTGGTTCTAGGAAGGCGCTGGAGGGAGCCTTTGGAGGGTATATGTTAAAGTTGTACTGGGTGAAGGGTCACTGCAAACGGCAATGAGGTGCCTGATGAGTTGGAGGACAGGGCTCTGAGATGGAGGATCCTAACTGTATGGAGGCGGTTATGCCTTCAATAGGCTTCTATTTTGGCAGAATCAGGGAACGGATTCTGGGCGCGACCAATCGGGCCTGGAGGAACCGAACGGACTGGCAGGTATCACGGACGCTGTAGCCGGTGCTTAGGAAGACCGATTCGGAGTCGCTGCTGGGCAGGAGTAGGGTCTGCGTTAGGACCATGATAGGAATTATCACGGGCCACTGCATGATAGGCAGGATGGCGATGAGGATGGGATCCGACTTGTCGGATATGTGCGGGTTGTGTGAGGACCCGGAGGAGTTAGACAGGTAAGCACATTCCGTGCCACCGTCCCAGGCTACAGGTAAGTAGGCTGAGGTGGCTGGGCAGTGGATTCTTAGGCTAATTAGGGGATGTCTCGGGCTGTGGACCCGAGAGTCTGATAGGATTCGTAATGGGGATGGCCTAGCTGCGTGACAGGAGACTGGATGCTAGCCGCACGTAGGGTGAATTTGTTTTGAGTGGGGTTTCTTTCGGGTTTGGTCCGATAGCTTCTGTTCTTATCTATCATTTTTGTGTTTTTTTATGCTTTCACTAATTATTTCACCTACTCTTCATCTACCTATATCTAAACAAGGCGTCACAATGGACCATATTGGTCTCTGGGTGAAGGAGATTTCATACTAGCCTTTTTACCTACCTACCTAGCGAAGCCGGTATTTGCTATACCATAGATATAACTCCCCAAAATTCGTTGTTGTTGTTTTCTGTACAAATTTTTTTTGGAGGGGGGGGGTTTTTTTTTTTTTTGGTCGTTAATTCTTGGAGGTTATTTCATGCCGCCAAGATGGCATGATAGAATATCAGTGGAAATAGAACATTTTCTGGTTACAAGGGGATTTGATCTCTACGTCCAAACTGGTCTCAAAATCATGTTTATGATGGGTCTACAAAACGATCATCAGACGCACGGCAAGGTGTGGATGCGGAACTTGGTTCAAGATTGAAAACGACCAGCAGCGTCTTCGAGTTTTTGAGAAGAACATTTTACTTTAAATATTCGTCCCTATGCGTGGTACTAAATATGATCAAATACATTAAAACACAGGGTTTTAGCTGAGCGAGGCATGTATCTCGCATGGAAACAGCAGGACGAAAAAGTAATGTTGTACTACAATGTTTCAACAGGTGACGGGGACGGCCGCGAACGAGAAAATAAGATTGTGCGACAGACGAATATTGGGTATTCGAAACTGGCAACAAAAAGCATAAAATATAGCAGAGGGTAGGAGAAAGACAGATCAAGCTAAAGCTTACCAAGCTGTAAAAAAAAGTTGGCGGTAGTGCACTAAATATTGATTTAAAACAGCATTGCACTATCACTAAATAAAACCGCAAAAAAATTAGTTTGCACTGGTTTTAACCAGCTTCATTGGTGATTTTTATTTTTTTACTAGCACTAAAAAAATTGAGTGGCACATACAAATTTATTATCAAAAGTTATTTTTGGGAATACAAAATTTATTATTAATAAGATTTATGTATAACGTGCTGAATTGAAAAAAAAAACCAGCCAACTGTAGGGGAATATAAGAAAAGATAAATTCAGTGTTTATTGATTGTTGTGGCTTTTTTGAAGCTTTGATATTGTTTCATGTAAGCAGTATGGCCTTTTTGGCATTTTTGCAGCTAAATTTTGCATTAAAATTTTTTATTTAGCTGCAAAATTTTCATTTAGCACTCGGCATTTTATTTAGCATTTTTAGAAAATGTTTTCAGCTTTTTTTAGCATTATTTATTTTAAAAATTTGGACGAATAGTTCTATTGATTTTACTTATTTTTTTTATAAATGATAATTAATTTTGACCTAAAATATTTCTTTCTTAAATAATTTCGTATGAAAAGGGATGTTAAGAAACATCTTACCTGTCTTGTAAAACAAAAAAGAATATTCAGAAAATATAAGAAAGAGGGAGGGCACCTCATCATGTTGATTTTAAAAATTATTTGCCCTTTGATATTACGATATAAAAGTACAAAGAAATGTCACTTTGTATTAAGATAAAAATTCAATAGTGTAAATGTGTGAAAACATTTTTTGCTCTAAACTGCTGAAAAAATAGTAATAATAGCTTCAACTTTACTTAAACTATACAAAATTAAATGATCTAAAAAATTTGTATATCATAGACATAAATCGTTTAAATTTAGCGTGAATCAGGGGTCTGCGGGCCCCTAAATCTAAAATTTAATCTCAACTACTTGTGCTTCATATTTATGTGTATCAGATGCTTTACCAAAATCTATCAACTTGCTTAAATATAACCATTTATTTCAATTCGATACAAATAAGTCACTTAAATGTATTTTGTTTCGAATAACATTTCATATTGGTAATAAATTTTAGCAAAAATCTTTGAAAAATGTTAGCATTATTTTTGGCATTTTATTAAATAATTTTTAGCATTTTTTGGCCATGTTTAATGCCAGATTTAGCTGTAAAAATTTGTTAGATCTGGTCACACTGCAAGTAAGACCTGAGTGTTTAAAATTCTTATTCACTTTATACATAGCCTTATTTGTATAATATTTGTACCTTTTCTAAAGTCTTTGGAAAAAGTTTTCTGACGAGCTGATCTAAGCAACCAGCGAAATGCGCATAGAAACTAGTTTTCCCTCAACAATAAATTTCAGTGTTTTTATCAAAAATATAAATTGGGAATCAGTTCTGCTCAGGCAATCGCCGCGTAAAGTCGTTTTCTCTGTTTATTGTATTGATTACAGTAAACGAATTTCTCACTCTCACAAACAACAGAACGGTTTTTTTTTCTATTTTTACTTTTCTTTCTATTTCGCTGATTTTATCAAATTAATCTTCCAGTGTCTTGAAAATCAAAATTACAATTCTTGAGGGTTGAGCCACCCAATGATGAAAGGTTCTCATGCCCTAAACCATAATAGGTTTAGGGAACTCGGTTCCATCGAAAACTTATCAAGTGGACCCAAGCGTTATCGCACTGACGACTTCATCCCTCTGCCAGAAATTAAACAATGTGATGACCACATACCACGGTACCTTATAATATCCACAAATGTAGATAAGGAATTATCAGCCAAGCCACTTTCATCATATAATGTCTTTCAAATAGAGAAAGGTTTAAATCACATCTCCAAAGAATATACAGATGTAGTGGAGCTTAAATCAGGCGACCTTTTAATAAAAACTAATAACCTCAAAACAGCCGAAAAATTTATGAAAGCCAACCATATCGATATAATCCCAGTGACTATCTCATACCACAAAAGTTTAAATTATGTCCAGGGAAAAATGTATTCTAAAAAAATAATCGATTTAAAAGAAGACGAAATATTAGATGGCTTAAAAAGTCAAAAAGTTATAGAAATAAAAAAAATCATGAAAAAAGTAGAAAATGAAAAACAAGGTGGGAACGAAAACAACAACCTCGTGGCAACTGGCGCTGCCATTGTCACATTTGATTTAATAAGACTTCCTGAATTCATAAAAATTGGTTGGGAAAGGGTCAAAGTCAACGAATATATTCCAAATCCTATGCGTTGTAAAACATGCCAAAAGCTAGGACACACAAAGAACCGGTGCAAAAATGCAGAATTGTTTAAAGAATGTGGAGAAATCCCACCCCATACCCCTTGCAAAAGAAAGTATTGTGTCAATTGCAATGTGGAATCACACGCATCCTACGAACCAACGTGTCCATCTTTTTTGAAACACAAAGCAGTCTTGAAAATTAAAATAAATAAACGGTGTACAATAAGAGAAGCATGGAAAACGTATAATGCCAATCCTGATGCTCACCAAATATTCTCAAGAAATAATCCCAAACCGACATTTGCTGATATTACAAAAACAAAGAACACAGAAACGGTAAAAGAAACATCACAAATACAAAACAACCAACAACAATGCAATGATCAAACAAACAACTCCACCTTAAGCAAAGAACACAAAAAAGAAACAACGCTCACAGAAGCAATAAATTTCAATACAAAAAAAAACACACAAACGACACAACAAAAACCATCATCATCCGAAATGAAAAATACTCAAAAATTAGCAACAGACAACACACAAAAAGTACATCAAATAAAATCAACAACTTCAACACTTAGTAAACCACGCGCCCTCCAAAATAATATAAATACCATTGAAATCGAAAGCGATCTAGAAACTAATATTGGCACCCCGAAAAGAACAACAAAACCAAATGAACAAGAACAATCTCCAGGAGCATCACTAACACCATACTCCCTTGCAATTTACAACGACATAAAAAAACAATTAGATAAATCAAAAGCAGAACAAAAAAGAAAAAATTAAACACTCCCGCATTCCATTTATGTTTCTTCATAATCTACAAAATTTCATGAATATTGGACTCGATTTTTTTATAATTCAATGGAACATCCAAGGTTTTCTCAACAACAAGTTTGCTTTAGAACTATTAGAACATAAACACAAACCAAGCATAATAATCCTACAAGAAACACACATTGTAGAAAAAAATAAAAACTTACTTCACCTACCCAACTACAAAGTTTTCTACCATAACAAAAGCTATTCCTACGCTAAATCTGGAATAGCAATACTGGTAAAAAATTCTATAAATGTAATGCTACATACAAAATCTATAGGCGACCTTTTACATCAAACAATATCCATACGTGGAATCGAAAATTTACATAAAACCAACATATATAAGGAATCAGAAATAAGAATAAATAGTGAATTACTTAATACCATACCCAAATTTAATTCAGGTCATCATCTTATATGCGGTGACCTTAACACTCAAAATACGTTATGGGGTTCACAAATAACATCAAGGGCCGGCCTTCTATGGGAAAATTTCGCAAATGAGAGAAACCTAACCATTCTAAACGATGGTTCTCCAACCTTATTAAATACCAGAAATACTTCAACAGCAATAGATGTGTCAATGGCAACCAACGAACTAGCTCTTTCGCTAAATTGGCAATGTTTCAGTCACGAAATGAGTGACCATTTTCCCATATTTATTCATAAGGGAAGTAATAACAACAACCATAAAAAACATATAACAAGATTTAACGAAAAATTCGCAAACTGGACTGTCTTTTCAAAAAAAACGAATGAATTATCGAACTCTTTATCAGAAACAAATAACGTAAACAAAGAAGCAGCAATAATAGGAAAAATAATCAGAATAGCCGCAAACACATCAATGCCAATAACCCAAAAACCAAAAATAAACGATGCCAAAAATAGTCCGCTATGGTTCAACTCAAATATAGCCTATCTAATAAAGGAAAAAAAATTAGCTTGGAAGCATTTTAGAAGAAGAGGGAATCTAACTGACATCATAAATTATAGGAAAACTTGTGCAAAAGTGAGAAGGGCTTGCAGAGAAGCAAAGCCTGAAACATGGAAAAATTTTGTAAATTCAATTAACCCATTAACAGACTCACGAACGTTATGGAGCAAAGTAAAGAAAATAACGTACTCCAGATCAGCCAGTTTTCCACCAATATATCAAGGTAATGAAGTTATATCACATCCGAAGCAGATTGGTGATGCGCTTGCAGCCACATGGTGTTCTGTAGGTTCAGATAATTCGTTTCACCCCACTGTTATAGCTAAGAAAAACCAACTTAACATTGACCTTTTCCCAAACCACCCAAATGAAATAGTTAGTATTAACGATACTATTTTAATTGAAGATTTACAAAATGCATTAAAAAAATGCAAAGGTACAACACCCGGCTGGGACAAAATAGCTTATTCAATGATAAAAAATTCATCAGGTACTTTTAAATTAAGATTATGCAAACTATACACAAATATCCTTACACAAGGAACTTATCCACATGCATGGAAACAAGCTATTCTGTCCCCCATTCCCAAACCAGGAAAAAATTTGAATAATACGGAAGGATACAGGCCAATATCACTTCTCCCAGCCATATCCAAGATCTTTGATAAGATAATCTCACAAAAAATCTGGAAACACTGCATAACTAACGTAGCCAATGAACAACACGCATATCTGCCAAATAGAGGGGTCTTCACACTATGCCACCAAATTGAAACCCAAATTAAAAAAAAAAATCACTGAAAAAAAACATTCTATAATATTATCTGAAGATCTCGAAAAATCCTTTGATAAAGTAATAAATTTTGCAGTAATAGAAGAATTATACAAATGGGGTGTACCAAAAAATCTCTTGAAATTAATAAAATCATTTTTATCTTACAGAAGAATAATAGTAAGAGTAGATGGAGTTAACTCCAGTTCTCGAAACTTAGAAAATGGAATTCCTCAGGGATCACCATTATCCGTAGTATTATACACTGCATACGTTAATTCTTTATTCCATAAACTTAAACAAGTTAATGGTATTGACCACATTTCCATTTATGCTGATAACATTTTTATGGTGGCCTCAGGCTCTCATAAAGAAATAGCAAACAACCTAAAAACTTGTGATGAAGTAATTCATAAATGGACCAACGATATAGGCGCAGCAATACCAATAAACAAGTGCGAAGCCCTTCACGTCTGTAGAAAGTACAAATGTAATTTATCCCCCATTAGGATTAGAGAAAATTTCATTCCAATAAAAAAAGAAATGAGAATTCTAGGAGTCACATTTACTAAAAATCTACTTTGGAATGCACATACAAAAAATGTAATAAACAAATTAAAACATATAAACAATTTGTTAAAGATTATTTGCACCAAGCGAAAAGGTCCACATTTCGAAACTGCAATCTCAATTTGCCGCTCGCTAACTGAAGGAGTTATCCAACATTGCATAACAAGTATGGATGGACGTCCCAAACAAATATTAAGAAAATAAATTCCAACATCAACAGGTGTTTCCGTACAGCTACAAGCATCCTCCAGGCCACCCCCACCGACGCTCTAAAAATAGAAGCAAAAATAAATGATTTCGAATTCATTCTAAAAAAACAATCTATCAAACTATTGGCAAAAGGAATAATAAACCCGAACCATGCCCTTCACAATAATCTTTGGGAACGCATTAAATACTATGACTCAACTCACCCGTGTAGTCTACAAAAAATTATCAAATATGCGAAAGAAATCGAAATGCCTCTGCCAGAACCACCTGGCACACAATCTTTGAACAACATACCGGATACCAAACTATTAACAAATACTCTATTAAATTCAACAATAAAGGAAGGAATGAATCCTTCTATGTTCCAACAACTCTACCTAAGAGAAAAAGACAAATACAATGCAAGTATAACAATATTTACCGACGGATCATTTTCGGACGTCATTACATTGTACGCAGTGGTAGAACAAAAAAGTCGAAGTTATGAAATCGTTCGCCAATCAATACTTCCATATCAAGCAGGAATTTTAAGCGCTGAACTATCAGCAATAAAATGTGCAGTAGAATATGCATCAAAAAAACAGCAAAAAACTCTTATCTGCACCGACAGTTTAAGTGTGGTAAAATCATTGAAAGCAGACAGTGAAACGAGGAAATATATTTTAAAAGACTACATACTGGAAGAAGAGGTAATGGTACTCTGGATTCCAGGGCACCAGGGGATACCAGGAAATGAATATGCAGATATGGCTGCAAAAAATCTACCTCTAATAGTTGAAGTACCCCCACTAGCATCAGTACTAATAAATTTCCATAAATATTTAAAAAAAAACAACTTTTACAAGAGCAATGGAATGGCTCTAACAGCTTTCTAAGATCGCACAACAGCAGCATAACCAGGCCGCCCTATAACACAAATCTTAGCCGCCAAGATTGTATTATAATAGCACGGACCAGACTCGGAACCACAAGATTCAGCACCAAACACCTCTATGAACAAACACAGCCCATGCAATGCGAACACTGTAGGGAAAGACTAACAATTAATCATATTTTTAGAGAATGTCCATTGACCGCCTCTGATGAACCGCTAGAATCTATTTTCAATTCCAACAATAAGGATGCAATAAAAAAAATAAAATATACCTTGAACTTAGCCAATATCTTGAAAGAAATTTAAATTAAGAAAATATGGTGCAATGATCTAGTAGTCCGCACTATTTGAATTTAAGTATTTTATAAATTTAGTCTTTTATATAATACTTGTGATAAATAAATAAATAAATTGGGAATTTAGCACGTTATACATAAATCTTATATATATTAAAAAATTTTATTTTGTATGTGCATGGTTTTTGATTTTTGTGTTGATATGCATAAGCAAAGGAAATTACTCAAAATTAAAATTTTAATTTTTTTTGTTTTTTGTAATATTACCTTTGCTTATATCGCGAAGCTATACGCTTGTCTGCAGGAGACCAGAGTTTCTGGCAGGAATCGAACCCGCAACCCCGGCGCTGATAGACTAGCTCACTACCAGCTAGTCTACCGGGGCACCCAAAAAAAAAATAGAAACACGAGGGGAGATAGGGGGCCTCTCCGAAACTATCTTACATATGTAAATGAAATTTAAAACATATGTAGATTCCTATTCATATTCAAAAGGAGGTTCCAAATAGGTACACTTGCAAAAATTTATTTTTATATACTACGGTGTAGGTTATCATATGATCTGGCTTGACCGTCTATACTTTCAAAATTGTTTTTATTAGTTTTGTTAATAAATTATAGTTTTTTAATTCATTTTTATTATTAAGAATATAAAAATCGTTAAATGTAAATGGACATTAACAAAATACTGCATTTCTTTCTAAATACATTGTACATATATATATGTACATATTTTGTATTCAACTTTAATCAATTAGCTCATAAATCCATAAATTTTAACCTCAAAAAGTAAAATATTATTTTGTGTTTAAAATGTTTTGTGAGTAAATTAATGTTTATATGAATGACTAATGTACATATGTAACTAAAATATTTCACACATAAATTGAAAAATGATGAATAATATTTACACATACCGCGTTTGTTGTATTTTCCATTGAATTGTAAACCTTTTTTTTGTAATTTTGCATACAAAGATGTTGAAAAATATTAAAAAAATAAAGCAATATTTTCTTTTAAATAGATCAAGTATTTAAAATGCAATTTTAAATGTTGCAAATAAGCAATGTTTAAAATAATTGTAACAAAATAGCTTGCAAATTTATAAGAAAAAAATGTACACAATGTACATTGCAGCGACAAAAAAAAAGAACAAAATAAGTATACAACAAAAACAAGAAGAAAATCTAAACTTCAGTGTTGGAAAAAATTAATTTTTTAATACTCACACTGTGAACCTGATAATTATTTAATTGTTCAGTCTCTTCATCAACACCCACACTGTAATTTTAATAATACTAAAATATGGCTCACGACACAAATGCATTAATAGCAGTAACTTACGGTATCTTAAGCCAACTCAATAGAAAATTTGATGCTCCGCCCTGTATAACAACAGTGAATATAACAATTAAAGACGTTGCCGTCAACATAGTTTGACGAGCCTCTGATATGGTGTTGCGTATGGCTAAAGCAAACGACATGGCGCCTCGCAAACCTTTTCAAAGAATGCATAAAAAAGTCCTTTTTAAAAGTATGTCATCATAATTAAAATTTTATTATTATTTACCTGCAAAAAATAACATGTGCTGGAAATTTGAAGAAATTTTTGGATTACGATTTAAATTCAGCAACCAAGATAGCGGATAGATATTAACAGCTCTTCCAATAGCCGCGCATATCTATAAATAAAAACGGAAATTTGTATATTTTTTCCAGTTTTTTGCCTAAGGTCACTTACAAAACCAGTTATTATGAAAACAGCATCAAAATGATGTTTGGGAAAGGTAAACATAGAAACACCAATATATGAAAATATAAAATTCTCTGCCAAGAAATTTAGTAACTCAAATATTTCTTTGGTTCTCGTGCGCGAATTCTCGGATAAATTGTTGTATGTATAATGAGCCTGGCAGATTCCACAGAATAATACTGCTACAACGCCAGTTAGTTCAGAAGCTTCCGCTATAAGAAATGTACTGTATGACATTAAGACAAAAAGAGCAGACTCCAATAGAGGAAAATCTCGAACACGAGTAAATTTAGTCAAGTATGAAAGAAGTTAAGGAATATCATATGCAATAAAATACAATTAGTGTGTCAAAAAAAAAAAAATAAGAAAAATTAAAACAAAAATTGGTTTTAAAAAGGATATCAATGCAGTGAAACAGCCCATCAAAGCTCCAATTAATAACGACAACATAAAAATGCAAAAGAAATCACTCAACGCTCGGAAGAAAGCATAAGTCTCAAATTCGCCCGTACTAGAATAGTGCTCTCCATAGTTTTGTATTGCCCTAAAAAATATTACAAACATACATACAACCTTACCATTCGTTTAAAAAAAAAGGAAATATGATTTATAAGACATATGTATATATATTATAACAATAAATTATATCCTTGTCATTTAAGTATTTAGTTTATACTAGACTTACCCACTCAAAACAATGGCAACGGCATCGTTTAAAACAGATTCACCAAAAACCAGCGCATAAAGATTAACATCAACATGTAGATCATGAAAAATGGCTAGTATTGTTAGTGGATCTGTTGGGGAAATCAACGCTCCAAAATACAGTGTGTCCAGAAATGTAAAACTGCTGCTCAAATACGATGGCATCAGCTTCACACAACCGTACATAATGGCACCGATTAGGAACGCTGATAAAGTTGTGCCTAATAAAGCAAATGTTAAAATGGCACCCAGATTACGAAAAAAATATTTCTAAAAAAATATAATTGTTATACATATAAGTCAATAGTTATAAAAAATGATTTTATGCTTAATACCTTTTTCAAACTGTATCCTGCATGGAATATAATTGGTGGTAAAATTATATTAAAGAAAATCTCAGGATCAAATGTAGCTTTCAAATCGATTTCATTTTCTACTACATCGTAAACTTGACTTCGAAAGGTGTATGCATACGTTTTATTCTCTAAAGGTTCACTATTGTCGGGTGGTGTTAGCTTGCCAGGAAACTGTCAATACAAAAATTAATTATAAATTTTTATATTTCCTCGGTTCTTGTAACTTACTTGCAACCAAAGCGTATCTGGAGGCAAAGTTTGGTTAAATTTAGAATTCGGTTCAGGTTCAACTTCCAAATGTACTAGGGGTTTTGATGAAGCCGAATAACGTATGGCAGCACCCACAATTAAACCTTAATAATAAATTTGTTAAGAGACAATAAAAAACAATTATTTTTATAAAAATATTTAAAAATCACAAATTTTGCATTTTTTCGAAACAAGTGATTTTCTGTAGAGCGATGTGTGATTAATTTATAAAAATTTCATTAATCATTTATTCGATTAATCAGTTATCGATAGTAAAAATTCGTATGAGTTTAAAAAATTTAAAAGCAATTAGACAGAATAAAAGTGACAGTGAAGGTTAACGAAAGCAATGCTGAAAAAATAAAAAAGAATTGATGATAGTAAATACTTAACGGCTAAACCTATTACTCGGACGCGTTCCCTCTCACCCTCTGTGTCTACAGATACGGTTGATTGCAATACACTAACAAATATGGGTACGTTCGTAAATGGCGCGTAGTGCATCAGAAAAGCAAGCTTTTTTTAATGCGTTTTTTTAATATAATAAAAAAGTAATTATAATTTTTTTATCAAAAGTTATTTTTGGGAATATAAAATTTATTATTGATAAGATTTATCTGTAACGTGCTAAATTCCACCACCTGGATAACTATCTTGCCGCGATGTGGTGGCTTAAATGCCGGCGGTAGTGTATGTCTTGGAACTTGTTTCGGTACAGTCTAACCGGAACAAGTTCGAAGGCATAAGCTTTAAAGCCAGCATGACTAAGGGTTATCCATCCCATATCCCATCCTCTTTACCTATAATCCTACATACTTCTCCCTTTGATTCCCTACATCCCCCACTTTTAAGGTCAAGGTGGTTGATAGCAGTGCCGAGGACCTGAATGGCTAGTTAGTGGTAAAAGAAACTGGTCGTGAACAGCTTCCCTCTGACGCCGATGGCAAGGGTCAGTTGTAATTCTAGCCTAGTCCGCGTACGCCGTCACTGCGCGCGATGGTCGCTTTGTTTACGTGCTTACTCGTGGGACCAAAAACTGGATAATTTAAACTCTAAAGAAGGAAATGAAGAAGTTGGCGCAGGGAATGTCTCTGTCAGCTCAGCAGGTTCGGGGTCAGATTTGGACTCCGACTTGCTGGGTATTCACAGAGATATTCTGCTGCAGGAGAGTCAGTTAATGACAGAACTGACAGTCATGACGGACAGGATAGACTCGCCAATCGGATCTCCGTCTCGTACAGGGGCATCGGAAAGACTCGGTGACCTAACTCTGGGCTCTGATGATGAGCACGAAATAACTTTGATTTCGGCTCATGATGAGGGCCATAGGGCTGGGCCATCGACTTCCGGAGTCACACTCGGGCTGGAGAGTGGATTGGCGAGTGTATCAAAACTCGTTGTTCGGCAAGATGCGACAGAACAGGTCACGTCAGATAGCCGAACGAGCTACGATAAAGCCAAGAGTGGTGTGAGAGCCTCCTTAGCCTTTCTGGAAAAGATAGCTAAGAAAGACTCCTCACTGCACGATGGGCGGGATAGGCATCTGCTGAGGAAGCACCGAAAGAACGTTGCTAGATTCGAACGAATCCACGGCTCTGTCGGTGCCATCCTAGGGCTTCCCTATCCTGCGGGATACACAGCAAGGGCTGCTGTGGATACAAATGTTGTCAGTAAAGACAGCAAATCCCCAGCACCCCCTGTTGTTGAATCCTCGGATAAAGCAGAAGATAAGGAAAGGGAGGGTAAAGGTTCAACGACTGGCCCTCTTAATCGTGACAGATTGGTCGCAGTTAAGGGAGCTAGGCCTGAGAACGTTTTACCCACTACTAGTCGCGCGATGAGGGCTGGAAATGTCTCGGTAATTTCCGATAGTCACTCCCAAAAAGGAGTCACTAAAGGAAGGGTTGCTGGGACAGACCAGTCAACATCTGCAGGGAAATCGGGTGATCACCGACTGAGCTCTGCTAAGGGCCCCAAAAAGGGGGTAGTTAAGCGAGTGAGGTCTGGTGATGACCAGAAATCCCCTGCGGCTAAGAGGACTGGTCAGACTGTGGTCAGTTCTCTTAAAGATCCCCATAAGGAGATCAATAAGAGGACTGACTCCAGAAAGGACCAACCATCCACGTCAAAGAAACTAAAGGAGTCGTCGAGTAAGGACGGTATTCTAGCGGCTGTCATTGATCGTAAGGATCCCGATGGAAGGATCAGTGTCGAGAGATGGCAGGTGCTAGAGAACAAACTACTCGACGAAATCTTTAGTGCCAAAGGAAGGCCGGACGAAGTATCGTTCAAAGGGGCTGACTGGACAAGAGGTGTCAAAACTGTCAGTTGCGGCAATCAGAAAACCTTTGAGTTTTTAAAGGCTGCAATTGGTAAGTGTGGCAGCTCCTGTCCTGAAGCTAGTCTGGACGTTATACTAGCGTCTGAGTTGCCATTAAGGCCGGTAGTCACGGTATGGATACCTCCACCTATAAAACCGGTGGAGGTCATACTGGGGGTACTGGCCAACCAGAACAAGGGGCTCAATACAAGCCAGTGGAAGTTGGTAGCTTCACTGGGTTGTAAAGAGAACCAGGGAAGAGACTTCAGGTTCGCAGTGGACCGGGAGTCTCTTAAAAAGCTTGATTCGATAGGAGGGGTTGCAATATTCGGGTTGGGGTCTATCAAATTTAGGTTTCCTAAAAATGATAGACCCTAAGAGGTTGAAAGTGGTGCAGATAAACCTGCACCACTGTGAAGCAGCCTCAACCGAATTAGTAACCCACCTCATCGACAACAACGTGGACGTGGCCTTAATCCAAGAGCCCTGGATTAATAAAAACCGGGTAGTTGGATTACGGGTCACGGGGTATACATTGTTCGTACCCCACACAGATGAGAAGGTACGAACTTGTATCTTGGCGAGAACTGAGTTTAAATTTATGTTTTCTCATTCTTACAGTAATGGAGACCTCACGGTTGTGACAGGAGAAGCCAAGGACATAAGGGTCCTGGCATTAGCATCGGTATACTTGCCGTACGAGGCTACCGATCCACCTGGTGAAAAAGTGCGAGAGTTGGTGGAGTACTCAGGCAGAACTGGCTCGAGGCTGGTACTAGGGTGTGACGCCAATGCACACCATACCCAATGGGGAAGTGCCGACATCAACAAAAGAGGTGAGTCTATGTTTGATTTTATTATTGCCAGCAATCTTTATATCTGTAACAGAGGGAATACACCTACGTTCAGAACTAGGGATAGAGAGGCAGTGATAGACATGACATTGACGAACTGTAGGGAATTAGTGGAGGATTGGAGGGTGGACCTGGGGTTTTCCTTCTCTGACCATAGTCGCCTGTCCTTTAATCTAATGTTTGAGAGGTCGAAAAGGTGTCCGTATAGGAATCCGAGAAGGACGGATTGGGATTACTTTTCGAGATTGGTGCAAAGTAACCTTAGAGTTACACGCGACTGGAGGTCGACTTCGACCGGTGTAGAGCAACTGGTGGGCACCTTCACGGGGGTACTGACTAGTAGTTATGAGCGATCCTGTCCTTTGAACTTTCCGGGCAAGCGCACACAACCAAGATGGTGGACAGACGAGTTGAGGACTCAAAGGTCCACTGTCAGAAGGTTGTTTAATAGAGCGAAGTATACGCGTAGGGAAGAAGATTGGAGTAACTTCAGATTGAGTTACAATAGATATAAAGGAGACATTAGGAGGGCGAAAAGGGACTCGTGGGTCAAGTTTAGCGAGTCAGTGGAATCTGTAAATGAGATGTCCAGGTTCAGGAGAATTTTATCCAAGGACCCTGTAGTCCCTGGATTTATTCAGAGACCGGACAACTCATGGACGGAATCTAGCTCTGAATCTCTTTGTCTTCTAATGGAAACTCACTTTCCGGGATGTGTGGATCCTGGGATGGGGGAACAGATTGAATGTGGTAACCCCTTCTCTGGGTCAGAATCGGGCGGTGAGGAGAGGGAGACGGTGGGGGACATGATCACCTTGGAAAAAGTAACATGAGCAGTTAATGCCTTTGGGTCTTACAAATCGGCAGGACCAGACGGTATCTTTCCGGCGATGTTACAGAATATCGGGAGATCATCACTCCTGCTGTTGGTGGAACTGTTTAGGGTCTGTGTGCTGAACGGGTACATTCCTAAAGGGTGGAGGGAGGTCAGGGTGGTTTTCATACCCAAGGCGGGAAGAACCGGTCACTCTAAACCCAAGGATTTTAGACCAATCAGCTTATCGTCTTTTCTTTTGAAGACGTTGGAAAGACTGATTGATCTACATCTGAGGACGAAGATTGACGCCGGCATCATCAGCGGCGCTCAACACGCCTATCTTAAGGGTAGATCTGTTGAGAGTGCGCTTCATGATGTGGTGGGTTATGTAGAGCGGGGATTGCGAAACAAGGAATACACCTTGGCGGCATTCCTGGATATAGAGGGCGCTTTTAATAATTTGAAGATAGAGGCTATCAGGCAGGCATTGGTGGATCTAGGCGTTCCTCTGTTCATGGTCGAATGGATAACTGCTGAGCATCAGAGTTATACACTCGGACTGGGGAAACGAGCGCTTAAAGAAACTGGTGACTAGGGGAACCCCACAGGGGGGAGTTCTCTCTCCCTTATTATGGCTCTTAGCTGTCAACGTCGTTCTGGGACTTTTTGACAGATTGGGTCGGAAAGTTGTGGCCTACGCGGATGATGTAGTGATATTGGTATCGGGCAAGTTTCTGCCGACAATAAGCGAAGTCATGCAAGGGGCGCTGGGCGAACTGTCAGCATGGGCGAGTGATAAGGGATTGGGAGTCAATCCGGAGAAGACCGAGTTGCTTCTTTTTACTAGGAGGTACAGGGTAGAGAATTTTAGGCTGCCGGTACTAGGAGGAGTAGAGCTTAGACTATCTGATAGCGCTAAGTATCTAGGAGTTTTTCTGGACAGCAAGCTGTCGTGGGGAAGGAATACTCAGGAGAGACTTAAGAGGGGCCTCAATGCCTACTATGCTTGCAGATCATCGATAGGTAGGAGTTGGGGACTCCGGCCGTCAGTAGTGGGATGGCTGTACACTTCGGTGGTTAGACCCATTCTTACATATGGATGCTGTGTTTGGTGGGAGTCATTGAGAGTGGCTTGTCGAAGGAACCTTCTGTCTAAGGCTCAGAGGTGTGCTTCAATCGGCATGACAGGTGCCATGAGAAGTACACCTCAAGCGGCACTGGATGTCATTCTACATCTTCTGCCCATTGAGCAGTATGTTATGGGAATGGCAGCCAGAAGCATTCTTAGACTGAGGGAACTAGGATTGATTAGGGATTTCACGCAAGGTCACTCACGGATCTTGAGTGAGATCGAAGCTGGAGGTTACTGCCTGGGATCACCCGGCTCCACGGATTTCGTGGGCACCAGGGTGGATTTCGGACGGTTGCCGGAGGTGGTAACGCCTTCTAGGGAGAGATGGTCAGGTAGGAGCAGATTATTTAGTGGATTTGCTATTTTCACTGACGGCTCGAAGATGAGAGGCACGGGTGCGGGGGTCTACATTGAGGATCTGGACATCAGAATGTCATATAGGCTTCCGGACGACTGCAGTGTTTTTCAGGCGGAAGTTCTGGGGGTCTTGAGGGCCGTGGAACTGATGAGGGACAACATTGATAGGGGCTCGGAGGTCACTATATATGTCGACAGCCAGGCGGCCCTTATGGCCCTAAGGGGCTGTTACGTGAAATCCAAGCTAGTTGACGGTTGCAGGAGGGCTCTGGAGGGAGCCTTAGGAGAGTATATGTTGAGATTGTGCTGGGTGCCTGGTCACTGCAACATAAGCGGCAACGAGATTGCTGATGAGTTGGCGAGACAGGGCTCAGAGATGGAGGATCCTAATCACATAGAGGCAATTAGGCCTCCAATAGGATTCTACTTTGGGAAGATTAGGGAATGGATTCTGGACGCGACCAATAGGGCCTGGGGGAACCGAACGGACTGCCGGGTATCACGGACGATGTGGCCGGTGCTCAGGAAGTCCGACTCGGAGTTGTTGCTGGGCAGAAGCAGGGTCTGCGTGAGGACCATAATAGGAATCATCACGGGTCATTGCATGATAGGCAGGATGGCGATGAGGTTAGGATCCGACGTGTCGGATATGTGCGGGTTGTGTGAGGACCCGGAGGAGCTGGAGACGGTTGAGCACATTTTGTGCCGCTGTCCCAGGCTACAGGGCAGCAGGCTGAGGTGGCTGGGCAGCAGATTCCTAGGCGAATTAGGGGACGTCCCGGGCTGTGGGCTCGAGAGTCTGATAGGATTCGTAATGGGGATGGCCTGGCTGCGCAGCAGGAGACTGGGAGCTAACCGCACATAGGGCGGATTGGTGTTGTGTTGAGTGAGGCTTTTCTCTCGGGTTTGGTCAGAACTTCCTTTTCTCATCTATTCTTATCTATTCTTATCTTTTCTGATGCTTTTGCTGTTTCTCTTCACCTTCTTTTTCAGCTTCTTAACTATAAACAAGGCATCACAATGGACCGTATTGGTCTCTGGGTGAGGGTGTGAAGGAGACTTCACACCAGCCTTTCTACCTACCTACCTACCTACGTGCTAAATTCCCATTTTTTATTTTTGATAAAAACACTGAAATTTATTGTTGAGGGAAAGCTAGTTTCTATGCGCATTTCGCTGGTTGCTTAGGCCAACTCGACGGGAAACTATTTCCAAAGTGAATAAAAATTTTAAACACTGAGGTCTTACTTGTAACAATATCAAAGCTTCAACAATTTTTTATTGTGTGACTATCAGTTTTGTGGAGTATTTGACAATTTTTTGGTCCGCTTCTACTTTATTGATACTGGGGGTACTGGCCTCAGTACAAGCCAGTGGAAGTTGTAAGGAGAACCAGGGAAGAGACTTCAGGTTCGCAGTGGGGCCGGAATCTCTTAAAAAGCTGGAACCGATGGGAGGGGTTGCGGTATTCGGGTTGGGGTCTACCAGATTTAGGTTTCCTAAAAATGACAGACCCTAAGGGCTTGAAAGTGGTGCAGATAAACTTGCACCACTGTAAAGCAGCCTCAACTGAATTAGCAACCCCCCTCATCGATAACAATGTGGACGTGACCTTAATCCAAGAGCCCTGGATTAACAAAAACCGGGTAGTTGGATTAAGGGTCACGGGGTATACATTGTTCGTACTCCACACATATGAGAAGGTACAAACTTGTATATTGGCGAGAACTGAGCATGAATTTATGATTTCTCATTCTTACAGTAATGGAGACCTCACGGTTGTGAAAGGAGAAGCTAGGGAAAAAACGGTCTTGGCACTAGCATCTGTATACTTGCCATATGAGGCTACCGATCTACCTGGTGAAAAAGTGCGAGTTGGTGGAGTACTCGGGCAGATGCGGCTCGAGGCTGGTACGATGTTGTGACTCCGATGCACACCATACCCAATGGGGAAGTGTCGACATCAACAAAAGAGGTGAGTCTATGTTTGATTTTATTATTGACAGCAATCTTTTTATCTGTAACATGGGAAATACCCCAACGTTTAGAACTAGGGATAGAGAGTCAGTGATAGATATTACATTAATGAACTATAGGGAATTAGAGTGTGGATTGGAGAGTGGCTGTGGGGTTTTCCATCTTTGACCATAGTCGCCTGTTCTTTAATCTAATGTTTGAGAGGTCGAAAATGTGTCCGTATAGGAATCCGAGAAGGACAGATTAAGATTATTTTTCGGGATTGGTAAAAAGTAACCTTAGAGTTACACACGACTGGAGGTCGACTCCGACCGGTGTGGAGCTACTGGCGAGCACCTTCACGGAGGTATTGACTAGTAGCTATGAGCGATCCTGTCCATTGTACTTTCCGGGCAGGCGCACACAACCAAGATGGTGGACAGACGAGTTGAGGACTCAAAGGTCCACTGTGAGAAGGTTGTTCAATAGAGCGAAGTATACGCGTAGGGAAGAGGATTGGAGTAACTTTAGATTGAGTTACAATAGATATAAGAGAGATATTAGAAGAGCCAAAAGGGACTCGTGGATCAAGTTTAGCGAGTCAGTGGAATCTGTAAATGAGAATTAGGAGAATTTTATTCAGAGACCGGACAACTCATGGACAGCATCTAGCCCTTAATCTCTATGTCTGCTTATGGAGACTCACTTTCCAAGGTGTGTGGCTCCTGGGTCGGGGGAACAGATTGAATGTGGTGACTCCTTCTCTGGGTAGGGCTCAGGCGGTGAGGAAAGGGAGACGGTGGGGGACATGATCACCTTGGATAGGAAAACATGGGCAGTTAATACCTTTGGGTCTTACAAATCGGCAGGACCAGATGGTATCTTTCCGGCGATGCTACAGTATATCGGGAGATCATTACTCCTGGTGTTGGTTGAACTGTTTAGGGTCTGTGTGCTGAACGGGCACATTCCTAGAGGGTGGAGGGAGTTAAGGGTAGTTTTCATACCAAAGGCGGGAAAACGCGGTCACTCTTAACCCAAGGATTTTAGACCAAGCTTATCGTCTTTTCTTTTGAAGACGTTAGAAGAACTGATTCTACATCTGGGGACGAAGATTGACGCCGGCATCATCAGCGGCGCTCAACACGCCTATCTTAAGGGTAGATATGTTGAGAGTGCGCTTCACGATGTGGTTGGTTATATGGAGCAGGGATTACCAAGCAAGGAATACACCTTAGCGGCATTCCTCGATATAGAGGCTATAAGTTCCCAAAATCGTTTTGCAATTCTATATGATGAATCTTCTAAAGCAACAAATATCATCAAATCGTCTAAGTTAATTAATGAAAAGTTTGATAACGTTGATAGGGGAAAATTCTTTTTATGTAGCAGCAATAAAGCGAGGTAGTATTAACGAGACAAAGATACAGGTTAATCAGGAGGATGATTTTTCGCAAAATATTTACTAAATTTGAATCACTTAATAAAAACTTTTATACATACCAACTGAAGAGCAGTAAAGGTCTTCAGGTAGTGAATAAATGAAACGTCATTAGAAGAAATGTAACAAATATTAAAAATTAGAGAAAAAATCCCCAACTACTATTTCGAGTGGAGTAAGGAGAACGACGTTAAGATTTAAAAAACGAAAAGCATCTCATTTACAGTTTGAAATCTACGATAGAGAAGCCGCACAAAAGAAATGGTCCCGTTCAATGTTTAAACTGCCTAGAATTTGGTCATACTAAGGTAATTGCTTTAGATATTTCCCAGGCGTTTGACAGAGTCTGGCATGGTGTACATTTGTCAAAACTTGTTGCACTTGGTGTCGGTGATAATTTCTCTCTATTTATATCGAGCTTTCTCAGAGATCGCACTATACGAGTTAATATAGATGGGGTTTCGTCAAACAGTAGGAAATCCAATTCTATTGACTCCTTTGAGCACCGTCGCAATGTGGGTTGTATTTGCCTGTTTTATCGTTACTATAACGGGATATGTTCTGATGAAATTAGGGATTTGGTTCCCGAAACCCATACCTTTTTTCGAAATACGCGTTTTTCCTCAAGAGCCCATCCTTTTGTGGTTGATTGGCCATTTTAATAAGAGCTCGAATCAAGCATTTCCTTATGTGTGAATCTCGTAAAGACTACATTCAAGCAACAAACAGTTTTATTGAAGAGTTTAATCGAAACTTAGTCATTTCATTATTATACTGTCCACCTAGATATAAAATATCATACATCCAATATTATAAATATTATAAATCACTAGTTTTTGTTTGCTGCTGATGATTACAACGCTAAACACACGTACTGGGGTTCACGTCTTATAACACCAAAGGATCGAGTTTAATTTAATACAATTTCCAAAATGGGACTAAATGTGATAGCGTGAGGACAACTCACCTACTGGCCTGCTGATCAGCAGAAAATTACAGATGTCATCGATATTGGCGTGATTATTTATCTACAGCCGCCTCGCGGATAAATTGGCTAAAATATAAAATATATTAGTACCCACTGCTCGGAAATGTATTGCGTACACCAGAACATTCTTCCATAGCCCCTAAACGAATCAGACATAACAAAATATAAATTGCAGATGTCGGGCGACTCTTGGTTAAAAATAAAGAGTTCGAATAGATTGGCAACTCCACAGATCCCCTCAGCTTAAAAATCTACTGAAAGAATGCACAAAAACCTTTGAAATTTACAGCAGTCTCAGAAAACAGCATCCTTGGTAAAATATCTTAAGGAAATTGACGCAAATCCATATCTGACTACTCTTTATGGCGTGCAACTTAAAATCTAGAAAGACCGGTCATTTCTAGACCCCCCTGCGAAACTCAAATGGAAGTTGGGCAAAAAATGGTGTTGAAAAGGGAAACCTATTTATTGAACACTTAAAAATGTATTCACCAAAGATTCAATATTCAAAGATTCAATAAATAAATAAGAAACAAAAGAAAAAAATAATTCAATTTGCAAAATATCGTTATTTTAAAAATAGTGCATTATAAAATCCTTATGTAAACAAAATAAATAGAAAGTTGTATCATAAAATATGTGAGATAGTGATGACACAGACCCTTTAGATCCATTGTAAATCAATACACTATAGAGCATATATAGGCAAAATACCGGCCATGGGCGCTTTGTTATTCTGTTATTTACACGTTTTTAAGCTCACGTACAGGATTACCGTTGGAAATGTTCGAAAAGGGTCACACAAAGGGCACTTTCCAGAAAAAGGGTTCAAAAAAGGGCATTTCAATTAAAAAAGGGGTAATTGTTTTATAATCAGTAGCGGAATTCACCCTTGATAGTAAAGTCCATTATACCCTTGTTAATCTTATAATTTTAGTAAAAGTACTAACATTTACAACACTGCAACAACAAAATGTATTAGACTAAAATATACTACGCTGTGGTTGAAAAATCCCACAAAAAGCAGTAGTAAACAAAGTGTGTGAATTTACCATAACAAAACAGTTGAAGAAACTTTATCTGTCTCTTTCTCTCACTCAGCAAATTCATTAATTTACAATGCATACGAAAAAGACACTCACGCTTTGAAGTATAAAATCGTATTAAATATAAAAGAGTTGTACACTTAATACAAAGGGTGAATACCGCTAGTATTTCTCATTTTAAAAAAAAATAATAATACCAAGTTTTTTATAAACAAAGAAAACACTTTTATTTCAGGTAGAAAGCGCTCAATTTCAAATAAATTTTAGGGTTTGTTTCCAATTTTGCAATTGTTCGCGAATTTTAGCCTTGTTGGCAATATAAGCGATTTTTTTCCTCTAAGTTTTCTGATTCTTTAAAACGTTTAAGATTTTTAATAAATATTCGGCATTAATATCATACCGCTGTTACCAGATTTTTGGGAATTTCCGTTAATTAGGCAATTTTTACTTAAGTTTTATCATTTTTTAAAATAAAACATCCTACCCTTTTGGAGCGCAAAAAATTTTAAAGAAACGAACACTAAATTGCATTATTTAAATAAAACGTCACATTTTTTTGTAGAAAAGAAAACACCATAAGTTGTTCCATACAGAATAATACATATATATAAAAAAAAATAAGAATTATTTATGTATGTATATGAGTTATGTTTGCTATTAGGGAAATTGTACTTTAATTTGCACTTTACTATCAAAAATCTAATTTAGAAGTCGTAAAAATGTTTAAACACAAACTTTTTACAAAAACTACCCAATAAAACATTTTCTTATTTCGCGAAGCACTAAAGGTACATTTTAAAAAGTATGTTGCGCTACGCAATAAGACATACAGAGAAGCAGCAAGGTAAGTGAACGAATTCTTAACAAATCATTTAAAGAAATATAACATTTAAAGCGCTACGTCATTCCCTTACTTTGAAGCAGGTTTGTAAGATAAAATATGAAAAATAACTGCAACAACAACAAAGCTGATTGACACGAGTCTCGACGATATTCTGCGGTAAATAACGAATGATGCATTTGTACAAACACGAGCGAAGAATTTAGTATTAAACTTGTTTTTGTGAGTAACGCGTGCGTGCGGTAAAAATAAAACGAAATTTGTATTTTCTTTTTTTATTACATAAATTGTACAACACTCGTTAGTTAACAGAACATAAACAAAAAAGCTGTAAATATTTGTATTTTTCTTTAAACCAAAAAATATACTGCATACATAGCTACATACTTTTAAAAAAATAGGAAAAAGACAATAAAATAAATTTAAGAGAAAATATTACAAATTCGTTGTCTCTGAATAATTCATCAAATTATGATGAGTCAAATTTAGGGGAAGAGACTAGTGCTCCAGAATTAATTTCTATTCAAACAGAAAATTCTTTTAAAGAATGGATTTTAAATATCATCCAACAGTGGAATGTACAACTTCTCTACTGCATATTTTAAATAGATTTTCTAAAGAAATACCTTTGAGTGTAGAAACTCTCACTGGTTCTAAGCAACTTTGTGCAACTTTTATTATTATTACTTTCTGGTAATTATTTTTAATAATATATTTTATTAATATCTTAGAAATTGCGATTTGCCAAAACAAAATGATGGCAGAATCTAAGAAACAAGTAAACGAATTAAAAGGTAAGTAAAAGTTTAACTTACATACATAACGTATGGTGAATAAAATACGAACAAGTCCAACACTGCTGTTAAAATAAGTCACATGACACTTGCAAAAAAAATATATACAGTAAATTTAACTGTGCAATACCTATATTTATTAAAAAAAACTAAGATTGGTCTGGTAAGTTAATAATTAGTTTTAAAAATGTCACTAAACGAGCTCAACCGTCTCAAACTAATTTGTAAATTTTGTGAAGAAAATGCAAATAAAACCAAAAGTGAAATTTTTAGTCAAAGACATGGGTTTCAAAAAAACGTTTATCTACAAGACAATAAACTTGTATAAGAATAACAAATCGATCGAAAGAAAATGTGGATCAGGTCGGAAATGTAGTTTGCAAGACTCTAAAGTTCGGTGCAAACTAAAAATTGAGACAACAGGTTGCAGTGCACAGTCCTATCGCCAATTGGGTAAGAAATATAATTGTGATAAAAATACAATAACAAAATATTTAGAATCAATGGGAGTCGAGAAAAAGAAGAAAAAAACAGCACCATTTACCACTGAAAGGCAACAAAAGGCTATTAAATGCAGACCACGCGAGCTGTCCAGAAATTACTTTTCTTGCTCATCAGTATACAAATGCGTGATGGATGATGAGTCATATTTTCCCGTCGAAGGCAATGAATGGCAGCCAAAATATAATTTTGAGTCTTCCAGTCGCAAAGCACCTGAAAGAGCTAAATTTATACGGAAGACAAAGTTTCCAGTTAAACTTCTGTTGCGGTTAGCCATAAGCGAACGTGGCATCAGTGAACCAGTTTTTTTAAAGGTGGTTTAGCTGTGAATGCCCAAGTTTATAATGAAAAATGTGTACCAGCACTTAGCAATTTTTTCGAAAAATACCACAGAAAAAAAACATAGTTTTTCTGGCCGGATTTGGCTTCTTCACATTACGCGAAGTCCACAATAGAGAACTTGAAGGATAAAAAATTGAATTTGTGCCAAAGGAAATGAGCCCCCCAAGTGTTCCACAATTGCGACCCAGTGAAACTTTTTGGGCTAATTTAAAAAGAAAAGTATACGAAAACGGATACAAAGCCAAAAATGTTGATTCCTTAGTTTTAAAAATAAAAAAGGAGCTGAAACCCATTAATACAGAGTGCATTCAGAGGTCAATGAGTGAACTACCAAAGAAAATCAGGAAAGCAAATCGCAATGGAGCCAATTTTTTTCTGTAAATTTTATCTTACATATAATCATAAAAAATAAATATTACTGAACTTAAAATAATTCTTTTTTTTTTTTTTTTTTTTTTCTAAATTTTATAATTGTTCGTATTTTATTCACCATACGTTACATCAATTTCATTTTGTACGTACATATGTATGTACATATGTATGTATGCATATAGATGATGGATGCATATTATTAATTTTTAATTTCATTTGCAGATACCATTTTTGATCAAAATAAAGTTATAGTGTCATTGCTCTCGGAAATTAAAGTAATGACAAAATCACTTGTTACAGTCGGACAAACATCAACAAAATATTCCAACAGTTTTCCAATTAGTACTGAAGAGGAATTAAAAGAATTTGAAGACGAAATATCGGAACAAACAAGAGACGACATGGTGCACACAATCAGAACTTTAATTAAACCTGGAAGATTTACTAAATATTTTTACAACCGATATTGTACTTCTCTTCAATGTGGATGGAAAACAAGGGGAAAAAAGACTTTTGGATTACCCAAAATTTGTAGACCTTTTATAAAGTAAGTTGTATGCATTAAATTTTAAAGCCTAATTTAATCAATAAAACAATATTTGGAGAAAATTTGAAAAAATTAGTTTTTAAATAACTTTAGAAAAGTCTTAAGACTTACAAAAAATAGGGTATACAAAGGTAATTATATCAAAGCAAGGCGGTCAAGTTCAGAAATTGGAGAAGACAATTAAATTTTTATGAATAAAATTTTAATTTAATAAAAATTAAAAAAAGTTCCTTAAAACATTGTGAATTTATTATTAATTAATTTAATTAAAAATGAATACTTCTTTATATAGCTTGCTTAATTCCTTTTTTTTTTTTGTTTTTTATAATTTATTTAATAATATGTAAAAATTTTTCAAAAGTAAATTTAATTACTTTTATTTAATTATTTTTAAATTTTCATTTTGCTCATTGAACTTTTTTTTATGTTATTTTAGTTTTTTTAGATATTTAAATACAAATATATGTAAATATTTTTTTTTAATATTAAATAATTTGAATTAAAAAAATTTAATAAAAAATTAATAATAAGCTTTTTTTAATAAAAATAAACTAAGGTAAGAACATCAAGTGTTCAGTAAGCACTGAAGTAAATGCATCTTTGGAAGCACTTAAGGAAGCTTTGATGGTTGCGCTTCACTTAAGTGCTCAATTGTGCGTTTATTGCAACGTTTTACTGAAATGCATTTTACTTGCGCTTAATATAAGCCATAACAAACTCCCTTTAAGTAGCGCCTTCTAATATGTATGAAAACAGTAGTTCTTACTAAGCACATCAAAAAGTGCTTCTTGTAAATGCAACACTCACCACTTTTCATATGCCTTCAATAAAGCGCTTTTTGTATCAAAAATGTATTGCTGCAAAGTGGGAACTCGCCATATTAAATTCATGCCTTCCGGAAGCGAGATGGTAAGCGAAACTTTTACATTTCTCGCTTACAAACCTGCTTCGTCCGAAGCTCAATTTTTTATTGGGTAACTACTTTTTAGGAACGTGCGTTCTATATTTTATTATTAAATCTTTACTTGAGTCCATTCCTCCATCTCCGCTTCGAACAAATTAAGAGAGGAAAGCATGGAATTGTAAGTTTCTACTTTGAATCTATTCAAAAGTTTTTTTTAAGCCACGCTTATTTTGAAGACACTTGTTTTGCTGGGTATCAAGGCCGTCGAAAAAGGGTCACATTGATACTTTAGTATCACAGCCAGAGCTGCCGTTTTTGGTTATTTCTGACCAAAATTGGTAGTTTTTTTTCTCAATGTGGAGCTGTGAATATTTTTTCATTTTGGTTACTTTTTTCCAAAATATTAAATACGTATGAATATATTTTTCTTGAAACACTTGTAATTTACGGTTTTTAAATTTTTAATTCAAAGGAAATTATTTACGACTTCGAACAATGTGTACTTTGCACTACGATTTTCTCATTATATTATTTAAAAATTCCTTTCGAAACAGATTTTTGTTAAGAAAAAATTACCAAATGTGATTTTTATATCAGAAACGGCCATGTTCTGAACTTGAAATCAAATAAAATTTTATCGATGGAGATTTTCAATAATTTTTTTTAAATGAGCGTAGTTTTTCCTGATTTTAATAGTAATAAAGATAAGTGGTACTTAATGTAGAAATTGCATAATATCACGCGGAATCGATTTCAAAACACGACTGAAAAAATACACAAGAGTAGTTTTAGTGTTTCTCAAAACTTGAATGAAAGTAAAATGTTCTAAGTTTACATTATTTCTAGTAGTATATTTTAATATATTAAAATACTCATAGGAATTGAAAAGATTTTTTAAAAATAAATATATATACATAAAATCTTTAATTTTAGAGTTTATGGAATTTACTGTAAGAAAATAGCGTGAACTTAAGAAATTTTACATTTTACAACCTGTATATTTATATGATATTTTTTAGATAATGATTTGGCAAAATTTTTAATTTTGTTTTCTTAATTTGTTATTAATATTATCATGTTAAGTGCAAACAACCTTCGTTTTACTATGCTACTTACTAGTTGTATACTATGGTGCCCTATATGTATCTTTATAAAGGCGACGATTGCCGATAAGAGCAACAAAGCTACGAGAAAATTTGCAAAAGAAAATAGCGAAAATTCGGGAATACTAGTATTGTAGTTATTTTATTGAACTGTTAATAATTCCAAATCCAAATTTAGATATTTTAATTAGGCTTAAGTTCATTGAATTTAATTTTCATTAAATTATTTTTATGAAGACAGGAATTTTACAACATGAAATTAATTACAATTTTTATTGATAATTTTTCATTCTTGACCGCGCTGAGATTTGAACCCAGGCTTTAACGGACAGGTTGCCGAGACTAGTTTCGATTATAACCACACAATCTGTCGGTGGGGTTTGCCGTTTTACTCACTCGGCTATTGCAGCCGTCAAACATCAATCCTTAAACCAAATGGTATTTCACTTTGGTAGATCGAAATTTGCTTTTTGAATGAATGATTATCTATTTTTATTAATTTACATGTTCTTCCTAACTTCTGTTTTTTCGTGCTTTTTGTCAAGAATTCTTCTTGAAATCCAAAGTACATTTTTTTGTTTTTCATGTTTTTGTCTTTCTCTTTTCTTGTTGACCTTTTCCAGCTCAACTTGAAGGACAAATGTAAACATAGCTCGTGCCTTAGCTGTTAACAATATTAGTATTGTGGTTATTTTATTGAACTGTTAATGGTTTTTAATCCAAATTTAGATATTTTAATTAGGCTTAAGTTCATTGAATTTAATTTTCATTAAATTATTTTTGTGAAGAAAGAAATTTTACAACATAAAATTAATTAAAATTTTTATTGATAATTTTTCAATATTTTTAATTCAAACAAGCCATAATCTTGCTTAAAAGTCCCTAAAACCATAAGGAATGGAAAAAATTCTTTAAAAATAGCTAAATTAGCGGAAATTGGCAAAAATTTGCTAATTGTGGCATGATAGCAATGTTTAATATTTAATGAAAATGGTTATAGCTGTAAAGAATCGCATTTTTCTCTATCATGGCTAAAATTCACGAAAAATTGGAATCAAGAACTTAAATTTATTTAAACCTGCTAAATCAGTTCAAAACAAAATGTTGGAAAACAATTTGCAAAAATATTGAAAATTCGCGAAAATTTTTAATATTTCAAACAACCCATAAAATTTATTAAAAGTTCCTAAAACCACAAGTTATGGCCAAAACTTCTATAAAAAACCTAACTTAATTAGCGGAAATTCGCTATTAGCAAAAGAAAAGTTTAATATTTATTAAAAATCGTTAAAGCTGTAAAGAATCAGAAAACTAACAGGAAAAATTGCTTATATTGCAAACATGGCTTAAATTCGCAAATTTAGCCATTTTGATGAAATTTATGCTATTCCTTATAGTTTTAGGGACTTTTAATCAATTTTATGGCTTGTTTATTTCAAAAATGTTCGCGAATTTTCTGTATTTTTGCAATTTTCGCGTATTTTTGTTTTTCCCATTTTTTTTTATTTCAACATTATTACATCGTTTCGTATCGATGAAGCTAAATGGAATAACGGTGAATAAAAAAATAAATATATAATAAACAAAACTTTGACATCCAACAATAATTAATAATTGTTAATTATTAAAAAGCTAAAAAAAGAAATTTATCAGCTGTATTCTTAAAAGGCGAATTCATGTGAACCTTAATTAAATTTAAATTTTTTTTATAAATACAGGCAATACCATTTATTGTGTTATATCCTACACAGTGCTATTCAATGATTTAATTGCCAAGAATTTGGCCACACCAAAGAATATTGCAAATTATTTATTTATTTCATTTACAGTAATATATAAAAGCCCTCCAGGCCAATTAACATATATGTATTACAAAAAGATATTCCTTAAAACATATAATATATAATTAAATTTTAGTACATAACTTTGTATAAATATATATGTACTCTTAAGCTGGAGGTCCACACTACGCGTTACACGCCTTCTCGCAGCCTTCGCAGCTGTCAAAAAAGTAGAATCTGTATAATTATATGTAACAAGTTACATGCACAAAAGCGTAGGATGCATTGAGGCGTTGAATGCAAAAAGTAGGGTTACTTTCTACTTTTTCAAGCGTCACAAGCAGCATTTGAACATATCAGCTGATGTTGACAAATGAAATCTTATTTTTACTTGTAGTAATGCCGCATAAAAAGCGTTGCATGTAACTTGAAACGTAGAACGCAAGTAAGGTATAAAAATCATGCAATGCGTGGAGGCGAAAAAGCGTGGAGTGGACCTCCAGCTTTACTTATAACCAGAGAAGACTAATTTGCTTTTTTTGCTGTTTTTGCCCATATTTGCTTTTTTTGCTGTTTTTGTTATTATGGTGCTTATTTTGCTTTTTTCCTATGTTTTTGCTGTAAAATAGCTTTTTTAACATAATTTTTACGTAAAAAATATTTTTTTGAGAAAACATGAGAAAAAAAAATAATTGACAACTTTTTTCTGGGTTAAAACAAAAATATGTTAGTTGTGGACTCAACGTTTTTGGGCGCTTTATTACAACTAAAATTAATAAACTTAAAAAAAACAGCCATGTTACTTATTTGAGTTTAAAACAAAATAAGTAAACCGGCCGTTGTGAACGAAAAAATAATAAAAAAAATGCCGAAAGAAAAGTCAAATATGTTATTTTTGCTAAAAATGGTAAAATTGTATCCTGAAGTTTTTAAAGTTGAAAAAGATTGGCTTTTTTGTAATGTGTGTTCGAGTAAAATTAATAGCGAAAAGAAGTGCAATGTGGAGCAACATTTTAGTACAAAAAACACAAATTAGCTGCTTGCCAAGAAAATCGTCCACAAAAACTTATAACGGAATTTCCTGTTACTATTACTGCTAATACATTTCACGAAGATATGTACATATATGTAAATTTTTGTTGGAGACCAATATACCAGTAAAAAAAAGTAAGCCATCCCAGTTTCAAAAAAATCTTTCAAAAGTACGCCAATTTGTCAGTTCCAAGCGAAAGATCTATTCGAGGTAAATACATACCTCAAATGTATACGGAAGCTTTGGGAAAAATGCGTGAAAAGGCTAAAGGTAAATATATGGATTTCTGTTGATGAAACAACAGACAGTGAACAAATATATGTGGCCAACTTTATATTTGGTATTTTAAATGACGATGTTGGAAATAAACCTTTTTTATTGAACATGGGTGTTCTCGAAAATGCAAATGGGGCTTCTATTGCATCTTTCTTCAACAATTCATTACAAATTTTATGGCCTGATGGTAAGTGAATATTTGATTCATAATTTTTTTTTTATTTTTTATGTTTTTTTTTTTTTATTTAATCTAGGCATTCAATACGACAAAATATTGCTAATGGTAACTGATGCAGCGCTTAGAGTTTCAGCATGTAAATAAATTAATATCTTGTACCAAATCCGTTTTGGTTAAGTTAATTTTTCAATAACTCGTACACTCATACAAACTAAAATTTTAATTTCCATACGCTCCTCGTAGAATGCAGTTGTTTTTACAAATGAATCCCAATTTGGCTCTTCCACCGTTCTCATGCCCTACACGTTGGGGAACTTGGATAGAAGCCACAATGCATATGCAAAATACCTTGTTAAATTAAAGGCTCTTATTTCTTAACTGAAAAGTGAAGACTCAGATTCGATCGCGCACGCCAAGGAAATATATAACTTGTCCGGATTAAGTTCCCAACTTGCGTTTATCAAAAACAATTTTTCAATTATGTATTGTGTTTTCTATAAAAAAAGCTACAAACAGTTGGGTTAGCTATTCACGAAAGTGTAAATATTGTGTCAAATGTACGAAAGGCTCTTGAGAATCTACATGAAAAAATATATATGAAGAAATTTAATGCAGTATGTATTTCAAAGAAATCCGGGGTTCAAACAAATTTTACAAATAAACAGCATTCTTCAAACTGGTGCTAAACCTGATGACGAAATGAAATTTTGAAATATAAATTTGCTCCAACAACATCCGTTGACGTGGAAAGAAGTTTTACAATTCACTTTTAACAGAAAGACGAAGAAAAATGACGTTTACAAATATAAAAGCCCACATGATTGGTTATTGTAACTGTTTTCACGAATCTGAAGAAATAGAATAACTGTAATTTTTTTATATTTAAATGTATATATTAAAAAAATAAAAATGCTTTTTTTGCTGCTTTTTTTTCTAAATTTTTGTGCTTTTTTTATATATTTTTTTTGCTGTAAACACTTTGTTTTTTGCTTTTTTTTTGTCTTCTCTGCATATAACTAATAAAATAACTCATTCATTGGCTCCCCAGCAAGAAAAAAAGTTATAAAAAAAAGACCTAACCTGACCTAACTGTTTTTTTTAATATATCAAACAAGAAAATGAACCGTAAATAAAAGTTTAAAATAAACATACCTACAAAAAAACAAGTAGTCTATAAAAAAAAGTCGTAGTGGAGAAACACGACAATAACCGTTTACATAAAGTTTTATGAAAATATACCCGATATCATTTTTTTTTTTTTGAAGAATAAATTAACCCTTTCAGGGTCAAAAATAATTTTTAGCGAGATAAAAATCTGAAAATTTGTATTTAAGGTAATGTGATGCCGCTAAAGCCGGGAAAAATAGTTTTTGCCCCATGCAGCTCCCCTGGTTTTTAGGGAATGCCGAATATTTTCAAAATTGACCTTCAAATGTCCACAAAAGAACCTACAATTTATTTTTGCAATATTTTTTTTTCAAGAAAATACTTATTTACGCATGTATCAATACTTATAATTTTTTTTTTAATATCGCCTGATCCCCGAAATTATTATTTTTTTCTTTCTTCCTAAATCTAAGCTTTTTACAAATTTCCTGACTTGGGTACGACAATGCACTCAATAATAAGAAAAGAAAGTCAATGTCTACTATAATAACAATTTAAAATATCAAAAGTGTCCCTCTTTCAGATAAAACAAAAAAATATAATTTACTGTACATTTTTATACAGTAAAAGTGCGTAGAAAGAGAGTACAATGCAATGTCGAATATATTCGACAAAACACCGAAAGGGTTAAGTTAGAAGTTAATAGCATTTAATTGAAAGTGAAAAATATTGTTTTATGACGCATGCGGCACTTTTCTAAATTTATTTTTAAAAGGTCCTAATAGGGTAAAAAGCCAAGCCCTTAGTGTTATCTAAACTGTCAATGCAATATCCATATTTAATTTCAGATCTGAGATATATGTATGTAGTTTTGAAAATAAAAAATGTTGATATAGAAAAAAAATTTACTTTTAGAAAAGATTATATACAGGAATGTTCTAAAAATCACACGTTCCAAATCACTTGGGATTTCGAAATCACAGTTGTCAATTAAGAGTGTTCTTACAAGTTTTTGTCCAGAACACCTTTCTTTTAATTTTGCTTATTTCGATAATACACGAATTTCCGAATGTACAAAATTTTTGGAAATCCCATCGTTTTTTTTTTTGTTTTTTATAGAATCTCTAATCAAATTTTCAATAATTATCCAAGTATTTATCCTAATAGTTATTTATTATATATTTCCAATGAAACATCTAGCTTACTGTATTTAAATACATATTATTCTACATTCAATCCCAGCAAGTGCCATCTATTTCCGAAAAATAAACGTTTGGGTTGGATATGCGAGCGGTTGAATTATTAATAAGCCTTAGTATATTCAATATTTTTATTTGTGCTATAATTATTTACTATATACATTTGAATATAACCGTTTTTCGTATCATATTTTCATAATAGTAGGATTTGAATTGGAATTTTATATGCATTGTCATTCTACCTTCCCATATATACATATGAATATATGTATTAGTCTAGTAAAAGTTCACCAAAGATTAATTATATAACTGTCAAATTTCAAGTGCATTAATAAGAAAAGTTCTTTGATATACAAAAATACATAAAAATTAGTGAAACAATGGTGAGTCCGTAATTTTTTTTTTAATATAATGTACCTATATAAGTATATATCATTACCTTCAGTCGAAAATAATGTAGTCCAATGTATAAATTTTATAGGAGAGAGAAACAACTTTCTAGGTCTTTAGTTCTGAATATATTTGAAGTCTGTAAATCCAGTTTTGCTTCATTTATTACTCTTTATTGGCTTGCAAACCAACTAAAAATAATACATTTATGTTCTTTAGTTAGTTCTGAATATATTTGAAGTCTGTAAATCCAGTTTTGCTTCATTTATTACTCTTTATTGGCTTGCAAACCAACTAAAAATAATACATTTATGTTTTACATAGCTTTTTGTGACTTATCACCTTTTCTATTATATATTTTATACTTTTAATGTACATTTTAGCATGTCAATTTGCAAAAAATAAAATATACTATAAAATTATTTTATTTATTTCAATGTTGACTATTAACAAATATTAACAAATTTTTTTTTAAATTTTCACATTTCAATGGGCCCTAGCGCTTTTTCTTTTGCATTTTTGGAATAACATCTTTAGCATTTGGATATACATATCGTTGCAAAACAAGAACTAGAAAAAAAATATTTGTATTTTTTCTGCAAACGATGTATTTTTGTTAACTCTATTGAACTGCATCAAAAACTTAATTTTCAAAAATTTTGCCATTAGCACATTTACGGCTGAAGGTACATATGTACGTATGTATGTGCAGCCAAAATTATTTTTGTCTTTCCATTGTTATAAGCTTTAAAATTCCTTTCTAAATAACAATAATTTAAATAAAAAAAATTAGCTGTAATCAACTTAAACCAGAATAATTATATATGTATCTTTAGATTTAAACCCAAACAGTTCGACTTAAATTCATTACTTAATTTTAAAATTAGTGAAGCATATTCCTTCTTCCAAAATTTCGTTAACAATTGCATAAGTTTTTTTTTTTTTGGTCGAAAAATTGGTCAAACAATTTAGTATGATGTAGTCAAATAAATTGTTTCAAATAAAAAAAACATTAAAAATAAATAAAATTATTTTTATAGCCAAAACGTTATTTAAAAAGATTAATTTATTTTAATTTATATTGAACTGATCTTATATTCTATTTTACCTTATTGTTGAGTTTTTTTTTAATATAATAGGTATAAACATATCGTTTTTAATAAACTTTTAAAAACAAATTTTTTACTTGTTTTGTACCATAAAAAATTTCCCCCCCCCTTAGACTCAAGCTGGATCCGCGCCTGATATAGGTATATATAAAAAATTGCAGAACAAGGGGAAACTTTAATTTTGTTGGAATTAGTCCCAAATGCGTGAAAGTCAGGGCCGCAAACATTTCAGAATGATATGTCCAGATTAATTTTAAGATTTGAAAACGATACACTGAATTAAAAGCCTTTGTCAAATCAAGAAAACTAAGAATCGTTAAATTTCTTTCACCTACACCTATTAAAAAACCTCTTTTAGTAGTACTAAAATGTAATATAAATAGTAATTTGAGGTTTTACCGAATTAGTAGTCTTGATTTAAGCCAAAACTTTATTTACATCTGAATGTAAATTTCTGAGAACAAATACCTATCTAACATCTAATCAACAGGTTAATTGTTAAGTTAGCAAAGGATTACAAAAATTAAAATTGAAAAGAAAAAGAAAATATCAAAAGCAAATAAAGAAAACCTCAAGAAACTGTTAACAATAATAAATCGATTTGTGGAGTCCCCCCAAAAAGACGATATAAAAATGCAAAAAAAAAATCATCATATTTTACATGGTGGTAGTGTAATTAAGTGGATAATGATGTATGTATGTGCATATCTATATAAAAGGCACACAGGCACCTTATTAATGCATACTTAATGAAAATTATAAGATGCAGGATTTACGATATGAAAAATTAAACACTCACCATATATCACAGCAAGGCCAGTCTCATGTAACCATGAAACCCGATGATGCTTAAACAACCATATTGTTAATACAGTTAAGGTCAGTAGGAAGGTGTATACAAGAAGGTTAAGGCTGTCAATGCGATGCGTTAATGTCGCCTTAGCATCAAGGGCGATGTCTGTAGCAGTTGCATCACAGCAACTGGTAACGAAAACCAATACAAGAGCTAGTGATAGTGAGTTAACCATAATGGGCCGGCTAGAAGAGCCGAAGATGTGAAGCTTAATGACATCATTATTCCTTTTTACCCAGTGAAACAGCATCTGTAGCTAATGTTAACAAATTGCGAATAAAATTCAATGTAAATCAATTATATTTTTTCTTATTTCTTTTTCACAACAGACAAACTGTAATAATCGATAATGTTTTTGTTTGTATATTCTTCTTTGAAGAAAATTTTCATTCGTTGGTTACAATATTGTGTTTTTTATTATTAACGAATAAATTTATGTTGAAATTAGGTTCATTTTTCTATATATAATTAGCTAATTAAAAATTATTAAATTTTTCGCAAACTATTTCACAACTTTCTACGATGTAATTTGTTTTCTTTTGTTTTCAACAACTATATTTTAATCTGTGAACTATATACAATTCAATTTGTTTTTCTGTGACTGCCAATGATGACAACTTAAGGAACCTTTTAGCGATATTCCATTACACGATCAAGTTTTGTCTATCAAGTTTTAATACACTCACTCTTTCTTACAAATACACTCATACTTTTGAAAATTGAAGCGAACTTGCCTTTAAAATTCTCTCTCAAGTGAGTGTACCAATTTACGTTCAAGAAAATAGCTGAATTCAAGTTTGGTGAGAAAAATTTTCGTTTGTCTTTATAAATTGTGCTCTTGATGACATATTGAAAGTAAATTGCTTCAAAATTGCGTGCAGCCTACGTCACAGCTACCAATTATTGGAAATTTTGACAAACAGTATATGTAAAAGACTATCAAGAAAAACTTGATCGTGTGGCTGCAGTGTAAAATCCTGTTTCAAGTGAGTATATCAACTTACGTTCAAGAAAACAGCTGATTACAAGTTTGGTTAGAAAGAAACAGCTGAATTCAAGTTTGGTGAGAAAATTTTTCGTTTGTCTTTATAAATTGTGCTCTTGATGACATATTGAAAGTAAATTGCTTCAAAATTGCGTGCAGCCTACGTCACAGCTACCAATTATTGGACATTTTGACAAACAGTATATGTAAAAGACTATCAAGAAAAACTTGATCGTGTGGCTGCAGTGTAAAATTCTGTTTCAAGTGAGTATATCAACTTACGTTCAAGAAAACAGCTGATTACAAGTTTGGTGAAAAAGAAAACAGCTGAATTCAAGTTTGGTGAGAAAATTTTTCGTTTGTCTTTATTAATTAATTAATTAATAGTTAATTATTAATTGAATTCATTATTAATTATTAATTAATTAATTAATAAAGACAAACGAAAAATTTTCTCACCAAACTTGAATTCAGCTGTTTTCTTTTTCACCAAACTTGTAATCAGCTGTTTTCTTGAACGTAAGTTGATATACTCAACTTAGCCTTATAAGGCTAGTTTACACGGTAATACAATGTGTTACGACATGTCAAAAAATGATGTAGAATGAGAAAAATCTTATCATGTAAAAGCTAATTGCATTGAAGAAGAGAGAATACGGATAAAAATATGGCAATCGGTCGGTATATGTTCATTTTTTAAACCATTTTAGAAACTTATGTATTCTCATTACACCAGAGTCGCATTTTAACAGTGTATATTTAAGGTGTTAACATTTTTATAAACTTACAAAAACAAGCAAAATCAACTCAGGAAATGTTCATGATGTTTATGTAAGTATTGTAAAACTGCAACCATCTGTTAATAACTCACTTTGCTTTTATTTTACTTAAACCATACGTGTAAACATGAAAAATACTTACCAACAGATTTTTATTTTTTTATTTTAAACACGGAGAGAATTTCATAATATTTTGATTCCACAAAGTCTTAATACATTGTATTGCCGTGTAAACTAGCCTTTAGTTGTTTTCTTGATGACATCTTGAATGTAAATTGCTTCAAAATTGCGTGCAGCCTACGTCACAGCTTTCAATTTTTGGAAATTTGACAAACTGTATATGTAAAAGACTATCAAGAACAACTTGATCGTGTGGCTGCAGTGTTACTTAAGTCGGCGATACACTATCCTATTACATACTGGTACACTGGACATGAGATGTACCATGAGTCGTACGGTTTGTCAAACAAATCGTGTGTGCTCATAATGTATGCCAGTGTGGCTCAAAATTTAATTTAGTGACAGAAGTTTTTGACAAGTCTGTCCGACTTGCAAGTCATAAAATTATAGATTCTATCATAGCAGCATGAATTGGTCGATCTTAACCAATTCTTAGTTTTTATTATATTTTGAAAAGAAAAACTTTCCACATTTGCAGACGAATGTGCAATGCATTAATTTGCAGCAACGACTCTAGAAATGTCAGGAAACATATGGACATTCAGCACTTCGCAAAATTGTATATAAAATGGTTTTGCATTTTCTTTCATTTCTTTAACAATATCAATATTGATATTATTTGTAGAGATATATAAATCCACTTCTGTTCCGCAATAAATTTCTTCAAAGGGCATGTGATTGTTGTTAAGGTCTACGATAGAGATATCACATTCATCCAAAACATTTTTATTCGTGAAATTACGTGAAATTTTTATTCCTATTTTTATTTATTTTATTATTTGGCGGAACAAAAAAATTTGCCTTTGTAAAAATACATGCATTCAAGCATATTCTGATTGCATTTCTAAATTAACCATATTAATAAAATTAAGTGCATATAGCATAAATAAAAATTGCAATATAAAAGAAGGATTTTTAAATCCTGATGACAGAAATAATAATAGAAAAAATAAATGCAATGAAAAGTACTCAATAATTTGTTTGCTATACTAAAAATTCAAAAAGGGGACACTAACACCCAATTTTCACGATGATTTAAAAGACATGTCTTTTTTGTATTTCTTTTTTAAAGAAACTTCCAAAAACTTGGGTAATTTTCACCATGTTTCTTTTCTTTGCAGTCAGAGCTGATTTTTTCTTAGTTTCTTATTCGTAATAATATTTAAAATTTCGTTATTCCATATAATTTTGATATATTTTGAATTTTTTTTAATTAAAATTTTTTATATTTCTATATTTTAATAAGCACGTGTCATTTTGAAATAAGAATAAAACAGAAATTAAAAAACACAAATAAGTGCAAAGAGGAATGTCAAAAAAGAAACACAGAAATACGATTCATGTCTTTTTTTCTACCCTGCTTACTTCTCTACCCCGCTCAATCTCAAACAAAAAAAGACATGATTTTAAAATAGGGGAAAAAATCATCGTGAAAATTGGGTGTATGACAATTTTTAAATTGTACCAAATGAGTCACGGTAGTATCACGGTACTTAAGATGGTCAAAATGTTCCAAAAAAGTACCAACTTTAACATCCCTGGTGTGAATGTGTTTGTAAAAAAAGAGAGTGAGAACAAATTGAAAGACAAAACATGATCGTATGGCCTCCAAGTAAATGAAAATATTTTTGAAACGATAGAGTGACACACGGCACGTAACTAAAGTTTAGTTGTGTCAATTATGATTGTGTTGGTGCGATTACTCTTGACTCTTGCATTCCCAGCGGGAGAAATCTGCGGTTGCGAGGCCTATTACGAGGCCTAATTAACATACATATTTTGCTATGAAGACTTTAGAGCAATTAATAATAATACAATTATCGAAAAATATTGAGTTATGGACAGACACAATTAGTTATTATTTAAATAAATTTAATTTGGAACCTGCATTTCGAAGAAACTTTGCTTATTTTTTGGAAGACAAACAGTCAAGTGTAATCGCGGCAAGTTGTGTTTGCATATCGCTCTGGATAAAATTTAAATTTTATAGTGTTTTTAACATCATTAATTTAAAATATAAAGTATAAAGAAGATAATAACAATTAAATGTGTTTAAAAAATATTAGTGCGCAAATGACACTTTCAAAAAAGTTTAATATAAAATTAAACAAACTATCATTAAAGGCTAAATTACACTATTATACTTTGTATTAATACATGTCAAAAACTCAAGTAATATGACAAAGTGTGATAGTGTGAATGCAATGTGTCACAAGTATTACGAAAAAAGTTTGACATCCCATACGACTTAACACATGGTCTCCACCTGATATAAGATATAAGATTTTTATATTAGCAAACGTCAAATTTAATCGCAGAGAGTATTATCTTACGTGTGGGCTCTCAAATAGTGTTAGTATTAATATTGGTGGCTATTCTTGAAAACGCGTCGAAGGAGTGAAAATTAACATGAAAACAAAAACAAATTCACAAAAAATTTACAAGAATTGTTTTTGTTTATCATACAAAATTTACAGTTTTTAAAAGAGACATAAACGCGTTAAATCTCTCACGTTAATTTAATTTTAAAAGAGTATAGATAACAAAAACAATTTTCGTAAATTTTGTTTTTGTTTTCATGTAAATGTTCACTCCTTCGACGCGTTTTTAAGAATAGCCACCATTATAATAAATGTTATGAGACAGTTGTTATGAGAAATCTTATAACAACTATCTTATAAGATGAGCTGTCAAAAATACACATACATACATACACATAAATTAATAATAAGACGCTATCATTAAAATGTTTAATTTTTTTAAGTGAAAATAGTTGAATTCTTGTGAAAAGTGCTTAAAAAATAATATTAAACACTAAAAACAGAGAAAAAACTAAAAAAAAGAATCAAAAACGACACAAGTTTACTGTACGAAAATCAGTAAATTATGAAATCTTATAATATACATGTTCCCCTTATTTAAGATCAAGATTAACATGAAGAAATGTGCTCTCTCATTCTGCCGGCGTTCTCTCACATATTATATCAGATATTATCTCAGGTGGAGACCCTGTGTGATCGTTTTTTAAAAATTTCTAAACGCTAATACTTTTCATTGGATCAGGGTTGCATTTTAACAAAAGCATGTTCATGTGTGATAGTGTGACTACAAACTGTAATGTTACATTAGATTTTTTGACAGTCACAACAAAACTCATTAGATTTCCATCTCACAAAGTATTTGGGAATACGTATGAAATGTGTGAAAGTGTAAACTAGCCTTAACGTTGCCTTTACACATGCAAGTAGTGGCATGCCACTGTTCTATACATATTATAAACGAAAAAGTGTTCGAAATAGTCGAATCTCATGCCATTTGCGTTTCTGTTTACACATGCCACTGCCAGTTCATTTTCAAAATGTCGTCGAAGCGTCAACTTGAGATAATTTGTTTTCATCTCAAATTAAAAAAAAAAGTACCAGAAAACAAAAAAGAGTTGCCGACTTCATCACATAGTTTTAGTTTTGGGGAAATAGTTTACATTTATTTATATTAGCATTATTTTAGCAAAATTAATGCTCTATAATTGGGAAACTTATTTATTTTATCGCCCGTTACTACAAATTAATCATAAAAATGCATTTAACAGTTAAAGCTTTAATTACAGTTCGACAACAATCCAGTCGATTTGCATTAAATATTGAGCAGGGTAACATTGCTAATCGTTTTGACATTTAGTGGCATGCAAGTGCCAAATTTCCACTCGCATGCAATTTTTGCTGCCACTGGAGCTGCCATTCATGGCTGCCAGATTTGACGATTTATCGTCATTTTGACGAATTTTAGGTACAAAAATGGTCTATTGACGATAGGACGATTTATACACCAAATTTGACGATTTTTTAAATTACAAATTTACAAATGGTTTTAATATAATTTCACATTTTACTTAAGCTTGTAATATAAATTTATTTAAATTATTTGATTGGCGGTAATTTTCATGTTTTAGCTGTTCATCATATAAAATACGATTGTCTTTTTAGCACGATGCATATTTTTAGGAGTTCTATTTGATCAGTTAGTACTTCTTTATTACAGGCATTTTATAACCACTCTCTTTAGTCTGGGTTCACATTATGATACTTTTCATTTAAAAAGTCTGATTTTATTGGTGTTTAACAGACTTAAGTTCCAAAGCATTATTTTCGACGTGAAAAATAGGTGTTTGATATTTCTTGGTTTTAGTTTATTTTCTTACTTTTCTTATAAATGTCAATACTTTTGAAAAATGTTTGGTTGTGTTTCTTCAATAAGTTTCTTAACGAAAATTTTTATTAAATTTCAAAAACAGGCAGAATATATTAAAATTTCATTAGCAACGGAAACTAAAAATAACAATTAATTTTCAAAACTTATAAAAAATTAGTGGTTTTTTACAATGACGATTTTTGTGACGATTTAGCTTAGGTAATTTGACGATTTTGACGATTTTTTCCTCAAAATCTGACGTTTTTCGACAAATTTTATGTGGCAGCTATGCTGCCATTGCGAAAAATGTGAGTGTATTAGTAAAAAATCGTGAGTGTATAGAGTTTTTCGAACTGGCAGTGGCATGTGTAAATGCTAAGTAAATGCTTAAAAGAAAAAAAACACCACATAAAACAAATAATACAAGTGTGTAAACATCTGATCTAAATTCAACACAAACATCTGTTTTAACCTAAATTCAACACAAACATCTGTTTAAATTCACCACGAACATCCATGTCAGCATTGGTGGTTGATGTCCATGCTAAGTATGGTTTATGTCCATGCTAAGTTAAGATGCGTCATCTATTGTAAATAAATGGCAACATCTCCTAGCAAACAAAATGTAGACAGAACAAATGTACAACATACTCAAACAACCATAACTGATCGTAACAGCTTTCCACTTCTTAGATTCAATAAGGAAATGGAAAATCTAATAAATCTCCCAGATGAGAATGGAAATTGCACTTCCCAGTTCAAAAATAATAAAATAATTGAGTTGGAAAAAATAAATGCACAGCTTCAAGACAGAATAAAATCTCTTGAAAAGTTTTGTACCTCTTTAAGAGAAGAAAACAAATCTCTGCGTGAAGAAATTTATGCAAAAAAAAATCGCTCTAATTCAGACGAAGTCCAAGACATTATATATGAAACGGACGAAGATGAGTTAGCAAAGGAAACAGAATGGATCGTTCATAGAAAATGAGCCTCAAAAAAAAAAAAAAAAACCAAATGGGTCACCAATTCCGATTTCTGATAATTCAGCAAAAGAAACAACGTCATCTGCAGCTACAATTAAGAAACCACAGCGTCCTCCCCCAATTGTGGTTAATAATATGAGCGATATAAACAAGCTCCACAAAACAGTTAAAGAAAATGTTAACAAGGATTTTCAACCGTTGTAATGTACAATAATTCCCATAAAGTTATAACTTTTGACGTTAACGATTATAGGGAAACTACCAAAGCTCTTACTAATGACCATATAACATGGCATTCTTACGAAAATAAGCAAACTAGACCTATAAGGGTTATTGCCAAAAACTTGCACCGTTCAAGTGATCCTAACGACATAGTATGTAACTGATTTAAATAAACAGGGCTTTAAAGCAACAAATGCTTTTAACAAAAGAAAATTCGGAACAAAAGAAGAACTAGATATGTTTGTCCTATCTTTTGACCACTCCAAAAATATAAATAAAATATACGAAATAAAAACAATCTTAAATCAAATAATAAAGATCGAACCCATTAAACTTCCGAAGCAAATCCCACAATGCAAAAACTGCCAGTCATTTAATCACACGAAAAACTATTGCTCTAAAGAATCAAGATGCGTGAAATGCGCTGGAAAACATGAAACCAAAAAGTGTGACAAACCGGTTGGCTCTCAACCAAAATGTTGTAATTGTGGCGAACCGCATCCTGCTAGCTATCGGGGATGCATGGTGGCAAAAGAATTACAAAAACTTCGTGACAAAAAACGTAAAAACAACCCAGACACACCTGTCAATACCAATGATTTAGCAACAAATGAATTACCAGCTAATGACTTACCAACAGAAAGTCAACCCAAAAAAAAGGTACATTTTTAAAAAAGACCCTTTTCAGAAGTTGTTAAAAACTGTTAAAAACTTAGGAAATGAAGATGCACTAGCTCGAATTCTCTCTAAATTAGATTCAATTGAATCATTTAATAAATCAATAGAAAGTCGCTTAAATATAGTTGAGCAAAACTTCTTTGCAATACTTAATGAATAAATCCCTTAAGATAATGCTATGGAACGCAAATGGTTTGCTTCAACACAAAGAAGAATTAATATTTGTCTTAGAAGAAAAAAATATGGTGTCTGGCATGCTGGACTTATGCGAAAGATACAAAATATTCTACCTACAACATATTGCGAACTACTTCAGTCCTACATTTCAAATAGATACTATAGAGTAAGATGCGAAAATCAGTACTCTAAACTTCATCAAATAACCTCTGGTGTCCCTCAAGGTAGTATTTTGGGCCCAACGTTATATTCAAGTTGATCTGTTAAATCAAGTTGATCTGTGGACAAAAACTTGGCGTCTACAACTAAACAGCTCTAAATCAATTCATATCGACTTCACTCTAAAAAAAATTGAGCACATTCCTATCTATATAGACAACCAACAGGTGCCTATATCCGACTTTGGAAGAAGCATGTTGAAAAGAAAAAAAATGAGCTCGACATCAAATATAGAAAATTAATGTGGCTTATTGGTAGAAATTCAAATCTTTCGACACACAATAAATTAATGTTGTACAACCAAGTTCTCAAACCCGTATGGCATTCAAATTTGGGGATGCGCCAAAAACCATGTAATCGGGATAGTTCAGCGGTTTCAAAACAAAGTTTTAAGAAACATAGTAGGTGCACCGTGGTACATCAGAAATGAAGACCTTCATCGGGATCTTAAAATAAACTCCGTTAAACAGGAAATAATTCTACATGCTAGAAAACAAGACACAAGGCTACAAAACCACACAAACTCGGAAATTTCTACGTTGCTTAATACATCCGTATTAAGCAGAAGGCTAAATCGTTTCAAACCTCATGATCTGGTTACACGGTTCGATGGGGAACATCAAGGCCAATGAGCCTATAAACTAATAAATATCTATAAATGAACTACTAGTTAGTCACTAAATGAGACTAGTTGTAGGTTAATGTTAAGCAAAACTAATCTAAATTTGTTTAAATAAAGAAGAAGAAAAAAAAATTTTTTTTTTGGAAGAATTGAGCACTTGACAATATTTGAAGTCTTTTTACAACATTATACAATTCTTTCCAATATTTTTAATTTTGTGCTCAACATACCTTTGCGAATGCCAACAATGAAAATTCATTTGCACATACTAATGCAAATAATAACCCCATTAAGTTTAAAAATATTCTATAATTATTAACCACCATTATAAAAAGAGAAGATTTTACTAGCCTATAAAAATATACTAATATAAAACATAAGAGACATTGAAAATCATTAAATGCATTTTTTATCATAAAATATTTTTTATATGGCATCATTTATCTTTTTTTTAATAAACTCATCCGCTTGCATGCTCGTTATCGCTGTCTACAAGACTACTTAATAAAATTCAAATTTGAAGTTTACAGAAGCTCAATAAACACAACATCAAGGCAAATTCATCACAGTTATTCTTGATACTACAACAAGTACACCTCGTACAAAAACCACAAGCAATTTGTTTTTTTTAAATCATTGTACAATGTTAAAAACAGAGATAAAACAGAAACAAAGATAATAAATAATAAATATATTATTTCTGTTTAGAGGCCTCAAAACAGGCCGTGCGATATTTCCCGCTGAATGAGAGTGTTTTGTAGTAAACAATTATATTTTACTCTCGCAAAATAAAAGAGCGTAAGCGTACATGTGAGTTTTGCTTACACAATTGTGTATGACGCTGACATTCCTGAACTAAACATACATAACATGGGGTCTTTAACTGACAATTTTTTGTCATAATAAACGCCAAACTCTATATAAAAAATTGTAATATTTTTGTCAGCGTTTTCTATATATGAAGTTTGACGTTTATTATGACAAAAATTGTCCCCATGTAGGCGAAGTTCAGTGCTTGGTGTATATTCTGTTGCGAAAAATTATTACTGTGCTGTCAAATTACAATGGTCTGCAGCAAAAATCGACTTTATATAAAAATATATGGAATATATTTATCGCCCAAAATAAGGCGGCTATGCTTCTACATTTCATCATAACTTGAGAACGATTTCTCCGATTTTGATCAAAACACTGTAATGTTCTTTTTTACTAATTAAAAGACACCACTGCAAGCTCTGATTTGGATAATGATTGATTTTTATTTACCAATTTATTTGGCTTAAATTCTGAATATTATTATTTTTTGTTTTGAGTGGTGCCCAGAGTATTAAAGAATTAGTTCATATTAAAGAATTGGTTGGGTCAGCATAAATGTAACAATGTACATTAAAGTACTGTTGTCAACATGAATAAGCGAACGTTGACCGTCGTTTATTTAAAATATCGAATTACAAAAAAGAATTTATAATTGCGACAACGAAAAACAATTCAGTTTTGTTACTGACCAATCTTAATAATAATTTTTGTTTGTTTTTTTGCAAGAATGTATTAATACTAAACTTTGATTACTATAGAAAGAATGAATTATAAATTAAGATGTATGGATATACTACACCCCCAATCTTTCAGTTAAAATTTTACAATTTTAATTGAATCTTATTCTACCTTTAACAATTTTTAATTAATCCTCTTATTTAAGCTTGAAAATGTAGCCCAAAATTATAGACATTTAATTTAGTATATGTATAATGAGAGTTCTACGCCAAATTTACCCAAAAAGCCATTAAAATCACCCAAAAGCCATTAAAATTACCCAAAAGCCATTAAAAAGCCATTAAAATTACCCAAAAGCCATTAAAATTACCCAAAAGCCATTAAAATTATCCAAAAGCCATTAAAATTTTTCCAAAGCCATTAAAAAGCCATTAAAATTATCCAAAAGCCATTAAAATGAACACGTGTTAAAGTATGTCAAATGAACACGTGTTAAAAAAGGTCAAATTTTTAAAAAAAAAAAAAATTTTCAAAAACAAAGTAATAAAAATGTCATAAAATTTTAAAAAAGGTAAAATTAGGGGGGGAATTCCTGAACACGTGTTAAAGTATGTCAAATGAACACGTGTTAAAAAAGGTAAAATTTAAAAAAATTTCAAAACAAAGTAATAAAAAAGTCGTTAAATTTTATAGGAAAGCAATGCACAAGTGGTGGGTGCATTGTTGAAGCCTTTCTTTTGTTGTGATCGATAGACAGACAGCCAGACAGACATAGAGATATGTAGATAGATACACAGACAGACCTTGTAGAAGCAATTGGAAAATATTGTTGATAATTCTATCTTTTTTGATTTTTGTGGGAAATTGAGGATTTTCTGGACGATGAAGAGGGAGATACCATCATTTTGAAGGCAAATGATGGTTTTTTATTTGGACGAAGATGGAGATCGTTATATTAGGGAAGTAGACTTATGTTTATAGATGTAGTAGTGATTTTTTTTTAATTCAAAATATATTTTAAGAAATTAATAAATAAATATAAATAATAAAAACTAATAAAATTGAAATTAGAATTTGTTTGTTTTTACAATGGGTGTGGTGGGTAAAATTAAAAAACATTATCGATAATTTTAATGAATTAGAGCAAACAACATATGTTAAAACTAAGTGTAACCAAAAAAAAAAAAAACAAAAATTTTTTCTATAAATTGTGAATTTATTTAGTAATTTATTACATTTCATTATAAATTATCAAACGATGAATATTAACGCGGAATTAATTGCTTCATTCAACAAATTAAATATAAAACATATTTTAAGTGTTAAAAATATGATAGGTGGAAAGGACTATCCTATTACAGGAGCTGAACGGGTAACTACAAAATATGGAGATGCCATTGTCTTGGAATTGGATGGAGCTATGCTTTATCTTCCTAAAAGGTTTAATGTCTTAACTGAAAACGATGTTGGGAGCCTATCAACTGGCTCATATATAATTTCAAAGATTCCTTTAGATGACGAAAAGGATAGCATTAATTATAAGCTAGAAATTAAGACGGCTGCTCCTATGAAAGGATATTACCCTTATACTCATTTTAATACATTTAAATAAAATAATTTTTTCAATAAAAAAAAAATGATTGAACAATAAAAAAAATTATTATAGATTCTAGTGTTTTTTTTTTTATTTTATTAGTATATATATATATATATATATATATATATATATATATATAATATAGAAATATTAATATTTTTAATAAGTTGTAACTGAAATCTTAATGTGGAAAGATGGAGGTTATTGAAGCTTTTCTACAAGAATTTGGAAGTGTAATCTTTGAAGAACATTTGGAATTATTATGTACATTCAAAAGAGAATATACAAATTTTAATATATATAATATGCCTTGCTCTCACGAAAGTACAAGTGGAGATGTCGTGGGTTTGTGTGGATGCTACTTTTTCTATAAGAGGAAAAAGGAGGTTATAAGAATTATAGAAAATTATAAAAAGATATTAAAATATTTTAGAAGTCTAAATTTATGTACAAGAAAACAAAAATAATTAAATAAAAATAAAAAAAAAAAAAAAAAAAAAAAAGATAAAAGCATTTTTTTCTTTAAATAGAGAGTTTCAAAGCAAAAATATTATTAGTTTACATTTAAAATTCATCGAGAATGTTCAATCTTGTAAGAAGCCCGAAAATATACGACTGTGTATTTGAGTTGGAATATTTTATAAATTTAAAATTAAAGATATCCTGCGGATTTTCCACAGCTCTTGGTTTTAAGCCTATTGTCTGGTTGCATTATAAGGATAGGAACTTCATTGGATTGGACCGGGATGAATGGATAAACCTTATGAGCTATAAGGAATATATTAAGGCAACACTTAATCAGTATGAATTCCAAGATTGTATGAATCTAATTAATAAGGATGAAAAGAAGGATGTTCAATATACATTTCAGTATAGGAATAATATTTGCTATCTCATCCTACAACAGGGAAACCATAAAATAAAAATTGATCCTGAAACTTGGAAATCTCTGACTCAAATTGGAATATTCTTGACGACATTTTTAAGCTGGAATACAATTCTTCGCAAGCAAATCTTATATTTTTATTATGAACATTATATTCCTAATTGCTCTATTTTAAATAAAACAAATGTACAATATTATGAAATTAAAAATATAAATGAAAGAGATATAGAAATTGATTTAACCAGACTTTGTTATGAGTTTGGAAAAAAAATGCAAAATAAAATTAAAACAGATGTTAAAATCTATAGATTATTATTAAGAATGGATAATAAATAAAAAACAAACAAACAAAAAAAAATAATAAAAAAAAAACAAAATATTTGAGTTTTTTATTAATTCTTTATTTTGAAATTTATTAAAAATTTTAAACATAAATGACCACAAATAAAAGTATTAAATTTTTGATATCTTAAATAGTTATATTTAATGTTTTTACCCAAGTATCTTAAAACTTCTATAGGTGGTTGGAGATTACCAAAACTATCAAAGTATTCTACATTGTCATTATTTTTATAAAATGCTACCCAATGCGTTCCATATCCTCTATTTGAATCCAAGTTTATAATTCCATTCTCTATTCGGTGTGGAGTTTTAGGAAGTTTATCCCTCATATATACTCCTCTAAAATAAGGAATATACTTCTTCCCAAATGTTCTCAAGTCCACATCTGTTAGCGGTCTATTAGGTAGCTGCTTTAATAGTTTTTTGATGAGGTATAAAATATTCCATAGCCTTTTTTATAGGGTTTAAGATATAGACCTTTACCCATAGCTATTGCCTCTAATGTTTTGTTATGACGCTTACTTTCTTCGAGCTGTTGTCTACCATTTTTAGCTAAAGTAATAGTTTTAGCGATTGCTGACCCACCAGAAGCTATTGCTCCCAATGCTCCAAGTGCTGTTAGAATAGGGACAAGTGGAAGAAAACCGCCAAGTTTAGGTATGTTGATAATTCTAGGAATTTTTACTATAGATTTTTTTCCAAGAAATGAATGTTGGATAGCTTTTCGTGCAGTTTTAATAGCGGTTTTGATGTCATTTGGTTTTTCCTTTTTTAAAATATCGGTTGCTGATTTAACGGCATTCTTAAAAATATTTCGTCTACACTTTTTCTTTTGTTTGTCAGTTTTTACTCCCAAGCCCAATTTAACTTTTGACTTCATTGTGTTAGTGACAAGGTATGCGTTGAGTTTTTCTCCAAATGTACTATCTTTAGCTTTAACTCTACTCCAAGCTTTTTCTGCTAGTTCTTTATCTGCGTAATGTCGTTTATGAATATCAGTGTTCTGGGCATAAGCAATATCATGAATTTTACAAGCTGCATCTAACGGATTGATACCTTTATCACCCCTTTGTAATCGTTTTTCCAATTTAGTGCCTGGTCCACAAAATTGATAACCCGGTAAATGAAGTTCAAGTGGTAGTGAATTAATTAAGCTATTTACAAGTCCTTTTCCAAAGACGAAATGTTTTCTACTAAATTCTTTATTTTTATACACAATCATTTATATATATATAAAAATTGCTTTTCTGAAAATAAAAATAAATAAAAAAATCTAAAAGTAAATAAAACGCAATATTAAGCAAACGTATGCTTTCAGTTATAATGATGCGTTTGGTAAAACAACAATCGAATATTTCAGTGAGAAACTTGGATTTAACGGAAAACAGAAATGGTTTTAAACATAGCTGTCTTTTACCTAATTCTATCAGAGCACTAATAGTTGGTCCCTCAAACTGTGGCAAAACAAATATAATGCTAAGTTTAATTGAAAGTCCGAATGGTTTAAAATTTAAAAATATTTATATATACTCAAAATCATTAAATCAACCGAAATATAAATATCTATCAAGATTAATTTCATCAGTAAAGGGTATGGGACTTTATACATTTTCAGACAATGAACATGTCATACCACCCGAAAAAGCTAAAGTAAATTCTATTATGATATTTGACGATGTCGCTTGTGAAAAACAAAATAATATAAGATCATATTTCTGTATGGGGAGACATAAGGATATTGATTCTTTTTATTTATGTCAGACTTATACACATATTCCAAAACATTTAGTACGTGATAATGCAAATATGATTATTTTATTCAAGCAAGATGAATTAAATTTAAAGCACATCTACAATGATCATGTTGGCAGCGACATGAGTTTAAATATGTTTCGTTACATTTGCGGAGAATGTTGGAAGGATAAATATGGATTTCTTATAATAAGTAAAGATGATGAAATGAAGCAAGGGCGTTATAGAAAAGGCTTTGATCTATTCATTCAGATTTAGTCATATAAATACTACTAACTACATCAGACGTATACCTATTAATATTAAATACGTTTTTTTTTTATACTTGGAGAACTGTCAAAATTATTCCACGAAGCTGTTTAGCTGTTTAAAGAAGCTGTTTAGCTGTTTTCAAAAGCTGTTTAACTGGTTTCAAAAGCTGTTTATCTGTTTTAAGAAGCTGTTTAGCTGTTTTCAAAAGCTGTTTAACTGGTTTCAAAAGCTGTTTATCTGTTTTAAGAAGCTGTTTAGCTGTTTTCAAAAGCTGTTTAGCTGTTTTCAAAAGCTGTTTAGCTGTTTTAAGAAGCTGTTTAGCTGTTTAAAGAAGCTGTTTAAAGAAGCTGTTTAGCTTTTTTTTTTCATCAAAGTTATAATCATGGAAGAAAATATTTTAAAAGAGTTGGTGAAATCCAAAAAAATTTTAAAGAAAAAATTTCAAAGCATAAGACTGGGAGAATTGGAAAAATTTAATAATTTAGAAAGAACGTTTAAACCTTTAACAGAACCTCTAAAGAAACTAGTCAAATTGTCAGATTCGTCAAATCTAACAATACCCACAGACGAAAAATATAAATGTAAGCACAATACTAAAATAAAAACGGAAAATAATACTATATTCACCAGCACTCCTAAGAAAAAATTATTGATCGAGAAAAACATTAATTCAGCACCTAATAAAATAAAAAGGGGTAAAGAAGAAGAAGAAGAAGAAGACTATAATAGTAATAGTGAAGATGAAGTAAATGATAAATCGAAAAATGAACAATTTTATTCTCAATCATCCGATTGGGAGTTTGATTTATCAACCCTAAATGGAAATAAAAAGCTTGACACTATATTTGGACCTCATAAAATGGAAAATGGAGACTGGAAATTTGGAAATTCTATTTTAAAGCTAACCGATGATAAAATAATAATAGGTCAAAAAACTTGGGCACTAACCCCAGGGTTATACTCATTACTTTTTCATAAAAATCCAAAACAATTTGATTCGTCAGAGCTAGCAATATATAAAAATATTTTACTTGATACAAATGCACATCGAAGAAACTATGATCCTAATAATCAAATCAATGGAAACAGAGGTTATAAATATAAAAAAATAATAAATAAATTGTTTACTACAACTACTCACGTTGGTAAGGGTTTAATGGAGGTAAATCTTAATAAACCGAACTATATATACTGGGATAATCCTAATGAAATTGTAGACCGATTGAGGCTGTTAATAGCATCACAACATGCTGGTAACAATAATCATTCTAATGAAATAATATCTATAATCGAAGAACTAAGGGAAGCAAATATAATTGAATAACTTTTAAATAAATAAATAAATAAAAAAATTATGACTGTTGACAAATTTGGTCATTACTATAATCAAAAATATATAGGAGATATAACAAGAAACAACATTTCAAAAAAATTCGGTATCAAACTCAACGTAAATAATATTGATATAGAGAATAAAAGAATTTTAAATTTGTCACCTCCAATGAATGGGACAGATGCTGTTAACAAAAATTATGTGAATATACAAATGACCCATATGCAAGAACATTTAAAAAGGGGTATAAACAAAGAAGTTTTAATTGTAAGAAATGAAATAAAGGATTTAAATAAGAAAATTTCTGATATATATAGTGCAATGATTCATCACAACAAACTTTCATCACAACAACAACAACATAATGGAAAAAAGAACGGTAATAAATGAACTACATTCTAGAGCACGCAAAAATTTCTTAAGACGGAAAGTAATAACAAAGGGAATTGATGATCTTTGGCAAGCAGATTTAGTAGAAATGGGTAACTATTCCATTATAAACAACGGATACAAATATATGCTAACAGTTATTGATACATTTTCAAAATATGCTTGGGCTGCAGCAATTAAAGCAAAAACCGCAAATGAAGTTTCCAAAGCTTTCCAGGAAATACTAAGTAAGGGGCGAATACCTAAAAATTTACAAACAGATGACGGAAAAGAATTTTTTAATAAGGAGTTTGGTTTACTAATGCGTAAATATTCAATTAATCATTACTCTACTTATAGTGTAATGAAAGCTTCAATTGTTGAACGCTTTAATCGAACACTAAAAGGTATGATGTGGAGAGAATTTAGTTATAATGGAACATTTCACTGGATTGATATTTATAAAAAACTAGTTGATCAATATAACAGAAAAACTCATAGTAAAATTAAAATGGCGCCTATTGATGTAAAACGTGAACATGAACAACATCTACTGAAAACTGCATTTAGCAGTTTAAAAATGTTTAAATCATCAAGGTTTAAGGTTGGGGACTATGTTCGCATAAGTAAATATAAACATATATTTGAAAAAGGTTATACACCAAATTGGACTACAGAAATATTTAAAATAAAATCGATACAGAACACCTACCCAATAACATTTTTACTTGAAGACTATCAAGGAAATCCTATAAAAGGCGCATTTTACAAGGAAGAAATACGTCGTACACGTTATCCTAATACATTTCTGGTGGAAAAAATTTTAAAAGAAAAAGGTGATAAAGCGTATGTTAAATGGTTAGGTTTTCCAAACCAACATAATTCTTGGATAAGTAAAAATGAAATATTATAAGAAAACAAATACAAAAAAAAAAGTTTTTCTAATAAATGTATAAATTTAATAAAACAAAAAAACTCAAGCATTTTCATTTCATTTACAATTTACCATTCAGGATGTCAATTACTTTAGCTTTAAGTGGAAATTCATCAATCCTAACGGCAAATTATTTCCCACCAATAGATCTAAAAGATGACTATGAATGTTCTCTAGTTGATTTTCATTCATATAACTCTATTCCTAATGTAGATTATGATAATAATTTATTTCATATAGGAGATAAAATAATTGAAATTCCTATTGGATCATACGAGTTACAAGATATTGTTGATTATATAGTTGGGCAGTATAAAGCAGAAAATTATAATAAATCTATTCTCATTAAAGCTAATAATAATACTTTACAGATTGAAATAACTTCATCCCACGATGCAATTTTATTTAATCGAAAACGATCCATTGGTACGCTGTTAGGTTTTAGTGAAGAAATTTTAAAGGCTGGTATGAAACATATATCAAATCAACCTGTAAATATATTAAAAGTGAATGCTATACAAATTCAGTGTAACATCATAACAGGAGCATATATGAATAATTCTCCCGCACATATACTACACGAGTTCGCATTAGACGTACCACCAGGCTATAAATTAGATGTTATTGCTAATAACCTAATTTATTTACCAGTAAACGTCAAAGAAATAACATATCTTAAAATTTGGATTGTTGACCAAGAAAATCGTGCAGTTAATTTCAGAGGTGAAGAAATAACACTTAGATTACATCTAAGACCCAGAAAAAAATGATAATTTACAATAAAACTAAGCACATTAAAGTTAATAGGGTCATTCCTACTAATCATATTAAAGCTATAAGACCATCATTATCGAAAGAAAACACCACCTTTTTAAAATTGCTTAAGTTAAAAATAAAGAAAAATGTCTGATATACTCAATGTCATTGAAAACCCGTATTCTGATGAAAATATAATAAAAAAAGATTATCACAGCTATGTGCCCTATATTCAATCATTTAAAAACAATGATGAAATTCGAATTACACTACAAAATCAAGACTTATATGTTCTTCCGTCTGAAAGCTACTTATATATAGAAGGAAACATAAAAAACACTAAAGGTGAAGAAGCGTCAGAAAATACTAGATTGAGGAATAATTGTGTTGCATACTTATTTGATGAAATACGGTATGAGATTAATGGTGTTGAAATTGATCGTACTCGATACTTGGGAATATCCAGTACAATTAAGAATTATGTCTCACTAAATAAATTTGAAAGCAATATGATGAGAAATGCAGGGTGGAATATTTCTGAAGACCTGTCAATGCGAAAATTTAATTTTTATATTCCCCTTAAACTACTATTGGGATTTGCTGAGGATTTCAATAAAATAATTTTAAATAGTAAACATGAACTTATTCTTTTACGAAGTTCAAATGATGATAAGGCGTATTACTCTACAGATGCTAATGAAAAATTAAGTTTATCGATTAAAAACATAACATGGAGAATACCACATATTCACCTATCAGATACACGAAAAATACAAATAATGAAGATTATAAAGGAGGGTGTTTCATTACCCATAGCATTTCGCAGTTGGGACTGTTATTTTAATCCAACATTTTCCGGAGGCAGAAATCACAACTGGAATATTAAACTATCAGTGAATAGAGAAAGGCCAAGATTTCTTTTATTCGTATTAGAAAACGATAATAAATATATACATTCAGATTTGAAAAATGTTAAAGTGCATTTAAATTCAGAATCGTATCCATATGATGATTTAAATTTAAAATTTGAGGAGAATCGATACGCTATTTTGTATGATATGTATGCTAAGTTTCAACAAAATTACTATATGAGAGAAGCACAACCTCTTCTTTCATGTGAGAAATTTAAAAATATTCCAATTGCAGTAGTTGATGTTAGTTATCAAAATGAAATTGTTAAAAATGGGCCTATCGATGTGAAAATTGAGTTCGAGACAAGTAGTCCAGTATCAAAAAATACAAATGCTTATTGTTTAATCCTACACGATCGTATGATGGAGTACACACCTTTAACTGGAATTGTTCGAAAAGTTATATAATCTATTTTAAAATACATTCTAATACTTACTTTTTTTTCATTTAATTTCTATTAAATAAAGAATAAAACTGTTGGTTTTTTTTTTTAAATAAATTTTGGTTTTTTTTTATTTTATGTGTATATAGGTGTATATATTTACATATATTTACATTTACATATTCTATACTAATTATTTAGTGACTCAATATCACTAATTAACCTACTTAATTCTAAATCACCATTATCAGTATCTAACTGATAATGGTGCCATGCAAGTGTATTAATCTCATCATTTCTTATTTTACGTTTACTATCAATAAAATTTAAAGCTATTTTATTAACTCTATTTGTTAGTATTGTGTGTAACTTAGATGTGAATGTGTACATACATGCCCCTACTGATTTCTTATTAAATAAGACATGTTTATAATGATCTATAGTATAATTGTCTACCACGCATTTTTTAACCCCCTTAGCTTTTTTAACATCTTTATCATCTTCAACTGTGAAAGAATAAACTTTGGGTCCTAAGCCTACATATTCAGTGATGAATTTACCTTCAGTTTCATCTTTCATCATTCCAAGTACTTTTTTATTTAATTGAGGAAAGTTAAATGGATTATTTTGTAAATATGCTGATGTGTCAAAGAGTGTTTTTAAATCTCCTCTTATATCATCATAGAAATCATCAGTTTTAATTGAGTAAATAAAAGAGTCAGTGTCCATATAATTGAGATTTATATTATCTCCGAATTTAGGTTTCATATACTCATAATGGAAATCATACATTTTCCATTTTGATAGATCAAGTACACAAAAGCCTAAATAAATGGGTTTATTGTAATATGTCAAAGTTTTGTTCATTTGTACAGCCCATAATTTATCAGTAAACTGTGAAATACTGTGAAAATTTGGTTTTGCTATAAGTTCACCTACACCCAATTTATTGCGATTAGTACGACCCCATTCACTAACCAACCGAACGTCTTTTCTCTTATCGACATTTTCCATGGTTTTACCATACACAGCATTATTGAGCAATTTATAGAAATCTTTTTCAAATTGATTCTTAGCTTCTGTTCTATGTGTCGTATTTAAATCTATGTATGTCTTTAACCACGGCTTTTGATTAAATTTCAGAATTCGGTGAACTTTTTCCAAAACCAATCCATTATTTAAACATTGCTCTAATGTTTTATAATGTATGACATATTTCTTTTTGTTAGATAGATCAGCAATTAATTTTTCATATTTACTCCCACCAATTATTTTGTTTTCCACACAGAATGGCAGGTCATTATGATAATCATGACAGCTAGACGGGTATGATAAATCGACTTCATAAATATAACCAACATCTGAGTTATGTGGAATATTTTTGGGGTGAATGAAGTCATTTGTCCAACTGAAGCCTCCATATGGTAGTGACTCTGACATTGCCCAACCATAAAGATTATTTGCGTCTAAATATAAAATGTATTCGGAGGGTTTTGTAGGATCATAATCATTAAGATATTTATGATTCGCCTTACTATACCTCTTACTACATTGTGAAAGACCACCACGAATTCCTCGTTTAATAAAATTATACATTTCTAGATCTGTTAATAATTCTAGCTCAATTCTTGTATATTTTAACATTGCATCCCAAGAAAGCCCTGGGATGGTATAATAATGTGGAGGATCTAGGTTATAAATCTTCTTACAGAGCTTTCTGAAGTTTTCAAATATATCTGTAAGTAACAACACGTCAGTTTTTAAATACAGCTCCATGTAATCCTTAATAGTCTCGCAATCAAATTTTGTCCATATATTTTGTGCTAGCAAATAATCTTCTTCTGAAAATTTTTTATCATTTAACCTACTATAAAATGCTTCAATTGGTGGGAGTTTCTTTTCATTTAATTTTTCAAATGAATTTAAATATTCATAAGGAAAAACACCCTTTCGCTTCATAAGAGAAAACTTCTCAGCATCTGGAAAATATTTTCTAACTGCATTTAAATCTTGATCATTGAGGTTACTAGCTAATGATTCCAAACCAGATGCCATAAATCTTAAAGAGTCTAAAAATCTAAGCTCAATTTTTTTTCCAGTTTTATAAACTCGCACCTTTTCAAGTTGTTTTGAAATAATATGCTGAGGAATATTTTGCTTCACTTTTCTTATATACAACTCATTTATATAATCATCAATTTCTTCATCAGTATATACCCGAACAGTATGCGACAAAGAAATGTATAATTCTTTATTTATTGGAATTACATTTGTCTCCCCTTTAATACTAAGTAATTCTTTAATAAATAAGTGACAGTCATATTTCGAAAAATTATGGAAAAATATAGGAATAAAATTTGGAATTTTAAAATTTAAATTACACGAATTATGTGCAGCCCCTCTATATTTTCCTGATAAGTGGCAGTGATCTCTCACAGCTAGTTCATCGCCTAGTGCTAAACCGCAAATATGACAGTTAATAGAGTTTAAAAATTGTTCTTCTTCTAAGGGGGTTAATGAATGCATGGGGACAATTTTTTCATAATACTTCTTATACATTTGTCTACATTCATTTATTAAATTATTTACAAAATGTTGCCCTACATTAACACTACTACTACTACTACTAAACATTTTAAACTTATCTAAATTTTCATTAAAATTACACTTAATATTAAAACCATATGCACATGGAACATGTTTTTTTGTAAATCTACTATTTTCATTAATACTACTTACATCTACTTCCTCGAGAACGCATTCAAAATCCGCATACACAGTGAACGGGAGATTCATTTGTCGCTCATGATGGGAAAACTTTATGATGGATTTGTCTCCCTCCGGCATCTTGGGAATGCACTCTCCACATTCTTTTTCTTTGTGAAAAATTATTTTTTCCGGTATATCTGTGTGGTAAAGGCATGCGTTGCAAAATATAATTCTTCCATTATGCGTAGATATTTGACTTGAAAGTAGTCTAAAAAAAAGAAATAAATTTATTAAATTGAATAGATTTTTTTTTTTAAAAAATTTTATATAAGTTTTTGATAACTACCTTGAAATATTGTTTATTAGAATGTAGTGCATTTTATCACCACATTCGTCTTCCAGCAGCATAAGGTTTATATGCATATTTTTTTCCTTTTTGGTAATGTAGTATGGTCCAATAACAGCCTTGGATTTCCTATCAAACCCGAACACATTTACACTTATATCAGTATTATTTCTTTCAAATACTTTAATATCTTTCACATCAGTAGGAAATTGCATTGATGTGAAATTAAGTGTTCTACCGCAATCAAGCTTAATATTATTGTCAGCAATATTTGGTATATTGTAAATTGTCTGTCTGTATACATGACTGTCATCACCATTATAAAATGCTGCTATTACACTCCATTTAAAGCAAAATATATCATTGTTTTGAATGTTGACACAAGCTTTCTTCCTCGCCAGCTCTACGGGTGTAGGTATATATTGGGATCCTGATAATGGTGATGCTTTATTTATGTTTATTTCCAGCCATTTAATTTGGATAAGCGTCCAACCAGAATCTCTTTCTTGAAACTCAGACATCTTCGCCTTAATCTTTTCAAATTGAAGTGTGAGAGCTGAGCCAATATTGTCTGCCCTTGATAAGCGTATCATTTCCGTATTGTGGTACATATCAGTTTCTGGTTTAAGAGGATGTGCTGGTAGCTTATATCGAGCTGTCAATTCCAAATTAAATTTCACAATTATGTGCTCAGCCAGACAATTATTTAATAATTTCTGAACATACATTTGACCCTCTTTCAAATATTCATTTACATTCAAATTCAAATCTCCTTTCGGGAAACGGTACGTCAAAAGTCGAGATTTAAATGAATTTTTTATCAATTGAATCCGGTTTCCAATTCTCTCCTGTACATTTTTCTTGTGTTCGGGTTGGGAGCAATGAATAAACCACTGTTGTGGTTGAATTTTAACATTACAATCCTCACACATAATAAAAGATTCTGAACATGACTCAGGCTTTTGTTGTTTAAATGGTATATTTGATTGTAACATCGATAGACGCTTCCTAGATGCATCCGATGTTGAAGGATGTTCATCCATTTCTTCTACTTGTTGTTGTTGTTGTTGTTGCTGCTGTTGAAGGAAATCTAGATGGATTTCCATATGTTTTTTCCTCTCCATTGATGTCAGGGATATATGATTGCACACATCACATGGCACATGAATTTGAATATGTTTTTTTAATTTTTGTTTCTTTTTATATTGGTTTTGGCAAATTTCACAAATTAGTACACTAGCCATTATTATTATTTTAAAATATTAATTTCTTTTTTTTTATTTTCACAAAAAAAAAACAAACTTTCTTAAGCAAGTCTACTTTAGAAACTAATGAATAGAATATATTTAAAACCTTTTATATACTTTCAAATATCTATACAATCGTAAATTTACTTATCAACAAATAAAATGCCAGACTGTCTCTGTATATCTGTCTGTCTGACTAACTTTCCTTTTCCCCCTTTTTATCTTCTCTTTTCTTTTAAAAATCATAAATAAATACTTTGAATTTTTCTTCCACCTAAATAAAAATTTAAATAGAAACACCAATTGCATCTATACAATTTTTTTTTTTAATAACTAAATAAAATCATAATTTATAGATACTTTGAATTTATTCTTCAACCCCAAATAAAATTGAAAAACCATTTGCTGTTACGAAGCCAGTCTGTCTGTATGTCTGTCTATCCATCCAATAATATTTTCGTCGATCACCCAAACAAACAAAATAACAACAACCCTCCATCTGGTTACCCATAAACACACACACAACAAAAAGGACTTTTATCAGAAATGTGTATTTTCTCCCAACAATCCACAAAACACACACAAAAATAAAAAAAATATTTTTCCAATTTCTTCCTCAAGGTCTGTCTGTGTATCTATCTATCTATATTCAAGACACACTCCAATATAATACCCTTATCATCTCACACCCCATAAATTATTAATTTTAATATCAGCGCTTTGAAAAAATTGTCCACAAAATTTTTTTTCAAAATCAAGTGCATCGACAAGTACACAGTATGTCTGTCTTCCACAAAACACACACAAAAAATAAATCACATCTTTTCTCAAGTGTATCTACACAGTAAGTCCGTCTATCGATCACAACAAAAGAAAGGCTTCAACAAGTGCATTGACAAGTACACAGTATGTCTGTCTTCCACAAAACACACACAAAAATAAAAAAAAAAATATTTTTCCAATTTCTTCCTCAAGGTCTGTCTGTGTATCTATCTATCTATATTCAAGACACACTCCAATACAATACCCTTATCATCTCACACCCCATAAATTATTAATTTTAATATCATAAAAAAAAAATAAAAAAATGCGCTTATCAGCTTTGTGTGTTTCCTCAACAAAAATTTTTTCTTCACATAATTCAAGAAAATAAAAAGATAGAATTATCAACAATATTTTCCAATTGCTTCTACAAGGTCTGTATGTCTATCTATCTACATATCTCTATGTCTGTCTGGCTGTCTGTCTATCGATCACAACAAAAGAAAGGCTTCAACAATGCACCCACCACTTGTGCCTATAAAATTTAACGACTTTTTTTTATTACTTTGTTTTTGAAAATTTTTTTTTTTTTTAAAATTTGACCTTTTTTAACACGTGATCATTATTTTAAAAAATCATAAATAAATACTTTGAATTTTTCTTCCACCCAAATAAAAATTTAAATAGAAACACCAATTGCATCTATACAATTTTTTTTTTAATAACTAAATAAAATCATAATTTATAGATACTTTGAATTTATTCTTCAACCCCAAATAAAATTGAAAAACCATTTGCTGTTACGAAGCCAGTCTGTCTGTATGTCTGTCTATCCATCCAATAATATTTTCGTCGATCACCCAAACAAACAAAATAACAACAACCCTCCATCTGGTTACCCATAAACACACACACAACAAAAAGGACTTTTATCAGAAATGTGTATTTTCTCCCAACAATCCACAAAACACACACAAAAATAAAAAAAATATTTTTCCAATTGCTTCTACAAGGTCTGTATGTCTATCTATCTACATATCTCTATGTCTGTCTGGCTGTCTGTCTATCGATCACAACAAAAGAAAGGCTTCAACAATGCACCCACCACTTGTGCATTGCTATCCTATAAAATTTAACGACTTTTTTTATTACTTTGTTTTTGAAATTTTTTTAAATTTTACCTTTTTTAACACGTGTTCATTTGACATACTTTAACACGTGTTCAGGAATTTCCCCCCTAATTTTGCCTTTTTTAAAATTTATGACATTTTTATTACTTTGTTTTTGAAAATTTTTTTTTTTTTTTAAAATTTGACCTTTTTTAACACGTGTTCATTTGACATACTTTAACACGTGTTCATTTTAATGGCTTTTGGATAATTTTAATGGCTTTTTAATGGCTTTGGAAAAATTTTAATGGCTTTTGGATAATTTTAATGGCTTTTGGGTAATTTTAATGGCTTTTGGGTAATTTTAATGGCTTTTTAATGGCTTTTGGGTAATTTTAATGGCTTTTGGGTGATTTTAATGGCTTTTTGGGTAAATTTGGCGTAGAACTCTCATTATACATATACTTAATTTATAGAAATAGAAACGGAAATTAATAATTTATTTAATCTGAAAATGTAGCCCAAAATTATAGACATTTAATTTATAGAAATAGAAACGGAAATTAATAATTTATTTAAACTGTAATAGATTAGGTTTAAATTGGAAGACCTTTTTGTATTTTATTGAAAATATGACATTTTGTTGAATTTGTTAAATTTGTTAAATTTATTAAAAATGGTTAATTTTTTGTCAAATATTAAAGAAAAAATCCCAGAAGGCCCCCAGCGGTAAACTTTTGAAGGTCTGAAATGATAAGGCCTTCTGTAAGACCTTCCTAGCCCTTTTTTTTAGATCCAGTACTCATGCTCGCTTGCCTTCTCAGGAAGGTCTTATGGAAGGCCTACTTACTCCCTTCTACATTGTAGCAGCAAAACCGAAAACCCGTTACCAAAAAAAAAAAAAAAAAACATTCCAAAGACAGCAAACAATATAAATAAAAAAGTGAAAAGAAAAAAGAAGTACATAAATTTATATTGGTTTTTCTAAAATTGTTTGACGAAGCGGTGTTTACATTTTTTTCTCGTGGTAATAATTAAATTTTTATTAAACAATAATAAAATGAATAAAAGATCGCTAAGACGCCTCTAATCAGGCCTGCTGAAGAAGGCCTCTAATCAGGCCTGCTGAGGAAGGGAACGCAGAAGGCCTTGGCTGGCTAGGACATCGCGTGTAAAAAATGTATGAGTATGGAATGGGGTAGTAAGGCCTTGTGTCTGCCAAATAAGGCCTTCTAGAAGGCCTGCTTACTACTTCTTTTTACCGCTGGGCAGCGGTAAACTTTTGATGGTCTGAAATGATAAGGCCTTCTGTAAGACCTTCCTAGCCCTTTTTTTTGATCCAGTACTCATGCTCGCTTGCCTTCTCAGGAAGGTCTTATGGAAGGCCTACTTACTCCCTTCTACATTGTAGCAGCAAAACCGAAAACCCGTTACCAAAAAAAAAAAAAAAAAAACATTCCAAAGACAGCAAACAATATAAATAAAAAAGTGAAAAGAAAAAAGAAGTACATAAATTTATATTGTTTTTTCTAAAATTGTTTGACGAAGCGGTGTTTACATTTTTTTCTCGTGGTAATAATTAAATTTTTATTAAACAATAATAAAATGAATAAAAGATCGCTAAGACGCCTCTAATCAGGCCTGCTGAGGAAGGGAACGCAGAAGGCCTTGGCTGGCTAGGACATCGCGTGTAAAAAATGTATGAGTATGGAATGGGGTAGTAAGGCCTTGTGTCTGCCAAATAAGGCCTTCTAGAAGGCCTGCTTACTACTTCTTTTTACCGCTGGGCATATATTTTTATTTGTTTAGTATTAAAAAAATTTTTTTTGTTCTATTGTTTTAGTTTATTCTGTGTTACAATAGGAAGTATTTCTTTTATATTCTATATTTCTTTAATAAATTTTTATATACAGTTTTAGTTTTTCCAGACTGAAGGGATTCACAATGGACCTCATTGGTCTCCGAGTGGATGTGCGCCCTTGGGCGCATAACCCTTCTAAACCTAACCTAACCTTTGGTTTTTCCATTGATTTTTCCTTCTACATTTACATTATCTAAGTATATTTACTACTTCATAAGGACCATTGTATGGTGGTTCATTTTTCTTGCTACTTTCTAACTTAATTAAAACTAAATCTCCTATGTTAAGATCTATACACTTTATTATGTTGTGTGATTCTATACTCCTGTTTTTTTAGGTTGTTTCTATTAATTTTCTAGCGTTTTCAAATGAATTTCTTAATCTTATTCTTATCTCACTTGCATAATTGTCCAAATTGTATATTTTATCGTTAGTCATGATGTTTTCACCTGGTAGTTCGGGTAATTAAGATATAAGTTAAGGAACGGAAGTCTAACTGTGTAAATTAAAACATTTTCAAATAAACGCTGTACGCGTAACAAAAAAACGCTACGTTGCATTTTTATTAAACATAAATATTAAGATTGTTGCAGGCGCTACGTTGCATTTTTATTAAACATTCGGTTCACATGAAATGTGAACCTATTCTGCCGCGTATTTGTTATTGTCTTTATTCTTGTTTTTTCAATTAACGTGAAGTAATAGAACTCTTATTTTGGAATAAAAATGTCAGTTCAGTTTCGACCACAGCTTGCATAGCAAGTTTTATTTTAAAATTAATTTAAGAAAATATTGTAACCATAAAAATAAAACATACTTTAAAGGAATAAAATAAATAAAAAATATTTAATAAAATAAATAAAAAATATTTGTAACAAACAAGGTGTAATAAACTTTAATTAATGTCGGGACTGGGCACAACTAACTTATATACTATTTATTAGGTCTGTCTGCGTACTTTTCCAGTAGCAAATACTCAGTAAATTTTTTTGGGAGAGTAAGACAAATTTTACTCTTTCGGCTGAGAATATCTCAAAAAGTACGCAGACAGTATCCAGTGAAATCTTGCAAGAAAACAGCTGATCGGTGTGTAAACAATTGAAATAACAAACGTGAGCCAAGATAGCGTTGAAGAAATAGCGTACAATTTGGAAATTTAAAAACCGGGAAACCAAAATACCAAAATAATGGGTATTTGCAGTATAAACAAAAAGTTAGCGTCGAATTTAGGAATTTAAAATAGGGAAGTACAAATATAGGAACAAATCTAGTTTACCGACGCAGCTCCAAATAAAAAAAAAGTACCCAGGGTGATGGAAAATGGAAAAATAAGAAGAAAAAATAAAAAAGTTGGCGCAAACGCTTAGTTTTCGAGTTATGGACGTTTAAAGTTTTCATATAAATATGTGATTTTCCACTACAATTCTAAACGTATATGGCCAATATTGGTATCATTTTAAAGCTCTTGAACAGATTTTTCTGGATATACATAATTTATTTCAAAATATTAAACTCTTTAGATCACATTACAGTTTTTTTCATTTTACGTCGAAATGTTACGGAAGTGCACTAGGAAAGAATGTAGTTTATTTAAATAAAAGTGTAATACAAATTTTATAAAATAACAGACACTAGCATCGCACAAAAAAATTCTTTGCATAGCCAGCCTTTGGCCGGACGCAAGGATGTTCTTCTCTTTGGTATAATAAACACCGGTTTCGCTTACTAAAGCTTCCTTGCATAGCCGGACTTCGGCCGGGCGCAAATATTTTCTCCCCTATGGTATAACTAATACCGGCTTCGCTAACTAAAGATTCTCTGCATAGACGGCCTTTGCCCATGGGCAAGGATTCTCTCCTCATTAGTATAACATAAACATAAAGAAGGTTTTACTTGTATTTTAATTAAAATTCTTAAATAAATTAGTATGTAGTATATACATACATTAAAGAATTAGAAAAAATTAATAAATTTGTTTTTATGCTTACTAAAAAACTTTTGCATTTTGCAAACTCGTCCCACTAAAATAATAAACTAAAAATTCAACATTTTTCATTTTTCGAATTTATTCTATGAGTTAAATTTCAGTTATGTATTTTATAAAGCTTTTTGTAATAGCTCTATTCCTTAAATTTTTCAGAAATGAAAAATGTTGAATATAATAAAGTTGCTTATGAAAAAGAAATAATTCCCAATATCTATAAACTAAAAATATTAAAATAAATTCTGTATGTCCAGAAAGATCTAGTGAAACGCTTTGCAATGATACAAATATTAGCCATATACATTTGGAAATGTACTGCAAAATCACATATTTATATAAAAACTTAAAACGCCCATAACTCAAAACTAAGCGTTTGCGCCAACTTTCTTATTATAATTTTTTCTTCTTATTTTTCCATTTTCTATCACCCTAGGTACTTTTTTTTTATTATTTGGAGCTGCGTCGGTAAACTAGATTTAAGCCCAAATATATTTATATTTTTTTTACCACAGGCTTTTGCAGGGTATAAACTATATATTTTCTGAAAGTAAATAGTTTTCTGGACAAAATGAGCGATGCGTGCAAAAAATCGTTCGGACAGCTTCCGAGAAATCTGGGTTCATCCAAAATGATCAGTAAAAATCTTTACTGATTTATGCAATGAACCACAGGCTTTTGCACGGTATAAACTATATATTTTTTGCACGCATCGCTCATTTTGTCCAGAAAACTATTTACTTTCAGAAAATATACAGTTTATACCGTGCAAAAGCCTGTGGTAAATATTTTTAGTATTTTTATTAAAAATATAAATATATTTTTACTTCCCCTTTTTAAATTCCTAAATTCGACGCTAACTTTTTGTTCATATACTGTAAATCCCCATTATTTGGGTATTTTGGTTTCCCGGTTTTTAAATTCCCAAATTCGACGCTATTTCGTCGACGCTATCTTGGCACACGTAAACTCTTTCATTCAAACAGTATATAAAAACAGCTGTTCAAACTAGTTGCAAAATCTTACCAGAGGAAATTTCTCCAGTAACATTTTGCAAGTTCTCTAATTTCCAACTGTCAAAAAATTCTCTTTTTGGCTCTCTCGCTGTAAGAGATTTGGAGTACGCAGACAACATTTTGCAAGATTTTGCGACATTTTGTACAAAATTATGCAAAATATGTGTACGCAGACAGACCTATTGTGTTGTGTGATTCTATACTCCTGTTCTTTTAGGTTGTTTCTATTCATTTTCTAGCGTTTTCAAATGAATTTCTTAATCTTATTCTTATCTTACTTGCATAATTGTCCAAATTGTTTATTTTATCGTTAGTCATGATGTTTTCACCTGGTAGTTTTTCCAAAAACTAATTCAAATGATGAGTAGTTTGTGTCGATGTGAGGAGTTATGTTGTATGCGAAAGAATAGTAAGGTATCCAATCATGCCAATAGTCATCATTTACAAATGACAAAAAATATTCATTAAGAACTCTGTGGTTTCTTTCAACAGTTCCTAGAGTTTCATGATGATATGGCGTTAATAATTTTTGTTCTATTTTTAGCAAACTACATATTTCTTTCATTAGCTCATTTACAAACTCTGTACATCTATCTGATTTCAGTTTTTTAAATATGCCATACTTCAATATTACATTTTCTGTTAAACATTTTGCTACAGACTTAGCTTCCTTCGTCTCCATCGGTGCAGCTATTATGTATTTAGTTAGCTCACATTGCATTGCAGCAAAACTTACCAGCAAATATACACAAGCTGTTAGAAAGCTACTTAGTCGGTCGTCAATTTATTATTAAAGAAGGCGAATTTTTAAGTTCTCCACAGCCAATTAACGCTGGAGTCCCACAAGGCAGCATCCTGTGCCCTCTATTATACTTAATTTATACTTCGGACTTGCCAACAAACAGCTACACCCATACCTCAACATTTGCGGACGACACAGCTTTTCTAAGCGTACACGCAAACTGTCAAGAAGCATCTCGTTATCTACAGGATCATATATTTGAACTAGAAAGGTGATTAAAAAAATGGAGGATAAAGATCAATGAGCAAAAATGCGCACATATAACATTCACATTGCGTCGGGAAACATGCCCCCCTATTAAAATAAATAATCAAATAATACCCCAACACTCGCATGTAAAATACCTCGGTATACATCTAGATCGGCGTTTAACGTGGAAATGGCATATAGAAGCGAAATTAACTCAAATGAAACTAAAAGCAATCCAAATTAATTGGCTTATTGGAAGAAATTCTTTTCTTAGTCTCGATTGCAAACTTCTACTCTACAACTCTATCTTAAAGCCAATTTGGTGCTACGGTATTCAGCTCTGGGGCACTGCCTCGGCCTCAAATATCGAAAAAATTCAAAGGCGCCAAAATAAACTTCTTCGAATAATCACAGCCGTCCCCTGGTACGTCAAAAACTCAAATATCCACAAGGATCTCAATGTGCCATTAGTAAAAACTATGATAACGAAATATGCAGTAAAATATTTAAAAAGGCTGGAACTGCACCCAAATCCATTAGCTAGAAATATTTTAAATTATGGCGGCCACACTCGCTTAAGAAGAAGAGACACTGCAGCACTCACCCAATCAGATGAGCGATAAACACCTATATATGTAAACAGAAACCGTGATGACTAAATCTTTTGTGTTTGGCACTGGCAGGACATAAAGCAAATATTAGGATAAGATTTGATTAATTATTGTTAGTTCATATTTAATATATGAAGATTCAATAAATAAATAATGAAAAAAAAAAAAAAAAAAAAAAAACATTGCATTGTAAGTATATAACGATAGTTCCCTGAAGGTCTTAGAGGTCTTTTGGTGTATCTGTTACACATAGTGGCTCCCTGGTATACCTCACTTGTTTGTTACGTTGACAAAGGACACACGTTGATACATATTTCTTGATCGTTTTTGACATATTTTTCCATGTATATTTTTGTTTTAATCTTAGTATTGTTTGTCTAACTCCAAAACGTCCTCCTTGGGGAGTATTATGATATAACTCTATCAGTTCTATTTTTCTTTCTTCGCTTAGTATCCTCTGAGGTTTTCGATATAATAGTATTACTATGTCATCTTTATTCGATTTGTTTAACTCATTATATCTGGCCTTAAGTTCATCTGCAGGAATTCTATTAAATATTGCATCATTTCTATCGATTGCAAATCTTTTATTCTTTGTATTCTTCAAATAGAATGAAAGCTTCTCCAAAAGAGTACCTAAGTACTTTGGATTATCACTACACCTAACATGTGTTTCATTTTTAACTTTATCATTCTTTACTACACAGTCATGCATGCTTTTAGTAATTTCTATATTATTATCTTCATTATTCTTTCTGGCACGAGATTTCTTCAAATTCGAAACTGATTTCGATGAATTATCATCACGTCCATTGTGCACATAACTATTTTTTATCATATTAATACAATAATCCTTTTTTCTATAGGCTTTTCTTCAAATATAAATTTTAATTTGGTTGCGCGCTTTATATCATTGATCAAAGTGCAGCCCCACATATGGGGTTGATCAGACCCTTTATGAGATCCGCCTATGATATTATTATTTTCTGATGACTTTTTCCTCATACCTATTGTTACTACTAGCGTTTTTTTTTATTTTCTCATCATTGTGTGATGGTATCATGCTTTTAAATGTCAATGTTTTAAATCAATCAATTTGTATTTTTGTATATTATAGAAAAGTCGTATTCTGAAAGTTCCAATCTTATTCTTGTTAGCTTTGAACTAGGATTTTTATGTGAAAATAGCGAGACTTAAGGTCTGTGGTTAGTGACAACTTTAAATTTTCTTCCATATAAATATGGTCTGAAAAATTGTGTGCCCCAATGAATTCCTAGTCATTCCTTTTCAATTACTGGTTTGTTTCTTTCATGTTTATTTAGGGATCTACTTGCATAGGATATTGGTAAATCCTCACTTATCGGAACCTGAGATAAAATTGCGCCTAGTGCGAAATCCGATGCATCTGTTGTCAGTATGAAAGTTTCGTCATAATTTGGGTATTGTAAAATTGGTGGACTGATTACTTTGTTCTTTAAAGTCTCGAATGCTGTTTGGCATTCTGGTAACCATTCGAATCTTGTTCCCTTTTTTAATAAGTTGTATAAGCAATTTCAATTTCTGCAAAATTTTTGATAAATCTCCGGTAATAGTTACAAAACGCTACAAATCTTACGTCGTCTGCATTGCTTGGAATTAGATATTTCGAAATTGCTTCATATTTACTAGGGTCTGGTCTGATACCATTTGATGTTATCAAATGACCTAAATATACAACTTCTGGCTTGAGAAAATAACAATTGCTTGCATTCAGTTTCGGGTTATATTTAGATTATCTGTCGAAAACATTAATCAAGTTGTTGTTGTGATGTTTTAAGCTACATCCAAAAACTATTATGTTATCCACATACAAAAATGCTTTAGATTCTAATCCCGGCAATGCTATGGTTAGCATTCTTTGAACACTATTAGAAGATATTTTTAGTCCAAAAGGTAACCTGGTGTATTGCTAATGGCCATTTTGAGTTGAAAAAGCTGTGAAAGGTCTTGATTTTTCATCAAGTTCAATTTTATGGATTGAACTTATCATATCCAATGTCGAAAAATACTTTGCTCTACCCAGTCTATCCAAAACATCTTCTTATCTTCTCAAAGGAAATTTGTCATTTATTATTTTGTCGTTTAATTTTTTGAAATCAACGACCACTCTCCATTTCTTGATATCGTTTTGTCCCTTTTTAGGAACTAACAAAAGTTTATATTATATCTTGTTTTAATAACCCCTTTACCTGGTTATTAATTTCCTTTGTATGTGTTTGCGGTAAACGATAGTTTTTTATGTAAGCTGGATTTGCGTCTTTCAAGTGTATGGTTTGATTATAGAAATTATTTGTTGTCAAACTCTCACCCTCTAAATGAAATATCGACGGATATATCTCAAGTATTTTTATCAATTCCTTTCTCGCTACTTCATCATTGTTGTCTACGTTTAATTCTTTCCTATTAAATCGTTCTTTATCACATCTATTTTTCACATCGTTAGTTCTGTAGATTTTATAATTCTTTAGTGGAAATGTTTCGACTTTCAAATTTTCTATTATAGTAGTTTTATCTGATATATTTAATAATTTTATGTGCTTATTTCCGTTGTTTGGAATTATGGCGTTTGCCAGAAATAAGCCTTCTGCAATTTCTCGATTGCATACTACCCCATCTTCTTTAATATCTAACTGAAATGGTACAATTATTTCTCTTCTTGGTGGAGTTTTCAGTGTGGTTATACGGAATGTGTTGTAATGTCAAAATTTGTTTTCCTACGTTCACAGTTAGTATAACTGCCCGTTCGCCGATATCTGTCTTACGATCTCCGGATCTTGCGAGTTTCCCTGTTCTTATACTTGGTTTGTTCTTCTGTTATTAAGATGGTTGTTGGTGTTATTGCCATAATTTCTATTGTTACGGTAGTAATTGTTGCTATTATTATAATTATTACCATTCCGATAATTATTGTTGTTGTTATTGTAACTATTTATGTAACCATTTCTATTACTGTTATTCATTCTGCCGCGGTTTGTATTAACATTATATCCACTTATATTGTTATCATTGTGATTTATTCGATTGTTATTGTTATTTTCGCGTCTATTACCATTGTTATATCTCTTATTTATTGTTCCAGTTGGTTCTATTTCTGTTCCTATCATTTCTGAAACCATTTGATGTATGCGCAGCTTGGAACATTATTTGACTTTGTCTAATATCTTCAGAAGCTTCAAGTGCTATTTCTACAGCTTCGCTAAGTTTCTTTACTCTGCTAGCTTCAATTGTTCTTGTGATTTCCCTATTCTTTAGACCATTTTTAAAAGAATTGAAAGCGATTGTTTCGCCTATAACATCCCTATTTTCTTCTCCTAGAGTACTAGTTTGTATTTCGCTTAATTCCATCGTTAAAGACTCTAACCTATCTGCAAACTTTCTTACTGTATCTACCTGTGTTATACGCGTCAATTCATTTAAAATTATATTTGGTGATTTTTTTTAACTTGTACGCCTCCTTAAGTGATTGAATCAACGTCTCTATGTTAGTCGGTATGCGTATTTGCCTTACCCTATTTTGGACTTTTGTGGATAATTTTGTTCTATTCACAAAATTAAAAAATGAAGTATATTTATGTTCAGCAAATGTATCGCGAAGTATTTCTAAATTTGCAATGAACTGATTTAAATCATCCTTGTTTCCATTAAAAACATTTAATAATTTAGAAACTGATGCCAGTTCTGTGGCATTAAGTTTTTCCTCCGCCATATTAGTTATAATTTCTTGTCTTGTTTGTAATTTTGCAATACTATTAGTTTGCATAGACTTATCCTCATGAAGTCTCAAAATATTTAGTGCGTCTTTCCGTAATTCGCTAAATTTGTTAATATTTAATTGTCTCTTTTCTACTGTCCAATTACTGTCGTCAAAAATCCTTGTACTAGCTATATCCAGTTCATCAATTTCCTTCCTCTTTGCTTGGATTGTCTCTGTTGTGTAAGGTTTACCTAATGACTTCTTTGCATTGGTTATTAGTACATTAATTTTTTCAAATATTTTTTCCATTAAAATGAAATTTTCACATTTATTTTTCACCGTTAATTTTTTAAATCTAAAACATTTTGTAATGTCAAAGTTTTAATATATACTTTTAATTAATCAATGGCTTTCTTAAGTCCATTTAGACAAATCTCTTATTACTAATTTTACTAGTTTTAATATTTTTTTTTATCCAAAACTACAACTAAGCGTGTTAAGATTAGGTGCGTTTGAGTACTTTTACAGTAAAATGCAGTAAATGAGTAAACTTAAAAATTTGCTCTCACAAAAAGCTGTTTTCCAAAAAAGTACGCGAACGCAAAATTTGTAAAATTTCGTAAAATAAAGGCAACAGCTGATGGCAAATAATTGAAGGGTTGAAAAATTTTTACACTTTTGACTACTTAACTCGTTTTCTTATCGGTTCTCGATTAAATACTTTTTATAACACGAATATTTTTAGAAAATACAAACAAATTATTTTATGTAATCTTTCATATTTGTTTGTTTTTTATTTTATTCGAGTTTGATAATTTGTGTCCGGCTAAATTTGATCAATAGTACACGAATACTTTTTTTTACTTTTGATAACTTTAAAAACAAGGGCTGTTCTAAGTACCCGAGTACTTGACACTTTTACAACTCCAAAAAATTAACATAACAAAACAAAGTTTCAAAAGTTGGTATTTAGCCATATAAATTCTTTACAAACAAGTTAAATTAATATTTATTAATTTCTTGTTTTTATTTTAGTTTTATTTCAATTTTTCTTTTTTTAAACAATTTTTTTATAATTTGTATGCCTTTAGTTTTCTACTTTTGTTTGTTTACTTTTTGAAACATATGTTTTTTTGTTTTACTAAATTTTACTGCAAAAATTTTTCTTTTCAAAATTATTATTTTATATATTATTATTATTTTAGTGTTTTTAGTGATTATTGTTTTTTAGTTTGTGGGGTATTATTTGTGTATTTATGTATGTGTGTTGTGAACTTTAAACTTTTAACTTTTTTATTTTATTTTATACATTTTTTTTAATTTGTGGAATGTATTCACTGTTTCACTTTTTTACGTTGACGGTTCGTGAGGACCAAAGTTTATACGGGTTAGAAGTTATAATAACCCCTAATAAAATAATCATATAAACAATATTTTTATCCCTTTGATAATCCCTAATAAAATAATCTTATAAACAAAATTTTTTTCTTTATAATTTTGTTTAAATACTAAATCCGGAATTAAATGTTTACAAAAAAAGAAATTTAATATTTTTTTTAAAAAACCTTTTAAACATTGTTCACAATAAAAGCAAACCAACATACATAAATACACTTACGTACAAATTTTCGTTTAATTGTTCCCATTTGAAAGAAAATCTTTAACATGCATATTTGCCCACAACACTGTGTACAAACATGCATGCATAAAACACTTGAAATATTTTAATCATTCTTTCCAAGAATGCTTGTTTGCATTTTCAATATATTTTGAGTGGCCAGCAATTAACAATAAACTCTAACTAGATCAATTGATTTTGAAATACGAACTTCTTAAGAATTAGTGCCCAACCAATAAAATAAAACCATAAAAATTTTTGTAAACAATTGATCACCTAATAGTTCATAGGAAATTACCAATAAGCATTCTTTTGTAATATTTAAAACTAAGATTTTGTAAAAATAAAGGTGTCACATTTTTGGAAAGCTAAGATTAAATGTAACAAGAAGATATGTACAATATAATAGTCTGGTAGTGTATGAAGTCATTTCTAAAAATTTAAGGAATAGAACATTACAAAAAGCTTTATAAAAATACATAACTGAAATTAAACTTATAGAATAAATTTGAAAAATAAAAAAAAATTGTTGAATATAATAAAGTTGCTTATAAAAAGAAATAATTCCCAATATCTATTTGTTCAAATAGTTGAGTTAAATACATTCAATTTATAAAGTATCACTATACAGTGTGACACAAAGAATGCTGATGAAGGCCGTAGCGGGCCAGAAAATGCATTACATTCTGCTGGTGTCTGATAATTTTAAATTTTTCTGTACATACAATATACTTCATTGCTATCCAACGGAAAGCTAAGGTTAAATGTAACAAGAAGATACAATATAATAGTCTGGTAGTGTATAAAGTCATTTCTAAAAATTTAAGGAATATAACTATGTATTACAAAAAGCTTTATAAAAATACATAACTGAAATATAACTCATAGAATAAATTCGAAAAATAAAAAAAAATGTTGAATACAAAACCAAAATTGTTAGACAGGGTAGGATAGATTGTAGGTTAAAATCTTATGTAGTTATATACATAGATAATAATACATACGTAAGGGTCAACAAACCTTTCTTTAATTTCTAAGGGGAAGTGTAATAAATATACTTTAGGTAGTAAATAAGAAACACTTTTTGGGTTTTAGGTTAAGTTAAGTAGATTTATTCTTTTTAATTCAATGTTTCACTTTTTAGTCCTACACTATTTTTCTTTCGTTTCAAGTTTACAATTATAAGGGGCGTACATTTTAATACCAAACTTTTAAATTGACAATAACGTATTTAAGCGTTTAGAGTTTTATCTGCTTTGCACAAGTATTTTTTTCAAGAAGTACTTTCAGAATAAGAAAACCATAGAAGACAACAAAACTTTGGATGTTGACTGCATATGAGGTGTAAGAGTGATTGACATCTTGGATGGGATTTTTCAATTGTTCACTGAGGTGAACACCCAGGCTTCCACGTTAGGGAGGATCGTGCTAAACCTTCTATTAAAGCCAAGCTCAGTGGTCTTAATGTCCGCCATTGTGCCGGCTGATAGATCAGGAGCTAATTTCACCAAACCCGGATACGCTGGATTCTAAGGAGATACGATATCGCGGTCCTCCTTATATGGATGTATAATAGCAAAATACCCAAGATAGTCTCAAGTGCCGCCGTTGGACATGTGCGCATCACCCCCGTCAGTGCCATTCTGTGTAACCTACTGCACTTTCGGATCGCCGACACATGCTGGATCTTTGGCCACCATACCAAGGATCCATAGGTGATTATCGGTATGATCATCATAAAGTATAGCCATTTAATCATGCAGGTCTTTCCAAAGAAGCTCTTGCAGGCCCAGGAGGCCATAACTGACTTCTTAAGAGTTTGATACAAGTGCTTGTTCCAATTTAGCCGTTTGTCCGGAACAATTCCCAGATACCTGACTACATTGGAGTACTCGAGTAGTTATGCCTTCTCGTAAACGGAACCACGACCGCCTTTTGGATAAATACCACCCTTACCGCTCTCCACGCGGACGGAATATGACCCCAGGTGAAGCTTTCCCTAAAAGGAACATTTAAAGGGTCTGTTATAATAAAAAGACTTTCCTGTCGTAATACCGGGAAAATCCCGTCACCACCTGGTGACGTGTAAGGGCCAAAAGAGCCAACTGCCCAGCGTACCCTATCATTGTCTCGTCCAGTCCATGCGATTGCCGCTTCGACCTCAACGTATTCATTACCAGTCACATGTAGCATGCATAGCATGAATTACATGCGTTCATTGCCAGCAAGAATATTTTGAGCCATTAAAATTAAAAGGGATCACATTACAAACAATCAACACTAGTTGCATTGCACAATGACTGTTGTGTTTACAGTAAGCTTAGCTAAGAATACACCGTCATACTTTATTAACATCCACTGTACACACTGTCTAACAGTCAACGCTTTTGGTGTTGTACTGTGATCATTGTTTTGTACTTTATAGATCCAATTAAAAGAACGCTGTCCATCGCTACATTAATTTATACTATATACTATATAATATAAATTAAGTTCAATTTCACTAAATAAATCAATCAATAAAACAAAGCTCAACCAGCTACAACTGTTTTATTTATATGGCGATCCTGCCAGTATTTCAAAGTGCTCCTAGTTAGAGCACTGGAAATAAAAAATTATTATTATTATTGGAACAACCTTATCATTTTTTGTCCTGACGGATGCGCCACAAAGATCCGCCAGTAGCGTGAAGGAAGTTCCCCAACTGACCATATAAATGAAACAGTTGTAGCTGGTTGAGCTTTGTTTTATTCAAATTCAGATAAATATAATTAATAGTACCATAACGCTACTAATAGACACTGGAGCAGATATATCCTTAATAAAAAATAAATGCACGTTTAAACGAATAAATACAACCAAATATACTACACTTACTGGCATAGGAAAAGGTAAAATCAGATCCATTGCTACAACATTTTTCGATTTAAAAATTAACGATTTTCTGATACCACACATCTTCCAAGTAGTGGATGACAATTTTCCAATACCATGTGATGGAATACTTGGTATGGATTTTATGCAAAAATATAATAGCATAATTGAATTAAACCAAGACCAGGATTATCTCATCCTGAGACCTCATAATTTAACTCAGCAAATAATAATACCAATGACCAATACTTGTGATGACGATATTGCATTACACGCAAGATCTGAAGTAATATGACAAATAAAACTTATATCTTGCAATGATGAAATATTGATACCTAATCAAGAACCCCAACCGGGAGTCTTCATAGCCAGTACAATAGTTAAAACTAACAACGCATTCATAAGGATACTTAACACTAATAATTCAGTAAATACTCTAAAGATAAATAAAATTATAACAGAAGATGTCAATAATTACGATATAATGAAGAGTAACACCAACAATGAAATTAGGAAACATGAAATTTTAAACATATTAAAGAAAAATTTTCCGAAACGTTTCAAGGAAACATTAACGGAAATATGTACCGAATACAGTGATATCTTCGGATTAGAATCAGAAACCGTTACAACTAAATTTTTACAAACAAAAGTTAAGAACAAAGGATACAGAACCAATATATATAAAGAACTACCGGATACCACATACACATAAAAATGAAAGCGAAGAGCAAGTAAATAAATTAATAGACGATGGAATAATAGAAACATCATATTCCGAATACAATAGTCAAATTTTACTGGTACCAAAGAAATCCTTGCCAAATTCTAAAGAAAAAAGATGGAGATTAGTGATAGACTACCGGCAAGTTAACAAAAAATTAATTGCAGATAAATTTCCGTTACAAAGAATATATGATATTTTAGATCAACTTGGCCGAGCAAAATATTTTTCTTGTATAGATTTAATATCAGGATTTCATCAAATTGAATTAGAAAAGGATTCTAGAAATCTAACTTAATTTTCAACAAACATACAGATTTACCAGACTACCATATGGTCTGAAAGTAGCGCAAAATTCGTTCCAGAAAATGATGACTATTGCCTTTAGTGGTCTAAGACCAGAACAAGCTTTCTTATACATGGATGACTTAGTTGAACTAGGTTGTACAGAAAAACACATGCTTTCAAACTTAACAGATGTTTTCGAATTATGTCGCAAACACAATCTCAAATTACATCCTGGAAAATGTTCATTTTTCATGCAGGAGGTTACATACCTTGGTCATAAGTGCACCAACAGAGGTATACTCCCAGATGATAATAAATATTCAGTGATAGAAAGATACCCGAAACCAACCGACGCCGATAGCGCAAGAAGATTTGTAGATTTTTGCAACTATTATCGACGATTAATTAAAACTTTTTCTGAATATTCAAGGCATTTACTAGATTATCAAAAAAAGGAGTAACATTTGAGTGGACAAAAGAATGCGAAATTGCTTTTGAACATCTTAAAAAGGCTTTAATGCACCCAACATTGTTGCAATACACAAATTTTTAAAAACAATTCTGTATAACAACAGATGCAAGTAAATACGCCTGTGGCGCAGTACTTATACAAGAGTACGATGGAAAATATTTGCCAGTAGTATACGCATCAACCATTGAACCGGAATTAACGGCCGTACACTGTGCAATAAATCACTTAAAACCCTATATTTATGGAAAACTCTTGCTAGTTCAATTAGATCACAGACCTCTGTCCTATTTATTTTCAATGAAGAACCCGAGCTCCAAACTAACTAGAATAAGACTTGACCTAGAAGAGTGCGATTTCACAGTTGAATATCTTAGGGGAAAAGACAATTATGTCTTATACAATGACCAATAAAACACAAAATATGGCTGAAAACAAAAATATGAATAACAGGCATCAATTAAATGAATAAGTAAGCCCAGTATATATGTACCAATTAAGAACACTTACGTTAGAAATACTATAAATTAAAGATTACCCCCGGAAAATGTTTTATCAAACAAGGAAAATCTATAAAAACATATATACCAATAGATGATTTGTATATCAATGGAAAACTTGATTTAGGACAATTTTTTCCAAGGCTCGAAGAAGTGGCCGATAAACATAACATTACAAAATTACAAATGGCACCTAGTGAGAAAATTTTTTAATTTGTCTCTATTAATGAATTCAAACAAATGGGCAATGAAAAATTGAATCATATAAAAGTAGCGCTACTAAATGAGGTGACCCGAATTGATAATAATGCCAAAGATATTCAAGAACACAATAGTCGAGCCTGGAAAATGGACTTGTAGCAGCGGTTCCAAAGTTTTCCTGCGATTTGTTGTGAATGTTCCATCTGTTCTCTCCACCAGGCCCACTCCACTTGTGAGCCCTTTGGCCATTACCTTGTGAAGCACCGCCGCGTCAGTGAGGTTTGTGATGTAACTGCAAAAGTTCCTCCATGTATCCCTCTTGGATTTGCGTTAGGATTTGTTCTATTCAGTAAGACCACATTTGTACTCCTGCCAATCCTTAGTTCTTTTTGCCTTGTTGAATAACCTTCTGACTTGTCGTCGCGTCAGCTCGAGCGTATCATTCCACTCCCGAAAGGATGAGAGCAGTGTATCTTCAACAAGGTTGGCCGCTAGCTCAATATCATCGACAGACTCGATGTAGGTCATAAGAAGCCCAGCCCTGTGGCTGACAAGGGACTTGAACTCATTTCAGTCCGTTCGTCTGCGATTAAATGCGCCTCTGCGCAGATCCGCCTTTCCCGGTATGTCTAACCGTACATGTTGATGGTCCGACAACGAGGTCTCATCCGTAACCCTCCAGTTATTAATTGAACTGCGCAAGGCGCCGCTGACCAGTGTGAGGTCTAGTACCTCCTTTCTGATCACATTAATAAAAGTCGGCTTGTAGCCGACGTTCGCTATATCTAAATTTGTGCCTACCATATTATCTAGTAATATCTCACCTCTTTTATTTATGTCACTGCTACCCCAAACGGGGTGATGGGCGTTGGCATCACAGCTGCTTACCATGCATACTGCAGTAAAGTACCAGGTCCGCCACCTCGGTGGAGAAAATTCCTCCTCGTCGGGGAAGTCTGCCGTCACCACGAAGAGCACAGTCAACAAAAAAATTAAAAAAACGGTGAAAAAAACAAAAACAACTCTCTATGAGTAATAACAATGAAACAATAACAAAAATAAATGATATTCATGCTAGCGAAAGCAATGGGGAACAAAACATAACAACAGAAAACAATAGCAATACCCTAACAGCAAAACCATCGCCTGCAAGTGTTACCATTGCAAAGACAATCCTAGTAGGAAATAATACCATGAACTCAAACACAAACGCAATGGAAAACACACAAGTAAAAAGTTTTCAAAAACCGCAAGTGCAAGTTGGTATGGACAGGTATATAACAGTTCTCAAACGGGGTCGTAGCCTCGGCCTCTAAAGTTCAATCTTTTGATAGAATTAATTCACAAAATCGTTTTGCAATTCTGGAGGATGAATCTTCTGAAGCACCTAACGTCATAAAATCGTCGAAGCCACCCCCGATATATCTTAGAGAGCAAAACTTAAGTGAGCTAATAAAAAGTTTAATCTCGGTGATAGGTGCAAATTCGTTTTACGTTGCTGCAATCAAGCGTGAAAATATAAACGAAACAAAAATACAGATTAATCATGAGAATGATTTTCGTAAAATAATTAATAAGTTTGAAGCACTTAAAAAAAGCTTCTATACGTACCAACTGAAAAGCAGTAAAGGTCTTCAAGTTGTGATTAAGGGCATTGACTCATGCGTGGACCCAGACGAAATAAAAACATTTTTAGAAGAAAAAGGCTTCAAAATAAAAAATGTTACAAATATTAAAAAAAGCGATGTTAGTACAGTTTAAAATACATCCTGTACAGAAAAATCACGATAGAAGAGCCGCACAAAAGAAATGGGCCCGTTTAGTGTTTAAACTGCCAAGAATTTGGTTATACTAGAGCATACTGCCATTTACCCCCTGTTTGCGTCGTATGTGGAGAATTACATGGTACCGTCCGGTGCGATAAGTCCAAAAATGATCCTAATGTAAAAAAATGTAGCAACTGTAGTGGTAGTCACAATGCCAACTATAGAGGATGTCCGGTATATTCAATTGTCAAGCGTTCTGTTGGACAGAAACTTTATCTCCCACAAACGCAGGCAACTAAACAAGGAAACACGTACGACGTCCAGATACCACAGCCAAATAATAACAGAACCTCGTACGCTAATGTATTAAAATCTAATCCTATGCAACTGCAAGGTGATGTACCAAATAATGACGAAATTCCCATTTCTAATTTAACCCGGCTAGAAAAAACCATGGAAACATTAGTGCAAACAGTTAACAATTTTACTAACACAATGGGTAACATGCTGCAAGAAATGTTAAGAATGCAATCGATGTTATTGCAAGCTGTACTAAACAAGCCATGAACTGTTTAAAAATTTGCTTTTGGAACGAAAATGGCATCCGCCAACATAAAAATGAACTAGAATACTTCCTTAAAAATAAACTAATTGATGTTATGATGGTTTCTGAAACTCATCTGACCTCAAGAAATACGTTTAAAATCAATGGTTATATATTATATGATACCAAGGACCCTCGAGACAGAGCTTGTGGCGGTTCTGCCATTTTGATAAAGAACAGAGTAAAACACTACTTAATGAGTGATCATCGTGAAGATAATCTCCAAGCAACAAACATTTGCGTTGAGGAATTAAATCGAAACATAGTAATTTCATCATTATACTCCCCACCTAGATTTTCTATATCAGAAAGCCAATATAATAAATATTTCAAATCATTAGGACCCTGCTTCCTGGCTGCTGGCGATTATAACGCTAAACACTCTTTCTGGGGGTCACGACTTTTTACACCTAAGGGTCGTGTTTTGTTTAACACAATTTGTAAAATGGATCTAAATGTGGTCGCGAGCGGACAACCAACATATTGGCCTACTGATCAGCAAAAAGTTCCAGATGTCATCGATTTTGGAGTGGTTAAAAACATCCCCGCAGAAACGATTTATGTTGAAGCTTCCTTAGAATTATCTTCTGATCACACACCTACAATTCTTACTATAACAAATCCTAATAGAATTGTATCTCCGTCTGATAACTTAGTGACGTCAGCCACTCAAATAAATTGGTTAAAATATAAAAAATATCTCAGTACCCACTGCACTGAAAATATTCCGCTTAGTACACCGGAGAATGTGGATATTTCTATTGTAAATTTTGACAGTTATTTGAAACTAGACATTCTAGTATAACCCTCAAAAAAACCAAAAATAGTAAAATATATTCTGCAGATGTCGAGCGTCTCTTGACTGAAAAAAGGAGAGCTCGAAGAGAATGGCAATTGCATAGATCCCCTCAACTTAACAATTTACTAAAAGAGTGCACAAAAATGCTAAGAAAGTTAATGCAGTCTCAGAAAATGGCTTCCCTGGAAAAATATCTTAAGGAACTTGATGCAACTTCTCAATCAGACTACTCATTATAGCGTGCAGTTAGAAATCTTAATAGACCAGTTATCACTAAACCACAATTAAGAAACTTAAATGGAAGTTGGGCACGAAATGATGAAGAAAAAGGAAATCTTTTTGTTAATCATTTGAAAAACGTATTTACCCCGCATACATCTCCCGATATTGCAGTCGAGTTGCCACCTGTTGCTGTTAGAGCTGCTGTTCCACTTAGATTTGAGATAAAAGAAATCGAAAAGGCTATTCATAATTTAAACCCCAATAAGCCCTTGGTTTTGATAAGATCGGCAACAAAATGCTTTTAGAGCTACCCAGCATAGCAAAGAAAATTATTCTTTTGATTTTTAATGCTATTTTACGCCTTGAATACTACCCACAAGAATGGAAAGTATCCTTAGTTACCATGATACCTAAACCAGGAAAGGATCCTACAAAAGTTGAGTCATATAGACCTATAAGCTTATTGTCTAATATATCAAAGTGAAAAAGTTTGAGAAGCTGTTAGTGTCAAAATTAGCCCCAATTTTAAATGTAAATAGATGTATTCCTAATCATCAATTCGGCTTTAGAACAGAACATAGCACAATTGAACAAACCCATCGTATAGTAAACGCCATAAGAAAAGTCTTTGAAGAAAAAAAATATTGTTCCGCCCTCTTCATCGATGTTTCTCAAGCTTTTGATAAAGTCTGGCATGAAGGGTTATTACATAAATTGAAGCTAAACTTACCAGTAAACAAACACAAGCTTATTATTAAGAAGGAGCTTTTTTAAGTTTTCCTCAGCCAATTGATGCTGGGGTCCCTCAGGGAAGCATCATGGGCCCACTGTTATACTTAATATATACCTCAGACATGCCAACAAATAACCACACCGTATCTTCAATATTTGCTGGTGATACAGCTTTTTTAAGCGTACACGAAAACTTTCATGAAGCATCTCGTTACTTGCAGAATCATATATTTGAATTGGAAAAGTGGTTAATACAATGGAGGATAAAGGTCAATGAGCAAAAATGCGGACATATAACATTCACCTTGCATCGGGAGTCATGTCCCCCTATTAAAATCAGTAATCAATTAGTGCCCCAACAATCGCATGTAAAATATCTTGGTATTCATCTAGATCGGCGTTTAACATGGAAATGCCATATAGAAGCATAACTAACACAAATGAAACTAAAAGCAATTCAAATTAATTGGCTTATTGGAAGAAATTCTGTTCTTAGCCTCGATTGCAAACTTCTACTCTACAACTCTATATTAAAGTCAATCTGGTGCTACGGTATTCAGCTATGGGGCACTGCCTCAAATATTGAAAAAATTCAAAGGCGCCAAAATAAACTCCTTCGAATAATCACAGTCGCTCCCTGGTATGTTAAAAACTCAAATATTCACAAGGATCTCAATGTGCCATTAGTAAAAACTATTATTACGAAGTATGCAATAAAATATTTAAAAAGGCTTGAGTCGCACCCAAATCCACTAGCTCGAAATATTTTAAATGACAGTGGGCACTCTAGATTAAGGAGAAGAGATACTGCAGGACTCATCCGACGAGAAGACCGCTAAAAATCTACATATGTGAATAGAAACCGTGAAGAGAAAAATTTTCGTCTAGCATTGGCAGGACAAAAATAAAGTATTAGTATAAGATTTGTTTAATTATTGTTAGTTCATATTTAATATATGAAGATTCAATAAATTAATGAAAAAAAACCACGATGATCTCCGCCGACCCCCGTTCTGTAGGTATACTGATCTGTGCAGCCACAAGATCTCTGAAAATAAAATTTGTCAATGACATCCATTATCAACACACTTGTCGACAAGCAGCGCAGTGCGAGGTTTGTCCACTGACCGATCAAAGATCAACTTACTTTAGAGGGACTGTAGTCCACGGACCAGACCACCACTGACTCACGGCTCTTGCAGAAGCGAAAGACCAATATTTCCCTCGGCAAATTTCTTACACAGTGTGGCCGACGCCCGTTTGGCGTGGTGAAGGTTCGCCTGTAGCGCTACACTAAATCCCCTAAATCGTGAACCTTTGGTCGGTTTTTCGGACCTTTTCTGAGGGTTGGGTGTGCTGCATTTGACCGAAGGCAGAAGCCTTCGGGTGATTTTCGGCTCACTCTCTTCATCTGCATGTTTCCTCTCTCGAGCACTCGCCGCTCAGCTGGTACACGGGCCATCGTATTTGAATTAAGTTTTTTACACCGTGTTCTTATCAATTTACATATGTATTTTCTAAATGTCATTATTTCTTGATTCTTATACTTAAAAGAAAATGTATAATTCTAAAAAATTAAATTAATTAGCCTTATTCCGGTTGCCGTTGTCGTATACGACTGTGTCGTTTTTTGTAATAGATTAAAGTAAAACACACCTTGTGTTCTTCAATCTACTACAAAAAACCACACAGTCGTATACGACAACGACAACCGGAATAAGGCTAAATGTTTTGAAAATACTTTATTATTATACCCCCCACCACCACTAGTGGTGAATGAGGGTATACTTACTTTGTCATTCCGTGTGAAACCTTTTTGTTATACATCTAAGACTCCACAAAGTATATATATTCTGGCTCCTTGAGTAATTCTAAGTCGATTTAGCCATGTCCGTCTGTCAGTCCGCCTTCTGAAAACACATTAACTTTTGAAAAAACGCCAATGAAAAGAACAAATTGGTCTCAAATTGCTTGTAGTTATCCTAAGCAGTTTGGGATTGACATCTGGTTCAGTAGGATCAGAACCATGAATCAAAATGTGGAACCACCACCCTAAACAAATTAATAATTTTGATACAAAAACTAACATAAATGGTGGAATAATGTACGGAATGATATACAATTTTGCACGAATTCGCTTTATAAGACTACGCCTAAAACCGTAATAAATAACGCTATCATACTAATATTTGGTACGTCACAGTTTTATAGGACCATAAAAGACACTGTAAAATTTTTTAAATATCGGTCCATAACTTACCCTAGGTCCCATATAAACCTTACTCTAGTACGCCTAAAACCGCAATAAATAATGCTATCATAATTACATTCGTTACGGTACAGTTTTGTAGGAGTAGAAATCACACTGCTAAATTTCGTCCATAATTAACCCTATACCCCATATAAGCCCTACTCCCGCAAAACAGTTTAGTACGCCTAAAACCGTAATCAATAACGCTATCGTACTAAACTTTGGTACGTCATAGTTTTATAGGACCTGAAATCACACTGTAAAATTCGGTCAATAACTTACACTAGGTCCCATATAAACCCTACTCCCGGAAAAACGTTTATTGCGCCTAAAACAAAAAAAGCTCACTTGGGGAAAATAACTAAATTCGCATAAAACCATAACAGATATAGATATTGCGATAAAATTTCTTCCAACTTAGATTCATATGGCCAGAAAAATATCATGCAGAAATCAGTCTTCAGAATTTTGGGATGATTGGTCCCAAATATACCATAGGTCCAATAAAAATTACCCTTCTAAAAATCATTTTAGTTCGGCTTAAACTGTTACGAATCATGATATTTTACTCAAGCCAGTTCAAAGTTCTAACAAGAAACGCAAAAAACTTTCTTATTGTCGGTCAATAATTTAATATATTTAGGTCTAAGCCGCAACCAATTTTAATGCTGACGTTCGTTTTTGTGAAACTTAGTTAATAATATGTATGAATTAATCATATAGAGCCGAGTCCTATCGGTGGAGGGTATCAAAGATTCGGCACAGCCGAATATAGCACTCTAACTTGTTTCTTTTTATTTTTAAAAATGTTTATAAAAAAAAATACCTACAAATAAGGAATTATTTTTGGTGCGGATATTTTGAGATATTCATCCAACTCATTGTTTAAATTTAAATTAATAAATTCGATTTGTTGTTATATTAAGTTGAGGATGGGGATGGTCACACATGGCAGAGCCCATGTACCATGGGAAGTCTTAAATTAAAATTGGAGGTCGACCGGTATCCAGAGTCCGCTTACTAAAGACCAAAACTTCCCTCTGGCCATGAATCTATTGATGTAAGCTGTTCCACCTTAAATTGGGGGGTAATTTTGCACGCCCGACTACCATTAGCCAAAGCAGAGACATGACGTAGAGAGTATAGTCGCACTTCCGGAAGTGAGACACAGTTACGGCACGATCACAAAGATCATATAAGCTCCCCCTGCATCTCATTCTAGTCCTGTCAAACTATGACAGATAAAATTTAATGCAATAGCATGATTCGTAACGAAAATATTTTGGGCTTTAGTAACTGAACTGCCATTAATTTTTGGAGCCATTGACTTGGGTTTGGATAGAGTTAAGCTTTGCGGAGAATTTAGCACCAGTTTTTTCAGCAATAGTGTATTAATTCGAAATTTTAATTTTTCACTTGTTTTAAAATTAGATACGTAATATTCATATCTAACCGCTGTAAAAATATCGGGCTATTTCGTATAATTTTTGGTAACGAAATGGTTGGTTTAAAGATTCTTTTTCATATGTTTTTAATGTAAAAGTAAAAATTGTTTTGCTTCTACTATAAATTTTAACATTTTGAGTTAATACAGTATGGTTGAACAAGTGCGATATATATAGATACATACATATATTATATTTAATGACTTGGTTCGGTTCAGCTCTAAGCCCTCCAAATGCCTATGATAAATTATGAATTGATATCCACAAAATTTAATAGTATGATTACAGTAATATAAAATGAATTTGCGTAAAAAATAATGTAAATTGGAGCTTTCGGCCTCCATTTGTTAGTTTTTGTAACATTTTGGGTTTACAACAGTGATGGAAAATTCAGTACTATGGTACTGTTTTCAGTACTTTTTCTTGTCATAAAGTACAGACTTTGTTTAAAATTATCATTCATATTATTGTATATGAAAGGTGTTGAAATAACATTGTTCAATATTAAATCCATAAAATCATGTTTTACATGGTTTGTGTGAAAACAACAACAACATTACAAGAACAATAACATGAATTTTCTTATTTTCATATTTAAAAAGAAGAAAAATTCCCGTATTCGTTTTTTTCGTTATAATTATTTAGTTAAAAACATCAAATTTTCGAATGATGACGAAAATATATCGGGGCTTTTCTGCTGGTGTCTTTTAACTTCTGAAAACATCGTTAAAAACAACAAAGTGCAACAGGAAAATAAATAATAATAAATAAATAATAATTCCCAAATAATAATTCCCAGTTTTTAATTCAATACGACATGAATTAAAAACTGGGCAATTACATAGAAGATGAAATACGGTCTCCTGAGTTCCTGGTTCCCTGAAGCTGCGGCAGCATTCATTAAAAGGGAGGCCGAGTCTCATAGCATGCTTACCGATCGTCCAGTAACCAGTAAGTAAGTATACATGTCCCGACACGTCTTTCCGACTGAGAAGTCGCTCAAAGCGACCTATGTCATATGTGGGCCACGTTGCTTTGGTACCCCTTCAGCCATCCAGTTTCGTCCATTTATCGTCAGCCATATCCAAATAGTGTCTGAAGATTTCGCTCCTGATAGTTCCCAGGGGTGTTGCGACTGGCACACCCTGTGAAATATCAAGAGCGCCTCCAGTCTTGGCCAGCCCATCCGCCTATTCATTACCGTAATGGTCCCTATGCCCAGGGAACCAAATGTCAGATAGGCTGCCAAGTCTGGATAGTTCCTCCTTACACTGGTTGCCGGGAATGGGCGTTGTTTTATGTGACCTTAGTGACAGCAGAGCCGCCTGGCTATCGACGAAAATGCCAATTTTGCCGCTGATGTTTCTGCTGTACAGTGTTCTACATGCCTCTCTTATTGCCTATATTTCAGCCTGAAATACCCTGGCCCAATCTGGCAGCCTGAAAGAGAGATTCACGTGCAGTTCCTCCGAGAAAACCCTAGAGCCAAAACCACAAGTTATCTTTGACCCATCTGTGTAAACCCTCGTGCGGTAATACCTGGCCGGGATTCCCCTGCTCCGTTCCCGCCTTGACGGAAATATGACCTTGAATTTTTATCAAAGTCTGTACAGGTTATCATATAGTCCGTTGGTCGTCTTAGAGATGTGGGTTGTTTCTGTAAGATCCCTGCATGACCGTACGTCCTCGCCTTCCAACATCCTGATGCAGAGAGCCTAACCGCGCTGTTGAAGGATATGGCCATAAAGTGTAATTATATTGGTATAAGGACTATTGCGTAATGCGCCTGCTATGACAATGATCTTTGTACTCTGCCCAGCTGGTCCACGACGTATTTCCACCATACCAGAGATCCATATGTAAGAATAGGCCGTACTATTGCCGTGTATAGCCATTTGACCAGTTTAGGATTAAGGCCTCACCTGGCGCCAAATATTCTACGGCAGGCAATATAAGCCACCGTATCCTTCCTGACCCTTTGTTGAGTATTTAATTTCCATGATATTTTTGAGTTCAGGATAATTCCCAGATATTTCGCCTGATCCGAAAGAGGAAGTTCATAACCCCCCAGCCGTGGTAGCCTGAAAATCGGGATATTCGTCTTTCTGGTGAACAGTACCAGTTCCGTTTTGTTCGGATTCACTCCTAATCCGCACCCACCTGCCCAGTTGTTGAGCGCAAAGCGCTGGACATAATGTCACTCATCCAGAAACGCACCCGATACTAATAACACCAAGTCATCCTCGTAGGCTACTGTCTTGATGCCCCTATTATCCAGGCTAGTAAGAATCGAGTTAACAACAATGAGCCAGAGTAGAGGAGAGATCAACCCACCTTGGGGTGTACCCCATTCTTTGTCGTCACGCTGTTACCAAGACATGATATAACGGTTCTTGTCTTCAACATGTTTACTAACCATCTAATGATGTACTCCTGAACATCCAGATCAGTTAGAGCCTGTTCGATCGCAGTGATCGGGACGTTGTTAAAGGCGCCCTGTCCAGGAAGGCGGTCATGGTGAATTATTTATATTCCAGTGATCGCTCTATAGTCCTTACTATTTCGTGTAGCGCCGTCTCCGTAGACCGACCCTTAAGGTAGGCATGTTGACTGCATTAGAGTCGTGATGCACCCTCCAGTCGATGTCCTATATGTGAATCCAGAGTTTTGAGCAGAAAAGATGATTGGACGGAAGTCCCCTGCAGTCTCATGACTACTCCTACATATTTTATTTATAAACACCACCCTTACTCTCCTCCAATTAGCTGGAACGTAATTGAGGGATAGGCATACTTCCTTGCGCTCTGCAGCATCCCCGGACCATCAGGTCCCGGGGATTTGTACGGAGCAAAACTTTCGATCACCCATAGGTATGTTGATTCCCCAACATTTGCGTCCGAGCAGCCAGGGAAATGAGTGCCAAGTAAAATATCAAGTGTTTCCGCCGATGAATCCGACCAGGTATCATTCGCTCTCTTGACATATGTACGTTGGCTTCGAGTGTCCCTTGGCCAGAACTCTGCTAAGCCTGGCAGATTCCTTGGTATTTTCGATTGACTCGCAGGAGTTCTTCCATGATCTTTTCTTTGCGACTGCTATTGCCTCCTTTATACCCTCTGTTTCTCGCGGTACTCCTGCCACGACTTACTGGCATAACCACTGTTGAAAGCCCTACGGGCTTCTTTTCTTAGAGCCGAGAGTTCCGAGTTCCACCAGGGAGGGAAGCTCTTCCTGGCCTTTGTAATGGATCAGGAGATTTTAAACGCCCTATTCAGGACGCCACTGAAGTTCTGACGTGGGCATCACATCCTAGGATGATGTCCTCTTGGCGTCTGAAGAGGATAGGAGCGCCCGTTCTTCGTCTGGTGGGCATCCCTTTCATGTGCAATATAGCACGAGGCAATCAGAAAGCTTCTCTTATCCGCTATCTCGACCCTTGCGACTGAGAGGTCTGCTGAGCTAAGCTGTGTACATAAGAAGATTTTAAGTGGTTTTTCGCAACAAGACATGCTCTTGGCCTACCTTTGTCTTTCGCATAAAGTATATTATATTTTTTGGCCGGGAACCGTCTCACTACTCCGTCTAAGTCGAGGTCCTTCTCAGCTAAAAGGACCCCGAGATTGTCGGAAGTACATCTCGAGTGCTGCAGATTAATGTGCACGATTTTCATTGCCATCGGGTGGCTTCTTCTCCGACTCGGAGAGCTACATACCGCTTCACCACTCGCCGAGCTTGTTGGGCGGAACACTTTCACCTTATCGTCCCGCACTCCAAAGAAAAGCTTCAGGCCTGCCCTCTCGAGCTTTGTTGTGCCTTCCTCCGTGATGGCAAGCGTAAGGCAAGTACTGTAATCCTCGTGATCTTCGACCTGGATAACAGTCCACTCATCCATCGGGATACTGGGGTTCTGTCTCTTCAGACATCCCAGTATTTTCTACCCGTCAGAGCCTACCTTCGGTAACCAAATTTTTGCCCGCGGTCTCATTGGAATTTCTTCGGCGGGGATTAGCTTAAGACATAATCCATCCCATGCATCGCTTATCTTAGAGATATACTTTCCTAAAAAGTTCTTTGAGAAGGCTTACCCTGTAGCCCCGGTGAATCTCACCGGAGTCAAAACGAGGCGCAGGACTATCAAAATTGGAGAGTACGTGCTCCATGACGAGCTCAGCCAATTTAAACTCGATCGCGCCCCATTCTGACACCACAGGGGTTTTACCACTTCATTATAGGGACTCCTTGTTGTTAGCTCAATGGTCCGGGAGTGATCAAGTTGTCTCGGATCTTCCTCCGTTTTGGGGGCATATCACTCTCTGCCTGAGAGCGATTACGCTTTGACCCTTATTGAGCATTGGATGTGCTGGGCATGTTGTCCTTAAACTTAAGATACTCTTATACCACAGGCTGGTATTTGACCCGATCTTCCTCATCGCGTTCATTAGGGGTATTGTTCGCAGCATTCTTAGCGATCTTACCAAGAATAAACTGCGCCTTTTGGTACCTTTGTCTGGGAATATCACCTGGACTTTTCCCCCTTTTTTTTTTTGTTTATTTTCTCGCTCTATTGTGCATCAGACTTGCCGGTCGGCTGAGCGAGTTTTGCCTGGTTTTGTGTGGGCAGTGGCGTGCTTTGACTGTCACCCACACTGCCAGAGATTCCGATCAGGGTCTCTTGACTAGAGGTCAGGTCTCTCATCTTGTTTTTTTTTAAATATTTCTTTGTTTTTTTCTATTTTGAGTTTTCTAGTTTGTGACTAGATGCAGTGTTGACAAATTACTCGCTGTTTCAGGGCACAAACTAGTAACCATAGCCTACGCTTAAGCCATCACATCGCGACAATATTGTTATCCAGGTGGGGAGTACATTATAGTTGGCCACATATGTTTTATATGTATTCGCATAGTTGCTTAAGTTGACTTAAGCGGCCTAATGAATATTATGGTTGGGCCTTAATGAGTTTTATTTCGACTGTCAAAAAATCTAATTCAACATTTCAGTTTGTAGTCACACATGAGCATGCTTTTGCTAAAATGCAACCCTGATCCAATTGAAAGTATTAGCGTTTAGAAAAATTTCAAAATACAATAAGTCGTATGGGATGTCAAATTTTTTTCGTAATACTTTTCATTTTCTTCCCTGTCGGATTTTTATTAGCTGGTTCACCATATAGTTAACTTTTTGCTAACTAATTTACAACTGACAACTAACAAATAAATGATACAGTTGTGAGCAGTTGTGAGTCAATTGTTTTATGTATGGCTGTCTTATTCACGATAAGTATTGATCTAATTTTTAGCTAACTCGAAAGTTATGCAGAGATTAGTGAGTTGTTTTTGTACAACTCACTTATTCTAGATAAGTGTTGAACTTTGTGTAGTGTTGGACGTTTGGCTAACTCAAAGTTGATGCAATGGACTTTGTTAAAAATCGATTTGCTTGTTTTTGGTAGAAACAAGTACAACACTACAAAAGAAAAAGCATTATTTTCATGTTTTATAAGAATAATAAGAAGCAAAAATCCCCATATTCTATTTGTTTAAATTATTAAGTTAAATACATCTCATTTTTAAAGTAAAATTATTATGAAAACGATATCGGGCATGCTGCTGGTGTCTTATAATTGAGAGTTTTTCGGTAAACAAACGAGCAATACAACAAAAGTGAAACAATACATAAGTGTAACGGGTAATTTAATAATAATATTCTCTCTCTGGTCCTCTGGGTGTTTAGGTAAGACTTGATTTTAAAAAGCAAACATACGTTACTATTTTATTTATTTTTTGTTGTCCAGAAACAAACTTAAAATAAGCTAACTTGCGGTTAGTTGAAACTTAAGCAGAGTGAGTGAGTACTAACTCGTTCTTATAACACTCTTTAGAAAAATCAAATAAAACTTTTTAAAGAATACGAGCTAGATTTTGAGTCAGTTGTGACCTTTTTTAAATGAACCATTAGTTAAGTTTAAGTTAACTTAATTTTCGACATGGTTAATAATTGCATACACACTTTTACATACTACTTCATTTTTTCTAGGTTTGCCAGTTTTGAAATCAGAGAAATCAGTACATAAGAGAAACAAAATCAGTACAATAGGGAAAAACAGTACATACACTTTTAGAATATTATATGCTATTTTCGCAACACAAGTGATTGAACGTATACTAAAATTTATATGAAAAACACTCCAAAATTGAGTGCTTTTCATATACATTTTACTACACGTCCAATCACTTCTGTTGTGAAAACAGTATATAAAATTACATTTTAATAACATAAAAAGCTTTAATACTTTTTAAAACATAACTGGAATTCATTCTATAATTTGTACCGATACAAAATTGTTTTAATTAAACTGAATTTTTTCAACTCAATAATTTAATTCCGTGTATATTTGTAGCGGGAATGCAAAGTGAACAACGAAAATTTGAACCACAACAATTTGTTAAAAATTTGATTTTTAATTTCTTGATAGCTAGGTTTTGTTAGATAGGTTTTGTATTTTACAAAGAAACATTAATTTTGTCAAAAGCTAAATTTTAGTTCATTATTCCTGTGGCTTGGTGCTAAAAAAGCCAATGCCAATATTTTGCTGTTTTATGTTAATCGTTGCATTATTGTCTTTTCTTTCGCTCTCTTATTTTGCGGTAACAGCAAGCGTCTAATTTAACCGAGAACAGCTTCATAAGGTATTTAGACATTGGCCCTTTTATCACAAATCTACAGATATAACGACAACAACGTTAAAAAACAAATTGAATAGCTTGAAATAGCGAAACTAATTATGTATTTATAATCAAAATAATTTAAACAAATTATTTAAAAGTGATTTGCAACGAATTATTATTAATAATTGTAATTATTGCTCAATCATTTTTCAACTATAGACTTTTATAAATATGTAATATATTAACATATGTATGAACATAAATATTTAAATCTAATATACATACATACATACATACATATAGTAGTAGTAGTAATTTTCTTTATTTATAATAAAATCAATTTAGAAAATTTTATTAAAATCTACCATTATATTTATAGAATATGAAATAATTATTGAAAAAAGAAAGTAAAATACGACAGGTTTTCTTTCAAAACGTCTGTCGATATAAAATATTAAGCATTTATGTTAACAAAGATATTTTAATTGAATTCTTGCAATAAAAACCTTCTAAATTGTAAGACAGCTTTAAAGTATGTAACAAAATTGTGCCAATCAGTATTTCCAATTCTATTTAGTATGTCAATCATTTCTATTGATAATAGAGTTGTTTTTCCAAAACACGCTAGTCTGAATTCTTCAAGAGCCGGACAAACGCACAAAAAGAATTCAAAAGTTTCCATTTCCTATTTTATCTAGTAGGTACATATATCATCTAGTATACTGAATGCGTTATAATTTAACATGATAAGACCACAACGTGCTTTGAAAATCCAAGTTATTTTGGATAAGTTTGTGTTATCTTTGAAACACAATTCATAAAAGAAATGCCCCTGTAATTCCCTGGCATATTAGGATCTCCCTTTTTATATAGAGGAAAAACAACTGTCTTGCAAAACACTTCAGCAATTTTACCATCGCTGTACATTTTATTATATGCGTTTACTAGTTGTTTCTGGAACTCATCAGTGGTATTTATTATAAATTCGAACGGAATACAATCTTTCCCTGGAGCTCTGTTTGACTTAACATTTGTTAATACAATGTTGAGTTCATCGAGTGTAATAATTGAATCAAGTTTATCATCAATTAATCGCATAGGTGCGTTCAAAAATTCTTGGGAGCTTTGCGGTGGATTTAGAAGATCAATGAAGTATTCTTTAAACTCCATCGATGATATGCTTAGTCCAATTTGATTATTTTGTCCACGTACTTCTATTCTTTACTTTCTTTCCATATTGATTTATATTTAGCCAGTTTTTTTTAAAAAAGTTTCCTTGTTCCTGATAGTTTGTATTGACCTATATTTATTTAAGTGTATCATAACATTGTTTTTACCACTTGTTTTTTGGCTCAAACTTTTTATGATTTTGTAGTACTGCAGGTTTATTTTATTACTTAGTCGCTTAGATTTTGTTGGTGATTTAAATTCGAGTTAAGATTTGATTGGTATCTTATCAGCTCATTTTTGTTCCATGTAATGCTAGGAACACAACTGGGACGAACGGCGAATTTCGCCCAACACGAAGAATTTTTGCGTAAAAATTCTCTGAGTAAATTCGTCGTATGAAGCACAATAACGACGAATAGCTGGCAGCTTTTATAATTGAAAAAGTTGATCACTGTTTTTGTAAAGAGAGAGAAATAGTGTGACCACATTCAAAAAAATAATGCTTAAAAATAAAAACATAATCAAAAACACAACTAAAAACTATTTTTATAGCAAAATACTTTGTATACTTATTTTATGTGTTATACAATAAAAAAAAACAATTATTAAAGTAAAAAGTAACTTTATTTACTAAACTACTTCTTAACTAAAACTAAACATGGTCACCTAGTACTGATTTGATCGTCGTTCGCCGGCGTATGCAATAGAATTAAATCTATTTAATTCGTCTGGCGAATTTTCGCCGGCGCCCTGATTGTGTGCAGTGTTACCATTGGTGCTACGAAAGTAGCAATTAGCCACTTTTTCGAGTGCTTGGATACTATTTTGCTACTTTTACAAAATGCACCCAAATGTGATACTGTTTGTAATTCTTGCCACTTTTTTGGTACTTTTTACTAAATGATGAGATACTTTTTGAACTTTCTGTTTTATTACAACTCCCAGCTTTAATATAAACTGTAATTGTTTTAATATATATGTAAGCAAGTTTATCCGAAATAATTTGTTGTCTATCGTAATAAGCTTATGCATTTATTGCGAATATATTATGTAACATGTATGCATATTAATTATTCGCAAGTAAGTGCTCTTAGGAAGTACCACTTGCTTTTGTGCGGTATACCATGATGAAATAAATACTAATACCATAGCGTATACTTCTGCCTGCATAAATCAGGGTTGTCAGATTTTTTTCACCTTCGTGACCAATTATGCACCGAAAATCGCCAAAATTCGACAAATTTAATTTTCTTAAAATTTTTGTTATGCAAAAATCGCAATATTGGATTTTTATATAACATTTAAATACACATTTTCATGGTTTATAGCTTATATTCGTAATATACCTAGATTCGCTAATTTATAAAAATGTAAAATTTTTGCTTTTATAATTTTTTTTTGTAAATTTTTAAAAACGTTTATTTTTTTGTTTTTTTTTTCAAATTTACCCGTTATTTTTTTAATATCTCCGAAACTGTTGAAAATTAAAACAACTATTGATAAGATGCCTAAAAGGGAATTTAATTCCAAATCATTCGCTAGTAATAGCATCCAAATCGGACATATCGCTCCCAAGTCATGATGAAATATACATATTTGCATCATGCCCCCAACAATGAATAATACATAAAACTACCATTTTTCCTACGATTTTCATGAAATATGCCGCATTTTATTCTTAGATTAATGATAAAATTGTCAAATTTTTGTCCTTATAACTTTTGTATGAATTTTTTGAAACAAAAACAGTACTAATTTTGCAAAAAATATATTACCACTAATTATTGGATAACTTCGAAACAGTTGAAAATAAAAAAAAAAATTATATGAATGACTCAAAGCCTTTTGAAAAACTGGACCTGATAGAACCAATCATTGAACAGATTTGGATTCAGCAAGCTAAGGTCAATTAAAATCACATAAAAATTTTGCTTACATCTTATATAATCTTTTCTGGATTTTTTTTCCATTTAAAAATGTTGTTGGAAATTTTAAATAAATTAAACAAAGCTCGTGCAAAAACATTATTTGTGTACTTCTTCATATTTTAAAACATGTGCCGACTTTTTTTTTTCTTAAAGCACCTTTTTAGTGCCACATTTTTTTTGTAAAAATCCCCTTTTTTTGGTACTTTTTGAAAATATCCAACGGTAGCGCTGATTGTGTGCATTTTCATATACACAATCGTCTTTTATTTTTGGCGACGAATATTCGCGGCCAAAAATTCGTCGTTCGCCTTAGTTGTGTTCCTAGCATAAGTTAAGGAAGTAAGTTCATGTTTTTAACAGTATTATAACAATTAAAATTTTGTGTTAATTTTATGGGTAAATGATCGGACCATACCTGACCTTCAACATAAAATTGTTCCACAAACTGTAAGGCTTCACCAAGCATTGCACAGACATCATTAACAGACACCCCTATATTGCTAACTAGCTTAACCCGGTGCGCTTCGCTACACTGACCCCGCACATTTTTATATTGAAATTTATAGTTTACTATAATAGTAGCTTTAACCACGTTTGAAGACTCTCCCTTTAATAGTTCTTCAGTTGAGCGATATTTAATGTATGCATCCTATGGGAGGTATTTCCCCCCCTGCGCCTACCCGCTTTATTTTTATTTTCAAAAGTGTAGTATACCATAAGAGTGACTTTTAGAAAGTTTGAACATTCTCACTATTACAGTTCTTAAGATATGCGATGTTAAACATTGGCGTCCTATGGGGTATTCCTATACCCCCGCTGCTATTTTATTTCAATTCCGGGGCTCAGAAGATCCTACTACAAAAAGTTCAGCAAAATGCGTGCAGCGGCTCTTAAGATATGCGATAATTAATATTGGCATCCTATGGGGGGTACCAATTCCCCTGCCCCTATCGAAAAAATAAGTTGCCCATTTTATTTTTAGGGCTCACGTGATGTTACTGTAAAAATTTCAGGAAAATCGGTTCGATAATTAATATTGGCATCCTATGGGGGGTACCAATTCCCCTGCCCCTATCGAAAAAATAAGTAGCCTATTTTATTTTTAGGGCTCACGTGATGTTACTGTAAAAATTTCAGGAAAATCGGTTCGATAATTAATATTGGCATCCTATGGGGGGTACCAATTCCCCTGCCCCTATCGAAAAAATAAGTAGCCTATTTTATTTTTAGGGCTCACGTGATGTTACTGTAAAAATTTCAGGAAAATCGGTTCGATAATTAATATTGGCATACTATGGGGGGTACCAATTCCCCTGCCCCTATCGAAAAAATAAGTAGCCTATTTTATTTTTAGGGCTCACGTGATGTTACTGTAAAAATTTCAGGAAAATCGGTTCAGTAGTTTCGGAGTCTATAAAGCGACAAACAAACAAACATACATAATTCATTTTTATATATATAGATAAACGTTAATGATCCTTCTTTATCTCCTTTTGTTTGTCCGTTTAGAATAAATAAGTATCGCCTTTTTACATTGTCTATAATTTCTTTCCCGTATTCAGTATTCAAGAAATTGTAAAACTCATCACAACTATAACCAAAGTTTGTCTTTATCAGCAACTCACTTTCTAGGTTTTATGTACTCGTATGTTAAGAGCCTGTTTCTCTACTTAAAAACATTAAGCTAAATTTTCGTTCCGTAAATGCGTTTGAATGTGGAATGGAAGAAATGAAGTTGCGCATTTTCTCAAATTCGCAAACGAACTAATTCCAATTTTCTTCTACTGTCTTCTCTTTTCATACTGACTCGGGAAAAGCCTTTAATGTTATTAACTCAACGAAAATAACATCCATATTGAACATTTTTTAGCAAACAATTTGTCAATATGAGAAACTATTTTATATATACTGAACAAAATGAATATATAATAGCAGTACAAAAACAGTACATATATGAAAAAATTCAGTACATTTGCGAACTGATTTGATTGTTATGCATAAATCAGTATTTTAAACAAAAAAGAGTACATGTACAGATAAAAACAGTACGACTGGCAACCCCAAGTAAAAATATTAAAAAATTTTCACACGGAGTGACAAACTTTGTTCCTATACGCTCATTACTGTTGCCATTCGTACGGCTTTTATCAGTACATGTACTGTTTCTTGTTTAAAGTACTGATTTATGCATTACAAGAACATCAGTACGCAAATGTACTGAATTTTTCATTAATGTACTGTTTTTGTACTGTTAATATATATTAATTTTGTTCATTATATAGTTTGTCATATTTTCAAATTGTTTGCAGTACAAATATTAATATGTAGTAAATATCTGCATGAAACTTAATAATGATGTTCATGAAACTTTCATTATAATTTTGTATTTGCTTCGTTTGTACAATGAATAAATACGCAATGAAAGCAACAAACACGCAAAATTTAAGAGACGAATAAGATGCAGTGTTTTTGTTCACTTAAGCAAGAGAAAATGAATACAAACCACTCTGAAACAAAACAACCACTGAATAAATGTCGAATAAGTTCATGGAATAACACATTTCTTTTAAAGTCAGTATTGCCAGTTGAAACAAATGAAAAACATTAGGAAAAATAAAAAAAAAAAAAACAAAAATAACCATGAAGGTTAAAAGCAACAAGATAAGGAAGTATATTAATATTAAAATAATAAAAATAATACAAATTTGATTTTGTTTTCAATGTAAATTAATTGTTCTTAATGTAAATTTTAAAACTTCAAAAAAATTTCATTTTATTTTCATTTTTAGCAATGTGTTTTGCTTGGAAGTACATAAATTAGTTGTTAGGAAAAAAATTTAAATTTAATTTAAAAAATGCTTTACAAATTCATATATTATTGTAAAGGTAACAAAAAAGAAAAAATTACACAAATTTACTAAGTTCCAACTTTGCTATTGAGTATTTATTTAAAAAAAATGAGAGAGAGTGAAAGCTGTAAAACAAAAGTCGTTTTATTGAACAAAGTCTTTGTGTTTGCCATATAACGTTGACATTTGTCAAGATTTCCCTTTTTTTGCAAGTTTTTTGAGATGCCAAAAATATTTTAATTTATTTAAAGTTTTTTCAAGTTTTTTATAAATACATATATAAATGTTTTCAAGTTTTTTTATAAATACATAAAGGTTTTCCAGTTTTTTATAAATACATAACTTAAAATTTGCAGTTTATTGGATAAAAATATTAAATGATTTTTTAAGACAATTAAACGATTTCATATTTTCTCACTCCTTTATTAGTGCAACAGTGTTTAATTGTGTATACTCCCTATAAGTACAACAAGGTCGTTTTTATACATTGACAGCTTGTAGTTAACTTTTTAGTGCAAACGACATTAAAAAAACATGGACAAATATTTAACGAAAAATGGTAAGAATATAAATAAAATATTTATGCCTATTTTTAAATAAAATTTTTTATATTGTTTTAGTCCCGAGAAAAGAAACCACTACAAAGGAAGAAACAAATCAACCGGAGACTCCAAGTTGTTCAACGAAACCTAAGAAAAGGGATTCCCAAGTATCCTTTTCTTAGGCTACGTAAAAGCAGGCGATGACCATATTCTACTGAAAGGATGGATAACGAAAAATACATTTTGGTATTTTCTTTAAAAATTTGGCACTTTTGAAAAAAAAAAGTTTTTTCTTGCGAAAAAAAGTTTTTTTCTGAGATAACAAGATTTTTTTTAAATATATATGGTAACGCTGTTGCCATATGAAACGAAATGTGTTTGCTAGTAGCATGAATAAAACAACAGTTTTATCAGTGGTCTGAAGTTTGTTTGAATACGAACTTCATTGTATAAACATTTCAGAATGTTCATGAATAAAGTAATTCATGCAGCCCTTTAATATGTAGATGTTCTTATCGATGAGTTATTAACATTAAAGATTTTTGCCGAGTCAGTACGAAAAAAGAAGACAGTAGAAGAAAAATGGAAAGTGTGAATTTGAGGAAATGTGTAATTTTATTTCTTCCATTCCACATTCAAACGCTTTTACAGAACGTGTCTTTAGTTATCAAAATACAATAAGTCGTATGGGATGTCAAATTTTTTTCGTAATACTTTTCATTTTCTTCCCTGTCGGATTTTTATTAGCTGGTTCACCATATAGTTAACTTTTTGCTAACTAATTTACAACTGACAACTAACAAATAAATGATACAGTTGTGAGCAGTTGTGAGTCAATTGTTTTATGTATGGCTGTCTTATTCACGATAAGTATTGATCTAATTTTTAGCTAACTCGAAAGTTATGCAGAGATTAGTGAGTTGTTTTTGTACAACTCACTTATTCTAGATAAGTGTTGAACTTTGTGTAGTGTTGGACGTTTGGCTAACTCAAAGTTGATGCAATGGACTTTGTTAAAAATCGATTTGCTTGTTTTTGGTAGAAACAAGTACAACACTACAAAAGAAAAAGCATTATTTTCATGTTTTATAAGAATAATAAGAAGCAAAAATCCCCATATTCTATTTGTTTAAATTATTAAGTTAAATACATCTCATTTTTAAAGTAAAATTATTATGAAAACGATATCGGGCATGCTGCTGGTGTCTTTTAATTGAGAGTTTTTCGGTAAACAAACGAGCAATACAACAAAAGTGAAACAATACATAAGTGTAACGGGTAATTTAATAATAATATTCTCTCTCTGGTCCTCTGGGTGTTTAGGTAAGACTTGATTTTAAAAAGCAAACATACGTTACTATTTTATTTATTTTTTGTTGTCCAGAAACAAACTTAAAATAAGCTAACTTGCGGTTAGTTGAAACTTAAGCAGAGTGAGTGAGTACTAACTCGTTCTTATAACACTCTTTAGAAAAATCAAATAAAACTTTTTAAAGAATACGAGCTAGATTTTGAGTCAGTTGTGACCTTTTTTAAATGAACCATTAGTTAAGTTTAAGTTAACTTAATTTTCGACATGGTTAATAATTGCATACACACTTTTACATACTACTTCATTTTTTCTAGGTTTGCCAGTTTTGAAATCAGAGAAATCAGTACATAAGAGAAACAAAATCAGTACAATAGGGAAAAACAGTACATACACTTTTAGAATATTATATGCTATTTTCGCAACACAAGTGATTGAACGTATACTAAAATTTATATGAAAAACACTCCAAAATTGAGTGCTTTTCATATACATTTTACTACACGTCCAATCACTTCTGTTGTGAAAACAGTATATAAAATTACATTTTAATAACATAAAAAGCTTTAATACTTTTTAAAACATAACTGGAATTCATTCTATAATTTGTACCGATACAAAATTGTTTTAATTAAACTGAATTTTTTCAACTCAATAATTTAATTCCGTGTATATTTGTAGCGGGAATGCAAAGTGAACAACGAAAATTTGAACCACAACAATTTGTTAAAAATTTGATTTTTAATTTCTTGATAGCTAGGTTTTGTTAGATAGGTTTTGTATTTTACAAAGAAACATTAATTTTGTCAAAAGCTAAATTTTAGTTCATTATTCCTGTGGCTTGGTGCTAAAAAAGCCAATGCCAATATTTTGCTGTTTTATGTTAATCGTTGCATTATTGTCTTTTCTTTCGCTCTCTTATTTTGCGGTAACAGCAAGCGTCTAATTTAACCGAGAACAGCTTCATAAGGTATTTAGACATTGGCCCTTTTATCACAAATCTACAGATATAACGACAACAACGTTAAAAAACAAATTGAATAGCTTGAAATAACGAAACTAATTATGTATTTATAATCAAAATAATTTAAACAAATTATTTAAAAGTGATTTGCAACGAATTATTATTAATAATTGTAATTATTGCTCAATCATTTTTCAACTATAGACTTTTATAAATATGTAATATATTAACATATGTATGAACATAAATATTTAAATCTAATATACATACATACATACATACATATAGTAGTAGTAGTAATTTTCTTTATTTATAATAAAATCAATTTAGAAAATTTTATTAAAATCTACCATTATATTTATAGAATATGCAATAATTATTGAAAAAAGAAAGTAAAATACGACAGGTTTTCTTTCAAAACGTCTGTCGATATAAAATATTAAGCATTTATGTTAACAAAGATATTTTAATTGAATTCTTGCAATAAAAACCTTCTAAATTGTAAGACAGCTTTAAAGTATGTAACAAAATTGTGCCAATCAGTATTTCCAATTCTATTTAGTATGTCAATCATTTCTATTGATAATAGAGTTGTTTTTCCAAAACACGCTAGTCTGAATTCTTCAAGAGCCGGACAAACGCACAAAAAGAATTCAAAAGTTTCCATTTCCTATTTTATCTAGTAGGTACATATATCATCTAGTATACTGAATGCGTTATAATTTAACATGATAAGACCACAACGTGCTTTGAAAATCCAAGTTATTTTGGATAAGTTTGTGTTATCTTTGAAACACAATTCATAAAAGAAATGCCCCTGTAATTCCCTGGCATATTAGGATCTCCCTTTTTATATAGAGGAAAAACAACTGTCTTGCAAAACACTTCAGCAATTTTACCATCGCTGTACATTTTATTATATGCGTTTACTAGTTGTTTCTGGAACTCATCAGTGGTATTTATTATAAATTCGAACGGAATACAATCTTTCCCTGGACCTCTGTTTGACTTAACATTTGTTAATACAATGTTGAGTTCATCGAGTGTAATAATTGAATCAAGTTTATCATCAATTAATCGCATAGGTGCGTTCAAAAATTCTTGGGAGCTTTGCGGTGGATTTAGAAGATCAATGAAGTATTCTTTAAACTCCATCGATGATATGCTTAGTCCAATTTGATTATTTTGTCCACGTACTTCTATTCTTTACTTTCTTTCCATATTGATTTATATTTAGCCAGTTTTTTTTAAAAAAGTTTCCTTGTTCCTGATAGTTTGTATTGACCTATATTTATTTAAGTGTATCATAACATTGTTTTTACCACTTGTTTTTTGGCTCAAACTTTTTATGATTTTGTAGTACTGCAGGTTTATTTTATTACTTAGTCGCTTAGATTTTGTTGGTGATTTAAATTCGAGTTAAGATTTGATTGGTATCTTATCAGCTCATTTTTGTTCCATGTAATGCTAGGAACACAACTGGGACGAACGGCGAATTTCGCCCAACACGAAGAATTTTTGCGTAAAAATTCTCTGAGTAAATTCGTCGTATGAAGCACAATAACGACGAATAGCTGGCAGCTTTTATAATTGAGAAAGTTGATCACTGTTTTTGTAAAGAGAGAGAAATAGTGTGACCACATTCAAAAAAATAATGCTTAAAAATAAAAACATAATCAAAAACACAACTAAAAACTATTTTTATAGCAAAATACTTTGTATACTTATTTTATGTGTTATACAATAAAAAAAACAATTATTAAAGTAAAAAGTAACTTTATTTACTAAACTACTTCTTAACTAAAACTAAACATGGTCACCTAGTACTGATTTGATCGTCGTTCGCCGGCGTATGCAATAGAATTAAATCTATTTAATTCGTCTGGCGAATTTTCGCCGGCGCCCTGATTGTGTGCAGTGTTACCATTGGTGCTACGAAAGTAGCAATTAGCCACTTTTTCGAGTGCTTGGATACTATTTTGCTACTTTTACAAAATGCACCCAAATGTGATACTGTTTGTAATTCTTGCCACTTTTTTGGTACTTTTTACTAAATGATGAGATACTTTTTGAACTTTCTGTTTTATTACAACTCCCAGCTTTAATATAAACTGTAATTGTTTTAATATATATGTAAGCAAGTTTATCCGAAATAATTTGTTGTCTATCGTAATAAGCTTATGCATTTATTGCGAATATATTATGTAACATGTATGCATATTAATTATTCGCAAGTAAGTGCTCTTAGGAAGTACCACTTGCTTTTGTGCGGTATACCATGATGAAATAAATACTAATACCATAGCGTATACTTCTGCCTGCATAAATCAGGGTTGTCAGATTTTTTTCACCTTCGTGACCAATTATGCACCGAAAATCGCCAAAATTCGACAAATTTAATTTTCTTAAAATTTTTGTTATGCAAAAATCGCAATATTGGATTTTTATATAACATTTAAATACACATTTTCATGGTTTATAGCTTATATTCGTAATATACCTAGATTCGCTAATTTATAAAAATGTAAAATTTTTGCTTTTATAATTTTTTTTTGTAAATTTTTAAAAACGTTTATTTTTTTGTTTTTTTTTTCAAATTTACCCGTTATTTTTTTAATATCTCCGAAACTGTTGAAAATTAAAACAACTATTGATAAGATGCCTAAAAGGGAATTTAATTCCAAATCATTCGCTAGTAATAGCATCCAAATCGGACATATCGCTCCCAAGTCATGATGAAATATACATATTTGCATCATGCCCCCAACAATGAATAATACATAAAACTACCATTTTTCCTACGATTTTCATGAAATATGCCGCATTTTATTCTTAGATTAATGATAAAATTGTCAAATTTTTGTCCTTATAACTTTTGTATGAATTTTTTGAAACAAAAACAGTACTAATTTTGCAAAAAATATATTACCACTAATTATTGGATAACTTCGAAACAGTTGAAAATAAAAAAAAAAATTATATGAATGACTCAAAGCCTTTTGAAAAACTGGACCTGATAGAACCAATCATTGAACAGATTTGGATTCAGCAAGCTAAGGTCAATTAAAATCACATAAAAATTTTGCTTACATCTTATATAATCTTTTCTGGATTTTTTTTCCATTTAAAAATGTTGTTGGAAATTTTAAATAAATTAAACAAAGCTCGTGCAAAAACATTATTTGTGTACTTCTTCATATTTTAAAACATGTGCCGACTTTTTTTTTTCTTAAAGCACCTTTTTAGTGCCACATTTTTTTTGTAAAAATCCCCTTTTTTTGGTACTTTTTGAAAATATCCAACGGTAGCGCTGATTGTGTGCATTTTCATATACACAATCGTCTTTTATTTTTGGCGACGAATATTCGCGGCCAAAAATTCGTCGTTCGCCTTAGTTGTGTTCCTAGCATAAGTTAAGGAAGTAAGTTCATGTTTTTAACAGTATTATAACAATTAAAATTTTGTGTTAATTTTATGGGTAAATGATCGGACCATACCTGACCTTCAACATAAAATTGTTCCACAAACTGTAAGGCTTCACCAAGCATTGCACAGACATCATTAACAGACTCCCCTATATTGCTAATAAACGTTAATGATCCTTCTTTATCTCCTTTTGTTTGTCCGTTTAGAATAAATAAGTATCGCCTTTTTACATTGTCTATAATTTCTTTCCCGTATTCAGTATTCAAGAAATTGTAAAACTCATCACAACTATAACCAAAGTTTGTCTTTATCAGCAACTCACTTTCTAGGTTTTATGTACTCGTATGTTAAGAGCCTGTTTCTCTACTTAAAAACATTAAGCTAAATTTTCGTTCCGTAAATGCGTTTGAATGTGGAATGGAAGAAATGAAGTTGCGCATTTTCTCAAATTCGCAAACGAACTAATTCCAATTTTCTTCTACTGTCTTCTCTTTTCATACTGACTCGGGAAAAGCCTTTAATGTTATTAACTCAGCGAAAATAACATCCATATTGAACATTTTTTAGCAAACAAATTTAGCAGTACAAAAACAGTACATATATGAAAAAATTCAGTACATTTGCGAACTGATTTGATTGTTATGCATAAATCAGTATTTTAAACAAAAAAGAGTACATGTACAGATAAAAACAGTACGACTGGCAACCCCAAGTAAAAATATTAAAAAATTTTCACACGGAGTGACAAACTTTGTTCCTATACGCTCATTACTGTTGCCATTCGTACGGCTTTTATCAGTACATGTACTGTTTCTTGTTTAAAGTACTGATTTATGCATTACAAGAACATCAGTACGCAAATGTACTGAATTTTTCATTAATGTACTGTTTTTGTACTGTTAATATATATTAATTTTGTTCATTATATAGTTTGTCATATTTTCAAATTGTTTGCAGTACAAATATTAATATGTAGTAAATATCTGCATGAAACTTAATAATGATGTTCATGAAACTTTCATTATAATTTTGTATTTGCTTCGTTTGTACAATGAATAAATACGCAATGAAAGCAACAAACACGCAAAATTTAAGAGACGAATAAGATGCAGTGTTTTTGTTCACTTAAGCAAGAGAAAATGAATACAAACCACTCTGAAACAAAACAACCACTGAATAAATGTCGAATAAGTTCATGGAATAACACATTTCTTTTAAAGTCAGTATTGCCAGTTGAAACAAATGAAAAACATTAGGAAAAATAAAAAAAAAAAAACAAAAATAACCATGAAGATTAAAAGCAACAAGATAAGGAAGTATATTAATATTAAAATAATAAAAATAATACAAATTTGATTTTGTTTTCAATGTAAATTAATTGTTCTTAATGTAAATTTTAAAACTTCAAAAAAATTTCATTTTATTTTCATTTTTAGCAATGTGTTTTGCTTGGAAGTACATAAATTAGTTGTTAGGAAAAAAATTTAAATTTAATTTAAAAAATGCTTTACAAATTCATATATTATTGTAAAGGTAACAAAAAAGAAAAAATTACACAAATTTACTATGTTCCAACTTTGCTATTGAGTATTTATTTAAAAAAAATGAGAGAGAGTGAAAGCTGTAAAACAAAAGTCGTTTTATTGAACAAAGTCTTTGTGTTTGCCATATAACGTTGACATTTGTCAAGATTTCCCTTTTTTTGCAAGTTTTTTGAGATGCCAAAAATATTTTAATTTATTTAAAGTTTTTTCAAGTTTTTTATAAATACATATATAAATGTTTTCAAGTTTTTTTATAAATACATAAAGGTTTTCCAGTTTTTTATAAATACATAACTTAAAATTTGCAGTTTATTGGATAAAAATATTAAATGATTTTTTAAGACAATTAAACGATTTCATATTTTCTCACTCCTTTATTAGTGCAACAGTGTTTAATTGTGTATACTCCCTATAAGTACAACAAGGTCGTTTTTATACATTGACAGCTTGTAGTTAACTTTTTAGTGCAAACGACATTAAAAAAACATGGACAAATATTTAACGAAAAATGGTAAGAATATAAATAAAATATTTATGCCTATTTTTAAATAAAATTTTTTATATTGTTTTAGTCCCGAGAAAAGAAACCACTACAAAGGAAGAAACAAATCAACCGGAGACTCCAAGTTGTTCAACGAAACCTAAGAAAAGGGATTCCCAAGTATCCTTTTCTTAGGCTACGTAAAAGCAGGCGATGACCATATTCTACTGAAAGGATGGATAACGAAAAATACATTTTGGTATTTTCTTTAAAAATTTGGCACTTTTGAAAAAAAAAAGTTTTTTCTTGCGAAAAAAAGTTTTTTTCTGAGATAACAAGATTTTTTTTAAATATATATGGTAACGCTGTTGCCATATGAAACGAAATGTGTTTGCTAGTAGCATGAATAAAACAACAGTTTTATCAGTGGTCTGAAGTTTGTTTGAATACGAACTTCATTGTATAAACATTTCAGAATGTTCATGAATAAAGTAATTCATGCAGCCCTTTAATATGTAGATGTTCTTATCGATGAGTTATTAACATTAAAGATTTTTGCCGAGTCAGTACGAAAAAAGAAGACAGTAGAAGAAAAATGGAAAGTGTGAATTTGAGGAAATGTGTAATTTTATTTCTTCCATTCCACATTCAAACGCTTTTACAGAACGTGTCTTTAGTTATCAAAGTGGAGAAAAGAGAGAAACATGATCCCAATATAAAACCTAGAAAGTTTCTCCTAATGAAAACCTAGTGAGTTTCAGATAAATACAAACTTTGGTTATAGTTGTAATGAGTTTTACAATTTCTAAAAGTCTGAAGACAGAAAATAAATTGTGGACAATGTACAAAAAGGCCATAAATATTTTTAACTTGCAACATTGTAAATATTTATGTTCATGCATGGTTAGGTTAGGTTCCATGGGCAGCCACCGAGAGACAGCTCACTTGGGTCCTTCAGCGACCTCTTTGTGATACCCAGCGCCAATGCCCATCCCAAAGAGCAGTTACTCAGATGGCGTCACTGCAAGGTTGAGCCAATTCGTTTTCCTAATGAAGAGAAGAAGCAATCTTAGTTATATTTCTGATAGATCCTCCAAACAGGAAAACACCGGTTCTCCCAGGTATTTTTCCCTAATGCCCCGTAGCCCAGGGCATTGACAGAGAAAGTGAAGCACAGTTTCCTCTTCCTCCTCATCATGACAACTTCTACAGTAGTCATTGAATGCCAGACCCATTCTTCTAGCATGAGTCCCAACAGGCCAGTGTCCAGTTATGACCGACACCACAGTCCTGATTTGGTTCCTATTGAAGCTAAGAAGAGATTTGGTTCTCCGTTCATCATATCCAGGCCAAAGTGCTCTGGATGTGGAGCAGATGGACTCACGGATCCATCCCTCTTGCGCAATTCTGTAATTCTCGCGCAGAATGAGTGACTTACAGTGAGCCGTTGGAAGGCCAATGAATTAATCAATGAATGTTTCATCCATGCGACCACCTTCCTTGGCCAGCTCATCTGCTATATGGTTTCCCGGGCAGTTTGAGTGCCCTGGTATCGATATAAGCGTTAACTCTGAATGTTCAGCAATCTCATTCAAAGACATCCGGCATTATACAGTTAACCTAGATGTCGTATAGACACCCGCAATAGAGGCAATGCCGGCCTTGCTATCAGTAAATATACGTATATCTCCCGATACGCGATAATACTTCAGCCAGTTGGCTGCCCGCTTTATAGCCGAGATTTCCGCCTGCAGGACACTACATCCATCCAGCAGACGAAAGGAAACTATTACGCCCAGTTCCTCTATGTAGAAACCTCTTTCCCCCTTCCTTGAACCAGGGCTGGTTCATGAAAGGTGCGCATGACCGACAACGCACTTTTGTGCGCTATATGTGTCGCGTACCTCGCACCAAAGAAAGGCTCCGGGGTGCAGTAGTCCACTCCCTCCGGGACAATCGAGCATCCCATTATTCTGGAGTGTCCATAGTCACTGTTCGACCAGCCGTGTGCCGCGTTCAACCGTATCGCCGAGCAAAGAGCCATCTGTCTGGCCGTGATGTCCACCGGCAGCCAGTTGAGCATTGTAAACAGCGCCCTGGTGGGAGTGGAGTGCATTGATCCTGTGATCATCAATGCGACCAGTCTGTGAACCTTCTCAAGCATCGCACGTTACCTGCCCTTGTCCAGCGCAGTCCACCATACGACAGCACCGTAGTACAGAGTCGGCTTTACTACAGCTTCAAAGATCCAATTGACACACCTCTGGCCCATGCCCCAGTTCTTGCCGATTGCACCTCTGCACGCATATATAGCAACAATTGCCTTTTCACATCCTCCTCCGGATGTTCAGCCCCCACGACAATTTACTGTCCAAGATTACTTAAGTTCAGTCCCATTTAGCCTCGGAAGTCTCATGACCTCGGTCCTATACTTCCTCGTGAAGAGTACCAGTTGGGATGGTCATCCTCAAGTGAATGTCGATAACTCTTTCAAGAGTCTTAAGAAAAAAGGATGTAAGACTAATCGGTCTATTATCCTTCGCTTCGGTGTGAGAAGTCTTCCCTCCCTTGGGGATAAAGACCACTCTACACAAGGTCCACGAAAAACCAACGCATCCCCTGTATATAGCCATCAGCCAGTGCATAATCACAGTCCAATTCCTCTGCAGGTCCGCCGGAATTATACCATCCATACCCGGAGATTTGTACGGGTCAAAGCTGTCGACAGCCCACTTTATCCTATCGTAGTCCATTGGGATGGACAAAGGAACGGCAATCGATTCACAAACCTGATCCAGCAAGCTCCCTTGGGAGTTTCCAGGAAAGTGAGTGTCAATTAACACCTCGAGTGTTTCCTGACTAGTCGTAGTCCAGCAACCATCCGATTTTCGGATATAGGTCGGGACAACCGGGCTCAAAGCCATTATCCTACGTAAACGGTTTGTCTTAGAGGATCCTTCCACGCCGCTACAGAAGTTCCTCCAAGCACTCCTTTTCGCAGATCTCACCAAGTTTCTGAATCTATTCAGTGAAGACTTGTACTACGCCCAATAACCATGGCGCTTAGCCATATTGAACAACCTACGACAGTCTTTTCTTGCCTGCGCAATATCAGGATCCCACCACGGTAGACGATCCCTGCCCCTATGCACCATTGGCTTGCACCAAAATGAAGTCGCTAACTGCAGTGAGTCTGTAAGCAGACCCACTGCCGCATCGATCCCCCATATATCGTCGACCCGGGGAGGATTAGTTAGAGTCCGAACCAGAGAGGAGGAATGAATCCCCCAATTCGTTCGTTTCCTATTCAACATAGCACTCGATCCTACAGACCTAAGTACCAGACTAAATTCCACATATCTATGATCAGAAAGTGAACAATCATTAGAAACCATCCAGTTTTCGATCATGTCAATGTGGTCAATGTGGTCAATGCTAACCAGCGTGACATCAAGAACTTCACACCTATTTGCAACAACAAACGTTGGCTCACGGTCCCTATTTACTATTCCTAAATTATAATTCATAATAAAGGAGAATAGTGACTCAATTCTAACATTCATTACTGCATCACGGATGAGCCGATTGGGTGGGTCCTGTCCGTGGTCATGCGCTATATATCCCGAGACCATCCAGACTATACCGTCCCGTGTCTCGAGAGCAATGGTTGTGGTGTCTTCATCACTGTAATCAGAGAGAATGAAGATATTCAACGAATTTTTAGCTAAGACACAAGATCTTATGTTACCTGTACCTTTCGCAAACAGTAGCTTCTAGCCTTTGAGATTAAGTCCGCAAACCCGATCCTTATGAATCCAGGGTTCTTGGACCATCACGAGCTCCTCCCCTCTTTCTACCACACGGAGGAGCAGTGCAGCATATGCTGCTTTAGAGTGGTGGAGGTTAATCTGTAGAACCTTCACCATGCTCCATATTGGCGACCACTGTGATGTTGACGTCCTCCTGGTCTGATTCCAGAAGTACGTCCCCATCAACCAAATCACCCAAGTGATCAAATAAGTCACCCACCAATCCGGAGACAGACTGGGTGCCCTCTTTGTCACTTGAGCTTACGGCATCGTAACCAGCCATGCCTTCTTCAGGCTGCTTGGCCTCACTAACCGAAGGAGCCGGATTGCCCTTGTTATCATGTGGGTAGACACGGAGCAAGACCGTACTAAAACCATTGTATATCTTGCCCTGCCTCTCCCTCAGTGGTTCCAAGGATTGCTGGTTTAACACCACAATCGCCGTCCTTGAGGACCCTTCAGCAGCCGAAACCTTCACAACTTTCCAGTACTGTGTGGGCAGTTGAGGGTTGCAGCACTGAATGATCTTCAAGATCTCCTCAGGTTCCGATGGTTCGGCAGGGATGGTGGCAATCGATCTAGGCCTCCGTGGTATCTCATCAACTAATACCACATCGAGCCTAGCACCTTCCCAGACCTCTCCTAACATTTGGATGGCCCGCTTCAGAAGCAGCGCTGAGCGCTCATCTGCGCAAGCCATCAGCTTCACGTGACCCTGGAACCAGCCAGCATCATCGCATTGAGGAGGTGGCCCTGGATTCTCCCTGAGGATCGTCCAGAACACACCCATTAATTTTTGTTTTACCAGGTACCACTTGGTATGGGAGATGGCACCATTATCAACACCTCTATAGATTACAGCCCGCACAAGGTGACCTTTGGCCACCTCGCTGAAGGACTTATTCATCGATTTCGGTGCAGTCTTGGGACGTTTCGTCCCTGGTTGCTGTTTCGCGGCTGCAGCTTCCTCCTCCGAACGTTGCCGTTTAGGCATTGTCACCTTCGCAGGGACTGAAGGAGTAGCACTTGGCAGCCCAGCTATGTTGGCTCTTGCCCATGCCAGTGAAGCTTTTTGTTCACTGGTAAACTCTTCAGCTTTTTTGGAGTCTAGAAGCTCAATGAAACGCAAGGCGGCATGCCTTGTGTTGGATGCCCTCTTTATAGGGTTTTTGTGCCTTGGAGACTTTTTACGGTCGCCGAATTTGGCGTGGGGTGGTGCAACCTTGGGATTGGATGTTTCATCGCCATCCCTCCTTGCACAATGGGCACATGGGAAGCTGCAATGTTGGACGACTTTGTCATTCCCAACTTAGCAGCACCCGAAGCAGGGGTTTTATCCGTTCCAATGACGGAAAGGGCTGAAGCGGCTTTGGAGGTGCTTGGATCGAAGCGCAGAGGCACCCCGCCGCAGTTTTTATAGCAGCCGCCTTCTGGTCGAGCTGCCTTACCACTTCCGATCAGCCTAGGCCGATCTTCTTTGGTCGCCGGGACTGTTACAGTCCCTGTCGTATTACTGTCTATCGTTGTCCTTGTTCTCGCCTGTCCGTCATCAGTTGCCGTTGCTTGTTCTTGTTGTTGTTTTTCGTCTTTAAGATTGTTCATTATAATTTGGTCCCACGGGTGTAGGGGAGTTGAAAGGTCCACCACGTCATAGCCCCCAATAACGTGGTAAGGGCGTGGTCTATTTGCTGAGGTGCCCAGGTATCAGCACAGCTCCGTGATAATACAGTCGGTAACCCCTGACTGCAAACCAGACCGATAGGCACGGGTCGCATGACACCTCGGTTTAGGTGTGGATAACCTTTCGTCGTCAAGGCTTTTAGGTTCAGTATCTCAATCCCAGGCGCCGCTTGTGACGTTGCCTGTACTTGAAATACAAACCACAGCCTAGGCTCAGCCACCACATCGCTGCAAGATCGTTATCCAAGGTGGTGGTCATGCATATGTAAATATATTATTTATAAAAATCTATAGTATAAGATCGTCTGAAAAACGATTGTGTCTTTTGCAATAATTACAATTATTAATATTAATTAGTTGTAAATCGCTTTTAAATAATTTTTTAAAATTATTTTGAAGATAAATACATAGCCAGTTTCGTTATTTCAAGAGTTTAGTTTGTTTTTTTGAACATTTTTGTCCTTATATTTGTAGCTTGGTGCTAAAAAGGCCAATGTCAAATAATTCATTTGTGAAAAAATTGAAATTTTAGTTTTTTTTATGAAATTGGCTAAAAAACACCCCTTTTGAAGTGGTTCTCGGTTAAATTATACATTTGCTGTTTCCGCAAAATAAAAGAGATTCAGCATGTCCTTTTAATTGCAAAATGAAATTATTCATGCTGGTAGATATAGAAAAAACTACTTTAATTTAATTTTAATATAAAAATATAACACAACAAAGGAAATAAAATTTCATTTCACATATTGGTCACGTTTTTTCGTCAAATTTTTGCGAGGTGTGACCGTAGCTAAGGAAAAGACCTAATGCAACAATTAACTCAAAACAGCAAAATATTAACATTGGGCCTTTTACACTGCGGCCACACGATCAACTTTTTGTTGATAGTCTTTTACATATACTGTTTGTCAAAATTTACATTAATTGAAAGCTGTGACGTAGGCTGCACGCAATTTTTAAGCAATTTACTTTCAAGATGTCATCAAGAAAACAATATATACTGACAAACGAAAAATTAGCTCACTAAACTTCTAATCAGCTGTTAAATTGAGCGTAAAATTGCCAAACAAATGGATAGTTAAAATTGAGAGCAATCTCGTGATCAATTTAAAAAGTGTGAGTGTGTTAGTGAAAAAAATGAGAGTGAGAGCAAATTGAAAGGAATTGAAAGACAAAAATTGATCGTGTGGCCTCCAAGTTAGTACCAAGCAACAGACATAAGGTGCGTTTGAGTACTTTTACAATAAAATGCAAAAAATTAGTTAACTGAAAAATTTTCTCTCACAAAAAGTACGCGAACGCAAAATTTGTAAAAATTCGTAAAAAAAAGGCAACAGCTGATGGCAAATAATTGAAGTGTTGAAAAATGTTTACACTTTTGAGAACTTACCTCGTTTTCTTATCGGTACTCGATTAAATACTTTTTATAACACGAACATTTTAAGAAAATCCAAACAATTTATTTCATTTTTCTTTATTTTATTTGATTTCACTAATTTGTGTCCGGCTTAATTTGTTCAAAAATACATGAATACATTTTTTGCTATTGATTACTTAGAAAATAAGTGAAGTACTAAGTACCCAAATACAAATACTTTTAACAACTCTAAAAAATAAAACAACAAAAAAAGTTTAAAAGTTGGAATTTAGCCATATAAATGCGCCACAAAGAAGTTTAATTAATAAATATTTATTAACTTTTTGTTATTGTTTAATTTTTATTTAAACTTTCCTTTTTTAAAACAATTTCTTTACAATTTGTATCCTTTTTGTTTGTTTTTTTTTTTTGCTTGTTAACCTTTTGTAAAATAAATTAAAATGCAGTAAAGTTCAGTAAAAAATAGTAAAAACTATTGTGTTCTCGAACGCAGCTATAATGAATTCAAATTTTGTTTTTAAAAAATTCATGTTTCTTTGAAAAGAATTAAAGCTAACAAAAAATTTAGAATCGAACTTTTAGCAGCTTGTTGTGTTTTAGATTTTTTTTTTGTGCAGTTTTATTATTTGAATTTTGTCACTGTTCAAATTAGAGAATGAATTTAAATTTTGTTTTAAAAAAAGATTAAAGCTTTTTATGTTATTAATATACAATTTTATATTAAAACGGTATATGTACTGTTTTATATGAAATTGTACTTATTTGTTTCCGCTAATGTACTGATTTCTCTGATTTCAAAACTGGCACCCTAACCCTCATTTAACATAAACAAGTTATAGTACATACACATGTACATTAGGGTGATAACTTTGTGCATGTCTTGCAAATATATTGTCGTAGTCGTATAAAACATTAAAACAAATATAAGGTAGCGATAAATTACTTTTTTGCGAAATTTCCTTTTAAGTTACAAAAATAACATTTACGGCCAATTTTACTAAGTTCAGTTAAAACTAAATATTGCTTTAACTTCCAGTTAACAATCAGTGGTGTTCTAAAAATCGAAAAGCAAGAATTTTTAAATTCTTTTTGATAGACTCTTAATCCAATGTTTTATAATTTTCTTATAGAATTCTGTTTAATAGAGAAATATTTGTATTGTATTGTATTTATATTTCTTTTACTACAAACATCTTATTAAAACCACGACTTTTAATTCTTGCGTTTTGCGTTTTCGATTTCCAGAACACCCCTGTATATGTTTTTCACAGTAATATCTGGGCCCTGTTTCTCAAAACTACAAGTTACAATTCTACAAGTAAAATACGTTAATAAAGCAACAATTTTTGTTTTGGTTTCAAATGTGTTTTACTTATAGATTTGTAATTTGTAGTTTTGAGAAGCGTCCTGATAGTTAATTATAACTTGGTGAAATTTGCCATTAATTGCAGAGTATTTAGTATTTTCTTTAAATTTTATTATTACAAATCTCAAAAAATTGCGATTTTTATTAAATTTGAAATATTAGAACGTAATGTTAAAATATAATACTTAAAAAAATTTTTGTTTCAATTTAAAGTTCCATTTTATCTCATTTGAATTTCGATCTGAAGAATATTTGCTTGTGGCGGAACACGCTATCACACTCGAAATTTATTTCAACTCGAAATTTATTTCATTGAACTTCAAAACATAGTTTTTTTTACCATTGTTATATAAATTTTCATTTAATATATCGTTACCTTAGTTGTAAAAAGTGCTAAGTCCATTTATTCAAATTATTGAGGAGAGTCAAAAAACTGTAATTTTTAGACTTTTTAAAAATTTGTAAATGCAGTTTTTTTCTTTAGTCCATCCTCTTAAATTACCAGTAGTCGTAGGATTTTAAAATAAATCATTTGCGGACTTATAGGCTTTTTTGGACTTAGCACATTTACTCTTTGAAATTTCATTATCTTAGTAGGGACTTAGCATATTTTTCTTAAATATGCTTTCTTTTATTTCTGGAATTTAATATAAGGCATTGTTCCTTATGAAGCATAATTCGTTACAGCGGTGTTCGCTGTAACTAAAAAAGCTCAATAAAACTATTAAAAAAGTAAATGTATTTGGTGTTTACAAGAATGTACTTAGTTATTTTATGGGGGTTGGTAAACAAAATATTTATAGGTTAACAATAAATAATAATAAGAATTATTAGTTTAAAGAAAAAGTAATAAATAATAATAAAAAGGTATATTTTTGCGATATAGGGAACATGTACTTGCTTAAAATTATACGATTATGTTGAATCCAATAGTGTATTTATTTTAAGCGGAAGCTTCCTTTGTTAAAAAAATAGGTACAGAATATTTAGAAAACCAAATCATAGATGAGGTAGATCATCATATAAACGGTGATGGTCCTTAGGTAATGTCAGTTTTAAAAATTGCAGGTTTTCATATTTTCTTGCCGTTATTTTCCTTCTTTCGTTGTAGAGTGGCTTTATATTTTTATTTATTTTCTGTGGTAAATTTGGCCACTCTTCGGTGAAACGAAGTTAGTACTTTATTTCACAATTTTGTGTATATTTAATTGTAGGAATATCCGTTACCTTGTGATCTCCTATACCTTGTCCAGGCCAATACAATACAATAAATAGTTACCTTCGGCGTCAAAAAACTGTATAATAATGGTATTTTGCAATATTTTATATTTTTTTTTTAAATTCACAAGCCCGTATATAATTCGACTGAAGACAGTAAATACTTAAGATTGTATTTAGATGACCAAAATATTGAAAATGAACAAAATGTTCAATGCATGCAAAAGCATTTAAAACTTTAATCACTTTAATATAACGAATCATATGAAATGCAAAGTAGATATTTAATATTGCAGCTATTACCAAATTGTTGTAATTCTTTATAATCCAACTTGAAAAGAAAAGACTTTATTAAAAAAAATTTGTTCCTTTCAGCTGGACTTGGCATATTTTCTTACTTTTTTATATTTTTTGGACTTAGCATATTTGCCTACCACTGCATTCTTGCAAGGAAAAACAAAATAATGGTATTATTTTTGCTTGTAAATGATGTATTTTGAATTATACTAGCAAGCTACATCAAAATCTCAATTTCGACGAAAAGTGGACTTAGCCCTTTTTCCGACTAAAGTAACGATATATAAAATATTTAACGTAGGTATACAGTGGGGTGCAGATAAAGCTATTTAAAATTTTTTTTATGTTATTTCTTTTTTAATTCTTTTTTCAATTTAAAAAAAGATATAAAAAAACAACAAATTCAAAGGTAAACATAAGGTGCGTTTGAGTACTTTTACAGTAAAATGCAGTAAATGAATAAACTGAAAAATTTTCTCTCACAAAAAGCAGCTGTCCAGAAAAGTACGCGAACGCAAAATTTGTAAAAATTCGTAAAATAAAGGCTGATGGCAAATAATTGAAGTGTTGAAAAATGTTTACACTTTTGACTAGTTAACTCGTGTTCTTATCGGTACTCGATAAAATACTTTTTATAACACGAACATTTTAAGAAAATCCAAACAATTTATTTCATTTTTCTTTCATATTTTTATTTTTTTTAATTTTATTTGGTTTTACTAATTTGTGTCCGTCTTAATTTGTTCAAAAATACATGAATACATTTTTTTCTATTGATTACTTAAAAAATAAGTGAAGTACTAAGTACCCAAATACATACAAATACTTTTAACAACTCTAAAAAATAAAACAACAACAAAAAAAGTTTAAAAGTTGGAATTTAGCCATATAAATGCACCACAAAGAAGTTTAATTAATAAATATTTATTAACTTTTTGTTATTGTTTAATTTTTATTTCAACTTTCCTTTTTTAAAACAATTTCTTCACAATTTGTATTCTTTTTGTTTGTTTCTTTTGCTTGTTTACCTTTCGTAAAATATGTTTTTTTTTTTGATTTACTAAATTTTACTGCAAACATTTCTGCAGTAAAAATTTGTAAGTACTCAATCAAGAACTGTCACTTTACGCTCTCAATTTGTGTTCTCGATTACTGCATTTTCTGTACTCGAACGCAATTTCGTAAAATGCAGTAAAGTTCAGTAAAAAATTAAAAACTTGTGTTCTCGAACGCAGCTATAAATAAAAAATAAATAACCCTCACGTTCTCAATTTTGCAATTTCCTACTACAATTGTTATTAACTATATTTCTAGTATTTAGTCCATAGTCCTTTATTATTTGAAACACTTATTGTACGTGTTGGCTTACTTTCCACCAAGACCTGAATAATTTCATTAGGAATACGCTCGTTTAAGTTCGATGGGGCTGTTTGATACTGTCCCAACCATCTTTTCACGATTGAACACAAGTTCTCAATTGGATTGAGGTCGGGACTTTGCGCTGCCCACTGCATTAAGTGAAAATCTTGCACAGTCAACCATTTCATAACGATTTTTGAGGTGTGTTTTGGGTCGCCATCTTGTTGAAGTATGACTTCTTCCTCAGGATATGTGCTCATATCCACAAAACCGGGAAGATGAGCCTCTAAAATTTTCAAATAATCCTCTTTTTACATGATACCATAAATTTTTTGCAGTGGTCCAATATGCCACCAAGTGAAGCAATCCCATACCCTAATGTTGCCTCCACCATGTTTAACTGTTTTTTTAACATGGTGTCTTTGTATGGTCTCCCCAGGTAGGTGCCAGCAAAACTGCTTGACGTTAATTTTAAATAATTTGAAATTTTTATTTTTTTTCTGAAATCAAACACGATGTTCAACTAAAATTTAAATTAACAGAAATATAAAAACCAACAACAACCAAATCAAAATTAACGGTAAATTTTAAATTTTTCTAAAAAATATGGGTGAAAACACGCGGGTGGAAAATTAAGTACATGAGAGCTATTTTAGTTTTATTTAGGTTTAACTATGAATTTGTTGTTTTTTAATTTTATTTTAAATTGATTTTTGCTAAGAATTAAAAAAGAAATAAAATAATTTTTTTTTTTGAAATAGCTTTATTATTGTTTTTCTTATTTACTTTAATTATTTATTATTATTATATAGATTTAAATTTAATTTATATAAAATATTCAAGATATCGAGACATAACCGCAAAAAAGCTTAAGCGACAACATTTTCAATGTTCGTGTTTTTAATAAATGAATTTATTGGCAACACTTGCATCATCTCCTAAAATCTCATGGTCACAGAAGGTACCGTTACGATTTAATAGCAAAAACAATTTTAGTGTAAGCGCCAATTTTTATAAAAAAAAGTTATGAAATATAATAAAAAAAACCCCTTCTGTAATATTTTGTTTTTGTCGCTTGAGCTTTATTTGTGGTTATTGCTTTGTTGTGGATACATGACTACCTTATATGGGCAAAAAAAAGTTACAGTTGTAGCCCCCTGAAAATTAACTTTGACATGTTTTACGAAGATTCCCAAAATATTTTGGCTCTAGCGATTATCTCCCATGAGCTAAGCCCCGTCAAAGGGTCTGAAATATAGCGGCGGTCAACACCTTTCTAACTACGTATAGGAAGTGAAAATCGGACAAAAAATGGTTAAGTTATTTAAATGTTCATAAAAATCGAATTAAAAATCACCAAAAAACTGACACAAACAACATTTTTAAAATGTTTTAATGCAGAATCAAAGAATCCCTAAATATTTATTATATTTGGTTATTCATTGGACAAAAAAAAAAAAAAAATTACCGAATTTTTTATTGATCAAAAATACCTTTTTGGACCCTTTTTGACGGGGTTTAGCGCACGGGAGATAATCACTAGAGCCAAAATATTATGGGAATCATCATAAAACATGTCAAAGTTAGTTTTTAGGGGGGTACATCATCAACTTTTTTTTTGAATCAGTCTAATGTACAAATGAGGAGAACAAAACTTGCATTTTTATTATTTCAAATGGTTGGGAAATCCAAGATAATTTTCTTACACCCGTTTGATTTATAGCATGAACTCAGAAAATATAACAAATTCCTTCCTTACCATAAAATGCCTCAGATCACAAAAGGTCGCAACAATAAATGTAAAGGATGTATAAAATTAAAGGACTTTTTATTTAAAAAAACATGTCTTGTTAAAATAAAAGTTAAAAAAAAAGTACGTTCTATTTAAAAAAAAATGTAAAAAAGAACGTTTTGGTATGCATACATAAGTATGTGAAGTGTGATAGTGTGAATGCAATTTGTTTTGAAAATGACAAGTATTCCGAAAAAAAATTGGACATCACATACGACTTCGTTTTGTTTTTAATTTTTCTAAACGGTTATACTCTTAATTGGATCAGGGATGCTCGTTAACAAAAGCATGTCCATGTGTGATAGTGTGAATACTAACTGTAATGTTGAATGGGATTTTTTGACAGTCGAAACAAAACTAATTATTTTTATTTCACAAAGTATTTCCATAATACGAAAGAAATTTGTGATAGTGTTAACGAGCCTTAAGAATGAAGGTGCTTCATTTATACAGAAATAATAATTCTATGTATGTATGTATGTGCTTATGAAAACATTTAAATAACTGGATATAATGTAAGGAGGTTCGAATTATCCGCTTGAACCTTGGCTAATAACATATCTAATATGTACCGAAGTGCACCAAAAGGCTTAATGGAATCCAGTTCAAATGTACTCCCATGCGAGATGCGTAGTTGAATGAAAAGTAGAAATTTAAAAAGCACGATTGTAATAGGCTCTATTTTTTCAACATTTTTCTACTTTACACCACTTGTCCATATGTATTAAATTTAAGGTATTACTGTATAAAAATCTAAAACAAAGCCTGCATGATGATGATGTCAAATTTTAAAATGAAACCGATAAAAACAGAATAGGAAAAACACAAAAAGTCTAATTTTCTTTATTCACTGCAAAATTTTGTTTACTAATTTGTAAACAATAATTGGTATTACATAAAAGTAAAAACCAGAAATTTAATAAACAAACAAAAAAATAAACTAAACATACATGTTATGATTTTTTAGCTTAGTTTTTCTAATTCCTTAATTTTAATTTGCAATTCAATTCTTTTTATTTCCATATTAATATTATGTTCCGCTTCCTTTATTTCTACTGTTTTTTTCTTTAACTCTATTAAACTATCTATTTTATCAAATAACAGCTTGTAAAACTCGTCTGTATATTTTAATTTTTCATTAAGATTTGTTTTTGAGCTTTTGTTCATTAAAGTTATTTCTGGGATCTGCAATCTGGGTTTCTTTTCTGGCTGTTGTAGACTAGAATCATCGTCATCGGAATCGAAAACGTACAAAAAGTTACTGTTCAAATCTTGTGGTGGCACGTCAGAAAAGCTAGTTTGCAAATCTTCTGGTGGCAAGTCAGTTTTTGAACCATGTACAGTTATATTGGTTAAACCATCGACAGCCATTGCAATACCTGCTGCTTCCAAAATTTGTTCCTCTACCGAATTCAACACTTTTTCCCTATATGGGCCTCCTTCAGTTTTCATGAGCGATGATTTGTTAAATAAAAACTTTCTTTTCACACTTTGCTTCTGATCGGAAAATACCTGCAAATATTTTTTTAATAAAAAACTAACTAATCTCATTTTAAGTACCTTTCGCCAAGATTTTGAATCTTTTATTGGGGGTCCCGATGCGTTAAGTATAGTTGTCAAGGTTTCCCATAGCCTATTTACAATTACTTTGCCTTGTGCAGAACTTGGTATTGCACCTTTGGCTAAATCAGTATGAGCAGCCATAAAATCAGCTAAAATTTCCTTCTGAGCGGCATTTATTTTTATTACGTTCGACCTATGTACACATATTAAATTAAGCAGTAATTTATTTTTGAGAAATAATGCGCTTACTTGCACATAACATTCTTACTTACATTGTAGTATTCATTTATTTATGCACAAAATTTGTTTACTTATTAATAACAAACAATTTCTTTTAAAATTAAATTAGTAAACCATATTTGTTTTGAATTTTTATATAAAAAATAATATTTCGAGAGCTATTTAGTTGTCGAGTAAAATTTCGTAAACAATCGAATGAAAAGTATCTAGTCGCTATCGACTGACATTGTTCGAAATTTCAATACACAGCAATCGATGCAGACTGACATAAACCGAAATTGATAATTTTGCACGTATGTACGGGTAAAAATCGCTCGCTATCGACCGACATCATCAGCAATGTTGCCAATTATTTTTAACACTTCCCGTCCAATCGAATTTAAGAAACCGCTAAATTGTAAATTTAGCGGGTAATTTTTTAAAAGTACATAGTACTATGTTTCGAATATGCAACTAGGTCCAAATTTTTTCGAAAACTTGTTGGATGATATACCGAATACATATTTTAACTTTATTTTGGATGAAGGAACCGATATATCGGCTAGAATATACAAAGTTATTAATAGGGACACAGTTATCCAATAACCAAATGGCTGTCGATTGAAAAGGCTGATAAGAGTACACTAATGGTGTGGCTGGAACTGAAACTCCATTTGAATACAATTAGCGACATATTTAACATAATTAGTATTGTGGTTTTGTTATCAACTGTTTATGGCTTTTAATCCAAATTTTTATATTTTAATCAGGCTTAAGTCTATCAAATTTAATTTTCATTAAATTCTTTTTAATGAAGAGAGGAATTTACAACGTTAAATTTATTGATAACCTCTCATTCCTGACTGAAGCCGGTATTGTGTCCACGGACAGGTTGACTTGACATGTTTAGTTGGTAACCACGCTATATCTTCCGAAATCTTTGCCGTTTACCTAACGTTTACATTTGCCAGTACTGGCAAGACAGTAAGAAAATACATATTAGTTGCCAAAAACACTAATTGCTGTCTTCCTGACGTAGGCGTCCAGACGGTAGTTAAGACAGTTCACTTTAAAAAAAAATGTCTAACGTGAATGTCGCAGTACAAGTTCTAGCTAAGCGTGTTTTATATGAACTTCACAAATTAAAAATAGCATTTAACTACTATTTGTTGTGAACATAGATAACCCTTAAATAAAACATGCAAAACCAAAGCACAATTTATTAATTTTCTTTTAATTGTTGATATTTTTTTTACTTTTGCGAACAAAATTTCAAATTTCTGTCAGCCAATGTCAAATTACTGTTCATTTTACTGTCTGCAAAATTTGCAAGACAGTAGACAAGACAGTTGGAAAAGTGTACATGTATTAGTGAAAAAGTTTGCATATATTGGAACTGGCTTGCCAGTACTGACAAATGTAAACACCGTGTTAACACTCACCTCCATTTACGACGGCTGGCAGTAAATAGTCAAACATCAGTCTTTAAACCAAATTGTATTTTACTTGGTTGATCGAAATTTGTTGTTGTGAATGATCATCTATTTTCAATTGATTTACATGTTTTTTTTTCCTTTAATTATGGTTTTCATACTTTTTTTCAAGAATTCTTCTTGAAGTCCGAAGTAAATTTTTTCGTTTTTTATGTTTTTCATTTTTGTCTTTCCTTTTTCGGTTACTATAGAAACATGGCAAATCATCCTGTCCGTGGGTTCAATCCCAGCTTCATTCAAGAATAAGAAGTTATCAATAAAGTTTAATTAATTTCATGTTGTAAATTCCTTTCTTCATTAAAAATAAATTAATGAAAATTAAATTTGATGATATTTTACATATTTTTCTTAAATATGGGGCAAGTGCAAAAATTTCATACTTAAAATTTTATGTTTACCGAACTTAAATACGATGGAAATAACGTTTTGTTCAGTGATTTTGTGTAAGTGCAAAATCATAAACAGATTATCTCATACACTTATCTTACACTTATACACTTATTATCTGACGTGTGGACTATCAAATAGTGTTAGTATTAATATTATAATAAATGTTATGAGGCAGTTGTTATGAAAAATCTTATAACAACTATCTCATAAGATGAGCTGTCAAAAATACACATACATATAAAACAATAATAAGACGCTAAATGCTTAATTTCTTTAAAAGTGCAAATCTTGTGAAAGGTTCTTAAAAAACAATATTAAACACTAAAAACGTTTTCTCACATATTATATAAGATATTATCTTAGGGGAAGACCCCATGTTAAGTTCCTTTGTACGCTTCTTGGGCTTGAAAATTACGCTTTTTAGTGTTTATTTCTCATTTTGTTGTGCTTTTTGCAGCAAAAAAGTTGACATAAGAGGTTTTGGTTTTCGAAGTCAATTTGGCATTTCTGTTGCAAACAAACATTAAAGCAAAACAAAATTTCTTGGATTTTTTTCGGTATGGAATTTGCTTGTTTTTATTTAATACACATAAATTACTAAATTTTTATTACAGTATTTTTACGCTCTTAAAATAATCAGCCGAAGTGTTGCATAGACCTATTTATTGACCGTTGTAATTTTGGTAAATATGTCACTCTTTTCGAACTTGTCAGTCACCATTAATGGATAACACGGAGTTGTATTCATAATCATGAAAGCAATGCAGTGATGTACACACAATTTTCGACAAAACTAGTTTTTGTTTGAGTTTGGCTAACATATTTTAACACGGTTGTTCAAAAACAAATATATGGCGCAATTTTTTTATTAAGAACGTATTAAAAACCAACGAACACAATTGCGTATTGTATAATGCTGTCAACACATAAAAACTATTTATTTTTGCGCAATATTAATCAAAAGACTTTTGACTATCTAATTTATCGTGCCATCTACTAAAATGATATACACAACTCCAATTTAATTATACAGTATCCGTTATAGGACAATATCATTGCAAATGTGTGGGTGCCTTATGATTGACGGCAGTCATTTTGTTGTTTTTTCATTGATAACCCGAATTAATTTCGGCAAACATAAACATTAACATGAGTACGTTCGACCATTTCCCTACAAGAAATGCATAACAAAAACTAAACAAAATTTACTAGCACACTTGCAACCATTTTTCATTAATTGGCAAAAATATTGCTAGTAAAAAATAAAAAACTAATTTGTATACAAACTTTGACAAACCGACCACCGAAAAAAATAACCATATGTCGACTTGACTCCACCTTCTAGTGAATTCGCCTTGCATGAAGTCGTATACTATGCTCGCAAGAACAGCAATGTTCGTCTTTCGTTCTCCCATTGATGTTTCGCGTCCCAAACATAATTGAAACAACATGTTTTGCCATACAAATTGTTGAAAAAGAACCAAGTCGTTTCATTTCGAAACATGCTGCGAAACAGGAGAATGTACTACCATCTCCAATTTTGATAAATTATCGCTTGTTTATATGAACTAGCTCTCAAAAGAAAATACAATATATAATACAATATAAATACGTGTTAAGGCCAATTCACTATCCTATTTAGACGCACGATATGTCAAAAAAATCGTGTGTGCTCATGATGTATGACAGTGTGGCTTACAATTGAATTGAGTGACAGACTTTTTTGACAAGTCTGTCCGACTTGCAAATGTTTATGAAAATTTTCATAAAATGATAGGTTCTATGCGATCAGAGTTGCATTTTCTTGTAAAGACATTTGAGTTTTCATCTCTTTTGTTGGATAGTGTGGCATTGACAGCAGATTTTGCAGATTTTTTTTTAGGTCGTATATAATTCTGTCAGATTTTCGTGTGAATGAATCGTACGATTGCGTAGGATAGTGAATCATGGCCTTTAATGAATTTTGACATGTTTTGGAAAAAAACTAGTTTTGGTTTGAATTTTTCGAACATGAAAAATGTATGAGAAAACAAGTAGCAAAACACTTGTTTTGCAGCAAAACTAGTTTTGTGGCCCGAAACATCTATGTAAGTGGTAACATACTATTAGATAAAATCACACTAGCGCGAAAAACAAAAACCAAATATAAGTAAGCACAGAAAAAAAGAAATGTCAAAATAAAACAAGAGTGCATCGTATGAAAAGCTTGCTTAGCAATCTAGTTTCAGAGATCGAAACAATTGGTTTATATCGTCGAATGAACATAGCATTAAGATCATGATGAAATAAACAGGTGGCATTACTACGCCAGATGACGATTTTTTGCTCTTGTATTGCTTGTCTAGTCTTATGTCAAAGTTTTGTTTATGTTTATAAAAATTCCACGTTTTGTGCTGTGATTATTGTATTGTATTAAAGTTTTTGATTATTTTAATTAAAATTAGATAAGATAGTAACCATAGTGAAATTAAAATTGGCTAAAAATTAATTTATTTCATTGCGTTCGGCGGCAAAATTTGATTTTAGTTTAATATAATTTTTTACGTATACGGAGACTTATTTTTAATTTTTGTTGTAATGTTGTATTTGTTGCCGTAGTGCTGCCACCTACTTATTCCACCATGATTAAGATCATGTTCAAGCCGAATTAATTTTTCAGGTGGCGTTGAAAGCACAGCTGTGCTACTTTTTTTTCTTACTTAGAGAGAGAAATGTCAAAAGTTACTTGTGTTTTTGAAATATCGATTAACGAAAGTAACAAAAAAATACATTGCTGTGTTTTGGGTGTTATTACTTGTTGTAGTATCGACACCACCGTATACATAAATTCGACTTGATCATGTTTTAACAGCAACTCTTACTCCACGTCTACAACAGACATGACTTGCTGTTATAAAAGCGTTGTTAAAATATTTGCATTGACAACCGTGTTATAGCATGAGAAAACCTCTAACATGATGAGTCTATACTTAACGCTAACATCATATTAGTGTTAATGTTAAGAATTTGATGTCAGTTGTAGACTGGGTATTATGTTGTGGATAGGGTGTAATGATAATAGCTACTAAACACAGTAATAAAATATGTGTGTTTATTTACTTTAAGGCCATAATAAACGACACAAATTGCTTGGCAAACATGCACTTTGTTTTTGCTAATGTTTGCCAATAAACATCACAATCATATTACGTACAAACATAAATTTTTCATTTTTGTTTTGTTTTCAATGAATGCAGACGACAATTGTGTGCGGCAACTTTACTCGCTATTTGTTTAAAACGGAGAAGATATATTAAAGAAAGAAAACTAATTTGGAGTAAAGAGCGATCTTAACAACGAGCTGTTTAAGGGAAAACAATGCTGCTAAAAAATTAGGATTTACGGCTGAAAATGATTTTATTGCTTCTTCTTCTACGTCTTTACTCTGCAAAGTTTTCGCTAAAATTATTACTTTTAGCACTAGACTCCACAAAAAGCTTGACAAATACCCAACATGTCTGCCAAATATTAAAAATGTTTAATATTTCTACAAACATTGCTGCAAATATTTGTCCAAACAGCAAACACCCCATTTAACAACACAAAATATTTGTACAAACGTAAAGCTTTGTCATGTTTGCCAAGCTATTTGTGTGGTTTATTATGCCCTTTACTAGCAGAATTAAAATTTACAAAAGTTTTCTCCCAACTATTAAAAAAAAAATAAAAAAGTAAATGAACGCTTTACCAGCAAAAACTAGTAAGAAATATCGACACTATTCAGCTGTAAGAAACAAGATTTTTTCTTAATAAATTCAATTGTTTTGAACTTTTTGCGCAAGAATATTCTTCCTTAATTTTAGAAAAATTATGAAAATTATTTTTGTTTTGTAAACAAAAACATGAAACAGATGGATGAATAATTCTTGCTAGTAAAAATTTTACTATCAAAAATTATCTACATTTTTTGTCTCTCAAATTTTTATGCTCTTTTTTCACTCTCTCGCTGCAAGTTTTTCGAGTACGTGAACACTTACTAGTAACAATTATTGAAAATAATAAATAATTTTCTGTAAATGAACACTCCTAACGTATAACGACCTTGTAGAATCAAATTATGAAATAAAAAAGAAAATACAAATATGCTGCAAGTATTTTTTATGTGTACACGGATGGTATAAGTAAAATAGAAGCAAAGATATTAACAGCTGAGTTGATAAAAAAAGCATATGGTTACCGTTTTACATATTTTACAAAAACAACATGAACATTTCCTGAGTTGATTTTGGCTCTTTTTGTAGTTGTATAAAAATGTTACCACCATTAATATATACTGTTACAAAACACCTCTGCTGTGATGAGAATACATAAGTCTCTATAATGGTTTAGAAAATGAACATTTAGTGCCGCTACGCACTGTTCAAATCATGAGCTTTTAGGAGAGAAGGGAAAAGACCAATTTATTTTGCTCTCTCTTCTAAAAACTCAAGACTTGGCTGCTAAGGCTTGAACAGTGTGAGCCAGCACTTACGGACCGGTTGCCGAATTTTGTATCCGTAATATCTCTTACTCAATGCATTTTGCTTTTACATGATAAGATTTTTCTCATTTTACATAATTTTTTGACATGTCGTAATACCATGTAAACTAGTCTTAAGGCGCCTTTACACGATCTGTATTTAGCACTGTGCAAAAGTACATTTAAGTCGCCATTTACACTATGAACATTTCTTGCCGAACAGACGAAGCTTGTTGGCGAGAGGGGAAAAGAGTAAGCATACAGCGTCGGCCCCTTACCAGCAAACTTCGTCTGTCCGGCAAGAACTGTTCATAGTGTAAATTGCGAATTACTCTAATAAAAATGTCTTATTTCTTTACCCATAATCCCACAATTAATTTGTGATGTCTTATATCTTGAGGTGGCGAGCACGTACGTGTCCCAAAACAAAATGGAAAAATATGTTGTAGAGAGATTGTAAGTTATTTTCATTGAAAAAAAAAAAAAAAATATAATATTTATATGCTTTAAAGCAAGTTACTATTTAGTTTTATATGTATATTTGTAGAGTTTTTTAAATAGACAATTAAGTTTTTTCCCAGATGTTTTAGGTTTTTTCTCATTGTACCATTAAGAAGAAAACAACTCTAAATTAAATCGAAATTGAATTTGACAGCTTGTACTAAAAGAGAACTGCTCCGCAATGTATTTAGTCAATTCACAAGGTATCCTAACATGTCATATTGTCAAAATGTCCTAATATTTCACAATGGTTTAAAAATATTGTTGTACGGCTCAGCCGCTCAGCACTGGACTTTTCTGATTAATTACGACAGCACAATAAACACAGCAAGCAACGTTCTATTTATTTAAGACACTTTTTGTTAACAAACCAACATCAATATTTTTAAACCATTGTGAAATATTAGGACATTTTGACAATATGACATGTTAGGATACCTTGTGAATTGACTAATTATAACATTTGTTGCTGAACATGTATTCTAACATATATAGTCAATTCACAAGGTATCCTAACATGTCATATTGTCAAAATGTCCTAATATTTCACAATGGTTTAAAAATATTGTTGTTGGTTTGTTAACAAAAAGTGTCTTAAATAAATAGAACGTTGCTTGCTGTGTTTATTGTGCTGTCGTAATTAATCAGAAAAGTCCAGCGCTGAGCGGCTGAGCCGTACAACAATATTTTTAAACATTGTGAAATATTAGGACATTTTGACAATATGACATGTTAGGATACCTTGTTAATTGACCAATAGTTATGATGGCCACACGTTAATATCTTGTGTTAGTAACAGAATTTGACAGTTGTCATGGCAATAATTGCCAAACATTGCCGTCTACAACAGGCATGATTTGATGTTACAACATGATGTTATAAAAGTGTTGTTGAAACATATGCATGAACAAACGTGTTAAAACACGAGTAAAGCTCTAACATAAGGAGTCTATACCAGACACTAGTATCATGTTAGTGCTAATGTTCAGAATTTTATGTCAGCTGTATACTGGGTGTTGAAGCATGTAAATATTTATTCGCTATGAATATAGCACACAACCTATCTTGCGAATATATGTATTTCGTTTTGATTAACCATCGCTATGTTAAAACAACAAAAAAAATTTTGCGTGCACATGAATTTAGATAGCGAAAACTGCTTTTGTCGATGTTTTTTCTTGTTAAAACAGCGTTGCTAAAACAATTGTGTGCACAACGATAACTAACATTTCTGCAGTATTGCCATATAAATAAACGCCATCTTAATTGTTTTTGTTGCTTTTTATATGGGGTTTCTTGCCTTACGTTTTCCTTACATCGAAGAACATATACAATTATGCGTCGATAATTCTGCCAACATTTTGTTCTTGGACACAATAACAATGGAAGGTAAGACGTCGTGTAACTGAGCCTTAATTCTTTCTGGGCGGCGTGTAGCTTTGAGGTTGAACAATGGCAATTTGACGCAGTGTTAAGACATCACAAATTGCTGTTGTGATCTGGGAGATACCTTCCCAAAAATTAATAATTCAAGAAAAAGTTAGCACCACTGCACAAAAAATGATAGTGCAGTTTAAGTGATAATAAAGTTGTCAAAAATGAGCTGTCAGTGCAAGTTTCTTTTGTTCCCTTGAAAATAAAAAATTATTAATTGGATGAAATTTAGTTTACAATTTCCATCAAAATAAGCTAAAATAAGATTGAGCACAGCTAAAATTAAAGCAAGCGATTACCAAATACAACCAAGAGAGTAAATTTTAAAAATTAGATAGAAAAAAACAAGTATTATCTGCTAAAATAATGGCAAACATAACGGTTGGACAAATTATTTTAGATGCACAGAGAATGGCAAGTCGCGTCAAAGAATTAGACGCCCTAAGCAGTGCGCTACTTGAAGAGGCAGAAGGTAACAATCGCTTTGTTGAAAGTCTTCGTCAGTTTCAAGACGACATGGATTCTTTGAATCGGATTGCCAACAATAAGTCCAACGTTGATATGGTTAATCGTATCCAACAACAAAATGCCAATAGTTCGGAAATTCTTAAAGAGAATCGTGAACTTAAAGTGTGTATTGAAGACTACGAAAGAGCCATGGAATTGATAATGCAAAAATATCGAGAACACACAAATAGCAAAGTATTGGAAAGCAAGCTTAACTTTAAGGAAGTGTATAACGAAAAATTGTGGAAAATAATACGTGAACAAAGGGAAAAAATTAATGAAATGGCAGCCGTAATGCAAAGAGCAGCCAGTATTGATGATGAATTTGACATTGATCAAATAACTCGATTACGCCTGGAGAATAAAACTTTGCGCGAATTGTTGCAAATATCTAAGCAGTTTGGTTCATACAGTCGCCCCATTCGCATTAATGAACATTTGCTGGAAGAGAAGGGAGTACAAACTGATTTATGTGCTGACGATTCGGCAGATGAGCTCTCCCTATCGGGAGCTTCCATTGAAAATGCCAACAACAATTCGGTTATTCAACTTAACATAAGTTCCACATCATCGACATCTACTGTTGGTCAGCCTATTACAGATAACGCCAATATGGTTGCTTCTTACAGTGGGCTTGCTGCTGATAATAATAACGTAGTAGCAGTTACTCTACAGTCAGTTTCACCTGCCATTGATAAAGCAACTAATTATACTGCCTCCCTACCGCCGGTATCTGTTGGAAATATTGCTGTAGTGGATGAGAGTAATGTAGTTACTTCAACAACAGTGGATTACAATAATTTAAATGCTTCTGCTGGTATAGAAGCTACATCTATTAACACCACCTCTACCATTGCAGCTGCTGGTGCTGTGACAACAAGTAATTTAAATGCGTCTCCAACTAATATGAATGTCAATTCAACTGCCAGTGCAACATGATATTGCATAGCATCCAGTTAGGCATTGTCCATCGATTCTAAAATACAAATTAGTCCCGTTTTGATAATTCTTTTATTTTAATTTTAATCAAGTAATGTAACAATTCTACTTTCAGTTTAATTATGTATTTTTACTTTACTCTAATTTATTTAAAAAAAATTAAGCCAATTTAATTAACATTAGAAGGAACTCTATTCTATATATTTACTCACATATATACACAAACAAATGCTAAAAAAAAACGTTAATCACTAGCTCTATAATTTTATTAATCTACCAATATTTTATTTACTTACTCACCTAAAATTTTACATTCTCCTTCTAACAAATCAATTTTCTAACCAAAAATTACGTTTTTTTTTTTGTTGAACATTTTATAATTAATTAATATTTAGATAGCACTTAAAACATAAGCCAGCATAAATTAAACAAAGGCAAATAGACATTCAAAACATAAAAAAATATAATTATAAGTTTGAATTTATTAACAATCCAAAAATAAAGCTGTAACATTAAACCAAAATATATTTATTTCATCTGGTTCTACATACATACGTATATAAAATTTTTTTAATCAATTTAATACCAATCCATTGTTTATAGTTGAGGAATAAACTATTTTCATCTAGGTCACAATTATTTATTTGTATTAAAAATTAATAAAATATATTTTAAAACACATTATTTGATGGCTTAATATAAAAAAGGCGTTACTCAATTTAAAAAAAGGACTGCTTATTCTGGTAGACAAATGCCAAAATGCATATTGCTTTTAAATTTTATGGGGCTATAGTATGAAATTTGTTACTTACATCATTTTATTAAAAAGTTTAAAGTTTGAATAACTTTTATTTTATCTTAATTTTAAGGATCTTTTTAAGTCTTCTTCCCCTGTAAACAAACAATAAATCGAGCTATGCCTTTTTAATATTAAGCCATCGAAATATACAATTACTTTACTCATACATACACACATGAATGTACATTTAAAACCAACATCTAGAAGTATCTTTTTTCATCAAGACTTCAGTAAAAAATACATTGACATAATCAAAAATGAACTGTTTTATTCTTAAATTTTTTCTAAATAAAACAAAAATTTAAATTTCGGACGGGTTTTATTACTATGTAAATTAAAATTTTTGTTATTCCACTTTCGTCTTTTCCAATTGTAGCTTGGTAGCTTTAAATTATGTTTCTATTTTTCTAAAATCTATTGTCTACTTCAGATATTATTATTGCACAAATATTTATAAATAAACTAGCTTAGACCGCAAACGTTGTCTTACCCTCAACTGTTTTTTTATACCCACACCATAATTGTAGAGAGGGTATTGTGATTTTAGTAAGCCGATAGACTTACAATCACTTTCTGACCGATTGCTTTTTCTCTACATCGCACACACAGGCCAAAGGCAATGATTTCACGGATTAATTCAAAAAAAGTTCAAGTACCGTGAAAACTAAAAGTACTCGGTTAAAGTGCACAAAATTCTGCATCAAATTGGTATAAAACCTAAATTTGTTTTCGTAAATAAATCGGATTTGCCGAAAGTGAATTCCAAAAGTAATTAATACTAGTGTTTGACCAGTGGTCGAAATTCGACCATAATTATTTATGCAAATATGAAGAAAACACATAAAAGTATGAATTTAATGTCAAAGAAGGAAGAAGTACCAAAAAGATTCCTATTACATTATCTCATTCACTTACTTGGAGGCCACACGATCAATTTTTGTCTTTCAATCCCTTTCAATTTGCTCTCACTCTCATTTTTTTACTAAAACACTCACACTTTTTAAATTGACTGCGAGATTTTAACTATCCATTTATTTGGTAATTTTAGGTTCAATTTAACAGCTGATTAGAAGTTTAGTGAGCAAATTTTTCGTTTGTCAGTATAAATTGTTTTCTTGATGACATCTGGAAAGTAAATTGCTTAAAAATTGCGTGCAGCCTACGTCAGAGCTTTCAATTTACATATGTAAATTTTGACAAACAGTATATGTAAAAGACTATCAACAAAAAGTTGATCGTGTGGCCTCAGGGTTGGGACCTTGCATGTTTAATTTTATGTTTCTAGGTCGAATACCAACGGAAATTCAAAAAGTACCATTTGAAGTACAAAAAAGTACCAAATAGTTCCCTCTTTTATATTCTTACCCACTCAGGGCATTGCATATTTAAATAAAAGTTTATCGGTCCTATATTAACGAAAATTAAAAAAGGTACCAGTTGTAGAACAAAAAACTTGTAGGTTCTCATTCACTCAGGACCCTCCACTTATAATTTTATTTTTCTAAGTTCAACATAATAGAAAATTCAAAAATTTACACTGCAGCAAGGAAAAATTAAAGAAAGAAATTTAATTTCCCGTATTTCCCTTTTTGATTTATTTCCAAACTGAAATAACAAAAATTTTAATATTCCTAGTTGGCCATGTCTTGAAGACATCCTCAACGACGCACAGTGGCGCCATTGAGTTTTTTCGTTGCAAAAATCATATATTTTGAACCGAATAAGATAATTGAACAGTTTAAACAGCATATGATAGATAACTGTTCAGCCTATGAAATGAGCGTTTGGAAAGGGTGCTACGCTTTGTAGGGGCCTACTTATGGGTTATCAAAGTTAAAATTAGTAGAAAAATCAATTTTATGGTAACTAAAAAAAATTATTTTTACATTTTTAGATTGTTTTTATTTTTTTTCTTAAGGGTTTTATGTTTTAAATTATTACCCAACAAATTAAAAAAAAAAATAATTTTTTTATTTTTAAATTTATTTTTTCAATTTTCTGTAAAATATTCATCACAATTCGTAAGAGAAGGTATATCTAAAAGACTAACCATTTCTAAACTATAATTATTTTGTAACTCTATTCGTGACTTCACATGCCGCAGGGAAGAAATAAGTGGATCGGAAGATGCTGCCAACATGTTGAAGAGGTCCTTATTTTGCCTTACCCTTGATGCTTTGAATGTGTTCTGCAATCTATATTTTTTATAAAATTTGTTAAGAGACTCCTGTGCTTCTTCAGAAAGCTCTCCAATTGGCAAAGACTGGTACTCAATTATATCTTTGCCATGCGCCAATATTTTATGGACGATCGGGGTCAACTTCTTCTGTGGATACATTTCTGCTAAAAGAGATGCAGTTTTCGACGCATATTCTCCATATTTTGTAGAATTGACATTTTCTTTGCAGTTTAAAACATCCAAAATCGTTCCCAATCTTTTCACGATTTGATTGTCAATTCCAATGATTCTAGTTACTGCCTCATCATCTTCAAAAAATCTCCTAGAAGTGTTTCCATCGTTTGAGTTACCAAATCCGTGATTGGGACAGTCTACTTTTAGTCCAACTTGTTTAAAAAAAGCATCCTGTATTTGCTTCTTTCTGATCTTTTCCTTATCCTTTATTGATGTATTTTCATCGAAGTTTTCCTCCTCTTGTGGTAGGGTATATGCCAGTTTTAGCAAGAATTCCATACACCTTATCCTTGCGTGCAATGGTGACATTCCATATTTGTAATTCTCCTCATTTGTAGAATCGTTTAAATTACCAAAGTTCTTCTGACAAATAATAATATAAAATCGATAAAAAAAATATAAAAATAAAACGAAAAAAGGGGTTCAAATAGGTTTTTGCTAAATTTTTACCTCCAATATAATTCTGTCTATATATATGTACATATATGATAACTAATTGAAATATATTATAATTAAGCAGAAAAAGATACTAATCTTAAACTCTTTAAAACTAATTATATAAAATTGAGATGTAACATATTATATATGAAATAAATTGAATTGAATTGAAAAAAGTTCTTCTGACTCTTTTTGCAAATCGGGCATGACATTGTTGAGGTTGTTCCTGTCAGTTCGTTTACGACTTTTCCGTCAACCATGGTCAGGTGGAACTCGTAATTGCATTCAATATATTTTCCTTCTCCAATTTGCAGCTTTGTAGGCTTAATCTTGCTTATTTGTTCTTCAATGTCCTTCACCGTAGTCCTTATGAGTTCTGCCGATTCCCTTGCAAACTGAAACATTATTGGTCGGCAATAATGCACTGATGACGGACGTGGATTTTTCCAGTGTAGGGAATCATCCGATTTTAGCCGCAAAGGAACAACAGATGCCATAAACATATTTCCGTCCGATATTGTAGCGTCATCGGAAGATATCCTTTGCTTATAAACGCTTTGTCCGGATGATCCATCGCAGCCCCATTTGCTGATCAATGTCAACTTCTCAGGAAGAATTTTCACTTCCGTGAAAAACTTTGGTGTGGTTGACTTTCTAAACAGTTCAAATAATTTTAAATTGTTCAACGCCATGTTTTCAGTACTTAAATTGTTTAATGGTTTCAGTAATTGTTGCGCCAACTTTCAGGCGTAGACTAATCCAGGCATTATGTTTATTTTGCAATATATAGGCTTATGCTACCATGCCTAAAAATTTAGCTGTTCCCTGCATACATATGGATTTAGGCTGAATAATGCAATTTTGATATTATGCACGTGTCCAAATCAGATTTGTGCCTACCTGTAGGGACCATAAGTCAATATTGTTCCTGACCATTTGTACGCCAAAGTATTGTTTATGTGAGGTACGTACCTGCTAATTTCAATGAGTAGTTTTTTTCAAACTATTAGATCAAACTACTGTCAGTCAAAACATATAAGGGATGGACGCCATACAATTTCTGCAACCATGTCTTTTTAAACTTTTTTTACCTCTAGAAGCCAAACGGGCACGTACGGGCAGATAAAACCTTTTGAATTATGTAAAGAAATAATCAAAGAACAGGTTTTGCAAATATGGCAAATATAGAAAAATATAGTTTTTTTTTATTTTCCGTCAAAGTTGAAAAATAGTGAAAAAAACGGATAGTTTTTAAATAGTGATTTACCAGGAGAAACACAAAGCAAACAGTTAATTTTTTTTTATCATTATACATTTAATAAATACATCAATCAATACAAACAAAAAATAAGGCGATTCGTTACCTATTTTTCGTGATATTACACCTGAAATCGCAACAAATTGACTAAAAATTGTGTGTTTTTTTGAAAACCGAAAGTCGGTCAACTTTGAACGGTTATATCTTCTAAACTAAAAATGTGATATTATTAAGAGTGGCATATTTGAAATCGTTGAAAAGTTTCCTATAACATGGGTTTATTCAAAACTTCGTCGGCACTCATGAAAATTTTGATTTTTGCAACCTCGCTTGCTCTACGGGCGCTTGCTCTAGAAAATCCTTGAGGACGCGTACGACTTTTTTACACAAGTGTTCGGAAAATCGTTCACGACTATTGAGTGACATTATCGTTAAGGTTCATAATTTTGGGTGGTTTGATGTTTAGACAGTGTAAGAGTAATGTTAACGGTAATCTGCAAAAAACAATTTGTGCAAAAATTCGCATTTACAACGTTATTTGCGGCTTTGCTTCAATTTTGAAAAAAATACAAAGCAAAACCATAACCTTTCGACAATGTAGGATCTTGGCTTGATTAAGACTTTATTGAGGACAATATAAGCGACCACTGCTTCCTATTTTTCGTCAAATTGGTTTGAAACACGACAAAATGCATGCAATGGTCGCTTACGTTGTCCTCAATAAAGTATTATTCAAGGCAAATTAAAGAAAATGTATCCAAAAAAGTCTTAAATTCGATTTTATACACGACAAAATAATGTTTTTTCTATGACCAATTTGCCAACTGGGTTGTAGTGGGATCCCAATATTCAATACATACATACGTATATGCCAATAAGGAAATGGAGAAAAATGTTTTGTAAAAAAGTACAGATTTTCACCCCTTAACCATTCGAACTTCGAAAAAGTACCAAAGTTATATTTGTATTTTTTAGATAATTTACAAATATGGTATAATATTTATTTCTGTGTTTATGTTTATGGCTTAAAAGATATTGGGGTAAAAAAGTAGTTCCAAATGCAGGTTATACCCGTTTACACTTCAAAACAGCCGAATTTCAAAAAAGTACCAGACACCTTTCCACTTTTTTTTAATGAACAACGATAAGTATTAAATTCTTTTTTGTTTCTCTTTTAGTTAAAGAGATATGAGGTTATCGAATTTACAAATGGTATATAGTTGGAATCAGTAGACAAACAGAGGAGGAAAGTGTTCTATCCAGTTTTGCCTTTGCCGGTTTATTCAGATATTGATTGATTGTCATGATGAGAGACTCAATTTTAACATAGGAAAATCTGAAGTTCAGGTTGGCAGAAATTCAATATCTTTTGTGATCAAAATTTGAAAATTTTGTTCCTGAGTACTACGATACAAATTCGGCTCTGCCAATCACTCCATAAAGCATTAAATATGTGGAGAAAGCACTATACATACATACATATATCAGGGCAAATAACTTCTTGTTTACAAACATGTCGCAGCGCTATTTATGTATTCGGTATTTTTATATTTTTTTATATTTGCTATTATTTGATAGAAAAAACTTTGTGTAATTGAAAAAAATCAAATTTTTTATTATTATTTTTTATGTTTTGCATATGTGTTAGTGGCCCATATGAACGCTTATAACCCCGAATATTGAGAATAGATTTTAATAAAATATATATTGTATGTAAAATATAATATATATATTCTGTAAGTAAATACCTTTAAAATGGTATATCTTTTGTTCAAGTCGGTGGACAAACAGAGGAGGAAAGTGTCTTAACTCTTATGCCCTTGCCGATTTATGTATATATCTATCTATCTATCTTCTTCTATCTATATATATAAAATAGGATGTGTGTATTAGAGATGAGCGATATTTCTGTACCTGTGATTTAATCACTGTTAATGAAAAATCTCGAATCACAGTTGTGACAAAATTTGTCAAGTAACAGGTACTTCCTAAGTCGTTCTTTTTGTATTTTGTTACATATACAAATTTATGATATTTCACTGTTTGTGTGGGTAATAGCGTTTTTTGAATGCAATGGCGAATAATGTTGCTGTTCCTTTCATTCTCTCTTCTATCTTATTAGAATTTTTTTATGCCAAAATTTATTTGTTCAAGTATGTATGTACATATATGAAAGTAAGCAGATTTGAAAGCTCTTACAATTTGTTGTTGTTTCATTGTAAAGTGCTTACAAAAGCTCTTGCAAAAGCTCGCGCATTGTACATATATCTTGGCCGCAATTGCTATTAAAGAACAGAACACTGATAAACCGTGATCACAATCACAGTTTAAAGGAGCAGTGATTTTTAAATCACATTCACTAATCACGATGATCTTTAAAAACCACGGGATCGCTCATCTCTAGTGTGTATGTATGTATGTGTGTATGTAACGTATGGACTCCAAAACGGCTGGGCCGATTTTGATGAAATTTTCAGGGAATCTTCAGAATATTCAGGCGGGTGACACTGTGAAGTCTGATTTCTGATTTTCGGTCTGGGGGGGGAGGGGCGTGGCAAAATCCATAACTTGAGAACGGCTTGACCGATTTTTTCTTTAACATGATCGCCATGGTCCAACTTAGGTTTTTACGGAAAGAAAATTTTGCCCCGCCCACTTTTACGCCCACTTTTTTCGATTTACCTAAAATCAGAAAATGGCTCCATCGAGTTGACTAATTTTTCTTTCAAATGTTCGTATTAATCAACTTTAAGTTTTCATCGAAACAAAAATTTACCAAGCCTACTTTTACGCCCACTTTTTCTATTAAGCGCATAACTGGAGAACGGCTTGACCGATTTGGAGGATTTTTTCTTTAAAATGATCGCCATGGTCTAACTTAGGTTTTGCGGAAAGAAAATGTTGCCCCGCCCACTTTTACGCTCACTTTTGTCGATTCACAGCATATATATACATACATCCAACCATATGTATTTTATCTACACCATATGTAAGTTATTCTGTAAAAAAAACTTTATGATAGCTATTTCATTGATTTTTATTTAAAGGCCGTAAATTTCGTTTAAAGATCAATTTAAATCGTCTGGTAATACAACACTAATGTTTGCTTAGGGCCAGCAACGCGGACCGGGTCAGCTAGCATATAGATAACCATGCAACCATCAATCTCAGGTATTTATTCATATGTGTAGCTTAAACTTGTAAAAAAATTATTTGTGGAAGTGCTTTTATTTTTTAAGTTTATATGGGAAATGCAAAAAAAAAATTAATTTTCTCACTTTAAGTGAACATAAAGTTATTAATTAGGCGTAATTAAGTAGAGAATTCAACTTTATTTTAAAGGTGGAATAAATCAGCATTATTTTAGAAAAAATTAGGGTGCGCATCGGTGCGCCTTAGAAGTTATGTACAAATTAGTAGCAACACGCGTAGTGTTACCAACAAAAAGCGCTTCACGACTTCTGCGTGACCGTGACTAAATTTATATATTATATATGTACATATAATAATTAATACATTTCAAATGTTGTTTTGTATATTTCAATGCAATATGTTTACATTTTGCAGGAACAAGCTCGAGCGTTGTTTTTTTTTTAGCCGCCAAAGCTTTTATGATATTTTGAAAAATTGTAATGGTAAAACAATGGATAAAAAAATTACCTATTTAAAAGAAGAACTAAAGAAACGCACTGGTTATTCGGAGGGCAACTCTCAAGTTGTCAATACGTTTAACAGCTTTTATAAAAAATCATGTTTATTTTTTATTAATAATTTTTTGCATGGGAGCTTCCCGTCTTCTCCCTCTTATACCTCCAAAGTTTTGTTCAAACATTAAGTTTGTTTTAAGAGGTACGCACATCAAATTTAGTATGATTCACTATTGTAATTCTTCAGATATAAGAAAAAAACTATTTTTTTTGTATGGGGGTACCCGTATACCCCTTCTTATACCCCAAGATTTTGTTAGAACATGAAGTTTGATCTAAGAGTTACCCCCATCAAATTTAGTATGCCTCACTATTGTAGCTGAGGAGCTATGAATTAATCCTCGAAAAAGGGCTTTCGGCCCCAGTGTGCATCGGGTCGGCATTAATATAAACGCAATTGAATTTTCCGGAATTTTAAATTGATTGTTTTTCATGGAAACTCTTAAATTCTTTCAGAATTTGTTGTAAGAAAATTATAAATATTTTGACAATTTATTTTTTTTACATATGTACATACATTCTGAGTGTAAGTAAAATGTCTCCGCAAATATGAATATCTAAATAGCATCACCGTAGCGCTACATATTGGGTCCATTCATACATACCTTCTAAATTAGACTAAATTGAAGAATTTTGTTAATAAGTTGACCGGGTCAAAGTTTTATCAGGAAACTTATTTTTGTTTAATTAATATATTGTTACGTTACTGCCTTTTCAATAACGTTTTTGGTTTATTTCCTTTACAATAAACCTCTAAAGTTATTTTCTTGCAACTTTAATAAAATTAACAAAACACAGCACTTTAAACACATTTTACAATTCACAGCTTTTATTTTCACTTAGTCACTTTCACAATCTTTATTTACATCTCTTAGAAACTAACTCACAATTGCGACCTCTATTTGTGATCTACCCACTTAGGCTGGGTTTTTGGGATTTCAGTTAAACTAGGCTTAGTTAATCCGAAAACATATCTGTGCCGCCATTACCAAGTTTTTACACAAAAATTTTGACGGAAAAGCTTCGTTTTGCTTAAAATGTTGGACTTTAATGAAATAATAAGAAAATTACATTCCGCCGGGAAAATCCGCGTTCAGAATACGTTAGACTAAGTTTAAACTAAATCCATATCTGAAAAACCCGGCCTTAAAGGTTTGTACTAAAACTGACTTTTAATTCCATCTGCATGTGCTATTAATAATCTCCCAAGTTTCGCACTGTTTCCGAAATATTCGAGATTTATTATTATGAAACTTAACAGCTATTAAAAATATGCATAACCACTATGGCTGAATTTTAATTGATCTATTTTAAATTATTTAACTAAAGAATTATCTATATCGAAAAATTCGAGAACTACAGTGGGGTTGAAGTACAATTATGCATAACAATTAACAATAGAAAATTCTGTACATTGATTTTTACACTAGAAATATGCATAACTAATTCAAAAACAATTTAAACCAATAAAATATCTAACAAATACAAAATAACTAAGGAATACAAAAAACCAATAAATTAACTAATTCTTAACTAAAGTTACGTTCATAACATAATTTTGTGAATTTCATCAGGATTTAACTTAGGAGAAACCTGGTTCCAGACTAAACTAATAAATTTTCCAAGTTGGGTTCAATCGGTCCAGCGGGTCTTGAGTTTTAGAAACTCGTACCCGGTATAAACGTTTTTATATGTATATACACTATACATGCTAATATTACACAAAGGAACAAAATTGACCTTTTTGTTTTGATTGTGAGTTTGATGCAAGTTTTTACTCATTTGCGGGCGCGGATTTCAAATCTAGTCTCCGTTTTTCTCATTTTTAAGTTACAGATACTTATCGTATTTTTGACTTTTTTCCAAAAATTAATAGTTCAATAACTCATTACTTTACTCTTCATTAAGTGATTTTACAACATTTCTCTTTTTTAAAGATGTAATAGTAAGCTTAGAAATAATTTAAAAATCTAAAAAAGCTGAGTAATGGTTGTTTACGAAAAAAAATCCATCATTTTGTATTTTTAAAAATCATGAAAAATCCAAAACGGGAAGCAGTTAAAGTCTTATTACTTTCACGTAAAGTTAAATAACCTATGAAAAAATGAAACTATCAGGCTTGTTATGAAAATCACTTTAATTCAAATCACTTGACTTCAAATCAAACGCGCCTTTTAAAATCACACGCGCAATATTTTGGTGTTCCGTTTTTGTGTTTTCAGTGTGATTTTCAATTGCCAAAAACACCGAGAAACATAAAAACGGTATAATTTTCAGAATACCACAAAATCACACGTGTGATTTTAAAAGCACTTGATTTCAGAGTTCAGAAATATTCATATATGATCGCTCATATTTAACTATTCATTTATTTAAAACGTGTAACTTTTTTCACAGCCATTAATGAATTGTGAATTTTCGCCAATTCATTTATGAGGCCACGATTTGGCTGCAACTAAAGGATGTGACGATATGCAAAAAGTGCTGTATATCTTTTTTAATAAATTTAAAAACCATCGAATGAATAATGAATCTGTATATTTATAATACAAAAGACATATTTCTCCCACTTTTATTTAAAATAATCTGGCATTGTTGTTAGGAGCACATCCTTCCAAGGAGGCCTTAATCAATATCCTCAAAAACACATTTATTCTACATTTTTAGAATTACTGCCTTTTTCATTTTTTATAAAGTGGTGGAATATAAAATGATTTCCTATATTTTGTGTTTATCCCTCTCTTCAGCTTTATTAAATACTGATATTTTTTTTTTTTTGAGAAATGCGACTTTCTTCAACATTTCTGTTAATTGAATACGGGGGCTGCTTTCAATACTACTCTTAATTGGACTATTCTTTCCGTCTTCTTATTTAAATTTTTCAGAAATTAGCTAATTAAAATTGACTTGTACTTAGCGTTGTAAGTATGCGCTACTGAAGTTCTTTTGCAATAATTCCTTATATGGAGGCAGATATGTATGTATATGAGTCTAAGTTTTATTTGCAAAATTTGTACGTTGTAAAGAAAAATTCAATATAAGTATGAAAATTCATTATAAGGAAATCAAAATACACGTAAATTAGAATGAAAAAGTTGGATTTTTTAAATCTATTTGTAGATAAATGTAATCAAATCGTGCTGATCAGCGGGAAAAATTGCAAGCGATTCACTTTTTAGGCCTTTAAGAAGGTTACAATTGAATTCTTAGTAAACTTTTACTTATTCCACTCTGCCTTCTTTGAAAAGGTCTTTTAAGCTGGGATCACACGATTGCCGCAAATGCACCAATATGACACAATTTTGATTGTGCTTCATTGACGCACAATAATGAAATTGCCCCAATAAAATATACTGAAATCACACGATTGCCCTGTTTTATACAAATTGAATTGCCGCTAGTTGGTACAAAGCGAAATGTGTACAATAATTGCCGCTCCACAATCACACGATTTTTCTTACTTGGGTCAACTGCGAAAACAACTGTTGTGGTAGCTTTTTTATTTGTTTGAAAGATCTAGTTGGCTTGTTCATTAAAAAAAAAAAAATTTTATTATACATATATTCAAACAAATTTTTGTTAAATAGTTTTATTTAAATTTTTTTAATTAATATATATGAAATTCCAAAAATTAAACAAAGTTAAATTCTAATTTAAATATATAAAGAAATAGAGAATAGCGGAATTCACCGTTGATAGTAAAGTCCCTTGTAGACCTTGTTAATCTTATAATTTTAGTAAAATTACTAACATTTACAACACTGCAACAACAAAATGTATTAGACTAAAATATACTACGCTGTTGTTGAAAAATCCCACAAAAAGCAGTAGTAAACAAGTGTGTGAATTTACCAAAATAAAACAGTTGAAGAAACTTTATCTGTCTCTTTCTCTCACCTAGCAAATTCATTAATTTACAATGCATACGAAAAAAACACTCACGCTTTGAAGTATAAAATCGTATTAAATATAACAGAGTTGTACACTTAATACAAAGGGTGAAAACCGCTAATATTTCTATTCAAAAATAAACTCGCTTTAAAGAATTTCAATACATTTTGCTCCGTTTTCCTGTATATATTTTTTTATATTGTCCTGAACACCTATTGCACTAAATTCCCAATTTTTATTTTTAATTTATTCATACTAAAAGAAACACACAAAGTAAATTTATTAAAAAAAAAGGTAAATATTGGCGATTATTGTGTTGTTTAATTGCCGCACAAGAACCCAATAAATATTTGTACATTTTTGTCATTTTTATTGACGCGCTGTTGCATATCAAGTAGTCACACGATTGCCGCACCAGGGTTGCATTTTATTGGTAAAAGTAAACACAATATTGCCCTCGATTGGTACATGAGGCATTTGATTGTGCAGTCACACGGTTGGGGTATTAAAAAGTGTGAAAATTGGTGCATTGCGGCAATTGTGTGATTCCAGCTTTAGAAAGGTTTTTATTAAATATTTTACAAATTCGAATTTTCTATTCTATTCTATGTTGGTGTAGCAAATTAAAGGCAGAATTAGTCTTTACGTTCTGTTACGTTCCGAATCAGCTGTTTCAGTTTTATACATGAAAAATATGTATAAGTAGTTAGTTTTTCTGTTCTGTTTCGTTCTGTTCCGGACGAACCTGTTAAAAACAAACATTGTCTACATAATTGTAAATGACAGCAGCTAACAGCTGACATTAAAATAAAGAAAAAAATTGAAACTAATTGAAATTTATAAATTTATAAAAGAAAGATTGGGAAGACATTTAAAATGGATGACGAAAAGTTGATAGCATTAGTAGAAAATAATGATGTGCTGTATAATAAATTCAATAGGGATTATCAAATCCCGGATAAAAAACGAGCCGTAAAAGTAAAAAGAAAGAAAAAAAAAATTGAACAAACTGATGACAGTGACCAAATTTTTGCAGATGCAGTGGAGACATTTAAATATTTCTGCAAATTTCCATATCCATGCAAAATCCATATTGTTGCTAATTTTTTTTATAAATAAATTTTTAATTTTTATAAATTGGCACAATTTTGTTTTAAATTCTTTTTAATATTTGTATCGAAAACGGCTGATATATTGTCAAAGAACAACTAACTGCCATAAGTAAAAAACAGAACGGAACAGAACGAAGATCTTGTGTCTGAAAAAAGGCCTTCTATAAGGACTCTTTACTACTTCATTTTCCCGCTGGAAATGGTCGGGCAAATCGCGTTTTTCCTTATGAAGAATTTTAATGTGACTTATTAAATTTTTTTCATATCTGAAAAATTCACATATGAATTTGTTTTGCTCACTCCTCATGACTGAGGAAATTCAAATATTTTTTTCATCACCCTCGTGAGGATGAATCAGCAGAAAAATTTTTTAATTTTTACGTTTGCTCATGACTGAAAAATGAGTTAACGTTTCGGTACTCTGCTTGATTTGAAATCACGTGATTTTCATACAAATCGATGAACGCGTTTCGCTTTTATTCACAATTACGTGAAGGTACCTCATTTTCAAGTGAAGGAAAAAACGATTTAAATACAACAGCAGCAAACACCCACACATTCAAAATTTTATAAATGCAAATTTTTTTGTTTGGCTAAGTGAATTAATGTTCCAGATTTTGTTGTTTTTAAGCTAATAAGGCCTAGAATTTCCTTGTATGTAATTAAAACAAAATTGTTATTACAATTTTCCCAACGTTTCGTCATCTTCAGAGGGGTTCTATTTATTAAATACAAACATTTACATATTAGACAAAGAACATTTTCCAAAACATGTATAACTTACAATATTTTACGTCGTTACATTAATATTTAACATAAAACATGAAAAAATATAAACAAAACATGAAATTGAAATTGTAAAGCACTCTATATCACAGTTTTTGTTTTATTTAAGACAACTAAATAGCTGGCACGTGATCTGTCAAAAAAGGCTATTGAAAAAAGTATCTCTTTTTGAATCACATTATACTACAATAAATATTTGTATGTGTTTCACACATCAGCATAACCTCATAGTACCCTTTTCACTTAAATAATATTAAGATTCATATAGTAGTTCAAAATAAAATAACATTAAAAACCTCAAAAAATTAAATAAAAACTTAATAAAATAAGTTTTACTTGCATTTATCTAGGGATGGTGCAAAATGTTCATGTTCATCCTTTATCTATATATAAATCGGCAAAGGCAAAACGGTTAAGAACACTTTCCTTCTCTGTTTGTCAACCGATTTAAACAAAAAATACACCATTTAAAAGGCATTTACCTACAGAATTGCACAATGTATATTATTAAGAGTGTAAAAAGGGTAAAAGTTCGGTGACTTCATATCTCCAAAGATAATAGAAACCCAAAAAAATGTATGCTTATCGTTGTTCATTAAAAGAGAGTAAGCTGGTTTAACCTCTATTTTGGAACTTTTGGGTTCCCCATTTAGCTTTTAAACCAATAAGTATTGGAATAAAGGCTATACCAAATTCGTATCTTATCTAAAAAATACAAATATAAATTTGGTACTTTTTTGAAATTCGAACGTTTTAAGGGATAAAATCGTACCCATTGGTATGTTTTTTTAAAAACATTTTTCTCTGTATATTGACATATAACGCAATAAATTATGGTCTCCCACTGCAACACTGAAATTTTTGATACTTCAACGGAGTGAAATAATTTTTAGAAAGGGGAAATACGGGAAATGTAATTACTTTCTTTTACTTTTCCGTGCTGCGTGTGGTAATTTTTAAATTTTTTGTAATATTGAACTTAGAAATAAAAAATTATTTGTGCAAGGTCTTGAGTGAATGAGAACCTATAAGATGAAAAATGTTGGCAATTTTTTGTTCTTCTTAATATTGGACCTAGAAACATAAAATTAAGCCAGCAATGTCCCGAATGGGTGAGAATCTATAAGAAGAACTTTTTTGGTCTTCAAATGGTCCTTTTTGCATTTCCGTTAGTATTGGACCTAGAAACATAAAATTAAACATGCATGGCTCTGAGTGAATAAGAATCTGTAAGGAAGACCTTTTTGGTACTTTTCGTTCTTTAACTTTATAATTTATAATAATACTGAACATAGAAACATAAAATTCAGCATGCAGAGTCCAAAGTGATTGAGAAACTATATTTAAGAGGGGAAATTTTTGTACTTTTTTTTCAATTGGTACTTTCTGACTTTTTTCATATAATTCAACTTAAAAAACTAAATTAAACATTCACGGACTTGAGTAGAAGAGAACATTAGGTTCGGAGGTTGGTACCTAGCTAAATCAATCCACTAAGACGAAATAAACGAGTTCTCTAAACATTTAAATACATATATACTCATATGTATGTTTTCTTCATATTTGCCTAAAGAATTATGGTCGAATATCGACCACTTGGCAAACTCTAGTATACTTTATTTAGTTAATAAAATTCCTGTAATTGTTTTAGACGACAGTCTGTTTCTCAAATCAGTTGAACTAATGTTACATGTTGGGGACATATCTTTCTCCAAGGTTTTTTTTTAGTATAAATACATTATTTTTCCAGTAAGTTTCGGGCTTTAAATCACTTTTAAGCTCATATTTATCGAAATCTAATTGTCCATCAGGTGCCAATCGCTATCAATCTTTTGGTTGATAAACTATGGATATCTTTTTTTAATAATTAGTGACTTTTGTTGAATGAACTGCAAAAACTGTTTAGATCAATAATATCTAAAATGGTATTAATGTTATCACTAAAATTAAATCCTTACATCGTTTGCTTTAATATGAAGGATTTTCAAATTACACCTGAACTACAACTCAAAGAAATAGAAAGCAACAACAGAATTACAAAATATTGATTACATTGTTTTTGCTTTCAATATAATTATTTAGGCCCTAATCATGTACAACGCAGCGCAACGCCAAAGAATAACATTGAAAGCACAAACAATGTCATAAATATTTTGTAATTTTGTTGTTGCTTTCAACAGAAATTCATGTACCGTTTTAAAATTTTCAACGACACAAGCAACGGAGCGTTTGAAATTTTAACACGCAATGTGAATTTCTGTAGAAAGCAACAACAAAATTACAAAATATTTATGACATTGTTTGTGCTTTCAATGTTGCGTTGCGCTGCGTTGTACATAATTAGAGCCTTAATGTTGCGTTGCGTTTTACATGATTAGGGCCTTAATTTCTTGTTAGCTACTTGGTTTAACTCTTTTTAAAGAAACATTAATTTTATTGAAAGCAAAATTTGAGTTCATTATGTCTGTAGCTTGGCAGTAAAAGGGCCAATGTCAATATTCTGCTGTTTTGAGTTAATTGTTGCATTACACGGTGTTTACATTTGCCAGTACTGGCAAGACAGCTGCAATACATGCAAACTTTTTCACTAATACATGTACACTTTTCCAACTGTCTTGTCTACTGTCTAGCAAATTTTGCAGACAGTAAAATGGACAGTGATTTGATATTTGCTGACAGTAATTTGAAGTTTTGTTTGCAAAAGTAAAAAAAAAATCAACAATTAAAAGAAAATTTATAAATTATGCTTTGGTTTTGTATGTTTACTTAAGGGTTATCTATGTTCACATAGAATAGTTGTTAAATGCTATTTTTAATTTGTTAAGTTCATATAAAACACGTTTAGCTAGAACTAGAACTGGGACATTCACGGTAGACATTTTTTTTAAAGTGAACTGTCTTAACCACTGTCTGGACGCCTACGTCACGAAGACAGCAAGTAGTGTTTTTGGCAACTAAAATGTAAACGTACTGTTATAATTGTTGCATTAGATATTTTCTTAAAGTCACACCTAGCAAATATTTGACAAAAAAACGTGACCACCATGTGAACTACAATTTAATTTCCTTTATTCTATAATATTTTTTGAATATAAGTCAACATAAAATTAAATAAAAGTATTTTTTCGCTATATCTACCAGCATAATTAATTTCATTTTGCAATTAAAAGCCCATGCTTAATCCCTTTTATTTTGCGGAAACAGCCAATGTCTAATTTAACCGAGTTCAAAAGGGTTTTGCTAGCCAATTTCACTAAGAACTTTTCTTTAAAAAACTAAAATTTCAATTTTCTCAAAAAGCACCAAGCTACATTTATAAAGACAACAATGTTACAAAACAAATTAAACACTTGAAATAACGAAGCATGTTACGTATTTATCTTCAAAATAATTTTAAAAATAATTTTAAAGTGATTTACAACTATTTATTGTTAATAATTGTAATTATTGCAAAAGGCACAATCGTTTTTCAGACGATCTTATACTATAGATTTTTATATATAATGTATTTACATTTCTATTGACAAAAATATTTAAGTATAATATAATATAAACAAGTTACAATGTAACAAGTTACAAATATTTATGGGCTTTTTGTACATTGTCCATAATTTCTTTCCTGTCTTCAGTCTTCCAGAAATTGTAAAACTCATTACAACTATAACTAAAGTTTGTCTCTTTCGGCAACTCACTTTCTAGGTTTTATATTATGAGCCTGTTTCTCTCTTTTCTTTACTTTGAAAACTAAAGACTCGTTCGGTAAAAGCGTTTGAATGTGGAATAAAAGAAATAAAATTACACATTTTCTCAAATTCGTCAACACACCACCATTTAGAAATTCTTTCCATTTTCCTCTACTGTATTCTCTTTTCGTACTGATTCGCAAAAACCTTTTATGTTAATAACTCATCGATAAGGATATCAATATTAATATTTGTATCGCAAACAACTTGACAATATGACAAACTATATACTGAACAATGTTAATATATAATAACAGTACAAAAACAGTACATTAATGTAAAAATCAGTACATTTGCGTTCTGATTTGCTTGTAATGAATAAATCAGTACTTTAAACAAAAAACAGGACATGTACTGATAAAAACAGTACAAATGGCAACCCTAATCAGGAGGGTAATTTGTAATGGACCCATGGTTAATTATGGACCAATCATCCGAAAATTCTGAAGACGGATTTCCGGTATTACACAAATATATAAGAATAAATTTCAATACAGTAGTGTAATTAGTTTTAGTGTTAGTAGTGAATTTCTGAAGGCTGCTTAATATGGGATCTAAGGTAAATTATGGACCGTATATCACAAAATTACATGATATTTTTTCTGGCTATGTGAATCTAAGTTGGAAGAATTTTACCGCAATATCTATATCTGTTACGGTTTTAGGCGAATTTAATTATTTTCCCAAAGTGGGCTTTATCTGGTTTTAGAACTAATAATTTATTTCCGGGAGTAGGGTTTATATGGGGCCAAGTGTAAATTATGGACAGATCTTCACGAAATTACACTTTGATTTCTAGTCACATTAAACTGTGACGTACCAAATTTTTTTATGATAGCATTATGCATTACGGTTTTAGGAGTACTAAACTGTTTTCCGGGAGTAGGGTTTATATGAGGTCTATGGTTAATTTGAACCGATCTTCACGAAATTTAGCAGTGTGATTTATAGTCCTAGAAAACTGTACCGTACCGAATTTACTTATGATAGCAATATTTATTACGGTTTTAGGCGTTCTAAGCTTTTTTCCGGAAGTAGGGTTTATATGGGGCCTAGTGTAAATTATGGACCGATTTTCAAAAAATTTTACACTGCGATTTCTGGTCCTATAAAACTGTGACGTACCATTTTAATATGATAGCGTTATTTATTACGGTTTTAGGCGTACTAAACTGTTTTCCGCGAGTAGAGTTTATATGGTGATTTATCGACCGATCTTCACGAAATTTAATAGCATTCCGTGCATTATTCCACCATTTATGTTAGTTTTTGTATAAAAGGTGAATGAGGGTACAAAAATAATTAATACAATGCAATCCAAAACTAATGATAAAAATTCACAATAAAATACTTAATCAAATGCAATTCATGCGTATGGTGCGGGTGCTAACGAGGATTACCGACTTCCATTATCACACATCCCCTCTTCATCACGGGCCGGTGGATAAACTTTAACCGGTGGCCGGGGTGGCGTGCCTGCAATGAAGTCGCCACTATGTGTTTTAGGTGATCCGGCGCCAGTGATTAGTGCGCCAGTGATTACTGGTCCGCCAACCGGCGAACCGATGATGTCCGGGATCGTCACCGCTGGCATGCTGGATGAGATATCGAGGGCCCAGGTCGCGGTCGCTGGAGGTGGCCTATCGTCCTCGGAAGTCACACAAATGACGTCTGGGTAAACAACAGGTTGTGGCTTGTTGGGTGCATCTCGGGATGTGCCTGGCCGTCGGGTACCGTATCCGCACGTCGTTCCGTGGCTGCGTTTGTCCCATGGTGTGGACCCCCACGGTGGCCCTCGGCTTGGCGGTGGTCATGCGGTAATGCGTCGCTCTCCCTGGAATTCTCTGACCCCTTTTCTGGTCCCTGCCGACCGACGTTATCTAAAAATATCATGACCCGCCTCTTAGTCTGCTCTTCCTGCATTCTCTCCCGGAACTGCCGGTTTGTGTTTCAACGTGCTCGTCTCTTTCCATTGTGGTCTTGTTGGATGTTCTAAGGGAAGAGAAAGGGAGAAACAAAGAAGTTATAGTTAGCGGGACTAAGGGATAAAAAGGTTTAAGATCGCTAGTGTGGGCGGTTTTAGTGTAGTTAACGGGTGTTCTAGGGTAGCAATAACGGGTGAAATAAATGCCCTCACAGTATACGGCCCCCCAAATTTTGGCGCCAGCTTGGCCACAAAATTCTCCGTGGCCTTGGACAATGGGTGTTGACGCAGTAACACTGAGTCACCGATCCTCGGCTTCCATCGTCGTCGCCTTAGGTTGTAGTATTGTTTCTGGTTCTGCGATGCCTGGTTGAGCTTACGTTGTACAGTCTCAAAAATCTGGTCTAGCTCTGTCCGTCGTTCCGCTGGGCGGGCTGGTTTCGCCCCTGTTCCCATGGTGACCTCATCGTACAAGGCGTGTGGCACCCGAGGCTCCCGTCCTTGGGTGATGAACACCCGGGAATAGTCTGTGGTTTCGGATACACTAGAGTTGATGGCCAGCATGATTTCCGGGACCTTCTCGTCCCATTTTTTGTGCTCATTGTCCGCAAGCTAACCGTCCGGTTAGCGCGTTCTGTCGGATTTTTAAAGATATTTTTTCGACTGCGTGCAATTAAAAGGGTCCATGAAGATCTGAACATAAATAAGTCTCCGGGGCCGGATGGTGTTACGGCTGTATTCCTGAAGAGGTGCGCATTGACGTTGTCTCGCCCTTTGGCAACATTATTAAGCTTCTCGAACCGGGTAGGAGTTTTTTCTTCATGCTGGAAGGTGGCCAACGTCCAATTAATTCCAAAAAAGAGCGAGGCTACAAACCCTGAAAACTACCGCCCAATAGCAATTTCCTCTACGCTCTCGAAGGTCATGGAGAGCACGATCAATCGCCACTTGGCAAATTATCGGGAGTTTAATATACTTTTGTGTGAGAGATAGTATGGCTGTCGTAGAAGTCGTTTTACGGGAGACCTAATAGCGTTTCTTTTGGAACGTTGGAGTCGTGAGTGAGATAAATATTATCAATTCCACATTCGTCTGGAAATGTGGAAAGATTCTTTTCTTACCCACTTTTCCAGCCACATCAGCCTGCTGTTCTATAGCCTGGGAAAGTGGCACAGAAAGTGCTCGACTGTCTCCAACTCCTCTGGGTCCTCACACAACCTATATACATATATCCGACAAGTCAGATCTCATTCTCATTGGCATCCTGCCTATCATACAGTGGTCCGTGATAATACCTTTCATGGTTCTGACGCAGGCCCTACTCTTGCCCAGCAGCGCTTCCGAATTCAATCTACTAAGCATCGGCCACAACGTGCGCGATACCCGGCAGTCTGCTCGGCCCCGACAAACCCGAAAAGTCCCGCTTAGAACCCATTACCTAATTCTTCCAAAGTAGAAGCCCGATGGAGGCCTGGCCATCTGCAAACTGTCAGGATCCTCCATTTCCAAACCCAGTCTCGCCAACTCATTAGCTACTTTTTATGCTAACTTTTATGTAGTAAAATAATTTCTAAAATTCTGCCACCATATCTTTTGAAAGCTTCACAAATCCCCAAGCAATCCACCTGTTGTTTTACATTTTGTTGAGTAATATACTTATAAGTTAGTGCCTTTTTAACGGACCTTGACCTTAAAATTAATTACTTTAATATTCGAATTATGAGAAGAACTACTTTCATAAATGTTCTGTTTGCCAGCAAAAAAAAGGAAGAAAATAAAAGGGAATAGTGAAAAATTACAAGGGAAAAATCTTTCACGATAAGGGGAATTTTTTCCACGAACATATTTTTACGTTGTTATTCTCCGTTTAATTATTTTTTGCGTGGGAGTTTTTCATGATCGCAAATACGTGAAAAGAGAAACATTTTTAGTTAAGGATATTACATATTACGAAATAAAAAAAATTATTTAAATGTCTGTTAAATAAAAACAATTATTTATTTTTAGACAAATATAATTTACTTAAAGTTGCAATACCTTATAATAAGTTATTCCTCGTTAGGTTTGATTTTCAATATGGTTTTTTTTACAGATAACGCGTGACTCATATTAAACTGCTTTGTCATTTTTGTTCAGTATCGTTTGGCAAGTCGTCATGGAAAGACTCACGACACAACAGCGTCTCCAAATTGTTTAGCTGTATTATAATGAAAATCCGGTGTTACCATTACTTCCATTTAAAACAATGTTAAGGTGTGGTTTATGGGCTGGTGGAATCATTGGTCCATATTTATTAAAAAATGAGACAAATCCGAATGTCACCGTCAATGGTAACCCTTATCGCACCGTATTAACGGACTATGTGCTTCCTGATATTCAAGCGCATGGTCTCGGTGAGCTCTGGTTTCAACAAGACGGCGCAACGAGCCATACAGCGCGTGAAATAAAGACCTTGTTGAGAAATAATTTTCGTTAGCACTTAATTTCACGTTTTGCTATGGAAAATTGGCCACCTAGATCGTGCGACATCACACCTTTAAGCTACTTTATCTGGGAATATGTAAAGTCTGAGGTCTTCAGGACTATGTCAGCTACGATTGACGCTTTGGAAACCATTATTACTCGTATTTTTTGCGAGATACCAGCCGCTATGCTCGAATAAGTCGACCTTCCGAATGGACCACCTCAGACTTAGTCATGGTATGATTTTCAAGCAGTAAATGCCATAAATTGTTCTTTTAACCGATAAAAAAATTTCAAGTTCACTTTCAAATTTATGTGTTTTATTTAACATTATCAATCAAACCTCATGATGAATCACCCGATGTAAATACTAACATACATTTATTCTTAAATTAAATTAATAAAAAATTAAATTTATTTCGATTTAAATAAAACATATTTTACGTGGCTCCTTGTACAGATACAGGCTGAAGTATTGAAGTTTGAGTCACAGAAGGTGGTGGGATTTTTGTTGGAACTATTGTGGCATTTGGTCTCACGGCAACCAGTAGAAGTCTTCCTCTAGCATCGCGGGCCATTAAAGGTGCAGGACTCGCAGTTTCAATAAATGGAACAACAGTGACATTACCATTTTCAAGCACGGCAATTTGATGAATCCTAATAGCAGGGTAGAAGTTTTGTGAAATAGTCGTGTTAAGAAAACAAATTATTAAACAAAAGGCTATGCAAATCTGCAAGAATTAAAAAATGGTTTTAAAGGATAAATAAATAAAGATATTAAGGGCATATACATACCTTCATTTCTTTTTATTTATTTAAAAAAAAAACCTCAAAATTGATTAAACGTTTTTTCTTATGTAAGTTTACAATTGAATTAATTAGTCAATCTAACTTGCATCCTTCTTTTTATAAATTAAACTTGTTCGTTTGTAAGACAATAACTTTCAAATGTCAACTTAAAAAACTGGTATTTGGATGATGTTCTCAAACAATAATTTTAATTAAATTATAAAAAATTATATAACGGAAATAATAAGAAATTTAACCTTTTAAATGTATGTATACGAACTAGAGCTTCCAGTCCACATTGGTGTTTCCGAATCCCGGGACTAGGGATTGAAGAAAATATTTCGGGATCCCGGGATTTTTGAGATGTTTTGAATCCTGGTGTTTTTGGGGATTTTCGAGGTTTTTTTTTAAATTATTTTTTTTTTATTCATATCCAACATATAAAAACTTTTTAAACTGAATTTAAAAGAAGTTGACGTGCTATATTCGGCTGTGCCGAATCTTTGATACCCTCCACCGACAGGAGTGGGCTCTATATAACATCTACATATATATTATTACCTAATCTTCATAAAAACGAACGCCATAATATAGGGGTTAGACCTATATTAAATTATTGACCGACAATCAGAGAGTTTTATGCATTTCTTTTTAGAGGTTTGAACTAGCTTGAGTAAAATATCATGATTCGTAACAGTTTTAGCCGAACTAAAATGGTTATCAGGAGCGTAATTTGTATTGGACCCATGGTAACCCAAAATTCTGTAGACTGATTTCTGGTATTGAAAAAAAATTAGAATAAATTTCAATACAGCTGTGAAATTTGTTTAAGCGCTTACAGTAAATTTCAGAAGGGTATTTAATATGGACCGTATATCACTATATTGCATGATATTTTTCTGGCCATAAGAAATTTTACAGCAGTAAATATATCTGCTACGGCTTATGCGAATTAAATTATTTCCCCAAAGTGGGCTTTATATGGATGGGCTTATGGTAAATTGTGGACCGACCATCACGAAATTTATTATTTTGATTTCTAGCCCTATAAAACTGTGAAGGATTAAATGTTCTTATACTTGTACTATTTATTACGGTCTTAGGCGTACCAAACTGTTTTCCGCGAGTAGGGTTCAATTATAGACCGATCGTCATGGCATTTAGCAGTATTGTATGCAGTCGTATAAAACGGATTTATGCAAATTCCACCATTTATGTGAGTTTTTGTAACAAAATTATCAATTTTTTAGGGTTGTGGTTCCACATTTTGATTCATATTTTCATTTCAATCCCAAACTGCCTAGGATAACTACCAACCAATTTGAGACCAAGTTTGTTCTTTTCTTTTGCGTTTTTCGAAAATGAGCGTGTTTTCAACAGACGGACATGGCTAAATCGACTTAGAATTACTCAAGGTGCCAGAATATATATATTCTTTATGGGGCCTTAGATGTATAATAAAAAAATTTCATACGGAATGACAAACTTCTGACTTCACCACTAGTGGTGAATGAGGGTATAACAACTTAATTTTCCAGTTAAAATACAAACATATTTCATGCACATATGTCTATTATTTATTTGTAAAATATATAAAAAAAACAAACTTAAATTATTAATTGATCACAATTCATTAAGATCATGTAATAAAAAAAGTAACAAAACAACATAAAAATCTTATTTTTATCCATATTTGATTATATATATAAAAAATTACATCATTTCCAATTGTATATTAAAATTTTCCAAATGTATTTTAAAATTTTCCAAATGAATTTTAAAATTTTCCAAATGAATTTTAAAATTGTCCATATGGTAAGGGTGATTTTTTATAAATTAAGTTTTTCGGGTGGCAGCACTGGTTGGTAATTGTGTCAAACTACATCTGTGACCAACTTCCAAAAAATAATGTACTTTTTGGACCTTCACGGTACCATTTTTTTAAAATTATTAAAACAACAAAAAAATACATTTAAATTTAATTGTACACAAAAAAAACATCATATTATAACTATATGAGATCGAAATCAGACACTTATTTGTTAAGTTAATAAACTATTTGGAATTGTTACATCATAGCAGCATGAATTTGTCGATCTTAACCAATCCTTTGTTTGTATGAGACTTAATAATGTTGACACATGTAGTCTGTTTCTTTTATTTATTATATTTCGAAAAGAAAAAACTCTTTCCACATTTGCAGACGAAAAACTAAAATTTATGGAACAACATTAAAACTTCATTATTAAAGTTGACTTTGGTTCTCAAAACTTCGCAAAATTTTATATAAAATTGTTTTGCATTTTCTTTAATTTCTTTAACAATATCAATATTGATAATATTTGTAGAAATATATAAATCCACTTCTGTTCCGCAATAAATTTCTTCAAAGGGAATGTGATTTTTGTAAAAGGGTACGATAGATATATCACATTCATCCAAAACATTTTTATTCATGAAATAACGTTCTATTTCGCGGAACAAAAAAGTTAGCCTTTGTAAAAATACATGCATTCGAGCATCTTCTGATTGCATTTCTAAATTAACCATTTTAATAATTTTAAGTGCAACTTCCAAAACTAAAAAATGCAATTTAAAAGAAGGATTTTTTAAAGTCCTGATGAAAGAAATAATAATTAAAAAAACAAATGTAATGAAAAGGACTCAATAATTTGTTTGCTATACTAAAAATTCAAAAAGGGCGAACTATGACAGTATACTCTGCCATTTCATCATGGAGAAACTCACAAGCGAGCAACGACTGCAAATCGTTGAAATTAATTATCAAAATTCGCTCGATGGAAATCTATTGTTTTATCGAAAAATTGTGTTCAGCGATGAGGCTAATTTCTGGCTAAATGGATACGTAAACAAGCACAACTGCCGCATCTGCGGTGAAGAACAGCCACATGCCGTACAAGAGTTACCGATGCATCCCGAAAAAACGACAGTTTGGTGTGGTCTATGGGCTGGTGGCATCATCGGTCCATTTTTCTTCAAAGACAACCGTGGAAGAAACGTTACAGTCAACGGCGAACGATATCGACCCATGATAAGCTACTTTTTTTTTGCCCCAATTGTCTGAGTTGGACTTGGTTGATATGTGGTTTCAACAAGACAATGCCTCATGCCACACAGCTCGTGAAGCAATGCACATATTCAAGGATGAATTTGGTGAGTAGTTTATCTCTCGAAATTGCCCTGTGAGTTGGCCGCCCAGATCATGTGATTTGACTCCTCTTGACTATTTCTTGTGGGGTTATGTGAAGTCGTTGGTCTATGTGGATAAGCCAAACACGATTGAAGCCTTAGAGTATAACATAACACGTGCTATTCATGGAATGCAGGCCGAAATGCTCGAAAAAGTGGTTCAAAATTGGACCTTACGAATGGACCATTTGAACCGGAGCCGCGGGCAACATTTACATGAAGCTATTTTTAAAAAGTAAATGGCAAAGACCAATTTATCGATTCCAATAAAAATTTTGAATATATGATGCAAATTTGAGTGTTTGATTAGATTTAAAAAAAAAACTACGGTTAAAAAATCACCCTTTATTTTAAAACTATTCAAACGTATTTACAATTGTCAAAATGTATTTTACAACTGTTAAATTATATTTACAAATTTTCCAAATGTATTTCAAACATATTTAAATATATTTTTCAATTGTCCAATTGTATTTTAAAATTTTCTAAACGTAATTAAAAAAATTGTGTACAAGAAAACATTTTATAATTTTCAAATACAATTGGACAATTTCAACAAAAAAATTGGAAAATTTTAAAATACAATTGGGCAAATTTTTAAATACATTTGGATAATTTTAAAATATGGGCGATTTTTAAATAAATTTTAAAATTTTTCAAATATATTTGGACAATTTTTAAATACATTTGGAACATTTTAAAATACAATTGGAAATTATGTAGTGCGTTGTACTGCGTTGAGAAGAATAGATCTCATGATTTCAAGATGCTTCTTAAGAATATTAAAGCATCCAATGTTGTATCTGACGAAACTTTTGTCGGATTTTTTTGAATTGTGTTCGACAAAATTCATATGTCAGTTTTATATAACTTAATCGTTAAAAATTATATAATGGATATTTTTTGTATATAAAACACTTCCTGTCATTTACAAATTGTATTGTAATTTTTTTTTGTTTTGGTATAGGTATTTTGTTTACTTTTTAACCACAGTGTGAACCATAAACTTTTTTTGTTAACAAAATCTATATACAAATTATTGGAAAAAAATTAAAAATAATAAAAATATTTAAAAATCGGGATCACGAAAATCTTGGGATAACAAATCAGAAATCCCGCGAAAGTCCCGGAATTTCCGGGATATGGATTTCCCTATTGGAAGCCCTAATATGAACATACATTTATATTTAAATAAAAAAAATTTTAAAGCGAAAGTAAACATTTAGTACGTATGTATGCAGCAATAAAAAAACATTGAATACTTTATTAAAAACCCAGTAAAGGTGATGCCATAGTATATAACTAGTATGCCGACTGGTGAGAACGTTCTCTTGTTTTTATAACTCTCATCACACATATAGGTTCTGTGTGAATTCAACACACATAAGAACAACAAAAACAAAACAAAATTTGAAATTTTTCAATTTAAAATTTTTCACAATATAACACTTCATGTTTAATTTTATGACTTAAACACATAATTAATAATTTTTTTCAATACATTTTGCTAATTTGCTTTTACAAAATGTTTTTATTTTTCACAAACTAAAAATTTTTAAATAAATTTTTTTGACACTAAATTTTTTCTGTTGTTAATATTATTAAAGCCAGCAGAGTAGCATTTTGTGGTATAAAAATAATATTTGAAATCATTAATTATTTATATATTATCCGATATTGCAGAATAAAAATTTAGCAAACATGGCTTTTAAAAGTTTATAGATGCAGCCAGCATTCAATAAATTGAAAATTTATTGAACTAAGAAAATTTTATTTTGGAAAAAAAAATTGTTGCCACATTCTATACGATTTTATGCAACTATGTTTAGTGGTGGAAATAGTTTTATACACCAATACATTTAAAAAAAAATCTTACTAATACAAACATAAAAATGTACCACTGACAGTTGAGTTATGTACCTGTCAAAGAGTCGGCATACTAGTTGTATACTATGGGTGATGCAATCGGCTTTGCTGAAGTTTATATACCCTTCATTGATGTCAATTGTTCCCTAGCTCTATGTTAAGTTGCCCACAGACGAGGCAACATTTGTCGAAACATGGGCATGTTTCACTAAATGTTGCTACGTGTGTGGGGATGTTTCTGGTTGAAATTCTTGTTACCTTTTCGGTTTCTCAAATATCAAACATTTTTATGATATTTTATGTTTCCAAACACAATGTTTCATCGTGTGTGGCGATGCTGACTGTTTTTTCTTTCTCATTTTTTGAGAGCAGTTGTTGTGTGAGGTGCTTTTGCAAATCTCGGAGAAAGAAATATGAAGAAAGAATTCGGAAAATGGCAACAATTGCAAATTGTAAGAATTGGGGGAAAAAATTATTGTCCCTTTTACGGTTTACAACTCAACTCAGTTGAGTTGAAATAAAGACAACTGCTAACCACGAGTTGTAATTGTTTGATGTTTTTCTTAACCGCAATATAACAGAGTTGTAAACCATAATACCAGAACTGCAAAATTTCAACTGAACTATAGTTGAGTTGTAAACCATAATAGGGGTATATAATTGAATATAAAAATTTTCCAAATTTATGGGACATAAAATATGATAGGTATAAAAACAAAATAAATAAAAACTTTTTTTTGTTTGGTGGTAGTACATTCACATTAAACGCAATACTAATGTTTCGTTTTCATGTTGCATCGTCTGTGGGTACCTTTAAGACCACTATCGTGTCAAAAAAGTTTTTCCGGGAGCATATTTGTTACTACCCGGCGACACTCGCAATATGTTTGGCAATTATTGTCGTGGAAACTGTCAAACTTCATATATAAAAAACCCTGGAAAAAAATATTAGTTTTATTATATATAGAGTTTGACAGATGCCACGGCAATAATTGCCAAACATATTGCGAGTGTGGTCAGAGTAAAGGCCTATCACTATCCTACATAATCGTACGATTCATACGCACGAAAATCTGGCGGAATTCTATCCGACATAAAAAAAATGTCTGCAAAATCTGCTGTCAATGCCACACTATCCCATAAAAAATATGCAAACTCAAATGACTCATCTACTTTACAAGAAATCTGATCGCATATAATCTATCATTTTATTACAATTTTCATAAACATTTGCAAGTCGGACAGACTTGTCAAAAAAATCTGTCACTCAATTCATTTTTAAGCCACACTGTCATACATTTTTTGACATATCGTGCGACTAAATAGGATAGTGAGTACCGGCCTTAAGGGCTAGTGCAGTGATGTTAACTTCTATGTTTTAATTACAGTACGGCCGTCCCTCAAAAAATTACCTTTTTCGCGAAGAAATTACCGTACGCTAAATTTTTAATTAAAACATTAACAGAAGTATTCGTAATCAATTTATTTAAATTTTAAATTTGTTTAAGAAAAATTTTGAAATACGTTTTAAACCAAAATTATTGTATTTGTTATGAACGCGGCAATTTTGAATAAAATGGGAACATACATTTAAGTATATTCATTCAACTTAAAATATTTTTATTTAATGCGGTTGGCGTGCATATCGCACTTGTTCAAAATTTTCATTTTTTCACTTTTTGGAGAAAATCTACATATCTATCCGCTTTAATAATATCGTGCTATTTTGTCTACTTTTTGTTAATAAAATGGCTTGTTAAAAAATCCTTTTTATATGCCTTCAATGTAAAATTAAAAATTGTATTGCTTCTACACAAAATTTTTAAATATTGAGTTAATACAGTATTGTTGAACAATTGCGATATGTATGTTATTAAAAAAATGAACATTAAAAAAATAAAATACTATTTCCTTTAATTATATACTAATGTATGTATATTAAAAATATGTAGAAATTAGTGCAACCAATCCATGTGTAATAACTCGGAATGTAACGATACGCCTTTTTGCCGATACGATACCGATACTCAAAATAAAATATCACTCTACAGAATTTTTTAGTACAAATGTAATTCTAAAATTGTTATACATAGTTAAACTTCAACCCCACTGTAATTTTGAATATTCGACAATAATCTTAAAATTATTGTTAATCCTTAAAGTATGCTTTTGTTTATTGATGTATAATAGCTCAATTTAAATTCAGCCATAGTGTTAATGCATATTAATATTAGCTGATAAGATAAGAAAAGCTCGAATGGCCCAGAAAGTTCGAAAATGTTACAGACATTTCGAAAACGTCGAATGTTCTAGAGCAGTGGTGTCAATTATGATTGTGTTGGTGCGATTACTCTTGTCTCTTACATTCCCAGCGGGAGAAATCTGCGGTTGCAAGGCCTATTACGAGGCCTAATTAACATACATATTTTGCTATGAAGGCTTTAGAGCAATTAATAATAACACAATTATCGAAAAATGTTGAGTAATGGACAGAGACAATCAGTTATTATTTAAATAAATTTAATTTGGAACCTGCATTTCGCAGAAACTTTGCTTATTTTTTGGAAAAATTGAGCACTTGACAATATTTGAAGTCTTTTTACAACCTTATACAATTCTTTCCAATATTTTTAATTTTGTGCTCAACATACCTTTGCGAATGCCAACAATGAAAATTCATTTGCACATACTAATGCAAATAATAACCCCATTAAGTTAAAAAATATTCTATAATTATTAACCACCATTATAAAAAGAGAAGATTTTACTAGCCTATGCCCCATCGGAAAACGGTCTTCCCTGCTTCACTTTTTCCAAAGTTAGTAAATTTGATATTTCTATTTTTAATTCTTCTTCTATTCTATCTTCATGCTCTTCTTCTTGTGATACCCAATATTTCAAACTATCTAAATAAAACTTTTTTTAATCATATATTTTTTTAAAGATATTTGAATATCATTATGGAAATGATCGAAATGCCTTTTCAAACAATTTAAGGCCCAACCATAATGTGCTTAAGTTGGCTTGAGCAAATGTGCGAATACATGTAAATCATATGAGGCAAACCATATTGAACTTAAGGAAACGTTTTGTAAAGTTTTATGAAATTGTCATTTGCTTAAGCAAAGTGCGAAACTGATCGCACATTCCGTACGGAATCAAATGTTTTTTTATTTTGTTTTTGTTTGTTTAAATACATTTGAGAGACTTTTTGTTAATTTTTGACAGTAGGTTAAGCAAGGCTATGCATATTATGGTTGGGCCTTTAATCTCTTAACTTCAAATGTTTTAAAACATAAGAGACATTGAAAATCATTAAATGCATTTTTTATCATAAAATATTTTTTATATGGCATCATTTATCTTTTTTTTAATAAACTCATCCGCTTGCATGATCGTTATCGCTGTCTACAAGACTACTTAATAAAATTCAAATTTGAAGTTTATGCCATGTTTCCACGACGACTTGAATCACCTGCTTCGCTCTCTGAATCATGGTGTTTACACGACTTGTCTACTTGCTTCGATTTGACAGTTGTCTTTAATAAAAAAATCAGCGTTGGTAACTGTGAATTTTTGAAACGCGCCAAAATGGAGAAAAAACACTTAATTTAAAAAAAGCAGCAAGTTTAGACTTTCTTTTTTTATTTTAAAAGCTTATTGAATTAATTTTGCATAATAGTTGAATATTAAAAATACATTATAATCGCGAAAAAGTTAATCTCACCAAATTTTAGCGCCCCTGTGCCGCTCTAAAAAGACCGAAATATAATGTGCTTAAGTTGGCTTAAGCAACTGTTCGAATACATGTATATCATATGGGTAAAACCATATTGAACCATATTTTTGTTAAGTTTTTTGAAACTGACATTTGCTTAAGCAAAGTGCGAAACCGATCGCACATTCCATAAGGAATCAAATGTTATTTTTTATTGTTTTTGTTTTTTTTTTAAATACATTTTAGAGACTTTTTGTTAATTTTTGACAGAAGGTTAAGCAAGATTATGTTTATTATGGTTGGAACTAAACTGTAACTGCTTGTTTTAGAACTCGAGCGCACAACTCATTCGTTTGACTTACATTTAAAACAAAAAAAAAAAAACAAAAATCTGAAATTTTGTTTTAGTTTCAAACACTTTTCTGAGCGTATTAATAAAAAATGTCAACAAATCAGGGCAAAACATCACAAATCAGATTAGATTTTAAGCAGAAAGTGGTACTTTTGAAGTAGCCATCTCAAAAATAAAAATGAAATGCCAAAAAATTCTCGACGCTATGGAAAACACATAGGAAAAATCACACAGGATAACATTACATGTACCGAAATTTTTTGATATTAAAGTAATTTAAATAAATTTTGTATGTTATTTTGGAAAAATCTTTATTTATTATTGCATTTTTTAGAATAAAATACCGCTTAGAAAAGTTAATAATTCGAAAAAGTATACAACCCCTGAAACATTTCGCGATTCTACTGTATAAGAATAAAACAGCCTTTTGCAGTTCAGGTTTTTTTAGAAAAAGAAAAAAAAACATAAACAAAATAAACAAATTTGCTTGTATTCATTTGTATTAGATAACAAATTATTTTTAATTGCATAAATTCTATACAAAACTTTACGATTTACGATTAATAGTACGGATTCAAAATTAACAATAGTTATCTGTTTATCCTTTTATTAAAATATTTAAAAAATAATGTTTGTTTTCAGAAGTTTAATACTTTCATATTAAAAATATAACAATAAAACAGCCTTTGATAATCAGAGGTGTTCTGGAAATCGAAACCGCAAAACGCAAGAATTTAAAAGTCGTTTTTTTAAAAAGATTTTTGTAGTAGAAGAAATTCCAATATAATACAATACAAATGTTTCTCTTATTATACAGAATTCTATAAGAAAATTATAAAAAATGGGATTAAGAGTGTATTAAAAAGTACTTCAAAATACTTGCGTTTTTTCGATTTCCAGACCACCCCTGAATATATTTAGAAATAAATACCAAAAAAACTTAATAAAAAAGGTGATACATTTTCGTACATTCATTTAATAAATTCTGTTTAGATCTTTTTAAAAAGAGATCACAAATTTATAATAATTATTCCAAATTAATAAAGCTAATATTTTCATCATTATAAAAAGTATAAAAAAGCACCAACAATGGTACAAAACGCACCGAGTTGACAACGCTAACACAAACGATTTATTCAGCTAGTTCAGATAAACTTGCGATAAATATTAGAGAAGAGAGGAATTTTTCCTGCTTCGCAAGCAGGCCTGCCATATTTGCCGATTTATCGGCATTTTGCCGATTTTTTACCTTAAAATTAGCAAAGTGCCGATTTGCCGATTTTTGCTACAAAAATGCCGATTTTGTGATAAACACTTAAATCACGGTAACTTTGATAGTTAGCGTGTAATTTATTAATTTTGGGCAACTTGTCATAACCTATACAACAAAATGGGAAGTGTTTTTAAAATTGTATTAACTAATTTTACAAAAATTAAATTTACTAAACGGAATTTATGAACGCAAAGAATTTTTTGAACTTTAATGATTAATATCTGGGCTTAGTGGCTAATGAGTTACTATCAACATCACAACTCAACAAAAGCGATATAAACATAATTGTTAATGACTGTTTTAATTTTTATATAAAACTTCAATTTAAATGAGTTAAAATGTTTTGATTTTGAACAAAAATCTTATAAATCTTTAAATATGATAACCCTAACAAAATTATGAAAAAAGGAAATATTTATTTTATGGAAATTCTGAAAAAGTTCCCCAGCTTTTTTTTTCTGAAAAAGGAAAACAAATTTTAGACTCTGAATGTAGAGTTAACATTTTTAAATTTTTAAGAAGATTTATAAGGAATTGAAGTATATTTGCAAACTTTTTGGCAAAGAAGTGGGAATTCTCATGATGCATTTCCAGTGCTGTCAAAGTGTGTACAACAAATTATGGTCCTTCCAAGGCGAATTCATTACAGGTGATCTTAAAAGCCCTGCTGGTAACTTTTTTTCTTTAGCTTTATAATTGTTGGATGTCAAAATTTTGTTTATTATCTTTGTTTCTGTTTTGATTTGTTTCGGTTTTTGACATTGTACAATGATTTTACAAAAACAAATTGCTTGTGGTTTTTGTACGAGTTGTACTTGTTGTATTACCGAGATTACCTTGAATAAATTCGCCTTGGGTCCTTCCATATTCTTCCGTAAATGTGGAAAGAATTTGTAGCTAAGTGAATCTTCATAAAACCAAATTTCGATGATTCCTGGGAAATGAATCCTTGCAAGGAATTCTTCTCTCTTAAGATTACATAAAATTTTATAATGCAAACTGTTTTTATGCTGGTATTAAAATGGATTTAATTAAACTATTAAACTCAAATATGTATCTATAAAATGCTTGTTAAAATAAAATGTTGAAAAAAAGTTTTCTAACAATAAAAACAATATTAACCTAATATAAAAAATTTTTTTTAATTAACTAAAATTTATTTATTAAAACATTCTTTTCCATTACTTTTTATATGGTTTACATGCAAGTTAATGCTGAATTATTTTGTTGTTCTTAAAATGGATATAATTAAGTTGCCGATTTTTTACCGATTTTTTTAATTGAAGTGCCGATAATGCCGATTTTTTTTCGAAAAAATGCCGATTTTTTATCAAAATTATCTGGCACCCCTGTTCGCAAGTAGATTCAATATGAATCTACCTGATTCGCTCTCAATATTTTGTATGGCGAAGCAAGTTGTTGCGTTCATGATTAGGGTGTGAAGCATGAATAGAGAGCGAAGCACGTACCGTGGAAACATAGCATTACAGAAGCTCAATAAACACAACATCAAGGCGAATTCATCATAGTTATTCTTGATACTACAACAAGTACACCTCGTACAAAAACCACAAGCAATTTGTTTTTTTAAAATCATTGTAAAATGTTAAAAACAGAAACAAAGATAATAAATAATAAATATATTATTTCTGTTTAGAGGCCTCAAAACAGGCCGTACGATATTTCCCGCTGAATGAGAGTGTTTTGCAGTAAACAATTATATTTTACGCTCGCAAAATAAAAGAGCGTAAGCGTACATGTGAGTTTTGCTTACACAATTGTGTATGACGCTCAGCGTTACCGTTGGTGCTACTAAAGTAGCAATTTGCCACTTTTTTCGATTGCTTGGATACTAGAGATGAGCGATATTCCTGTACTTGTGATTTAATCACTGTTACTGAAAAATCACGAATCACAGTTGTGACCAAATTTGTCAAGTAACAGGTACTTTCTAAGTCGTTCTTTTTGTATTTTGTTACATATACAAATTTTTTGATATTTCACTGTTTGTGTGGGTAATAGCGTTTTTTGAATGAAATGTCGAATGATATTGCTGTTCCTTTCATTCTCTCTTCTATCTTATTAGAATTTTTTTATGCCAAAATTTATTTGTTCAAGTATGTATGTATATGAAAGTAAACAGATTTGAAAGCTCTTACAATTTGTTGTTGTTTCTTTGTAAAGTGCTTACAAAAGCTCTTGCAAAAGCTCGCGCATTGCACATATAGCTTGGCCGCAATTGCTTTAAAAGAACAGAAAACTGATAAACCGTGATCACAATCACAGTTTAAAGGAGCAGTGATTTTTAAATCACATTCACTAATCACGATGATCTTTAAAAATCACGGGATCGCTCATCTCTATTGGATACTATTTTGCTACTTCTACAAAATGCACCCAAATATGATACTTTTTTTAATTCTTGCCACTTTTTGGTACTTTTTTTGAGATACTTGTTGAACTTTCTGTTTTATTACAACTCCCAGCTTTAATATAAACTGTAGTTGTTTAAATATATATGTAAGCAAGCTTATCTGAAATAATTTGTTGTTTATCGTAATAAGTTTATGCATTTATTGCGAATATATTAAGTAACATGTGAACATATTAATTATTCACAAGTAATTGCTCTTGGGAAGTACCACTTGCTTTTGTGCGTATGCGGTATACCATAATGAAATAAATACTTATACCATAGCGTATACTTACGCCTGTATAAATCAGGGTTGTCTGAAAATCGCCAAAATTCGACTAATTTAATTTTCTAAAAATTTTTGTTATGAAAAATTCACCAACAATCGCAATATTTGATTTTTGCTTTTATAATTTTTTTTTGTAAGTTTTTAAAAACGTAAATTTTTTTTTTTGTATTTTTTTTTGAAAAATGTACCCATTAGTTCTTTAATATCTCCGAAACTGTTGAAAATAAAAAAAAAACATTGCTGAGATGCCTAAAAGGGAATTGAATTCCAAACCATTCGATTTTCACGAAATATGCCGTACCTTATTCATACTCGTGGCTTTTAGATTAATGATTAAAATGTCAAATTGTTGTCCTAATAACTGTTGTATGAGTTTTTGAAAACAAAAATAGTAATAATTTTGCAAAAAATATATTGCCACATATATAAAAAAATGTATGTGGATGACTCAAAGGCTTTTAAAAAACTAGACCTGATAGAACCAATCATTTTACAGATTTAGATTCAGCAAGCTAAGACCAATTAAGATCACATAAAAAAGTGTTTGCTTACATCTTTTCTGGATTTTTTTTTAATCCTTTAAAAATGTTATTGGAAATTTCAAATAAATTAAACAAAACACGTGCAAAAACATTATTTTGTGTACTTCTTCCTATTTTAAAACATGTGCCACCTTTTTTTTTCTTAAATCACTTTTTTGGTGCCACTTTTTTTTGTAAAGATCCCCTTTTTTTGGTACTTTTTGAAAATATCCAACGGTAACGCTGATGACGCTGACATTCCTGTTCTAGAGCAGGGATTTCCAAAAAATTTTTGGTTGTGTAGTAGTGAGTACCAGAGAGTGAAAAAATTGAGAGAATGCATTTATTTACAGCCGAAATAAATTGTTAGTAATAATTTAATTATAAGTTGTATAACACAAAGGTACAAAATTAAACATTTTTTGTGTTGATAAAAAATTTGTAGCAATTCTTTACCAATTTAATGTCGCTGATTTTAAAACTGCACTTTTTTTTATTCGGAAGCTTTTTGACTCTCAATCAGTTACAAATATCTTATCAAACAATTGTAAAAAAATTAAAGATTTTTATGTTATAAAAATTCATAAAAAATAAATATTGCACGCAAATCACAGCTGATAGAAAACAAAGTGCAGTTTTAAAATCAGACATTGAATTGGTAAAGAACTGCTACAAATTTTCTATCAACACAAAAAATGTTTAATTTTGTTCCCTTGTGTTATACAACTTATAAGATAAAATCTTTTAAATTTATACTTTTATGGCAGTTTCGTAATAGTAGAATGCTTTTCAAATGGGATGAACTTAATTTATTACGTTGCTTGGAACAATTAAATTTTAAATCCGAAAAAATTTGTTCGCATAGGTAAGTAGTGCTGAATAAAGAGAGGCACTTAAATGATTTTTTTTTTAGTTCAGGATAGAACTCGCCATCCAAATCTTTCCAGAACTGTACAATATTATTTTCGTCTGGAGCATTTACTTCGCTTCATAGATGATTAGTTCTGATTGAATATCAAATTCGTAGTTGCTTACATCGTAACGAAAAGGATTTTCGAAAAGATCTAATAGCGGTTGTAAAATTACAAAATCTTGAAACCTGTCTTGAAAATTATTGAAAATTGTTTCAAATATTTCGACATATTCATATCTTTTGTCGATTTCGAGATTTCTATAAGCAGGTGAAGTTTTTGGAATATTGGAAAAATCACCAGTTTTAATTTGGGAAAAAATTAGAAAAAGTTTTGTTTTAAAATTGTGAATGATTTTTGACAAGTCGCATATATTGCGTTCCTTTCCTTGCAATTCCAAATTAAGTTCATTTAACATACTTGTCGTATCTGCCAAAAAAGCTAAGTCTTAAATAAAATTATTGTCTTTTAAACACTGTACTAAAACTTTTTCTATTTTCTCAGTTTCTAGGAACTGAAGAACTTCTCTTAAATCATAAAGTCTATTCAGGCAATCACAGCGACTTAGCCACCGAACTTCTGTAAACATTTTCAGGTCACAATTCACAGCATTTTTGTTTTTTTAATTGGCCTATAAGCCCATTATATTTGCCCAACATTACATTTTCTAAAGTAAACATTGACTCAAAAATAGTGTATTCGCTGCCTACGCATCGAATACAAATAACAAGTTCACACAGATCATTTATGTCAGTGCTTTCGTCTAAACAAATTGAAAAAAATTACTTTTTCCCTAATTGCAGATTCTACACATGTTCCTAATTGAACAGTACGACGGCCTACAGTTTGACTGGACAGGGGAAGAGACTCTATAAATTTAGTATTATAATTAGGCCTTTCCCAAATTTTTTTTTAGCAATTGCTTGATAAAAACACCATCCCACAATGGTCTTCCTTTCTTAACAATTTCCAATATTACTAAACTTGAAATCTCCTTTTTCAATTTGGGAACTGATTTTGGTTCATAAATTTCCTCTTCTAATAACCATTTTTTAAATTTTTCTAAAAAAATTGTTTTATTTTTATAAAACAGGTGTTTTATTTTTATAAAACAGGTATTCTCTTTCCTTATCATTTAAATTATTAATATTATTATGAAAACGATCGCAATGCCGTTTAATAACATATTCCGTTCCTTCCTTAAATGTTGCATAGCATATAACAGTGATGCATTTTGAGCTTTTTTGTTTTGGGCCAAATTAACGATTTGAAAGGGCCAAAAGAACTTTCATAGGGCCAAAATGTTTTTTAATATATTTGATTATTATGTTTGTACCCAACCAGCAAAATACTCTCTCAGTTATCTGGAAGAAGTCTGACTAGTTTGCTGGATGAGTTTTTAAATAAAACTAATAGTAAAACTTAGTAGTGTTTTCTTTTATTAAGAACAAGACCAAACATTCGCATTGTTATAGTCTCCCCCACATGTAGTTGTGAAGAGAATATACTTAGTTGATCATTCCGTGTTTACATTTTTTTAATATTCATCTAAGACCCCATAAAGTATATCCTGTCTTTTCAGTACGCCTAAAACTTAACGAGCAATGCTATTGTAATACATTTTGGCCTCTCACAGGTATATATGACTAGAAATCACACTGTCAAATTTTTAAAGGTTAGTCCGTAATTTACCATAGGACCCATATAAAGCGCACTCCTAAAGTATTTTTACTGCCGTTGGAAGATATCAAAGATTCGGTACAGCCGAACATAGCCCAGTTACTTGTTTTAAAATATGTTTGTCCATTTTCGTTCCATTTTAACCAAGCCATTAAAATAGAGCGACGTCTTAAATTTATCTATCTGTAAGAAACGTCGATTTTATACAAACATGCTTTAGATGTTTTTTTTTTTTAATATAGATCACACCATTTGTGTAGTTTATTTGGCCCTAAACAATCAAAAGAACTTCGTAAATAAAACTAGTGTTCAAAAAAGTGAAAAAATAACATTAAAAAAATGTATTGAACGATTAACAGTACGTTTACATTTGACAGTACTGGCAAGACAGTAAGCAAATACATATTAGTTGCCAAAAACACTACTTGCTGTCTTCGTGACGTAGGCGTCCAGACAGTAGTTAAGACAGTTCACTTTTAAAAAAATGTCTACCGTGAATGTCGCAGTTCAAGTTCTAGCTAAACGTGTTTTATATGAACTTAAAAAATTAAAAATAGCCTTTAACAACTATTTTTTGTGAACATAGATAAAACTTAAGTAAAACATACAAACCCAAAGCATATTTTATTAATTTTCTTTTAATTGTTGATTTTTTTTTTTACTTTTGCAAACAAAACTTCAAATTACTGTCAGCAAATGTCAAATCACTGTCCATTTTACTGTCTGCAAAATTTGCTAGACAGTAGACAAGACAGTTGGAAAAGTGTACATGTATTAGTGAAAAAGTTTGCATGTATTGCAACTGGCTTGCCAGTACTGGCAAATGTAAACACCGTGTAAAAGTAGTTAGTTAAATTTGACCTGAAAGGGCAAAAATAGATTTCAACAGGGCCGTCAAACAATCAAAAGTGCCACAAATGGCACAATTGTGCCACATTTTGCATCACTGGCATATAAGGCATTGGATGTTACCAAAAGCGTTTTTGACCGCACAATATTTTTTAAGTGCCATCATAAAGTTTTTTCTGTTAACCTGAAACAAAAATATGTATTAGTAGTGGTATACACAATTGTGCTTAGAAATGGATTTCTAAGCATGGGAATTATAACGTGAAAAAGTTATTTTAGTAAAAAGTTAGGGTATTCATAGTGGTAAGTAAAATAGAAAGGGTATTCACGTTGTTGGGTTACTCATACTTCAAATATCTGTGCATACATTTTAATTCTAGCTAATGGTATATCATAACTTTTTACAAAATACCAAATGCGCACCTGAGTTTGCCTGCAAAAATATATAAAGTCATTATAACAGGTCAAAGTTACGTTAAATAAATACCATAAATTAGTAAGGTTAACTCTTTGGACTCGGTCATATAATTGTAGCATAAAAAAGTAAGCAATAAAAATAGTGCGAAAAAATAAAGTTTCATTAATACATCAATAAAACACATCTTACCCAAAAATTTTACCTGCTGTCACATTTGCTTTTATGTGTATAGGTTTACACATAAATTGTAGGAAAACAAGACTTTTTTAACTTGTTTTTTAAATATTTTTTACTTACTTGAGAAAAGTGTTTTCAAAGAAAAAAAAAAACCCCACCGACGCGATTGGAACAGAAACAAAAATATTTTTACAAGCACAAAATACCAACAAATTCTTGTGTCTAGTTAGTGTAACGAAAGTAACTTTAGTTCAAAATTAGTTTAATTTTATAGTTATCTTTTATTTATTAGTTTTTTTGTATATGGCTAGTAAAATTTATTAGTATTGTTATTGTATTAGTTATGCATATTTGTAAAAAAATCACTGTACAGAATTTTCTAGTATAAATGTAATGCTAAAATTGTTATACATAATTAAACTTTAACCCCACTGTAATTAAGAATATTCGATAATAATCTTAAAATTATTGTTAATCCTTAAAGTATGCTTTAGTTTAGTGATGTATAATAGCTCAACTTAAATTCTGCCATAGTGGTATAAATACTCGTGAAGGTGGGCATGCAGATCATAAATAGAGTTCGCAATTGTTAGTTAGTTTCTAAGAGCTGTTAATAAAGATTTTGAAAGTGACTAAGCGAAAATAAAAGTTGTGAATTGTAAAAAGTGTTTAATCAAAGACTATAGATCAGTGATGCTCATTCAGGCAAACAATTGTTTAGAAGCCCACCCCTTTGTTTTTTACGCTCATTATTTTTGTCGTACGTGTGAGAGCAACAAGTAAACATGTACGATAGCTGCATTGATATTTGTTCAAATACAGTGTGTAAAATAAATAATAATGAAATTAATTTAGTTGTTCGTCAGACAGCGACGAATGCACATGCGCGGAAGCGACGCTAGTTTGTTGCTAAAAAAATATTAAAATGCAAAACTATTTTATGATTAAAAATGCCTTTGGTAATGCCCAATGTCTTTTATGTTATCAAACATTTAAAGGACATTGGGAAAATGTTATTAAGAGGCATTATGATTCTTTTCATAGCAATATGACTGGATATACCGATGAAGAAAAAAAAAACCTTTTTATTAGAAATAAAAAGATTTTTTTGGAAACATTTTTTAATATAAAATCTGATTTATTTTCAATATTTCCTTCAACTGATAGCCATTCCTTAAATTAAAAAAAAAACAAATTTTTATTTCTAATAAAAAGGTTTTTTTCCTCATCGGTATACCTAGTCATATAGCTATGAAAGGAATCATAATTTTCTTAATTAATCCCTAATCACCAACTCTACAGAAACCCATAATAAACGGAAGTGTATCACATACACTTAATTCAGTGTGAACTGCATTGTTATAAATTTTATATAACCAAAAAAAAATCTTGTGATATATTAATAAAAATTGTGCGTTTAGTTTTGCGTGTCACTGTACTTAAACAATTCTCTCAGAATACATATGCAAAACATTTTTGAACACCAATGGTTTACACATAAATTGTAGGAAAACAAGGCTTTTTTAACTTGTTTTTTAAATATTTTTACTTAAGAAAAGTGTTTTCAAAGAAAAAAACCTACCTACGCGATTGGTACAGAAACAAAAATATTTTTACAAGCACAAAATACCAACAAATTCTTGTGGCTATTTTTATACCCTCCACCACCACTGTGGTGAATGAGGGTATACTAAGTTTGTCATTCCGTGTGAAACTTTTTTATTATACATCTAAGACCCCATAAAGTATATATATTCTGGGTCCTTGAGTAATTCTAAGACGATTTAGCCATGTCCGTCTGTCTGTCCGTCTGTTGAAAACACGCTCACTTTCGAAAAACGCAAAAGAAAAGAACAAACTTGGTCTCAAATTGCTTGTAGTTATCCTAAGCAGTTTGGGATTGAAATCCAGCAACATCGGTTTAGTAGGATCAGAACTATGAATCAAAATGTGGAAACACTACCCAAAAAAAATTGATAATTTTGATACAAAAACTAACATAAATGGTGGAATAATGTACGGAATGACATAAAATTTTGCACGAATTTGCTTTATACGACTGCAAATCATACTGTTAAATTTCGTGAAGGTCGGTCCTTAATTTACCATAGGCCCCATATAAACCCTTCTCGCGGAAAACAGTTTAGTACGCCTAAAACCGCAATAAATAATGCTAGCATACTTAAATTTGGTACGTCACAGTTTCATAGGACCATAATTCAAACTGTAAAATTTTTTGGAGATCGGTCCATAATTTACACTAGGCCCCATATAAACCCTACTCCCGGAAAACCGTTTAGTACACCTAAAACCGTAATAAATAATGCTATCAAATTGAAGTTCGGAGCATCACAGTTTTATAGGACGAGAAATCACACTGCCAAATTTAGTGAAGATTTGTTCATAATTTACCATAGGCCCCATATAAACCCTACTCTCGGAAAACAGTTTATTGCGCCTAAAACCAAATAAATCCCACTTTGGGATTTATAGATATTGCGGTGAAATTTTTTACTTAAATTCATATGGCAAGAAAAACTATCATGCAAATTTGTGAAATTTACTGTTAACGCTAAAACTAATTACACTGCTGTATTGAAATTTATTCTAATTTATTTTTTGTAATACCAGTTTTCAGAATTTTGGGATGATTTGTCCATAATTTACCATAGGTCCAATACAAATTACCCTCCCAAAAATCATTTTAGTCCGGCTAAAACTGTTACGAATAATGATATTTTACTCAAGCCAGTACAAAGTTCTTACAAGAAACGAATAACATTTTCTTATTGTCGGTCAATAATTTAATTCAGGTCTAAACCGCAACCAATTTTAATGCTGACTTTCGTTTTTGTGAAGCTTAGTTAATAATATATATGTATTTATCATATAGAGCCCACTCCTGTCGGTGGAGGGTATCAAAGATTCGGCACAGCCGAATATAGCACTCTAACTTGTTTTTCTTAATAATTTCTGCATTTAGGTACGTCTTTTTTACGAAAGAAAAATGGACCCTTTTACAGGCATCAAAGATTTTTTTTCACAAACAAAACACATATCGTTAGCTTAAATGCAAAATAATGTAGATATTATTTGAAAATTTTAAAGTTTTGTTGATTTGGATTCACGTTACATATGTATTTTTATATAATTTTAAGTTATTTACAAAATTATAAATGACGTATCATCAAATAAATATATAATTTTTTTAACAGCATAATGTATAATCACACTCAATAAAAAAATTAGCAGAGTTTTTAATTCTTTTTATAAGAACACATTAATATTTTTAAACACCAAAACTGGGTAATCTGTTTTATAACTATTACCACGGTGTTAGTGGAATTAGTGATCAGATAATAATTTATAATAATAATTTTTAGTATTGCATAAGAAAAAATAAAAAAGTGTTGTAAAATTATAAGAACCGAATACATAAACGTACATATGTAAAATAAAGCCTATAATAAATGTGACTATCAGCTTCTTCCACATAGGACTGTTAGACATTTTGAAATTTTTTATCTAAATTTTAAAAATTGCTTTTAAATCTCAAATAATTACCATTTTCCAAAGTTCTTTGCTTTGCATGCAAACTTATGATATGTAACATTATTCTACATTTAAGTCTTAAAATTTAAACTCTAAATAAAAATTGCACGCAAGGCATTGGAAAACAAAGCTGAAACAAAATAATATAGTTCGTTCGGTCGTGCTCGTTGTCAACAGACGTGTTTTTTTTAACTCCGCATACGATTCTTTTTTTTAACATAAATTTGTTAATAATATTTAACAAGCGAATTTGGACGCTCAAAATTAAAGTGAACAATAGAACAAGTAAAAAACAAACAAAAAAATAATAAGTAAAAAAATACATGAAAAAAAAAGTATACGTATGAACGTACATACATACATAATACAAATAATCTGTGCAAAAAATTATTTATTCTTTTGGTGTTACAAAAACATAATACATAATAAGAAGAGCACAGTCAACAAAAAAAAAAAAAAATAAAAATAAAAAAATAAAAACAACGGTGAAAAAAAACCAAAAACAACTCTCTATATGAGTAATAACAATGAATCAATAACAAAAATAAATAATATTCATGCTAGCGAAAGCAATGTGGAAATAAATATAACAACAGAAAACAATAACAACAACCTAACGGCAGAACCATCAAGTGTTACCATTTCAAAGACATTCCTAGTAGGAAATGATACCATGAACTCAAACACAGACGCAACGGAAAACACACAAGTAAAAAATTTTCAAAAACCACAAGTGCAAGTTGGTATGGACAGGTATATAACAGTTCTCAAACGGGGTCGCAGCCCAGCCTCTTCAGCTGTAGCCTCGGCCTCTAAAGTTCCATCTTTTGATAGAATAAATTCGCAAAATCGTTTTGCAATTCTGGAGGATGAATCTTCTGAAGCACCTAACGTCATTAAATCGTCGAAGCCACCCCCGATATATCTTAGAGAGCAAAACTCAAGTGAGCTTATAAAAAGTTTAATCTCGGTGATAGGTGAAAATTCGTTTTACGTTGCTGCAATCAAGCGTGGAAATATAAACGAGACAAAAATACAGATTAATCATGAGAATGATTTTCGTAAAATAATTAATAAGTTTGAAGCACTTAAAAAAAGCTTCTATACGTACCAACTGAAAAGCAGTAAAGGTCTTCAAGTTGTGATTAAGGGCATTGACTCATGCGTGGACCCCGACGAAATAAAAACATTTTTAGAAGAAAAAGGCTTCAAAATAAAAAATGTTACAAATATTAAAAATAGGGAAAAAAATCCCCAACCCCTATTTCGAGTGGAGTTAGAGCCCGGCGATGTTAAGCTAAAAAAAAATGAAACGCATCCCATTTACAGTTTAAAATACATCTTGTACAGAAAAATCACGATCGAAGAGCCGCACAAAAGAAATGGACCCGTTCAGTGTTTAAACTGCCAAGAATTTGGTCATACTAGGGCATACTGCCATTTACCCCCTGTTTGCGTCGTATGTGGAGAATTACATGGTACCGTCCGGTGCGACAAGTCCAAAAATGATCCTAATGTAAAAAAATGTAGCAACTGCGGTGGTAATCACACTGCCAACTATAGAGGGTGCCCGGTATATTCGATTGTCAAGCGTTCTGTTGGACAGAAACTTAACCCCCCTCAAACGCAGGCAACTAATCAAGGAAACACGTACGGTGTCCAGATACCACAGCCAAATACTAACAGAACCTCGTACGCTAATGTCTTAAAATCTAATCCTATGCCACTGCAAGGTGATGTACCAAATAATGACGAAATTCCCATTTCTAATTTAACCCGGCTAGAAAAAACCATGGAAACATTAGTGCAAACAGTTAACAATTTCACTAACACAATGGGTAACATGATGCAAGAAATGTTAAGAATGCAATCGATGTTATTGCAAGCTGTACTAAACAAGCCATGAACTGTCTAAAAATTTGCTTTTGGAACGCAAACGGCATCCGCCAACACAAAAATGAACTAGAATACTTCCTTAAAAATAAACAAATTGATGTTATGATGGTTTCTGAAACTCATCTGACCTCAAGAAATACGTTTAAAATCAATGGTTATATATTGTATGATACAAAGGACCCTCGAGACAGAGCTTGTGGAGGTTCTGCCATTTTGATAAAGAACCGAGTAAAACACTACTTAATGAGTGACCATCGTGAAGATTATCTCCAAGCAACAAACATTTGCGTTGAGGAATTAAATCGAAACATAGTAATATCATCATTATACTCCCCACCTAGATTTTCTATATCAGAAAGCCAATATAATGAATATTTCAAATCATTAGGACCCTGCTTCCTGGCTGCTGGCGATTATAACGCTAAACACACTTTCTGGGGGTCACGACTTATTACACCTAAGGGTCGTGTTTTGTTTAACACAATTTTTAAAATGGATCTAAATGTGGTCGCGAGCGGACAACCAACATATTGGCCTACTGATCAGCAAAAAGTTCCAGATGTCATCGATTTTGGAGTGGTTAAAAACATCCCCGCAGAAACGATTTATGTTGAAGCTTCCTTAGAATTATCTTCTGATCACACACCTACAATTCTTACTATATTAAATCCTAATAGAATTGTATCTCCGTCTGATAACTTAGTGACGTCAGCCACTCAAATTAATTGGTTAAAATATAAAAAATATCTCAGTACCCACTGCACTGAAAATATTCCGCTTAGTACACCGGAGAATGTGGATATTTCTATTGTAAATTTTGACAGTTATCTGAAACTAGCTGTTCGACATTCTAGTATAACCCTCAAAAAAACCAAAAATAGTAAAATATATTCTGCAGATGTCGAGCGTCTCTTGACTGAAAAAAGGAGAGCTCGAAGAGAATGGCAATTGCATAGATCCCCTCAACTTAAGAATTTACTAAAAGAGTGCACAAAAAGGCTAAGAAAGTTACTGCAGTCTCAGAAAACGGCTTCCCTGGAAAAATATCTTAAGGAACTTGATGCAACTTCTCAATCAGATTACTCTTTATGGCGTGCAGCTAGAAATCTTAATAGACCAGTTATCACTAAACCACCATTAAGAAACTTAAATGGAAGTTGGGCACGAAATGATGAAGAAAAAGGAAATCTTTTTGTTAATCATTTGAAAAACGTATTTACCCCGCATACATCTCCCGATATTGCAGTCGAGTTGCCACCTGTTGCTGTTAGAGCTGCTGTTCCACTTAGATTTGAGATAAAAGAAATCGAAAAGGCTATTCATGATTTAAACCCCAAGAAAGCCCCTGGGTTTGATAAGATCAGCAACAAAATGCTTTTAGAGCTACCCAGCATAGCAAAGAAAATTATTCTCTTGATTTTTAATGCTATTTTACGCCTTGAATACTACCCACAAGAATGGAAAGTATCCTTAGTTACAATGATACCTAAGCCAGGGAAGGATCCTACAAAAGTTGAGTCATATAGACCTATAAGCTTATTGTCTAATATTTCAAAGCTGTTTGAAAAGCTGTTAGTGTCAAAATTAGCCCCAATTTTAAATGTAAATAGATGTATTCCTAACCATCAATTCGGCTTTAGAAGAGAACATAGCACAATTGAACAAACCCATCGTATAGTAAACGCCATAAGAAAAGCCTTTGAAGAAAAAAAATATTGTTCCGCCCTCTTTATCGATGTTTCTCAAGCTTTTGATAAAGTCTGGCATGAAGGGTTATTACATAAATTGAAGTTAAACTTACCAGTAAACACACACAAGCTATTAGAAAACTACTTAATCGGTCGAAGGTTTATAATTAAAGAAGGTGATTTTATAAGTTCTCCTCAGCCAATTGACGCTGGAGTCCCTCAGGGAAGCATCATGGGCCCACTGTTATACTTAATATATACCTCAGACATGCCAACAAATAACCACACCCTAACTTCAACATTTGCTGATGATACAGCTTTTTTAAGCGTACACGAAAACTGTCATGAAGCATCTCGCTACTTGCAGAATCATATATTTGAATTGGAAAAGTGGTTAAAACAATGGAGGATAAAGGTCAATGAGCAAAAATGCGTACATATAACATTCACCTTGCGTCGGGAGTCATGTCCCCCTATTAAAATCAATAATCAATTAGTGCCCCAACAATCGCATGTAAAATATCTTGGTATTCATCTAGATCGGCGCTTAACATGGAAATGCCATATAGAAGCAAAACTAACACAAATGAAACTAAAAACAATTCAAATTAATTGGCTTATTGGAAGAAATTCTGTTCTTAGCCTCGATTGCAAACTCCTACTCTACAACTCTATATTAAAGCCAATCTGGTGCTACGGTATTCAGCTATGGGGCACTGCCTCGGCCTCAAATATCGAAAAAATTCAAAGGCGCCAAAATAAACTCCTTCGAATAATCACAGTCGCTCCCTGGTATGTTAAAAACTCTAATATTCACAAGGATCTCAATGTGCCATTAGTAAAAACTATTATTACGAAGTACGCAGCAAAATATTTAAAAAGGCTTGAGTCGCACCCAAATCCACTAGCTCGAAATATTTTAAATGACAGCGGCCACTCTAGATTAAGGAGAAAAGATACTGCAGGACTCATCCGACGAGAAGACCGCTAAAAATCTACATATGTGAATAGAAACCGTGAAGAGAAAAATTTTCGTCTAGCATTGGCAGGACAAAAATAAAGTATTAGTATAAGATTTGATTAATTATTGTTAGTTCATATTTAATATATGAAGATTCAATAAATAAATAATGAAAAAAAAAAAAAAAAAAAAAAAAAAAACATCGACGACTGAATTGAAGAGTATAAAAATATGTGTTAGTAGTGGTGCGCACAATTGTGCAAAGAAATGGAAACCCCTGCATTAATACATGCATACACATGTTTTTTGTTTTTGTCAACCAACCATAGCTGCCATATAAAATTGGTCGATAGTCGTCAAATTTTGTGGAAAAAATCGTCAAAATCGTCCAATTGGCAAAGCTTAATCGTCACAAAAATCGTCATTGTAAAAAACCACTAAATTTTAATAAGTTTTGAAAATTAAATGTTATTTTCAAATTCCGTTGCCAATGAAATTTTAATATATTTCTCCTGTTTTTGAAATTAAATAAAAAATTTCGTTTAGAAACTTATTATTCAAGTAACACAACCAAAAATTTTTCAGAAGTATTAGCATTAATAAGAAAAGTAAGAAAATAAACTTAAACCAATAATATCAAACATCTTTTTTACACGTCGAAAATCCTGCTAAGGAACTTAAGTCTGGTAAACACCAATAAAATCAGACTTTCTGAAAGAAAAGTTTCATAATGTGAACGCAGCTAAAGAGAGTGGTTGTAAAACGCCTATAATAAACCAGTACTTACTAAAAAAAATCGTATTTTATATGGTGAACAGATAAGACATGCAAATTACTGCCAATCAAATAATTAAAATAAATCAAATTATCTAAAAAGCTATAAAATGTGAAATTATATTAAAAACATATGTAAATTTGAACAAAATTTGTCATTTGAAAAATCGTCAAATTTAGGGTATAAATCGTCCTATCGTCAATAGACCAATTTTATACCTAAAAATCGTCAAAATGACGATAAATCGTCAAATCTGGCAGCTATGCAACCAACGTGTGTGTGCGTATGTTTTTTTCGTTAAAACCGGTTTTCATGCTCACATTCAGAAAACTGAAGAGAGCAAAAAACCACATACATGCATCAATACATACATACATACACATGTTTTCTGTTTTTGCAAACCAACGTGTGTGTGTATGTTTTTTTCGTTAAAACAGGTTTTTGGTATTTTTATTTTTTAAGTGATTTTGTTTTGTTTGCAAGCAATTTATGTGCAAATAACCTACGTAAGAACAAATGCGACCGATTGCTTAATTGGTAGGGTAAGAATATGTGTTTTATTGTTGTAAAAATGAAATTATAACGATTCGAACCGAATTATAATTAAAATTTTTAGACAATTCAACTATGTATGTACTAATAAAATGTGTATGTATGTATCAAACGAATTTATTATAAAACAAGTGTGTTTTCTTAGGACGTGTGTGAGGCGATAGAAAAGAGCGAATGCAAGTAAAATGTTGACACTTCTGAATTTAATGAAATTTCAATAGCCCTGGGGGCTAGTAGAAATTTTAAAACAACCAACAAAATTTCTGACAAGTAGCAAATCGCAAATTGTAATTGAAAAAGTCAAATAAAAACGTTTAAAAAATTTTGTGAATTCAAAACAAAAATATAATATAAAATGCATAGAGCCACCTGCAAAAAAATTTTATTTTCCTAATTTGTTCATTATTTTATACAGTACTTTTCGTTTATAGTCATTTTCATTGTTAGTCACATTAGCTATATAGTCCATTTAATCTTTATTTTTGCCGCTATACAGAAGATTAATAGAAAGTATTTACGTTATAGTCCATTTAGCGATATAAGCACATTTACAAAAGTAAAGCAAATTCTTAACGTTTTAGTCACATAAGCCTAAGTTTTTTGTTTGTTTCCGAAGTTTCAAACCATATCAAAGAATCAAGAAATTAATCGTTTACTTTTCTTATCAACTCTCCAATCGAAAAAAATTAGTTTTTGTGTTTGGTAACAGTGATGAAATATGTTATTATTGTTTTAACTTTTTTAAAACAGTTTGCAACTCTGTTGCCAAGCTATAATCCCGCTGTCAGTGTTGTTAATATGATTTTTTATTTTACAAATTCATATTAAATTCGCCAAACATCTGCAAAAAATTTTCAATATTTAGCATTATTCCAGTAGTGTGTTTTTATTATAGTTTTTTGAACGATTTAAAATAAATAGGGCATGCTCTGATAATCGTAAAACGCTTAACATTCTTACTTGAAATCGTATAATATGTGTTCTGTAAATCGCAATAGCACGAAGTTTGGCGAATTCAAATTACAAAAGTATGCTGAAGGAAACTAGAATTTTTGTAAGAAACTATGGCAGATCGCAAGCATAACGCACGAGTTTCCGAACACTGTAAAATAAATCTGGTGTTTTGCTTTTTTTAAATCGTGCGAATATCATAACAAGGCTGAATATCTAAAAACTTAGAACTTCAGAGATCAGTGAATTGAATTTTGCAAATATATTAGTTTTAAGAAATTTTTAAAATTCCATTTAATATACAATCAAACGCGATTAAATTTTAAGAATTTATTTTATGAAAACCTGTTACCGGTTTTGTTATTTATGTTTTGCAGTTCTCATTTAAATATTAAGTTTAAACTTTTTTCATTTGCTTAAAATTCCACGTGAAATAAGTGCAGCTTATATTATTTCGCAGTTGTAAAAAAAATGTTGCTAGAAACATTTCGCAACTTTTTCACAAATTAAACAGAGTACACTCTATCAACATTTTTTCATAGAAATTCCGCACAAGTTTTTTTCATATGAGTTTTGACAGCATTTCACGTGAAATGTTGAACAGAGTACTAGGCTTAACCAAACAAATAGTAGTTAATATAACATACACTGTCCCGTGTTCGAGCACTAGTATATTTACAATCATAAAATCTAAGGTGTTTTTTTTTAGGAATTTTGATAAATTAACTTGTAAGTACTGCAATACATACATAGCTATGTATTAGTATAATTAAAATGGGAAATAGATTAGAAACAAAAGAAAAGTTTTAGGCACCATATCGGTATAGCCACAATTTTTTTTTTAATATATGTATAAGTTTGGCAACATGTTGTTATCCCTAAATGGATTAACATAGGTAATTTAATTGCAGTTTATTTCGTTGACTCGTCTATAAATGTGGTATACTACCGTAGTCCCATATTTTGAATATATCCTTATTTATCTAGGTCTACGATGAAAACGCATTCTTTATTTCGTTAAAATATATCATTTCACACAGCAGAAACATGAATTCTTTCCCCACATTGAAATACTTTGTTACCATAGTACTTTGCTACCGTTTCACACACGCCCTAACTATTTACCACGAGTATTTAGGTAATAATTTTACTTATCGCTCTTAACAAGTTTAATGGATACAAATTTTAACTTTTTCAGTATGTAATCGATGATTTGAAGGTATTTAAATGTTTCCCATGTATTTTGCTTCCATCATAATGTAAGGACTAGTAAATTTAACATCTCCATCCTGTCTTTATAACATACGTTATTCTCCGCAAACCAAAAACTATAAATAAATTAATAAATTTTTAATTTTCATTGATTTATTTTGTAAAAATATTTTTGCAGACTTTTATAAAGAATCTACAAACTTCTAAAGTAAGACTTCCAAAGCCTGATTATTTTTCATAATTTGTAATAATAAATAAAATTGGATTTTTCGTCGGAAACAATTTAATCATTTGTAACAAAAAAAAACATTGAAAATCAAGTTTTAATACATTTTTAAACAAAAAAAAAATAAAATTTCAAGAAATTACGTGCACACACGTGCAACTGGCTGCAAATTTTTATGAAAATCAAAAGCATTTTGATTATGTCGCAGTAAATTTTTTTAGAAAAAATATTTTTTATATTCCAACAATTGTTTAAATTTAGACAATAACAGAATTTGAACTTCGGTGCAAATCGATTTAGTTTCATCTGTACAACAATAAAATACATATTATTGCCCTACAATTAAAAATCGGTCACATTTGCTTTTACATAGGTTGTTTGGACATAATTGCATGAAAACAAAAATTCTTTTGTTGGGTTTTTTCTTTATTTTTACTAAAATGTGTTTTCAACAAAAAAAAAAATTTTGGTTTGTTCATATTTTTTTATTTGCCATGTACATACATACACACACGCGTGTATACACACATATACGCTGAAAGCAGTGATGCCAACTCTTGCATCATCAAAAGCACTGTGAGCATATAGAAATAGGGTAAAAAAGGGTAAAAATGAAAAAAAATGCTGGCAAAAAAGCACCAACCTAAATTTTTCTTATTATTGATATTTATAACGAAAAGATAAAAAACGCTTGATTTTTTTATTGAGATCGGTTGGGTTTTATTAAAATTAAATAAACAGAAACAAAGAGTCCCAAGCTTTTCTATATTTTTGCTTTTCCATCTAAAGGAAAGCCATTTTTAGTTGATAAACTTAAACAAACAAAAAATTAATGAAGAACTTACTTTTAATACAACTGTGTAACTTTATAATAGCCAATGCACTTTCTTGCTTAAAATTGCACAAAAACAAATCAACTGATATAATAAAAAAACTGCTAAACAATGATGCTTGAGAAAAGACTAGAAGAGTTTGCGAATAACACTCAAAACACAAATGCAAATAATACGCAGTTGGTTAAAAAAGTATTCGCTGTATTTACATAATAGCAGCAAAATGAATCAGTGCCAAAAATATATGTAGATTACTTAAAAGGCACTTAAAAGCACTGTGAGAAATTGTTAAAAGCACTATAAATACCCGCTTTTCAAAAACGGGTGTTTAACAAAATTTCGGGTATTGCATAAGCAAAAAAGCACCAAAACATACCCGAAAGGCACCAAAATGGCAACGCTGGCTGAAAGATAAGAAATAAAAGTTCTCTGAGAGTAATAAGTTCCTGAGAGTAATAAGTTCTCTGAGAATCAAAGTGGCAGTAGTCGTACTGCCGTTCAACAAATTTAGCACTGGCCGTACAATGTATGGCAGCGGGATATCTTTATATATTTATAGTCTTTGGTTTAATGCTAGGAACACAACTGGGACGAACGACCAATTTTTGGCCGCGAATATTCGTCGCCAAAAATTAAACATATTGGTGTATATGAAAATCCACACAATAATAGCGTCCGGCGTAATTCGTCAAACGCGGCGACTTTGCAATACTTTTTTCTATTTCATACGCCGGCGAACGACGAACAAATCAGTACCAGGTGACCATATTTGGTTTTAGTTAAGAAGTATTTTAGTTAATAAAGTTACTTATTACTTTAATAATTAAGTTTTTTTTTATTGTATACTATATAAAATAAATATAGAAAGTATTTTGCCAAAAAAATTGTTTTTAGTTGAGTTTTTTATTGTGTTTTAATTATTAGGCATTATTTTATTTTAATATGGTCACACTATTTCTTTCTCTTTGCACAAACAGCAATAAAATTTCTCAATTATAAAAGCTGCTAGTGATTCGTCGTTATTGTGCTCAATACGACGAATTTACTAAGCGAAGTTTTACTGAAAAATTCGTCATGTTGGACGAAATTTCGTTCGTCCCAGTTGTGTTCCTAGCATGAAGTGTTGCGTTTTGTTTTTTTTATTAAAGTTGCAATAAAAGAACTCAAGAGGTTTATTATAAAGGAAATAAACCAAAAACGTTAATGAAAAGGCAGTAACTTAACAAGATATAAAATTTACTGCTACTTTCACTATGTCGAAAGAACGCTTTTTTCGCACAAAAACACACTTTTGAAACAAAAACTAATTTTTTAAAATTTGGTTTTGTTTTACAACAGACTAATGACTAATTTCAAAAATTCTATTTAAATATCAATTCATATTCAAATATAGTTTTTCATATAATTTTATACTTTTTTACCTTTAAATAAATTGGTGAAATTTGCTATAAGAAATTAATTATTAATATATAAAATTGATATTAATAAAACTTTTGTTCAAAACCAACTATTCTTAATTTTTGCAAATTTCACAAATAGTCTCGTATATGCGACCGAACTCATTTTAAAACCGTTATATTTCTGCGTCATTTTCTTCAAGTTTGGGTATAACATATCATTGGTGCCGTAAACAATTGGATGTGAGTCTCTAGGAATAAGAGAAGATCTGAGGTATCTTTCAAAGATTTTATTTATAATAATTAGTATTGTGGTTATTTTATTGAACTGTTAATGGTTTTTAATCCAAATTTAGATATTTTTAATTAGGCTTTAGTTCATTGAATTTAATTTTCATTAAATTATTTTTATGAAGACAGGAATTTTACAACATGAAAATAATTAAAATTTTTATTGATAATTTTTCATTCTTGACTGCGCTGAGATTTGAACCCAGGCGTTCACGGACAGGTTGCCCAGACTAGTTTCGATTGTAACCACACAATCTCTGCAGTGGGGTTTGCCGTCTTACTCACTCGGCTATTGCAGCCGGATGACGTCAATAGTCAAACATCAATCTTTAAACCAAATGGTATTTCACCTTGGTAAATCGAAATTTGCTTTTGAATGAATGATTATCTATTTTAATTGATTGACATGCTCTTCCTTACTTCTGTTTTTTCATACTTTTTGTCAAGAATTCTTCTTGAAATCCAAAGTACATTTTTGTTTTTACATGTTTTATTTAATTCATAGCTAGTGCTAAGTCAGTCGCTTAATATTGGGAATATTCTTGTATAAAAAAGTAAATTTGCAATATCTAAAAAGTTAAAAATATTTTTAAATGTAAATATTTGCAATTGAGTAATATATCGTTGTTTGACATTACACACGGTCTTCACCTGAGATAATATCTGAATGATAGAACAAATTTATTTATGTTAATCTTAATATTAAACAAGGGGAACACGTATCTTATAAGATTTAATAATCGACTGATTCTCGGTACAGTAAACTTGTATCTTTTTATTCTTTTTTTTTAGTTTTTTGATTTTTAATTTAAAATATTGTTTTTTTAAACACTTTTCACAAAGATTGGTCCTATTTGCATTAATAAATTACACATTTTAATAATGGTGGCTTATTATTGTTTTATATGTGTGTATGCATGCGTATTTTTGACAGCTCATCTTATAAGATAGTTGTTATAAGATTTTTTATAACAGCTGTCTCATAACATTTATTATAATATTAATACTAACACTATTTGAGAGTCCACACGTAAGATAATATTCTCTGCGATTGAATTTGACGTTTGCTAATATAAAAATCTTATATCTTATCTCATGTGGAGATCCTGTGTTACATGGGTAAATAATCACAACTCTCCCTAACCCCAGGTCTTATCCAAAGATATATATCTCAGCAATAACGTAGGCTGAATAACAAAGCAATATTTCTTATGGCTCAGCTTATGTCAAAGGCATGGGAAAACGTATTCATGTTAGCAAAAACTATTTTTTGTTAATAAAAACTTTTTTTATTCGATCTTTACTATTTAAGTCTATATTAATTTTTTAAGCTTGAGGTCTTGTATACCCTCCGCCACCACTAGTGGTGAATGAGGACATAATAAATTTGTCATTCCGTGTGAAACTTTTTTATTATACAACTAAGACCCCATAAAGTATATATATTCTGGCTCCTGGAGTAATTCTGAGTCGATTTAGCCTTTTCCGTCTGTTGGAAACACGCTCACTTTCGAAAAACGCAAAAGAAAAGTACAAACTTTGTCTATTGCACTTTCCGATTGTCGGCCAATAGTTTAATTTAGATCTAAGCCGCAATCAATTTTAATGCGGACGTTCTTTTTTGTGAAGATTAGAGAATAATATATATGAAGATATCATATAGAGCCCACTCCTGTCGGTGATAATAACAGTCTAACTTGTTTATGTAAAAATTCATATTTTTATATAAAAAAAGAAATTTCTGCAATTTATTTTAGTGTTAATTTTTAAAAAAATTATTTTAGTATATGTTTTTAATTATTGAATTCTTTTACTTCAGTTATAAATTTCCTATCATTTCAGAAACTTAACTTTTACCCAACACAATTTGGTTCTATTTTTTTTCTTTTTGCTTCGTTTTTTTCAATTGACAACCAAATTTGACGTTTTATGTTAACAATAATTGTCAACGAAAAGTGATTAACATATACATATTGCAACATAAATTGCCAAAAAAGTGAAATATATAAATATAATAAATATGTACAAAAAAGTAAAATCTACATACATAAAAGATTACATAATTTCGACATTTACTGCAACACATGTCGCAATATTTATCTCTGGTATAGACGGGCAGTAATGTCAATGAGTACGGTGATCATATATTTAAAACTAAAATACAGAACACAAAAATTTTATATTAATTTTATATTATAAATATTACAAATAAATCACATTGATATACATATATGTATATACATACATATCGTTACCTAAAACGCAAAAGGCTCTATCTAACATTTTGAAAATTTTACAGGAAACTATTTACTATGATAAATTTAAAAATAACATTAGACTGCTTATAATTAATTTTTCTTGTAACTTAGCATTTACACATGCCACTGCCAGTTCGAAAAACTCAATACACTCACGATTTTTTACTAATACACTCACATTTTTCGCAATGGCAGCTCCAGTGGCAGCAAAAATTGCATGCGAGTGGAAATTTGGCACTTGCATGCCACTAAATGTCAAAACGATTAGCAATGTTACCCTGTTCAATATTTAATGCAAATCGACTGGATTGTTGTCGAACAGTAATTAAAGTTTTAACTGTTAAATGCATTTTTATGATTAATTTGTAGTAACTGGCGTTAAAATAAGTAAGTTTCCTAATTTTAGAGCATTAATTTTGCTAAAATAATGCTAATATAAATAAATGTAAACTATTTCCCCAAAACTAAGACTATGTGATGAAGTCGGCAACTCTTTTTTGTTTTCTGGTACTTTTTTTTTTAATTTGAGATGTAAACAAATTATCTCAAGTTGACGCTTCGACGACATTTTGAAAATGAACTGGCAGTGGCATTTGTAAACAGAAACGCAAATGGCATGAGATTCGACTATTTCGAACACTTTTTCGTTTATAATATGTATAGAACAGTGGCATGCCACTACTTGCATGTGTAAAGGCAACGTAAGACCTACGTGTTGTTTTGACAATTAGCAATGCAAATTATTAGTTAGTCCTTTTAGCATTTTTCGCGTTATCGTTTGTAGATAGGGCCTTTTGGTTTTGGTTAATGAAATCGCTAATTTTGGTCGAAAGATTTGAATTTGATTAATATATTTATCTCATTTGTGCAATACTTTAAGTGAAATTTTATTCTCATTCAAATTTTAAATGTTTTAATTTATAGAAGCCTCACTTTTTTTGGTGATGAGTGAATTAAAACGCTTTGTAAATTAAAATTTATAGATTCAATTTATTAAACTTCACTCTTCGAGGTTTTTTCTCTATATTAATTTTTATAAGATCACGTTATGTGTTCAATGGCAAATCAATGTCAGGCTTTATCAAGAAGGAAAAGAAAACAAATAATGGGAAATAATAATTAGGGGTACAAATTAGCAGAAGTTATTAATATGTGGGAATTTTTAAATACTAATACATGGCAATGTTTACAAACTAGGGATGTGAAGTTAATCGATTAATCAGAAATTTTATTAATCCAAATAACTTTTTTAAATAAATGAATAATTTGGAAATTCTATTTTTGTATTGTTAGTATCCTTATCTGAATATATTAATCTGGTTTTATATTTGTTTAATATTACATTGTGCGATATGGAAGGACATTTTTTGGGATAATATGGCTTAATTGTATTTGAAGTGCCATTACAGCTTTATGTTGCTTGAGTTTAATTATTTTTTGTTTAAATTTAAATTATTTTAAACAATATTATTCAAACCAAATATATTATTTAAAATTTAAATCAATCAACTTCTCTGAATTTTGGTTTTTTGAAGAACAGTACTTGAAATCTTCTTGACAAATTATAAAATTATTTATATGTATATGAATATATGAATTGTAAATTATATATTGTAAAATAATTTTTCTATTGCTTAAATAAATTCATTCTATACAAAACAGGGGTTATTGGCAATACATATTAAAGAAAAAATGTTAAAAAAAACAGTAAGAGATCATATATAATTAAACGATAAGTTCGATATACCAGATCAAAAAGTTAGAAGATAATAATGGATGGAAAATGCATATGCCAAGTGTACTTAATCATTCCGATCTGTGGGGATACGTTTCTGGTGATAATGTAAGACAAGCTGAAGTTTCTATTTCTAATAAATAGATTAACAAGGATCAAAAGGCGTTGTCGATGGCTTTACTAAGAACGAAAAGATCACATTTGAATAACATTAAAAATGCTCCGACGCACAGTGGCGCACGTAGAGCAAACGAGGTTGCAAAATCAAAATTTTCATGAGCGCCGACGAAGTTTTGAATAAACCCATGTTATATGAAACTTTTCAACGATTTCAAATATGCCACTCTTTTAGAAGATATAAGATATAGTTTAGAAGATATAACCGTTCAAAGTTGACCGACTTTCGGTTTTCAAAAAAACACACAATTTTTAGTCAATTTGTTGCGATTTCAGGTGTAATATCACGAAAAATAGGTAACGAATCGCCTTATTTTTTGTTTGTATTGATTGATGTATTTATTAAATGTATAATGATAAAAAAAAATTAACTGTTTGCTTTGTGTTTCTCCTGGTAAATCACTATTTAAAAACTATCCGTTTTTTCACTATTTTTCAACTTTGAAGGAAAATAAAAAAAATATTTATTTTTCTATATTTGCCATATTTGCAAAACCCTGTTCTTTGATTATTTCTTTACATAATTCAAAAGGTTTTATCTGCCCGTACGTGCCCGTTGGGCTTCTAGAGGTAAAAAAGGTTAAAACGTGGTTGCAGAAATTGTATGGCGTCCATCCCTTATATGTTTTGACTGACAGTAGTTTGATCTAATAGTTTGCAAAAAACTACTCATTGAAATTAGCAGGTACGTACCTCACTTAAACAATACTTTGGCGTACAAATGGTCAAGAACAATATTGACTTATGGTCCCTACAGGTAGGCACAAATCTTATTTGGACACGTGCATAATATCAAAATTGCATTATTCAGCCAAAATCCATATGTATGCAGGGAACAGGTAAATTTTTAGGCATGGTAGCATAAGCCTATATATTGCAAAATAAGCATAATGCCTGGATTAGTCTACGACTGAAAGTTGGCGCAACAATCACTGAAACCATTAAACAATTATAGTACTGAAAACATGGCGTTGAACAATTTAAAATTATTTGAACTGTTTAGAAAGTCAACCACACCAAAGTTTTTCACGTAAGCTGCTTTAGAAGAACTTGATAGCTTATACTGAAATATTGAGAGAAGCGAAATTATAAAAACTATTTTTTTATTGATATATGCAAATATTAAGGCAAAATGGGTGAAATCTTATCGAACCATTCAGAACTTCAACTCCAAATACGAGGACTGGCTTAATGAAGACACCAAGGATATATTGGCAGTAGATAAGCCCACCACATTAACCAGAGGAGCAAAAGGAAGGCCAAAAAAACGTATTGAGGAGTGTCCAATTTTCACAAGAAAGAGGAAACTTGCCGATGCCACCAATGACTTGACCACGAAGCATTTATCGGACGCGCTGTCTATTAAATATACAAAGGATAGTGAAAGAGTTAGGTCGCAGATAACCAAATCTGTTGCTGATGCAAGCCCACTGCGACTAAAATGTATGGTTCCGAAGAAGCCTTGGCCTTGGTTATGGACTTAGAACTTTCCAAAGAGAAATATGAGAAACTGCGGGCATCTTTAACGCGACACGGCGCTGACGTTTTACCCGTATACAAGCATATTACGCAAGCCAAAATAAATTCACGACCACTGCATACGGAGTTTACGGAAGTCTCTGCGAAAGCCAATCTGCAGGATATCATGGGCCATACAGCAAAACGGTTGTTGGAGAGTCTTCCTGAAAATGAGGTGAAAATTCTTCCTGAGAAGTTGACATTGATCACAAATGGGGCTGCGATGGATCATCCGGACAAAGCGTTTATAAGCAAAGGATATCTTCCGATGACGCTACAATATCGGACGGAAATATGTTTATGGCATCTGTTGTTCCTTTGCGGTTAAATTCGGATGATTCCCTACACTGGAAAAATCCACGTCCGTCATCAGTTCATTATTGCCGACCAACAATGTTTCAGTTTGCAAGGGAATCGGCTAAACTCATAAGGACCACGGTGAAGGACATTGAAGAACATATAAGCAAGATTAAGCCTACAAAGCTGCAAATTGGAGAAGGAAAATATATTGACCTGACCATGGTTGAAGGAAAAGTCGTCAACGAACTGACATGAACAACCTGAACAATGTGATGCCCGATTTGCAAAAAGAGTCAGAAGAACTTTGGTTATTTAAACGATTCTACAAAGGAGGAGAATTACGAATATGGAATGTCACCATTGCACGCAAGGCTAAGGTGTATGGAATTCTTGCTAAAACTGGCGTATACCCTACCACAAGAGGAGGAAAACTTCGATAAAAATACATCAATAAAGGATAAGGAAAAGATCAGAAAGAAGCAAATACAGGATGATTTTTTTTAACAAGTTGGACTTAAAGTAGACTGTCCCAAGCACGGATTTGGTAACTCAAACGATGGAAACACTTCTAGGAGATTTTTTGAATATGATGAGGTGAAAAGATTGGGAACGATCTTGGATGTTTTAAACTGCAAAGAAAATGTCAATTGTACAAAATATGGAGAATATGCGTCGAAAACTGCATCTCTTTTAGCAGAAATGTATCCACAGAAGAAGTTGACCCCGACCGTCCATAAAATATTGGTGCATGGCAAAGATATAATTAAGTACCAATTGGAGAGCTTTCTGAAGAAGCACAGGAGTCTCTTAACAAATTTTATAAAAAATATAGATTGCAGAACACATTCAAAGCATCAAGGGTAAGGCAAAATGAGGACCTCTTCAACATGTTGGCAGCATCTTCCGATCCACTTATTTCTTCCCTGCGGCCTGTGAAGTCACGAATAGAGTTACAAAATAATTATAGTTTTGAAATGGTTAGTCTTTTAGATATACCTTCTCTTACGAATTGTGATGAATATTTTACAGAAAATTGAAAAAATAAATTTAAAAAAAATAATTTTTTTTTAATTTGTTGGGTAATAATTTAAAACATAAAACCAAGGCGAATTCATTTTCAGGTGGCGTTGAAAACACAGCTGTGCTACTTTTTTCTTGCATAATTCGGTAGAGAAATGTCAAAAGTTGTTCAGAAGTTGTTTATGTTTACATAGTAAACCGAAGTTGTTGAAAACTCAATTTAAAAAAAAAACTGTCAAATTGAAATATTTATTATTATAAAAAATAAGTGTTTTATGCCGAAGCTGATTCAAAGAAGAAAATGTGATAAGTAATAAGACTTGCAACGTATGAATTGGGACTTATAGACAACCATCTCCATTTTTAAAAATTTTAAACTCCTGCAACACATTCTGTTTGTAACATCATGTTTATATTGCTTGGACAAAATCAAGATGATAAGTGTTGGAAATATTTCTTGACTTCATGTTGAAAAAACTTTTTTATTTTATGAAAACACACTGCATACTTTTCTAACACAACTTATAATTTGCATTGTAAATCAGAAAATCTATTATTTTTTAGGTCTGCTGTTGTTCTTTTTCTGCCTTAATAGCAGCCCTGAGGGCATTCTGCTCTTCATGCATGAGCACAAATTCCTCTTTAATGGGTATTGCCATGATGTGGCCCTGTTGAACCAAGTATCTTATTGAAACGGTGGTCCCACCTGAAATATATCCAAATTATATTGAAACCATTGGCATCATGTAATAAGAAACTTACCTGAAGTGACTACATAATGTCTGGGGATGCTACTTTGTAGCACAAATAAGCGACAGCTCAATGAGCCACCTTTGATAAATAGTGAACTCCGCGCATCCATCCCACTAAGTGATCACGTTCACTGGTATCGAAACATACCAGATTTTTTATTCATAAGATCAAGTTTATTAAACAAGCCCAACTCAGAGGCTTCACCAAAAAAAATCAACCTCTGTTATGGCTGCATATTTAGTGTAAGATTTGTTTGCGCTATCGGGTTCATTTTGAGTCCCATGTTGACAGCGGGTGTTGAAGAAAATTTCATTTTAATAATTTATTATATTTACACCACAACAGGCTTTGTCCATAGGTATTAGTTTTAAATAAACTTGCAATTTTTAAATCACAGAATTTGATAAATGTATTTATTACTGCTCAACTTTTTTCATACTTATGTAGAGAAATGTCACAAGTTGTTTACAATTGAATTCGCCTTGTTTACGTTTTTTGACATACCGACCAACTAAAGCAACAATAAAAACCCTGTTGTTTTTTCTGTTGTTGACTTGTTGTAGTCTCGCCGCCACCTATAGTAAATTCGCCTTGCATAAAACCCTAAAGAAAAAAATAAAAATAATCTAAAATTGTAAAAATAATTTTTTTTAGTTACCATAATATTGATTTTTCTACTAATTTTAACTTTGATAGCGTAGCACCCTTTACAAACGCTCATTTCATAGGCTGAACAGTTATCTATCATATGCTGTTTAAACTGTTCAGTTATCTTATTCGGTTCAAAAGATATGATTTTTGCAACGACAAAACTCAAATGGCGCCACTCTGCGACGTCAAGACATGCATTGTTATTGATAAAAAAAAAACAGCCTTGTGGACCTGCCTGGAAAGTGTTCTTATTTTGTAACCTGCTGGCACTGAAACTGTTATAGATGTTATGAATTTACAAATATTGTGGAAAAACTTTTTATAATTTAATCAGGCTTAAGTTCTTCGAACTTAATTTTCATTAAATTATTTTTAATGAAGAAAGGAATTTACAACATGAAATGAATTAAAATTTATTGATGATTTTTCATTCTTGATGTATTGATGCTTGATTATTGACTGTCAGCCGTCGTCAATGGCGGTGAGTGTTACACGGCAAAGATTTCTGAAGAGATAGTGTGGTTACTATCGAAACATGCCAAATCAACCTGTCCGTGCGTGCGTTCTTCAAAGCTTCAGTCAGGAATGAAAAATTATCAATACATTTTAAGTGCTATCCCATGCCTTTTGGGTAATGTTTGGTAAATGGAGAGCTAACCAAAATTGCAATCGCTAATAGACAAAAATATACAAAAGTAAGGGAACAATAAAACCCAAATTTCTACCTAAAAAGAATTCGTTAGTATGAAATATGTTTAAATAAAAAAATAACTGAAATGAATGTATGAAAGTAAATTCAATCATGTTTTTACATTTTTCAACATTTTCTATTGTTTATTTTTTAAATATTCTTTTTAGTTCTTTTGGTAATACTTGTTTGTAGTTTGAATTGTTTATTTTTTGACACAGCTGATTGTTTAACAATATTTCCCATCAGCCCCAAGAAAAAGTACAGGCTACTTCGGTCAAGAAGAAAATAAATATTTCTGTGGTGAAAAACTACAGCAATGCAACAATAGAAAAAACAGCACGCATTTTGTTTGTGTGAATTATTTTAATGTTGTTAAAAACCAATGTATTTGTTTGTGTAAAAAATGGGCAGGATGTCAAAAACATTTGCTACAAAAACAATTGCACGTAAAAAACACAACTCTGCAAAAAATCAGCAGGCGTTTCGAGCAGACCTAGTAATTGGGCCATGTTTTAAATTCTTTCTTCATTAAAAATAGTTTAATAAAAATTAAATTTGAAGAACTTAAGAAGCCTGATTAGATAAAAATTTGGATTAAAAACCATAATTTAAACTATTTAAACTAAACTAAATTAACGTGGAAAAAGTTTTAGAGCTTAAAATTGAAGTACTACCTAATAAGATTCTTGTGATCATTTGGTTGAATAGTTGGCCTGATAGCTATGATAACTTTGTTGTATCGATGGGATCTCGGGATTGTTACATATTTAAATAAAATACAAAAACGTTAACAAATGTAATTTTTTTTAAATTTTGCTTTGTTTTTTCAGTTTTCTTTTGTTTTGTGTGTTGCCGGTATGTAAATTTTGACAAAATATGACAAAAAAAAGAGATATGGCAATGCTTCATAAATCCATTAGGAAAATATTGTTTTCTTGTAAAACTTTTTGTAAAGAGTTTTAAATATTTTAAAAATAAAGCGCTAAAAAACATATTACAGAAAACTCCCATTCCGTTCACGAAAACAAAAGTGGTTTAATTCGGAAATTTGTTTTCGTAGTTTTCTGAAGCACCAAAATACGGAATGTATTCCGTTTCCGAACGGAATTGTACTCTGTGACATGGCTGATTAAATCTATTGTATTCAAATAACGTTATAAGTATATGGATAAGTGTGCATATACAATTAATACCAATGAAGATATTAATTTTATTATCATTTATGTTGATGATATTTTGGTGACTTGTTCAAGAATGGAAATGATTAACCAAATAAAAAAAAAACGTTTTAGCAGAAAAAATTAAAATTGTGGATAAAGCTCCCGTGAAATATATTCTAGGGATAGAGATTGAAAGAAAACAACCCACTGGAAATACACAATTATCGCAAAAGAAATTTATAATGGAACTTTTAAAGAAAAATTACACTATGCCACAAAAAAAGTTAACCTCAAAAATTAGATATTTTCTGAGCTAAATTAGTGCTGCTGAACACGAATATCGCATTCATTTATTTTTCTTAAAAGCGTTTTCTAGATATTCGTGAAAATAGTGTTTTTCTGCAGTTGTTTTAGCTATTTAAAAAAATTTCAAAAACTGTTCATGTAAATTGTTCAAGATTTAAAATTTTGCATATATATGTTTTTTTCTATTTTCCCATGTATAAACTTTTTCAATAGGATAAAAATTTACAGAGCTACAAGACTTTAAACTTGATTTTTTACGTTTTTTCAAAAGTCACCTTTTTTAATCGCTCCAATAAGGCAATAAAATAAAATCTGAAAAAAATGTTTAAGCTGTATCTTAAAAAATATTTTGTTTCAAACATACTTAGCGTAAAATTTTTATCATCAGATAACAAATTAAAAAATAACGGCATATTGAGTGAAAACATCCGAATAAGACTTTTCATAAAAACTTTTTTTAATCAACGCTACTATTGTTTTAATGTTCTTTATTGCTTTTATTCTCTTATTTACACGTACTTAAGCACACGAACAGAAGAAAAAAATGAAAACAATTCAGAGTCGCATTTTGTTAAAAAAAGTTTATTTTAATTAGTATTGTGGTTATTTTGTTGAACTATTCATGGTTTTTAATCCAAATTTTTACTATTTAATTAGGCTTAAGTTCATTAAATTTAATTTTGCATTAAATTATTTTTATGAAGAGAGGAATTTTTACAACATGGAAGATTAATTAAAATTGTTATTGATAATTTTCATTCTTGACTGACCTGGGATTCGAAGCCAGGCTGGCTGGCGTGTGATTCGAACCCAGGCGGCTGGTTACCCTGACATGTTTCGACCTCAACCACTAGGTCTTCTCAAAGGGATTTGCCGTCTTACACTCGCAGCCATCGATGACTGCTGACGTCAGTAGTCAAACATCAATCCTTAAACCAAATTGTATTTTAACCTTTGGTAGATCGAAATTTGCTTATTGAATGATTATCCATTTTTAATTGATCTCACATGTTTTTCCTTTACTTCTGTTATTTTCTCCGTACTTTTGTCAAGAATTCTTCTTGAAGTCCAAAGTACATTTTTTGTTTATCATGTTTTTTTTTTGTCTTTCTTTTTTCTTGTTGACATTTTTCAGCACAACTTGAGTGTAAGACGGCAAATCCCTTTGAGAAGACCTAGTGGTTGAGGTCGAAACATGTCAGGGTAACCAGCCGCCTGGGTTCGAATCACACGCCAGCCAGCCTGGCTTCGAATCCCAGGTCAGTCAAGAATGAAAATTATCAATAACAATTTTAATTAATCTTCCATGTTGTAAAAATTCCTTTCTTCATAAAAATAATTTAATGAAAATTAAATTTAAGGAACTTAAGCCTAATTAAATAGTAAATAGTAAAAAAAAAAAAAAAAAAAAAAAAAAAAGTTTATTTTTCTATTAAAAAAAAAGTTTTTTTATAGTTCTTTGTTTAAAAAATAAGTTTTGTTGTAAATTTTTTTTGTTTTTCTGTTAAAAAAAGTTTTTTTTTAAAAAAGTTCTTTTTTTAAAAAATGAGTATTTTTTAAATAAGTTCTTTGTTTAAAAAATGAGTTTTATTGTAAATTGTTCAGTTTTACTTAACAATTTTTTTCTTTCAATTTTAGTATTATATTTCTTACGACATTTTTGCCTTTTAAAGGCTTGGTCGAACTGCATTATAATCAATTATTATGTAAAATTTAAACACATAATGGTGACACAAAAAAAGAACTTAACTTATTCAAAACTTTTGATTACTTCATCTATGTCAAACTTGTAGGGACAACATTTTATACGCATGAGGTCTTCGAGATGTTCATCTGTGAGACGATTTCGGTGTTTATTTTTTATAAACTTCAATAAAGAAAATGAAGATTCACATATAAAGGTTGATCCAAACATCGAATACATCTTTAGAATTTCATTTTTTGTTTTTGGATATATGTTTTCATTGATATTTTTCCAGAAGTTTATTCCACTTTCTAGAGGTAAAGAAAAATCAACTTGCATTTTTTTAAGTTCTTCTTTTATGTCACCATTATGTTTTTCAATGTTACACAGTAACGGATAATTATGAAGTTCGATCAAATTTTCAAGTCTTTGAAAGTCAAAAAATCGATTATTATAATTATTAAGCACACAATCTAAGACATCTGCATACTCATTAAATTTGTTTATATTAGGAGATTTTTTAAAAACTTCGAAAGTTATATTTAAGCTTGATAAATTTTTGTTCCTTATATTTGTTATTAAAATTTCTATTTTTTTTATAAATGTCTGAACAGCAAAAAATAGTTTAAAAATAGATTTTTTATTTCCTTGCAACTGAAGGTTCAATTGATTAACAAATTCCGTAATGTCTGTCAAAAATGCAAAATCTAGTAAAAAATCGGTATCTGTCAAATAAGCAAGTAATTCCCGAATATCATTGGTTATATTACTTTGAAAAAAAAAAAAAAAAAAAAAAAAAAAAAAAAAAACAATCACCTCTTCGCGAAGACTAAAAAGCCTTTGAAGGCAGCTTCCTTTGCTAAGCCATCGAACTTCGGTGTATAATAGCAAATCGCCATACTCAGAATTTAACTCATCAAGAAATCCTTTAAATTTTCTGTGGTTCAAAGCATTATGACCTCCACGAATTTTGTTTATGATTTTAATTAAAATTTGCATCGCATTCGATAAATTCAAGTTTTTCGTAAAAGGTGCTTGCTGGTGGATAATGCAATGAAAAGCATATATATCCAAATTATTTTGCATACAGAACAAAACTTGCTTCTGGCAGCAAAAGAAAAAACTTCTTCATTGACAACATCAAAAATAGTTTTCCCTTTAACATGGCCATGGTAACGGAATCAATGCCAACATTTCTTCATTAATAGTAAAGTTTTTGTCTACCGTTTTAACGCATAAAATCAGCTGTGCTGTGTCACTGATATCTCTACATTCGTCTAAGCAAATAGAAGAGTACTCGCAATTTAGAATTTTATTTTTAATATTTGAATAAATAAATGCACTTATATTTTTAGTTCGCCGAATAATTGTGTGAGGGGACATGGGTACCTCATTTATCATTTTTTGCATTTCTTCTGCTTTGACACCAAAACATCCCAAAACTTCATTACATACCTCCTTGAAAAATGTGCCATCCTCAAAAGGACGGCAATGCCTAGCAAGAGCGGCAGCAACGACAAAAGAAGCTTTCTTTTTCGAGTAACGTTCTGCATCTCCGTCAGCCCTATATTCTTCACTATCTAATAAAATTTTCTCATAAAATGGCTTCTTTAACTCTACAATTAAAGTTTCTTTTTCATCATCAGATATATTTTGATATTCGCTATGACGAAGAGTAAAATGCCTATTCAAATAATAATTTCGTTTGCGTGGTAAGCTTTGCTGACATATCAAACATTCAACTTTACCAAAACAAATTTCGGCACAAAAAAAGGTATTAAACATTTCTCCATCAGACATTTTTTAAGTGTGCATGCAATAACAACGTCAATACAAATTGTTTGTGTACAAAAAAAGCATCAACACAACCTCTTGGTATACACAATTGTGCATAGAAATGGATTTCCCTGGTCTATTTATTCAAAAATAAAATAAATTAGATGGGAATTATAACGTGAAAAAGTTATTTTAGTAAAAAGTTAGGGTATTCATAGTGGTAAGTAAAATAGAAAGGGAGTTGTTGGGTTACTCATACTTCAAACATCTGTGCATACATTTTAATTCTAGCTAATAGTATATCATAACTTTTTACAAAATACCAAATGCGCACCTGAGTTTGCCTGCAAAAATGTATAAAGTCATTATAAATTAGTAAGGTTAACTCTTTGGACTCGGTCATATAATTGTAGCATAAAAAAGTAAGCAATAAAAATAGTGCTAATCAATAATGTGTTTCATTAATACATCAATAAAACACATCTTCTTACACAAAAATTTTACCTGCTGTCACATTTGCTTTTATTTGGTTTACACCTAAATTGTAGGAAAACAAGACTTTTTTAACTTGTTTTTTAAATATTTTTACTTACTTAAGAAAAGTGGTTTCAAAGAAAGAAAACCAACCGACGCAATTGGTACAGAAACAAAAATATTTTTACAAGCACAAAATACCAACAAATTCTTGTGGCTATTTTTTTCTTAATAATTTCGCATTTAGGTACGTCTTTTTAACGAAAGAAAAAGGGACCCTTTTACAGGCATCAAAGATTTTTTTCACAAACAAAACACATATCGTTAGCTTAAATGCAAATTGAATATCAAATTCGTAGTTGCTTACATCGCAACGAAAGGGGTTTTCGAAAAGATCTAATAGCGGTTGTAAAATTACAAAATCTTGAAACCTGTCTTGAAAAGTGTTTCAAATATTTCGGCATAAACATATCTTTTTGTCGATTTCGCGATTTCTATAAACAAGTGAAGTTTTTGGAAAATTGGAAAAATCACCAGTTTGAATTTGGGAAAAAATTAGAAAAAGTTTGGTTTTAAAATTGTGAATGATTTTTGACAAGTCGCATATATTGCGTTCCTTTCCTTGCAATTCCAAATTAAGTTCCTTTAACATACTTGTCGTATCTGCCAAAAAAGCTAAGTCTAAAATAAAATTATTGTCTTTTAAACACTGTACTAAAACTTTTTCTATTTTCTCAGTTTCTAGGAACTGAAGAACTTCTCTTAAATCATAAAGTCTATTCAGGCAATCACAGCGACTTAGCCACCGAACTTCTGTAAACATTTTCAGGTCACAATTCACAGCATTTTTGTTTTTTAAAAAGGTTACACATTTTCGGTGGGTAAGCGCTTGATGTCCGCCTCGAATTTTATTTATTATATCCTCTGCTGTCTTCATAGCTGGGGTATCATTTATGAATTTCGATGCAAGAGCGGTCTGATGAATTATGCAGTGAAAATTATGAACTGCAAATTCGTGTTATTTTAATTGGCCTATAAGCCCATTATATTTGCCCAACATTACATTGGCTCCATCTACCAGTTACATTTCCATAAAATGTTTCTAAAGTAAACATTGACTCAAAAATAGTGTATTCGCTGCCTACGCATCGAATACAAATAACAAGTTCACACAGATCATTTATGTCAGTGCTTTCGTCTAAACAAATTGAAAACAATTGCTTTTAAATCTCAAATAATTACCATTTTTCAAAGTTCTTTGCTTTGCATGTAAACTTATGAAATGTTACATTATTCTACATTTTAGTCTTAAAATTTAAACTCTAAATAAAAATTGCACGCAAGGCATTGGATGTTACCAAAAGCATTTTTGACCGCACAATATTTTTTTGAGTGTAAGCTGAAACAAAATAATATTACATTCGCTAGACATGTACACTTGTCGAAGTCACATCGAAGACTGAATTGAAGAGTATAAAAATATGTGTTAGTAGTGGTGTACACAATTGTGCAAAGAAATGGAAATCCCTGGTTTAAAACAACTGAGGTCATTGAATAAAATATAGATCTTACGTTAATTACTTTTTAATTGAATCAATATACACATGGTTGGAAATCGTACGTTGTTTTTTTATCATATTCTTAATTAAATTAATCATGAATTAAGAAAAAAATACAATTTTCAATATTTATAAATTTTTGTAATCATATAATCATTAAACAACTTTGTAATATTAAATGAATTATACAATTTCTGTTTGTAAACCTCTTTTAAATTAAAGACTTTGTTTTTTTTAATGTCTATAAAAAGCATTTATCTTCTGACTTTCCAAAATCCCCAATCCTGAAAAATCCCGATACCCCAAAAAATCCCGGGATAACTGGATTTAATTTTTGAAATCCCGAATCCCGGGATTTGCGAAAACGAGTCCCGATTGGGGTACCTAGTATTCTATGCTTTTCAGTAACGTAAACTCCATACTACGTCGAATCGATGACTGTGATATTCACAATATCAACAAGGATGAAATACGTGCAAAATATAATATAAATTTCGCTTGTTCAATAATTTTTCATTGTTATTATTTCATTAATAATATTTAAGTACTCTTATTTTTATATAAGGGGGATTTCATGTCAAGTGGCCCAACTTTTGAAATCGATGTCTTCCGATTTGGATGAAATTTGCACGAAGGTTAGTCCTATTAGATAGTAGTTTAGACCAGATCAGTCCAAAAGTGTCTGGTTAGAGGGGTCAAAATTTGACATTTTGGCCAAACAGGTGTTCTTTCTCATCGACGTAACTTATTACCTATTGGTGTCAGCAAAATTTGTTCCAAATAAATTAGATAGAAATTTCTTCAATTTTTTTAAAAAAAATTTAATTTGTAAAAAAATTTAAAAAAAATTTTTTTTTAAGCGGTTTTTTTTTTTTGCTCAAAAGGAAGCAGGGCGAATTCAACAAGGTAAGTGCAACTCGTCAGCCGTTCATCACCTGTGTCTACGGCGAATTTTCAAAACGTCAAAAAATACTTTTGTTGTCATGTTTTGCGCCAAAATAACCGAAAAATTTTCTGAGAAGAAGCTGATTGAAAAGTGCTAAAATATTATTTTTATAATAAAGCAAATAAAAAGCAGCGAATAAATAAAGTGAAAATATTAATTTATTTTTTAAAAAAGTAAAAATTCTAATTTTGAATAAAAAAATGCGACGGTGTGCAGTTTGTAAGAAACCTTACAATAAAGGCGAAGGAAACTTGTTCCGAGTTCCCAGTGAAGCAGACGCTAGAAAAAATGGGAGAATTGTGGCAGACCTTTTACAAAAGAATCCATAGTGTGCTGACCACTTTTTATCTTCCGATATTTTACATATTGGTGCAAGAGTTAGTCTCTTGCCAAATGCGAAGCCTTTTTTTTGCAGATGGACAAGCCTGAAGTTTTAATGGAAAATGATAAAGAAACAGGTATGAACGATGTTTCTTTCAAGCCAAATAAAAAGGACCAAGAAACTCATGCGGGGTAAGTGAAGTAAAATTTTGATAATAAAAAGTTTTTCATTATTCCAATTTAGTTTTAACCTAAAGTGAGATATAAGTAAAAGGCGAAAACATTTTAGGAACAAATCTACTTTACCGACGCAGCTCCAAATGAAAAAAGGCCCTAGGCGATAGAAAAATGAAGTACAAAAGTTGGCGCAAACGCTTGGTTTCCGAGTTATGGACGTTTAAAGTTTTCATATAAATATCGTGGAGTAGGCCTTCAGGGGAAACCACGTTAAAAAAACGCGCCTAGTACACTACCTCAATGGTGGCGTGGAAACGTGTACACTTAAAGAGGGTATTACCTAGGTTATTCATTTAATCGGGCTTTTGCTTTAATCAACTAATCGCTCGATTAATTAACCGAGGTTTTGGTTTAATCGGTTAATAAACGGTTAAATTTGTAATTGATCGGTTTACCGATTAATAAAGTTTTTTTTTTTTAAATTAAGTAATTTCAATAATTAAAAATGCATAAATTATTTATTATTTGGAGTATATTAGTAAAAAAAAACAAAACATACAAATATAACAATTCAAACAAAACAATTCTTGAACTAAAACAAGCAAACAAAAAATAATTCATAAATAGATATGTAATGTACATATATTTTTTAATAAATACATAAATATTATGTAGTAATTAAAAAATAAACTGAAAGATAATTAATTTTTTTTTTTAATTTATAAGTTATTTCAATAGTTTAAGGTTGACAGCAAACATTTAAATATGTATTTAAAATTAAGAAAAAAATATTTTCTAAACATATACCTTTTGTATATGAGACGAAAAAAAGTTTAAAAATTAGTTTTATTCCTGCTCGATAAGTTAAATGTTAAAAAATAAATACTAAAAAATAACAATGATTTTGTATATAACAATACAAGCGCAAAAAACTGTTATTTTTCTTCAAAATAATAAAAGCTAGAAAATTACTGTTATATTTGTCTTAAAATAATTAAGACATTTTAACAAAATCTAGTTCATAACGATTTGTTTTAATCATTTCAATTATTTGTATACCTATGATTTAGAGATTTATTACATCCCACTTTTGCATTGTCACTTTAAAATTCCAATCGTTTTTTATGTTTGCTTTATTAGATACATACATATTTGTATATTTTCGGAAACGCCGAGATGAATATTTTGTATGGGTTAAGAAGGTAGTCGATAATCTTCGTGGTACAAACATGGAAATAGAAAAGAAATTAGATGAACTGCCAGGCCCACAATGTCGACAAGAACATTTCTTTCGCATTTTTATATTGAAAACAATAATAACAAATTTAAATTTGTTTTTGTTTTCAATATAAATATAAGAAAGAAATGTTCTTGTCAAAATAGTGGGCCAGGCCCGAAATTTTTAAAAATCATAAATTGTAAATTAAATAAAAGAAAATATTAAAACTGGAGTACATATGTATATATGTGTATAAGAATTTTATTTTTAATTTCTATTTCTATTAATTTACAAAAATATATATAAGAATTTTATTTATGTATTTGCAATTGTTTTTATAAAATTCCAACATAAGATTTGCTAATTTCTGTGTTTCAACGACGGTTATCGCATTATATACAGGGGTGTTCTGGAAATCGAAAACGAAAAACGCAAGAATTTAAAAGTCGTTTTTTAATAAGATTTTTGTACTAAACGAAATACAAATACCATGCAATACAAATATTTCTCCATTAAACAGAATTCTATAAGAAAATGTTGAAAACTAGATGAAGGGTGTATTAAAAAGAACTTCAAAATTCATGCGTTTTGCGTTTTCGATTTCCAGAACATCCCTGATAGATGTGCTCGAATACCGCCTACCCGACAATGATCTTTCAGTTGTATCATACCAACACTTTCAGCTTTGTCTAAGAAAGCTTTTTCAAAATGTTCATCTCCTTGAGCGCTGCCAACGGAATGGTACATTCATGCGAGAACGAACATTTGCACCGACTGGGCAATAGAAAAATCCATTTGATTTGTCAATTATATCGTAATCAGTTCAGATTTGATTGCCGATTTTTTCAACATGCCTTAAACACCACCATTACGTGTTATCCATTTAAATCCTACACCCATAACATAAATGCTATTAAGGGAATGCAAGTGGAATATAAACAACTATGTACCATTAACACTTATTAAAAAATGACCTATAATTACTTACCCAAAAGTTGGTGGCATGTTTAGTAGCGAGTCATTTTTATGCATTATCGTAAAATTGAATACAGACAGAGGCTCCCTAATGTGGTGGCCCAATAAATCTTCACGTGCTATAATTACAGTGGCTTATGAAGGTCCAACATTTTTTGTGCTTCGGCAAATATAACACCAAAGCGCTTTACATCGATCTTTCGACGTAAAAAGTTAGCAGACATATCGCAAACTAAGGACACATCGTTGGGAATTTCTGGCACAAAATCAAATTCTACGCCATCAACAGTTTCATTGTCGCAGTAATATACAAAAGCATTTGGATCTAAATTCCAGGTGTCAAGGCACGGAACAGTTCTATATTTAGCAAATGTTGGTAAAACCAAATTAACTTTACCATACTGGGTAGATTCCTTGGCCTTAGAAGACGAAGCAGCAGTTACGACATAATCAGCAGTGCCTGTGCGTCCAATAAGATTCATGCATACTGCTGCAAATTGGAATGTGCCACCTCCCTGCATTACCAATAATTTATATCTGCTGGTATATCTAACAGTTCCCTCAACGTTTTGTTTTAAACTTAAACACTTCATCAGCTACTACAAAAAATAAGTGTAAAAAAGTTATGATGGAAAAGGATCTAATGTGATTTAAGATTAAATTTTATTAAATTATTTATTTTTTTATTTTTATTATTATTATTATTATAATTATATATTAATTTAATTATTATTACAAATAAAAAACAATATTAAATTTCTCAACATTTCTATAGAAAAAAGTGATTTTAATCATGGGATTAACATATTATGGGTATTACAGTATCGAAGGTATAAAATGCTTGTTAGGTATGTAACATACCGTCGGAGAGATTAATTTGTCTAGTTTCTCAGCATAAGTTTTATTTTTAAGGTCTTAGAAACACCTACACACAAAAATGAAAAAATTCAAAATAGTGGCAATGCTAAATTTAATACGGTTTTATACTTCAAAGCATGAGTGTCTTTTTCGTATGCATTGTAAATTAATGAATTTGCTGAGTGAGAGAAAGAGACAGATAAAGTTTCTTCTGGTAATTTCACACACTTTGTTTACTACTGCTTTTTGTGGGATTTTTCAACCACAGCGTAGTATCTTTTGTTGTTGCAGTGTTGTAAATGTTAGTATTTTTACTAAAATTATAAGATTAACAAGGTCTACAAGGGACTTTACTATCAAGGGGAATTCCGCTAATAAGAAACATTTATGACAATAGGTAACTTAAAAATATATAATCCATTAAATTTGCTTGCATCGTAGAATTAACTAATTAAATAAAAAAGGAAAAGGGTTTCAGTAGGTTTCTAAAACCCTTAGTCTTTAATTTAATTTCTTCAAGAGGTACAAAGTCCTATTTCGTGCTCTGCACATAGACTTTTTCGAGTTTAAGGCACACTAGTTAAAACGGAAGACTAAATACGCATATCTTTAATTTCTTTATCATTCAAACCTGCTCTATTTGCTATTATAAAAAAAAAAAAACACTTAAAGACTAAAATACTAACTGAAAAAAATATATATGTACACTGGAAACTTACAGTAAAAATTAAATAAACTGCACACTTCGTCATTCCGGTGACGAATATGCAAAGAAAAACCAATTTATTCAATGCGTAGACAGCTATTCATGCGCACACATGAACAGCTACCGCATTATGAAAAATCAGGTTAAAAAGAACAGAAATACAGAAAAAGATTTTCAAAACAGAAACATGCGTTGTCAATGCTATCGTACGAAGTATAACGTTCAAGAGTTAATAAATTCATTAAAACAAAATGGTTAAATAGAAATTTTTCTTAATCAATTTTTAATGTACCGATTAATCACACTTCCCTTATATTAGGAAAGGCAATCATGAATGGTTCTTACAAATCCGGGAACATGGGGTTTTTTTAAGTCAAATACTACTATTGTAGTGTGGGTATTATGACGCTAAACTAATCGACACATATTGAATTGACGTAAAAAGGGGCTCTAGTGTATTTTTAATGGTGCAAAAAAGATTTATGGAACGTCATTTCATGTGTGTTTTTATTGCTGGGCTACTCAAAAGTCCATCTGCACAACATTATTTATGTGAAATATATTGTATTTAATTAATATTGAAAAAGTATTTTGGTTTAATAGATATGGTCACCGTTATAACATATGTACAATAGGAAGAACATCACCTGTAATTAAATTGTGAGTGTACCTATAATTGAATAATATTTTCAAAACTGCTAAACTGTTAACAACGTGTCGAGGCGCACATTTTGTAAAACATATAAGTCAAAATAAATACAAAAAACAAACAATGTGAAGTAATTTCAAAAAAAAAAAAACATACATAGGCAAAATGAGAGCGCACAAAGGAAAATGATGATAATTTTCCACAGATTTTGGGCTAAACAATCGATGGCAGATTTTATTCAAATCAGTTTTTCTCCGAGCGTGCTAAAGTTTGCAACGATAATTGTAGAATCCGTGTCGTTTTTTTACGTTCACAATACCAGCAGTGCGAGTGAAAGAGCTAAATATAGTATTGATAGAAAATTTATTAAGAAATCGTATTGTAAAAATTGTTCTGTTATATTTTCATTTTGAAGTAGAAAATATATTTGTCCTACGTACATATATAAATTTTTTTAATAAAATTTTTTAATAATAGTATAGTTAAATTAGATTCGCCATCACATTATTTTAAAGTGCCCTAAAGTTGCTTCCGGTGTCTGTAAAATCTAATAAAGTTTAACAAAAATATGAACTGAAAATAAAATGTATTGGAAGTGTTGCAATTTGAAAAAATTTATTCTATTTTTAAAACACAGCTAAATTTTAAAACGAACATAAGAACATTTTTAGTGATATTTAATTCCAAAATATATTTGTATATAAATTCTATATATTAATTGAGTTAATAAAAAGTAAAAATTGAATAAATTAATTTGAAAATATTAAATTTAAAATTTTTAATCTAATAAAAGTGATGAAAGAAAAAAATATTTTTTACGTATTAGAAAAAATTCAAAATACATTTGCACTTTTGCGCCAGGCTAAATTACAAGTGATTTGATTTTATTTAAGTTGATCGAAACGAAGATTGATTGTAATTGTTGCACATATTACGGTACACCGAGGAAGAAGCATTAAGTACACTGAAAGAAAGTGTTACGCAATTTCGTATGTACATTGGTTGTGAAACGAGCAAAAATATCAACAACTACAACGAAAATAAAAAGAAAAGTAGCTGCAACCACTAGAACAAATTGTAAGCAATCAGCAGCCATTTTAGCTTTTTCTTTTATTTGATTTTTTTTTGCTTGTATTCTAAACACCCTGGGCACTTGTACTTTGTCGTGGTTCTACGAGTGCTTATTGGGAATACAACGTACACAAAGAACTTCCTGCAGTTAGCGCATTAACATCACCGTCATTACCATTAGCAGCATCGGCTTATTATTCAACGCTATAATCGAGCGCAATTGCATTTCCCTATTTAAGCAAACATTTTTTCGTAAGTATGAAAACATTCAAAGTTAACTGTATATACATATTGTACGTAAACGTATACATGAAATACAGTATAACCTCGTTAAGACGGGCAGATATAGTTTCAGCCTTTGCCTGGATTACTGAATTATTACCGAACAATTTAGTTAAACAACAAAAGGGAAAAATCTATACTCCTAAGAGTTAAATTAATTCACAATAAACATGTTAAACTTGTACGGAAAATGATTAAAAATATTTAATGTGTGAAATAGGAGTTTAAAACACATATCTTCTGTTATCGAGTTTCTTTGTTAAACTCACAGTTAGTTCACTTGCTTCTTATTATGAAACTGTGTTTTGAACATACTCAGATTCCTCGAAAGAACTATCAAGGTCTTTAATATATGCTGAATTGCAATCACCGATTCAACTTTATCTTTATCAAAGAAATCGAAAGTGTATTCATGATCACCGCATGCACAAGTATCTATTACAGAAGGGCAGAATTTATCGGAAGGGTTAAGAACAGATAAAAATGGTAATAATTTGCCATGCAGAGTTCAGTAAAAAACACAGCATTTTTTATATTTTAAAACTTTAAAACATTGCGGATATTTGTATAATATTTTAAAATTGTCCAACACCGAAAAACATTGCAATGGCCTATTGACGGTAGTAAGAAATGATCTACCATTTTAGAGAAAGACTTTCTTGAGCTATTCTTCAAACACGAAAGTAGACTTCAAACCCTTTTTAATAGATTAACATACATACATATACAACCGGGACTCTAACAGCATGTCCCACGATCTCGACCTTTATCGTTCGTTTGATTTTTGAACGACAAACAGCTGATTTATGAACCACTAAATATATTCAGCACGACAAGCCGATCGACAATGCAAGCTACCGACAACGTAAGAATTTTCTTACAAACTTGCGGCCCACAAAGAAATATTATGCGACCACAAATGTCAAAATCAGTCACTAGTGTTGTGTTGTAGACAGAGGCATTGTGTTGGAATAATTAACAAAATCTTCACATACCAATACTAAATAAAATTATATAGTTGTATAAAATATTTTTAAAAAAATATATTCAATATTTTTTGTTTACAGCTTTGTTTATTTTTGTTTACCACTTTGTTTTGCCAACTGATTTTTTTGTTGTACAGAGTTGTATTTTTTTGTTGTACAGAGTTGTATTTTTTTGGCTGAATTTACATGATTTGGCCGATTTTTATTTCCAAGTAGAAATGAACTTGTTATAGACAACTAAAACTTATTTTCTGTTCTGGGGGGTTACTATGTAACTCGATTCGAAAGTCAAATATTACGGAATCGGATTTTTCCTACCAACTAACTCGAATTCGTAAATACATTTGCTACTTTCGAGTTGCCGTATCCGATTATCGGATACTCGTACTCTACTTTCGGATGTGCATCACTATGTATTTCGAATGTAGATGTCAAAGTCGCTCGAAAGTTGGCATTTGTACTCGTTTGATGTTGAGCTAACGGATGAAATTTAAAAAAAATTAAATAAATCAAAACATCGACACCAAACGCTGAAAATGTAAGTATTTGTTAAATGTATGTATATTAATAGATAAAAATTAATACAAGTCGTTTTCAATAGGGAAAATGCTACAAAAAATATTAATACGAAGCAAAGGCAATTTGAAATTATGCTCAACTTTATGACAGAGCATCCGCAGTTGGCTAAGGGCTATATAAAAGCTCCGGACGCCAGACACGCCACCAACAATTTATGGACACGATTGGCAGAAGATCTGAATACAGCCGGTCCACCAATGCGGGAAGTGGTCGGTAGGAAAAAAGTAGGTAATATATAGTTTACCCATAAATGGAAATAAATTTATTTTGTTTAGGTTTGGGCAGATCATAAGACCCATCTTAAGGCCAAATCGCGGAAGAACCGCATTAATTTTTCGGGCACAGGCGGTGGCCCGGCAAATATGTGTTCATTTACCGCACTCGAAGAAGGTGTAATTGATTTACTAGAAATGAAGGAGGCGGTTGATGGTATGAGTGGGGTCCGGAAATTTGGTGTAAACAACAGTACCCCCCCAACCGGCGACGACACTGGTAAGGCCACAAGCAGTAACGATGTTGCATATATGCTCAACTGCATAACAAATGATCTGAGGGAGACGGATGAATTGGTGTCTGCCCCTTCCCCACCACGCTGTTCGTCAGCTGCCCCCACGCCCATCACACGACGATCACCATTCAATCGCGCTGTGCCGAAAAAGCAGACATTGCTGGAAAAGCAAGTGAATGGTCAAATGGAGTACCACAAGCGCTCCATATCACTCTTGGAAGAAGTCAACAGCAATTTAAAATCTTTAGTTAGATACAAAAGAAGACACGTGGATGTAGAAGAAAAAAATTATAAGCTTGCAAAAAGAAAATTCGACCATGAAATTAAGTTGAGCGTAGAAAATCAAAAACTTAAACTTGCAAAGCTTGATTTAAAGAGAGAGATGCTGGAAATTGAAAGAAATCGAAATTTATAAGTTATATCTACCCTTGTTGTCTAGTATGTAAATATGTTGTATTACTATTTAAGCTTTTTTTTTCTTAAACCTTTCCTTAAACAACTATAAATGAATTAGTAAAAACTTCAGTGGAAATAAATGAATGAATAATTTATAAATTGTTTTTTATTTGATCTCTTAAAGCTTGGGCTAAGGCTAAGAACTGATTTCTGCCTTCAGAATCTAAAGCAGTTGCTGAGGGCAATTCCATTTCTTCTTCATTATTCACTATTTCTGGAGGTAGTTCGACATTATGCTCTAAGCAAATATTGTGTAATGCACAGCATACATTCAATATTTGTGCGACCTTTTCCGGTGCATAATGTAATTCTCGTGCAGCGAGCAAACAACGAAATCTTCCCTTTAATACACCAAACACACGTTCAATTATTGATCTTGCCTTACAAAACCGCTTGTTAAATCTGCTCTCCGCAGAATGCTCATTGGCGCTCCTGTACGGTGTAAGTATCCATGGCTCCAATGGGTACCCAGAGTCTCCTACGGATAAAATAAATTAAAATAAAGTATTAAATAATCAAATAATTAAATTACCTATTATCCACGATGACTTGTCGCCATTAATATATGCATCCTTCAGAAATTGACGCTCGTCCGACAGGCTCCATACGTGAGAGTCGTGCGATGCTCCTCCATAACATCCATTAACTGCTTTTATGCGCATTGTATGATCACATATCTAAAATATCAAAGAAAGTGCTCGTTAAAGGTGGGATGATTGAAAGATCTCCCCTCAATCAAACAGCTTATATTACCACATATTCTACACACGGTGTAAGTATTAATGGCATTATTATATATAGGGGATGATATCATGTTGGAAATACTTACGACCATTGCATTTATGCTGTGTTTAAGTTTCCGGTTGAAAAACAAGTGCTCGTTTTTAGATGGCCGGACTATTTGTATGTGAGTACCATCAACAGCTCCTACTATCCCTGGAATTCCAGACGTGGCATAAAAGAAATTTTTGACAGCTCGTTTTTCGTCTTCGGTCATGACGAAATTTATGTGCTTCGGACACAACACCTTCTCTATAGCATTGCACACTTCTTTGATGCAGTTTGACACAGTTTGCTGTGCCAAGCCAGCAAACCGGTCTTGACCGATTTGGTGTTGGTACCCACCTTGTCCAAGGAACTTAAGTGTAGCACCTAATTTGATTGATGGTGTTACAGCAGTCGATCTCAATGTTGTTGGCAGATGCGCACTAATGCTCTCCAACACATATTTAAAAGCTTCCTTGTTAAGCCGGAAATTTCGCACAAACCTACAAATAAAATATTTAGTTACATACAACATATTTAATAAATTGTTACTTACATTGCATCCGTCAACTGCATACAATCTACACCATCGCGTAGGATTTTACGTTCCAATCGCTCGTCTTCATTTTCCATCCAAAGGGCAACCGAATCCATTTTTATAACGCACAAATATTTCTTGTTTCCTTTTTTTATTTTCATTGTTTTGACATTTTGCGTAATAAATGCTGCCAATGTTGAATAATACATTCGAAAGTAGTGCCAAAATTATTTCAATTAGTGGCAGCACTTTTCGCTCGATCCGAATCTGTTACATGGTAAGAGTTTAAATTCGGATCGAATACAACTTTCGAGCTATTCATACTTTCGAATCGAGTTACATAGTAACCCCCCTGTTAACTTTGGTACAGTAAAGCCCACACCATATGAGGACCTTATTATCATCAGATATTTTGCATATGCACATAAATAGTATTTCTATATCAAATGATCCAAGTCGAAATAAATAAGCATGAGAACAATGGACTTTTCAATATTATGGCAAGGCAATATAAAATTCGAAAACTTTCTCTTGTTTTTTCATTTGGTTTTAATTTTAACAAATTTGATACATTTTTGAATATTTTTCAGTATTAAAAGATATATGTACTTAAAAAGAATACTTCAGTTAATACAACTGCGTTAATACAGGGGGTGGCTAAAGTAACTATATGTTTGGTTTTTTAAATAAACGTTCAATGTAATGAAAAAAATAAAAAATGTATTTAAGCTTTTTTTTTCTTAAACCTTTCCTTAAACAACTATAAATGAATTAGTAAAAACTTCAGTGGAAATAAATGAATGAATAATTTATAAATTGTTTTTTATTTGATCTCTTAAAGCTTGGGCTAAGGCTAAGAACTGATTTCTGCCTTCAGAATCTAAAGCAGTTGCTGAGGGCAATTCCATTTCTTCTTCATTATTCACTATTTCTGGAGGTAGTTCGGCATTATGCTCTAAGCAAATATTGTGTAATGCACAGCATACATTCAATATTTGTGCGACCTTTTCCGGTGCATAATGTAATTCTCGTGCAGCGAGCAAACAACGAAATCTTCCCTTTAATACACCAAACACACGTTCAATTATTGATCTTGCCTTACAAAACCGCTTGTTAAATCTGCTCTCCGCAGAATGCTCATTGGCGCTCCTGTACGGTGTAAGTATCCATGGCTCCAATGGGTACCCAGAGTCTCCTACGGATAAAATAAATTAAAATAAAGTATTAAATAATCAAATAATTAAATTACCTATTATCCACGATGACTTGTCGCCATTAATATATGCATCCTTCAGAAATTGACGCTCGTCCGACAGGCTCCATACGTGAGAGTCGTGCGATGCTCCTCCATAACATCCATTAACTGCTTTTATGCGCATTGTATGATCACATATCTAAAATATCAAAGAAAGTGCTCGTTAAAGGTGGGATGATTGAAAGATCTCCCCTCAATCAAACAGCTTATATTACCACATATTCTACACACGGTGTAAGTATTAATGGCATTATTATATATAGGGGATGATATCATGTTGGAAATACTTACGACCATTGCATTTATGCTGTGTTTAAGTTTCCGGTTGAAAAACAAGTGCTCGTTTTTAGATGGCCGGACTATTTGTATGTGAGTACCATCAACAGCTCCTACTATCCCTGGAATTCCAGACGTGGCATAAAAGAAATTTTTGACAGCTCGTTTTTCGTCTTCGGTCATGACGAAATTTATGTGCTTCGGACACAACACCTTCTCTATAGCATTGCACACTTCTTTGATGCAGTTTGACACAGTTTGCTGTGCCAAGCCAGCAAACCGGTCTTGACCGATTTGGTGTTGGTACCCACCTTGTCCAAGGAACTTAAGTGTAGCACCTAATTTGATTGATGGTGTTACAGCAGTCGATCTCAATGTTGTTGGCAGATGCGCACTAATGCTCTCCAACACATATTTAAAAGCTTCCTTGTTAAGCCGGAAATTTCGCACAAACCTACAAATAAAATATTTAGTTACATACAACATATTTAATAAATTGTTACTTACATTGCATCCGTCAACTGCATACAATCTACACCATCGCGTAGGATTTTACGTTCCAATCGCTCGTCTTCATTTTCCATCCAAAGGGCAACCGAATCCATTTTTATAACGCACAAATATTTCTTGTTTCCTTTTTTTATTTTCATTGTTTTGACATTTTGCGTAATAAATGCTGCCAATGTTGAATAATACATTCGAAAGTAGTGCCAAAATTATTTCAATTAGTGGCAGCACTTTTCGCTCGATCCGAATCTGTTACATGGTAAGAGTTTAAATTCGGATCGAATACAACTTTCGAGCTATTCATACTTTCGAATCGAGTTACATAGTAACCCCCCTGTTAACTTTGGTACAGTAAAGCCCACACCATATGAGGACCTTATTATCATCAGATATTTTGCATATGCACATAAATAGTATTTCTATATCAAATGATCCAAGTCGAAATAAATAAGCATGAGAACAATGGACTTTTCAATATTATGGCAAGGCAATATAAAATTCGAAAACTTTCTCTTGTTTTTTCATTTGGTTTTAATTTTAACAAATTTGATACATTTTTGAATATTTTTCAGTATTAAAAGATATATGTACTTAAAAAGGATACTTCAGTTAATACAACTGCGTTAATACAGGGGGTGGCTAAAGTAACTATATGTTTGGTTTTTTAAATAAACGTTCAATGTAATGAAAAAAATAAAAAATGTATTTAAGCTTTTTTTTTCTTAAACCTTTCCTTAAACAACTATAAATGAATTAGTAAAAACTTCAGTGGAAATAAATGAATGAATAATTTATAAATTGTTTTTTATTTGATCTCTTAAAGCTTGGGCTAAGGCTAAGAACTGATTTCTGCCTTCAGAATCTAAAGCAGTTGCTGAGGGCAATTCCATTTCTTCTTCATTATTCACTATTTCTGGAGGTAGTTCGACATTATGCTCTAAGCAAATATTGTGTAATGCACAGCATACATTCAATATTTGTGTAATGCACAGCATACATTCAATATTTGTGCGACCTTTTCCGGTGCATAATGTAATTCTCGTGCAGCGAGCAAACAACGAAATCTTCCCTTTAATACACCAAACACACGTTCAATTATTGATCTTGCCTTACAAAACCGCTTGTTAAATCTGCTCTCCGCAGAATGCTCATTGGCGCTCCTGTACGGTGTAAGTATCCATGGCTCCAATGGGTACCCAGAGTCTCCTACGGATAAAATAAATTAAAATAAAGTATTAAATAATCAAATAATTAAATTACCTATTATCCACGATGACTTGTCGCCATTAATATATGCATCCTTCAGAAATTGACGCTCGTCCGACAGGCTCCATACGTGAGAGTCGTGCGATGCTCCTCCATAACATCCATTAACTGCTTTTATGCGCATTGTATGATCACATATCTAAAATATCAAAGAAAGTGCTCGTTAAAGGTGGGATGATTGAAAGATCTCCCCTCAATCAAACAGCTTATATTACCACATATTCTACACACGGTGTAAGTATTAATGGCATTATTATATATAGGGGATGATATCATGTTGGAAATACTTACGACCATTGCATTTATGCTGTGTTTAAGTTTCCGGTTGAAAAACAAGTGCTCGTTTTTAGATGGCCGGACTATTTGTATGTGAGTACCATCAACAGCTCCTACTATCCCTGGAATTCCAGACGTGGCATAAAAGAAATTTTTGACAGCTCGTTTTTCGTCTTCGGTCATAACGAAATTTATGTGCTTCGGACACAACACCTTCTCTATAGCATTGCACACTTCTTTGATGCAGTTTGACACAGTTTGCTGTGCCAAGCCAGCAAACCGGTCTTGACCGATTTGGTGTTGGTACCCACCTTGTCCAAGGAACTTAAGTGTAGCACCTAATTTGATTGATGGTGTTACAGCAGTCGATCTCAATGTTGTTGGCAGATGCGCACTAATGCTCTCCAACACATATTTAAAAGCTTCCTTGTTAAGCCGGAAATTTCGCACAAACCTACAAATAAAATATTTAGTTACATACAACATATTTAATAAATTGTTACTTACATTGCATCCGTCAACTGCATACAATCTACACCATCGCGTAGGATTTTACGTTCCAATCGCTCGTCTTCATTTTCCATCCAAAGGGCAACCGAATCCATTTTTATAACGCACAAATATTTCTTGTTTCCTTTTTTTATTTTCATTGTTTTGACATTTTGCGTAATAAATGCTGCCAATGTTGAATAATACATTCGAAAGTAGTGCCAAAATTATTTCAATTAGTGGCAGCACTTTTCGCTCGATCCGAATCTGTTACATGGTAAGAGTTTAAATTCGGATCGAATACAACTTTCGAGCTATTCATACTTTCGAATCGAGTTACATAGTAACCCCCCTGTTAACTTTGGTACAGTAAAGCCCACACCATATGAGGACCTTATTATCATCAGATATTTTGCATATGCACATAAATAGTATTTCTATATCAAATGATCCAAGTCGAAATAAATAAGCATGAGAACAATGGACTTTTCAATATTATGGCAAGGCAATATAAAATTCGAAAACTTTCTCTTGTTTTTTCATTTGGTTTTAATTTTAACAAATTTGATACATTTTTGAATATTTTTCAGTATTAAAAGATATATGTACTTAAAAAGGATACTTCAGTTAATACAACTGCGTTAATACAGGGGGTGGCTAAAGTAACTATATGTTTGGTTTTTTAAATAAACGTTGAATGTAATGAAAAAAATCAAAAAATGTAAGGATAAAAACATTATTTGAAGTTATTTTTTTACATTAATTATGATGTCAGTGTAATGACAACCGTTTTCTCTAACGCAAAAATGAACTCTTTTATAGCATTTCCCATAACTTTGTTGAGTGTTTCTTGTGGTATACAATCAATTCCTTCTTCAATGTTATCCTTTAGTTGGTGCAAGGTTTGGGGCTTATTAACATAAACTTTGTCTTTGAAAGAGCCCTTCAGGAAAAAATATGGTGCAGTCAAATCAGGCGATCGTGGTGGCCATCTTAAATCACCATTTAAAGAAATTATCCGATTTGGAAATTGTTGGAAGGAATATAAAAACAATATTAGTTCTTTGCACAAGAACTTAATATTCCTTGATATACAAATTCCCACAGCTCATTCCGGGAATAATTCTTCTCCTTTTTTAACAAATATATTTTAACTGCAGGTCACTATTAAAAATGGTAATTTTTCTTAATTTCGCTTGATAATTTAATGGAACATTTTTAAGATTCTAGTTATGTTTGACAAATAAAATTCTTTATTGGTTCTTGACACGCATTGAAAAAGCTTGACAATCATACCCGTTTGGCTACCCTAATTACCTGGCTTACAGACGTACACAAGCAAGAGCGGAAGGCGGACCGGTAGATTGACATAAAAATAGCTAAACTGCCATTACTTATTACAATAGCGGCCAACTCAGAGCTGTAAACCAATCGATAATACTATCGATAAAAACGTTAGTTTTATTTTTGGCGAACTACCGATACTATCGGAAAATTTAAAAAGAAACTACTAGTTGATTACAAATATTTTTAGCAACACATTCGACGCAAGTTTTCAGCAGTGCATAAGCTTTTTTAATTCTGTAGCAAAAAAGAAAAAAAAGTACTTAAGTGGGCTTAACTTAAATTTGAGTTAATGGCACCTTTGAAATCCTCACGCATCACACATGGGTAAAGTTTCAATTATATTTATATTTTTCAATGTGCCATAATCTTTGCAATAGAAACTTAAGTTTACTTACCTGACTTTCCTATTCTTTATGAGATCCATATGCGTTTGCGCACGGCATGAAGGTAAATCTATATTTTAATATATTTCTACCTGAATCTGAGTTCTCGCAAATATAAACTCATGCAGTAGTTGAAGCTATGACGAACAAAAAACTCTTATCCGGACTACAAAAGAAAATTTCTAAACTGTCCGAAATATTGAATTGTCCATATTACGGATACTCTCGACCAGGGATGTTAAATAGGGTTTTTAATTTTGTACCAACTTCCAAAAAAAAAAAAATTTACTTTTTTGACCTTCACGGTACCATTTTTTTTTAATTTGTTAAAACAACATAAAAGTTCAAAATTCAATTATACAAAAACAAAAATGGAAAAATGAACAATGAAAAACAGAGAAATTTTATAAATGGATCTAAAATTTTTACAGAATTATGGGAAGTTAAAAGCGAAAGGATATGAAAATTTTCTTTCGCACATATTTGTGCTTCTATATTAAAAAAAAAAAAAATATGTACTGATGTTTTGCTTTTAGTGTCATCGTCTGTGGTAAAAAAGGAAAATTAATAACACAGGGTTTGATTAATGTTGCCTCGTCTGTGTGTACCATAAGTCCCCTTTAACAATGTGGCAAGTGCAAGGCAGACAGACGAAGTTTGTAAGCGAGAGAGGAAAAAAGTAAAGTGTGACACGCATACAGCGTCGCCCCCTTACCAACAAACTTCGTCAGTCTGCCTCTCACTTGCCAAATTGTAAAAGGGGACTAAGCGCTCTATACACCACAATACTAGTCGCATACTTAAGCGCCCATTACATTAACGAATTGTCTTACAACATAAATGCAATGAAAAGGACTCAACAATTTGTTTGCTATACTAAAAATTCAAAAACGGGGAACTATGACAAATTTTTAAACTACCAAATGAGTCACGGTAGTACCACGGTACTTTAGAAGGTCAAAATGTGTCAAATAAACTACAATTGTACCAACTTTGACATCCCTGCTATCGACTATTCAGTGTCTAGATTATAAAGGTTGTACTGTATATGTATGTATATTTAGTACATATGAAATTCCTCAACATTTTCTTTTTAATATTTTGTTCTTTAATTTTTTTATTGGTAACAGTCGCTTATTGACATACAAATACTTATAAATACCATATTGTCTGTCATAAATAAATATTTATATTGTTGCGTTTTTGCCTTTAAGAGATAATGAGAGGGAGAGAAAAAAGAAAAGGTAATAAAACAGAAATAAGTTAATTTGAGCAGGCATTTTATTATCACTTTTTTCTTTTAACAAAATGTACTCTTATTTGTTTTCATTTACTCAATAATAAACAATAATATAGCGCATGTTCTTTCAAAACATGCGCCGTAATGTTGCGCAAACAGCGAATAGATAAACGACGATCAACACAATTTAATGTTTTTCAGCATTTACACAAATTTAAAGCAAGTGGTTTTCTGTTTAAAATTTTGTGTAAACAATTTAAAATATCATCAGCAACTTTTGTGCGAATTCAAATTTATGCGGGGTTTTAAAATAAAAAAATCCACTTTGTTAATTAAATTAATTATAACGCCGACATGAGAAAAGTCTTGGCTTACGCAGAACTTTTTGATTGCACTTTTGTTGATTTGATAAATTTTTCTTTTTGAATATATGTATTCAATCAACTATTGTGTCAGAGTGACAATTTTGGCCTTTTTTCAGCTAAATTTAGCATTTAAAATTTTTATTTAGCTGTAAAATTTTCATTTATCATTTGGCATATTATAGCGTGATACATTTGGAGGTTCCCTACTTTTTTAAAGAAAAAAAAAGCACAGAAAATTCAAATTTAATGCGGAATGTTTATTATCATTTGAAAAAACATTCTTTGGCATTTACATACATACATTTTTTTGAAGATTATGTTTATCAAATGTTGGCCGTTACTACGTCTCAGATGGTCCATCCGTTGAGTCCAATTTTCGATGATGTTTTCCTCCAAGGCCTGAATCGAAGGGGGTTTGTCGGCATAAACTTAAGACTTTACATACCCCACAGCAAAAAGTCTAAAGGCCGTGTCAGATACAACTTTGTCGCTTTGCGTGACGTTTCTACCTTCGGCAGAAAAACGCAAAGCAAAAGGTGTATGCCACAATGAAAACTTTGACAACACTCACCCATTGTTTGTTTACTTATAAAAGCGGTTGGTAATTTGTACATTTAATTATTTGTTACAAAAATTAAAGTTAAAAATTTAATTGGACGGTTTTTTGGAATTGAAATTTGCAAAAAAAAATTTAAAAAAAAGAAAATTATACTAGCCAATTGTCAAAGCGCGCAAAAAGATGAGAGTTGGCTAACTTTTTGCTTCGCTCCGCTTTGAAAGTACTTTATGTGACATGTTTCGTATAAGTACGTATATTTTATCTTTGATGTCAAAGCGAATCGGTAACGCAACGCGAAGCAAAAGTTTTATCTGACATGGCCTTAACAGTGTGATATCACACGATCTTGGTGGCCAATCGACCGGGCCAAAACGTAAAATTATGTGTTCTCTCAATAAATCCATTGATTGATGCGATGTGTGGGAAGTGGCGCCGTCTTGCTGAAACCAAATGTCGCCGAGATCACGAGCTTCAATTAAAGGCATCAAATAGTCGGTTATCATGTCACGATAACGGTCCGAGTTGCTGCGAACGGCACCGAATCGACTTTCCACGGTCTTCGTGTACACTCTCAGCTACGGCCGCTATATTTTCTTTACAGCGTGCTGGACGTGGTCTATTCGGTCGAATATTATACAATAATGAATGCTGGGTCTCAAAATGCGTGATGGTGTTGCGAAAAGTACGCTCAGAAGGCCGATTATGTTGACCATAAGTTGAGAGAAGTGCACGAAACACATTTCTCACAGAACGTGAATTTTCGTAATAAAGTTGAACGATTTGTAAACGTTGTTCAGGCGTAAGTCTTTCCATTATGAAATGCCAAACAATACTAAACAAAAATAACATGACAGCATACTCACACGTGATCTGTCAAAAAAAGGCGATTGAAAAAAGTATCTCTACTTGAATCACCCAGTATTAAGCAGTTTTATAAAATGTTTTTTATTGGTTAAACTTGAATTTTTTATAAACTATAATAAATATTGACTTTAAATAGTTGCACTTAAAAAGAAGTTTCGTATGAAAATGGATAATTCTTATCTTAAGAAACGTATTACCTGTTTCGAAAAAATATATTTAAGACATATTAGAAATGCCCAATCGTGTTGGTAGTGGAAATTATTTGCCATTTAATAGTTAATATATAGGAGTATATCATATTGCAGATGCAAATTCAATAGTATAAATGTTAAAATAAAATTGCAAAACTTATTTTTTTTAATATAAATTTTTTCTTATTCGATCTTTAATATTTAAATTTTTACTTTTTACACTGCACCTTCTTCCTTGTTTTCTTTCCAAATTATGAGTTAACATAAATACTGCTGTTATTCTGCCGACGTTTTTGCCAAATTGCTGAGAAATTTATCTTTGGAGTAGACCTGGAGTTAAGATGTTATTTCTGGTACAGAGTTTTCCTCTAAATATTAATTTTACCTTATTATATGGATATGGATATTTGTAAAGAGAACAACTATTGACAACAGTCAAATAAAAGTCGAATCACCGTTAGTTAATAAGGAAGCTGCGACGAATTACCCAGCAATTATGTTAAAAGTTATTGGAAATGGACGGTACGTTCCAGATAAAATATAAGATTAAAGCTTTTACTATGCAGAAATGCTTCAGAAGATAAAATTATAAAACCGCTTGCTGTAAATCAGTTCTACGGACCGGGAGCACCTAATGCATCAAACATATCTTCAACATTTTTAAAGCTAAATCTAGCTACAGCTAAATAATGCTCAAACTTTTTCTAGATTTTTGGTAAAATATCATATCAGTATCAAACTGTATTCGAAACTAAATACATTTTACTGACCCATTTTTAACATAATGGAAATAAATGGTAATATTAAAGCATTTCTACAGATTTTGGTAAAACATCAGACATAAAAACGTTACGTAGTTAAGTTTAAATTAAGGCGGCCCGCAAGAGCCCTGAAGCCAGATGCAAATGAATTTATATATACTTGTTTTCCATTCAAAATATTCTATAAAAAGATTTTAAGACCAGTTAATTTCTTATAATTTAAGAAAAGTTGGAGTTTTAACATCTTAATTTCATAGCAGTTTAGAGCAAACGTTTTTTTTTTAGATGTTTCGTTAGATTGACAAGGAATATCTTAACATTAATACTACAGAATTTTTATCTTTTGATTTAAAAAACAAATTTTTAATACAACTTCATATATAACTTAAATTTTTTACATAACGTGAAATTGTCTTCAAATAAATCAACGGTAATAATTAAAACACATTAAAAATTTTATATGAATTCCGCTGTTAATTTTTTAATTAAAAACTTTGCGTACCGTAATCTCCTCTTAATAATGGTAAAAGAAAATAAAAGTTAACATCACTGGGTCCAACGCCGTACTCAAGATCTTGGCCTACATCCATATAAGATCGAACTGGCGCAAGAATTAAAGCCAGCAGACCATTAATTGTCTTCGTTAAATGGGATGGGAATCAACTGGAAGTTGAACCAGACTTGTATCATCAAATCATGTTCAGCGATGAGGCTCATTTCTTGCTTAACGGATATGTAAACAACCAGAAATTTCGTTTTAGGAGATAGCACAATCCTCATTAGACTCCATTAGATTCCAGAAAGAATCACTGTTTGGTGCGATTTACATAGCGAAGGCGCCATGGGACCATTTGTTTTTAAATTTGAAACCGATACGAACATTACCGTGAATGGCGAACGCTACAGGCAAATGATTCGTGATTTTTTATTTCTTCGTGTCATTGAAAATCGTATGGAGGAGAAAACAGCGCAACATGCCAAATGTTTGGTGACCGAATTATATCAAGAAATGGACCTGTGAATTAGTCATCTTATTCGTGTGATTTAACATCTTTAGCCTACTTTTTGTGGGGATGCGGTAAATCTCTGGTATATGCTGGCAACGATTGATCAATTAGAAACTGATATTCGACATACTTTTGCCGAAATAAAATCGGGTATGCTCGAAAAAATGGTACAAAATTGGACCGACAGGATGGCGTTCATAAGTTGCAGTCGCTGAGGCCAGGATTTATTTCACATTAGTAACGCATGAGTCTAGCCAGACCTACTAAATTTCTTAATACACTTAATTCGAAAAAAACTTTTGTATTTCTGTATTCAATATACAACATAATTTAATATTTTTATAACCTTATATGGCCCATACCAATGGGTCTGCAGTTTGGGAGATACTCCTTTCTTTCTTTGGGGATTAAAAACAATTCAACTGGCCCTCCTTAAACCCTTCCGAATTTGCCGCTCGATCGTATCTGGCTCAACAGCTTAATACGGTTTCGTAAAAACTCATGAAGTTCATTAGAGTTTCTTGTTTCTGCGAGGTGGATCCTTCATTATTTTCACCCGTATTGGCATAGGCTTAACGCTAAATTGTAGATCTCCCGGTAGCCTGAGCTCTGTTCCCAAAAAAATTTGGTGGGCGTACGAGAGGAGTCATGAACAACTGATCTATACGGAACAGGAATTTTAAAATGTGCACATCCCAGTCTTTTTGTTGTGTGCTGACTGCTTTCCACAAATGTTCCTCTAGTGTACGGTTAAATCTTTCTCCCATGCCGTCCAATTGCGGATGCAATGGGGTGGTTCTTGGTTTCCTTATTCCCTACAACTCACACATTTCTTTGAATATAGCAGATTCAAAATTTCTGCCTTGGTCGGAATGTAATTTTAATGGCACACCGTAGCGTCTCACCCAATTATGCACAAAGACTTCCACCACCGTCCTGGCCTCTTGGTTTGGGATCGCATACACCTCCGGTCATTTACTGAAGTAATACTACCTGAAGTTTGTTCCCCAAAGCCCAGCATGTTTTATCAGTGGACTTACAGCCGAATTTTCGTTTTGGATGGAACTTTAATCCTATTCCTTGGCCTTCAAACTTTTTGCTAAAAAAGCGTCATTTTCCGCGCGATTGATCGGTCTTCATTGGACTCTATCTGCAATAAACGAACGTCACAGATGTTTTCTTTTCCTTCGGCCCTTACACAATGGTTGCATTTTAGCTTGCAGGGTCGTCTTGATAGAGCATCCGAATATCCATGTGCTTAATGCCAAAGCCGTAACTCTGAAGGCGCCCAATCCAACGCGCTATCTGGCCTTCCGGATTTTTAAATTAAAGTAATCACCTGAGTGCAGTGAGTGTTCTGTTCTTAAATCAAAATGTTGACCATATAAATATTTGTTACTGTTTTAAGCAGTACATGTACTGATTTTTTCAATTGTACTGTTTTATGCACAACACGCAAAAGTAATGTCCCTATATTTTGCAATACAATACAAAGACGTTTAAAAACCCTATTGTTAACTGTTAGTTATAGTAATGCATAGTTAATTATAGCTGAACTTGGTTAAATTGGCCTTAATAAATTAAAAATAGTTTGAAATCAGAAACAATAATTTTCTCAAATTATATACGATTTCTGCAACTTTGTGTTTGTGCATATGGGGTGGGCCATTTCAAATTTCAAATGAAAACACGATTGGGTTGAAAAATTGGATTGATCGGATGAAGTACTGCCGAGCCAGTCGTAGTCATATGAATGATATTGTGTTCCATTAGTAAAAGTTCAATCTTTCCAATAAAAACAGAAATTTGAAAAAAATAATCAGTACTTTTTTTTTGAATAGCCGATTTAAATGTTAAATTTTAAGTGGCACCCTGTATAAACCAAAATATTTAAACATTATACATTGGAACATGAACTTTTGCCAAATGCATGGTAGAATAAGAACAAGGTATCGTCATAAGAATGTTTGTTCTCAATTTTAAAATCCATGTAATGTCAAACAAAAGAAAATAATGAAACAAAATGTAAACAAGCGTCAAAAATCAAATAAATTAATTTTATTTTTATTTTAAATTTCTTAATATAAAAATTTTGTAATACCAAATTTTTTAAAAAAATAAATTTCAAATATACAACATATTGAATAAAATATAATTTTATATAAAAGAGTAAAGGCCGTGTCAGATACAACTTTGTCGCTTTGCGTGACGTTTCTACCTTCGGCAGAAAAACGCAAAGCAAAAGGTGTATGACACAATGAAAACTTTGACAACACTCACGCATTGTTTGTTTACTTATAAAAGCGGTTGGTAATTTGTACATTTAATTATTTGTTACAAAAATTAAAGTTAAAAATTTAATTGGACGGTTTTTTGGAAATGAATTTGGCAAAAAAATTAAAAAAAAAGAAAATTATACTAGCCAATTGTCAAAGCGCGCAAAAAGATGAGAGTTGGCTAACTTTTTGCTTCGCTCCGCTTTGAAAGTACTTTATGTGACATGTTTCGTATAAGTACGTATATTTTATCTTAGATGTCAAAGCGAATCGGTAACGCAACGCGAAGCAAAAGTTTTATCTGACATGGCCTTAAGTTGCAGCACTTAAAATGTTCAAAATATGTTGAAATAAAAATATTTGCAATTCAGTAGTGTTTCGCTGTTTGACATTACATGGGTAAATAATGACAACTCTCCCTAATGAACCTATCTGGTACTCATTATCCCAGCAAAAACTTTACTTACCTGGTAAGTTAGCAACTAATGTTGGAGAAATATAAGTAGTACTTATTTTTCGGCTGAATAACTACTTATTTTTGTTCGAGTTGTCCACAGAATTCAGTAGTTACAATACACTTACCAGAAGTCTCAAAATATGTAGTTATTATTTAACTACCAGTAAGTTGAATTGTAAACACTTACAATATACTTACTATAAGTCAAAAGATAACCAGTTTTTATTTAATTGGCGCTAGTTAATAGGCCTAATAAGCAGTTATGGAGCTAGTTACTAGTAAGCAAATACTCAGTACTGAAAACAAGACAACTAATAAGTAGTTATTTAGCTGATTATTAGTAAGCAAATATTCATAACTGAAAATAATAGTAGTGAAAAGTACTTACTGAGGTCATTACTAGCAAGTACTTATTGAGGTTTTCAGAATAATGACAACTACTTACCAGGTAACGTATGAAATAACTACGACCTATTACCAAAATTCAAAAAGTTTTTCCTGGGATACTATGGCCAAATGCTTCGTTTGTGATGTTTGCTTTATAAACTGTGTCATTTTGTATATGAAATGCCATAACATTTAATTCTTGCCCTTACTTTTCAAGTGTATTTCTTCATATTATTGTTGTTGCATAATCAAAAGTTTAAAATATTTCATTATTTGAATACATAAATAGTTACATACGTTTTCTTAAAAAAAAATATGTACTATTTTTTTCTTGATTGTACTGTTTTTCCGAATTTTAAATCTGACTACCCTAACTCTAGTACTGCCAGAAGCTCTTGCCGAGTCACAGAGTAATTCCTCTCAGGCTTCTAAAATATTCGACTGTGATAGCCTACGACCATCTCTGCACCGTTGACCATTTGTCACAGAACACCTCCAATTCTAAATTCGCTCGCATGAGTATCTAGCACAAATTTTTCCCCGCGGTTGGAAAAGCTAAAATTCGGTGCTGAGCACAACAATTCTTTGAGCTTCTGGAATACTCTTCTTGTGCTTCACCCCAGCAATATGCCTGCGATTTTTTGGTCAATTCAGGCGTTTTGTAGCAGCAATGTTGGAACAAAACCCCTGTAGTAGATACATAAGCCTAGAAAACTGCGTAACTCATGTTGATTTTTAAGGCGAGGCCAATCCATAACTGCTCGTACTTTCTCTTCATTTGTTGAAATACCATCAGATGTTACACGTTAACATTTCTTAAAACTAAACTTGATTTCGACTGTGGGTATACGTTTCAACACCTCCTCGTGGTTTTTCAGATGTTCCTCAAATGTTGTTTGACAATTATGTCATCAATGTGTGCAAGGTGTCGTCGATTTTACGCAGAATCTCTTTGTTCCATCTTTCTTTTTCACCAAAGCCACTGGTGAACTTTAAGGACTAGATGATGGCTTAATTACTTCATCCTGTTTCATTTCATTAACCAGATTTCTATTTTCATTTTGTTTTGCTAGAGGGACCGTTTTTATTGGCTTAGTGTCGCCGCTGCTAATTTCTTTTTTTACCTTATGATGCAAAGATAAAGGCATATTTCTTTAGTAATTGTTTAGCCTTATTTCTCTCGAACGGTCAATTTCTGCACATATTCCTCTAGTAATTCCTGGTCCTTAGAACTCTTTTTGGCCGCAGCTATACGTTTCTAGCAACTTTTAATTGCCTCTGTTGTAATACATTGTCCAATAATAAAATTCTGGGTAAGGACTTTTTCACTGTTTGGATAAATTTAAAACTTTTACAGGAACTAAACTGTTGCTGGTTTGTACGAGTGCATTAGCTGTTACTTTTTCGCCTGTAATTGCTGCTGGCTCTACCACCCATAAACTATTATTGTCCTCACAATCTTCCTCCATTCGCGTCCATACTATGGTCTCTGACTTGGGAGGCAATTTTTCCCGTTCCAGGGCTAGCCACGATCTTACATGAGCCTTGATTCCTTATCAAACAACAAAGAGAAGTTTAACATTACGCCAAGTAATAATTTTTTGGTCCCATATCCAATTGAATACATTGTCTTATCATAAAATCTGAGACAATGATCACTTCATCTACAATATCAGCCGTAATAAACATATGGTGGGCGCTTGTATAGGCAGTGGCAGGCTCCCCCGTAGATGTTCGCAGGCTAAAACCACTAAGTGGTTCAATGGACTGTTGTACTAAATCAGGCCTAATAATCGAATGTGATGGATGACCCAGTGTACACAGTCAAAACCTAAAGTAAGAACAAAAATGTTTCAAGTTTATTCAGAGTCATTCAGACAAGAGTTCTTGGTATTAAACTGCTTTATATTATTTGTCAAATTTTAATACTTTGATAATATTTGTTAATCGAGCTTACTTAAGGCCGTTATACACTATCCCACAAAGTCTTAAGTATTTTTCGAAAATGCTTCCCTGATCTAATTATTGATTGAAATTTTTCAAAAACCAATAACAACTTATCATGACAGGCTTGTATTTTTTTGAAAATACGTAAGACTTGTGTGATGGTGTGAAGCAGCTATTAGTTTTACCTAAAAATTACACAGTACAACACATGATTTTGGGACTCAATTCTGATAATTGTTTATGAAAGTAGACCCAAAAAGAAGTTTGATCAAGGTACATCAAATAATAATTTAAAAATTAATTTGAAGTTAGTAAGTATCGTATAGGGGCAATTTGTCACGCCTAAAACGTGACAAATTCATAACTCGAGATCTACTAGTCCGAATAAGCTGAAACAAATTTAAAAAAAATTAAGAATTACAATAATAACATAAGCAACAGTTTCGCAGTTATAAATAAATGAACTAAGAAAAAAAATATTTTTTGCCAAAAAAATTAAAATTTTTTTTTTTAATTCATAAAAATTCTTTGGAAAAAACATTGATGACTTTTTTATTGATTCTTTATTTTGCATGAAAATAATCATTCCGATTCATTTTACAGCTATTCTAACGCAAAAATGTTTATATCTTATCTATGCATGGAAACAAAATTTAGAACATTTTCAATTATTGCCACTATCCATCCTCGTTGAAGTTGACGCTTCTGGTTCTGATGACCTTCTTTTCTTCGTAGGTTGTTCATATTCATGTTCTGAGTCTGCATCATCATCCGAGATAGACGCAATATTCAAGGGCCTGTTTTGTTCAGTGTGTCCACAAATTTCAAACTGCAAAATTTTAGAACACCTCTCTCCTTGTTCGTCCGATTCCTGAGATAATTGTGCCAAAAAGGTTTCAAGGTGGGAATGCAAGAAATGTAATTTTAAGCAAGTTGTCCACTCGTGTCTGTATGTCATCTCGCTGTACACGATTCTTTCCTAAAACGCCTTCGATGACTTGTTTCAATGCGTCCCATGCACATAGGTCGTTATAATGGTTCGAAAGCATATTTGTGAAAGATTCGCTTTTCATTAATTTTCGCATATCCGGTCCATTGAGAATACCTGTTTGAAATATAAAAAACACATTTACGAAAAAATTATTGGTAATTTGAGCTTCACTGAGTTTTGGAATGATGGATTTCAAATAGTCATAGGCGTCATCAATATCTTTGACTACCACTTCGACAAATTTCCCAGCTATTCCTAATTTCATGTGGAGCGATGGCAACAAAATATCATCTAGATCCTTAATCAAAGATTTATTCCGTTATTTTAATTGTTTCTCGAGCTCGGGAGCTCTTGCTTTCCAATCTTTACGTTGATATTGATTTTCTGTGTATCGTGAATCCCAATTTTAAAGGAAGCAGAAGTATTTTGGAAAACCGCCTTTTAATACAATGCCTTGTATAATGTTGACAAACTTTAGATCGCAACAAATCATCCATTTGTGTACATTGTAGTTGATTTTCTCCAAAATTTCGCCCAATGTTTCATACGTTTCCTTTATAGTTGTGCTGAATCCAAATGGAATGGACGGTCTTTTGTTCGTTTTGTGCAATAGCACAGCCTTCAAACTTGGAACTGACCCATCGATGAATAAACGCCAGTCGCCAGCGATATAATCCATTCCCAATTTTTTCATTAAACCTGCGATATCATGGGAGTAGGTGAACGTATTTGCTTCGTCAACGTATTTGCGTTGTCGTTATGATGTTGAGCTGACATGTTGCTCTGTCAGTTTTCTGCTTTTCAAAAATGATGTCAACATTTCGGTGTTTTGTTGTGATAGTCCCATCTTACCCACAATGTAATCCATTTCGATTTGTGTTAGCGGTTGTGGTCCATTTTTTTCAATATCAGGTGTCCAATCAGCATCATTCAAATTGGTCGGATTGGTGGAAACGGTTTCGGTTTGCAGGGACACAGTATCCAAACTCGGAGGTTTAGGCAAAGACTATAGATTTATAAAGATGTTGCACTTAGTACATTTGGAATTGAAAAAATGTTGTGCTTCTTAATGATGAGGGGGGAAAGTGACAAGGAAAGCAAAAACTTCGTGCTCACATTCAGAAAAGTGAAGAGAACAAAAAACCACATGCATTAATACATGCATACACATGTTTTCTGTTTTTGCAAACCAACGTGTGTGTGTATGTTTTTTTTCGTAAAAACCGGTTTTCGGTATTTTTATTTTTTAAGTGATTTTGTTTTGTTTTCAAGCAATTTATGTGCAAATAACCTACGTAAGAACAAATGCGACCGATTGTTTAATGGGTAGGGTAAGAATATGTGTTTTATTGTTGTAAAAATGAAATTATAACGATTCGAACCGAATTATAATTAAAATTTTTAGACAATTCAACTATGTATGTACTAATAAAATGTGTATGTATGTATCAAACGAATTTATTATAAAACAAGTGTGTTTTCTTAGGACGTGTGTGAGGCGATAGAAAAGTGCGAATGTAAGTAAAATGTTGACACTTCTGAAATTAATGAAATTTCAATAGCCCTGGGGGCTAGTAGAATTTTTAAAACAACCAACAAAATTTCTGACAAGCAGCAAATCGCAAATTGTAATTGAAAAAGTCAAATAAAAACGTTTAAAAAAATTTGTGAATTCAAAACAAAAATATAAAATAAAATGCATAGAGCCACCTGCAAAAAAATTGTATTTTCCTAATTTGTTCATTATTTTATACAGTACTTTTCGTTTATAATCATTTCCATTGTAAAGCCTATAGTACACGGCATGTAAAAATACACATGCGCATGTGGTTCTGACGTAATTTTGACGTCAATGCAAAGCCACAATAAACATTGCGTGTTGTGTGATGACGTCAAAATTACGTCAGAACCACATGCGCATGTGTCTTTTTACATGCCGTGTACTATAGGCTTAAGTCACATTAGCGATATAGTTCATTTAATCTTTATTTTTGCCGCTATACAGAAGATTAATAGAAAGTATTTACGTTATAGTCCATTTAGCGATATAAGCACATTTACAAAAGTAAAGCAAATTATTAACGTTTTAGTCACAAAGCCTAAGTTTTTTGTTTGTTTCCGAAGTTACAAACCATATCTAAGAATCAAGAAATTAATCGTTTACTTTTTCTTATCAACTCTCCAATCGAAACAAAATTAGTTTTTGTGTTTGGTAACAGTGATGAAATATCTTATTATGCTTTAAACACATTCGAGACAGCAGACTACCGACTTCAATATGTCAACAATAGAATACATGTGTGTATATGGAAATGATTATTTTAGCGACGACACGGCTAAATGGCTGCAGGTTGTTGTCTATGCTAATTTTGTCGTTGTAGTCAAATTAAACTAATTTCTATTTTTGTACGCTACAAAACAGTGTCCATGGACATTATGACACTTTCAAAAGTGTCATAACGTCCGAGGACACTATGACACTTTGGAAATGGACATTATGACACTTTCAAAAGTGTCATTAGGTCCATTATTACTAAATAAGTTAAATACAAAAAAATTATCTGCATACACGCAGAGAGAAACATGTTTCATTATGGTCCCAACCAACAAAACTATTTTTAAAGAAACTAGTTTAACCATAATATGGTTGTCGGTGACAATGATTTTTTTAGATGAAACATAATATGGTAAAAAATTTTTTAAAAATGGTTTTCCTGCTTTTTCTCTGGGAGTAAATATTAAATATATAACGAAAACACTTTTGGGCGCAAGGATTTCCTCCTCTATAGTATAACAAATACCGGCTTCGCTAACTAAAGATTCTCTGCACAGCCGGCCTTCGGCCGGGCGCAAGGATTTTTTTCTCTATGGTATAACATATACCGGCTTCGCTAACTAAAGCTTCTCTGCATAGTCGGCTTTCGTTCGGAAACAAGGCAGATTTTAGAAGCTTTACTTAGCGAAGCCGGTGTTTGTTATACCATAGAGGAGAAAATCCTTGCGCCCGGCCGAAGGCCGGCTGTGCAGAGAAGCTTTAGTTAGCGAAGCCGGTATTTGTTATACCATAGAGAAAATAATCCTTGCGCCCGGCCGAAGGCCGGCTATGATCCCAAATTTGTTTACATTCTTGCTTGTTGTGGACATTATGACACCTTGCAAAGTGTCATAACGTCCGCGGACGCTATGACATTTCTTTGATGGACGTTATGACACTTTTGAAAGTGTCATAATGTCCACGGACACTATGACACTTTCAAAAGTGTCATAACGTCCATGGACACTATGACACTGGACGTTATGACATGCCACCGAAAATCAAGTTTTCATACATTTTTAAACAAATTATAAATAAAATTTCAAGAAATTACGTGCACACACATCAAACTGGCTGCAAATTTTTATGAAAATCAAAAGCATTTTGATTATGTCGCCATGTCGCTTTAGTAAACATAAAATATCTTTTATAAACAAAGCAGTTAATTTTTTTTAGAAAAATTATTTCTTATATTCCTACAATTGTTTAAATTTAGACAATAACAGCATTTGAACTTCGGTGCAAATCGATATACTTTCATCTGTACAACAATAAAACACATATTATTGACCTACAATTAAAAATCGGTCACATATGCATTTACATAGGTCTTTTGCACATAAATGGCATGCAAACAAAACTTCTTTTATTACTTAAATGTGTTTTCAACGAGAAAAACAAGACTTCTTTTAGTTTTTTTATATTTTTTTCATTGCCATTCACATACGAGTACATACACACACACATGCACGCACATACATATGCGCTGATAGATGAGAATAAAAAGTTCTCTGAGAGTAAAAACAAAGACTATAATTTACTCTCACAAGTGTTTTTTCGTACTTTTTGTCAAGAAGTTAGGAGGAACATGTAAATCAATTAAAATAGATAATCATTCATTCAAAAGCAAATTTCGATCTACCAAAGTGAAATACCATTTGGTTTAAGGATTGATGTTTGACTATTGACGTCGCCCGGCCTCAATAGCCGAGTGAGTAAAACGGCAAACCCCACCGACGAGATTGTGTGGTTACAATCGAAACTAGTCTGGGCAACCTGTCCGTGAACGCCTGGGTTCAAATCTCAGCGCAGTCAAGAATGAAAAACTATCAATAAAAAAATTTTAATTAATTTCATGTTGTAAAATTCCTGTCTTCATAAAAATAATTTAATGAAAATTAAATTCAATGAACTTAAGCCTAATTAAAATATCTAAATTTGGATTAAAAACCATTAACAGTTCAATAAAATAACCAAAATACTAATTATTATTTGTGAAAATACTTAATATACTCTAGTACTGCCAGAAGCTCCAATTCTAAATCCGCTCGCATGAGCATCTAGCACAAATTTTTCGCCGCGGTTGGAAAAGCCAAAATCCGGTGCTGAGCACAATAATTCTTTGAGCTTCTGGTATAATCTTATTGTGCTTCACCCCAGCTATATGCCTGCGATTTTTTGGTCAATTCATGTAAACTCGCAGCAATGTTGGTACAAAACGCCTGTAGTAGATACATAAGCCTAGAAAACTGCGTAACTCATGTAGATTTTTAAGGCGAGGACAATCCATAACTGCTCGTACTTTCTCATCGTTTGTTGAAATACCATCAGATGTTACACGATGCCCTAGGTATTGTACTTCCTTCTGAAACAGTGAACATTTCTTAACACTAAGCTTAAAAAAAATTAAGGTCGAACAAAAGACAATTCATAAGTATGTGTATACATATAATAAACCCATGAACTTTAAATATGTTTTTGTTTGATTATGTTTTAATAAAAATCAAAAAAAATTTGTCAAAATTAATTTTATATTCTCCGATTTTTTAAAACAAAAAAGTCGAGTTTTTTCTATTTCTCAGAAAATAAACGATTTTTTCACAAATTTATCTGGCAGCCTGCATAAAACGAAAACAATGAAAGCTAAAAAAATTTCAAATAACAAAATATACCAATTGTGTTTTATTTATTTTCATCATTTAAAGTCTTTCATTTTATACCCTTCACTTTGTCATTCCTTTTGTAATTTCTACAATATTGATCTTAGACCCTATAAAGCACATACATTCTGGCTCCTTATGAGAAGGGTTGTCCGTCTGCCGGACCATCTATTGAAATGGAGTTTCCGAAGACCCCAGATATGATGAGGAATTGGTTGGTATATATTTATGTAAGATATGCTCATAATTTTGCCATAGAAATTCAGCCAGATCGGTCCATAAGTGGCTGAGATATGAGCAAAAAACTGCGACTACCTCTAATTTTTCCCGAAAATCCCATGTTGTTGTTGCTTTTTATTCTTTTTTTTCTGTTTATCTGGAGAACGGCAAATGCCAGGGCTTTCAAATTTGGTACAAACATCTTGGTTATCAATTAACCAATTCTCTAAAAAGTGGGAGGGATTGGAGAAGTGGGTGTGGCACTTTCCATACAAAGACATTATACATTTCTCCATTTCTGTAGAAGGAAACGAGCTTAAACTCTCAAATTAGGTACAATACACAGCAACATATCGGTTATCAATACACAGCATCCCACAAAATATGGGCGGGATTGGAAAAGTGGGCGTGGTACCTCCCGCACAAAGACATTCCGAAAAGTATGAATTTTTTTCCAGCAATGGATTTTCGGGAATCATAGATCTTCTCGAGTACAAGCTTTATTATCTAAGTAAATGGTAACTTTCTTCCTAAAAACGTCGGTATATAAATCTGCCAAATCGGTTAAAAAGTGGTTAAGTTATTAGCAAAATACTCCAAAAATGGGCTAAAAAGCATCAACCTTTTTAAAAAAACTAAAATTTTAGAGATGTAATATGACCTATGGATACGCCTAATAAATCAAAAGATTGGAAATCTTTAGAAGAATGTTATTACCAAAATATAAATTTTTTTTTATGAAAAATACCTATTTTCGGGAACCGTAGATCTTTCCGAGTCCAAGTTTTTTTTTACCAACGTAAAAACTATAGACGTCGGTATATAAATCTATCAAATCGTTTGAAAAATGGCCGAGTAATGAGCAAAATACTGAAATTCCAATATTTACTCTTTTTTATATAATTAAGTTGTATTTTTTTCGGTCAAAATAACTTTTTTTTTACAAATCTTTAAAAAGAATCCCTTACACTGCATGTGTTTCGATTCTATTTATTAAAAAAACATAATATAAAAATATACATACATACATAAAAGTTAACGAATTTAATATCACGCGAGTCAAACAAATTAATAAGGCGCTATCTACTGCGCCTAATGAAACGACGCACACTGGTTCATATTTTGAGAATGCGGCCAAAACTATTTTTTTTTATGTTCTCCGATTTTAAAATATTTTTATTTATGTGAAAGTAAATACTAGTGAACCTCGGGAGCCAAAAAATTTCAACCCTATTTCAACTATTTCATTGAGAACAGGGTGGTCCCAAATGGACTTTCTCAGTATTTGGTTATAGTTTTGAATTTCTGAGTAAACTTTTGAAGTTGAAATGCTCATAACTTTTTTGTTTTTCAAGATTTTTTGACAGAATAAGTTTTGTGTATTAGTTTATCTTATTAGCTATACGTGGTTTAAAGCATTAAACTCTGCGACCTGTAGAACTATTTAATTTATTTTTTTTCTTTTAATGTCAAAATTTCCCGGAAATTTCCTATTTTATAGAACATAAATCTATACTCTCTTGTAGTCCAGAATCTAACCTACATTTCTATACCCCATTGTACACACATCTGGATACGATCGTGCGAACTACAGCAATTTCTGTGACCCAAGGTAAGATATTCGGTTCAAAAAATAAGTCCTGCAAGGAAACATTACTGAAATTAAAGAATGTGAATCTTAAAGAATTTTCGACAAATAAAGCAGTTCAGGCCACATAAATTATCTAGCACGTCAGGTTATCAATTAATTTGGAGAAGGTAAAGGTATTGCCATTGTTATGAACTTATTGTGGGTGAACGGATGCTGTAAAACGAATAGGCGACATAAATAGATTAACACGTTAGATTTTTGAGTAAGTTAAAAGGTTAAACATTAGTAAATAGCCGCAACATAAACTACATAGTTTAATTACCTGAAAATTGCAACTTAATTTAAAAAAATGGAAGAGCAGTTATTTTTTACGTGAAAATTACCTAAATGTTACCTGTTAATTTATTGCCGGTATGTTATCCTTTTAAAAAGTGTAAAAACAGGGGTTTTTTATGTTTCAAAGAAATGGTAATAAAAGATTAAATTTGTAATTAAAAAAGGGTTTTATATGTTTCCAAGGAGTGGTAACAAAAGATCATTTAAAAAAACTTCTATCAAGAGTATAAAAATGCATGCATTCATAATTTTACCTTCATTATTGTTTAAACAATGGCTAAGTTCAGTTATAAAGTTCTCGCAGATATATATTTTCAACAGAAAGATGAAAAAGATTTTGTGTTACACATAATGAATAATCCATTCTTTAAATTATGCAACGAACAAGAAATCAAAATTCATAAGATAAAAATTAAAAATTTTTCATTTACATTAAGAAAACGGTACCTTAAATGTTCTAGAAACAAGAAAATTTTTTACTTACGCAACGAAAAATGGCTAACAAATGATCTGATTTTTAAGAAGCTGTCAATTACCGCTAAGGAAACTGAAAAAATGGGTCGGCCCGCAAAACAAATTGACAATTGCAGTGAAAGATCACGAAGACGCAAGCTTGCAAATATCAATGAAGAAATTTCTCATAGTATAATAAAGGATTCATTTCTGCATCAAATTCAACCAACGCAAAATAAGAAAACAAAAGTTGCAATAATTGAAAAAATAGTGGAAGCGAGCCCTAAACGCAGAAAGAGGATTTTAAAAAGTATGCCTACACCAACTGAAGAAATGAAATTTACTCCAGAAGAAGCATTTGCACTATTTTTGGATTTAAAACTGACAAAAAATCAGTATACAGAACTGCGAAAGCGAACCAATGAAAAAAATTGTGGAATCTTTCCAGCATATCGAGATTTAGTTTCTGTCAAAAAAGAGTGCTTACCTTCACAAACGGCTATTAGTGTAACTTCAAGTTCAGCAGAAGTAAAATTGCAGGCTCTTCTCGAACACACTGCAGAACGATTATTAAATACACTTGATGCTGACTGTTTAAAAAAACTTAAAAATTGCAGCATCACTTTATTTTCTAAATGGGGATGTGATGGAAGCTCTGGTCAGAAACAATACAAGCAATGTAATTCAGAAAACTCATCTGATGCTAACTTATTCATGGTATCTTTCGTACCATTACGTTTAAGAAAAACTTATATTGGCTTAGAGCCGTCAACCAGTAGAGTTACAGCAATGGATGTATGGAAAAATGAAATTCCCTCTTCAACAAAGTATTGCAGACCAATAAAGTTTGTTTACAAAAAGGAAACTAAAGATGTCATAACTGAAGAAGTTCGAAAAATAAAAAATCAAATTAAAGAACTTCAACCGGCAATATTTAAATTTGATGACCAATGCATTGAAATTAATTTTCAAATGTTCCTTACAATGATCGATGGAAAAGTTGCACAAGCATTAACCGAAACAAAGTCTTCGTCAAGCTGTACCATATGTCAAAAGACATCAAGTCAAATAAGTCAACCCCCATCACAACACAATAGTTTCAATGAAGCATACGAATTTGGAATGTCTCCTCTTCATACTAGAATTCGTTTCATGGAGCATATTCTTAAATTGGGTTATGATTTGGAATTTGGCCCGTTAGGCGAAACAGTGAGAAAAAACAAAGAAAATGTGGAAAAAAGGAAGCAAAAAAAAAACAAATTCAAGAAAAATACCTTCAGCTAGTCCTTATAATTGATCAGCCCAAACAAGGAGAAGGAAATTCAAATGATGGAAACACTGCAAGGAGATTCTTTTCCGATCCAGAAACTGCAGCATCTATCACAGGAGTACATTTTGAATTAATAAGACGATTCCAGATCATTTTACAAGTTATATCATGTAGCAGAAAGATAAATGCAAAAAAATTTGGCCAGTATGTAAATGAAACAGCAGTTCTTTATAACAAAAAATACTCTTGGAGACATATGCCAACCACAGTTCATAAAATTTTATACCATGGGGAACAAAAAGTTCAACACAATATCCTACCAATTGGAGATCTATCTGAAGAAGCGCAAGAAAAAAGGAACAAAGACTACAGATTCTTCCGCGAGCATAATACAAGAAAAATGTCCAGATGTTGTACTAATGAAGATCTTATTACTATTTTGTTGTGCACATCAGATCCATATATGTCCAGTATTCGACAAAAATAGAAATCAACCTCAATCGAGTTAGAGGAAGAAGCTAAACAACTTCTGGAAAATGAAACCCAAAGCTATTTAGAAGAAATTTTTACTAATATTGTTTAATTTAAAATTGTTTATAGATTATAATTTGATTTTGATTTAAGTATATATTTGTATTAATATATAAAAATAAAATACACATACATCTCAAACCAAAAATAAAAGTTTAATTACCTAAAATGTTATCGATAGCCAAGAATGCTATTTGGGCATTTTTCAAAATATTCCTTTTCAGTTTTATCCTTATAACAACTCGTCTCGTCCCAAAAAAAGCCAACCTTTGGCCCCTGTGAATATTGGGACTAAAAAATTTACAGGGGCCAAATATTGGCATTTTCTGACAGGATCTAAGTTCGACAATAAAAAATAAGTATCAGTTGTAAAATACAAGAGAAATAATGATAAATTATAAAAAAACTCATATTTGAAATATTCAACTTTTACACCGAAACTCAACAAAAAAATGAAAATGCATTTTGAACTCCCCATAACTTTTGCTCCTATTAGTCGAATTTTACGTTTTATGGCGCAAATTAAAGCCTTATATCGCAACTATCGCGCATAAAAAAATACCGATCCAGTCAAAAGTTATGGAATTTTGACCGCCTTCTCGTAAAATTTCCCACTGTGCGACGTAAGGTTTTTATCAGTTTTTGTTTTATTTAATCAAAAGGATTCTAAATTTAAATCTTTTTCAAATAACACAATTTATTTCGTTATCAGGTTAAGCAATTAAATAGTTTAACTTTAACGCGTATTCAGACCGCCGGGTTCGATGTCGTAGCCAAGACTGCCTGTTGTTAGCCAACCCAGTTGGCTTTACAGTTAACTGATGCGTATTTAGTGTAAGAATGTTTTTATGTAATTGGAACCGATACGATTTGGTTAAGGCAATCTTCCTCTGTTAATTTGTTTACAGACGATCTTTTACATATTGTAGATTTGTTTATTGAAAGACAGCTACCTTTAATACCATAGGTTTCGCCTTCGTTTAGTAGGACCCTGTCGTACCGCAGATCGATTTGCTTTCCTTCATTGATGGTGGCTCTCGTGAAGAGTAAGTTATATACGCTCCTCCCGAGTTTTGGCATTGATAAAGTGTACAATAGGCGTGAGCCATTTGTATAAATGGACGGCATCGCATATTCCATTGCTTCTATTGTATTGCCGTATGGCAGTGTTTCCAATTCGTCAATGATTCTGCCTATTTCGGATTGGTTAAGTAGATTTGTATTGAGAATCCCACTTTTGGCCATCTGACACGCTCGAACAATCTCATTTATATCGTCCTTCAAAATGATAACTTCGTTGATTGTACTCTGTTCGATAAGGGTATAGTCCTTGCCGTTAGTTATGTTGTTTAATCTTGAGATTATATCATTGATCTTTTTGACTGCTTAATTCGTGGTTTGTTGGAGCTCCGTATTTATTTTATATTGCTCATTGTTGCTTTCAATAATATTCTCTTGACTCTTTAGTAGGGAGATCGATTATTCGACTTTTTTCAATAACCGGTTTTCGAATATTACGAATAGTTGCTATTTTAAAAAACCCGGTTTTCGGTTAAGCAATTTTTAAATAACCGGTTAACCGGTTTTAATTCGAATATTTAAAAACACAAAAATCAAATAAGTTTTTAAAATAAAACCTTAATTTGAATAAAAACAAAACAATCTGCAAAGGTAAGAAACCAAAAAAATACATAGATATGACTTAGATCAGTCCTAACAAATATTTTACGATAAATTTCAAGAAAAGTGGGACCATTGATCAAACTTTAGCTTAATTTTTGACAATTTTTTATTGATTTATTAGACTTTATTTGTAAGAAGATATTTGTATAATGTAATTTAGAAACTGTTGAATGATAATTGATCTAGACATACGTTTTGCAAAAGCAAATAAATTATAAGAATTTTATAAAGTTATTATTTGAAATATTCTCTCAAATTTATTTTAAATGAAATTTAGTTTGTTGGTGGTTAAGCTATCTATATAAATCAACCATATTTTTCAAAAGTTGCAAACAAAACCTCTTGGCCAGGATTATCTATTTCAAATTATTTTGTTTCAGCATTATAGAAACGAATAGTGAACTGAACATTCTTTTTGTGTTAAATATTTGTCAATTCGTCGACTACAGCTTAAAACATTTCATGACATTGTTTGATTTCTTCAATTTTGTTTTTTAGTTCGTGGTGTTTTAATAAAAAAAACTGGTAGAAATGTTTCCCATATCGTTGATTCCGCCGTAATGTTGTAGTTTTCAGCATGAAGAGATGCTGCCTTAACGGGCATTTCGTCCTCGGCAACACAACGGGCTAATATTTCACCCAATGATTCATTTTTTGCAGTGTATTTTAGTAAAATATTATTTGTAGTCTCCTTAGAACTACTTCGAACGAAGTTAAGTTTCATTTGGATCACATTAATGTCAAGCATGTGGACTAATTAAAGGTGATAAATAAGTCGTGACGGGGAAAAACCTTTGCAACTTATCATTTAAGGGCACTGCAAGCAACTAACTTTGCCGTTTTAATCGCGTTCGAAAAATATTTATATAAAAATATATTTAATATTTAGAATACTCTTGCACATATTACTATTTACTTTTTAACTGCACATGTTTTTGTAGTATTTTTAATAGTTTTTTGTTTTTTTTTCTACAAGAACACACGCTTTTATAAACGATTTGTATTTACAGTGTTCATAATGTTTTTTGACCTTTGTTACGTTTTGTTTTGATATTCTTCATAAAAAGTTTAAGTTTGGCCAATATTCAATTAGAAAATACTTATATTACGGGTACATCTACAACAAGAGTAAGGAAAATGTATATAAATTACACATTACTAAAATAACCGGTTTATTATACCAAAATAACCGGTTTATTCGATATTCGAAAAATGGGCATTTTAAAATAACCGACTTGGGCAAAGCTAAAATAACCGGTTAAAACCGGTCGAATAATAACCGTTCGATCTCCCTACTCTTTAGTATCATGTTGCAATCTGATGAGTCTGGGCTTCCGGCAACCCATTTCCAGGCAGAGCCTATCCAATCGATTGATCTAAGTGTTCTTCGTCTTACGTTAGTCAGCTCACTGAGGTGCTCCTGCATTTGCGACATGTGGTGCAAAATGAATTCCTTGTTTTTACTTGGCTTGATATGTTTCTGAACCAAGGAGAATATGTTAACCGTCATCTCTCTATACATGTCTAGGTTGATAACATGCACCAATTTGAAGTTTCCATCAATTATCCATCCATTGTCAACTTTCAATGAAAGCAGTGGTGTCTTATATTGGTATATTTGTAGGTCGGTCACAAGAGCAATCAAAATGGGTGTGATAAAAAGGATTAACTTGAAACGCATGGTTAAAAAATATAAATTCTGAAAAGAATATCTGTTAAATGCATGCATAATGTACGAGTTAGCTTAAATTATTATTATATAAAAGATACAGTTATTATTATATGAAAGGTACCCTTTTCCCCTTTTTTATAAATTTTTATATATCATTTTTATCTATAAATTCGTATTGCTTTCTTGTATTTTGGTGTTTTTCTATTAGTAATAAGCGCTGCAGGGAGTCGAACCCCAGTGCTGGGGGCACTCACCAGTTTTTTGCAAGGCGCTTTATTATCTTTATTTGTTTTTAATTACAAGCAATTAACGATAGTTTTGAAATTTTGTGAGACGAAAAAGGATCCTTGCAGTTAGATACAATTTCTCTTGGGACTTGGCCCATCTAAATTATTTATATGCTCTTTGTGAATCCTTCTTCCACTCCTTGTCAGCACTGTAACCCTATTATTCTTTTCGACTATTTCTTTCTTATAAAGCGCTTTGTTCTTTCCCTTAATAGTTTTGATGGCTACATATATCCTATCACCCTTCCTATACCTTTTCGGACTTTGTCTTTTTTCATTTATCTTTGCTTTACGAACTGCCATGCTTCTCTTTAGTAAATGTCTCAAATCTTTGTTCACCTTATTTTGTTCAGATAGTCAGCCCCTATTAATCTATTAAAAAATAAGTTAGAGGGTGTTTTCTTTGTAACTGAGTGAATGGTGTTATTATACCTGTCGACACAGATCTCGACTAGTTCTTTTACTGATAAATCTGGATACTCGACTCTGAGACATTTATAGATTTCAATAATTTTGGAGTGCAGTCTCTCAACTTGGCCGTTCACCTCGCTTCTTTGGGTGGGCGTGAGGTACAGCTTGATTCCCAAGGATCTAATAAAGGTTTCAATCAAAGGACTTAGGAAACTGAGTTCATTATCGGTGACAAGAATTTTGGGTACTGTGAAATAACGCAGGACCTTAACAATTTTCTTTCTAACTTGGACTATCGATCTATTCTTAATATTTAAAAACTTTGCAAATTTAGTAAACTTATCAATAAATGGAATGAACTTCTGCCCCTGGATTTACATAATTTCCATATGAAGAATTTCACATGGGTATCTGGGTTCAGGAGTTCTTTCGTGATGTATTTGTGCAGGCTTCCTATCATACTTACATCTATTACAAACATCACAACTGGCAACGTATTTTCTGATACTAGCGTGCATATGCGGAAAGTAGAATTGTTCTAAAATTTGTTCCCTATTTTCTCTAGAAATGCGATGCGCTCTTTTGTGCTCTGCTTCGATTATTTCGAGTTGTCGCTCTTTTGAGATTATGTCTGTCACTAATTTTTGTGTAATCCTAATCTTATACCTAGAGAAATGATTAGTATAAATTTCCTGCATGGTTCCTAACAGACCCTCCGGTACCTTAATCCCATTTACAATATTGGGCCGCAGCTTTTCTTTTAGCATGGAGACGAGTGCATATTCGGACCAGTTCTTTGAGGATATAAAATGTTTCGTACACCCACGATGTGGTTCCGCGAGTACCGCCATTTCCATGCCCATTTTTATTATGATCTGATTTTTAAAGACATTGATTGGGACTTCTACATGGGGTATCAAGTCAGATGAGTCTCGGTCAGCGCTATGAACCGTTGCGCCTGATGAGATTGCGTCGTCGTCCTGTGCCTCCGAGGCCGTTACGGTGTCATATGATTCCATAGCATTTCCTTCGCTGGCCGTGTCAGTAGAAGAGTGATATAAATTGTTTGAGAAGGTCTTCAATCTTGAAAGAGCGTCGGCCGCATTTCAATTTATATTCCCAAGGGTGAATGCCAAAGGTTGGTGGTCAGTGTAGATTCTGATTTTCCTGGCCCCGTATAGGTAATTTCTGAGACTATCTAGGGCCCATACGATAGCCAACCTTTCCTTCTCGTTTGTCGTCTAATTTTCTTCTGTCGCTTTTGTTAAGCGATCGAGAAATATACGCAATGGGTTTATCCTTTCCAATTTCGCCTTGAGAAAGTACAGCACCTAATGCCGTATTTGAGGCGTCCGGTGTAAGATTGAATGGCTTTTCGAAGTCTGGAAAAGACAGAAGTTCTGCTGTTGTCAGCAAGGATTTTAACGAATTGAAAGCTTTCAGACACTCGTCACTCAGAGTAATCAGAACTTTCCACGACTGACTAGCTTTGACCTGAGAGTGTTCTACTCTAGTGAGGTACGTTAGAGGTTTTGCTATTCTGGCATAATCGCGAATAAATCGCTTGTAGTATGAGGTTATTCCTTAGAAGCTTTTTAACTCTTTGAGATTTGTGCGGGGTAGTAAGTTTTCTATGGATATGGACCTTATTAGGATCAGGTTTGTTTTCCTCGGACCCAATGATATACCCGAGAAACTCAACCTCGGTATTCATAAAGCGTGTTTTGTCAAGATTAACCTTTAAATTAGCCTCACGAAGTTTTGCGAATATTGTGTCGATGTTTCTTAACTGATCCTCGACATTTTTCCCAATGACGATTGTATCGTCGAGATTTCTCCTATGTACTCCCGAAGGACGTCATCGATCATCCTTTAAAATATTGCAGGAGCATTCTTCAAACCAAAAGGCAATCTCTAATATACAAACTTACCATTTGCCGTTGAGAACGCAGTTTTCGGAATGTCCTTCGGATTCATCGCTATTTGGTGCAATCCCGATGTAAGATCAAATGCAGTGAAATATTTTGCATTTCCTAAGCTAGCCAATGTGGAAGTAATATGAGATATGGGGTAAGTATCAGAAATTGTTACAGAATTTAGGCGCTTGAAATCAACTACCATTCGGTTCTGCTTTTCCCCATTGGATTTTGGTTTCTTATGCACCACCCAAATCGGAGATTTGTATGGGCTCTTTGAAGGTCTTATGACTCCTTCAGAGAGCAATTCTTTTACCTGGTTATCTACCTCCTCCTTCATACAGAGCGGGTACGGATAACTTTTCGTATAAATTGGTTCATCGGTAGTTGTTTTGATTTCTGCCAGGACATTTGTAGAGGCCAGTTCACTGCCACCTAGTGGTCCGAATAGTGATTGGTATTTTTTTATCAGACCTTCTATTTTCATCCTTACTTCCGGCAAATATTTATTTTTCAGAATATAATTCAATTCACTACTTAGTTTCTCCTTAAGAGGGATTTGGGGTGGTTTCCTAAAATTAAACGTTCATCTTCCTAAATCTTCTAACCTGCTGAGAACCGGCCCTAACGCGTCATGGTTGAAAATGTACTTATGCTAGGAATGAAAATGTTCATTCCAGTTAAAAATGCTTCGAATAAACCTAGGTCTAAATCTTGGTTTAATCAGACGTGCAAATCAGCAGTCAGATCCAGAGAGGAAGCATTCAGAAATTGACGTGACAATAAAACCGCTAATACTGAACTGCTACGCAAAATGGCAAGGTCTTCGTGTGCCAAAGTGCTAAGATGGGAAAAAACTCTTCACGAGCAACGTCTTCGTGCTGAAGTTCTTACTGCTCCCCGGGGCAGTAAAAGCTTCTGGTCATTCGTTAAAAGAGTAAGGGTTAATGCTAGTTCTTGAATACCAACTCTTTCAAAGGATGGCCAAACATGCTGATCTCGACACGAACAAGTCTCCTGGGCCGGATGGTATACATGCACTGGTCTTGAAGTAGTGCTTTTCGACGCTAGCTCGTCCATTAGCAAACCTTTTCAGCACTTTATACCATGCCGGGGAATTTCCCGTCTGGGAAAGTTGAAAATGTAACGCCATTTCCTAAAAAAGAGTGGCTAATAACCCTGAAAATTACCGCCCAATTGCAATTTGTTCGGCACTTTCCAAAGTTATGGAGAGTATGGTTAATCACCATCCTGTAAAATTTTTAGAGTCAAATTACCTACTAAGCTACCGCCAATATGGCTTTCGTAGAAGTCGTTATACTAGAGACCTACTGGCCCTGTTATCAGAAAAATGGTGTCGTTCCATTCACCATTTTGGCGAAAGTAAGGTAATTGCTTTAGATATTTGCAAGGCGTTTGACAGAGTCTAACACGGTGCACTCTTGTCTAAACTTGTTGCATTTGGTGTCTGTGATAATTTCTCTCGATTTATATCGAGCTTCCTCAGAGATCGCACTATACGGGTTGTTATAGATGGGGTTTCATCAAACGAGTTCAAGATTCATTCAGGGGTGCCGCAAGGCTCCGTTCTTTCTCCTACTATATTTCTTATTTTTCTAAATGACCCCTTATGTCAAACTTCCAACCCTTCTATTATTTTGCAGATAACAGCAACCTTTGCCATTTGCATTCATTTGATTACAGAGTAGGGTCGAATTTAATGCCCGAAAGTCCCAATGTTCCGTGCTGACGCATAAACGCGCGACGGATCAAGGTGCCTCATCTGTATATATGGGTGGTATAATTATTGAGGAAACAGAATCTCTTGATGTTCTGGGCATGAGGATACAACGTGATGTCCGATGGACAGAACATATATTTAATGTGTCGAAAGAAGCATTCAATTGCCTCGATTTTTTGAAACGGTGTAAGATATACTTCACTCCATCTGATCTTTTTACTACTTATACCACCTATATCCGACCGCGAATGGAATACAACTCTCATGTGTGGGCCGGTGCTTCAAAGTATATTTTGGAGCTTCTCGACCGCGTGCAGGAGAGGGCGAAGGTTCTCATTAGCGACAGTAGGGTATCCAATTCTATTGACTCCCTTGAGCACCGTCGCAATGTGGGTTGTATTTGCCTATTTTATCGTTCTGATGAAATTAGGGATTTGGTTCCCGAAACCCATTGCTTTGTTCGTAATTCCCGTTTTTCCTCAAGAGCCCATCCTTTTGTGGTCGATTGGCCGGTGAATCGTACAATGCATTAGAGGGAAAATTCGTTTTTTGTCCGGAGTGTTCGTATGTGGAATAACATTCCTGCTGAAGTCTTCCCTCTCACTTTCAACATGAATAAGTTCAAGTCGAATGTTCACAAGCACTACTCCCTCTTTCCTCCTTCCCATAACCTATTTTCCTAGTTCCAACACAATGCAATGCATTAGTAGGGGTCATCCCCTGAGTGCTGGTCCTAACAAAAAAAAAAAAAAAAACTTTACTTTTTTTTTTTTTTATTTTTTATAATATAATTTTTGGATTTAACTCTTTTTTAATTTAAGAAGATATTTTCTTTATTCTTTCTCTTTTTCTTGTATGAGGAGAAATTTTATTTAATGTGATTTCTTATATTTTTCGTTTTTCACAAAATTTTAACTTAATAAAAAAAATTGTTTTCAAAAAAAAAATTTTTTTTTTTAATGCTTTTTCTTTAAAAATTAATCTTATGTGATTCTTTTCTCAACATATTATTTTACTTTTTGTATCTAAAAAAATTTAATTTTTTTTATACCAGATATCTTTATGTGAATTTCTTTGAAAGGGAAAAAATATTTTGATATGTTTTATTTGTTATATATTCTTTTTCTTTTTGAGCTTATTCTAAAGTTTTTTGAGTCTTGGCTACTATTCGCGGCGAGACTCAATCGATATAAAATTCCTTCTGCCCTCACGGAAGCTTCGTATAATTTCTGTTTGGAAATCCAATTTTATGTTCGTGGATACCTACTAGGGTACGATTCACTTCATATTCGCCTTGGCAACCTTCGGTGGTTAGTTTTTTTAAGCCACCAGGAATGCCAGATTAGCAAAGCAGGGTTAGGGGGTTTTTTATTTTGTATACGTTTTATTAATGATTAACTTGTGTTCACGTTTCTCGCAAAAGCGTTACATATATTCTGGTTGTTTATTATGTCTCTGGAGGGATCCTTGGGAATAGCAGAAACAATTTATATTTTTATATTTTTTATACAGTTATTGTTTTATATTTCTATTACACAGGACACCTACACTTTTAAGCAATGTCCATGCTCGGGCGCCAGTTAACGAATTGTATATCACGGGAGTCAAAAAATTAATAAGGCGCTATCTACTGCGCCTAATGAAACGCCGTAATGTGTTTTTTATCAGTTTTTGTTTTATTTAATCAAAAGGATTCTAAATTTAAATCTATTTCAAATAACACAATTTATTTCGTTATCAGGATTAAGCAATTAAATAGTTTAACTTTAACGCGTATTCAGACCGCCGGGTTCGATGTCGTAGCCAAGACTGCCTGTTATTAGCCAACCCAGTTGGCTTTACAGTTAACTGTACCCATGTTCTGTAACTTTGGTGAGAACTTCTCGCATCGAAATCATGTGAAACAAAATATTACATCGTTTTCCGAAAAGTGAGAAAAAAGTGTGCTTGTAACTTATGTCGAAAACTATCAAAATAGATTACGTCGTTAAGTTATAAATGTCATAATATTCCACTCGAGGTCGATATTAAATTTCAAATGCTGAGAACGCTAGTCAAACATATCGTTGACGGCGACCAAAATTGAAAAATTTTCAACGACGGCGGCGAAAATACAGCCGTCGGCTATACCAAAAAATGTAAAGCGCGACTTTTATGTTTGGTAATTACAAAATTACTTTGAAAACATTCGTATATTTTTCAAAAATTTTAAAAGAAAAATAATTAAACAATGAAAAAATCTGCAAAGAACAAAATACTTCTCTCTTCCGTGCCCAAATTCATTCCAATTTGCATTTATAATTTATTTTTTAGTGTTAAAAGTTTTTCTCACCCCGTTTTTATGCGTGAGTGTATTTGAGAGTTCAAAACGGGAACTTTCTCACAAAAATTTTACAGACACACTTTTTCAGTATATTGGCGAGTAATTTCCTTACGTGACAGCTATTACTCGCCAAAAATGTTACAGACGCAGTTAAGTGAGAAAAACAGCTGTTTGTTTCAATTTATGGCATTTTTGTTGTATTTCTCACATTTCAACCGAGAAGTTTCTCGACGTGGGAGTTGCAGAACATGGGCACTGATCACGTTGCACCAACATGCGCAAGTATGTAAGAATGTTTTTATGTAATTGAAACCGATACGCGTGTGAGAATTACTAATATTGAAACAGCTTACGCGGCCAAATTAATTTTGTTGTTAACTTATATATGAACTACATAATATATAAATAAAAATTTAATTCATCCATTTGTTTTATATCACGTATTAAATTTTTATATTTCGAAATGAACTATGCTGAGTGAAGATTTTTTTTTTTACAAATTACAACTAAATTTTTGTAAACTACTTAAATTTCAGAAAAACTTTTTTTTATAAAAAAAATTTTAAAAATTTTTTATCTCAAAAAACTTGCAAAAAAATATAAATCTTACGATACAACAAGATTGTTTACAATGTATTACAGTTTAATAAAATTGTAAGATAAAATTGTGATTTTTGTGTGTAAACATAATTGTTTTCATTCCAATTTCAGTACCCAGAAGTTTGTTCTGTTAAATGCATCATTTATATCCATCGCTGAAAGGTGATCAACTCTGTCCATTAGGATTTCATCCACAGACGCGATATCCGACAAGATGTAAACGTTGCTTTCGTGACTACAAAGAACATGGAGGCCGTCGTGGAGTAGATGATGTAGCAGCATCATCGCCAAACCTTTCAGATGGTTTTAATTCAAGGTGGGTATTATTTATTTTTCCTTTTTAATTGGAAAACGAACATTAACGATATTTATTTTGTTATTATTTTAAAAGACCATCTTCACGAACATGGACTTCAACCCAAAACCTTTCCTCCGTAAATGGCAGTAGCAACGATATTGGTATGATCGTAGATAAATATCAAACACTTTTGCAACAGCACAACATTAATTTAAAAAAATTATATTTTAAAATTTACTAATATTTTAAAATTTCAGTAATAAAAGCATGATTTTTCTCAGTCTAAATTGGAATTTAAATTTGTTTCTCACAGTACAATCATAATTTAATGTATTTTATTTAATTATCATTTTTTAATATAATACAATATGACATTTCTCTATGCTTTTATTTATCATTTAACTACTACTTCTACAATTTGTCACGTCACTACTTTCTTAATCATCATAATTAAATGTTTTATTACTGTGAATGTAAATGAAACCAAACTAATTCACGACCACAACAATTCAATTGTGCTGATGGTGATGATGATCTGTTTTTGAATATCAACGATTTTGGGAATAATGATCATAACTCATTATTTGGTCAATTCATCGTTTCTTTAACTTTCATAAATGTGTTGGATGTTGATTCTACAAAAATCTTAATAAACAAATATAAAATTATGTTTATTTTAACAAACGACCTTATTTAATTTAATGCATTCTAACTAATGCAAATTTAATTTAAACTAAATTAATTTAAATGCACAAATTATTAAATGCACTCTCAACGATGAACTTTAATTACACGTAAAAAAATCTATTAAAAAACAAAATACAATGCGAAATAACGCTCATGTTGCATGTTTAATGTTTTATTGGCTAAAAATTTTACTCAACAAAAGTTGTACACTTCAATGTAGAGTTGAAAAAGCGTCCACAGTCATGGGCTTCCACACCTGATATAGATGAAGTCGATGACTGCCCCAGAGGCAGCTCGCGTTCCGGCGGAAAATCATCTACAGATAACAACAGTATAGATGTCACTCTAAAGCTGCCTGTCCCATCAAGACGTCACACCACAACGTTAGACATAAAAGAGGTAAGTTTTGGATTGTTGGTACAAATTTTTTTTTATCCAAATACACGATGGCGCATAAGTAACGGCACGATTAATGTTATAAATAACTTATTTATATGTATGTACATAAGCTATGGGATAGTTATGTATGGAGTTTCTTAGAAACAGGATTGGAATGCGTTAGACCACCTAGTTTTATGAGGGTCGGAAAAAACTAAATTTAGGGGGGTTAGGAGGAGGAGGAGAGACGCTCATCAAGCTCAAATAGATAATGTATCTTCGAAAAATATACTGATACTTAGAAAGATTACGTAATTTTTGTCATTTTTAAGTTCTCCATCCCTATAACAAAAAGTTTTAATGTTAAAAGGTTGAAATTGGAGTACTTGAGTACATTTGCAATGCGAATACTACTGAAAAAGTACTATTGTACTGACTTTATCATCCTTGATGTAAGTAGTTCTTCTTATAATTCGAATATTGAAGTTTACAAAATTTATTAAAAGATCGAGGTCCGTTGGTAAGGCACAAACTGGTAAATTGTTTAGCAAAAATCAAAACAGCATGCGGATTTGAGAAGCGTTCGAAGGACATGGTGGCAGAATATTGGAAATTGTTTCACTACAAACAAATTAATAGTGCAATCAAACTATCACTCCAATACTAAAAATGTTGCTTTGTTTTTTTTTAAATTCTCTATAGAATATTATAGATACACGTTTCTGAACGTTTTGAACCTCTTTTTACATTCACTAAGAACTGATAACGTGATAATTTTTTCCGGGAGATTCACGATGGCTTTTTTCCCTTCGAGGGGAATAAAAAATTCATGGGAACAAAAATTCCACAAGTAATTCACGATAGTGAGAGTGGGTGAATATTATCATTCAATTTAGAAACTTCGTCTAATTCTTCAGAGTAATTGGAGTCATAGTCGAATATTCGCCAAAAACTGTTCGATTTGTTTTTTATTCTAAATTAAAAAATTTTGTTCGTTCGAACATATCTGAAAAAAGTCGTTTTAAACTACATTTAAGCGGTATCGGTATTAGTTGGGGTATCGGTTACCAAACTTGATTTATACCTTAAGTTTTATCCCCATATTCATAAAAAAAAATTTTGAATAAAAGGTTTATAAACAAATTTTCATAGAAAATTCGTTTCATAATAGCATATATTTTTTATGAATATTGGGGTTATTGTTTTAATTTTATTGGTTCTTATTAAAATTGTCTGCAATTTATTTTCTATCCTCTGCGAGGAATTCTTTTAATTTTTATTCAAACAAAGCCGATAAAAACAAACCGCCCTAAAAAAATTATTATACAGAAATAAAAAGAGTTGTGTTCTTTAAATATATAGGACAAACCTAAGTTTCGGGAAAATGTAGCCACAGGAATTATAAAAAATAACTGTAATCAGAATGTCTTCTTTAAATTTCTTAATTTTCTACCAAATTCGCAATATTTGTAAAAAAAAGTAGTTAATTTAAAAAGATATAGCATTTTTTTACTTTAATTTTAAAGTAACAGCAAATACGAGAGCTTTTTCAACTAGTTAGAAATGTTTTAATCTTACAGGTGGAAAACTCTTTGTCACAAAATTCCTTGTCACAAAATTCTTCAGCATCATCGTCTTCGAAAAATATTCCAGATGAATTAATTATTCTCTCTACAGATAGTTTGGCTGAGCGTGTACGAAAAATGAATTTATTAAAGAAACAGCGCAGTCAAAATTCCAGAGAATCAAGTCGTGAGCGATCATTGCCCCGAAAACAAGAACAGTATGTATTGTTGTCTCTTAGCTAATATTAAATTACATAAACTAAGTTTTAATATTATTTAGGGATAATAGTGATGTTGACAGCAAACCCCCGCCAGATCGGCCTGAGCGTACAAAAACCTTGTCGTCAACGAATTCATCAAACAGTATAGCAGATGCAACAAAACATTTATCATTGCCACCAAAGAAAACTTCAAGTTCCACAACATCTAGTTCCTCCACAAGCCATACTCGACCAACTTCCGCACCAGTTACAGAAACTAGTTTAACCTTACCACCTACTCCACCGAAAACTGTACCGACGAAACTGAAAACATCTTCTTCAACATCAAATTCTGCCATATCGTCCTCAGCGTCGAAGAGAAAAGAAAGCGATCGCCAGAAAGCAGCTCAGGCTGCTCAAGATGTACAATTTATGCTAAATATTAAGGAAAACAGTTTAAAAAATAAAAAAAATAATGATGATAACATGTCCTTAACGACCGAAACTCCCTACGCTGGCCAACAAATGGATCGTGATCATTTGGAGGAAGTTTCCCATCTACGTAAAGAGCTTGAAGCCATGAAAGCTCGTGCTGAGAAAGCTGAACGTGAAAAAAGCGATATATTACTCAGGCGCTTGGCTTCAATGGAAACGGCACCAAATCGAACGGCAGCTTCCGAAGCTATTATGCTGCAGCAGAAAGTTAACGAAATGAAAGAACAACTGGAAAAGGTTGCAGATGAAAAACGAAAACTTAATACCCGAATGAAGGAACTCGAGAATAATCCTAAAAGTGCTGAGCATGAACTGCGACGAAAACTTCAAGCTGCTGAACAGATATGCGAGGAATTAATGGAAGAAAATCAGGATGCTAAAAAGGAAATTATGAATTTACAAGCTGAAATGGATGAATTGCAAGACACTTTCCGGGACGACGAAGTGAAAGCGAAGGCAAATTTGCAAAAGGACTTAGAAAAGACCACAAAGAATTGTCGTATACTTAGTTTTAAATTAAAGAAATGCGAGCGTAAAATAGATGCCTTAGAACAGGAACGTCAAAATAGTGGAAATGAGGAGCTTAACGTCAAAATTAAGCAATTAGAAGATGAATTGAGATTTTCACAGGAACTTACCAAAAAGTTACAGGTATTAAAATTTATTTTATTTAAGACCTTATTTTAGCAGTTCTTATAAATGAAATTATGATTTATTTTTTAAATTTTTATTTATTATCAAAGCTATTTTCGGGATACATACATAATTTTTTCATTAATAAGATTAAGTTTTGTTGTGCTGAATTCCCAGTTTTTATTATTGATAAATGCACGGAAATTTATTATTTGGTGTTAAACTTGGTCCAATGCGCCTTTTACTGGTTGCTTAGGCCAGATCATCAGGAAACCTTTCCCAAAGACTTTAGAAAAGCTAAAGAAATTATGCAAATAAAACTGCAGATTGCATGAGAATTACAAATACTCAAGTCTTATTTGCAACGATATCAAAGATTAGACAAACCACCAACAACAAACAGAGAATTTATCTTTTGTTACATTCCCGACTACAATTGCTTGGCTATTCTCGCCGACTCGAAATATAGTTGTAAGTGGGTAAAGAGAAAACAAAATCAAAAACAAATTGCTTTATTTTATTGTTCTCGAAAGAAAATTAAAATAAAGCGATTTTTCAGTTCAGTTTTTTGTGCACGGGCACCAGGAAATTTTTTTTAATTAAAGTACATAATTTTTTTTCATAAAAAGGATCTTGTTTTGTTGTGCTAAAGTCCCCATCCCCCAACAATAAAATTCAGGATATTCATAAAAATAAAAATCTTAATTATAAACAAATTTAAATTTATTTAAAAAATGGTTTTTACTTATACTTTAGAGTGAAGCTGAGGATTTGCGTAATCCTGGCAAAAAGAAAGCTCCTATGTTAGGAGTTTTGGGCAAATCTACTTCTGCGGATGGAAAATTTACCAGAGAGTCTCTCACACGTGGTGGCTCACAAGAAGATCCTCAACAATTACTAAGAGATTTGCAGGACTCCGTGGAAAGAGAATCGGATCTTAAAGATCAACTTAAGTTTGCCGAAGAGGAAGTTAGTATTCAAAATTTGGTTAATTTTACAAAACTATTTAAAACTTTCCAGCATTTAATTCATAATTTCTCTTCGCCATCAAAGATAAGAAAGTTTAAAAAACATGCAAAGAAATTATTAGTAAATAAAGGGATTCAGACAAGGGAAATTCCAGAAACTATAAAATTTCCCAGGTCAACTCAAACGGATTTCAACGAAATAATTCTTGGTAATAGTATAAAAAAATCTACAATTTCCATACAAACAGATGGTGAGGATACGATAAGCGAATGTAAGCAAAATGACTCAACCGAGTCTTGCGATGAGAGTACACAAACCGAGGAAAATACTCAATTGGAAATTACTCTGAATAATGAAGATGGTGCCATAAATATGCCTGAAGTTTCTATGCGCTGTAATAAACGGGAAAATTCGCCGTTTGCTGCCATTTTTCCGTTTGTGCCCGGCAGATCTTCATCATCTTCATTCTTGTTTCCAAGTCTAATATCGCACGCCCTTAAATCTGGTGCAGGGGCAGGTACAAAGTTTTTTAGTTATTGGACTTGATCGATTTGTAGTGCTTTTACCTTTTAATAAAATTTCTGTAATTTACGACTAATTGTTGGCGACGTCTTTTGTGGACTCCATAAAAGATTTAACAAATTACATAGAATCGATTAAAGATAAAAATCAAGTCCGAAGATATCCTTTACAAGATAAAATTTATTGAAATCCAATTCGAAACAGTCCGTAGATATCGTGTATGTATTTACTCTAATACTTCAGTAAAAAAATAATGCTTATTCCTAAAATATCAAGTCCAAAAATATTCGAACATTTTCCCCAAGTAATGTTAATCTTTTCTTAATTCTCTAAAGAGATTATAATTAAAATTTTTATTTTTATTTATACCAATTTTCTATATTTATGGAGGTTACAAATAAACTCGGCTTTGCCGGTTTCAACACTCTTAGGCTGGGTTTTTGAGATCTCAGTTAAACTAGGTTTAGTTAATCTAAAAACAGATTTGTGCCACCACTATCAGGTTTGTATACAAAATTTTGACGGAATAGCTTAGTTTTGCTTAAAATGTTGGCCCTTAGTGAAATAATAAGAAAAAATCACATTTTGCCGGAAATATGCGAGTTTCACAGTACGTTCAACTAAGTTTAAAATTAATCCACATCTCAAAAACCCGGCCTTATTTGTGTATATTTAGTAGCTTAAATCAAACCACCCTTCGAAACAATTGGTACAACGAAATTTACTTTGTTTTATGTAGCACTCGTTAATTGTTATTGACTAAAAGTGTTTTTATTTTTTGTTTAATTTTGCAGGCTGAAAATTTAAGGAAAAAAGTTGCCCGTATGGAGGATGAAAATGATTCTCTAATGATGCAGTTGAAAAAAATGGCAACACGATCTAGAAGTATGATAAGTTCAAAATTTTTATATTCAACTGTGGATGTCAAAATCTATAAATGTAGAAAGCTTTCGAACTTAAAAACTACTTCAGTCTTAAACAAAGTACAGAACCACGTTATAAATTTGGGAAGCTTTCTATAAACAGAAATTCTTTAACAAAACTGCTTTAACTAATTTGTTTGTTACTTAATTTAATCCCTATCCGGCTATTCCAAAAAAATAATCTCAACTAAAATGTTACATTGCCATTTTTTTACAGCTGCTCATATACATTTAATTGGGTTATCGAAAAATTGAATCTCATTATCCTCTACTATACGTAGTAATAGCATTATTCCTTATTTAACGCATGCTTACAAAGTTAATAAGAACTGGTTTTAGCAAATCAGTACTAACACTTTAATGTTATCTTATATTTTTGTATACCCGCAGCACGTAAACTTAGTCCAACGCGTCATCATTTGGCCCCTGAGGTGCAAGCTGAACGCGATGAGGGAATATCCGATGATGACGACCCAGCTGAATTGCGCATTTTATTGGAACTAAATGAACAAGAGGCTTCCATTCTCCGCCATAAGGTTGAAGAATTGGAAAAACAAAATACCGAGTCTAAAAAACAAGTTCGAGAACTTCATGATAAACTAACAGCTTCAGCAGATAAAAAGAATACATTGGCGTCTTGGGGTAATAATTCTTCAGAAAAAAAACTTAAGGCCCTAAATGATGAATTGGATCAGCTAAGAAAAAACCTAACGGAAAAAGATCAACTTATCGAAAGATTACAATTAGGTTCATCTGCCTCAATAGGGACCAATGCAAGACGTCAATTGGAAACGGTTGTGCAAGAAGCAGACGCTTTGCGTTCTAAGATTACAAATTTGGAAGCTGAAAATGCACGTATACAAAAGGAGAACAAACGTTTGCAACTGCAAACGTTGCGTAAACAATCCTCCACTGAGAAGAATGTCAACACGGTGGAGCTTTCAAAACTAAAAGAGACTCTTGCTGCTGTTGAGGAAGAACGAGATGGTCTGCAAACAAAGTTAAAACGGGTTTTATTAGAAGCTAATGAAAAACTGCCACCCAGAACAGCGATACGTATAACGGACTTAACACCAAAAAATCAGTTGAAGAAATGGATAGAAGAGTTGGATGATGAAATAAGTGAAATGAGAGCTATAGTTGCAAATAGTGGAGCGCACACTATAAAGAGCTTAGAAAGTGAGAAAAACGCTTTGGAAGAAGAATTGAAAGAATATAAGACGAAAATTACACATGTCGAAACAAATTTGCGTAAGTAATATACTCTTTTTGTAATACAACAATATATTTAAATTATTTTTTTACAGAAAAACTTAAATCATCTTCATCGACTACGCCTAAAGTAGCAGATTTGGAAAAACAGCTTAAAAAGTCTGAGGAGGAATCTAAACAATTAAACTCGAAGATTAAGGAACTGGAAGATAAGCTTAAGAAACAAGATAATTTGGTAAATACTTTACACAATTGGTTTTTTTTATTGCAATCCTCAATTAAACGTCATCTTCTTTCACTTAACAGATCAAGAAAACGGAAACCACCAAAGTATCGTTAGAGCAGCAAACAAAATCTGAAAAAGAGAAAGTATTGAAATTAGAAAAGGAATTCGAAAAAGAACACAAGGAACGAGAAAAGCTGGAAGGAAAAATAATACAAAAAGAAAATGATCTAGCACAAGCACGAAAAGCAACTGAAAAACTTAAAACCAATTTTGAAAATGAAATTAAAGAACTTAAGACAAAATCTTCGAAATCGGATACCAAACAAGTGCAAGATCTCAAAAAACAATTAGAAGAGGTACAGAAAAACCTAGAGGTAGAGGAAAAACGTTTCAATGATCTTAATGGTAAATGGGAAAAGATGTCGGAGGAAACAATTCTAATGCGAGCCCAATTGACAACCGAAAAAAATAATCTTCAAACCGAACTGAACAATGCCAAGCATAAAATATCGGAATTAGAGACTATAAGAGTTAATCGTTCTGAATTGGCTAAAAAGTTAAATGATGCTCAGAAAAAGATAGAAGAGCTAGAAACAAAAACTCTCAAGAGCGGTCATTCTGAATATGAAAAGACAATGTTGCAAAATAAGTTAGAAGAAAAGGCCCAAGAATATGAACGATTAAGAAGAGAAAATGAAATGAATATTGATTTGGTATTCCAACTGAGAAAGGACAACGATGAACTAAATAGTAAATTGAATGATTTTAATCGTATAGAACAGGCTCAATCGTCCATTAATGGGCACAGTGCTAGTTTGGGAAATGAAATTAGATCATTGAAAGTTAAGTTAGTAAAACCAAGATATTAAAGGGAGAAGGTATTAGTTAATATTCTTTTGTTTTAGGTTGGAAAATTCCGAAATGCAATTGAAGTCCGAAGTGGCTTCAACTCGTCTTCGATATGAACAGCAGGTTAAGACTTTAAGTGGAGAGTTAACCTCAATGCAGGTTTGTGTTTATAATCTTATTAATGCAACTTTAAATATGATTGTATAAACGAAATTTTCTTGTAAAGCGCCAATGTGAACGCTTTAAAAAGGATCGTGATGCCTTTAAGCAAATGTTAGAGTCGGCACAAAAAAAAATTGGAGATTTAAAGGCAAGTAATGCCGGTAGACAAAGTAGAGGCTCCATGCACAGCAGTGATGAAGATGATAAGAGTAAGATTGCTTATTTGGAACAACAAGTAAGTTAACAATTTTCGTGAAATGCATATTAAATTCATATATAAATGTTTCATAACGCCACTTTTACAGATTGGCTGTTTAGAAGATCAGCTAGTAGAAGCCCGCTTAGAAGCTAGCAAAGTCAAGACTGAATTGGTATCGGAGCGTAGTGCAAACGAGATCAAAATATCTGAAATGCAATCAAAATTAAATGAATTTGAAGAGGAAAAAGTAATAGGCTCTGGTCGCACTAAAATTCCTGGCATGAAAACCAAATTAGAATTGTCTTGGCAAAAGGAACGTGAAGATCAACAAAGATTATTGCAAGAGACTTCAACACTGGCTAGGGACTTACGACAAACTCTATTTGAAGTTGAGCGTGAACGTGATAAAGAACGTTTGGAGTCAAAACGTCGCCTTGACCAATTGAAACGTACCAATGAGGAGGAAATGGAAGAGGGTCGTAAAAAAATTGCTGAATTGCAGTGTGATTTATTAGAGCTACGTGATGTGCACGCCAAACTACGTACATCTAATGAGAAATTGCGCAGAGAGCGTGAGCGTTATGAGAAGGAATTGGTTAAACGGCGGATGGAGCAAGAAGGCGGTGATCGCAAGCTTGGGGCTCTACTCCATACAGTTGACGAGTTAGTAAAAATAGCACCAGAATTAATGGGAAGAAAGCCCACAGGTACACCAAATGATTTAAGACCAGAACTAGTATCTACAAAAAGATCTCGTAGTCCTTCACCTTCCATGAATACATCACACGTTGGCAGTGTTTTAGCTCGTTTAGCAGAGGCTTCTGAAGAAATGCGTAAATTCCAACGCATAAATGAAGAGGAGCACGAACGAACTCGTATGAAACGTAGTAATTTGCGAAGAGCAGCTTCACAGGAGAACGATCCTCATGGTAGCCAAAGTTCTGTTGCAAGTGCAGCTGGGTCTCAACGAAATGGCTCTAAACTATCACGTTCCAGTCACAATGGCAGCCTTATTAGAAAGAGTTTATCACTGGATCATTCAATACAACAAGAACAGGTATGTCGGTAGTAAAATTATTACAGATTTTTTTTTAATTTTATTTTCTTCAAGAATATTTGGCGTCAAGATGATGGCAGTGTTTCTTCCATGCAATCTATCGATTCAGAACTAGGAGGATTGGTACGCGATTCAAGTTATGACTCACGATTAGATTCAAGATTATCTGGCGGCTCAACACAAAGTGATATACCACGTGGACCACGTAAAAAGAAGAAGGGACTGATGGGTAAACTTAGAAGTCTTACTAAAAGTGGACGTAATTCCGAGAGTGAGATATCTGTAAGTAAAATCTTAGTTTTCCATATATTTATGGTTATTTAAATCCAAACTATAAACCATGTTAGATTCAAGGATCCGACTCTGATATTAGTGTGGCTAGTGACATGCGGGCTAGCAAAAAGGATTTACGTGGACGCTTATCGGGCATGTTCAAACGTTCAGGTTCTACATCAAGAAGCGGCAGCACAGAGCGCATGTCTAGTGAACATAGACCAGTGGCCGTAACCGTTGTTGGGGATGCCGATGGACCACAGCCCAGAGATCCACCACCAGTCAATTCTATGACACCTAAACCAATTAGATCTGTATATATTCGAGAGGGTATCAATATATTCACTTAATTAACACGATGCTTTATTTTTAACAGATTTCAAAGCCTCCGACTCCCACACCAACGACGCCTGTAACCAGGAGAAGAGCAGCTAAACAGTAATGATTTGGTCGATTTTTCTGCTTACTTATTTTACTTACCATATTTTGTAATTTATTATTATGAATTGGATTATTATTTAGTTTCACATACCATACATGATTGGAATCTTTTTATGATTTTATATTATACACAAAAAATAAATATTGTTACACAAGTTTAAAAAGCATTTTTTTTTTTTTCATTATTTATTTATTGAACCTTCATATATTAAATATGAACTAACAATAATTAATCAAATCTTATACTAATACTTAATTTTTGTCATGCCAATGCTAGACGAAAATTTTTCGCTTCACGGTTTCTATTCACATATGTAGATTTTTAGTGGTCTTCTCGTCGGATGAGTCCTGCAGTATCTCTTCTCCTTAATCTAGAGTGGCCGCTGTCATTTAAAATATTTCGAGCTAGTGGATTTGGGTGTGACTCAAGCCTTTTTAAATATTTTGCTGCGTACTTCGTAATAATAGTTTTTACTAATGGCACATTGAGATCCTTGTGAATATTAGAGTTTTTAACATACCAGGGAGCGACTGTGATTATTCGAAGAAGTTTATTTTGGCGCCTTTGAATTTTTTTGATATTTGAGGCCACCAGATTGGCTTTAATATAGAGTTGTAGAGTAGGAGTTTGTAATCGAGGCTTAGAACAGAATTTCTTCCAATAAGCCAATTAATTTGAATAGCTTTTAGTTTCATTTGTGTTAGTTTTGCTTCTATATGGCATTTCCATGTTAAGCGCCGATCTAGATGAATACCAAGATATTTTACATGCGATTGTTGGGGCACTAATTGATTATTGATTTTAATAGGGGGACATGACTCCCGACGCAAGGTGAATGTTATATGAACGCATTTTTGCTCATTGACCTTTATCCTCCATTGTTTTAACCACTTTTCCAATTCAAATATATGATTCATTCGTTCAAATGATTCGTACAGTAACAAGAATTTCATATATAACTAAAGGCTAGTTTACACTATCACACATTTCTTACGTATTCCATAATACTTTGTGAGATAGAAATCTAATGAGTTTTGTTGTGACTGTCAAAAAATCTAATATAACATTACAGTTTGTAGTCACACTATCACACATGAACACGCTTTTGGTAAAATGCAACCCTGATCCAATGAAAAGTATTAAGGCCCAACTAAAATGTGCTTAACCAAACTTAAGTTAGTGTCAAAATTCAACGAAAAGCATGTCAAATGCTTAAGTAAATTACTGAAGATTTTTAGGTGGCTATATTGTACTTATTGAGCTCTTTCTACACTTAGTTGCAAACATTTGTACTTTTGGAAAACTATTTTCGTTTTTATTTCTTTAAAATGTAATATTTTTGACGAAATGTCATTTAATTTGTAAAAGTTATAAATATATTACCATAAACAAGTAAATCTATGTTTATCTTTTATTAATTTTTAAAGTAAACGAAAACTAAAATAAAAAATTACTAAAAAAAGCAACTGCGGTTGCATCTTTTAATTGTAAACAATTATATGTATCTATTATGTGTCATTTGCTTAAGGAAGAGCGAAATAGACCGCACTTTCCTTAAGCAAATGACACTTGACGAAACTTAACGAAAAGTGTCTTAAGTACATTATAGTTGTATACATTTGATTGTGTGTATTCGCACATTTGCTTAAGGCTCATTAAGCACATTATAGTTAGGCCTTTAGCGTTTAGAAAAATTTCAAAAAACGATGAAGTCGTATGGGATGTCAAATTTTTTTTCGTAATACTTGCAATTTTTATGACACACTGCATTTACACTATCACACTTTAACATATTACTTGAGTTTTTGACATGTATTAATACAAGGAATAATAGTGTAAACTAGCCCATAGTGAATATTTTAAATTTATTGTGATTGAATATATATGTACATACATATAATTAAAGTCACAAAGTGGAAAACAGCCAACCAATCAATCGGACTATAATGCTATGTTTCCACGGTATGTGCTTCGCTCTCTATTCATGCTTCACACCCTAATCATGAACGCAACAACTTGCTTCACCATACAAAATATTGAGAGCGAATCAGGTAGATTCATATTGAATCTACTTGCGAAGCAGGAAAAATTCCTCTCTTCTCTAATATTTATCGCAAGTTTATCTGAACTAGCTGAATAAATCGTTTGTGTTAGCGTTGTCAACTCGGTACGTTTTGTACCATTGTTGGTGCTTTTTTATACTTTTTATAATGATGAAAATATTAGCTTTATTAATTTGGAATAATTATTATAAATTTGTGATCTCTTTTTAAAAAGATCTAAACAGAATTTATTAAATGAATGTACGAAGATGTATCACATTTTTTATTAAGTTTTTTTTGGTATTTTTTTCTAAATATATTCAGGGGTGGTCTGGAAATCGAAAATACGCAAGTATTTTGAAGTTCTTTTTAATACACTCTTAATCCCATTTTTTATAATTTTCTTATAGAATTCTGTATAATAAGAGAAATATTTGTATTGTATTGTATTGGAATTTATTCTACTACAAAAATCTTTTTAAAAAAACGACTTTTAAATTCTTGCGTTTTGCGGTTTCGATTTCCAGAACACCTCTGATTATCAAAGGCTGTTTTATTGTTATATTTTTAATATGAAAGTATTAAACTTCTGAAAACAAACATTATTTTTTAAATATTTTAATAAAAGGATAAATAGATAACTATTGTTAATTTTGAATCCGTACTATTAATCGTAGATCCTTTTTAAAAAAGTTTTGTATAGAATTTATGCAATTAAAAATAATTTGTTATCTAATACAAATGAATACAAGTAAATTTGTTTATTTTGTTTATGTTTTTTTTCTTTTTCTAAAAAAACCTGAACTGCAAAAGGCTGTTTTATTCTTATACAGTAGAATCGCGAAATGTTTCAGGGGTTGTATAGTTTTTCGAATTATTAACTTTTCTAAGCGGTATTTTATTCTAAAAAATGCAATATTAAATAAAGATTTTTCCAAAATTACATACAAAATTTATTTAAATTACTTTAATATCAAAAAATTTCGGTACATGTAATGTTATCCTGTGTGATTTTTCCTATGTGTTTTCCATAGCGTCGAGAATTTTTTGGCATTTCATTTTTATTTTTGAGATGGCTACTTCAAAAGTACCACTTTCTGCTTAAAATCTAATCTGATTTGTGATGTTTTGCCCTGATTTGTTGACATTTTTTATTAATACGCTCAGAAAAGTGTTTGGAACTAAAACAAAATTTCAGATTTTTGTTTTTTTTTTTTGTTTTAAATGTAAGTCAAACGAATGAGTTGTGCGCTCGTGTTATAAAACAAGCAGTTACAGTTTAGGGCCAACCATAATAAACATAATCTTGCTTAACCTTCTGTCAAAAATTAACAAAAAGTCTCTAAAATGTATATAAAAAAAAACAAAAACAAAAAAAAATAACATTTGATTCCTTACGGAATGTGCGATCGGTTTCGCACTTTGCTTAAGCAAATGTCAGTTTCAAAAAACTTAACAAAAATATGGTTCAATATGGTTTTACCCATATGATATACATGTATTCGAACAGTTGCTTAAGCCAACTTAAGCACATTATATTTCGGTCTTTTTAGAGCGGCACAGGGGCGCTAAAATTTTGTGAGATTAACTTTTTCGCGATTATACTGTATTTTTAATATTCAACTATTATGCAAAATTAATTCAATAAGCTTTTAAAATAAAAAAAGAAAGTCTAAACTTGCTGCTTTTTTTAAATTAAGTGCTTTTCCTCCATTTTGGCGCGTTTCAAAAATTCACAGTTACCAACGCTGATTTTTTTTATTAAACACTACTGTCAAATCGAAGCAAGTAGACAAGTCGTGTAAACACCATGATTCATTCGCATGATTCATAGAGCGAAGCAGGTGATTCAAGTCGTCGTGGAAACATGGCATAAACGTTCTGTTAAAGTGTTCTAACTTGGGTTGCCAGTCGGGCTTGTTTTGGCTGGATTGTCCAGATTTTTAATGGCCTGTCCAGTTTCAGGCTAAAAAGAAATTTGTCGAGCTAAAAAAGAATTTTTTTTATTAATTTGCTATAACTTTTTTACTTCAAAGTACAAAAATATCTGGTAGCTTTTTTTGTTTTGCTTGCGTCTTTTTGGTATGATTTTTGTTTTCGTTATTTAATTTTAATTCTTAAATACATATCCAAAAGACCCTCTGCCTCCCAGAGAAACCCAAGAAGGTCTTTTGCCGGTATTACACCGACTCGGGACGCGCCCATCGTACCGTGCCCCAAGTGTCTCCTTCTGGCCCATGCCAGCGCGGGGCAGTCACACAGTAGGTGCTTTGTAGTTTCGTCCTCTTCACGGCATAGTCTACATTCCTGGTCCTCTGCCAGGCCCATCCAAAAGAGGTGGTGCTTGACCGTATGGTGGCCCGTCAAATAAGCCACCAACAGCCGTAATTCTCGTCTGTTGAGATCCCTTGTCTCCAGTGTACTCCCGGGAAATATAAATTCCTTCGCCTGACGCATTCCCGGTAGCGATACCCAGTATTTTCTGTGCTCGCTGAGAGCCCATTCCCCCAATAGGGACTGGGTAGTGGCCCAGCTTAACCCACAAAAGGGCTCGGGCCACCATTTGAGCATTTGCTCCAGCCCTAGCCAGTTCATCAGCCTTATCGTTACCCGGAACCCCTGAGTGTCCCGGCACCCAACAGAGTGTCACTCTGTTTCTTGAGCCCAGCTCCTGTAGCCTTCCCCGGCATTCCGCCACCAACTTCGAGGACAATTTCCAGGAAGAGAGTGCCTTAATGGCCGCTTGGCTATCAGTGAACCAATAAACAAGTAACTTTTTGTGAAAATTTTATTTCAAAATGTCCAGCTTTTTTTTAATATCCAGCTTTTTTAATTCACATGTCCAGCTTTTTGATAATCTGGATCTGGCAAGCCTAGTTCTAACAGCTATACGATTTCGATAATGAATCGTGTGAGCGATAAACAAGTTAATAAATTGATTTACGAATCATTTTTTTGCACCATTAAATAAACAATAAGTAAATACTTAATTCATTAACAATTTAGTTGTAAATTAATTTAACGAATAGATCCATGATTTTGTGTTGCATAATTAACTAGTTGACTTAAGTATATGATAAACAAAAAGAAAAAAAATACTTAAATATCTGATTGAACAAAAATATATTGAGAAGCAAATATTTAATTAAAATTTATTAAATCAATGATCATTCAATAAAATAACTATTTTTGAAGGTATTAAATAGAGTAACGAAAAGGAATTCTTTGGGAATTAATTTAGTTAGTTAGTTCAGGAATAATAGAAATATTTGAGAGATTTGATTAAATACTTGTATGTTTTTACTAATATTTGGATAACTAGCTAATTAAGACGTTTGATAAGTATTTAAATGATTGATGAAATTCATAGTTTGATTAATGAACATTTGCTTGATTTGACGATTGATTCAATTTCGAAATAATTAAAAACATACCTAAATAGACAAAAGGAATAAGTACTAAAATGAACAATTAATCTAAATATCATGATGAATGACTAATGGATCAGATATTAACTTAAGCAATTATTTTAGTGAAGCACTAAATATTGAAATAATCGATTGAAACAATGATATGATAAATAAATAACTCCTTAAGTATAGAAATACATGCATAAATAATTAGTTTATCTTAATATCTTAATGAATGACTTATTGATTAAATGTTGAATAAATCGATAACTTTATTATATTATAGTAGTAAAAATCTGAATAATCGATTGAATCGATAATTTGATAAATAAGTAAATCCTTAAGTATCTATTTATGTATATATTAATAGGCAAGTCGATTTATTTTGCTCCCTTTTACGCCAACACTATACATTAGATTTTAACAAATGATAAATAATTCAAAAGATATTTTTTGGCAGAAGTGCACAAGGTACATTATATTGATCAGTATATCAGTATCTTTGGAATTATAGGCGTTAGAAAGTGTTACTAATACAAAGAAAAACTTTGTGTACGTGTGAGCAAAAAAAAAAATTAAACAACCCTGTAGTAAAAAAAAAAATCGGTTGATAAAAAACAATAAATTTTAATTAAGTAACTATTTTGCAAATGACTACAAATTGTTTTAAATCTCATGCAGATATCAACCAAACATATTGTATAGAAGCACACGTAAAAAATAAATAAAAGCAAAATAAGTAAATGACAAGTAAATTAGAAAACAAACGGAGCAGATCATGAAGTCAGGTGTCAAATATCAATCAAAAAATAAATAAAAAAAACAATAATATAAAAAATAATTTTAATTATTCCTCTTATTTAAGCTTTAGGTCTTTTTTTTATATAAAAAATATTAAATTTATTGAATCCAATATTTCGGCACTCCGTTGTGTGCCTTCTTCAGGGATTTTTTCTTGAATATTTGAAAAAAAATTAACAATTTCTAATAAATTTTACAAAATTAACAAATTCAATAAATTTAATATTTTTTATATTAAAGAAAGAAAAAGACCTAAAGCTTAAATAAGAGGATTAATAAAAAATTTTAAAGGTCGAATAAGAGTCAATTTATATAAAAAATAATTAAAATATCAAAAATTGAAAGCCAAAACGTAAAATTAAAGCAATATATAATAGGAATAAAGAACTAACAAAAATAAATAAAAAATATAAATATGTACATATATCACTAATTAAAATATCAAAAATTAAAACAGCAAACGTAAAAATTAAGCAAATATGAAGCGTATTTATTTGAGCACTATTGGTATGTATCTTGTACACTCATAAAAATTTGCCTAATAACTTATATCGTATTTTAATAGATAACGGAAAAGAAAATGACGAAAAAGCGCCTTGCCAATGTTCAGTTGAAGTTTTGATGCAATTTGATGCAACATTTTCAGAAATGACATGTAATTAAAAAAAAATATGTGTTGTATTCAAAAATATCACGTTTTTCATAATAATATTTACATATATTTCAAGGCGAAATTAAGGAGCTCAAAGAGATTATTTAATCTCAAAATGAAACTATAATGGCGGCATTGTCTGCCCAAAAAGTAGCGACCGAAAGTCTTGTCCGCCAGGAAAAAAACAATGTAGCAATTAAGAATGTTTTCTCCATAAACACCCTCGATGAGTTGAAAGCGCTCAATGACGTAATTATTGATGAAAATCAGCATATAATGAAAAAGTTGTTGCTGCATTGATGGATGCGGTTCGGCCTCTCTTTGATGACCCAGATAAAGAATTACGCAACGCATTAGCTGTTATTAAACAACGTAATTTTCATAACGTTTGTGTTGAAAAAGAAAACTTAATAATTTCCATACTTAGGGTGTGTGTGAAACGGTAGCAAAGTTCTATGGTGAAATAAAATTTGTCTGTGGTAGAAAAATTTCATGTTTGTGCTGTGTGAAATTATAACATTTTTGACAACGTAAAATTTTGACATAAAGAAAAGAACAATTTCTTTCTGACATTTCTTAAGAGAAGTCTAAGTCGGCAAATTTGTTGGCGGCGGCGGTTCAGCAAAAAGTAGCCGGTAGTGGATCACCTGACAAAAAATTAGTTACTCAAAATGGAAAAATTATCTATTACAATTTGTTATTATTTGTATTTGTTATTAATATACATAAATATATTTTAACCCGACTTCAAAAAAGAAGGAGGGTTTCAATTCGGTTGTATTTTACTTTTTTAATGTTTGTAACCGCATAACTTCGTCATTTGTGAGCTGTTTTTCGGTCTGTCCGAAATTTAATTTTTGAGCTTTTTATAAACCAATTTTCAGAATTCGCGCTTACTTTTAAAATGATTTGCTAACAAACTGCAAATGTGAACAAATTTTGAAAAATTTTTGGAGGTTGCACATTTGACTTTTTCAAAATTTTTGAATTTTTTTAATTTTTGACGTTTTTCAGCGTTTTTTTTTATTCTCTATTGGTTGAAACCCATAAACAGATATTTTATGCTATTATAAACTTTTAGGAAATTTGTCACTCTTATTAAATTTTTTAAACCTTCGCGAATTGGGCGTTTTAGGTAACCCAAATCCTTATTAGCTGATTATGGGATTAATGATCTAACACACATTATTTATCCAGTTTTTTTTTATTTAGTTTTCCTCTCAATCGAATATATTTCAATGTTAATATCATTGGTTTTTTCCAATTACAGTTACATAAGATTGTGCCTAGGAAATATAAAAAAATGCTTGTAAGTTAAATGTAATTAGCGTTCTGAAGTCTATTATTGAATTTTAAATTTATTTAAAAAAAAAAAATATTTTAGTTTTATTAGACACTAATGTTAACAAGCACAACTTATAATAACAAAACTGTTATTAAAAAAATTAAATATGTAACTATTTTTGATCTTATAATAGCTTTTATAAATATGCAACACGGCTAAAAAGAAAAGTTTGACTAAAAAAATGAGTGTAAATATGCCTTTCGAACAGGCGGCGACTTCAAACCAAAATTTAAATTCGGCGGCGGCTAAGAGGCGACTGAGCTGCACGACCTGGGAGTGTCTGATAATTGTGGCTGTCAAAAATTTCTGCGCTAATGTCAAAATTTATACTAGCCCCCTGGGCCATGGTGAAATTACTAGAAGGTGGCAGCACTACGGAATCTAATATTTTTTGCTTATCCATGGTGAATGAGTTATTGTGTCACAATTATTTGTTTATTCATAGCAAGTGTCAAAATATTGATTGATAACGTTAATTTATTTCAAAAAATAATTTGCGAGATAAAAAAAAACAATTTGTTCGGTATTGTGTTTAAAATAAATAGTTAAAACAATTGAAATAAAAAAAAAAACATAAAAAAAGACGTATTGTAGTTATAATAAAAAAAACTTGTGAGTTGTATTAAAACTAATCGTTTGTAAAAGATACATTCAGTTGTGAAAGTTTTGCAAATAGTTTGAAATATAACTTAAATTAAATACGTATTGTATTATAAAAGTGGTTTTTATTTGTTGCGAAATCAAACAGTGTTGTAAATTACAAATTACAGCCAATCGTGTGTAGTGTACCTCATAAGTCGCCACCGCATACCCTTAAACTACTCTAAAACCAACACTACCAACTTATATAGAGTAGGGTATTTTAAATATCAAATAACGGTATAAACAAATGACGACAGTCGGAATGTAAGTGAATGACATTAAAATTGAGTGTAAATTGAGTGCATTCCAACGTCCAACATTCCGATTGGCGAGACTGGTCATGAGGGCTTGTTATTGATACAATCTATTGATATCTCCATATGACCGACAAAGACAAATAGAGAAATGTAAATAATTAAACTAAGTTAGAACGGTTAACCCTTAAATGCCCACTGTATCTTTAAAGATACAACCACTAAAAAAATTCCTGCGGCAACAATTTTAGCCCGATTTTTTTGAAGCCGGTTTTACTTTGTTCGGGACATTATGGGTTTTCAAAAAAAAAATATTGTGTACTTATATCTAGTAGAGAAAAAACAAAAATGGCAATCAAATTCAAAAAATTTTTTTTTTTCAAAATTAACAAAATTTGTATTTTTTTAGCATAATTTTTGAAAGAAGAGTAACAATTTTTATTAAAAAAAAAATTCTAAATGGTTTCAAAATGTTTCCTTTAGTGAAATAAATTGGTTTGAAAAAAATGTGATAGTTGGATTTTAAGCTGTTTAACTTTTATTGGTTGTATCTTTAAAGATACATTGTGCACTCCATGCAAATTCTTGATTTTCGTTATGCATACTATTTGTACTGGATTGTGGATCGTTTTCATTTAGAATTTACTATTTGCGTGAGCAAGTTCACTTGTCTGGAGCATAGTGAAAAATCTTTATGAATGCGTATTGTTTTTAATTACAACTTTTATGTAATATTACTTGTATTTTTATATAATTGTATATATAAGAGTACTTTTTGAGTTATGGCGAGCTCGATTAGAGTTGGAGGAGTTATGATGTCTGCTGATGACGTCTGCGAACTACTTTGTAATAGCGAAGAAATAGGTGACGAAAGCGTCGACAACATTGATGAAGAAACCGACGATTTAAAAGGCGATGATGGAAAAGAGGCTGGAGATCGTACTGAAAGGGTCACACATATGGAGATAATTGTAGATGGAAATGAGTGCGAAAATCAGAACGAAATCGATCTCAATATATCTGTTCAAGATTTCTTCCTCGACATGATCAATGATGACACTGATCCGGGAGATTTGATTGACTTAAATTCACGCAATATCGAACAAACAGATTCTGAGGCAAGTAATTTATCCGGGAATATTCCTTCCAGATTTACAAATACTTGGAATAATTTTCCACTAGAATTTCGTGATGTAGAAATAAATTGTAAGTCTACCGAATTCGAGAAGGTAATTTGGAAGAAAGGCAATATTCAGTTTAATGATCAACAAGTTAGATTTAGAGGTGATATTAGTTTGCCTCAAAATATAATGTCTTTGGAAACACCGTATCAAGTTTGGAAATATAGTTGACGAAACCATAAAATACGCTGGACTTCAAGAGACATTTCGATTTGATAAACTCGAATTGCGAAAATATATTGGAATAGTTTTTTACATGACTTATCACAACCTTCCAAATGTTAGAGATTATTGGTCTGAAAAAACCAATCACTCCGTAAATGTAATAAAAAACCAAATGACTGTCCGGCGCTTTGAAAAGATACGAGAATTCATTCATTTCAATGATAAAAATAGCCAACCATCTAGTGACGATCCTCATCGAGATCGTCTTTATCTAATCAGACCTATTATTGACACTCTAAATACAATTTTTGGAAGCGTGCCCAAACAAGATCGACTCTGTGTTGACGAGCAAATATGTTCTACCAAAATAAGGAGCTACATGAAGCAGTATATGCCTAATAAACCAAAAAAATGGGGCTTCAAGCTATTCGTTTTATGCGATACAACTGGGTATGCTTATAAGTTCGAAATTTATAATGGAGCACCAGAAATACCAGCTCCAACTGAACCAGATCTTCAACCTTCGGCAAATATTGTGGTCCGGTTACTAAGAGAAGTACCAAGATTTCAAAATTTTATAATTTATTTTGACAATTATTACACTACCGTTCCATTAGTGGTGTATTTACGGACGCAAGGCATACTTTCGGTTGGTACCATTCGACGAAACCGAATAAAAAATTGCAAGCTCCCTGATGAAAAAACCATGCAAAAGTTTGAACGCGGTACCAGTCATGAATTCATATGCAATATACATGGAATTGCCGTAACTTCACTCTCGTGGAAAGACAACAAGATTGTAAATTTAGTTTCAACTTATGTGGGCGTTAAACCTATATCTGATAGTGTTGGAAATAAATCGACACAATCTCTTACAATAAAAAGATTTGATAAAAGAGAAAAAACTGTCAAAATGATTCCATGCCCTCAAATTATTAAGGACTATAATAAGCACATGGGTGGTGTCGATTGCATGGACAGCTCCATGAGCCGGCACAAGATAACAATAAAAAGCCGAAAATGGACCAATAGAGTTTTCTATCATCTTTTGGATATGACGGTGGTCAATGCTTGGTTATTATACAAAAGAATAAATAATGATAGACCTGGATTTAAACCCATGCGATTAATCGATTTTAAATTAGAAATAGCTGACACCCTATTCACACTAAACACGACACAAGCTTCTGTTCGTGGACGACCACGTATTGAGGCAGAAATCCACGAAAAACTCTTCAAACCAAATTCTCATACTCCACCTCCTAAAGACACTAGATTGGACAAGATTGATCATTGGACAGTAATTGATAAAAAGGGACGATGCAAATTTCCGAAGTGCGCTGGACAAACCAGGATGTATTGTACTAAATGCAAGGTAAACTTATGTTTAACTGGGGAAAAAAATGGTTTTTATAACTATCATAATTCATAAATTAAGAAAATATGTGTGTATGTATATAAAAATGTTTGATATTATTTACTTTTAATTTACTAAATGTATATGTATTATTTCAAATGTATCTATGTATATTTATGTTATCTTTAATACTTTTTTTCAGTGTATTTTAAATTTTTATTTTCAGTGTATTTTAAATACAGTTTTTACTTTTAATAATAAATTATTTTAATAAAATATCTAAAAACAATCTTTTATTTTGGTATATCAATGTAGGAATCTTTATTTCTGGGTGAATGCACAGTGTATCTTTAAAGATACAACCAGTTTTTTTTAAAATAACTTTTGAAAAAAAATTAAAAAAAAAAAATAAAAACGCAGTTATTTTTTATTAACGTTTTGGCATTATATATATTTTTTTAGCGAAAATCGGTGACTTCGGGCATTTAAGGGTTAAGTTAAAATCTCATGTATAGTATATAAGCACCAGTAAATTGAAAATAAATTAGACTTGAAATTAACTACTTAATCCGGCAGTAACTTGCCTAGTTTTAATTGAAAGGCTCATAATTCGGCAGTTCCTTTGAACGCCTTGTGAATCAGCTGGTACCCTAACAGCTATTTAAAATAAATAAGGGTTATAGGGACTATACACCAACACACCTTGCACAATACACTACATGGCGATCCTGCCACCCCTCACACACTACACGTGTATAACGTAGCTTTTTGCATCGTGGTGGAGGACCAACAAAAAAACTCATTTGCAAAAGAAAACTTTTATTTAAATAAAAATCAAACCTATTTTAATTGTGAAGCCTTGTGCGTGCTTTTCAAAAATGCGTAAGTGTTTATTATGCGGTAAGGAAGAACTGCCTGGCAACGGTACGTTTTTTAAACCTCCAAAAATCGGTACAATGAGTCAAAAGTGGAGTAAGTTGTGCAGGAAGGAATTTAATTCAGCCACAAGAATTTGTATTGACCACTTTTCAAAAAACGATATCCTAGCTCTGGGACGGTTTACTCGTTTGTTGCCAAAAGCTCTGCCAATAGTACCTGAGGTACAACAAATATATGTGCCCAATATGTATGTGCACAATAAAAACCCCGATCTCCCCCGCATAATAGAACGGGAAGTAATATCTATCGGTTCTCGTATGTCACCAATGTCAAATTTACAGGGACTAAAATGGTTTACAAAAAAAGAGCTGACGTCCACTGCTTTAAAGGTTCCAAAACCGAATTCGGAAGACAAAGAGTCTCAAACTGAGTAAGTTATAATTGATAGATTATTGTGATAAACTACAGAAATATTTAGCTAGTACACTTCCGTACCATTTTGATGTAAAATTTTGTAAAAACTGTAATGGAAGTTAGAGTTAAAAAATACAAACGGAATGACATAGTTATATACATACACCCTTTTACCTTCGGTGAAGGGTGGAGAAATAAAATTTGTTTAAAATGTGTTAAGAAAAATTAGCATTAAAACTTTTCAAAAAGTACAATTTAAATACATTTTAATTTTGGGAATAGGGTTTTTAAAACCACTTTTTTATCTTTTAGTTCGACATACATTGAAATTGTTTTAAAAGAATACAAGGCAAAAATTAGTCAATTGGAATCAGAAAATAAAGAACTTCGTCTCCAGCTTCTGCAAACAAGTCCATAAAAAAGTTCTTTACTGAAGGACAAGTACGAAGCCTAATGACACCAGGCAATATAAAATGGAAGTGGGCCGATATATCGAACGCCATTTGTTTACACGCAGCTGGTCCTCGAGCGTATAGGCATATGTATATTCACGACTGCAAAATGACTACTAAAATTTTGAACGCCCTAATAACACAAATGTATGACTGTGGTTTTCCTGTTGTCGCTATGTGTGGGACATGGGTGCGACAAACCGTAGGTTGTAAAAAGAATTAGGTGTTACTCCAGGTAAGTTAAATATATACGGATGAATACAACGCAAATACACTACTTACTCTGAACACACTACTCAAACTATCTCGGCGATATCTACGGTAAAAGTTTTGTTCTCTCTTCAATATAGAACTACAAAGGAATCTCCTTGTAAAACAATAATTAAAACGTAATTATTAAATTAATAATAATAACTATTCAGCATAAGAATCATAATTTTTCATTATATATAATTTTGCTTGGTTTTGGCTAATCTTCATAACTTAATTTGGTTTTAGTTAAGTTTCATAAATAAGAATCATCGGTTTCGTATACACAATTTTTCTTAGTTTTAGTTAAGCTATTTGCATGGGAATCATGAATTTTCTATATATAAATATATATACTTATATAAGCTTCATCTAAATATAAGATTCATAAGTTTCCTTAATAATAAACTTTGGTGGTTTTTACTTTTTATGTTATTAATTTCAGAACATAAAACACATAATAACACATCAATCTTTCTTTTTAATTGCAATATTTTTACACTAAATTATTTTCTGTAGAAAAACCATGGTTTCCTAACCATGCAAACCGAGACGAACAAGTTTTCACTTTCTTGGATGCACCCCATCTTTTGAAACTAACTCGGAATCATTTTTTGGATACCGGGTTAATTTATAATAACTGCATTCTAAGTCCGCGCACCATTTCCGATTTGTTGAGTTTTACAAAGAAGTCAGACCTTTCTATCACTTATAAAATAAGTGAAGAACACCTTTCTGTGAAAGGAGTCGGTATGTAAAAATTAAAAAAAAAGTATTTCAAAATTAAAACGGTTTAAATAATTTCAGGAAGACAAAAGGTTAAACTGGCTGCACAGCTTTTTTCGCACACAACAGCCAATGCTATAAAGAGATGTAATTCGCTGGGCATGAGCATTTATGAACCAATCAATACGTCTGAATTGTTCCAACTAGTTAACGACTGGTTTGACGTTCTTAATTCCAAGATGAATACATATAATTACCCAGGCAAAGTATGTGCATACTTTATTTTATTTTTTTTACCCAAAAGTGTATTATAGATTTGATTTTTCTACTAAGGAACCTTATGGTATTTCGTATGAAAATCAAAAACATACCATAGATCGTATGACTAACGCTATGGCAAAACCTATTGTGCCGGGAAAGAAAACGTTGGACCCATTTCAAAAAGGTATAATCACTACTAACAACGCTCTGGACATGCTGCTAAAATATGTTGAAAGGTACTGCATGACATATTTAATAACCAGCCGTTTAAACCAAGATGTCTTGGAGAATTTTTTTGGCGCAATCCGCAGCAAAGGGGGATTACACGACCATCCTTCGCCACAGCAGTTTAAATATAGGCTACGAAAGTACATACTGGGTATGTTTGAAAATGTCTAACAGAATTATAAAAAATTTAACAGTTTTCATTTATTTCATTCGCCTTTTTTTTCAAATTTCAGCAAGAAATAGCAAGCATCTCAATTGGCATGGGAAATGTAGAAACTGACAACACAAATTGGTTGGACAGTAGTGGCTAATGCGTACCCATAATACATAGCCAAGTTTCCCCCGATGCCTTACACGATGAAAATATCTTTAATGAGATATCAGAAGACGACAGCTTTGATAGCTGCTTATTATTTCCAAATAATGACGACTTACCCAATGACCTATACGCTTCGAATCTAGACGACATTGGTATTCTGCAAGATGATGCCCTTGAATATATAGCTGGCTATATTATTCGAAAGCTCAACCTTGTGGAATACGAATGTCATCTAGATTCGAGTACGTGGGTTGATCAGGTGTCAAAAGGATTTTTAAAAAAGCCTAAACCAGAATTTCTCACAAAATTTAGAAAATTGGAAGCAATTTTTTATAAAAAAAATGGAACCAACATTTCTCATGAGCGCAACCTTCACAAACATCTGGTCGAGGAAAGTACGTGTGTCGATTTGCGGGAAGAAATACGAAAATTATTTTATAAATGCCGTATTTGCTTTAGAATACGTAACTTAAATAAAAGATTAAAATTAAAAAAGGCCAAGCAGCGGTAGACTGATGAATTTTAATGCAACTCAACCAAAATATCAAATAATAAATACGGCAAAAAATTTCATTTTTAGGGTACTATATATTAGCGATGAAGAATTCCACGTTAAAAACATAAAGAAAATTACAGCAATATTAATAAATAATAGCTTTCCAATAAAACTTATACACCAACTAATTGCAGAAACACAAAGAAAATTAAAAAACAACATAACTTCAAACAACACTCAAAATAATGACAAAGTTTTTTACAGTGTAAAGTTTATTCCTGGTTTAACGAACAACAGAAATATTAAAACAACGATAGACACACAAAACATATGTTACGCCTACAAACCACATACTACACTCAACTCTATTTTTTCTAAAATTAAAATGCCTGTAGAAAAACAAGGGAAATGACGAACAAAAATGTGATTTAATTTATATTGGAACAACAAAGAGAAATTTACAAACAAGAATGTATGAACACAAAAATTACATAGATAAACATAAGGAATCAACAGCTTTGTCAAAACATATGATTTGCGAAAAGCATAAACCTGACTTTGACAGAATAAAAATATTAGACGTAGAAGCAAAACAGAAAAAACGTTTCACAATAGAAAGCTTACGTATACAACAAAACATTGACAGAACAATGAATTTAAAGGAAGACACAAATAATATAAGTTTAAGCTACAGAGTTGCAATAAAATAGAAAAAATAAGCTGTGATATTAATTTAAGTTGTGTGTTTAATTAATTATATGTTAAATGTTTTATGTAAGCTGTGTAACATTCGATGTATAATTTAATGTGAAAAAATACTTAGTAATTGTAAGTTTATTTATGTTGTTGTTTTCCAATTTTGTAATAATATATTGTTTTTTATTAAAAAAATATTAAATAGACAACCCCTGAAGATGTCAACAAATAATTGACGAAACGTTGGGAGAAAAAAAAGGTTTTTTATTTACATTAATATATTAGGCCCAACAATTAGCTTAACAAAAACTTATATATAACAATTTTTAATTTAACATTAAACCAACCTTTTCATTACCAAAAAGAAGACAAACTAGCACGATATTTGCCAATTTTTTCCAAAATGTGAGCAAATACAAATTTTTAGTTAAAAATTCTAAACGTATATGGCCAATATTGGTATCATTTTAAAGCTATTGAACAGATTTTTCTGAATATACCTACATAATTTATTGCAACATTTTAAACTCTTTAGCTCACATTAAAGTTTTTTTCATTTTACAACAAATTTCATAAAATAACAAAAACTAGCATCGCAAAAAAAATTCTTTGCAAAGCCGGCCTTCCGCCGCACAGTGGCGCCCGTAGAGCAAGCGAGGTTGCAAAAATCAAAATTTTCATGAGTGCCGACGAAGTTTTGAATAAACCCATGTTATAGGAAACTTTTCAACGATTTCAAATATGCCACTCTTAATAATATCACATTTTTAGTTTAGAAGATATAACCGTTCAAAGTTGACCGACTTTCGGTTTTCAAAAAAACACACAATTTTTAGTCAATTTGTTGCGATTTCAGGTGTAATATCACGAAAAATAGGTAACGAATCGCCTTATTTTTTGTTTGTATTGATTGATGTATTTATTAAATGTATAATGATAAAAAAAAATTAACTGTTTGCTTTGTGTTTCTCCTGGTAAATCACTATTTAAAAACTATCCGTTTTTTCACTATTTTTCAACTTTGACGGAAAATAAAAAAAAACTATATTTTTCTATATTTGCCATATTTGCAAAACCTGTTCTTTGATTATTTCTTTACATAATTCAAAAAGTTTTATCTGCCCGTACGTGCCCGTTTGGCTTCTAGAGGTAAAAAAGTTTAAAAAGACATGGTTGCAGAAATTGTATGGCGTCCATCCCTTATATGTTTTGACGGACAGTAGTTTGATCTAATAGTTTGAAAAAAACTACTCATTGAAATTAGCAGGTACGTACCTCACATAAACAATACTTTGGCGTACAAATGGTCAGGAACAATATTGACTTATGGTCCCTACAGGTAGGCACAAATCTTATTTGGACACGTGCATAATATCAAAATTGCATTATTCAGCCTAAATCCATATGTATGCAGGGAACAGGTAAATTTTTAGGCATGGTAGCATAAGCCTATATATTGCAAAATAAGCATAATGCCTGGATTAGTCTACGCCTGAAAGTTGGCGCAACAATTACTGAAACCATTAAACAATTTAAGTACTGAAAACATGGCGTTGAACAATTTAAAATTATTTGAACTGTTTAGAAAGTCAACCACACCAAAGTTTTTCACGGAAGTGAAAATTCTTCCTGAGAATATGACAGTGATCAGCAAATGGGGCTGCGATGGATCATCCGGACAAAGCGTTTATAAGCAAAGGATATCTTCCGATGACGCTACAATATCGGACGGAAATATGTTTATGGCATCTGTTGTTCCTTTGCGGCTAAAATCGGATGATTCCCTACACTGGAAAAATCCACGTCCGTCATCAGTGCATTATTGCCGACCAATAATGTTTCAGTTTGCAAGGGAATCGGCAGAACTCATAAGGACTACGGTGAAGGACATTGAAGAACAAATAAGCAAGATTAAGCCTACAAAGCTGCAAATTGGAGAAGGAAAATATATTGAATGCAATTACGAACTGACAGGAACAACCTCAACAATGTCATGCCCGATTTGCAAAAAAAGTCAGAAGAACTTTTTTCAATTCAATTCAATTTATTTCATATATAATATGTTACATCTCAATTTTATATAATTAGTTGTAAAGAGTTTAAGATTAGTATCTTTTTCTGCTTAATTATAATATATTTCAATTAGTTATCATATACATATATATAGACAGAATTATATTGGAGGTAAAAATTTAGCAAAAACCTATTTAAACCCCTTTTTTCGTTTTATTTTTATATTTTTTTTATCGATTTTATATTATTATTTGTCAGAAGAACTTTGGTAATTTAAACGATTCTACAAATGAGGAGAATTACGAATATGGAATGTCACCATTGCACGCAAGGATAAGGTGTATGGAATTCTTGCTAAAGCTGGCATATACCCTACCACAAGAGGAGGAAAACTTCGATGAAAATACATCAATAAAGGATAAGGAGAAGATCAGAAAGAAGCAAATACAGGATGCTTTTTTTAAACACGTTGGACTAAAAGTAGACTGTCCCAAGCACGGATACGGTAACTCAAACGATGGAAACACTTCTAGGAGATTTTTTGAAAATGATGAGGCAGTAACTAGAATCATTGGAATTGACAATCAAATCGTGAAAATTGAGTACCAGTCTTTGCCAATTGGAGAGCTTTCTGAAGAAGCACAGGAGTCTCTTAACAAATTTTATAAAAAATATAGATTGCAGAACACATTCAAAGCATCAAGGGTAAGGCAAAATAAGGACCTCTTCAACATGTTGGCAGCATCTTCCGATCCACTTATTTCTTCCCTGCGGCATGTGAAGTCACGAATAGAGTTACAAAATAATTATAGTTTAGAAATGGTTAGTCTTTTAGATATACCTTCTCTTACGAATTGTGATGAATATTTTACAGAAAATTGAAAAAATAAATTAAAAAAAAAAATAATTTTTTTTTTAATTTGTTGGGTAATAATTTAAAACATAAAACCCTTAAGAAAAAAAATAAAAACAATCTAAAAATGTAAAAATAATTTTTTTTAGTTACCATAAAATTGATTTTTCTACTAATTTTAACTTTGATAACCCATAAGTAGGCCCCTACAAAGCGTAGCACCCTTTCCAAACGCTCATTTCATAGGCTGAACAGTTATCTATCATATGCTGTTTAAACTGTTCAATTATCTTATTCGGTTCAAAAGATATGATTTTTGCAACGAAAAAACTCAAATGGCGCCACTGTGCGCCGGTCGCAAAGATTTTCTCCCCTATGATATAACTAATACCGGCTTCGCTAACTCAAGATTTCCTGTATAGCCGGCCATCGGCCGGGCGCAAGGATTTTCTCCCCTATGGGATAACTAATACCGGTTTCGCTAACTAAAGCTTCTCTGCATAGCCAGCCTTCAGCCGGGTACAAAGATTTTCTTATTAATATAATATTTTCTTGAGCAGTACAAACTTTCGTGTGTATATAGTTTTCATCTTATTTTCGTTAAAACTTTTATTTTAAGTCATGAAATGTACTTGAATTTTCATATGTACCTATTTACTGCATCAAAAGCTATTTTCGGGAGTGGGTGTTCTATCGGAGTTATGGTCAAATATGGACCAATTTCTCGTAAGATGACTGAGTTGTAATAAAATAAATGTGGGTCCAATTTAATCTAAATGCCAACATAATTAGACGGTAAAAATATTTATTCCGGATTTTGTATGAGGACTATGTGTAACTATGGTCCGATTCTCTCTATTTGCAATATCCACCATTATTTATTCAGCACAAACGTATAATATCTTTCTACCTGCGGTGGTGTGGGTAGAAAAACAAATCTTCCAAAAAGGAAATGAAGAATTTAATATTATTAAAATCTTTTTGTTTTGATACCCACACTAAAATAGGTGGAGAGGATGTTATGCGATTGTACTGATGTATGTAACAGAAAAGAATTTTGGTTCTGGGCCCCACGTTTACTAAACAAAATCGATATTTCTAAATTGTAGTCGATTGTGTCGACTGCAGGCACACACTAGTAATAATTAATACGTAAATCATTATATTGTTACGAAAGTAACTTTAGTTAAGAATAAGTTTAATTTATTAGTAGGTAATTTTATTAGTTTAAATTGTTATTGTATTAGTTTCGCATATTTCTAATGTAAACCCACTGTACGGAGTTTTCTAGTACAAATGTAATGTGATGATTGTTATAGATAACTAATAGTGTTAAGATTATTTTTAACCCATAAAGTATGCTTTAGTTTATTGATGTATAAATCAATTTAAATTCAGCCACAGTGTTAATGCATAATGATATTCGCTGTAAGATAATAAAATCTCGATTCGCCCAGAAATGTCGAAAATTTCGACGAGTAGAATGCTCTAGAGACATCTAGATGTCAGCGAACAGAGTATAAATACACGCGAAGGTTGGCATCGATAATCAGTATTAGTACGATTATTTAAGTGTGTACGTCGCAATTATAAGTGTTAAAAATTGATTAAGTTCTAAATAAAGTGGCGTGAATAGTTTATAGTACAGCTATAAAGTAAAGTGTTTTATTTATCGTCGCGCTCGTTGAAGATAGACGTGTTTTCTAAGCTCGGCATACGGTTTATTTTTTTTTGAACAAATAAAGTAAATACAAGTAAAGAAAAAAAAAAAAAAAAAAAAAAATACATGTATGTACATACATACATACATAAACACACATTTTTTTATTCTCGGTGTTGATAAACAATAACAAATAAGAAGAGCAAAACTGTAAACAGTAAAAGAAAAAAAAAAAAAACTTTTATGAGTGCAAACAGTAGAAATGCATATATCACAGTGAGTGTTAACGAAACAAATGCAGAAATAAAAAAAAGAATCGATGATAGCAAATACCTAACGGCTAAACCTATTACTCGCACGCGATCCCTTTCACCGTCTGTATTTAATAACACGGTTGATACAATAACAAATATAAAACCTGCTAGCGTTGCCTTAACAGCAAAAACAATTTTAATAAGTGATGTAAATATTAACCCCCAATCAGGCATAATAGATAACTCAGTATCACCTTCGGTGTCTAATAATACGGTTAATACAATAAAAAATATAAAACCTACAAGCGGTGCCCCAGCGGCAAAAACGATTTTAATAAGTGATGAAAATATTACCCCTAAATCAGGCATGATGGAAAACTCAGCTCCACAAGTAAAAAGTGCTCAAAAGCCTCCAGTACAAGTAGGTATTGATAGGTACATAACAGTGCTTAAACGGGGTCGCAGCCCAACCTCCTCAGCAGTTGCTTCGGTCTCAAAAGTCTCAAAAGATGGTACAGCTGATAGAACAAGTTCACAAAATCGTTTTGCAATTCTGGATGAGGAATCCCCGGAAGCACAAAACGTTATCAAATCTTCTAAGCCACCGCCGATATATCTTAGAGAGCAAAACTCAAATGAATTAATAAAGAATTTGATATCGGTAATAGGTGAAAATTCTTTTTATGTAGCTGCAATAAAGCGGGGTAGTATTAATGAGACAAAAATACAAGTTAATCGTGAAGAAGATTTTCGTAAGGTAATAACTAAATTTGAAGCACTTAATAAGAATTTTTATACATATCAACTGAAGAGCAGTAAAGGTATTCAGGTTGTGATTAAGGGCATTGACTCATGCGTGGACCCAGGTGAGATAAAAACGTTTTTAGAAGAGAAGGGCTTCAAAATAAAAACTGTAATAAACATTAAAAATAGAGAAAAAAATCCCCAGCCACTATTTCGAGTGGAGTTAGAACCCGGCGACATTAAGCTCAAAAAGAACGAAACGCATCCCATTTATAATCTTAAATATATCCTGTATAGAAAAATAACAATAGAGGAGCCGCACAAAAGGAATGGTCCCGTGCAATGTTTAAACTGCCAAGAATTTGGTCACACTAAGGCATATTGTCATTTAACCCCTGTTTGCGTCGTATGTGGAGAATTACATGGTACAGCTCTCTGCGATAAGTTTAAAAACGACCCTAATGTAAAAAAATGTAGCAACTGCGGTGGTAATCACACGGCCAACTATAGAGGATGCCCTGTATACTCTATCGTCAAGCGCTCGGTTGGACCGAAACCTAATCCCCCTCAAATGCAGGCAACAAATCAAGTTTACATTAATGACGTTCAGGTACCGCAGCCTAGTAATAACAGAACATCCTACGCTAACGTCCTAAAATCAAACCATATGCCAATGCAAGGTGAGTTGCCAAATAATGATGAAACTCCAGTTTCTAACTTAAGTCGTCTAGAGAAAACCATGGAAACATTAGTACAAACAGTAAATAACTTTACAAACACAATGGGTAATATGATGCAGGAAATGTTAAGAATGCAATCGATGTTATTGCAAGCAGTACTAAACAAGCCATGAACTGTTTAAAAATTTGCTTTTGGAACGCAAACGGCATCCGCCAACATAAAAATGAACTAGAATACTTCCTTAAAAATAAACAAATTGATGTTATGATGGTTTCTGAAACCCATCTGACCTCAAGAAACACGTTTCAAGTCAATGGTTATATATTATATGATACCAAGGACCCTCGAGGTAGAGCTTGTGGAGGTTCTGCCATTTTGATAAAAAACCGAGTAAAACACTACCTAATGTGCGATCATCGTGAAGATTATCTCCAAGCAACGAGCATTTGCGTTGAGGAATTATCTCGAAACATAGTAATTTCATCATTATACTCCCCACCTAGATTTTCAATATCAGAAAGCCAATATAATAAATATTGCAAATCATTAGGACCCTGCTTCCTGGCTGCTGGCGATTATAACGCTAAACACACTTTCTGGGGGTCACGACTTATTACACCTAAGGGTCGTGTTTTGTTTAACACAATTTGTAAAATGGACCTAAATGTGGTCGCGAGCGGACAACCAACATATTGGCCTACTGATCAGCAAAAAGTTCCAGATGTCATAGATTTTGGCGTGGTTAATAACATCCCCATAGAAACGATTCATGTGGAAGCGTCCCTAGAATTATCTTCAGATCACACACCTACAATTGTTACTATAATGAATCCAAATAGAATCGTATCTCCGTCTGGTTACTTATCGACATCAGCCTCACAAATAAATTGGTTAAAATATAAAAAATATCTGAGTGCCCATTGCACAGAAAATATTCCGCTTAGCACAGCGGAGAACGTGGATCTCGCTATTGTTAATTTTGACAGTTATCTCAAACTAGCTGTTCAACATTCCAGCATAACACTCAAAAAAACCAAAAACAAAATCATATATTCTACAGATGTCGAGCGTCTATTGACTGAAAAAAGGAGAGTTCGTAGAGAGTGGCAATTGCACAGATCCCCCCAACTTAAGACTTTATTAAAAGAGTGCACAAAAAGGCTGAGAAAGTTACTGCAGTCTCAGAAAACGGCTTCCCTGGAAAAATATCTCAAGGGACTTGATGCAACTCCACAATCAGATTACTCATTATGGCGTGCAGCTAGAAGCCTCAATAGACCAGTTATCTCTAAGCCACCATTGAGAAACTTGAATGGAAGTTGGGCAAGAAATGATATTGAAAAAGGAAATCTGTTTGCTAATCATCTGAAAAATGTATTTACCCATAATATATTTCACGATATAGCAGTCGATTTACCGTCTGTAAATATTAGAGCAGCTATTCCCCTAAGATTCGAGTTTAGAGAAATCGAAAAGGCTATTTGTAATTTAAACACCAAGAAGGCATCCGGTATTGATAAGATCAGTAATAAAATGCTTTTGGAGCTACCAAGTACAGCAAAGAAAATTATTCTTTTTATTTTTAATGCTATTTTACGACTTCAATACTACTCTCATAAATGGAAGGTTTCCTTAGTAACCATGATACCAAAGCCAGGAAAGGATCACACAAAAGTTGAGTCATACAGGCCAATTAGCTTATTATCTAATATTTCAAAGCTATTTGAGAAACTACTAGTGGCAAAATTAACGCCGATTTTAAATGAAAAATAGATGTATTCCTAATCATCAATTTGGGTTTAGAAGAAAGCATAGCACAATTGAACAAACTCATCGAATAGTAAATGTAATAAGAAAAGCTTTTGAAGAAAAAAAATATTGCTCAGCACTCTTCATCGATGTGTCTCAAGCTTTTGATAAAGTCTGGCATGAAGGTTTACTACTGAAATTGCAGGAAAACTTGCCAGCAAACATACACAAGCTGTTAGAAAGCTCCTTAGTCGGTCGTCAATTTATTATTAAAGAAGGCGATTTTTTAAGTTCTCCTCAGCCAGTTAACGCTGGAGTCCCACAAGGCAGCATCCTGGGCCCTCTATTGTACTTAATTTATACTTCGGACATGCCAACAAACAGCTACACACAAACCTCAACATTTGCGGATGACACAGCTTTCCTAAGCGTACATGAAAACTGTCAAGAAGCATCTCGTTACTTACAGGATCACATATTTGAACTGGAAAGGTGGTTAAAACAATGGAGGATAAAGATCAATGAGCAAAAATGCGCACATATAACATTCACATTGCGTCGGGAAACATGCCCCCCTATTAAAATCAATAATCAAATAATACCCCAACACTCGCATGTAAAATACCTCGGTATACATCTAGATCGGCGTTTAACGTGGAAATGGCACATAGAAGCAAAATTAACTCAAATGAAACTAAAAGCAATTCAAATTAATTGGCTCATTGGAAGAAATTCTGTTCTTAGTCTCGATTGCAAACTTCTACTTTACAACTCTATCTTAAAGCCAATTTGGTGCTACGGTATTCAGTTATGGGGCACTGCCTCGGCTTCTAATATCGAAAAAATTCAAAGGCGCCAAAATAAACTTCTTCGAATAATAACAGCCGCTCCCTGGTATGTCAAAAACTCAAATATCCACAAGGATCTCAATGTGCCATTGGTAAAAACCATGATAACGAAATATGCAGTAAAATATTTAAAAAGGCTGGAACTGCACCCAAATCCCTTAGCTCGAAATATTTTAAATTATGGCGGCCACACTCGATTAAGGAGAAGAGACACTGCAGCACTCACCCAATCAGATGAGCGATAAACACCTACATATGTGAACAGAAACCGTGATGACTAAATATTTTTGTCTGGCACTGGCAGGACATTAAGTAAATATTAGGATAAGATTTGATTAATTATTGTTAGTTCATATTTAATATATGAAGATTCAATAAATAAATACTGCAAAAAAAAAAAAAAAAAAAAAAATTTATTTTATTAAAGTCGCAATAAAAGAACTCAAGAGGTTTATTATAAAGGAAATAAACCAAAAACGTTATTGAAAAGGCAGTAACGTAACAATTGGTGTCAGAAGTGAAATTGCAAAAATAAAATAAATTAGAAAATAAAAATAGACAATTCGTGTTGGAAAAAACCCAGCCAATTGTAGGGGAATGTAAGAAAGAAAAAATTCACTATTTATTGTTGTGTCTTTGTTGAAGCTTTGATATTGTTACAAGTAAGAGCTGAGTGTTTAAAATTCTTATTCAATTTATGGTCTTACTTGTATAATATTTTTAGCTTTTCTAAAGTATTTGGAAAAAGTTTCCTGACGAGCTGACCTAAGCAACCAGCGAAATGCGCATAGAAACTAGCTTTCCCACAACAATAAATTTCAGTGTTTTTTATCATAAATTGGGATTATTAGCACATCATTAATAAATGAATTAATTAATAAGACAGCAATGAAATTTGAAGAGCTTAAAGTGGATCAGCTCAAGAAAGAGTTGAGCAAATTAGATCTACCAACTGCAGGAAATAAAGCAGAGCTGCAGAAGAGGTTAATAGATGAATTCGAACGACGCAATATTGACATTGGTAGCCACGAATTCGAGGATAAAGAAGAAATAGAGGAATGTACTCGTGCAGTAGCAAGTAATATGGATTTCAACACGCAAAAATGGACGATAATTCCAAAAACATGGTGATGATGATAAAAGAAAATTCGATTGATATTCTTGCTGAAACTTCTCGAAAAATTGATGAAACTTCTAGAAAAATTGACGATAATTCTAAAAGTTTGGTGATGATGATTAAAGAAAATTCGACCGATATTCTGGCTGAAATACAAGAAAATACTAGAATTACAAAGAGAAACTTCAAGAGATTTCCAGTGAAATAAATGAAAGAGTAAATGAAATGGAAATAGAATTTAACCATAAGCTGTCTGATGTAAAAACACAAGTCTCGGATGTGAAAACACAAGTCACGGTATTTGATGAAAAACTACACCATCTGGAAGCAAAAGTTAATAACATTCAATGCCAGGAGGCAGAAGTGCGAGTTTTTCCAGAAGTCTCTAGCAGAGTAAAGGCCCCTTGTTTTGATGGTAGTGTTTCATTTAATGTTTTTAAGTTCCAGTTTTATACAGTTGCTAACAGAAATGCATGGAATAGTGATGAAAAGGCCATAGAGTTAATTCTTGCTTTAATGGGGACTGCGGCTGAAGTTCTAGAAAGCGTTCCAACTAGCTGCAGAAATTATGACGATATTATGGTAGCACTGCAACGTAAGTATGGTGGTGAACACAGAAAAGAGATCTACAAAATGGAGTTGCGAGGCAGAGTGCAAAAGGCAAACGAAACTTTACAGGATTTCGCACTCGAGATAGAGCGTTTGGTGCAGCTGACATACCCTGGTGAGAACCATCCATTTCTAGATCACTTAAAAACTGAGGCATTTGTAAACGGAATTCGAGACGCTGATGTAAAATTTGCGGTTTGTGCATCACAAAAACCAACCTTTGCAGAAACTGTTTCATTTGCCCTAGCCCAGGAAACTGCTAGAATTATTTCAAGACCACAAGTAGGCAAAGTGCGAAGGCTCGATGTGACTGCCAATGATGGAAGGGATATTGTGCAGGATATAAAAGAGGCAGTTATGGAAGCTTTAAGCAAGAAGCAAAGTAAAACTAAAGTAAAATGCTTTAACTGCGGAAAGATTGGTCACATGCAGAGAAACTGTAAAGCACAAAAGAAGCGTTCAAGTTCTGCTTCACCGCCCAGAAACAACCAGCGGGCCAACAACCAACAACTCATCGCAGGAGTCACCGTTAAACTAGAAAGAACTAGCACTGCGAGGCATGAGCTAGCTCCCACATCTAAGGGCGCCACAATCTCCATCTCAGTAATAAACGGTCAAAAACGGATTTTGACCGTGGACACTGGGGCATCTCATTCAATAATTAGGCCCGACACATTTTTCAACTGGTGTCCAAGTTTGTTCGAACCTATTAGGTTTTGATACCATATTTAAAATCATACTACGCTGTTCTATTGGTTAAGTATCAGATTTTTTTAAGTCGAATGATTTTGAAGAATACTCTGTGGTAGAAATTTGTTGTTATCTTAATATATTTTATTGTTCGGCTTCTGCGTTAGACTAAAATAAATGAATTGCTTCTGCAGGTACATTGATGTTTTTTACTTCTCTAGATTTTGTTAGTGTTATGTGTGATTGGTCCATTTCTCCAACAGCAATTGAATTTAATGCCTGTGCAAAAATGCGGTCGTCTCGTAGCCTCATTATTTCAATTAACTCGTAAAAACTAAAAAGATTCCAAAGGCTTTCTCCTGCAATAAGATTATATGGATTTGATGAATTGATGGTAAATACCTCTCTCTCTACAACTGGGGGTAATTGTTTTAAGTCTCCAAACACAAGTATTGATACTCCGCCAAACGCAGCTGCGTTTTTAAAGATTTGCTTTTACCTCGCATTTAAATAACCCATCATTCTAACTCCTGCCATAAAAATTTCATCAATAATAATAATTTTTAGGTCGATAAATTTTGCGACCAATAAATTAATAGCATCATGACTAAGCAACGAATCTCCAGAATATTGCTTAATTGGTAGAGAAAACAATGAATGGAGCGTTGCACCACCTACGCCAAATGCATCTTTTCCACTAGGTACACTTAATTAGACTTTTATTAAATCCGGGTAAGATCCTGGAATACTGTTAAAGCGTTGAGTTATTGTCTTAATTAATTTGCTCTTCCCAACACCCGCACCGCCATTAATAAATTCGCAGAATTGATTTTTATCCAATACATTTCGCAACAAATGATGTAGATATTTTCGTTCTTTAACATTTAGTGTTCTGACTAATTCCATTAAATTCTCTTTATTTATTAAAGGTGGCAGTCTTATTAATCGAATATCATCCAAATTATCATCATTATTATTTTTTTCGTTGGTATCATTAATGATTAATATATTTATGTTTTCATCTATTACTGATACTGCTAATGCCCTGAACTCATCATCCAGAATTTGAGCTGTGGCTATATCTTCCTCATGTTGTTGAATGTTTATTTGATCCTGAATAAGGTCAATAATATTTTCTAGTTCTCCTTCTTTAAATTTTTCGAATATTATTCAATTGCTTTGGATAACATCCATGTGAGTTATACATGTTTGCTCGTTGTTATTCTGTAACAATTCACTCTGTTCATTATGCCATGGTAAATATAGCATGACGAGATTTTGAAAATATTCATCTTTTGTTACATCAACACTAAATTTCCGAAATCTTATAATGGCAGCATTTCTTCGTTTATACATATATCCTGAATTATCTTTTAATCGCAATGGTATTCCAATTTCATTAATATTAATATCTTCATTTTCTTGATAATCGTCATCTGCTTCGTTAAATCGCGTTTTCCTACGTAAAGATTTACAAAAGGTATAATAAGCTGCAAATTTCGCAAAGCAAACGTCATCTATTACATCTGGTCGTTGAATGTAATGATCCAAAAGATTACTTTGAAATATATTTGTTGAATCTTCGGGTAAGTTTTGTAGTTCCAATCTTAATTTTAATATTCGAACGCGCTTTTCCGGAACCATAGTATTAATAAATATTTCAGCATTGCTGCATTGCAAGAGATTCATTCCAAGAATATTATACGAAGCTTCTTGGCCTGACACTTCTTAAGCAGAAATAAATTTATTTCCTATGTGTTGCAATCTTTGCTTTATGGTAAAGTTTCCCGAACGTATTTCACTAATTGCCTCTTGCATTAATCTTGATAATCCTCTATTGCGTAAGCATCCAAGATAAATTGTATGTCCATATTTGATCGTTGCATCTCGAGAATTTTGGGACTAAATGAGTTTATATATCAATCTCTAAATGATCTCTTTAAGAAAACTCGTGGTTTTTTCTAGGAAGAACTTAACGCCAAAATGTAATCCATAAATGTCATGCCAATTTTTTCGTCTTGTAAAAAATTCTGGAACGATCCAAAACGAATAATATCCTCATTTAATAAATTGGCGTTTTATAAGTTAACAATTTTGGGCAAAAGTGCACTTTATGGGGCGTACGAAAAAAAAAAAATTGGACACCCTCTGGAATAAAAAAAGAAAAAAACCACAATTAAAATTTAAGGGGGCTGAGGCCCCTGGGACCCCATGGATCAAAAAAGCGGCCCGCCCACTTAGTGATATGTGTGGGTACTCAAATTAAAGGTAATTGTGTAAAAAATACGAAATTAATAAAATTTACGTCGAGCGGGACTTCTGGGTCCCTCTGGGGGTCAAAAAATTGCCCCTCCCACCCTTATAACTATGTGTGGGTACTCGAATGAAAGGTATTTTGCTTACGATTGTAAATATTTTGTTTTTATTTTGCTTTTTTAATGTTATACCTATGCGCTAAAATTTTTAAATGAGTTTTATTATATTTTAAGACCCATTGGGTCAAATCACAAGATTGTTTCAAATCACAAATGTTTTATATTAATTGAACTCATTGTCGTATTCATCGCCGCTGAAATAATTTTCTTCATCATCTGAAACTTCCGTTATTTTATTTAGAGGGTCGTATTAATTCCCTGCAATCCTGCAAAACTCCTTAAAAGGGTCTAGTTTTCTGGCTCTGCATTTTTTTAAAAACATTACTTTGGCAAGATATCCTGCCATTAAATGTTTTCGGCGACCTCCTGCTGGAATGGACCGCTTAGCATGAGCCCAAGATCCCTCAATTGAGTATGTGTGGGCGCCTGTTTCGGGATCTTTAAAATTGACACTGTGGTTGACTTTTAAATGGTTGAAGCCATGGTCATTTAAGCAGTCGTACGATTCCAAAAGTCACTTATTATAGTGGTACCAGGTAAAATCCACTGTTTTATAATAGGAAGTAAAGTTGAAACGTCCCTTTTAGCCACGGGAACCATGAACGTTTCTCCGCTCTCACGCTCAAAGCCTCCAAACACCCATTTACCTTCCACCGCTTGCCTCTATGGTTCTTCCTTTTGCCAAATTTACTCTCGTCAATTTCTACCGTCTTGTTGACACCACCAATCGGCTTACCATTGATGACGAGGTCATCGAACGTTACCTCCCGACAAAAGCTCGCCCAGTCAATCATGGTGTGCTTTGAACTTATTTTTAATGTTTTTCCGATGACGGTTAGTGGTATGTGGTCAAGCCAAAACAAAAAAAATTTGCAAATCGTCTCAAAACTTAGGTGGGATTTTTCAAAAAAAGTTTTGGAGGTTAGAGGGACGCTATAGTTACACGCATTAGAGCCTCCTTTTTTTTGTTCGCAAAATAACACCGCCATTTAATTCTCCCCTCAGTTTTTGTTAAAACCATCGGCGTAGGGTGGTTTTTTGGGCAAAACATGGTTCCTAGTTTTGGGAGGATTCCAAAGTCCATTAGCTTGTATATAAGCATAAATTCATTATTGTTGTCTCTTTGCCAATCGTGAATATCGAACACAGCAATTAGATCCATGTTAAAAGAAATGACCGTTAAATACTATAGCAAAAATAATAATGGCGTCGTTTAATGGGTTGTTTAGTTTAGAGTAATAATGGGATTTGTCGAATAAGCGGTTGTTTAAGGGAATAGCGCCGTAGACAAACAATTTGTTATAAAAATCGCTGGATTTTTTAATGTTTTTGTAACTAAAGCTTTTTTGTGTAGCCGGCCTTTGGCCGGGCGCAAGGATTTTCTCCTCTATGGTATAACAAAGACCGGCTTCGCAAACTAAAGCTTTTATGTATAGCCGGCCTTCGGCCGGGCGCAAGGATTTTCTCCTCTATGGTATAACATAGACCGGCTTCGCTAACTAATGCTTTTCTGTATAGCCGGCCTTCGGCCGGGCGCAAGGATTTTCTCCTCTATGGTATAACAAAGACCGGCTTCGCTTACTAAAGCTTCTGTGCATAGCCGGCCTTCGGCCGGGCAAAAAGATTTTCTCCTCTATGGTATAACAAAGACCGGCTTCGCTAACTAAAACTTCTCTGCATACCTATAAAAGATACATAAATTAACCTAGAGAGGAAAATATTAAACGAATACAAAAACAAAATACATATTTGCAATCGTGAGCAAATTACCTTTAATTTGAGTACCCACACAGATATACATAAGTGTTATGGGGGGGACACTTTTTTTGCCCCAGAGGGCCCTAGAAGTGCCGCCCACCCAAAATTTTATTATTTTCGTTTTTGTTGCACAATTACCATTTAGTGGGCGGGGCGATTTTTTGGACCCAGGGGTCCCCACGGGCCTCAGCCCCCTTAAATATTAATTTTGGTATTTTTTTTTAATTCTGGATCGGGTGGCATATTTTTTAAATTTTTTTTTCGTACGCCCCGTAAAGTGCACTTCAGCCCAATTTTGTTGTAATTATTGCAATGTTTTTCCATTAATTTAATTCGGTATCATTCGGTAGTGGCAACAAAATTTCTGTGATTGGTAAAGGAGGATATGGAATATTAAATACACATATCTTTTGTCCACGAATTTCCCTTTGATTTTGTATTGTATATGATAGGAAAAGTAATTAGCTACTTGTTGAATCTGTTGTTACAAATTGGTCAATAAAATTTACTAGTAGGTAGGAAAAGTTGTAGGTTCATCTTCGTTAAATTTTGGAGCATTTTCCATCCAATACCATGAACGTGTGGTGATCCTCTTTGTTGGAGTTCTATTCTCCAATAGAACTCCTTATGTTGACCAAAAATGCCTCTTATCAGTTTTAAAATGATGACGAATCCTTTGATCGAAATATCGTGAGCATGTAATAAGGTCCGTTCTCACTAAATTATATTTTTCTTGGGTAGTGTAGCTCATCGCTTTCTCTTCAGTAACAATTCTGTTTTGAACAACTTTTGCTAGAATTACTAATAATTCGGGACATTGAGATTCTACTGCCGATAAAGTTATAAAAAATGTTGGTAATCCGTATTGACGAATCATACCTAAAACCTTTTTTCTCCTTCGATAACCGAAGTCCTTTTAAAATGTGAAATCTTTCCTATTGTTGCACGAGGTTTTGAAGGTAATTTTCATCTAATACATTTGCAGCTGTATGTTGATCAGTAGCCCGTTTCTGTATTTCTCGCCTCCCTCTATAAATTTCCCGCATAAAACAAGTGAATTATGACAAAAACAGTGCAATATGAAACAAAATATGGTTTTTCTCACATAAGTGTTTCTGTATCTTTACTTTGGGAGAATTATCTGTCATTTAAATAATTTTCCAGCAATTATTGGAAGGATGTGAGAAAAAGTGTTTCTGTATCAATATTTTGCCAAAAGTTTCTCACAAGAACTGTCAAAATAAGCAACATTTGAAATTGATGCGAGAAAAATAACATTTCAAAAAATTGGAGAAATTATATACGTATGCACTCAAGAATGTGTTTTTTAATTTTTTTTTATTTAAAGCGAAAGAATTTAAATAATGAAAATAAATAAAACACAATTGTTATATTTTGTTATTTAAATTTTTTTAAGCTCTTCATTGTTTTCGTTTTATGCTGGGCTGCCAGATAAATTTGTGAAAAAATCGTTAATTTCCTAAGAAAAAATAAAAAAAATCGTCTATTTTGTTTTAAAAAATCGGACAGTTTAAAATTAATTTTGACAAATTTTGTTTAATTTTTATTAAAACATAATAAAAAAAATAGTTTAAGTTCATGGGTAAAATACATATTTTATACATACATACATACATACTTAAGCTTGAGGTCTATTTAAATAAAATTATTTTTTTTTTTTCTTTAATCCGATAACAATTTAAAATTTCAGATTGTTTTTTTTTGCAGAAAAAATCACACAAAGGCGTGACAAAATATCATATTGAACTAAATCGAACACTTTTGGCAAAAAAAGGCAAAAAAATTCCTATAGCGCATTGACTGAAAAATGGGGTAATAGTTTAATGTTTTGATCACATAAACAAATTTATAAAATAATCTAAGGAAATAAAAATTAAACAGATTTTCTTAAAAATTTTGATTTTGCCGATAAATTTTTTAAGCTGCCTTGTTTTTAAAGATATCGTTTTTCTGTGGTGCCTACTACACTAACATATTAAACTTTTTAAAATTATTTTATTTCGAAGACTGAATAATATCGTCACTAGAAAAAATCAGCAAAAGCGGCACTTTGCCCATTTTGGTACAAAAATCGTCAAAATTACGATAAATCGTCAAATCTGGCAGCTCTATTTTTATTATATCCATTTCTTTCGTTGACGTTTCGCTTGCATTTTACACTTAATTACTGGAAGTATTCCAGTTAAAACAGAATCTGTGTTGTCTGTTCTCGCATTCAAATACAGAAACACTTTTTTCTCACAAATCGAGAAACGATGGAATTTTTTGTTTCACACTTAATGTGAGAAATTTTGCTATGCGAGAAATACAGAAACGAGCTACAGGTTCTATTTTTTCCCTAAACATGTCGATATACTGTTCTTTATTCGTGATAGCTCTAATTTTTTTTATGAATATAAAACCTTATCCACTCGAGCACATCTTCTGTCGTATCGTCTTGCTTCTGATTTAATAATTTTTCCCAATATCGCTGTGCAAGTTCTTTTAACACCACAGTATATTGATGGATATGAAAGCTCTTCAGAATCTTTGTCAAAAAGGATATCTAGTGGCCGTTGTTCTTCCCCGGGTACAATAAAAATTCTTTCCAATGGAATGTTTTCGACTGGAATATTTTCTAGAATGGTTTTTAGTGGATTAAATTCCTTTGGAACTGTATTTTCAAAACCCTATCTTACTAACTCTTCAACAATACTTTGATCTTCAAGATTAGAAATAAAGGGAACTTCTTCATTTTGACCTACATTATCGGGCCAATCATTTGAAATAGTAAGATTATACTCTTTTTATAAGTCAGTATTCACTAAATATCGTGCTGCTTGTATTATTTTTTGTGGTCCAATAGTCATGAAACTATGGTTAAATTCCAATCTCCTTTTCAAATGAACCTGGATAACTTCGGTTTGATCAAACCTTCTTGGAAGAACATTAACTGTTTTATCAAGATGAATTGGTACATTAACCACTGCTCCTCTAACAGCGCACTCTCGATTATATCTTAGTGAAACTATTCGCATAAAGGGAATTCTTGGTGCCACAAATCTTTCTTCTAAGGCTATTAAATCTTTCAATTCATCTGAAGTTTCTGGAAAATGCAATGTATTGTTTAAGCATATTGTTGGCGTTTTTCCAGTTTTAACAATTCTGCAACATGTATGACAAAATTTATAAATATTATTTTCGGAACGAAAAATTTCTGCTAAATAGAAATCGTGCGGCATGAACTGAAAGTCATTTCTACATAACTGACTCATTTAGTTTGGAAACCAAAGTCCACCTCAGCATTCGCAAATTTCAGTGGGACCACTTTTTATATCTGTAGAAAATGGTTCTAGTATTCTTTTCACATGTCTCCGTGCGTCAGCTTCCAAGTGTTGAGTTCTTGATTCTGAAGAAAGTAATAGTCTAATATTTCTATTTCTTTCAGCTTGTCTTGGGTTTTCATTACTTCGATTATTTGGTTTTATTCAATTAACCCGAATACGAAAAGTTTGTAAGCGATGAATATTTTCAGCCCGAATTCTAGCAGATGTTCTTGCTGATCGTTCTTAGTGATGCAAGCAACATCGTTCCGAAAAACATCGATATTTAAAAACATCGATGTTTCCTCGATAAGTATCGATGTTTCCTCGATAAGTATCGATGTTAAAAAACATCGGTACAAACACGATACATCGATGTTTTAATTTTTTTTCTTATTATTATTGAAAGATTTAATATGTACCCAACAAAGAAGTCAGTTAAGTGAACTTTTAAGGAATTTTCTTCACAAAATGACATGAAATGCAAAGTATTTTAAAATAAATATTATATAATTTCAGTAAAAAAAAACATTTTATTTAAAAACTTCATGGAACTTAGCGGGTGTACTTTTTTAACAATAGCAAAAAAATAAAAATGCAATTCTTAATATTTTTCCATGCCCTACACGATTTTACCTGTTGAGAACTGATATTTGCAAAAAATTAAAAAACTTATAACCCTATTACAGTCTCCAAAATTGTTTTAACATTTCTTTAGTTTACAATATGGGAACCACATATGTATATGTAGTTATGCAATGCATATTATGCAGGTATGTACATACATATGTACGTACTTTGTACACGCCTAGAAAAAACATGTTTAAATATGGTCACCTCCAAATAAACTATTTTTAAAGAAAATTTTGAACATATTATGTTTAATTTTTCCATATTATTGTTACCGACAACCATATTATTGTTAAATTAGTCCTCCATCAAGAAGCCACAACCATATTATGGTTGTGCTTCGTTGTGTATTGGTTGTCGATGACAATAATTTGGTTAAATAAATCATAATATGTTAACAATTTCATTTTCTAAACATCGATGTATCGTTTGCATCCCTATTCGTTCTTGCTCAATAGAACGATTAAGTGAATCAGATCGTCGTATAGAATGTGCCAAGGCGTCTCGTTCTTATTCCACAATTCTATACTCAGGTATTTCCCGTCGCACAGTGGCTGAAAATCGTTTTTCATTGGCCAAAATTCTGTATCTTTTTAACCGAAGGAGATATTTAAGTGAAATTTTTTTATCGACAGATAGATTCTTAAACATTTCTCCACTTTCAATTTCATTAAAATCGGTTGAGTAGTTTTTGGAGAATTTAAGGGCAAAGTGAAACTTAAGATTTTTTTAACTTTAGCGTGAAATGTTTTTTTTTTATTTATTTAAAATTTTTTAAAAATGTCATATTTGGATTTAAATAATAATCATTTACATTTTTTGTAATAATGGGACACTAAAAATATTTAATGTTTACACTAAAAAAAATTTTAACATTAAAAAAAAAATAGTAAAACCAACTGCAAATTTTGCTATTATTACTAAAAAATTAACAATTTTTTGCTGTCAAATTTGTTTACACTTAAAAAAAACTTTACAACTATTCGTCCATGTTCTGAAAAACGCAGCGTTTTCAAATCGCTTACGATTTGAAAAACGCAAAACGTATTTCAGCATGTTCTGAAAACCAGGCGATTTGCTAGCATTTTGCTATTTTTCGAAGTTGTGTTTGAGCAAAGAAAACATATGTTTTATCATAAAAAAACGAAAACAAACAAATAATTTTCAAATAAGTTCCGAGAATTAAATTTAAAATTAAAATGCCTATACCCGTCTTACTTGGTATATTGGCTTTAAAAAAGCTACAATCAAACGAAGAGTTAATTAAAAAAGAAAAACACTAAGCGATTCTTCCAATCCATTGGACATTCCAGATCAAGCGTTAGTACATACAAACGTATACATTGACAATAAGATCAGGTTTTATGTGTAGTTTTTGCGCTTTTAGTTTCATATCTCTCTACAGGTTAAACAAATAAGCATTTTTGATGATTTTGGAAGGAACTTCTCAACATATGAGTAAAAGTTCAATTCCAGAAATAGTGCGTTTGGCCGGCGTTTTAAGATTTTTAGCAGTCGGGTCCTTCCAAGGTGTGATCGCCATGACATGAATATAAGTATGGACCGTAGCACTTTCTGTAAAGGTTTATGGGACGAACTTAATATTCTTGAGGAAAGGCCACTTTGGATTCAGTTGTATATGACCGAGTCAGAAGCAAGAGAATCCAAACTGAATTTTTATGAAAAATATAAAATACCCGGCGTAATTGGATCTGTTGATGGAACCCATGTGCGACTTATAAAACCTCCGCATGATTATGAACTTTACTATTGTAGAAAGGGATATAGCAGCTTAAATGTGTTAATTGTAAGTAGTAGGCTTGGGCTTTAAAGTTCATTTTGGTGACCGGTCATTTTAGTTCATTTAAAAAAAAGAACTAGTTCGTTCTTTTAGTTCACCGGTCACTTTGTCTTTTGTGTCTTTTTCGTTCAGTAGTACACTTGTCTTTTCATCTTGGTCTTTACAATAGATGATAAATGTGTTTAAAGAAACAAATATAGCATACTCGTGTGAAATACACTCAAAATATTATGTAGGTAAATTCAAAATAATATTAAGTTTAAAAACTGAAAATGTAATTAGAAAACGGATCATTTCATTTTAAATAAAGGAATTTTAAGGTTAATTTTATTAATGTTCATTTTATAACGTAGAAACTCTTTATTTTAAATTAAAAAAATTTAAACTACAAAAACATATTCAAAGGTGTTTTCAGTTAATTTTAACTAAATTTAAATTACGTACTAAGACAGCTAAATCAGTATTTTAACCTGTCATTATTACCTACCAATATTTTTTATTTTTTATTTTCTTTTATTTATGTACATATGTTTGTACACATGTGTTTCAGTTTTATTTTATGCATAAAACTGAACATATTAACAGAAATAAAAATTAATTAGGGTTATCTCTTAAAAGTCTCGCAATCTGTGCATTTTTAAACCATCCAAAATGAACTGTCAAAAATTGTATGAGAATTCATTTACACAAACTTCGTAAATTTGCCCAACAATTCTGACCCGTAAGCTGGTGCTGTTCAATTGTGCATTTATACAAACGAATTTTTTTAATTGCTTAAGTTGCATGTACACGACATGTTTTTTACACCTGACTTGTCAAATTTCCCACTGCAAAATACATACATGTCGTGTGTTACCTTTAAAACATTGCATCTGACAAAATTTCAATTCTATTTTTTTCTGACAAACCATCTGACATCAGCTGTGTCAAAAATCTATGCCGGGAAGAAACCCGCAGTGGCGGTGCACTCTTCACGGAATCATTAGCCGGCTAAAGTTAATATTTAACAATACCGATATATGTATAATAATTTCACCATTGAATAGAAATTAAGTACATATATAAATAAAAACGCATCATTATAATATCCTAAATTGGTATATTCGAATTTAAAGAAAAAAAAAAAAAATGTTTAGATGGCTGAACTTTTTTACGGCGCAAATAAAAATTTTTGTGCCGGCAGCACGCTATTTTGAAACCAAGAACTACTTTGTTTTATTCTATAGCTACAGAGAAAAAACATAGACAATGTCAGAAGCAAATTACATGTACGTTTGTGAGCAAATATTATAAACCCTCTGTAAAACCCCAATTTTGACAGACATTCACAATTACATATGACTTGAAAAGTTGACAAGTCAGATGTAAAAAACATGTCGTCTACGGGCACCTTTGCCACCGTTTTCAATGAATAATTCAAATGTTAATAAAATCACCAACAATAAATTCTTACAATAAGTTAAGCAAATTATTCTATTTTGCTTTCTTTATGCATGTTTAAAAAACAATTTTCACCTTTTATTCACAAATTTCAACTTTTATTTTTATAATTTATTTTTGTATTGACATTTCAGTTTGAACTGACATTAGTCGCTTAAAATTACACAAAAATTAAAAAGGATATTTAAAAAAAAGGTCATTTTGAGCGATATCCTGAAAACCCGTATTATTTTTTGTAGTTTGTTTTTGGAAAAATATGTTAAATTAGTTTAATTATATTTAATATAACAAAATTTTCATTAATTTTTTAACTTTACGGAAAACGATTTTAATAAATTACATTTAGTAACTGTAAAACTATTTTGAGTGTACCCAAGAATAGATAACAATAAGCACATACCAAATTCGCAATTGTTTTTTTGTTCGGTTTCATATTATATACCAGGGATGTTAAAGTTGGTACAATTGTACTTTTTTTTTGGTACATTTTGACCTTCCAAAGTACCGTGGTACTACCGTGACTCATTTGGTACAATTTAAAAATTTGTCATAGCTCCCCCTTTTTGCTTTTTTTGTATAACAAGCAAATTAATGAGTCCTTTTCATTGCATTTATGTTGTACAACAAATCGTTAATGTAATGGGTGCTTAAATATGCGACTAGTATTTTGGTATATAGAGCACTTAGTCCCCTTTTATCGCCTACAAACTTCGCCTGTCTGCCTTTTACTTGCCACATCGTAAAAGGGAACTTATGGTACCCACAGACGAGGCAACATTAGTCAAATCCTGTGTTACTACTTTTGTTTCTTTTTTGCCACAGACGATGGCACTATAAGCAAAACATCAGTATTTTTTTGGAATATAGAAGTACTACTTAACTTAACAAGTATATGCGAAAGACATTATCTTATCCTGCTTTTTTTGTTTTATTTTTATAACTTTCACTCTTTTTGTTATTTTAATATATTAAAAAAAAAATGGTTCCATAAAGGTCCAAAAAGTACATTTTTTGGAAGTTTGTACAAAATTTAAACCCCTATTTAACATCCCTGTTGTATACCAAATAAATAATTGACAAGAAATAACAATACTATTACAGTGCTTATACTTTTTTCTTTAACACATTGCCAGTAGCGGTTTGCCACACTGTTTTTAAAAATTCATAGTACAATCTGGGCTGCCACATGTAGTGATTTCTCGCCAAACGTGGCGATTTTAAAACTTGTTAGGTGTTCTCATTTTCCATTTGTTTAAATAACCTTATTTTAATAGAAAGAAAAAAAATTTGTTGTGAGGCTTATTCAAAGTAAGAGCGCAATTCTTCAAAAATTAATTTAAACAAAAATAATGTAAGAAAAAATTTCGAATTTATGTCGTATTTTAAGAACAAAATGCGTTTAAATTTAAACAAAAATTAAAAAAAAATAGAAGCGATTGCACCAACTCTAAATATTAAAACAATGAACAAATAGCTAGTAATTATTATTATTCATTATTATGTTATTATTATGTTATGGGTTTTATGTTTGTATTTTATAAAAATTAAAAAACCTTTTTAAAATGCGCTAAAAAGAAAAAAATTAATAAGCCTTTACTATCGACTTATAACGTCATTAATCTATTTATATGTATTTACTTGTTTGAAAATTTGTATAGTTAAAATCAATCACATCGTGTTATATAATTTACTTGTTTGTCTACACAAGTTAATCTCGCGACAAGTTTGTATACCATACAAATTGTTTAATGACGTTATAAGTTGATAGTAAAAGTTCTAAACTCAAATTTTCTTTTTAGAGCATTTAAATATAAGCGTTTTAAAGGTTTCTTATTTTTAAAATATTTTTTCTTTTCAGCGCATTTAAATAAAAGCTTGTTTTTTTAAAAAAAAGATTTTTTACTTTTAATTTATTTCATTCAAAACTTAGTCCGCCGCATTGGATCTAGAGTAACGTCACTTTATTTGTCGACCTTTTCTCAGCAAGCCCCTCCTTTTATACTCATATTGTAGGAATGCATTAAAAATAATTAGTCCGACATCTTGGGTGTCTTACCAAGCTGGATTTAGAATAACTTTACAAAGTTAACCGTGCATTATCAGCCAAACTGAACGTATTTACAAAATCTCAGCTTAATCGGTTCAAGGTATCTGCTTCAAAATTAGGTTGCATGATTTCACCCGAACAAATAAAAATTCCTTTGAAAGAGAGGAAAACTCATATATTTTATGCTTTATTTTATTTTTTAATAAAATGCTTAACTGAAAAGTTTGTTGTTGATTTTTTACTTTAAAAATCGTTCCGCTAGAATTTTTTTTTAAAAGTTCGTCGATTCGAAGAAGAGTAACTTTATTTTACTTAAATCAAGAGTTACGTTTCATTAACGAATGCTTAAGTAATGTATACATTAAAAGCGGTTTTTCCATACTAATTTCGTGCTCTAAAACTCGACTAAGCTTTTAAAAATAAAGCTGTCGAATATCGAATTTGGTTAATTATTTAAAGGTCTTATTTTAAAAAAATAAATTAAATAAATATGCACAAAATTTTTTGCACAAATGAAAAAATTTGCATTTGGCGGGTTTTATATTAATAACAACTGGCAGCGCCCATGTTAATTGTAGGAAAGTTGGGAACGGCAGCCAGAGTTGTCAGTTTTTTTTTCCAAATTTAATGTCAGAATCGCCAAAGCCTTTTTTTTATAAGTTTTTGACAATAAAACATATATTTTTATTAAAAATATTTTTTATAAATCCTCAAATATACGAAATCCGAATACCTTTATTTCGACAAAAATATAAAAAAGTCTCCATGATATGAACAAAATAAAAATGAAAAATCCTCGTCTTGACCTAGAAATTATTTTTTTTTTTCTACATAACCCACTCGCATCCCAAATAGCGTCCACAACTAACTTAAAGGAAAAGACCTAAGCTTTATTTTGAGCAAAAAAAAAAAAAAAATACCCTTTTCAAAAAAAATAAAAAATAAGTTTTAAATTTAAAAAAAAAAAATTTTAAGAAATTTAAAAAAAACAAAAAAAATATTTTTTGAAAGCTTGAAAGCTATCTAATCTAATTGAAAGCTATCTAATTTGTTTTGGACAAATTTTGCTACCACCAATAGATTATAAGTTACATGGATGAGAAAGAACACCGGTTTGGCCAAAATGTCAAATTTTGACCCCCTCTAACTCAGAAACTTTTTGACCGATCTTGTTGAAAATTTGTGTCTAAACTACTATCCAATAAGACTAACCTTGGTGCAAATTTCATCCAAATCGGAAGACATCGATTTCAAAAGTTGGGTCACTTGACATTAAATCCCCCATATATCTATAACGGTATACATTTCAGCTGCAAGACAATTCTTATTGTTTTTTCAATACATTGTATAGGATTTTTTTGATTAATTATATTGCATATAATTCATAACTCGTAATAACTTTCAACACCCAGAGAAAAACTATGTTTAAATATTGTCACCTCCAACAAAACTATTTTTAAAGAAAATTTTAAATATATTATAGTTAAATGTAACCATATTATTGTCACCGACAACCATATTATGCTTAAATGTGTCCTCCATCAAGAGGGCACAACCAAATTATGGTTGTCTCCGAACATGTTTTGGTCAATAATAACTAAAATATGTTTAACACTTATAATAGCATGGTTGGTTTTCAACCATAGCATGTTGCTCTTGGAGAAGAGGAAAATACTATTGTTAATTTAAAAACAAATTATTGTCATATTTAACCATAACATGTTTAGAGGCAACCATAATATGGTTGTGGCTTCATGATGGAGGACACATTTAACCATAATATGGTTGTCGGTGATAATAATATGGTCAAATTTAAACATAATATGTTTAAAATTTTATGTAAAAATAGTTTTGTTGGAGGTGACCATATTTAAACATATTTTTTTTCTACGTGAATATATAATGCAATAGGAACTTCGTATTATATATTGAAAGTGAGTTTTTGTGGAGTTCATTATTAATAAAACTCTTTCAACACAGGCATTAGCAGCTGAAATTATATGCATATAAAGACAGTCAAAGCAAGTTCTTTGAAATGGTACGTACCGGACGTATAGCTATAATATTTTAGTCAAAACTGATTTTAATTAGATGGAATACCATCATTGAAATAATCTTTCCAAATAAAAAACGGAAAATTTTTCCAAGAGTCTCAAAACAAATTTATGGCTTATCAAATAGGAAACAAAATCGACATATATCTTATAAGCCGCAAAAAATCGTCATGTCGGCAAAAAGCTTGATAATCGCCGTTTGTCGAGAAATTATTATACTCGACAACCCTGATTGTATTATGAAAATGTGTAAATCAATGTGGCAATGAGTAACAGAAACAGCTCACAAGAATAAAAATACACAAGAATAGTATTGTTGTTTCTTTTCAATCAGTTATTCTATCGAGTAAGCAACAAAAACAGACAAAAAGTGAACTGACAAAAAAGACCTAAATTGAACTAACTGACAAAAAAAGACCGAAAGTGAACTGACAAAAAAAGACATACTGACCCAAAACGAACTAGTGAACTAAAACGAACAGCCCTACAAGAAGACTACCGGTCATTTTACTAGTAGTTTTGACCACTATATTGGATAAAGTTTCTATTAGTTTATTAAGAGCAAGAAAAAACTAACCGAAACTCTTGATGTGATTTTGCCTCTCTTTCTAACTAATTAATTCCACTCGATTAATTAACATATATCTGTACTGCTTACTACGCTGCTTTATATTAGTTAGTGATCACGTAAATAATGGTTAACACTTACTAGTTAGTCATAACGTAAATAGAGGTTAGTAATAACTAGTTACACATAACGGAAATATGGGTTAGTACTAACTAGTTACTCCTAACTAATATATCCGTCAAACCTAACCTTTATGAAATAAAACTTTGTTCATAAGTTACATTTTAAATTCATATTGTTTTTTATTAAATTAAAGAATTTAATGATAAATAAAATAAATGGAAGAAATTAATGATAAATAAAATAAATGGAAGAAATTAATGATAAATATAAAAAAGAAATTAATGTGAATCAATAAATAAAAGAAGTTAATGAGAAATAAATTAAGATATTAGAAATGAATGATAAATAAATAAAAATAACACAAAAGAATTGAAGAATAAATAAATAAAGTAAAAGAAATTAGTGATAAATAAATAAATTAAAAGAAAATAATGATAAATAAATAAAAAATAAACTAAATTCAATTAAAATGAAATAAATTTTTGTTTTGAAATTTGCCTTGAAGGCTTTGTACTCTTCGTACTTATTACTATTTCTATATACTAAAATCATATAAAACTATTTTTCTTTTTTTAAAAATTTTTTTTGTTTGAATCTATTGTGGCTGTGTTGTATACCCTTTTTAACGCTCTTTTCGAATTGGAGCGCAGACTGTTTTTGGAAAACATCTAAAATTTATATAAGAGAAATGTATATGTATTATTATACTTTTCTCATAGAAGTGGCAAAATTGTAAATACATACCTCTAACTCTAAGTAATTTGTTGCAAATTCACAGGTTTGCTAAGGAATGTTTTTCCCCACCCATCCCAGTTAAACGTCTGGAGCAGCTCATCTGTAAATATCCCACGGAGGACAATGCTGACATCTTCCGATGTACCTTTGAGCTTAAACATATAGTTAAGCTGTAAAAATATATAAAATTTAAATTTACAAATTATTTTTTTATAAATAAAAATTTGTTACCATTGCTTGGGCAAAATCTTCGGCCTCCAGCTTCTCCTCCATCTCCTTTACTGCGTCATATGACCGTAAGGGGAGCATGGCTGCCACTTCATTATATTTTTTGTCGACATTTTCGCCAGTTATACGACATACGGAACCCTCTACCCTTTTGATGGACACCTTACATTCCATTAACGCCTTTGTTTGGGCCATTATTTCCGGTTTTACTGTGAACTAAAAAATAATTTAAGAAAATTTCATTAATGTTCCAAGAAAAATAGAAAGGAGAAAATACTTACGTTTTCTTCAATATCTTCTAGTTTTGTTGTAATGGCGCCTTGGTTTATCACAATAATGGCTTGGGCATTGCTAAGTACTTGCTGGTTCCGCTCTATGGTTTCGAGTTTTGCCAAAACGTTCTGCAATACAGCATGAATATCTTAAACGGAAAATAAATAACAGTTGTAAATTTTTTAATATTTAAAATAGTTTATTTATATTTACCTTGACCTTTGTCCACAGCTTTGTTAGCATCAAAATTCTCCTTGTCGGAATTTGTGCATTCCCCACTAAGGCAAAATGTTTTTTTTATTAATTGTAGACCTGGAAAACATAGTGAAATGTATGAAAAGGATATAATTTCCAAATATATCTTACTGCTTACCACTGAATTCGGGAACAGAATCTTGGGTAGCCCCATCAAAAATATTTTGCGAAAAGCTCATGTAATTATATTAAAAGAAATTATTATTATTATTGTAATTAACAAGAGTGCTATATTCGGCTAGGCCAAATTTTATATACCATTCACCATGGTACGATATGAAAATGTTTATGAATAAACGATTTCTGATCCAATCTCACCCACATCTACGCCTGGTGCTAAAACTTCTGAAGGCTTTGTAGGAACCGATCCTGTAAATAATAGCGATAAGATCGTCGTAAGCTTTAAGAAATAAAGTTTCTCATATCACTTAAGATGATTTCATCGATGCATTAAAAAGGTTAGGAGTTAAAGATTTGCCATTATCGGCAAAAACTCTATTTAGCGTAAATAAAGACATTGTTAATATGTTAAATGGAAAGGACAATTGTAGGAAGTTCTAATAAAGATTTTGGCCTATTTATGATAGGCTGTTTTTCAGGTACAGAAAATGGGGTTGACACCGGCCCCACATAGATGCATTTAAAGAGAAAATAAGAATTTTAGAAGAATCAGGGTTCGAAATGGTTTCTCAGCTTCTATTTTACAATCGCCACAAATTAAGCATTTACTTGTTTTAGAAGCCACTAAGAAATTGCTTAAGCTTTTAATTTGTTGCTAATTATGTCCCTATTATATATAGAAAGTTTGTGTTGTATACACCTTTTTTTATTCTTAAAGAGAGACAATTATTGATCAATAAGTACTTGGAGATTTAGTAAAATTCATTGGTATTTTATATAGTGATGAATTAGTAAATGCATTTAGTAGATCATAAATATAACATTATATGCAATGTATAAAAATTAGTGAGAAAACTCATGGAAAATATTATGCAAAATAGGTATTAACAGAAACTTATTATCATGGGGGATACAAAAAGATTTATAATCTATGTCTTCCCTTTTGACAACTTTAGTTTCATCACATAAATCGCTTGCAACAACTATTCCTAGATCGAAAGAGAGAAAGGGTTGCTCAAAATAATTTTCAGTTTTTCGAAAAACTTTACATAAAAATGATTCGGTTTCGCAGGTACTTTCTCTGCCTACAACCTTTACCGGGCCTGTCAGTTTGCTTTAGAAGTAACTGTCCTTTTCTTTCTTACAGCTTATTATAAAGCTACCTAGTTTGCAAGCATTAGAAGAAGCTGGTTCTACGCTTTGCCCTTCTTCAATCCTTCGGAATATTTGTTGCAAAATTTGGTTGGGTTTTCTCACAAGTTTTTTAATATATTGCATATAGTTCTCAAAGTTATATGCAGAAAATGAGTCTAAAGGCCCAAATTGTTTGCAGCAATCAGCTAAATGCATTAAGCCATGGATATTAAAACTGACTAATTCATCACCATATAACATACCAAAAATTTTTACAAATTCTTCAATTTCTTTTTGAGCAACATCTGCCTTTAGAATAAAAATTCCTGTATATAATAGAAACTGTCTGAATTCAGTAGACTTCCAGTTGCTTATTTCATGTAAATTTCTTGCTACACGACAAAATTCCGAAGGGACATAATTAGCAACAAAATTAATTTTCTCATTAATTTTTGGTATATTACTTTTGCAAATTAAAAGTTTAAGTAATTTTTTAGTAACACCTAGGTCAACTAAATGCATACTATCTAATGGGAACTGAGAAACCATTTCAAATCCTGATTCTTCTAAAATAATTCTTTTCTCTTTAAATGCATCTATGTGGTGAGAATTGTGACACCTGAAGTGAAATGTCATAACAGTTCTTGGGATTCCGGGTTCTTTTGAGAAACATACTCTTCTCTCCTTATATAAGCCTTCCTGGCAACATTTGGGGCATCCATTCTTACTGTTATGGTAAACTACACCCGTTACAAATGCCCTAGCTGGGGAATCGCAAATAAATAAGCGAACACTGAACCGAAACAAATTTTGTTTAGGGCCTATTTTAACACCATTTTCTTTAAGCAGTTTGACTTCTGCGCAAAATTCTGCCATGAAATTATCTAAATTTTTTGGTTTCTTAAAGCCTGAAAAACAGCCTATCATAAATGGACTTATATTAGCAAAACCTGCTATCGACCCAAGAATAGGCCACAAAACTCTATTAGAGCTTTCAAAAAGTTTCAGACCATCAATGCCCACATCGATTGAAACTTCCTCCTTTCCATCTAAACAATCGAATGTGTCCGAAAGAAAATATTTTTGTATTCCTAAATACATAAACTTGCCTTCGGGGATTGTGGAAATATTAATCTCTTTTTTTACGCTAACAAGAGTTTTTGCCGATAATGGCAAATCTTTAACTCCTACCCTTTTTAACGTATGAAGCAAATCATCTAAAGCTGTATGAGAAATTTTATTCCTCACAGCCCATGATTTTATCTCATCACAAGCAGTTGTACCATCAATATTTATAGAATTATTTTCTATAAAACCTTCAGCAGCTTCAAAATCATGGCACTTACCTGGAAGCACTGCACACGTAGATGTGGATGGGACTGCATCAGATATATCATCTATATTTTCTGTTTGCACAGTAACACTTTGCACATGCTCTATGTGGACATTTTGTTTTCCACCTGTGTGCAACAATTTTTTAAATTTTTGCACATTAGACTCATATGTCTTTTTTTCTAAAGATATTAAATTTTGAAAATTTCTTTTTTTCATTGTTGCACTTATCTTTTTTAGTTATATTATCCGATATAGGTATTAATTTTATTTTTAAATGTTAAAATTTTTAACACAAATTATTCTCACTTCTTTTTATACACAAAGAACTTAATCACCGCAAGCGTAGATTCCGAATAAAATATATTTTGTGTATCCATTGTCATAAAAACAAAACCTAACAAGAATTTTGCATGTTAGAGTGAAACAAATAATGCAATATTTGCCTGCGCTGCCACAACAATTTTTCCTCAATACATTTTTTCCCAAAAAATCACCAAAATTTCCAAAACCCTATTTGTATATTAATTTTAGTTTTTGGCCAATAAATAAGTAAATAACTAAAATTAAAATAAAAATATTTCATATATTTTAATACAACTACTATTTAAATGAGAATTAAATAAATATTTACATAAATGTCTATAAAAGAAATTCAATAAATATCATAAAAAAATACCATAAAATTGTATGGCAAAAACGAAACAGTGGCAGCACCGGTAGCAAACATTCAATGTAATAATGGTGTAAGTGTGTTAGTAAATAAATGTTTTTTTTTTTTAGTTTTGGTTATGCATTTCTTGTAGGGAAACTACTGCAACAAACAATTGGCAAACTCAAAGCTAATTTTTAAATTGCATTTTTTTAATAAAAATCGTGAAAAAATGTTACAAGTTTTTCCTTAAATAAAAAGAAAACATATTAAATTGATATTGTGCGCCATTTTCTTTTCTCTTTAAAGTGCAGTTTAAGTAAAATAGACCAGATCGCTTAAGTATACACTAGCGGTTTGAAAACGCCTTTCTAGCGTTTTCGTTTTTCAGAACACCTGTTTGGCGTTTTCAAATCGAAAAATCTAGTTTTAAGCGACTTGCGTTTTTTAGAACACCTATTTGGTATTTTCTAATTGAAAACGCAAATTTTAAGCGATTTGCGCTTTTCAGAACATGGGCGATTATCTAAAATCTTGCTATTACTACAGAAGAATTTATTATTTTTTGCTGTAAAATTTGTTAATATTAGCAAAATAAATCCGCTGAGTTCTGATTTTTTTTAAATTTTGATACGAAAATGTAGGTATTTATTTTTTGAATAATTCTTATTTATTAAAACATTTCATACATATGTGGATAAAAAACCTTTTTAAAAGTAAAAGCAGCAATAGATCGTAATAGCTTTTATAACGATGTGAGGTTCTTTTATTATTATATTTTACTAATACAATGTCTGTCATAGATCTAATGAATTATGATTATTGTTCATTTAATTGAAAAGTTTATTGCAAATACTCCTTATTCTGTTATGTGTTCTTTCTGTTCTTTAGTAGTTTTTTGACTTCTTCATCTAAATCCCGATGTTCCACTTTCCATTGATTTCGAATACTGGAGATGAACGGATCTGACGTTGCCAATAATATACTAAATATATCTTAATTTGTGGAATTTCGTGAAATTTTTCTAGTATTGTGCTCTCTATAAAATCTGTAATCCTGATGTTTAATGACATCTTCTTCATGATAAAGGATTTTGTGAGCTGTAGCAGACATATTTCTCCATGGGTACTTGATTGTATATATTTTTGCAGTATCCTTAGCAAAATCTTCAAATTTTCTAGAGTCAATTTCTTCATTGCACGCAAGTACTTCTAGGATTATTTTAAATCTAAAAATGAGGTTGAAATCAACACCTGTCATTTCAGATGCTGTTTCTGGATCTGAAAAGAATCTTCTTGCGGTATTGCCATCATTTGTATTGCCTGACCCTTGTGTTGGCTGATCTATAAACAACCCAAATTTGCGATATTCATCTTGAAAATGTTTCCTTTTTGAACTTCTCAACTTCTTGTTAGTTTCGTTGTTTTTGATTGATCCTGAAGATCCGAAGTCCAAATCATAACTGATTTTTAGCATGTGTTCCATAAGTCGTATTCTTGCATGTAGTGGTGATTATCCAAATTCATATGCATCAGTATTATCTAATGATTTTTTCGGAACTTAATTAAATTTGCTTGATGTTGCATGGCATATGATGCAGCCTTCGTGTTAGTCAAAGTCTGGCCTACTTCCCATTTTAGAAGCTGTTATGTGATGACATGCTGGATACAGATTTGAGCCTTTTCAATCGCACGCAATCTGAACTGAATATATTGCTGTTTTGTTAATTTCAAATCCAGAAATAATGCTAATGCCTCCTCATTTATGAATTGTTTTGCATCGCTCGAAGTTTGTATACTTTTAAAAATCCGTTTTGTTCTCAGTTAACAACTTTTTCAATGATATCCACTTTTGTCAATTGTTTCTGTGATCGTAATTGATGTGAGAAAGTGTCTTGAATATCTTCATATCTCCGCCTTTTAGATCTTTCGCTACAGTTGTCCAGCGATTTTTGTGGTCTCCCGCGAGTGTTTTGATATGTAATTTCAGAAGCGATCTGGACAGAAAGTTCGTTCTCTAACCAGCTTGCAAAGCTCTTATAAAATCTATCTTTGCTGTAATCAACTTTCCTGTATCGCTGTGTTAAATTTTTGATGAAAAAAGAGAATTGTTTTCTAAGTCCAATTGTATTTCAGTGCTATAGGAATTTAAGTTTCCTTTTTTTCGAACGTAATTTTTAACATCTTCCTCGTTTTTGTTTCTAAAATACTCTCCGGCCAATTCTTTGTAGCTCTCTCCATGTTTTTATGAAAAACGTTGTTATTGCTTAGTAATATTATATCCACTAAGTTTGCATCCGAACGTCACTTGCTTTTAAACCTTCTTTTTTCATACCAAACACAGGTAGAATAAAAAGGATTAAAAAACTTCAAATCCTTTTATTTATATGCTATAAAATACCCGACACAAATTTAATAACGCATTGCATAGTTATAGGGCCACGGAGTCATAAAAACAGATAAAATAAATGACTACCTATATTCCTTTCGATCACGATCAATATTCCCTATATCAGGGTAAAAGAAAACACTTTCACCTTTTCTTCAGTGGTTTTACCTTCTTATTGCCTTTTGATCCGCAAAAATATATCTAGTAGTTTAGAAAATATGTCTTAACATCTCATATATAAATAACACAATAGTCGCACATATTACTTTTTTAAAGATAAGAAGACTACCAACTTAGCAAAAAAATCATTATCGATGATAGTTTTTCAGCAATGATAATTTCTTTCGAATTAAATATAAAAAAGAAAAATACTTTTTTCTGAATTTAAAAAAAGTTGTGTTTAACATGTCACGACCACAATTACCAATATTTTGACTTAATTTTTTGGCTACCTTAGTTTTAGAATGTTTACTATTATATACAATTGGAAATCGGTGACAAACAAAAATTGGACTTTTGGCCAATGAAATAAAATTTTCAGCCACTGTGCGTCGTTGCGAATGTTCCAAATTGTTTCGTTCTTATTCAACAGAACGATTAAGTGGATCAGATCGTCTTATAGAATGTGCCAAGGCGTCTCGTTCTTAATCCTTGTTCTCGTTGAATGTTCCAAAGTATTTCGTTCTTGTTCCAGGTTTCTTTTCTGCGGTGTTCGATTTGATCTCATTACTTGTCGATTATTTCGACCTTTGCGATTTTCATTTTGCCGATATCCTCATTTTCTCTTCGCAAAGATAACATTTCCAAATTTCGAATTCGATCTGCCTCCCTATTTATTTTCCTATAATTCAACAGAGGCTATCGCGATGCACGTCTTTGTTGCTCAGCTTCGAGGCATAATTTACCTTTCTGTAATTGAGAATTAGCTAAATGTTGCGAAGGAAGGATACAATAAATTTGTTCATATATATATAAAATGGTTATTAATGCGTGGTTCCCTTTCGTTTTGTTATATTATTGCAGGTATCCCTTGATTTACACGGTACTTTTTTACGCGATTTAGATATAATACGGATCAATAATAGTAACCTTTTTTGGATTACGCGCTTTTTTCCTCGATTTTAATAAAACACTCTCAATAAATGGTGGCAATACTTATTTTACGCGAAATGCAGCACTGTGATTCAAGAAATTTCATTAGCTGTGTGCTTAAATAGAACTGCACAAGTGCATACATATTTTACAAAAATTAAAAGATTTTTTTATACAATAGCGGAATTCACCGTTGATAGTAAAGTCCCTTGTAGACCTTGTTAATCTTATAATTTTAGTAAAAATACTAACATTTTCAACACTGCAACAACAAAATGTATTAGACTAAAATATACTACGCTGTGGTTGAAAAATCCCACAAAAAGCAGTAGTAAACAAGTGTGTGAATTTACCAGAATAAAACAGCTGATCGTTTTGCCGGCAAAAATAGTTTGTGATCACAAACAACTTGGACTTTTATTGAATATTTGTGTGTTCTTGAAAAAAATGATACACCATCGATCACTGGAGTTTCAGCAAGGGGTATTTCGGATCCATCTACATATCCAATGCAGAATGGAAGTTCGCTATATGTATCTGCAACAACTTCTGATCTTTCCTCTGCATTAAGCCAAGATATGTACTTTGACTGTAAGTTTAAAAAAGCTTTAAAAATACGACGTGTTATATTGTCGATTGTGCCACCGTCACCATTACCAAAAAACGCCGCAATTTTTTTTATACTCGCTCCTTCTCCAGATGACCCGAGTCTGTATAGGACTATTGCTAACTGGTACTCAACAGGAAATTGTTCGCAAGAATGGGGTTGGTTAAATTCTTTATCATCAGAAATCATAGAAACGAGTGTATTAAATTCAAATCGGCTAACCCTCACCATTTGCAAAAATCTGTTGTCATCTAACTGAGTTAAGATATCTAAAGACCACTTCATTGATTTCGGGACCTTATTTGAAACCCCACGGCGGTACGGAATAACCGAAATAATGTCCTCAACTAGCTCATCTAAAATGTGATCAATTGTTTCATGGTCACTTGTATCTACGGTACCCTCAAACTCCATAAGCTCCACGAATGCTTTTTCATCCACTGCATTTTGCACTAAAAAATTTACGATTTTATCTTTTTCCGTTGATTTAGGCATTTTTGTTGATTTAATATTTTTTTTTTTTATTTAATAAGCATTCAAACTGACGAAAACCAAGACAAACAATCAGCTGATTCATTAATCTACAATACATACGAAAAAGACACTCACGCTTTGAATTATAAAATCGTATTAAATATAGCAGAGTTGTAAATTTAATAGGAAGGGTGAAAACCGCTAATGTTTTAAACATACATGGGCATAAGCATAAAATAAATACAACATTAAAAATTTTAAATCAACTGCTTACTGAAATTTTTTATAGGTTACTGCCATTTTTTCAATAACCAGTAAGATTTTACTGATTTTTTTTAGTCAATTCCCCTAGGTTTAGTTTGTTTTTGACTATTTTAGAACTGACATAATTTTCTTATATTATTAATTTTAAATAATCGAATATATTTCAATCATTTATTTTTTATTTTGTTCTCTTTTAATTCAAATAGTTTATAAAAATATAATGGTTGTGTTCATTTACTTTACTTGCAGAAACTTGCAACGAGAGAGTAAAATAAAAATTTATAAAAATTTTCTACCAATTACTCAAAAAAAAAAAAAAATTAAGCACATTGGCTCAACAACACTTCAACACTTATTCAAAATAAACGAAACTTTATTCAAATTAAACGAAACTTTATTCAAATACAGTTAAAAATTTTTCAAATTAAATTAAACCATTTTCTATCAACTTATTTATATATTTATACGGAACGGAAACTATAACAAACTGCAAAATTTAAGAAAGTCTCTTACATAAGTATTTGTTAGAAGAAAAACATTTTTCGCCAATGCAAAAATATATGTAAGTTATACAATACAAAAAATATTGCTTCGAAGTAGTGAAAAAATATTAGAGTAGATGTCTTCGTCGATTATCCAAAAGGAATTATAAGTATGTATAATAGATGAACAAAATGACACTTTAGGCTTGTCAATTGATTCTGGCCTGCTTTTATCTTTTAAACTAAAAGGCAAAAATCATTAAGCAAATAAATTTGTTATTGATATCAAACGCAATATTGTGGAAAATGTTTAAATTTCAATGCTTGCCGTATTTACTCGTAGATATTACTTTACTATAGATATTACTTTACGAAAATCATCTTCACGATTAACTTGTATTTTTGTCTCATTTATACTACCACGCTTTATTGCACCTACATACATCCATAAAAAGAATTTTCACCTATTACCGATATCAAATTCTTTATTAATTCATTTGAGGTTTGCTCTCGTAGATATATCGGGGGTGGCTTTAAAGATTTTATAACGTTTTGTGCTTCCGGGGATTCCTCATCCAGCATTGCAAAACGATTTTGTGAATTTATTCTATCAGCTGTACCATCTTTTTACACTTTGGGGACTGAAGCAACTACTGAAGAGGTTGGGCTGCGACCCCGTTTAAGCACTGTTATGTACCTATCAATATCAAATTGTACTTGAGGCTTTTGACCACTTTTTACCTGTGATATTGAGTTTTCCATTATGCCTGATTTGGAGGTAATCTTTTCATCACATATGAAAATTGTTTTTGCCGCTGAGGCAACGTTTGCAGGTTTTATATTTTTTATTGTATTGAAATCAACCGTATTATTAGACACAGAAGGTGATACTGAGTTTCTTTTATGCCTGATTTGGGGTTTATATTTTCATCACTTATTAAAAGTGTTTTTGCCGCTGAGGCAACGCTTGCAGGTTTTATATTTGTTAGTGTATCAACCGTATTATTAAATACAGAGGGTGAGAGGGATCGCGTGCGAGCAGGGTTGTCAGATTGATTTTGATCTTTTTCGCCAAATTCTATGTCAAAAATCGCCAAAATCGCCAAAGCATTTATTTTTTTCGATTTCGACAATAATATATGTATTTTTAGAATAATTAAAAATATTTTTTCATAAATCCCAAAAAAAATTTGTTCCGTATCCCTAAAATCCGCCAAAAATTCAAAAAAAGTCGCCATATATTTTGTTTAATTTTTATTTAACAAAAAAAGTGCAATGTTTAAAATATTTTATAGTAGTCTACTTAAAGTAACAAAAAAAGGATTTTGCGGTAAGTATTAAACATATATTGGATGTACAATATATTTGTATGTAGTTGCAGTTCTATTATATAACTAAAACGCTATATAGTTCACCAAGAAGACTAACTTGTTGTCTTCTTTTTTGAAATACATTGTCAAGGTAGAAAAGAAATGCAACATGTGCTATTTATATTCGTAAAAACGTGTCGAAAACTTCATATCGCATTTTACTTCAAAGCAGATATTTAGAGAATTTCAATATTTCAATACAGGTACCTGCCGTATCCTTGTAGCTATAAATTGTTGGCCTAAACTGATCTTAATTAGATTGAATATCATCATTACAATTTTCTTTTAACAAACTGTATTTTTTCTATTGTATTTCATTAGCATCCAAGGGTAAGTTAGGATTCATAAAAAATCTTTAAAATATATTTAAAAACCACAAATTTTATGTGAAAATTTGTCACATTTTATAATGGAAAAATTTTCATAAACTTTCATTATATTCATTTTTAAAGAATTCTACTTATTACTTCTTTCAAGAGCATATTTAAATGTGAAAAAAAAATTTCTCGAAGATTATCTTCATCAGCCATTTCAACATTATTTAGTTTTAAATACTGGTCATACATATGAATGCATCAAATTTCATACATTGAAATACTAGAATAAAAAAAATATTATTTCTTCGTTTTGAATTTAACAAATTTCAAAACAAATAGATGGCTTTTTTTATTTCTGCATTTGTTTCTTTAACACTCTCTTTCATTCTGTCTTATTGTTTTTGCATTATTTGCACTAATAAGAGTTTTTATTTTACTTTACTGTTTACAGTTGTGCTCTTATTATTATTTATTGTTTATCAACACCGAGAATAAAAACAAAAAATATTTTTGCTCATATATTTTTTTATTTTCTTTTTTTTAATATTTTATTCGTTCACGTTCTTAAAAATTTAATAATTTAAATTAAAAATTATTCAATATATCGTTACCTTAGTCTGAAAAAGTGCTAAGTTCATTTTTCAAATTATTCAGGAGATAAAAAAAACTGTCATTTTTTTTTTTTAGTAGACTTTTTGAAAATCTGTAAATGCAGTTTTTTCTTTAGTCCATCCTCTTAAATTACCAGTAGTCGTAGGATTTTAAAATAAATCAGTTGCGGACTTATAGGACTTAGCACATTTGCTCTTTGAAATTTCATTATTTTAGTAGGGGCTTAGCATATAATCCTTATATATGTTTTCTTTTATTTCTGGAATTTAATTTAAGGAATTGTTCCTTACTTGGAGGCCACACGATCAATTTTTCCCTTTCAATTTGCAATACACTCTCACTTTTTTTACTAAACACTCCCACTTTTTAAATTGATCACGAGATTGCTCTCAATTTTATCTATCCATTTGTTTGGCAATTTACGTTTAATTTAACAGCTGATCACAAATTAATTTTGGCGCTTCCTTTATTATAAAAAAATATTTCCTATTAAGAAGTATATAAATGTGCTTTATTTGAGAAAAAAATTGTGTTTTTAATAGTCTTTTACTTTTTAATAAAATAATATCGGAAAACCAAAAATATGAACAAAATTAATAAGAATGTGGATGTGCTCCAGTTCATAGAATTATACAGAAGCCACAAAGTCCTATGGAACATGAATCTTTCGTCATATCGACGAAATGATTTAAAGCTTAAGGCATATGAACTAATTTCTGCTGAAATGAAAATGTCTGTGGAAGAGGTAAAAAAAAATTACAGTTCGGAAAAAAGTAAAGTGGAAAAAAGTAAAAAATCTGGATGCAGCACAGAATCTATTTACATGCCAACCGTGGTTTGGTACAACGAGATGGCATTTCTCAACACATCTCTTAGTCGTCGGGAAACTGTTGACAACTCAAACCAGGTAAGTGAACAAAAAAGACAGTGCAAAGCATACGGAGGCTTAAATCTAGTTTAAGGATGCATCTATAAATATAACAAGTTAGAGTAGCATATTCGGCTGTTCCGAATCTTCGACACTCTCCACCGACGGTTAGAATATTGGAAAAAAGTTTACAGTCGCAGCTCCAAATAAAAAACAAGTACCTATGGTGATAGAAACTAGAAAATCATAAGAAAGTATAAAGTGAAAAAAGTGGCGCAAGCTCATAGCTTTTGAGTTATGGAACTTTCATATAAATATGCAATTTTCTACTACATTTTTTAACTCATTTGACAAATATTTGTATTATTTTAAAACTTTGGAATATATATTTTTGAATATTCAAAATTTATATCAAAAATTTTACCTCAAACTCCCATTACTGTTTTTACAAAATTTTAAACCAAACTGTAACACAAGTGCACTAGGTAAATACTTGTGTAGTTTATTCCAGTTAAAGTGTAAAAAATACAAATTTATTAAATTGAAGCTTCTCTGGATAGCAGTCCTTCGGCCGGAATCATGAATTTCCTTCTCTATGATATAACAAACGCCCGCTTCGTTAACTGAAGATTGTCTGCATAGCCGGCCTTCGGCCGGGCGCAAAGATTTTTTCCGCTATTGTATTACAAACACTGGTTTCGCTAACTAAAGCTTCCCTGCAAAACAATGAAACAGTTGGTTAAAAATTCTTTTTCTTATGAATATGATGTAAAACTAAAAATTGTTTTGCTTCGACTGAAATTTTTTATATTTTGAATTAATACAGTAGTGTTGAACAAGTGCGATATTTTATTAAATTTTTGTAAAAAATATAATAAACTTAAGACAAACTTAAATTAATAATTGATCACAATTCATTAAGATCATATTATAAAAAACGTAACAAAAAAAAAAACTTAAACATCTTATTTTTAATAAAAAAATTACATTATTTCCAATTGTATTTTAAAATTTTCCAAATGTATTTTCAAATTTCCCAAATATATTTTAAAATTGTCTAAATATATTTTCAAAATGTCCAAAGTTTGAAAATTGCCCATATGTATGTATTTCAAAATTATACAAATGTATTTAAAAATTGTCCAATTGTATTTTAAAATTTTACAAATGTATTTTAAAAAATTGTGTACAAGAACACATTTGGACAATTTTAAAGTACACACATTTGGAAAGATTTAAACTACAATTGGAAATTATGTACATATGTACATTAGACCGACTCAAGTTGTATGGAGCCGAAAAAAGTGTTTTAGTTACCACTCTGAAAATAAAGCTTGATATGTTTTATGATGATTCCCAAAATATTTTGGTTCTAGCGTTGACCATCCATGAGCTGGACCATTTTTAAAAAAGGTCTTTTTTCAGTTTTTCGAATTTTTTTGTACTTTGCTCCAAGACGACATAAATAAAATTTGGTATCATCGAAAAGAGTTTTTGAAGCAGCATCCAATGGTATATAAAACATGTCCACTTGCGACCTACTAATTGAGATATTTAACTAAATACATATATTCGTTTCGGGTTTTCATACAAATTCTACGTATTTGGAAATAATGTTCTGCTTTTCAAATTGAATCTGTTTTAAAATAATGTTAATTTTATTTTTAATTTGTAATTATTCACATAAAACGCGAAAATCGCGATATATTTGATCTTTTTTCATATATAGGCAATATGGGTATCAAATATTTTCACTTTATCAAAATATGAAAAATACAAATAAAAAAAATATAATAAAAAATATGAAATTTATAAAAAATCATTTGCGGTTCTTTGTATAAGAAAATTTATTTTTAAGTCTAATATTATAAATTTGTCTGTTATTAATAGATTAATATATTTTTAATTAAAAAATTAATATTTAAGAACTTAAATTTAGCTCACAGCATCCAGAGTTTGAAAAAGGATATTTTGCTTATCACCAGGTTATTATAATTGAAAAATCAAAGAATTTGATACCCATATTGCCTATATATGAAAAATATAAAATATATCGCGATTTTCGCGTTTTATGTGAGTAATTACAAATTAAAATTAATACCATTGGATTCGATGATACCAAATTTTATTTATGTCGTCTTGGAGCAAAGTACAAAAAAATTTGAAAAACTGAAAAAGACCTTTTTGAAAAATGGTCCAGCTCACGGATGGTCAACGCTAGAACCAAAATATTTTGGGAATCATCATAAAACATATCAAGCTTTATTTTCAGAGGGGTAACTAAAACACTTTTTTTTTTTTGAGTCGGTCTAATGTACATAGTTTAAACTATAAAAAGACGGGTATTTAATACTAAGTTGATAAGAGTACATTTCATGATTTCAAATTTATTTTATATTAATTTTTTTCCACTGGAAATCTACACTCCCAATTGTTGTCAGGTACCGTGACAACTCATCTCGAGTTCTACATGCGTACTTGTAAGATTTATGGCTTTGTTTGCCAATTGCTGAAAACGCCTCAACAATTGGGTTTTCTTCCGGCTGTGCTATTGCTGGTATTGCTCTCAGCTTCGTAAGGTAGTTGTGAATGACACAACAAGCCTTCACCACGGCGTTTACAGTTTGCGGTTTAACCTCGATTGGTCGGTGAAATATCCGAAACCTATTTGTTAGTCGTCCGAAAGCGCATTCAACCACCATTCTTGCGCGGCACAGTCTGTAATTGAGCACTTCTTGCGGCACGCTTAATTTTAAGCTTCTGTTATATGGCTTCATTAAATGCCTGTCAAGGGCAAAAGCATCGTCGCCAACAAAAAAATAAGGTATTTTATTCCCCTCCCCGGAAACCAGCTGCTTAGGTTGAGGAATACCTAGTTTTCCCTTCTGCAGCGACTGGTACAAAAACACTCGCTATAAATCGTGTTGTCGGACGACTTGCCATTGCAACCTACATTTATATAGGAAAATCGGCTATGAGCATCGACAGAAGCAAAAAGTACCACTCTAAAGAATCCTTTAAAATTGAAAAATTGGGAGCCTGTGTTCGCTGGAGCCTTAATTCGGATATGCTTCCCATCCAGAGCTCCCAATGTGTGTGGGAATTGCCATATATTTTTAAAGTCATCTGCAATTTGCTGCCATTCGCATTCCGTATTAGGCATCTGTTAAAAAATAATATAAAATTTACAATATAATAATGATTTTACATGTATTAAATGTTTTTCTTTTTATTTAATTAAAGGAAAACATAGACGCGTTGTTGGACTCTGAGGCGGATGAATCATTACATAACCAGTCGTTTTCGACAGAAGGAACCGTAATAGAAACTGTAATGTACTATTTGTTTGATTGGGGGAAAAACAAAATTTTTAAAAATTTTTCCAAAACCCTTTGCTTCGCGATGGACGTTGGCACGCTGATGTATTTGGCTGTAGCTCGCCGGGAATGGGGGGTTCGTGTCCATCTAGGTTTACTCAATTATTACCTAACTCCGTGCCGAGATGAAAACTAAATATCAAAAAAAAATGAAGCAATAAAAAAAACGAGCAACAATGAACTAGATACCTAAAAAAAAATACAAGGTAAAGACCTAAAATTGAACGGACAGACATTTCGATGACCGAACCTTTCACACCGCGATCGTATGGCAGGACTCGAATACTCGGGACAAGATGACATGGTCCCGGTCAGGCTGCCCACCCCATATGACACGTTAATGTCAACCGTGACATTACCTTTTGCCTGAAAAAAAATTTAAGTAATGTCCCTAATTTTACTTACCACCGCTTCTTTTCACTTTAGCTACATTCAACCCTTTTTATATTGACTAAAACATGTTTTTTTTTTTTTTTTTTTTTAAATCTCAAATGTTACATACAAAAAGTTTATTCAAAGATATATCAATATGTGTAATAATAGATACAATAAAAATCTAATTTCTATGGAAAGCTTAAATGCAAGAGAAGTCAATTACTAATGGTGCTATTACTAAACATTACATTTTTCTAAATATCTATCTTAGCAAAAATTGGGTTCAGTGTTGAACCTAGTTTTTTTTTTTTTTTTTTTTTTTTAAAGAATTATCCTGGTATGGTGGGTCATAGAAATTTAAGAGATTATTTACTAAAAAACAATAGTTTACGAAAGTCAATTGCGTACGAAATCCGCGAATCTAAATACAATAAAATGGCTGAAGAGAATTCAACGCTTCACCAATATTTACCTTATCAAGGCTATGGTTATGTGGTTTCCACTCTTGTTGTTACTCTTAATTTTCTATGTGGCCAATGAAATAATTCTCAGACCAAGCCTTATACTGTATATACACAGAAAAAAAAGTACCAATTGGTTTCAATTAAAAATAAAGGTGGTGAAATTAATTTAAAAAAAAATTAATTAGATTTGCACCCGTAAACGAATTAATAGCTATGATTAAGCGTTCAATTCACTTTATTCAGCGTTTAATTGACCTGCTGAAACGTTTAATTCATTTGCTTAAATATTTAATTAAAATTGATTTTACTTTTGATTATTGTTTTAATTGGTGAAAAACCTTGGTAAATTTTTTTTCGTGTATATACCCTTAGTTTTTTTCTTTCATAGATCTAATTATTTTTACAGTATCTTATCTTATTATTAAATAATTTATTTTTCTAAAAAAAATTATAGAATTTATTGTGTAGCTATTCATAAATTTAATTTATTATTAAGTCGTTATCTATTTTTTTCTTATTTAAGACTTTATTCCTTAATGTTATTACTTATATGTTAATTTATTCATGGATTTTGTTATTTATTTGTTGATTCATTTAATTATTAATTTATTAGTTCAATTGTTTAAAAAAAAAATTATTTATTCTTTTAAATATTTTCTTCCTGTACTAAATCGCTCAAAGACTGGGCAATTGGTGAATAAATCAAATCAATTGATCAGAACTCGATTAAGAGGTCAATAAATGTACCCAACCGATTCAACAAGCCTAAACCTGTAACGAGTAATGTTTAAATTTTGGATTTGGTGCACCAGTGGAATCAATTAAAAAATAAAACCACACGAAAATTTTGGATTTTTCTCTTTGTTTTGTGCATTTCAAAAGACATTTCTTTCTGTATGTCCAGAAAGATCTAGTGAGAAGCTTTGAAATGATATCCATATTAGCCATATACGTTTGGAAATGTAGTGGAAAATTGCATTTTTATATGAAAACTTTAACGTCCATAACTCGAAAGCGAAGCGTTTGCGCCAACTTTCTTATTTTATTTTTCCATTTGCTATCACCCTAGGTACTTTTTTTTTATTTGGAGCTGCGTCGATAAACTAGATTTAAGCCGGAATATGCACCCTAAACAATTTGTTAAATGAATTCACCTAGAAATATTATATATGTAAATAAAAAGAATTTAATTAAATTTACAAAAGCCATACTTACCTGAAAAATAAGAAAGCAATTATAAACTAGTTTCATTTAAGGGATGCCGGACTATACATTTTTGTACTATTATGGTACCCACAGACGATGAAACATTTGTCAAAACACGTGTTATTATTTATGTTTCAGTTTTTACCACAGACGATTACACTAAAAACGAAACATCAGTATTGCGTGTTTTTTGAATATACAACTACAAAACAAAAAAAAATTTTTATTTATTTTGTTTTCAAACCTATCATTTTTTTCAACAAAATGAGAAAGAAAAAACAGTCAACATCGAAACACACGATGAAACATTGTATTTGGAAACATAAAATATCAAAAATTTTTGATATTTGAGAAACCAAAACGGTAACAAGAATTTCAACCAGAAATCTGGTACCTCCCTTAAGAATATTCTTGTACTAAAAATACACAGACTTGGCATCACTGTTATATACTGATGCCATTTAAGAATCAGATTCGAGTGGTAGTTGCATTTGTGATTTGTGGTTTAGTGTTGGTTCTGTGGGTTGTTAGTTTTGCGATCAATTTAAGTTACATTTGTGTTTTTTTTTCAGATGGTAAGTTAATTTAAAACTTAAAAAAATATATTATTAATTTGTTTTTTTTTTACAGAATACTTACAGGTGCCCTCACTGCTCCGGCAGCTTATATTTAAAAATAAAAAAGGGTCGCGAGCAGAACTCTTATCAACCGGCTCAATATCCGGCGTATATGTGCTACTACGCACCACCGACTCTCTCAGCACCGGCTCCCGCAGCAGCACTGGTTCCCGCAGCTCCACTGGCTCCCGCAGCACCGCAGCCACCACCGGTCCACGTCCGTCCTTTTGTTGGTTTTTTTTTTGTAAATAAAGCTTTTTGATCTCATAATTATTTGTTGCCAATTCATTTGGAAAATTTTAAAATACAATTGGATATGGTTTCTACATGCATATTTATTTATTTTTTAATTTCTTTTCAGGAAACTAAAACCAAATAAAGCTCACTTTGGGAAAATAATTAAATTTGCTTAAAAGCATCACAGATATATGTAGATATTGCGGTAAAATTTCTTTCTTATATTCATATGGCCAGAAAAAATGTGCAATTTTGTGAAATTAACTGTTAACGCTAAAACTAATTACACTGCTGTATTGAAATTTATTCTAATTTATTTTTTGTAATGCTAGAAATCAGTCTTCAGAATTTTGGGGTGGTTGGTCCATAATTTACCATAGGTCCAATACAAATTACGCTCCTGAAAAATTATATTAGTTCGGCTAAAACTTTGACGAATCATGATATTTTACTCAAGCCAGTTCAAAGTTCTAACAAGAAACGCATAAAATTTTCTTGTTTTTTTCTGTTTATCTGGAGAAGGCAAGAGCCAAGGTTTTCGAACTAGGTAAAGCATCTTAGTTATCAATACACACCATTCGATAAAATGTGGGCGGGATTGGAGAAGTGGGCGTATCACAAAATAGATTTATATGTTAATTAATTATATGTATATAAAAAAAGTAAATATTGGTATTTCAGTAACTCGAGCATTTTTCAATCGATTTGATAGATTTATACACCGACGTCTTTAGGAAGAAATTTACAATTTATATTGGTAATAAAACTTGGACTCGAAAAGGTCTACGGTTCCCGAAAATAGGTATTTTTCATAAAAAAAATTATATATTGGTAATAACTTTTTTGTATCTGAACCGATTTTTCCGAGTTTTTCAGCAAATATGTTCTACTAAAAATTTTCGATCTTTTGATATATTAGACGTATCCATAGGTCATATAACAGCTCTAAAATTTTATAACAATTTGGATGCTTTTTAGCCCATTTTTTGTGTATTTTGCTAATAACTTAACCATTTCTTAGCCGATTTGGTAGATTTATATACCCACGTCTTTAAGAAATTTACTATTTACTTAGATTATAAAAGTTGGACTCGGGAAGATCTATTGTTCCCGAAAATGGGTATGTTTAAAAAAAAAATTTTATTTTGGGTATTACACTTCCATTTTTGGGATAAAAACATTCAGGGTTTTCGGGAAATATATTCTGCTTTTACCTTCGGTGAAGGGTATAGAAAGAGTAATTTTGGTATTTCAGTATTTTGGTCATAACCTGGGTATTTTTTAACCGATTTGATAGATTTATATACCGACGTCCTTATCAAGAAATTTACCATTTACATTGGTAATAAAACTTGGACTCCAAAAGGTCTACGGTTCCCGAAAATAGGTATTTTTCATAAAAATAATTATATTTTGGTCAATACATTAGTGTCAATACAATTAACTATAATAGTAAAAGTATCAATGAAAATATTTATTGATTAGACGAAGATCCAATAGATCAACATCAACCCAATTACAAAGTATATTTTTTAACTCGTTTTCTAGTGGATTTAGACTTCTATATTGATTTTTTAACTTGAGCTAATAAAAAAAGGAGCAAGCAAGGTATAATTAAAATAAATACTGTTTTTTCAATTAATGAAGGAGTTGGCAAGAAAATGCAATATTGATGAAAATAAGATCTCTCCGTCAAAAGTCACAATTACAATTAATTGCATCAGAGAATTCTGCAAGTAAAACAGAAATGGAAGCACAAGGCTCTTTTCTGACTAATAAATACGCAGAAGGCTATCCACGGAATAATGGATTAAAATCTATTATTCCGTCATTAAATAGACACTTATAGAAATTTTTCATAGCGGATATTTTTCTTGCTATAGAGCTACTTTTATATTTTTTTTGTGTACATAGATATTTCACATAATCTTTAACATTGGTTTTGTTTACGCCAACCAAGGTAGTGCCGCTTTCTAATAAAAATTCTTCAATTGGCAAAGCTGTTGGAGGAAGGTTTACTTAGCTGATTGTTAAAAAAATACTTTCAATCTTATATGAAATATTGCCTTATTTTGTAATTTTCTTGTTGACTAACGAGACGGTATCTACTTCCTGAAAAGTTTACAAAAACAGATAAGTATTATATTTTCATATATTTTTATCAAGCTTTCGGTCACTTTTTATAAAAAAATCAAAAATATAGAAATTTTAATTCAGCCCATGGAACGGCATTATCAACACATTTTAGAGATTTTAATCATTATCCTGATTTTGAGAACACATCTATTTTTAACATAGAAAATTTTAAGAAACGTAGATATATGCTAGAAATGTTAGAGATTAATAATGTTCCATTTAAGAAAAGAAATTTTAAGAAAGACTCTGAGGGATTAGCTCAGATTTATGGACATTTATTGAATAAAAATAAATAGATTGATGGAAGGGAAAATTATAAATAGGTATTTGTCTTTGATTATTTATAAAATTTAGTTCACATGGCATAGCACAGATTGAAAATGTATATTAAATAAAAATAAATAGATTGAAGGAAAGGGAAATTAAAATAGATTAGGTTTTGAATATTTTTAAAATTTGTTTGCTTTTCTCTTATTTTTAAGTTTGTTAATTGAAATTTTAAATTTATTTTTCCATTTATTGTCGAAAACAATTTTGTAATTTTATATTATTTAAAAAGATTGAAGAAGATTTCCAACGGAAATCGAAATATTGAAAAATAAATAATATTTCAATTGATTTTTTATAAAAATGTGACCTAAAGCTTGAAAAAATATATGAAAATATAATACTTATCTGTTTTTGTAAACTAAAGTAAATACACAATTTCATATTAAAAAAAAAGAATTTATGTATTTAATAAAAATAAACTTTCCATCCCTGAACAACTTTGTTTTAATTTGGTAGCACTGCAAATTTCAGTCTGTAGGGCAAAATAAAAATACTCATTTCTGTCTGCAACATTTCTCAGAGATTTACAACTTGCTCTCTTTGAAATGAGTGGAAAAAAAGTTTGTCAGCAAAAGTTTGTTATTTTCTCGCGGGTAAAAAAACTTTATTAATCGGTTAACTGATCAATAACAAAATTAACCGTTTATTAACCGATTAGGCCAATACATCAGTTAATTAATCGAGCGATTTACCGAATACAAAATACCCACCATGACGAAGAGTATATAAGATTCGGCTTAGCCGAATATAGCACTCTTTCTTGTTTTTTTATACTTACGAAAATTAAATAATATAATAAAAAGTATAATTATCAAATTGACTGAAAAAAGTCAAATTTAAATTTTTATTTTTGACTGAAAAATAACAGTCAAAAAAAAGTAACAAAATAAAAGTATTTTAAGGATTTTATTCGTTGTCTAGTAACCATCACAATGCCAAATATACAAATAACGTACGGGCAACTTTTTTCTGTTAGACTTTGAACTAAAATATTGATAATGACTGTTATTTTCGATCCCTGTTTTACTTTAAGAATGTTTGAACCAAAAACACAATTTTAATTAAACAGCACATTTTTAAAACAATAAAGTTTTGCATCAGCTTCTTGTTATATTTAAATTTACATCATCCATGATTATGTTCTTATTTAAACAAAGTATGTATGTATTTATATATAATTTAAAGATGCTGAAGAATATCTTTTAAAAGGTGGACAGAAATAGAAATCATTTTGGTGGCGCCGTTGAAATTATCGATTGTGCGGATTTGTCAGTCACGAAGTCGCAGTGGTCGAGTGAGCATCGCGCGTTCGCTGTGGATACATTTTTTAAAAGTAATGATTCTTACGTAATTGCTCGTCGACAATTTTGTTCAAAGTTCGGTATTCGGCAAACGTGATGGACCGAAAGTAAATTTATTTCGTTCGTGGGTGCAGAGATTCCGCGCAACTGCTTCGGCTACGAATGTCCCATGGCCAGGGCCCAGTCGATCTTCAAGGACTCTCGAAAACATTGAACTGGTTGAACGCAGTTTACGTGAAAATGCGCGATTTTCAATACGGAAAAGAGCGGCCTCACCTGGGCTTCCAGGAGCGATTATTCATGAAATTTTAAAAAAGGATCTGAAGTTCCATCCATCCTTTTAAAATTCAAATCGTTCAAAAACTGAAAGAAAGTGACTTTGATTTACGCAAAAATTTTTGTGAAACGATGTTGGAGCGTTTATCACTATAAACCCCATTTGTTTTTTGGATCGACGAGGCTCATTTTCACTTAAACGGCCACGTCAGCAAACAAAACTGTCATTACTGGTCTCCAAGAACCCGCAACCATCGATTGAAACATCAAAAACCATTGCATTGCCCCAGGGAACCTGTTTGGTGTGCTTATCCACGCATGAGATAATTGGACCATTTTTTCGAAAATTCTCAAGGCCAGGCGGCGAATGTCAACGGTGAAAATTATTGACGCATGATTACGGAACTCTTTTTGCCAAGCCTGCGAGCTCATCCATCGTACTCATCACACACGTGGGGCGACTGCACACACAGACAGAGCTTCGATGAATATGCTTCGGGAAAATTTCCCCCAAAAACTGATCAGTCGCTTTGGGGACATCCCATGGCCACCAAGGTCACCCGATCTAACTACCATGGATTTTTTTTTATAATGACAATCTCCAATTTCTTTAAAGGAAAATATTCGTCGAGAAATCAGCTCAATAGAACCAAGTTTACTGCAGCGTGTGGCGCAGAACACAAGGCTCCGTTTCGAACAGTGTGTTAAACTCGACGGAAGACATCTGGATGACATACTCTTTAAAACAATAAAATCCGCAGCTCCATTCTATCGTTCAATGAACTTAATAAAACTTTGTGTCAATTATTACTTTTTTTATTTAAGTTTGAAAATATAAATCTGCTACCAGACACCCTGTATAAGCATTATAGTTCCTTAACTAAAAGGCACTTTGTCAAAATTTAGATATCACTAATTTTAGAATAGAAAGCTTTTTAAATGGTATACAAATGGTAAAAATTGATGAGTTACACAAATTGTAAAGTTCAGCCCCATTTTTTTACATTCAATGAGAAAATTAAAATGGATTTGAAATGAATTTTAAGAATAATTTGTATGGAAAATTTAACTAAAGACACAATTTAAACCTATTTAATTTTGTACAAATGTTTCAGTTATGTATGTATGCATGTATTTGAATTTAAATATGTAGTCATCATAACAAGAAATCTGTTTTTTATATAAAATTAATTGTTATTACTTTGTTTGCCTTTATTAAAAGGTTTGAATAAACAAAAAATTTTTTTCTTATGATTTTTCTTTTAAAAATATGATTTTTTTTTGTCAAATGTGATTTTCTTCCCAAAGCTTCTGGCAACTCTGGTATAAAACACGAGAAGTGAAATCAATTGATAGCAGTTGTTTATAAGTTAGAACTTGCAAACACAAGAAGTTTTTCGTCTGCGCCTGTTTGCGACTTGGAAAACAAGGAGACTGATTGTGGTTTTACTTGCGAAACTGTTCAGAAGAAGAGAACATTAAAATCCAAATTTTTAAAACAACTGCTGGCTCAACTGTCGCTCAACTATTTGTTATTCGTTTTGATCAAACTGTAGATAATTTCAGACTGTAAAATTTTTTGAAGATCGGCCCATAATTTACACTAGGCCCCATATAAAAACTTCTCCCGGAAAACAGTTTAGTACGTCTAAAACCGTAATAAATAATGCTATCATAATTAAATTTGATATATCACAGATTTATAAGATTAGAAATCGCAGTGTCAAATTTCGTTCAGTACGTCACAGTTTTGTAGGACGAGAAATGACACTGCCAAATTTCGTGAAGATCGGTTCATAATGTACCCTGGGCCCCATATAAACCCTACTCTCGGAAAACAGTTTATTGCGCCTAAAACCAAATAAAGCCCATTTTGGGAAAATAATTAAATTCGCCTAAAACCATACAGATATAGACATTGCGGTAAAATTTCTTCCATCTTAGATTCATATGGCCAGGAAAAATATCATGCAAATTTGTGAAATTCACTGTTAACGCTAAAACTAAATACACTGCTGTATTGAAATTTATTCTTATTTATGTTTTGTAATGCTAGAAATCAGTCTTCAGAATTTGGGGATGTTTGGTCCATAATGGTCCATAAAAATCCTTTTAGTTCTGCTAAAACTGTTACGCATCATGATATTTTACTCAAGCCAGTTCAAGTTCTAATACGAAACGCATAAAACTTTATTATTATCGGTCAATAATTTAGGCCCTTATCATGTAAAACCCAACGCAATGCCAAAGATCTACATTGAAAGCACAAGCAATGTCATTAATATTTTGTAATTTTGTTGTTGCAACGCCGCATTGCTTGGGGCGTTGAACATTTTAAAACGGTACATGAATTTCTGTAGAAACCAACAAAATGTTCGAGACGTTCCGTAAAAAATGTGCTTCCATTTCTATTTTGCTTCATAACCATTTGTTGGTGATGCAGGGCGAATTCATTCTATTAAATAAAGTAAATATTTTCGTTTTGTGTGTGTAATTTTGCTTCAAATGTGTAATTTAAGACACAGCCATGTGTAATTTTCGAATGTTCCATCGTCAACGCTGCTCTCTAGCTTCTTCCACCGCTATTTCGCACTTAAAACAATTTGATTTCATGTAGAATCAAATTCAAATTCATGTCGTTTCAACTTGAAATAACTTTCATTCAAGTAGAATCGTAGTGTTATTTGAATATCAATGGCATTTTGCTTTAACTTTACTGGAGTGTTAAATTAACATGAATTATAGTTATTTAAAATTAAACAAATTTTGTTCGCAAGTTATTTTTAAATCATGTTAAATTAACATGAAGTAACTATTAAGCCGAATCACTACCGAAACTCAAATTCATTGAATTTTTTTCTGTGTGAACAGACACAAAATAAAATGTCTTATTATTTGAGAACTTTTTTGTTTGGAACACAACAATTATTTTAAACCATAGTAAATTATGTGGGCATTATGCCAATAGAACTTGAATCCCCAATTGTGTGTTACTTTAACAGGGGTTTTCTTAATATCTTTGTATTTTTTACACTGAACCAAAAAACAGTACAAAGTGTAAAAAACAGTACATTTGCGTAGTGTTTTGGATATTGTGCATACAAAAGTATAATTAAAAAAAAATCAGTATATGAAATGCTAAAAACAGTACATCGGGCACCTCTAGTTAAGGGTATTTTACAAAAAAATGCACTGAATCCGATTTGAACTATAAGCCGAGGTATTAAACTCTCGTTCGTAACCGGCTAGAAGCAACTAACTGTTTATTAGTTGTTCTTGGTATCAAACGGAATCCGAATGATGGCTCTGCAACTAATTTTTCCTATGGAAATTCGTTTAAAATCAATGATACCAAGTACTCGCGGGATAGAGTTAGTGGTTCAGCCACAAACTGTAATAATAACTTTAATAGATCTGTGTCTCCGACTGACTATCTACTGACAGCTGGCTCAGGCATACATCAGTTCAAATACAAAATATATATGTGTACCCCTTGCGAGAAGAATATATTGCTACGTATGCGAGAAGATATTGACTTCTCTATTCCCAATATTGACAAAAATCTCAAACTCACTGTTCAACATTCTTCCATAGCCCCCAAAGAATTCAGATATTTATGACAAAATGTAGTATGCTGGAGTCGAACGACTCTTGGTTAAAAAAAGAAGAGTTCGAAGAGAATGAAAACTTCACACATACACTTAGCTTAAAAATTTACTGAAACAATGTTCAAAAAGCATAGAAAGTTTCTTCAGACACGAAAAGTATCTTAAAGAACTTTCTGCAACTCTACATTTTTACTATTCATTACACTATGGAACATTTTTGGGATTATTGTCTGGGGGGTGAGAAATTCCAAGTCAGGGTGATGGTACTAGGTCAGTATAGTAAAACCCTCAAAGGGTTTGGCGTTCGTTTGTGTCAGTTTTTTTTATGACATTTTAAATTTTTTCCTTATCTTGATGTTTTTTCGCTTAGTTGTAACATTTTGGCAAAAACGTAGTTTAACATAACTCGAGAACCACTTGTCCGATTTTGATGAAACAAATTTAGAAAAATTAAGAATTACAATTTCTCTAATCTGTTTCTATACCGTTTTCCTATATGTGCAACACTTTCGAAGTTAAAAATGAATGTATGAAGGGAAAAAAGTATTTTTTGCCTAAAAATTTAAATATTTTTTTTTTAAATTCATAAAAAATCCAAAATGGAAAAAAGTGCCAAAACTAATTACTTTCGCGTAAAGTCACATAACTCATGAGCAAAAAAAGGCATAGATCATGAAAATCGATGCACGCGTTTCTCATTTATTCACAATTAGGTAAATGTATGAATTTCAAAAATTTGCTCCAGATATGCACAACATTATTTGGAGAAAACATTGACACTCTCAAGCTGAACTCTCTCATATTTTTCTACTGTACTAAAAGAGAAATATTGATGTGGCAACACTGGTTCTGTAATGTTCACATAAAACATGCATTGTCATTATACTTCTTCTCTTTCTCACACTGGTTCTGTGATTTTTGTCATTCAACAAGTGCCGACGAACGCGAACAGTAAAAGTGATTTTTCTCCAGTTTTTTAAAAGTGAACAAAAGAGAACAGAATATGGAACTGTGCAAGCCAGATATAAATAGCTTTTGCTACTGCTGTGGTCAATATGTCTCAACACATAAAAAAAGGGGAATTTTCAGTACTGATTTTGTTCAAACATACGAGATGTACTTCAACCAAAATGTTATAGTGAACGAAAATTGGGTACCAAATATAGTGTGTAAAAGCTTCTACAACCGTCTAATGGATTGGAAAAATAGAAGACGTGAAAGTATGCCATTCGGTATCCCAATGACTTGGACTAATCCTGGCGAAGGTCACAATCCATTGAATTGTTATGCATGTGCGAATAAAGGAGCCGCAAAAATGATAAGAAAATCGTATAATTACGTTGGTGTTGCAAGTGCCGCAACACCATTGCCTCATTCGGACCACATTCCTGTGCCAAAAGCTTCTAGCCCAGATATTTTCTCTTCTACGACTGCTCCGACATATCATGCACGTGATGATCCAGCATATGAGCCATCAGTATCCAATGAGCCAATTTTAATAAATCAAAATAGGCTTGATTCAATTGTTGCCAAGTTGGAATTAACACAGCATAAATCGGAAGAGCTGGCTTCCATTTTGAAATCAAACTATTTGTTGGCACCCGGTGTGAAAGTCACAGCTTATCGAAGTCGTCAGGCAACACTCCAAAGTTTATTCCTTGTGAATGATGAAAAAACTTCTGCATATTGCCCGGATGTAGGAAAATTGATGGACGCAATGGAAATAAAATATGAAGCAGATGACTGGAGATTATTTATTGACAGTTCAAAACTCAGCTTGAAGGCGGTTTTACTGCATAAGACCAATAAAAAACCTTCAGTTCCAATCGCCTATAGTACAGAAACGAAAGAAACATATGACGCACTGGAAAATATTTTAAAAATGGTTAACTACGCCAAACATATGTGGCGCATATGCTGCGATTTAAAAGTTGTAGCAATGCTTTGCGGTCTTCAAAGCGGCTATATGAAATATATGTGCTTTTTGTGCGATTGGGACACACGATTTTCCGGTGACCAATATGCATGCCACGGATGGAAACTCAGAGAGCACAGCAGGTTACAAACGGCCAATATTATTCGTGAGCCTCTAGTGCCGAAGGAGAAGATATTGCTGCCTCCACTGCATATTAAACTTGGAATTGTTAAGAATTTTATCAAAACTGTCGCCAAAAGAGATGAAGTTTTCTTGTGTTTGAAACTAATTTACCCGAGACTCAGCGAAAGTAAAATTAAAGAAGGTAAGTTATAATATCACATTCATTTCCCATGATTTTCCATCTTAACAAATAAATTTTTTCCAATCAGGCGTACTAAATGGTCCAGATATACGAAAGCTGATTAAAAGTGACGCATTCAACAATATTTTGATTGACGCTGAATTGAATGCATGGCAGGCAATCAAAGAAGTAATAGAAGGCTTGTTGGGAAAGCATCGTTCTAAAAACTACGATGTTTCTGTCGCAAGGATGTTAAGAGCATTCTCGGAAATTGGTGTCCACATGTCCTTGAAAATCCATTATTTACATCATCATCTGGACTACTTCAGCAAACAATTGGCTACCGAATCTGATGAACAAGGTGAACGCTATCATCAAGTTGCTATGCCATTTGAAATGAGGTAATACTGATTTTTTATTTTTTCAAACTCATTTTAATAAAACAAAAACTTACAGATATAGAGGCAAAAAATCGCCGAGTGCAATAATAGCGGAAATTTGCTGGTGGAGTAAGCTTGTGTGGCAAGACAAGGATGATCTTGATGATAAAGAATTTTCAGGAGATGCAGAAGGGCCAACAGTGGAGTCACACATTGACATCATGTGTGCTTTAGAAACTGATGATAGCGATGAATGCGATGCCGCTAGTCCCGAACAACCACCATCGAAAAAGTCTAGGCAATATTTATTAAAATAAATAAATAAAATAAAAAGTTATAAAAATGTTTACTTAATTTTTTTAGTAGTTTATGGCCAGAAGTCTGGAGTTATTGGGGAAAATTTATATAAAAGGCGATAAATTACACTTTTTTGAATAAAAACAAATATCAATATTCTTGTCAATATGGGATGCCTTAACTTAATTGTAAATAAAAGCAGAACGCGTTAATCGATTTCTATGATCTATGTCGCATTTTGTTTATAGGTTATGTGACTTTAATAACACTTGATCCTTTTTTCCGTTTTTTCTTTCTCCACAAATTTATTTTTACCGGCAAAACTGTTGATTATAAAGAAAAACGTTATATGAACGGATTAAAGAAATTGTAATTCTAAATTTTTTTGAGTTTGTTTTAGCAAAATCGGACAAGTGGTTCTCCAGTTATGTTAAACTACGTTTTTGCCAAAATGTTACAACTAAGCGAAAAACATCAAGATAAAGAAAAAATTTAAAATGTCATAAAAAAAAACTGACACATACGAACGCCAAACCCTTTAAGGCTTTTACTATACTGACCTAGTACCATCACCCTGACTTGGAATTTCTCACCCCCCAGATTGGCTGTTGTACTGTGTTATTGTACCGGTAATTACTTAAACCCCCTTGCAAAACTCGAATGAAAGATTACACTGCGGAACAGCCATTTAGCGGCCTGGAACTTTGTGTAATTTTTTTTACTAATTTGAGGTCGCTGATTCCAAATCTAACCTTCATTTTTCTCTATCAGCTCCAGTTTTAGAGATATACCGTTATGTCCAAAATTAAGGCACTTTCAGCACATATATTGAAATAACATGAAAATGGTGCATCATATTCCCTTCAGAAAAAAAAAACCGAAATTCGCTAACAATATTATCTTTAAGACGTACTAACATTGTTTTAAATTTGGCCAGTAATTTCAGATATATCGTTGAAGTTTTTAAAAAAACAAATAAAAATTTAAGAAAAAAAAAATTTTTTTGTTCTTTAAAAATTCATAAAAAATAAATGTGCAACAAAAGTCACAGTTTGGGTCTAAAAGCATTTAGTTCAACATATTTCGAATGAAATGAGCTTTATTTCATTGCAATCGGTGCACAACTTTTGATTGTGTTCACAATTAATCCATAAATGAAGGTTAGATTTGGAATCAGCGACCTCATATTTTGTTCCGCAGTGTTATATACCAAACGATATATCAGTCAAGTTGCCACCTATCGTTACTTTGCACCTAAGATTTAAGATAAGGGAAACCGAAAACGCTAATGCTGACTTAAACCCCCAAAAAACACCTGGTATTGATATAATAAGTAATAAAATACTTATAGAGCTACCCCGCATAGAAATCAAAATAGTACTTTTTATTTGTAATGCTTTTTTACGCCTTGAATACTTCCCTTAAGAACAAGAGCGTTTTCTATCTTTCAAAAATTCTCATGCCCATACAATTTGTATGTAGCATACCGAATAGCGGCAATGCTTTGCAATTGGAAAATCCGATTTTGACAGTGAAGTTGGCCGCTATTGTTAATTAACTATGGCAACTTAACAATTTTTAGGTCAACCTTGCGGTTTATATGAATTTTTTTATATGTATTATATGGGTTAAATGAAAAAAAAAGTTAATACTTGTGTTCGTGAAACAACGTTGACGCTCTTGTTCAGGTATGGCATATCAGCGTAAAGTCTAAGCGGAAAAAAATGTTCCGAGATCCGTTAATGTTAATGTATGGCTGTTAGGCGGTTGACAATTTTTTATTAAAGAAGTACATTTTCAGCTCTCCTTCGCCAATTGACGCTGGAGTCCCACAGAAAATCATCTTCGACCCTCTATTCTACCGGGTGGTTAAATTTTAAGGGCCGATGTTGAGTGTGAACCACACCTAAACGTCAAGTTTTTTCTTGCATTTCATTTGACATTTCTCAATTTAAGACTAACTCAATTTGAACCATGGAAAGATACACAATCGAGCAACACGTTTAAGTTACTCAGGGTTATTATGAAAATGGGCGTTCAAATCAAAATGCATATCGTGAAAATCAACTTCGGTGATGAGGCACATTTTCACCTCAGTGGATTCAATAATAAGCAGAATTGCCGCATTTGGGCGAACGATTATCCAAGAGTGCTTGTCGAAAAACCAATGCACCCACAAATAGTTAATGTTGCGTGCGGTTTATGGGCTGGCGGCATTCATCGGGAAGTATTTTTTCCAAAATGAGGCCGGTCAGGCAGTTACTGTGAATGGTGTTCGCTATCGTGAGATTATAACGAACTTTTTATGGCCCGAATTGGAAGATATGGATGTGGACGATATGTGGTTTCAACAGGACGGTGCCACTTGCCACACAGCTAACGAAATAATGGCTCTTTTGCGCGACAAATTCAGTGGCCGTGTTATCTCACGTGGTGGCGATGTCAATTGACCGCCAAGATCATGTGATTTAACACCGTTGTACTTATTTCTTTGGGGTTATTGGAAAGAAAAGGTGTACGTCGATAAGCCAGGAACAATTCAAGAGCTAAATGTTGATGTGCCGCCGAAGTCGCACATCGTGTTGGCCGATATTTTGTTCCATACATAATTGAACCATACCAATATTATCATAATAAATAGAAATGACAATAATTTCTTAAATAATTTGTGTTTTATTCAAAATCCACATCGGCCCTTAAAATTTAACCCGTAACTTCGCACATGCCAGCAACAAGCCACACCCAAATTTTAACTTTTGCTGATGATACAGTTTTAATAAGCGTACTAGAAGACCATCATGAAGCATCTTGATAATAAACGGACCATGCATTTCAATTAGAAATGTGGTTAAAACAATGCTTGATAAAGGTCAACGAGAAAAAATGTGTACATATAACATTCACTTTTCGGAGGGAATATTAAAATCAATAACCAAATAAAATTAAACCAAAATTAATTCAAATTAATTGGCTTATTGAAAGAAATTCCTTCCGTAGTATCGATTGTAAACTTTTACTTTAAGGCCACAGTGCACTGTCAAATTGCTTGACGTCAAGGCGAATTAACTCGTGTACCTGCGCTTGATGTAATATCTGAATTTGTTTGATTTTTCCATACAGCATCGTCGGTGTCACACATACAAACACATTTTCATTAATATTGCCAAAGCGCCTGATGAGTCATTTAATGAATGGACATTTACAACTCTATCTCAAAGCCTGGAATATTGAAAAAAATCCAAAGACAGCTAAACAAATTGCTAAGAACAATCGCAGACGTCCCCTGGTATGTATCTACAATATCTGAATGTGCGATTAGTAGAAACTTTGATCACGATCACGAAGGATGCAGTAAGATATTTAAAAAGTTTTGAATTGAACCCAATTCCACTAGCGCGAAATACTTTAAATGTTGGCGGCCACACTCGCTTAAGGAGAAGAAATACTGCAGGACTCCTCCGATAAGAAGAGCGCCAAACACCTCGTGCAGGGAAACATTTTCGTTCGGCACTAGTAGTTCATCAAATAAAGTATTAGAAGATTTGTTTTATTATTATTAAAAGTCGACATTAAATATACGAAGATTAAATAAATAATATTTGACAAAAAAAAAACCATGTTTGGGACAATAATATCTCAGCAAATATGTCTAAGGTTAAAAGGAAAAGTTTGTCTTAGTTAGTTTGTATGGTTAATACGTTTAAGAAACTTTTCAACCTGCCCTTGTGTACGAGTGAATGTGTTTTAATTTATGGTCAATTACATAAACATACAATACATTTTATGTATGAATTTACTTTGTGTTTGAGTAAGTGGTTTAACTATTTTACAAATAAATATATTGCATGTTTATAGGAACGTGTACTGTATGTATGTATGAGGAGGTATTAATGTAAATATTAAAAGGATAATCATTATTAATAATGCATACTTATCAGCTGATAAAATGTAAACAATCGCTTTCTCTAACCACCATCTCCCAAATGACACTCTCATTATATTTCTCACTCATTCTCTCTGGTGGTAAAAAGAATTTACTATCTGCGCAAAATCGAATTATATATAAACTTATTGTGTAAATGTTCTTGGTCTTTTCCTATGGTGAATTCCATTCAATAAAAGAGCTTTTAAGTTTTGTAACATTTTCACTAAAATTAACTCACTGTGGAGATTAAAGGTTTAGTTTTAAGGCTCTTGGATACCAAAACATATGAAACTTAAATAACGGAAAACGAATTATTTCTGGGAACATTTTAAGAAATTGTTTCGTATTAAATCTTCAAAAATCTTTCTTACGTCTATTTGTTGCACGAATAAAAATATGTTCTCACATTTTCTGTCTTAGGTGGATCAAAAAAAGGAAATACTCACAGTATAAAACTATGACAGTTTCTTCATACAAATTTTAAAACAAATTTACTACTGTGGCTCACAACTTATTTGAACATATTAAGACAATAATTATAATGAAAAAATTAAAATAAGTTTGTTTAGAATATGTCTTTACTTATAAAAAAAGCTTAATTGTTTTCCCACGTATGTTTTGAAAAGAACTACAAACTTAAAATGTAAAAAAGTTAATAGTCACAGCGTATTTTACATTAAAAATGGTTATAGCCCAACAAATCTATGTTTTTAATATTGCTTTTATACTATTTCTGCCGTATTCATAAGATTTTTTAATAAAGGTTTACAAAACAAACGTTTTATGAAAAGTATCCTTAATAATCGCTTGATAAATTTAATAACCAGTTATGAATACGGGGATAGAGTTTATAGATTGGATTAAATAGAATTCACATATTTCATCGTCTTTATCATCTTCAAAACATTTTGTGTCGATTTTTTAATGTAAGACTTGGGCTATTTTTATCTTTTTACCTAATCGGAAACTGGAGGACATCAAAATATGTTGTAAACAAATATATATATATCGCACCAGTTTCTCTAAAGGGTGACAACTCAAAATTAAAATTTTTAACGTTTTGCAATAAAACGATATACTACGTACAGTGGTCATAAACTTACATCGCTTTCTCTGTTCTTTCGCCAAAATACAATTCAAATACTGTTGGAACCCTCTTTATGATGTAAGCAGGGATGCCACACGTACTGTTTTAGCAGTACATGTACTAGTTTGTTTTCAGTTGTATTGTTTTTTTTTGTATTCATTGTACTGTTTTTCCGAATTTTAATTTTGGCTGCCCTAGATGTAAGAGTGCATATTAATGCATATTAATTCATTTTTTTGCCTCTGCTGAAAATGTCAATCAAAACTTTCCTGACAATTTTGTCTCGAAAACTTGCGCTGTTCAATTGTGCATTTATTAGGGATGCCTATCGAAAATGCTTTTAGCAAATCCCGGGATTCGGGATTTCAAAAAAATAAATCCAGGGTTTTTTTGGGGTATCGTGATTTTTCGGGATTCGGGATTTTTTAAAGTTCAAAGATAAATGTTTTATACTGATATTTATTAAAAAATCGTCTTTCAAAAAGGTTTACAAAAAAGTTTTATAATTAATTTAATATTATTATCAAAGTTGTTTTTGGGAATGCAATTATTTATTAAAAGATTTTGTTTGTTGTGCTCAATTCCCTTTTTTTAATAATTGATAAAAAATACTGAAATTTATTGTTGGAGTATAAGTAGTTCCTATGCGCATTTAACTGTTTGCTTAGGCCAGATCATCAGGAAACGTTCTCCTAAATAATTTTAGAAAAGCCAAAGCTATCAGCAAACAAAACTACAGAGGGAATGAGAATTACCTACATACACTCAAAAAGTCTTATTTGCAACGATATCAAAGCTTAAACAAAATACCAAACAATAAATCAGTGATGAGTTAATCTTTTCTTACATCCCCCACTACAATTAGTTGGAATTTATAATAAAATATTTGCAATTGCACGTGCATAAAAAACTGAACTGGTACTTTGTTTTAAGTATGTTTTTTCTATACCCACTTACAACTACAATTAATGTTGGGAGAATTCCAACTAATTGTAGTGGGGAATGTAACAACTTCATGAAACAAGTCTCGCAAGTTTGCCTATTAGCACAAATGGTAATTTTAAGCGATTTCATGGAAATCCTTATTAGTTATTAATTTTAGAAGACTATCAAGGCGAAATTTGCCATTAAAGAATATTTACGATCTGAAAACGTGATACATACTGCAAATTATTACCAAGCGATAAATTTATAAGTTATTCAATGTGTAGTATTTCAAACATCCTTTTAAAAGTTTCCGAATGTCTGACCGTCTGTTGAAAACACGCTCAATTTTGAAAGACGCAAAAGAAAAGAACAACCTTAATCTCAAATGGCTTGTAGTTATCTTAAACAGTTTGGGATTGAAATCCAGCAACGTTGGTTTAGTAGGATCAGAAGTATGAATCAAAATGTGGAACCACCACCCTAAAAAAATGTTGATATAAAAACTAACATAAAAGGTGAATAACGAATTTGCTTTATGTAACTGCAAATCATAGTGGTAAATTTCGTGAAGATCGTAATTGACCATAAGGCCCATATAAACCCTACTCGCGGAAAACAGTTTAGTACACTTAAAACCGTAATAAATAACGCTATCATACTAAAATTTGGTACGGCACAGTTCTATACGACCAGAAATCACACAGTAAAATTTTTGGAATATCGGTCCATAATTTACACTAGTCCCCATATACACCCTACTTCCGGAACACAGTTTAGTGCGCCTAAAACTGTAATCAATTACGCTACCATACTAATATTGGGTACCATACTAACCTTCGGCACCGAAATGCAATTTCTAAAACACCAAACATTTTTTTTTTTTTTTTTAATTTTTATTACAAAGTAAAAAAATTAATACAAGCTTAAACGTACAATAACATTACATAAAATTTTTTGTTTTTTTAGTTTGACTATTGATTTTTTTTTGGTGGGAGTCCTTCCCCAAAAAATATTTGTGGGAACATCTAAGAAGTTAATAATAATAAAAATATATGTATTTTTACGTTATATTTTTGTCGCATAAATGGTAATATAAATTTTTATGGTGGGTATCCTTCCCTTGTACCGTTTTTTTGGTTTCTTTTTTTGGAATGCAAGGAATCGCCATTTCATAAAAAAACACGAAATGCAAAGACCAGCATGGCTTTCGACGTTAGAATTATGGATTTCCTGTAAAACGGAAAAAAATTATAAGCTGAAACTTCATCGCGATCGGTGCCGAACCTTTTTGAACGCGCGCGAAAAAAGGAAGGCACATTTCTTCATATTTTTTTTAACACTATCTCACTATGATAGGTCCTTTTTGATATTTGCAAAAAAAATGCAAATGGTTATATCGATAATGTACATGTTTCTTTTCAGTTCCTTTTAATTACGTATAAATTTTTTTTACACATTAAAAAAGACAGAAGACAAAGAACGAATTGTTTGATTTGGTTAAATAAAAAACTTTTAAATTCTTGCAATTTATGATAAAAGTGTATTTTAATCTGGTTGCAAATATTGGTGATATTGCAATTTTCTTCATTCAAAACTTAAAAATGTTTAGCTTTTTAAAATTCTTTAAACATGAAATTGATTAAATGAATTGGCATCAGATCAATATCGGTTATTATATACACATTTATGTAATTCGTAAACGTTCAAGATAATGGAAAATCTAAGTTAAGGAGGACACTTGCAGCTGGTCTAGCAGGTACATAGAAGGCGCTAAAATGAAAAGTGCTTCCCTAAGGCATATTGTTACAGTATAACCCCCTGAAATGTCTTCCACGCTTATTTACCATGGATTTTAAGTCCCCGTTTTTTCTTCAATTTTTTCATACAAAAATCCACGTTAAATTGCCACACGCCTTAAGCTGGGATCACACGATTGCCGCAATGCACCAATTTTCACGCTTTTTAATACCCCAATCGTGTGACTGCACAATCAATTGCCTCATGTACCAATCGAGGGCAATATTGTGCTTACTTTTACCAATAAAATGCAACCCTGGTGCGGCAATCGTGTGACTACTTAATATGCAACCGCGCGTCAATAAAAATGACAAAAATGTACCAATATTTATTGGTTTCTTGTGCGGCAATTAAACAACACAATACGCGCCAATATTTGCCTTTTTTTAATTAATTTACTTTTGTGTGTTTCTTTTTGTAGGAATAAATTAAATATAAAAATTAAATTTATCAAAAATAAAAATTGGGAATTTAGCAACTCATTAATAAATAAATTAATACTAAATTTTGTATTCCCGAAAATAACTTTTGATATATAATTTTTGTTAAATTAGTGCAATAGGTGTTCAGGACAATATAAAAGAATATGTATATACAGGAAAACGAAGCAAATTGTATTGAAATTCTTTAAAGCGAATATATTTTTATATATAAATATTCTCTATTTCTTTATATATTTAAAATAAAATTTTACTTTGTTTGATTTTTGGAATTTCATGTATGTTACTTAAAAAATTTGTTTGAATATATGATACAATTTTCTTTTTTTTTTAATAAACAAGCCAACTAGATCTTCCAAACAAATAAAAAAAGGTACCACAACAGCTGTTTTCGCAGTTGGCACAATTAAGAACAATCGTGTGACTGTGCTGCGGCAATTATTGTACCCATATCGCTTTGTACCAACTAGCGGCAATTAAATTTGTATAAAACAGGGCAATCGTGTGATCCCAGCTTTATTTCTCAATTCGGCTAATTGCCTTAAAAATTAAGCTCCAAAAATAAAATGTCACCTAAATTTTATTCGTTTAATTGCCACAGTACTAACTGCAGGTAATGCAACCAAGCTTAAATTTTAATCATAAACAGGGAAACCGGAAATAAATATCATCTACAATAATTGTTTTATGGGCATATTTTCACTTAAAATATGCCTCCAAAAACAAAAAAGGCTTATTCGAAAGCAAAATATTCAAAAATTAATATTTACTTACAAAAAACAAGTAAAAAAGGTTATAGTCGGTAAAGCGCACACGCCATAGTATTTGTGAACGAACTTTCGAGATTGTACCCTATTGGCAACCGATGAGCACTAATGGGCTCACCAAAATAATGTTACGTTATGAGGTTCTGATTCATATAAGAGTTATTTGTACCGAATATTATCTAAATATACCAAATACATGAGATATTTTATCTCAAAGGGATTAAAGGGAAGGTCGCTAAATTTAATACTAACATTTAAAATAATAAAGTAGCTTATACATTTCCGGGAGTGATATTATAATGGAAGTTTTATTATATTCAACATTTTTTTTATTTTTCGAATTTATTCTATGAGTTAAATTTCAGTTATGTATTTTATAAAGCTTTTTGTAATAGTTCTATTCCTTAAATTTTTTAGGAATGACTTTGTACACTACCAGACTAGTTGCTTATGAAAAGAAATAATTCCCAATATCTATTTGTAAAAATGGAAGTTTTATGTTTAAATGAGAACGTATTCAATACAATTTAATTTTCAGTAAACTACGTTGCGCCGAATTTAATCTAAATTAGAACATAATTAGCAATATGCCAACAAAATTAACTTTTTCATTTTCGAGTCAGCCACCTTAATTGCTAATTAGAGTGTATCTCACTTGTCCAAAAACGGAATTTAGGGTGTCCTTTAAAACTTGGATTTTTAACTATTTATGAATTTAACGCATTATACTATGTTTCCACTATGAGCAAAACAACTTGTTTTGAGCAAAACTGATCAAAGTGTTTCCATTATGTTAAAGTTATTTTGGTTTTCGAATTTTCGAAATTAATGTGACATTTATGTTGTAAACAAACATGAAAGCCAAACAAAATATGTGTTGAACAAAAAAAATTTTTTTTAGTATAGAATTTCCTTCTTTGTTTTTAATACACAGCCATACATATACATATGTACGAAATTGTACGTACATTGTACGTATATAAACGCACATCATTTACTAGCATTTTATTATATTATTTCATTATTTTACGTAGCAATATAAAAAATCAGCTGGAAATTTGCATTAACCTTTTTAGAAAGTCTGGTTATTTTGGTAAATATGTCACTTTTTCGAATTTGTCATTCATCAATAATAGATAACTCAGAGTTGTATTCATGATTTTTAAAAATTTTCGATGTGTTTTGGAGCAAAACTTGTTTTTGTTTGGGTTTTTCGAACATGAAAAATGTATGGGAAAACAAGTAGTGGAAAAACATGTAAGTGGAAACGTACTATTATTTATGTTAGCAGCTGCAAATCAATGTTTTTATTTGTTGGAAAGATAGTTTGGGTAGTAGTCTTCAATTTTCGGATATTGTTGCAATAATACACTGAGAAAAAAATTCCATCAACAAAACTTGGAAGTAAGAAAAAACTACTGATAGCATTTAACGCGGCCAAAATTTGGCTGAATATTATGTCTTGCCATTCAACACAGTTATTAATGTCTTCAAAATCTAAAATTCTGCGGTGGTGCGTGACAATCGCATTTTTCGTTTACAAGAAAATTGGACAATGTCAAAAAAAGCGAAAAAATTTAAAAAAATCAACTTTTTCAACTTCATTCACATACTACTTTTATTGTAGGAATGTAATCTTCAAGCACCACCTCAGAATTCTACATATTATAGGTATCAACAACTATATTGACTTTCAAGGCATTATATCCAGCCTAATTTGTGCCGTATAAAAAACATTAACGCCTATTTTCGGCCAATTTTATTCATTTATTTAAAAAAAAGAGTGAATATTAAAAAAAACGGGAATTTATGCAACGGAAATGTATTATACTTTATAATTTATACATTAGTAATTAAGACCATAGACAAGGCGAATTCATGTATACGGGGGTGTCGATACTACAACAAGTAACAACAATGTATTTGTTTGTTAATTTCGGTGATCGATATGTCAAAAACACAAGCAACTTTTGACATTTCTCTCTCTAACTGGGCATTTTACATGAAAGTAGTTTCTTGAAACTCGCAATACACTAACACTTTTACACCAACACATTTACATTTTTCTACTTTCAGCTAGCTTTCAATGAAAATTTCAAGAAAGCGATTTCATGAAAGTAAATGACAATAACTAAGCAGTGTTGCCAATTGAAATTTTTGTTTTTCGTTATATAAAGAGTTTAAATATATTTTTTCAACTAAATATTAAGAACACAATGATTCTAATTAAAATTTATAAATATCATAAAAACTAATGAAAATAAGTATTATATTGAACGAAGGCCTCAAGTTCGGCGTGAATAATTGGCTCGGCAACTCTGAAACTTGAAATAAGCATAACAATAAAAGAAGAAGAGAAATTTTTGATAGAAGTTTGCCCTTTGACGACATATTGAAAATGAAATTTCCCTTTCATAAAAATTTTCATGAAATTTTATTATTTTTGTGAAATTTGTGGTGATAATACGTATACAGAAATTTCATGAAAGTACATTCATGTGTAAATGCAGCGTAAGTAAGAAAAACAAGTAGCACAGCTGTGCTTTTAACTCCCCCTAAAAAATGAATTCGCCTTGACCATTGACACTGTTTTTACTAAATTTCTAAATCTTATTGATTAACTGAAAGTCAAGTAAAACAGACGTGGTTTTTTCGCTTTGTTTTTCGTTTGCATCTTATTTAAAAAAATCCTTTAAAAATTTATCAAATTTGTAAAGTTTCTTTAAATTGTTTATATAAAGATACTAACAGTCGTTTAAAATGGAAAAACGAGTTGAACAATAGTGATGTGTTTGACTATTTTAAACTATTTATGGTTAAACATATTAATGTGCAACTCAAAGAAAAACTAAATAAGTTATACTCTTATCTAAACATCTAAAATTTTAATAATAAAAATAGCTTGATGTTTTTTTATAGTATATAAATAATAAACATTCTGTTAAATACAATTCTTTATACAATTCAAAATAGCTAATATTTCAACAGATTTTCAAAAAATTGTTCGAAAGATATATAAATTTCATTACTAATGGCTGAATGTAGTTAGTACAAATTTTTGCCGCTAGATGGCATAAAATTCATTTTTATGGAAAAATGCATCCAAACACCCTGTACAAGGCGAATTCATTCATCAGGTGGCGTTAAAATCACAGCTGTTCTACTTTTATTTCTTACTTAGAGAGAGAAATGTCAAAAGTTGCTTGTGTTTTTGACATATCGATCAACGAAAGCAACAAAAAAATACATTGTTGTGTTTTTGGTGGTGTTACTTGATGTAGTATCGACACCACCGTGTACATGAATTCACCTTGACCCTGTATTTGCAAATATTATGAGTTCATATGTTCAGAAAAAATACTCGCCAAATGATTTTGTGTAAAGTTTCCAAACATCATTTAGTCGAATTCTGGAAACTTAAAGGTCAAAATTATGATTTTCTTCAATAACTTTATAATAACGCTAATTTTGTTAATAACGGAATAAAGAAAAAGTCGCAGAACAAAAGTTGCTGCTGAAGCCCTAAAGAACAATTTTCAACAATAAAAAAAAGTTATTTTTCGCCAAAAATTGATTTTGGCATATTGCTAAACATAATTAAATGGTTAATGGACACAAAGTTTCTATTTCGGGAAGAATTTTGTATGTGGACCATGTGATGTTATAGACCGATTCTTAAAATTTAAAGAGGTTTCATTCTTAAGACAATTAAAACCTGCTTACCAAAATTTATCAAATTATGCAATAAATTGCAACATGTTCAATAGGGGTATAACTTTTGAACAATTTTTTAAATTATCAAAAAATACCTATCCATGTCATATAGACCATGAAAATCTATGATGAAAAGTGGGGTCACTTTTTCGCGGGCGTTAAAAAAGTTCCCCCCCAAATCACTTTGAAGTTTAGTATTTGGATTTTTTTTGTTTATTAAAAATACAATATTGCAGAACAACACGCACTTTAACTTAAAGTTTATTTCCTTCAACAAAGATAATTTTTAGTTTCTGAAGTTAATATATAGTACATAACTGTATGTATGGTATTTAAAAAATAAAAATTCAAATATTATTAATTTTTGGAAGCTTTTGGAAAAAACGGTTTGGGGGGAGGTTTTTTATCCAAATTGATCTCAAAAAACTGTTTTCTTGATATATACATCAGTGCTCACCCCGTCGTGATAGGTATTTTTTTTGGTTATACCCCTAATGTACAAGGTTTACATGAACAGACAAACAGCCAGAAGGACGGACGGACAGCAAAAGATTTCTTTAAAAATTGCTTCTGAGTCGATAGGTATACTTAAATATGCGTCTAGATTTCTATGTATTACACACATCAGCACAAATTTATAAAATTGATTTTTCCTTAATTGTTGTTAACATGTACTTATATTAAATTTGACACTATGGAATAACATTTATCTTCAACGAAAACTTGCTTTGTCTTACAATTGTAGAGTGAAAATGAAATGTAGATGGCGAAACTTAAGCAACAGAAAATGGTTCAAAAACGTGATATATGCGCTACAAACTTTAAAACAAAAAAAGTATGCAACAAAATTGCAGCAAAATGGCTAAAATATGCAAATTATTCACTATCAAATCGATGCCAAAATTCATGAAAAGCTTTAAAACGGAAAAATATATTTTGGCCATTCACAAAGTAGTTATAAAGTTGTAAAGTCATATGTCGTTAAATTTCTTGTAATATATTGTTACGTCACTGACTTTTCAATATCGTTTTTGGTTCATTTCCTTTTTAATAAACCTCTTGAGTTCTTTTATTGCAACTTTAATAAAATAAATAAAACACTTTAAACACTTTATTTATAGCTGTACTATAAACTATTCACATCTTTATTTAGAACTTAGTCAATTATATAACTTACACTTGCGATCTACACACTTAAATGTTCGTACTTATACTGATTATCGATGCACACCTTCACGAGTATTTATAATCTGTTCGAGCACTGACATCTAGGTGGCTCTAGAACATTCGACCTTTTCCAAATTTCTGGACCATTCGAGCTTTTATTATCTTATCAGCTAATATCATTATGCATTAACACTATGGCTGAATTTAAACCGAGCTATCATACATCAATAAACTAAAGCATACTTTATGAGTTAACAATAATCTTAACACTATTATGTTATACAATTATGTATAACAATTATAACATTACATTTGTACTAGAATGTTCTGTATTGTGATTTTTACATTACAAATATGCATAACTAATACAATAACAATTTAAACTAATAAAATTACAAGCAAATACAAAATAACTAATAAACTAAACTTATTCTTAACTAGAGTTACTTTCGTAATACTGCTACCTTAAGCCTGTTCGTCCCGAATAGGCTCAGAATCACCTCTTCCATAAGGGGCTAACCGTTCCAAATAAACAACTTTCATTTTTGCCCTTAGACTTCGATATTTTTGTATATGATATACAACATCATTTGATTGATTTATCACCTTATAAGGCCCATCCCAGATATGTCTGTAGTTTGGCAAACAATTCTTCTTTTTGTTGTGGATTCCTTAGCATAACCAACTGGCCCTTCTTGAATCCTTCAGAATTCACCGCCCGATCATGTCTGGACAAATTGGTGGTCACACGTTCGTACTTACGAAGTTCATAAGGACTTCTCCGCTCAAAGGAAGATACCTAATTATCTTCCTTTACATTGAGTGCATAACAGTTGCACTGCTGGAGCGCCGCACAACTTCTAATTGTTGTACTCCTGGCTGCAACACACTTTTTGCAGCTTAATATCCAGTCCTTAACGGTTTGTTAACATCCAACCCAGTAGAAACGTTCCTTCAACCTTTCTACGGTTTTCTTTACACTTAGGTGATCTCCACTAGTGTCGTGATGGATTTTCCTCACCACTTCAAATACCTTAGTATACGGCACAACCATTGGGGTTTTAACTGCCTTGCCATCGGCGCTGTCCCATGTTCGGCATATACAATCATTTGCCATTCGAAGACTATTCCACTGTACCCAATATGCTTTCATCAGTGGACCATCTGATGCAATTTCTTCTGAAGTTGGTCTTCTATCTATTTTGTCCCTCATAATCTTCGCCAATACAGGATCACTTCTTTGCTTCGTTTTCCAGTCTACAATGCGCTCTACCTGCAATGAGCAACCTTCACTGATGCTTTCCCTTCTGTCAAAGTGCCGTCCTCCAATTTACTAAGCTGACTTTCATGAGCAACCGCTTCTTCACGTTTTTCATCTTTTCTGCTAGCTTACGATTTCGGACGAGTACAAGCGAGAGGCTGTCCCACACGTGACTCGCTTCCATACCCAACATCAAGGGGTATTTCAACATCACCCAAATACATGATGTCTTTTCCTATATCCAGACTTATGTTTTAAATAACAAAAAAATCTTAATTGATTTTTTCCCCAAAACAAATAAAATAATTTAAACTTGTAGAATTGTTGTTGCGAATTGTCAAAACCTGAGCTATATTTAATTAAACCAATTAACACATTGTTTGAAATAGCAAAGTTTTTTGCTAATTTTTTTAATTAAAATTAAAAATATCATTTATTGAAAAAAAATTACAATTTTTAGCATGATTACATAGATAATTTTGGTAATAGGTGCAAAATCAACAAATTGTTTGCTTGCTTCTATCCCGAAATCCCGATTCAGCGAATTCGGGATTTAGTCAATCCCGATATCGTTAATTTATTTCTTTCCTTTTTTATAAAATGAACTTCACCATCACATTCTCCCTTGAGAGGATAGGGAACACAATATTGATCTTTATATTTATTTGATTAACTCTGTTAATACTGTCATTGAAAACGAAAGAAAAAAGTTAAACTTTGTTATTCTTTTCAAGCGTGTCCCACAATTACAAAGAAGTGTGGAAAATAATTAAAGGAGAAAATTTATTAAAGAAAGAAATGTCTTGAAATGCACAAAACAAAACGAAAAACCAAAAGTTACGTGTCGTTTTATTTTCTAATAGAAATTGTAACTTTACTCTTCACAGGTTTAAGCGTATTAAAGGGTCTTCCAGGAGAGGGCATGGGACCTGCGGTAATTTTTGTAGCGATTTCAGGAAATTAAGTAGTGGGTATAAAAATGTGTTTTTGTTAAGATAAGATTTTTATGGTAAATTAAAAAAATTGATTTTGTTAATTAATTTCGAATCCTAATATCAATTATTCATCTTAAATGTTAAATAAAAATTTTCATAGAGTTTTACAAATAAATCAATGACTAGTTTGCTCTATTCAATGACTTTATTAATTATTTATTTTATTTAGTTTGAATCAACTGAGGTAATTGAATAAAATATAGACTTTGTGTTAATTATTTTTTAATAAAATCAATTAACACATTGTTGAAAATTGTACGTGTTTTTTTTTAACATATTTTTAATTAAATTGATAATTAATTATGAAAAACTTTTCATAATTAAACTTTTTTTTTTACAAATTTTAGTAATCATTAAATGAATTATAAAACTTTTTTTGTAAACCTCCTTTAAAGAAGTTTTTATTAATAAATATCTATGAAAAGCATTTATCTTATAACTTGCAAAAACCCCGAATCCCGATATTCCGAAAAATTACGGGATTTTACGGGATTTGATTTTTTGCGAAAACCAGTCCTGATTGGCATCCCTAGTTTTATGAATTTGGTGAGTAAAGACAATTTTTAATTTTTTCTGTCTTTTGGGGTATTCACAAGGTGTGCTATCATGGTTTATTGTCATAATGTTCTAACATTTTACAATGGTTTAAAAATATTGTTGTTGGTTTGTAAACAAAAAGTGTCTTAAATAAATAGAACGTTGCTTGCTATGTTTATTGTGCTGTCGTAATGAATAGCACATTAAATTATGAGGGGTTGCTCACAACAGTCGTATTTTTTCATGTTGTTATTTTAAGACATATGACTTTATGACACCTTGTGAATCCCCCATATGTATTTTTTTATTAAAAGAACTTCTTTTAAATGGGGTGTGCCTAGGCCTGCCAGATGGCCCTGATTTTTCTTCATATACAAGAAATTTCAATGTTCGTCAAGAATAAAAAAATTTTTTTTCAAGTTTTTTTAAGGCCCAACCAAAAAACACGTAACATATATTTAATCTGTTAACCGCTTTCTTCGTTTTGTTTTAGTGAATTTGTTTAAAAATCTATCAAAATTAAGTTTCCCTTATTCAACGCTAATAATTTGACAACACTCAATGCTGATTTCAATGAAAATTGTAGTGTTAATTAATTATTGTATATTATACCGAAGCCCATATCCCTTAAAATCTGTGGGCTTCTGCTATCATACTCGGCAACAGTGTTTTTTTTTAATTGTCAAGAATTCTTTTCAAAATCAAGATTTTGCAAATTTGGATCTAGCAAGCCTAAGTGTATCCCTCCCTCTGTTTCATTAGACCCCTTTCTGACTCGGCAAGTTAGTTCCGCAAGTAACTTGCCGAGTCCAACAAAGTCTGTATTCAATTTTTCCCCCTCCCACGACCTTACCGGTGACATATACAAACCAAGAATTGCGTATGAGAGAGTCTGAAAGGGGTCTTACACTAAGGTGCTTTTTTCTAAATCACTTTACCTTGCGTTGAAATTTTTTTTTGAATTTTAACAAATTTGTATGAAAATATTTTTTAAGGTTTTACAAAATTAGGGAGAAAATTTTTGTTGAATCATGAAACTCAACGTGTATATACTCGTACATACATGATGAACGAAAAACTTGAACTTAAACAGATGTATACCCTGCTGATGCTCAAAGAGTTACAGCTTTTAAAGTTTTCCAAATCAGTGATATTAAGAATTCTCTTAGTGCGTGGAGTTACTTCTCTCCTACTCCCTGTCCTTAAGAAGACAATTTTAATCCAGGTAGAAATTGCAAATTGATATTTTATTAATGTTCAAAACTTCCAACTATTCACCTAAATTGAGTTGACGTAATGCGTATTTTGTATTATGAACTGCTAAAACATGCAATTTGCTACCAAAAAAGCTAATAAGAGACTTTTGTAAATTTGTAAATTGAAAAATCTTCAAATAATTAGGGGTGTGATGACCAGGACCCGGTATATGATTTGAATTAATTAAAAATACCCCGATAATACAATTATTATTGCTAGACATTTAAGTACTATTTTAGAAAATCTTTTGGCTTTTCTGTTTATTTCAATCAGGTCCACCAGCCGGGGATACAATATTCTATTTAGTCGTACGCGTTAAAAAAATCGTGTGTGCTGATAACAGGTGTGTTCATTTACTTTACTAGCAACAACTTGCAAACAGAGAGTAAGTAGGAATTTAAAGAAATTTCTCTCAAAAATACTAAAAAGTAAATGAACACTTTGCCAGCCAAAATTTGCAAGTTAAAGTAGTGCCGAATACACAGGAATATTTGAGTTCCCATTAATTATTCTAAGACTTGCGAAAATTTTATATGTGATTTTATTTGTTTATATTTGTTTATTTTTAATAAATATAATCATTAATTGAATTTTTTTTAGGAGGTGAAAGAAGAATTCGGGGTTCCATCTATAATAAAAATTAAAAAAAAACCATTTGTTAAAAATAAAAGTATTTATTAGGCAAAACAAAATATTTTATTTAACAATCTTTGTATAACCTATGTATATAATAGATATATAACATTTCAACGTTACGGATTGACTGACAGATTAATCTTCGCACAGCCTTAACGCCGTGAGTTATAAGGTTGAATTTGAACCGGATGCTGGTCTCTCGCTAAATCGATCCACTAAAATCGAAGAAATTGCCTAATAGTTCGAAAATTGTGTGTGTGTAAGTAAACAAATTTAGTGCATTGCGACTCGCAAGAAACTACTTTCATGTGTAAATGCTAGGTAAATGGAATTTTTGGAAATTTGAATGTTAAGGGAATAAATAGCGTAAAACAAGTAAATTCGCTAACCTCATGACTCCTAAACTAACCGTGGATTCTCCATGCGTTTCGAACAATATTTTTGTCCGAAGAATAATTTTTTTGCTGATTGTTTTTCAGAACGATTTACCTATTTCAGAAAATTTGCCCGGAAAAACAAAGCTACCATATGATTTACAGATGTTAACAATTATACAGACTGGCAGCAGAATTAGCAAACTAGTTATATTTGGGGGATTCACAAGGTGTCATAAAGTCATATGTCTTAAAATAATAACATGGAAAAATACGAATGTTGTGAGCAACCCCTCATAATTTAATGTGCTATTCATTACGACAGCACAATAAACATAGCAAGCAACGTTCTATTTATTTAAGACACTTTTTGTTTACAAACCAACAACAATATTTTTAAACCATTGTAAAATGTTAGAACATTATGACAATAAACCATGATAGCACACCTTGTGAAACCTCCAATTGAATTGTTTTCTAAAAGTGTGTTAAGAAGATGGTCGAAAAAAAAGGAAACTGATTTTATTATTTTTAATTATATAAATTTTATATTGTATTTTATTCGACCTTTATAATATATAAATAAAAGAACTTTTTTTTGAGCTCGAGGTCTTACTTGTAATTTCTAGTTTATAGCCCAGAAGATGTTTTTCAATGAAAAACGAAATATCGGCAAAATTTAATAAATTATTATAAAATTAAAATAATTAAAAAAGGCCTCGAGCTCAAAAAAAAGTTCTTTTATTTATTTTTAATTATATTTATTTTTTTATTAATTATTCAGCAAAAAAAAATTGTTGCACTATAGCACTATATTATGTGGCAGCTCAGTTCAACTTCTATGTACAAATAGAAAAAAAAGTGGCATCGCAGTTCATTTTGTTCTGAACAAGAATTAAAATTAAAACATTAAATTTTCAATTAAAGCCAGTAAACAAAGAAATAAAAACTGTTTAACATTCGGAACTTATCAAAAAAATACAAATTTGTTTCTTTTTCGAAACTCAAACATTTAAGGGGTGAAAATTGTACCTATTTTTGGTACTTTCTTAACAAAACCTGTTTCTCCATTCTTTGCAATATACGTTCTCAATTATGGGCTTCCACTACAATAATGAATTTTTTATATTTCAATGGGGAGAAAAAATATAAATAATGGTGATATGCGGGAAATTAAATGTCTTTGTTTTACTCTTTCGTTCTAAAAGTGGTACCTTTTTAATTTGATATAATAGATATTCTAAACATAAAATTATAGGTGCAGGATCCTGAGTGAATGAGAACCTATAACGTTTTTTTTAAACTTAGAAACATAAGCTTTGGCATTTAAATATGACCACGAAAGAAAGATAACGAGGTAGCGGGTTAAATTATTGCTAATTATAAAATTTAAGATATTCTTATTATCTACTTTATGGCCGTTTTATTTGGTCCAAATGCATTTCTTTGGTGCTTGTTTCGTAATAAACAAGACGGTCATAAAGTAAACAATGAGAATATCTCAAATTATTTTCTAATTATTAGGAATCTTTAATTTTGTAAATAATTTAATTTGCAAACAAATTTTTTAGTTAATGGGGTATTATACTGCAATAGTGTTAAGTATCGGGTATCTGGGTAACCATTATACTCACAGTACTAATAACCACACCTGATCGGTTAAAAGCAAAACAAAATACATAAGGGATTTTTTTTAACAAGTTCGTTATCTTATTTAGCAATAAAATATCGAAATATCTGTCCTAAGTTAAACAAAAGTATGATGTCTTATCGCCTCAATGTTTTTAATAATTTAAAAAAACAACCCTTATTAAAACAATCCTTATTTAAAACCATAGGCAATGAATGTTACATTTGTGTTTAAAACTTCTTTTGGAAAAGTTTGTTTCGTAAACAAGACCATGAAACAGCTGGTTCAAAAATTCTCGGAAGTAAAAGTTTACCAGTAAGAATTTGCAGGAATTTTTTGTCTCTCAATTTTTCTCTCTCTTTTGACGGTCTAAAATTGCAAATATTTTTGGTTAATGAACACTTTCCAGTAACAATTGTTACAAATTCGTAACAATTTTTAGTAAATGAACACAGCTAAAGTATGATAGTGTGGCTTAAAAATTAATTAAGTGACAGATTGTTTTGACAAGTCCGTTGGACTTGAAAATGTTTATGAAAATGTTCATAAAGGCCGGAATTCACTATGCTACACAAACGTACGATTCATTAACACGAAAATTTGACGGAATTCTATGCGATATAAAAAATGTCGGCAAAATCTGCTGTCAATGCTACACTATCCTAAAAAAAAGAGCCAAACTTCATTCACACGAACATCTGACGGAATTTACATTTTATAAAAATTTTTAAAAAAAATTTCAGTCGGACAGACTTGTTAAAAAATCTGCCACTCAATTAATTTTTAAGCAACACTGTCATACATTATGAGCACACACAATTTTTTTGACAAATCGTACGACTGAATGGGATAGTGTATCGCCGGCTTAAAATTATAAATTCTATGTGATCAGAGTTGCATTTTTTTGTAAAGTAGCTGAGTCATTTCAGTTGCCATCTTTTTTGTGAGATAGTGTGGCACTGACAGCAGATTTTGCAGACATTTATTTTATGCCGAATGGAATTCCTTCAGATTTTCGTGTGAATGAATCGTACGATTATGTTTTGTAGTGAATCCCAGCCTTTGCTCAGATATTTAATAACAAGTATTACAAGTTCACAGTTCCTTCTTATGTTTTTGTAATTACTTGAAAAAAGTAAAGCACTTTAATTAATAATTTTTGAAAATATAAATGAAAACAAATCATTACGAAATGATTTGAAGTGGTCAACATAAAAGTCTCATTTCCTTAAGCTTGATTTTTGGTCCATAACGTTAAATTTAAATATGTGGCCTTTATGAAAGTAGTACTTGTACTTATGTCTTTCTTTTATTCATTACTTTTAGTTAAGCACATTTTAAGTAATATTTTATATGTAGAAATCTGGCTTCTATGTAAATGTTCGAATGTTCGTCTGTCACTCAGTCAGTTTGAAGCACACAAGTGCAATTAATTTAGCAGAAGTACTCACAGCCATTACTGTAAACCCCTCGCTGCTTTTGTTACAACCATACCGCTTTTGATGTTCGTTGGTTGGTTGTGCTGCTACCAGCTACCGACATTGTGTAATGCATCCTTTTGTTCTGGTTTCCTTTTGTGGCTCCTTTTTGATATTGCATCAAAAGTTCCATGTTATTTGTCGTTTGTCATTTTCTATTGTCACTCGTTTATGTTCCAGATATAAATTTTTTCCTCTTATATTTATCTCATTTTTTTATTTTTTAAAATTTTTTCATCTGTGCGGTAAAAGTAACAGTAACGACATCTAGATTGGGATCGATGTAAAACATTAAATTCAATTGTCCAGCTAAGGGAGATATGAACGTGGCTGTTGTTGTTTCCTTAAACATTTACTGTTATATTACCACACTTACGTACACTGTTGCCAATTCAGCTACTTTCTCGTCAGATCAAGCGATTTTTAATAAATTGTGATTTAGCTATTGGCGGGAAATCCAGCGATTATTTATTGTTATTTTTTTCGTTTACAATAAATTTTTTTAAAAACATAAACTGCACAAACTGTTACACAGCCATATGAATAAAGTGTGGAGCATGAAATGTTTTGAAAGTTTTAAATATCGTGAATAACAAGCGGAATTTTTGTTTCCATGAAATTTTTATTCCCCTCGAAGGGAAAAATGCTATTGTGAAACTCCCGTGAACAATTTTTCGCGCTATCAGTTCTCAGTGAATGTAAAAAAGAAAAAAGTTTAAAATCAAAATTTTTGTTTAAAAATATACACTCACCCCCATATTCATTAAAATATTTCAGGTTTATTGCAGGTCTATGAAACGAATTTTCAATGAATACTTTTAATGAATATGGGGGTTATATTTTAAAGAAAAATTAAAAAGTACAAAGTAAAATAAATTGTATTGGATTTAAAGTTTGATTGCAACATTAGCTCATTGCACTTTTATTAAGTAAACTTATTTATTTATTTTATTATTTCTGCCACCTCGTATTTGGAAAGCTTCAGGCAATCGATCTGTTGTTTTGCATTTTGTTGAGCAATATACATATAAGTTTGTGCCTTTTTAATGGATCTTGACTTTAAAATGTATTTTCTAAACTTTAATATTCCCATTAAGTGAGAAATTACGAGGGAAACAAATTGTTCACGTTATAATTCTACTTAGAATTATTTTTTTTTAATCAAGTTTTTCAGGATCGCAAATACGTGAAAAGGGAAAAAAATTACGAGGGACAAATTATTCACGATAGGGGTGATTGTTGTTGTTGAAAACACAGCTGAGCTCTTTTATTGTTGTACTTGATATTTGAACTCGCCTTGCCAAAAACTTAAAATTTAAATCCAATTCGTAGTAGTTCATACGTTATATTCTTATTTATAAAAAAATATTTTGTCTTTAAAGCCCCATTCACAAAGGAAGCCGTCATTTCTTTTTTCATATGACTCATTCTTCTCCCAGATGTATCACATAAATTATCTTCGTCTTCAGTACAAAAAAGTTTTGATGAACAATTTAGTCTACTTTATGAAGTTCTAAATGACGTCTTTGAAAATTTTTAAATAAAAACTTTAGCCAATTTTTTTTATTTTCTAATTTTGGGAATCCCTCCATTTATTAAAAAATAAAAACAATACATGCATACATACTTTGAGTTTCATTAATGGAGGTTAGTTGTATTTCTTTGCACATAGAAATCACTTGAACTCAATATTTTTTTTGTATCTATGTGCCTGTATGTTAACAAAATGCCTTACAGTAACCAAACGTTTTTAACGATCAATGAAAAATATGAAATTCTGCACGCAGAGAAAACATATGTTTAGATATGGTCACCTCCAACAAAACTATTTTTAGACAAAATTTTAAACATATTATGTTTAAATTTAACCATATTATTGTCACCGACAAACATATAATTGTTAAATTAGTCCTCTATCAAGAAGCCACAACCATATTATGGTTGCCTCTAAACATATTATGGTTAAATATGACAATAATTTGTTTTTAAATTAACAATAGTATTTTCCTCTTTCCTAAGAGCAACATGCTTTGGTTGAAAATCAACCATGCTATTATAAATGTTAAACATATTTTAGTTATTACTTACCAAAAGATGTTCGGAGGCAACCATAATATGGTTGTGTCTTCTTGATGTAGGACTAATTTAACAATAATATGTTTGTCGGTGACAATAATATGGTTAAATTTAAACATATTATGTTTGCAATTCTCTTTAAAAAAAGTTTTGTTGGAAGTGACCAAATTTAAACATATTTTTTCTCTGGGTGTGGAGCAAGAGTTATAGCAGTTATTATAGTTATAAATACCAAGTGTTTCAACACTTTCTAGCAGTGTGACCATTTATTTTATTGTGGCTTTAATATGAGAACAATGTTTAAAATAATTTATTGTGCAATTGACAAAGCCTTCTATTGTATCCTATTGGTTGTATTTGCTAAACAAATTTTAATGCGACATTCATAAAATTATAGCAAATACAACCAATATGACACAATAGAACACTGTGAATTGCCTATATGGGTGCCCCGGTAGGCTAGCTGGTAGTGAGCTAGTCTATCAGTACCGTTGTTGTGGGTTCGATTCCCGCCAGAGACTCTGGTATCCTGCAGAAAAGCGAAGAGCTTCGCGGGATTAGCGTAGGAATAATAAAAAAAAACATAAGATTACTCGTATATTAAAAATAACGTACATTACTTTTTTTTGCTCCTTGAAACATTATTTTAAGTTGTACGTAAAAAATTAAAAATGTTAAATAAAAACTTGAAATATGTCCTAAATAAAAAAACATAATTATAAAATGTTTCTAGACCTTTTTTTTAGCATTATTTAAAATATTTGGGCGAGTAGTTTTATTGATTTTACTTAATTTTATTTTATAAATTGTAATAAAATTTCAACTTAAAATAGTTGTACTCAAAATGAAGTTTCGTATTAAATGGTTAATTCTTATCTTTAGAAACATCTTACCTGTGTTGTAAAAAATAGAATATTCAGGGAATATGAAAAATGCCCTCATCATGTTGCTTGTAAAAACGATTTGCCATTTGATTTTATGATATAAAAGTACAAAGAAATTTTACTTTTTATTTAGATAAAAATTCTATAGTGTAAATTTTTGAAAAAGCTTTTTGCTCTAAACTTTTCAGTACTTTTTTTTTATCAATTTCAAAACTTGTTTGAAAAGTATTTAAAGTTAATTAATGTAAGATTTGAATTAATTTTTTGTTAGTTAAAAAAAAAAAAATTAAATATATAACCTTTTAATTAGTTGCTTTGCATTAAATTTTTAGTTAAAATATTAATTAAATAATAAAAAATATTAATTGATTTTTTTGTCTAAAAATAAAATAATTTTAACATGTAGAATTGTTGTTGGGAATTGTCAAAACCTGAGTTATATTTAATTAAATCCATTAACACATTGTTTGAAATAGCAAAGTTTTTTGACCATTTTTTGAATTAAAATTAAAAATATCATTTATTAAAAAAAATTCACAATTTTAAATTTTTAAAATTTTAAGTAATCAATATAATCATTTTGATAAAAGGTGCAAAATCAACAAATTGTTTGCTTGATTCTTTGAATTTGGTGATAAGCGACAATTTTCAATTTTTTCTGTGTACGTTCATATTTTTACATTCTTCCTGAATACTTTTTTAAATTTTGCATTTGATGATGCATTGTCAAATTGTTTTCATTCATAGTTTTTTAAAAATTTAACATACATTTTTACATTAATTAGATTGTCTATTCTAAAGGCCGCTTTAGGTAATGAAATGCAATGTAACTTACCGTTTGTGCACTTATGGAACATGTAAGCACGTGTTATCTGTTTTCAAAAACTTACTGCCCGTTCCCCGATATCGAACGTTACCGTTCGCATAGAAAATTACATTTAAAATAAAAACAATTTTTGAAATTTTGTTTTTGTTTTAAATGTTATTTACTATGCGAACGTTTACGTTCGATATCGGCGAACGGGCAGATAAACAACAAAGCATTAGTATACATAAAACAACAGACACAGTGATGGGAATTTAAAATGCTCACATGGTGACCGCTTTGAAGGAAAAGTACCAAACGATTTAAATGGTATTAAAATGTATTTCTTGTATGTATGTATATAAATAATTTAATATTTGTTATTTATATTATAGATTTACAATAAACAAATATGTATTATAGAATATACATACACATGTTCTTGTTCTATTTTGAAAAGGTGCATTGATACCATTAAAAACCACAGTTTTTATTGTGTGTATATGAATGCATTTTTTTTTATTTTATACATCTAAACATATATTTTTATAAGTGATAATATGTTTGTATTGTAAATTATGTATTTTGTCAAAAGTCCACAGATATTATTACTGAAAAAAGTACCAAAGAAAAAGAGTGAATTTACCCGCATTTAATTTAATATACAAGCAGCCCATCACTATCTACAAATATCACGTAACCTCGTAATAAAATTCTATTTTCTACAGGTTCGCACGTTACGGTTAAGTGACATTACAGTCAGTTAAGCATTTGTATTGCTTTCTATATAACCGAAACGATCAGCTGTTTACAATACATTTACATTTCTACATTTACGCTCGGCTAATGCGGCCTTAAGTATAATAACAATTAAAAAAGCTTTAATACTTTAAGGGTGAGTTTTTAACATGGAGATCAAAGATTTAGTCATCTTTAATCTGTGTTTTTAGTTTTTAAGATCAGGATTATTTACTTTAATTTGCCAGTTTAAGCGGTCAATGTTGGTGGTTTAAGCTAAATCAACAAATGTCAACTCATATACATGTAAAACAAAAGCAGCTATTAAAATACAAAGAAAGAATACATATACATAAACGAAAAATGAATTAATGAATTAAATGAAAATGAAATAATGAATGAATTAGTGAAGATGAAGACCTAAATAAAACAATTATAAGAAGTAAATTTCTTTTTATAAGGATTAAAAGGGCGGAATTTCTTTTTCTTCTGCATAAAATGCAAAGTGCATTGATAAAAAGTTGCCATTTTAAAATATGATGCTGCCTTTTTTTGTTATTCAGTATGGCAATGCTGCGAGGTTTAAGCTACCACTTTTTTTTTTAAGCTACACAATTAAATTTAGTCGCAGATTAATTAATTATAGTTTGCTGCTAAGATTAAACTCTATGTTAAAAACTCACTCTAAGTCTTATTCCTTCAATATTTTCCAGGAATATTTTCTATGCGCTATCACAATTTGGTTTGTTTGTATATTTATATTACGAGGCTTACTTTAGCTATCCTTTGGCTTACAATGAAGAGCAATTGTACAGAAAATTTATACAACTATTAGACACAAGCAGAATGTAATTCATTTTTTGGCCCGCTACGGCCTTCGCCTGCATTCTTTGTATCTTATAACTGGATAGTGCTTATTGTAAATTTTATGTAATTAACTTAATTATTTTAAACAATTAGAATCTGGTATTTAATAGTTGTATAGGTTTTCTGTTCAATTTACTTCATTGTTAGACAAAGAATTGCTTAAGTAACCTCGCAGATAATACGACTAGTCCATACACGCGTATAAAATATAGCCCATAAGGGACTAGGACTAGTGCAAAGGCAACCCAAATGTATTGAAAAACAGCTTTGCATTACAACGGAGTAGTCGTAAAACTACTCCATGTTCATACATACTTCCATTGGATTCGTTTTAAATTTACTCCAGAGGATTAGTTTTGAAGTCGTTTAAAAACGAAGACATGTCGTTAAACTACAAACTCTGTTTTAACAATGACATGGTCCATGATTGTATTACATCGGACCATGTCCTAAGTAGTCGATTTTAATCTAAAATGGATCAAGTAGTCCAATATAATCTGCAGGGAAGCCTCGTAATAGAAATATACAAACAAACAAAATTGTGATAGTGCATAGAAAATATTCCTGAAAAATATTGAAGGAATAAGACTCTTAATAGTATAAAAGTATAAAAACTTTTTAAATTGTAATTTGACTTAGAATACACATTCGAATTAATATAAAAATGTATAATAAAAATAAAACTTAACATGAGAACTAAAATTCCCAGATTCTTTTTGATAAAAATTTAACGCAAATCACTGATTTTAATTGCTAAATGGGGTTCTTTTAGAAATTTATCGCAAGCTTTTTAATATTTAAAAAATTTGATTTGCAAAAAGCTTTTTTTTATATATTAATATATATTTTTTTATGTATTATTTTAATATGTTAAAAAAATTTAGATATTTTCTAGCAATTTTTCATTATTTTTTTCTTTAAGTTATATTTTTATTCGACCTTTAAAATTCAATATTAAATGAAAATACTCAAGGTCTGTTGTATGTAAAATGTTCTCTATTTGCTTCCAATATTTCGATATTCTTTGAATATCATCATCAGGGAAGGGTTACTAAAATTAAAAATAACAAAACAATACAAAAATACTCAATATAAAACAGATTAAAATATTATAAAAAATAGTAAAAATAAAATATACATAACACAATGTAATGTAGATCGACGAAAACATAGCACTCACATGAAAATTTACATAAACTACAAAAAAGGAGTAATAGCTCTTCACGTTTCAGCATCAAAAACTACATTGATTATGTTTAACAATTATTGTTACGGTCTTCTCTTTGCTTTTTTTACTAAATGTCTGTCACTAAGAGCACAATTGAGAGTATCGACTTTAAAATTCATCCTCTTGTCTGTAGGTAAGTTAATAATGTGGAGCATTTCGAGCATGTAACGGCGTTTACGTCTCAGTTTGTTTTCACCAGAACATTAAACAAAAGTCTTACATATGTTCCTGGGATATCTGAGATTCGAAAACTTAAAGTTATTTAATGGTCAAAATACCAAAATTGCACACAAAACTGACAATAATCTGACGAATATATATAGTAAAATTAAAGACAAAATACCTTAAATGGAAAAGTCCAATGTTTTATATAGGATACCTTGCACTGGAGGAGATAACGAAAACTGAGATAAAATGTATGTTGGAGCGACGAAGAATAAACTAAAAACAAGAAGTCGATACTCTCAAGAAGACCGTAACAATAGGTGCGTTTGAGTACTTTTACAGAAAAATGCAGTAAATGAGTAAACTTAAAAATTTGCTCTAACAAAAAGCTGTTGTCCAAAAAAGTACGCGAACGCAAAATTTGTAAAAATTCGTAAAATAAAGGCAACAGCTGATGGCAAATAATTGAAGTGTTGAAAAATTTTTACACTTTTGACTACTTTACTCGTTTTCTTATCGGTACTCGATTAAATACTTTTTATAACACGAATATTTTTGGAAAAAACAAAAAAATTAATCTTTCATATTTGTTTGTTTTTTATTTTATTTGCATTTGCTAATTTGTGTCCGGCTAAATTTGATCAATAGTACACGAATACTTTCTTTTACTATTGATAACTTTAAAAACAAGGGCTGTTCTAAGTACCCGAGTACTTGACACTTTTACAACTCCAAAAAATTAACATAACAAAATAAAGTTTCAAAAGTTGGTATTTAGCCACATAAATTCTTCACAAACAAGTTTAATTAATTAATATTAATTCATTTTTTGTTTTTATTTCAGTTTTATTTCAACTTTTCTTTTTTTAAACAATTTTTTCATAATATGTATGCCTTTTGTTTGCTCCTTTTGTTTGTTTACCTTTTGAAACATATGTTTTTTTGTTTTACTAAATTTTACTGCAAAAATTTCTGCAGTAAAAATTTATCAGTACTCAGTCAAAAACTGTCACTTTACGCTCTCAATTTGTGTTCTCATTTACTGTATTTTGTGTACGCGAACGCAATTTAGTAAAATGCAGTAAAGTTCAGTAAGAAATAGTAAAAACTTTGGGTTCTCGAACGCAGCTATTAATTGTTAAACATAATCAGTCATGAAGCAAAGAAAACAAGATAGTGCACTAAAATTTAAAAAAACATTCTTTTTCTGCGCATGTACGTCATAGCAGTGATGCAAAATGTGGCACAATCGGGCCATTTATGGCACTTTTGAATGTTTGATGGCCCTGTGGTACTTTCTAATCTATTTTGGCCCTTTCAGATCATAATTCAACTAACTACATTTACAATGTACATTTTTCAATGTAATTTTCTTACGCGACCATGTTCTAGAAAACGAAATGACATGAAATTGAAATCGATGAAGATTTTCAATTGAATTTTTGAAATAATGAGCATAGCTTTTCCTGATTTCAAAAGTAGTTTAGGTAGAGGATAGTGGTCCTGAAAGTATGAGGTATATAAAAGGCAATATCTTTATGAGCTTTGAACATGGGAGAGTTTTTAAAATTTGTTCGATTTTAATTTCACGTGATTTCGATTAGATCATGGCCGATTGTTTTAAACACGACTTTTATTTACAACATTGCTTTATTTGTTCAAAAAAAACTTCATAATTGTATTAAATAAAGAAGAATTGTATTTGTCTGTCGCGCTCGTTGAAGATAGACGTGTTTTCTAAGCTCGGCAAACGGTTTATTTTTTTTATAAAAACGTGAACAAATAAAGTATAAAAAAAAAAGTTAATAAAAGAAAAGAAAAAAATACATGTATGTACATACATACATAAACATACACATTTTTTATTCTCGGTGTTGATAAACAATAACAAATAAGAAGAGCACAACTGTAAACAGTAAAAAAAAAAAAAACTCTTATGAGTGCAAACAGTGCAAAAACAATTAAGCATAATGATAGAAATGCATATATCACAGTGAGTGTTAACGAAACAAATGCAGAAATAAAAAAAAGAGTCGATGATAGCAAATACCTAACGGCTAAACCTATTACTCGTACGCGATCCCTCTCACCTTCTGTTTTTAATAATACGGGTGATACACTAACAAATATAAAACCTTCAAGCATTGCCTCAACGGCAAAAACAATTTTAATAAGTGATAAAAATATTAACCCTCAATCAGGCACAATAGAAAACTCTGTATCACCTTCGGTGTCTAATAATACGGTTGATTCGAATACAATAAAAAATATAAAACCTGCAAGCGGTGCCTCAGTGGCAGAAACGATTTTAACAAGTGATGAAAAGATTACCCCCAAATCAGGCATGATGGAAAACTCAGTATCACAGGTGAAAAGCGGTCAAAAGCCTCAAGTACAAGTTGGAATGGATAGGTACATAACAGTGCTAAAACGGGGTCGCAGCCCAACTTCTTCTGCAGTTGCTTCTGTCCCAAAAGTTTTAAAAGAGGGTACAGCTGATAGAATAAGTTCTCAAAATCGGTTTGCAATTTTGGAAGAGGAATCCTCGGAAGCACAAAACGTTACAAAATCTTCTAAGCCACCCCCGATATATCTTAGAGAGCAAAACTCAAGTGATTTAATAAAGAATTTGATTTCGGTAATAGGTGAAAATTCTTTTTATGTAGCTGCAATAAAACGTGGTAGTATAAATGAAACTAAAATACAAGTTAATCGTGAAGATGATTTTCGTAAAGTAATAACTAAATTAGAAGCACTAAAAAAAAACTTTTATACATACCAACTGAAGAGCAGTAAAGGTCTTCAGGTAGTGATAAAGGGCATTGATTCATGCGTAGACCCAGGTGAAATAAAAACGTTTTTAGAAGAGAAGGGCTTTAAAATTAAAAATGTAGTTAATATTAAAAATAGAGAAAAAAATCCCCAGCCACTATTTCGAGTGGAGTTAGAACCCGGCGACGTTAAGCTTAAAAAAAACGAAACTCATCCCATTTACAGTCTGAGATATATCCTGTATAGGAAAATAACGATAGAGGAGCCGCATAAAAGGAACGGTCCCGTGCAATGTTTAAACTGCCAAGAATTTGGTCACACTAAGGCATACTGCCATTTAACACCTGTTTGCGTTGTATGTGGAGAATTGCATGGTACAGCTCTCTGCGATAAATCTAAAAACGACCCCAATGTAAAAAAATGCAGCAACTGTGGTGGTAATCACACTGCCAACTATAGAGGATGCCCTGTATACTCTATCGTCAAGCGCTCGGTTGGACCGAAACCTAATCCACCTCAAATTCAGGAAACACATCAAAATAATACTAATGACATTCAGGTACCGCAGCCTAGTAATAACAGAACATCCTACGCTAACGTCCTAAAATCAAACCATATGCCAATGCAAGGTGATTTGCCAAATAATGATGAGACCCCAGTTTCTAATTTAAGTCGTCTAGAAAAAACCATGGAAACACTAGTACAAACAGTAACAAACTTTACGAATACAATGGGTAATATGATGCAGGAAATGTTAAGAATGCAATCGATGTTATTGCAAGCTGTACTTAACAAGCCATGAATTGCTTAAAAATTTGTTTTTGGAACGCAAACGGCATTCGCCAACATAAAAATGAACTAGAATATTTTCTTAAAAGTAAACAAATTGATGTAATGATGGTTTCTGAAACTCATTTGACCTCAAGAAATACGTTTAAAATTAATGGTTATATATTATATGATACCAAGGACCCTCGAGATAGAGCTTGTGGAGGTTCTGCTATTTTGATAAAAACCCGAATCAAACACTACTTAATGTGTGATCATCGTGAAGATTATCTGCAAGCAACGAACATTTGTGTTGAAGAGCTAAATCGAAACTTTGTACTTTCATCTTTATACTCTCCACCTAGATTTTCAATATCAGAAAGCCAATATTATAAATATTTTAAATCATTAGGACCCTGTTTCCTAGCCGCTGGCGATTACAACGCTAAACATACCTTCTGGGGTTCACGGCTCATTACACCAAAGGGTCGTGTTTTGTATAATACAATGTCTAAAATGGATTTAAATGTGGTCGCGAGTGGACAACCAACTTATTGGCCTACTGATCAGCAAAAAATTCCAGATGTCATCGATTTTGGCGTGGTTAAAAACATCCCCGCAGAAACGATTCACGTTGAAGCTTCTTTAGAATTATCTTCTGATCACACACCTACAATTCTTACCATATCAAACCCTTATAGAATTGTATCACCGTCTGGTTACTTAGTGACGTCAGCCACACAAATAAATTGGTTAAAATATAAAAAATATCTCAGTACCCACTGCACTGAAAATATTCCGCTTAGAACACCGGAGAATGTGAATCTTTCTATTGTAAATTTTGACAATTATCTCAAACTAGCTGTTCAACATTCTAGCATAGCCCGCAAAAATATCAAAAATAGTAAAATATATTCTACTGATGTCGAGCGTCTCTTGGCTGAAAAAAGGAGAGTTCGAAGAGAGTGGCAATTGCACAGATCCCCTCAACTTAAAAATTTACTAAAAGAGTGCACAAAAAGGCTAAGAAACTTACTGCAGTCTCAAAAAACGGCTTCTCTGGAAAAATATCTTAAGGAACTTGATGCAACTCCTCAATCTGATTACTCATTATGGCGTGCAGCTAGAAATCTTAAAAGACCAGTTATCACTAAACCACCATTAAGAAATTTAAATGGACGTTGGGCACGAAATGACATAGAAAAAGGAAATATTTTCGTTAATCATTTGAAAACCGTATTTACCCCTCATACATCTTTCGATACTGCGGTCGAGTTACCACCTGTTGCTGTTAGATCAGCTGTTCCACTAAGGTTTGAAGTAAGAGAAATCGAGAAGGCTATTCATGATTTAAACCCCAAGAAAGCCCCTGGTTTTGATAAGATCAGTAACAAAATGCTTTTGGAGCTACCCAGCATAGCAAAGAAAATTATTCTACTAATTTTTAATGCTATTTTACGCCTTGAATACTACCCACAAGAGTGGAAAGTATCCTTAGTTACCATGATACCTAAACCAGGAAAGGATCCCACAAAAGTTGAGTCATATAGACCTATAAGCTTATTGTCTAATATATCAAAGCTTTTTGAGAAACTTCTAGTGTCTAAATTAACGCCGATTTTAAATGGTAACAGATGTATTCCCAATCATCAATTCGGTTTTAGAAGAAAACACAGCACAATTGAACAAACTCATCGAATAGTAAATGTCATAAGAAAAGCCTTTGAAGAAAAAAAATATTGCTCAGCACTCTTCATCGATGTGTCTCAAGCTTTTGATAAAGTCTGGCATGAAGGTTTACTACTGAAATTGCAGCAAAACTTACCAGCAAATATACACAAGCTGTTACAAAGCTACTTAGTAGGTCGTCAATTTATTATAAAAGAAGGCGAATTTTTAAGTTCTCCACAGCCAATTAGCGCTGGAGTCCCATAAGGCAGCATCCTGGGCCCTCTATTATACTTAATTTATACTTCGGACTTGCCAACAAACAGCTACACCCATACCTCAACATTTGCGGACGACACAGCTTTTCTAAGCGTACACGCAAACTGTCAAGAAGCATCTCGTTATCTACAGGATCATATATTTGAACTAGAAAGGTGGTTAAAAAAATGGAGGATAAAGATCAATGAGCAAAAATGCGCACATATAACATTCACATTGCGTCGGGAAACATGCCCCCCTATTAAAATAAATAATCAAATAATACCCCAACACTCGCATGTAAAATACCTCGGTATACATCTAGATCGGCGTTTAACGTGGAAATGGCATATAGAAGCGAAATTAACTCAAATGAAACTAAAAGCAATCCAAATTAATTGGCTTATTGGAAGAAATTCTGTTCTTAGTCTCGATTGCAAACTTCTACTCTACAACTCTATCTTAAAGCCAATTTGGTGCTACGGTATTCAGTTATGGGGCACTGCCTCGGCTTCTAACATCGAAAAAATTCAAAGGCGCCAAAATAAACTTCTTCGAATAATCACAGCCGCCCCCTGGTACGTCAAAAACTCAAATATCCACAAGGATCTCAATGTGCCATTAGTAAAAACTATGATAACGAAATATGCAGTAAAATATTTAAAAAGGCTGGAACTGCACCCAAATCCATTAGCTAGAAATATTTTAAATTATGGCGGCCACACTCGCTTAAGAAGAAGAGACACTGCAGCACTCACCCAATCAGATGAGCGATAAACACCTATATATGTAAACAGAAACCGTGATGACTAAATCTTTTGTGTTTGGCACTGGCAGGACATAAAGCAAATATTAGGATAAGATTTGATTAATTATTGTTAGTTCATATTTAATATATGAAGATTCAATAAATAAATAATGAAAAAAAAAAAAAAAAAAATAATTGTATTGGCAAATCTATCATGTATTAAATAAAAATTATTTTTTGGTAGTATGCTTATCTAGTTAGTACCAAAAATCGCTGTAATTCTTTTCTCGTATTGGACCATAGCACCGAAACAGTGCAACTGTATTTCAATGTTTTATTCGCTTTATTATGATTTGCGGGATGCAGTGCCTTATCAATAGCTCTCTTCCAGCTTTTTTCAGGGGTGCGTCGGAGCGTTGTCTACTTACAGGGTTCCAAGTAAGCGCTTGTTGGGCAAAATTTTTGCTGGTTCTTCTTATGTATGGACAATCCATCGCCATTTTGGACGTTTTATTTTATTGCACTGGTTTTGATTTGTTTTTAACCAGAAGCCAGCATCACTGATTCTATTTGGCCACTATACAGCAGGATATTTCTGGTGAAAAATGTTGGCCCTATCAAAGGTATTTTGGCCCTTTTAAATCATCGTTTTGGCCCAAAAATTAAAAACTCAAAATGCATCACTGCGTCATAGTAGCAAATGAGCACAAACATGATCACACAAACACGTGTATGTGCTATGCTGAATGTGAGTAAAAAGTTAACGGACCTGCGCAATGCACTATCTTGTTTTCTTTGTTTCATGATAATCAGTGTAGTTTTTGATGCTGAAACGTGAAGAGCTATTACTCCTTTTTTGTAGTTTATGTAAATTTTCATGTGAGTGCTATGTTTTCGTCGATCTACATTACATTGTGTTATGTATATTTTATTTTTACTATTTTTTATAATATTTTAATCTGTTTTATATTGAGTATTTTTGTATTGTTTTGTTATTTTTAATTTTAGTAACCCTTCCCTGATGATGATATTCAAAGAATATCGAAATATTGGAAGCAAATAGAGAACATTTTACATACAACAGACCTCGAGCTTGAGTATTTTCATTTAATATTAATAATTTTTCATTATGTTTTAGCGATATTCTTTGGACAAAAGTTGGCAACAGTGCTTAAGTATAGGGTTTAGGTTTATGCTGTTGATGTTGTTATTGCTTCCTCGCCTTCTTTGGCTGCAACTTTATTATCGATGTAGCTGTGCATGTGTATCGTCGAGTGGATCTGTCTTTCGAAACACATACAAAGATAAGTTTTTCATTTCATTTCCTTTGATTCTATGATTTTTTATTTTGAAAAAATGTCCTTTTGTTCGAGCTCAAGTTTGTGTGCATTGCAAAATGTTGCTGGATGTTGGTTATGAATGTGTGTGTGATTTCGGTTAAAGCTGATGTTATTGTTTTATCAACTTCAATGTTGTTACTTCTACTGCAACTGTTGTTGTTTTTGTTGTCTGTATTAAAGAAAATAATTTTTATATGATTTTCCATAAATAAAATAGAACAAAAAGCAAATACTACAACATACTACACATTTTTATTAACTGACATGTACGCAATTTATTGAAGTCGATATGCATACATATTTGTATCTGTTGTATATTTTTCTAAGTAGATATTTTTATAAGTATTTACTTCAACTTAGCTATACATTTAAAGCTGCATACATTCTTATGAACATATGCACTCTCATTGTACAAAATCAAACGAATGGAAACATGTCATTCTTAGTACAATTGAAGTTTAAAAAAATTCTTAGAAATACAATAAAATTTTTTTTTTTTTTTTTTTCTTCTTTATTTAAACAAATTAAGATTAGTTTTGCTTAACATTTACCTACAACTAGTCTCATTTAGTGACTAACTAGTAGTTCATTTATGGATATTTATTAGTTTATAGGCTCATTGGCCTTGTTGTTCCCCATCGAACCGTGTAACCAGATCATGAGGTTTGAAACGATTTAGCCTTCTGCTTAATACTGATGTATTAAGCAACGTAGGAATTTCCGAGTTTGTGTGGTTTTGTAGCCTTGTGTCATGTTTTCTAGCATGTAGAATTATTTCCTGTTTAACGGAGTTTATTTTAAGATCCCGATGAAGGTCTTCATTTCTGATGTACCACGGTGCACCTACTATGTTTCTTAAAACTTTGTTTTGAAACCGCTGAATTATCTCGATTACATGGTTTTTGGCGCATCCCCAAATTTGAATGCCATACAACCATACAGGTTTGAGAACTTGGTTGTACAACATTAATTTATTGTGTGTCGAAAGATTTGAATTTCTGCCAACTAGCCACATTAATTTTCTATATTTGATGTCGAGCTCATTTTTTTTCTTTTCAACATGCTTCTTCCAAAGAAGCTTTTCATCAAGCGTCATTCCCAGGTATTTTGCATGGTCGGATATAGGCACCTGTTGGTTGTCTATATAGATAGGAATATGCTCAATTTTTTTAGAGTGAAGTCGATATGGATTGATTTAGAGCTGTTTAGTTGTAGACGCCAAGTTTTTGTCCACAGATCAACTTGATTTAACGCGTTTTGAAGAATTGTTGTTGATTCTTGATTAGATTTACCTTTCGCTAATATTACTGTATCATCAGCAAAAGTGCCTATAAAACAGTTGTTGGTGACAGGCATATCGTATGTGTACAATAAATATAACGTTGGGCCCAAAATACTACCTTGAGGGACACCAGAGGTTATTTGATGAAGTTTAGAGTACTGATTTTCGCATCTTATTCTATAGTATCTATCTGAAATGTAGGACTGAAGTAGTTCGCAATATATTGTAGGTAGAATATTTTGTATCTTTCGCATAAGTCCAGCATGCCAGACACCATCGAAAGCTTGGGATACGTCTAAGAAGACTGCTGAGCATACCTCCTTGTGTTCAAGAGCGATCTCTATTTGATGTGTAACTCTGTGTATCTGCTCAATAGTAGAGTGTTGTTTTCTAAATCCAAATTGATGGTCTGGAATGAGGTTTTTGGTTTTTATAACGAATTCTAGTCTTGTGCTAATTATTCTTTCAAATAGTTTTCCCATTATTGGCAGTAACGAAATAGGTCGGTAGGATTTGACTTCATGAGCATTTTTTCCTGGTTTGGGGACCATTATTATTTCTGCTACCTTCCAGTAACATGATATATATTTGTATTTTAGGGAAGCGTTAAAAATGGTAGTTAGTTTAACCACTCCGTTGTATGGTAAATTTTTTAATATGTCGGCAGTAATTTGATCGAATCCAGGAGATTTCTTGGAATTTAGGTATTTAATTTCATTTATAACTTCCTTTAGATAAACTTGTTTAATATTGTTCAATTCTGCTATATTATTTTGATTATTGTTTATTCCAGAACTTGCAGAGTTATAATTGGCGTAATTTCCATAACTATTTAGGGAAATGTCATTTATCGAGGGGGATTGAGTTTTTTTAGTTCCAAAGACAGTGCTGAGATGATCAGCGAATGTGTCAGCTTTTTCTGAATTACTTTTGGCCCAGGTACCATTTGTTTTTATAATTGGAGTTTTGTTTGTTGTTGGTCTATTATGATCCTTAGCTGCTTTCCAAAGTGAATAGTCAGTTTTACTATCGTAAGATAGGTTTGAAAGATAATCACTTAGATTGTCTTCTTTGAATTTTTTAATTTCCCTTTTTAGAAATTGGGCTGCATGGTTTAATCTGGACTTATCATCAGGTGAGCGAGACTGTTGCCATTTTTTACGTAGCTTTCTCTTTGAAGAAATAAGCTGTTTTATTCTTAGAGGATAAGAAGGAGAACCAGGCTTCTTCGTTAGTTCGGGAGTGCTTTGCCAAGCCGCTTGTTGAAGTGTGTTTGAAAATAAAAGAGTTTCTTTTTCAATATCTTCAGTTGAGTTAATTTGACAATGATTTATTGATGAATTAATTATTGATTTAAAGTAGTTCCAATCTGTTTTCTTGTTAACAATTCTATTGTGAGATGTATTTTGTGTAACCATACCGTTAAAGGTAAGGTAAATTGGTGAGTAGTCAGAACTAAGTTCATAGCCATCTTCTATATAGACGCAATTTAGCGGAATTTTTTTGAGAATAAAAAAGTCTATAACGTCTGGCGTTTTCGTTGTATCGGTAGGCCAATAAGTTGGTTTACCAGTGGACACCACTCTACTACCAGTGTTTTTTATGGCGCTTAGTAGTTCTTTACCTTTTGTTGTTGTCAGGTTTGAACCCCATTGAATATTTTTCGCATTAAAGTCTCCTCCCATAAGAAATTTGTATTTATGTGAATTTATTAGATCTTTGTATTGATGGATTTTTATATTGTGTCTCGGTGGACTATAAACTGATGTGACAGATGTGGGAGATCCATTAAATGTAAGTGTTATTGTTGTAGCTTGAAACTCTTCGCAAGAAATCTTGTTTTCTTCCCAATGTGAAATACTCTTTTTTATTAAAATAGCACCCCCCCTCGAGCACAGTTGCTTGGATGGATAGTGTGGTAGATCTCATACTTTTTAAAAGTCGTATAAGATTCTTTTGTAAAATGTGTTTCACTTATTAAGCAAATATCTACATTTTTTTCTTCTAAGACAAATATTAATTCTTCTTTGTGTTGAAGCAAACCATTTGCGTTCCATAGCATTATCTTAAGGGATTTATTCATTAAGTATTGCAAAGAAGTTTTGCTCAACTATATTTAAGCGACTTTCTATTGATTTATTAAATGATTCAATTGAATCTAATTTGGAGAGAATTCGAGCTAGTACATCTTCATTTCCTAAGTTTTTAACAGTTTCTCTTGTTATTTTTTGAGAGGTAGAAGCCTTAACAACTTCTGAAAAAGGTCTTTTTTTAAAATGTACCTTTTTTTTGGTTGACTTTCTGTTGGTAAGTCATTAGCTGGAAACTCATTTGTTGCTAAATCATTGGCATTGACAGGTGTGTCTGGGTTGTTTTTACGTTTTTTGTCACGAAGTTTTTGTAATTCTTTTGCCATAAAATGAGTACACAAATCGCTTATATGCATATCCAGCGCTAAAAGAAAAACCCGTTTGTATATATCGAGATTATGCATATGAAATTTTTATGCATTCGCAGTTTTAATGTAAATTCAGCAAGGCGGCTTAAGTCAACTCAAGGGAGCTATATCTATGGGAGGCTGTCCAAAAAACCTAAAGTTGGTTTTACACGATATGTATTTTCCAGTGGATTTGCCAAAATGTTGATTTGTAAATTTCATATATAATTGCACATGTCGGTCAAAATTGACATATGCATAAGGTTTAAAATGTTTGCTTTCACCCATTCGTTTTTGGTTTCATCTGACATAACCTAAAATCGGTCATAAAAGCAAAAAGTTACATATTAATATTTTTATTCACTCTTAATTGTATTTCAGTTAATTAAAAATGTGTTTTTTTTAAGGAATGTGTGTAAATAAAGGGTCCGCCATCTAACGTTTTTTTTTAACTAGTGCTTATTTCGTGAATGGTAACACTTAAAGTTGTATCTGACACGGCCTTAACTGTTTGCTTCGCTTCGCTTTGAAAGTACTTTATGTGACATGTTTCGTATAAGTATGTATATTTTATCTTAGATGTCAAAGCGAATCGGTAACGCAACGCGAAGCAAAAGTTTTATCTGACATGGCCTTTAGCTCATGTCTGATTTGACAGATAATAAGTTGTATCCTTCCGCTGAACGAATATGGTTGTGTATACGCTTGAACAACGATGGGAAATATTGCGACATTACTTTGAAAATCATGGTAATGTTGCAGAATGTGTGCGAAAATTGCGTACGGATTTTGGAAGAAGATAAGCACCGTCAGCTCCGTATGTTCGTTATCTTGTGAAACAAGTGAAATAAACTGACATCCTCATCGATAAACCAAAGCGTGAAAAGCCAAAAACAGTGCGTACACCCGAGAATATTGCTGCTGTGGCAGAAAGTCAATTCACCGTCGTTCTAAACAATTGAATATTTCGGAGACATCATTGAGACGAATTTTGCATAAAGACCTTGGTATGACGCCATTTGAATGAAATTATTTTCCATTATTAACCGGAAGGATTGTACTTTCAAATAAAAAAAGAAATTTGAGAAAATATTCAGTAGTTTTTTTTATAGCATTTTCAAAAAAAAAAAAAAAGTTATTTGGCGGACCCTTTTAACAAGGTTAGGTTAGGTTCCATTGGCAGCCGTGATCAAGCACAGCTCACGTGGGTCCATTAGTTAGTTCCCGTTATGTTACCATATCACGCCGTCTCCCATGGGTCCTATGAAATCTGGGTGCTAGTATTCTCATGCAGCCAACCGGTCGATTCAATAAAGGAGTGTATCCTGTTTACATCAACATCAGAGAGACAAGTTTTGTCCCCAAGGGCTCTTCGACCAAACATTTCAAGTCTTAAGTCTCCGAATGCCGGGCAATTACAGAGAAGATGTTCCGTTGACTCTTCCTCCTCCTCATCGCCGCAACTTCTACACAAGTCATTATAAGGGAGCCTCAGCCTCTGGGCGTGCCTTCCAATGGGCCAGTGGCCAGTTATAACCGCAATGTGGTTTCTTTGATGATGTCTGGACAGCTGTAATGCCCGCCGTGTCCTTTTTCCATCTATGATGGGCCAGATTTTCCTGGTTTCCCCACAGGTGGTTTCATCGTGCCACCTCTGACTGGCACTGGCGATAAGATGAAACTTGTGCGCTATAAGTTGCTTACACCTTGGGAGTGAAGCACCTACATAATATGTGGAACCGTCCCGATTCAAGGTGGTACCTGCATACGCCAACGAATCCGCCATGCAGTTCCCATGTATGACCCCGTGTCCGGGGACCCAATTAAGGGTGACCAGTGAATGTCTCGCTATATCCTCCAGAGACATCCGGCATTCTCGGACAATTCTCGATGTGATGAACACATTCTCCAGGGATCTTATGGCCGCAATGAGTGAAGCGCAGTTTCAGTGTACCTTCCCTTCGTGTAGGCGTGCTGAGCCGGTGACAGGGAATTGTGTCCCAACGATGATCTAATATGAATATCCAAAATCCTCCCCAGTGTTTTCAGAAGAAAGGAGGATAGACTAATTGGTCTAAAGTCTTTAGCCATAGTGTGAGATGTCTTTTCACTCTTGGGGATGAAGACGATCTTATATGTTGCCCAAGTTGATGGGACATGTGAGAGACTCAGTCAAGCTCTAAATATTGCCAAGAGCCATGGCATCAATATTTCCAGGTTCTTTTGTAGGTCCGCTGGGATAATGCCATCCGGGCCTGGAGATTTAAAGGGATGGAAGCTTTTGACCGCCCATTCCACACGATGACGAGTTATCGGAATATTAGAGACATCATCAGTGCAACATGGGAAGTGTGTATTCATCAGGACCTCCAGGGTGTCCCGACTGTTTGTGGTCCAGGATCCATCCATCTTTCGTATATATGATGGATTAGCTGGTTTAGAGGATAAAATCCTACGTAGCCGACTTGTCTCCAAGGAGTTTACCACGTCACTGCAGAATTTCCTCCATGACTGTCTCTTGGGCTTCCTAATAAGATTTTTGAATCCATTTACTGAGGACTTGTAATTGTTCCAAACACCATTACGTTTTGCCTTATTGAAGAGTTTCCTGCTTTCCTTGCGTTTTTCAGCAATTTCCGCATTCCACCATATGGGCTTAGCTTTGCCCATCCTGTCAATTCTTTTACAGGATTCGTTTGTTGCCTCCATTAAGACACCAGTCAATGACTCCACCGCGGAGTCGAGCATGGACACACTGTCTATGAGAACCAGGCACATAGGCAGCTTGTCCCCGAGTACACTCGCATAGGTAGACCAGTTGGTCCTTCTTCTATTCGTGTAGGGTTTAACTGAATCAACTCTAAAGGAAAAATTGAAATCAACATACATGTGATCAGAGAAGGAAAAGTCCTTTGACACGTTCCAATCGCTAATCATATCCGCGAACTTATCACTAATAAACGTAATATCAAGAACTTCCCTTCTGTTAGTCACAATAAAGGTGGGCTCACTACCCCTATTAACTACTGTTAGTTCGTTTTCTACTATGAAGTCCAAAAGCGACTCACCTCGTGGATTGACATCCGAGCTTCCCCAGACGGTATGGTGTGCATTAGCATCAGCACATATTATTAGGGGGATGGTGCGCCTGTTAGCATACGACATCGCCTTCCTGGTTGTGGAGTTAGGAGGATTAGCACCCTGGTCGTGTGCCATGTAGCAGCTCATAAACCAAACTGTACTGGTTTTGCCCACTACTGCGACAGTGCATGTGTCCTTATCGCTAAAATCAGAAAGAATGAAAGCTTTAAGGATGTTTTTGACCATAACACAAGCCCTGGTCTTACCTTGATCGGCTGCGTACAGAGTACTATAGCCGTCTAAACTGAGTCCGCAAACCGTGTCTCTATACAACAATGGTTCTTGGATACATATAAGCTCCTCCGTGCCTGAAGCCAATCGGAGGAGAAGGGCAGCTGACGCCGCTTTAGAGTGATGTATCCATCATCACCCTTTAAACAAATGACTTGAAAAACCGCTGATGTCAGATGGTTTGTCAGATAAAAATAGAATACGCTCTATACTGCCAGTTTGATCGGGAATTTTTTTCCAGAGTTTCTTTATTGAATATTCATATATTAAATATGAACTAACAATAAGTAATCAAATCTTATCCTAATACTTTAATTCATGTCGTGCCCGTGCCCGACAAAAAATTTTCTTATCACGGTTTCTGTTCACATATTTTGGTGTTTATCGCTCTTCTGATTGGGTGAGTGCTGCAGTGTCTCTTCTCCTTAAGCGAGTGTGGCCGCCATCATTTAAGATATTACGAGCTAGTGGATTTGGGTGTAGTTTAATCCTTTTTAAATATGTTATTACGAAGTTTTTTAATCATAGTTTTTACCAATGGCACGTTGAGATCCTTGTGGATATTCGAGTTTTTAACATACCAGGGAGAAGCTGTGATAATTAGAAGAAGTTTTTTTTGGCGCCTTTGAATTTTTTCGATATTAGACGCTGAGGCAGTGCCCCATATTTGAATAATGTAGCACCAGATTGGTTTTAAGATAGAGTTGTAAAGTAGAAGTTTGCAATCGAGACTAAGGAAAAAATTTCTTCCAATAAGCCAATGAGTTTGAATGGCTTTTAGTTTCATTTGAGTTAATTTTGCATCTATATGGTATTTCCACGGTAAACGGCGATCTAGATGTATACCGAGATATTTTACATGCGAATGCTGAGGTATTATTTGATTATTGATTTTAATAGGGGGAGGGGGGGGGGGGCATGAATCCCGACGCAAGGTAAATGCTATATGTACGCATTTTTTCTTGTTGAATATTATCCTCCATTGTTTTAACCATATTTCTAGTTGAAATGTATGCTCCTGTAAGTAACGAGATGCTTCATGATGGTTTTCATGCACGCTTAGGAAAGCTGTATCGTCCGCAAAAGTTGAAGTTTGGAAGTTTTGTAGTTGTTAGCTGGCATGTCCGAAGTGTATACAAAAGAAAATTTTTGGTTCGTTTACACGAAATGAATGTATTTTACAGTGGGAAATTTGACATGAACACTACTAAATACATATCGTGTAAAACCAGCTTAACGAAACAAGAGTAATGTTAAAAACAACAATTCGTAGTTTGTTTGCTTGTGGGACCATAACATGGTTATTTAATCATACTTTAACCATTTTTTTCTGTGTGAACCGGTGAAAAGTTTTAAATTTCTACTATATTATTTTACCGCTATTTTACGCCCATACACTTTTACTGGTCTTAATGTGTTGGTTAACTAATGTGAACTTTAACTTCTTGTTGCATAAGGGGGTAGATATATCCTGGATGTGTTATATGTACATATATTTATGTAACATTTGTTGTGAAATAAATTGTTATAAAAATGAAACCAGATTGGACTGTTAATGGTTAAGATATGAGTAAAAAACAATGATAGCCTGAAATTTTTACACAAAAAACTAAATTTCTTAAAGCCCCTTATAATTGGTGGACTAAAATTAAATGGGATGTTTTCATATTTACTTATTGAATCTTAATATATCTAATAAGGGGCTGCATTAACAACCTCATTCATAAACATATTGAAATGTTAATTCACTAAAGCTCATGTTCGAATAAACTTGAGATTACTAAGCAAACTGTTGTTTTATTCATGCTGCTAGTGAACACATTTTGTTTCATATCGTTTACGTTAACGGTTGTTTATTGAAACGGCTTTTGTTTCACAGTTCTCGCTCTCATCTCATTTTTTTTATTAATAAACAACACCGAACATAAAAAATCTTAAAAACAAAAATATTTTTGCACAGTATATGTGTATGTTTATAAATATATATTTTTTTTCTTATATTTTTTTCTTTTTTAATTATTTTATTGTTCGCGTTTATATTAAAAATGTCTCAATTAGTGCGCCCATTCGCATGTAACTTGACATTATAAAAACCATTTTATGTTACAACAAGTTAGAGTGCTATATTCGTCTGTGCCGAATCTTTGATTCCCTCCACCCACAGGTCGAACCTTTCAGGATTGTTCTCCATATGATATATATTAATTAATTATTAATTAATTAATATTTATAAAACCGGACGTTAGCATCAAAACTGGTTGCGGTCTAGACCTTTTTTAAATTATTGACCGACAACCAGAAAGTTTTATGATTTTATTTTTAGAAACTGGAACTTGCTTGAATAAAATATTATGATTTTCAAGAGGGGAATTTATGTTGGACGCATGCTAAATTGTGGACGTATCACCCTAAAATAACTTTCTGCGTAAAATTGTTGATAAGAATTTTCTAGTTTTCCAAGAAATCCACCAAAAGTCATACTAAAGGGTGGTCCAACCAAAACGCTCAACGTTAAATGTAAATAAAACAAAAATTCTTCAGAGACTTATCTTAATAAGTTTTATTATTTTATTATGATAGAAGCACCTATGAGAATTATGTATAACATAAATTATCGGCCAATTGCTCTTCACGGCTTCGGTACTATATCTCTATCCGATGGTCCATATTTTCCAGGGCTGTGGAGTCGGAGTCGGAGTTGAAGAGTCGGAGTTGAGGTTTTTGTACCGGAGTCGGAGTCGGAGTCGCAGTACCCAAAAAAAACGCGCGACTCCGACTCCAAAATTGTTTCGGCATAAAAAATTTCTAATATTTGCCATAATAAAAATTCATCGAAATTGGCGATGCAATATTTTGCAGATCAATATGAATAAGTAGATTTTAATTTATTTTATGAGAAATAGTTGATTCAAGTACTTTACTATTTAAGTATATTTAGGTATATTTTTTATACGTGCGGGAAAAAGTCTAAATTACATTAGTAAAACTTATACTCAGTTATTGATCTAGTTGAAAAAGATGTATGATTTTTTAAATAATTTACTCATGCTAAAAAATGTTAATGACAGGAATTGCCAATAATTTTAATATCAGAATTTTTTAACCATCAACGCTGAAATATTTTCAACATTGTACAGAATTAGTGTTGCTATAGCGCATAAATACTTGTATGTATTAGAAAAATTGTGACGTAAAATTATTTCTCTTTTGTGTAGAAACTTCTTTATCGGCCTGCCTTTAATTCCTATCATAACACTCATGTTTTTCTTATGCACATTTCGCGGGGATTCCCATAATTCGTTTAATAAAGATGTTTCTACACAAAAGAGAAATAATTTTACGTCTCATTCATTTCGCATCACGGTTAGAGTAGGAGTCGGAGTCGTGAGTCGGAGTCGGAGTCGCACTTAAAAAATTTCAGCGTTTGGAGTCGGAGTTAGTACTTTTTTCGGACGACTCCACAGCCCTGATATTTTCAATGACTCTGAGACACAATTGAGGTTCAATGTCGTTAATGTGGCGAGTTTACTAATCCTTTAGCTCTTGAATTGTTCTTAACCCTTTCTCGTACACTTTTTCTTTAAATTATCTCCAAAGAAAGAGGTCCATAACGTCGCTATGACGTGAGATAACACGGCCATTGGATTTCTCGCGCAAAAGAGCCATTGTTTCGTTGGCTGTGTGGCACCATCCTGTTCGAACCACATATCGTGCAGGCCCATATCCTCAACTTGTGCCCACAAGAAGTCCCTATCACCGCGCGATAACGAACATAATTCACGGTAACTTTTTTGGCGAGCTCATTTTCAAAGAAGAACGGCCCGATGACAACGCCTGCCCATAAACAGCGCCAAAAAGAGTTTTAACATCCTTCAGACCCGGTTTGCTGAAATTTTCGCACAATTCTCCCAATTGTGGACACATTTAGTCCATTATGCTGACAAAAAAAGTGCACGAAATGCATTTTGATTTGAACGCCCGTTTTCGTAAAAGGCTTCAACAATCTTAACGCGCTGCTCAATTCTGTACCTCTTCATGGTTGAATTTTCAAACACTGAAACAAAGAGAATCCATATTAAATTGGGCAAAAAACTCTACGTTAAAGTGTGACTCACAATTAACATCGTGCATTATGGCTGGACTACCCTTTATGTAAAGTTTCCATTCCAACCACTTAAATTTTTTTAAACTCCCCGAACAGACACAAGTGCTGCTAAAGTATAAATCTTTTTTATACAAAAGCCCCTGAATGCATTTTTTTTGTTCATATTTCCTGCTACACATACACATGTGCTTGCATACATACATGTACATATATGTACATATACGTTTGAATGTACATATGTATTTATGTATCAGAAGAAAAAATTATATTTTAGTTTATTTTTGTTTTTAACGAAGTCCCTCACGTTCCAAAGACAATACAAACAAGTAATGCTCGATTCACCCATGCGTTCCGAACAATTTGGTGTCCGGACAAAATTTTTTTATATTGAGTTTGACGTCTTATTTTTGGAAGAGAGAGAGAAATTATTTGTTTGGCAAGTTTTTTCTTGAATTGGCTTAATTTTAATTCTTGTTCAGAACAAAGTAAACTGAGATGCCACCTTTTTTCCATTTATAAATAAAAGTTGAATTGAGCTGCCACTTCATATAGTGTTTTTGCATTTTTATTTCACAATTGTTTTTTGCTGAATAATTAAATAAAAAAACAAATATAATTAAAAACAAGTTAGGCACAGCCGAATATAGCACTATATGTAGAGCCCGACAGGAGTGGGCTCTACATATATATTATTAACTTAGCTTCAAAAAAACGAACGTCAGCCTTAAAATTGATTGCGGGTTAGACCTAAGTACATTAAATTATTGACCGATAATACGAAAGTTTTATGCGTTTCTTGTTAGAACTTTGAACTGGCTTGAGTAAAATATCATGATTCGTAACAGTTTTAGCCGAACTAAAATGATTTTCAGGAGTGGAATTTATATTGGACCCATGGTAAATTATGGATCAACCATCCCAAAATTCTGAAGAGTGATTTCTGGTATTAAAAATATGAATAAGAATAAATTTCAATACTGCAGTGAAATCAGTTTAAGCCTTTACAGTGAATTTCAGAAGGCTGTTTAATATGCGATCTAAGCAAAATTATGGCCCGTATATCACAAAATTTCATGATATGCTTTATGGCCATATGAAGTTGGAACAAATTTTACCGCAATATTTATATCTGCTACGGTTTTAGGCATATTTAGTTAATTTCCAAGTGTGGGCTTTATATGGGGCCTATGGTAAATTATTGACCGATCATCACGAAGTTTTTTAGTATGATTTCTAATCCTATATGAAGTATTTAATTTTATTATGAAAGCATTATTTATTACGGTTTTAGGCGTACTAAACTATTTTCCGAGAGAAGGCTTTATATGGGGCCCAGGGTAAATTATGGACTGATCTACACGAAATTTACCAGTGTGAGTTCTTGTCTCATAAAACTGTTACGTAGCCAAAAATATTGTGATGGCAATATTTATTAAGGTTTTAGGGGTACTTAAATGTTTCCCGGGAGCAAGGTTTATATGGGGGCCAGGAAAATATGGACCGGTGAAATTTAACATTATGATTTCTAGTCATATAAAACGAATTGGAGCAAAATTTTATATCATTCCGTGCATTATTCCACCATTTATGTTAGTTTTTGTATCAAAATTATCACTTTTTTAGGGCGGTGGTTCCACATTTTAATTCAAAGCTCTGATCCTACTAGACCGATTTTGCTGGATTTCAATAACAGACACTGCTTATTATAACTACATGTAATTTGACACCAAGTTCGTTCTCTTCGTTTGAGTCTTTCAAAAGGGAGCGTGTTTTCAACAGACAGACATACGGACATGGCTAAATCGACTTAGAATTACTCAAGGTGCCAGGATGTATATACTTTATAGGGTCTTAGATCAATGTGGTAGAAATTACAAACGGAATGACAAACTTATTTGTACCCTTTTCCACCTCAGGTGAAGGGTAGAATTAAAAATTTATTTATAAAAAAGACATTAAAAACGAATCACGTAAAAATGTACTTTATATTTGCATAAGTATAAAGATAAGAATGAGTTTTACCCAACGACATTATTAAGACTAAATATCTCGTTGTTATATGAATCTTGCAATACTTATTACTATTATCATTACAAAATTATTTCCAACATACTACACTTCTTGTAATATGAGTTGGGCTATTGTTTATTAATTACATGTGAAATGAGAAACAACATCATAATCATTTAGGTTCTATTTTTGTATAATTTTCACAGAAGTATTTGTTTAAATGCATTCAATATGAGCCAAAAGGCCTTCTGAATATTGAATATAACCAAATACAATAAGTCTTTAAGGGCAGTCATTTGACAGTAGTCTTTAAGTAATAATCTTTTAAACTTAAGTCTTAGGACTCAAAAACAAAAAAGTTTAAATTGCTTTTTATGAAAAAAGCCCAAATGAAATGACTATGTTTAAATTGGCGCAGTTGGATAGGATAGATAAAATAAAAGATTTATCTATTTCGAAAAAAAATTCAACAAAAAAAAAATATTATATTTTTTTTTTAATATCTGATGAAAAAGGGTAAAATAAATTAAAGAATGAAATAAAATAATAAAACAAATCAAAAATTTTAAAATAAATAACATAATGTTAAATATATAAAATAACAAACCTTAAAATAAAATTTTTAACAAAATCAACCATAAAATATTTTGTTTTTAAATATCCTACGGAAAAGGGTAAATAAATAAGAGAATAAAATAATTTATAAAGCGAATGAACTAAATAATTCGATATGGAAAAGAGATTCACAAATACAAAATAAAGTAGAAACAGTTGATTAAGAAGAAAACATCTTATTTGAACTAAAAACCAGGGACCGTAACAGTTATTCCTTTTTTCATGAAAGTCAGATGATAACAGTTATTTTTTGCTTTTTATTTATTTGAGCATAAATAACAATTATTTTTTGATATTTTTTTTTTCGAGCAAAAATAAAAGTTATTCTTTAAAGAAATGTACGTGTTATAATTATTTATTTGACTTTGAATATTTATTTTCATGCGCATAAGAAATCCCAATGATTAGTATTGTGGTTATTTTGTTGAACTATTCATGGTTTTTAATCCAAATTTTTACTATTTTAATTAGGCTTAAGTTCATTAAATTTAATTTTCATTAAATTATTTTTATGAAGAAAGGAATTTTCCCTCTGAGGAGACCTAGTGGTTGAGGTCGAAACATGTCAGGGTAACCAGCCGCCTGGGTTCGAATCACACGCCAGCCAGCCTGGCTTCGAATCCCAGGTCAGTCAAGAATGAAAATTATCAATAACAATTTTAATTAATTTTCCATGTTGTAAAATTCCTTTCTTCATAAAAATAATTTAATGAAAATTAAATTTAATGAACTTAAGCCTAATTAAAATAGTAAAAATTTGGATTAAAAACCATGAATAGTTCAACAAAATAACCACAATACTAATTATTGTTAAAGCTAAGGCACAAGCTCTATGTGTTCATTTGTCCTTCAAGTTGTGCTGAAAAATGTCAACAAGAAAAAAGAAAGACAAAAACATGATAAACAAAAAAAAAAAAAAAAAAATGTACTTTGGACTTCAAGAAGAATTCTTGACAAAAGTACGAAAAAACAGAAGTAAGGAAAACATGTGAGATCAATTAAAAATGGATAATCATTCAAAAAGCAAATTTCGATCTACCAAAGGTTAAAATACAATTTGGTTTAAGGATTGATGTTTGACTACTGACGTCAGCAGTCATCGATGGCTGCGAGTGTAAGACGGCAAATCCCTCTGAGGAGACCTAGTGGTTGAGGTCGAAACATGTCAGGGTAACAAGCCGCCTGGGTTCGAATCACACGCCAGCCAGCCTGGCTTCGAATCCCAGGTCAGTCAAGAATGAAAATTATCAATAACAATTTTAATTAATTTTCCATGTTGTAAAATTCCTTTCTTCATAAAAATAATTTAATGAAAATTAAATTTAATGAACTTAAGCCTAATTAAAATAGTAAAAATTTAAAGACAACTCAATAATTATAACACGTACATTTCTTTGAAGAATAACTTTTATTTTTGCTCGAAAAAATTAAAATCAAAAAATAAATGTTATTTTTGTTAAAAAATATAAAAATCATAAAATAACTGTTATATTTGTAAAAAAAAAATATTTTTTGTTCAAAAAATTTTATATAAAAAAATAACTGTAATTTTTGATCGCAATCAAAACCTTAAAAATCATAGTATTTTTTCATAGAAAAGTTCATAGGGATCAACACTGATGGAAAATTCAGTACTATGGTACTTTTTTCAGTACTTTTTCATTTCAAAAATACCACGTCAGTTTTAGTACTATTTTCTTGTTATGCTTCTTTGTTGAGAAATTTAGCGTTTCTATTTTTTTTAACAATGACAACATTGCCTAACAAAATTTATTGTTCTTTTCTTCGTTCATGTTATCATGTGTCAAAATTAAGAACGAAATGGACTGATAATTCACGTATTGCTATTGGAATTTTGTCAATACCCTATTTATCAGCAGCAGTTAAGCGCACGTTTTCAGTGCAAGATGCTATAAAAACGAAAAAAAGAAATCGTTTGCAAGTACAAACTCTTTCAAATTTAATTAAAACTAAAGATCTATTAATGTCAAATGATTCTTGTTGTTACAATTATTATATTACTAATGATATCATTAAGTAAAATAAACAAATTGCCTAACAGCCTTAGACAAGCAAACACATATGTATGCAATAAAAAATATGTTTGAAAAAAGTACCAAAATGTTGAAAAAAGTACTGTTTTGCTTGATGGTTAGTACCATCTCAATTTTTAAGTTTTCCATCACTGGGGATCAATATGGTATACTTGAATCAGTTAGCCAGCATTTACTTCTATATGCTTTTTTTGTTTTAAAATTGCCAAATAACTGTTATTTTCATTTAAATAACAAAAAAAAAAATATCATCATAAAAGGGAAATCCATAACATTAAAATCAAACAGTTCTGCAAAACTATAAGAATTTTGGTAAAAACCCTATAACTTTGTCATTTCTATTTCGTAAAGCAAGAATACTTAGCACTTAGGTGAAGTCAGCGTTGCCAGAAGATTTAGAAGGAAAATATTCATTTGGCGAAAAATAATTCTTATTGTGAAGAGAAAAATCTTCAATTTTTTTATAACAAGGGCAAAAAAGTACAAATTATTAAATTTTTTTAAGAACATGTGTACTTCTTATTATAGAAACTATTTAAGTTTAAATACATAATAATATTAGATTGTAGGTTTAAATTGTGTTTTTAGTTATATTTTCCATAAAATTTTTTCTAAAAATGCATTTTAAATCCATTTAATTTCTTATAAATAAGAATGTAAAAAAGTCCATCTAAATAAACAAATTTCATTGAAATTAAATATATAAATTTTGGGCTAGAAGATTTTAGTTTGGGAGCCAGCGTTACCGTTTGCCCGACTAAAGTCGCAATTTGACCCTTTTTAAGCGGTCTGCGACTTTTTGTGAGACTTTTTTTTATCACCGACTTTTGCGACTTATTTAAATTTGTTGCTACTTTTTACCCTTTTTTTTCAAAGCATCTAACTTGTAGTAAATCGTTAAAAAAAAGTCGTTAAAATTTTAAAGCAATTCACAGATTTTTATTCAATTGACAACACTTTTATCACTTTTGTGCAACCTTTTCATGTGTTGAACAAATTCTTCGCAAATTTTCAGTAAAAGTTTCAAAATAACGTTTTAGCAAAAAGGCTTTTAAAAAAATTGCAGTGTTTATTTTACAAAATAATTTTTAGCCACCGAGTCAATGAAAGATGAAGTTTTCGTAAAACATGGACAGGCATGTACGAACATGAGAATATTTTGCGTTAACTTAAAAAATAAAATTTATTTTTTTCTTTAAAAAAGGATTTCGTGTTAAAAAGAAAAGGAAATTTGAAAACGAAAAATAAATTGGAGCTAGAAATATGCGTTCAGAGGCAGATAAAACCACGGAGTCTCAGACGGATAACGTTAACATCGCTGCAGGTATTCAAGAGACTGGGCTTAAGAAAGACATGGAGTCATAGCGGCCTTTTTGCAGTGTTTGTAAACAGCTTTTATTGATCCAAAACAATCATCTTCAGAGACATGGAAAAAATCGAATAATAATAGGGGGTTTCATGGACAAACTTGCGAGACTTATTTCAAGAATCGCATTTTTAACTATTGTGTAACTTTTTACAATTAATGTCAATATTTAAGAAACGCCAATCCAAAAAAAAAATAAATAATAAAATTAAAAAATATATATCTATCTATATATATATAAAAGAAAGTGGCGTTAGTTACTACGTTTATAACTAAAGAACGGCTGGACCGATTTCGTACCAATTTGGAATGGTCTCTGAACAAGTAAGGAAAAAAAATCTAAAATAGGTGGCGCCATTGAAAATTACTCAGTATGAATTAAATCGTAAACTCTGCATTTGACGATGCTATGATCTTTAGTAAAGTTGTTGCGCATGAGCCGGCAAAGGGTTCTATGTTGGTATGAACCATTTCCGCTTTTCTAGGCAAAACAACGTTTGCCGGGTCAGCTTGTATATATATATAAGAAACTTGAAATTTGTGCCTAAAAATTAAATGCGTGCTTAAAAATAACTAGATAAAGCCAAAAGACTAAATTGCTCAGAGTAGTCCAAGAAATTGTTGTTTTAATTGTTGAATTTTTCGTTGAAAACGACGGTAATCATAAAAAAAAATCTTTTTGTATAAATGCACAATTGATAAGCGCAATTGTTAGACAAATTTACGAAGTTTGTGTTATTGAATTCTCATACAAATTTTTGACAGTTCATTTGCGAGAGTGTAAAAATATACAGTTTGTAAAAATATACAGTAAAACTGACTGTTTTGTTAATTTTTTTTTTGTTTTGCTATGCTTTTTATTATTAAAAAACGTTAAAAAAAAGATGTTCGACTTTTATTTTCTCAAACGACTTTTTTGTGCGACTTTATTTTTATGAAACGACCTTTTGTGCGACTTTTCAAAAAATCCTAGCGGTAACCGTGTTGGGAGCTATGAAGCTCATACATCATATGAAATATTAAGGGTTCTCAATATAATATTGTTACGAAAGTAACTCTAGTTAAGAATAAGTTTAATTTATTAGTTATTTTTTATTTGCTAATAATTTTATTAGTTTAAATGGTTATTGTATTTCTAATATAAAAATCACAGTACAGAATTTTCTAGTACAAATGTAATGTTATAATTGTTATACATAATCGTATAACTTAATAGTGTTAATATTATTGTTTACCCAAAAAGTATGATTTAGTTAATTGATGTATGATAGCTCGGTTTAAATTCAGCCATAGTGTTAATGCATAAAAGCTCGAATGGTTCAGAAATTTCGAAAATGTTACAGACATTTTGAAAACTTCGAATGTTCTGGAGGCACCTAGATGTCAGCGCTCGAACAGAGTATAAATACTCGTGAAGGTGGGCATTGATAGTCAGTAATTAGTACAAAGTTCAAGTGTGTAGATCGCAATTGTAAATTGTTAAAATGACTAAGTTCTAAATAAAGTTGAGTGAATAGTTTATAGTACCAGCTATAAAGAATAGTGTTTAAAGTGCTGTATTGTATTTATTTTATTAAAGTTGCAATAAAAGAACTCAAGAGGACGTAACAATATTATATTTTCAGATACCGTTGTTATATCGAAGGCATTTTGAGGAAATTGCATTTAAGAAAGCTCATCAATATTTTTTTTAATCCAAAAAAACATAACATTTTGAGGTTTTGGTCGAAATTGGTTAAATTTTAAGGGTCGATGTTGAATGTGAACCACACCTATACGTCTAGTTTTTTCTGCATTTCATTTGACATTTCTCAATTTCAGACTAATTCAATTTGATATATGGAAAGATACACAATCGAGCAGCGCGTTAAAGTTATTCAGGCTTATTATGAAAATGGCCGTCCAAATCAAAATGCATATCGTGCACTTCGTGATTTTTTCGGTCAATTTAATCGGCCAAATGTGCGTACAATCTGCAGTAAATATTGCTGCTGTTCGCGATAGTGTGGCTTAAGAGCCACGTCGTCAATGGTTAGAATGGTAGCAAGAAATGGCAACAGCGGATGATCAATTTTCGAAGTAAATCATCTTCAGTGATGAGCCATATTTTCACCTCAGTGGATTCGTCAATAAGCAGAATTGCCCCATTTGGGCGATTGATAATCCAAGAGTGATTGTCGAAAAACCAATGCACCCACAAAGAGTGACTGTTTGGTGCGGTTTATGGGCTGGCGGCCTCAGCGGGAAGTATTTTTTCCAAAATAATGCCGGTCAGGCAGTTACTGTGAATGGAGTTCGCTATCTTGAGATGATAACGAACTTTTTATGGCCCGAATTGGAAGATATGAATGTGGACGATATGTGGTTTCAACAGGAGGGTGCCACTTGCCACACAGCTAACAAACCAATGGCTCTTTTGCGCGACAAATTCAATGGCCGTGTTGTCTCACGTCGTGGCGATGTTAATTCGCTGCCAAGATCATGTGATTTGACACCGTTGGACTTCTTTCTTTGAGGTTATTTGAAAGAAAAGGTGTACGTCGATAAGCCAGCAACAATTCAAGAGCTAAAGGATGAGATAGTTCGGCACATGAACCGCACAGAACCTCAATTATGCCTGGGCGTCATCGAAAATTTGGACCATCGGATGGAGGTGTGCCGCCGAGTTCGCGGCGGCTATTTGGCCAATATTTTGTTCCATACGTAATTGAACCATACCAATATTATCATAATAAAATGAAATGACAATTTCCTAAATAATTTGTGTTTTATTCAAAATCTGTTAGTTTCAGCATAAAAAGCTTAATATTTTGCAGTGTAAATGGGAAATACCCAAAATCTTGTTTTTAAGTGTATGTCCCTGATTACAAAGTGCCCGCAATTCCTTTTTTTATGCCCTGTAGGCCGGGTTAAAAAATGAACTTTTCTCTGAAATGCCGCAATTTCTAAATAATTTCTTCCAAAAAATTTTGATTCAGAGAAAAGGGTTATTTAAGAAAAATGGTTCCAGTCTTGCCTCTTTAATCTATCTGGTCCCAAATTTCGCTAAAAATATAGCTTTTAATAATTTTGCTATAACATTTTATCTTTGTGTCTAATTTTATCGATTCAGTTGTTTGGACATTATTGCGGAACAAACTTACACCTCATTTTTATAATATACCATAATATATAACCTGGTGCGCTTCGGCACCCACGTTGAAATAAAATGAGTAAATTTGACTTTAAAGCAAATCCTGTTAATAACGAAGCAATTAAAACCGAATTTAGATATGTTTACTGTTACTGTCACCGTTCTCCCGATAGCAGCGCTTCCGATTTCTGTGTAAATTTTTTTGGACACAAACCTTGTGTAATAATTGTATAATTTAACCATAACAGTGGCAGCTCATCAGCATCAATTGCACCTTAAGTTTAGTGTTTGGTGCAGTGAATCGCCCGAAAGGATAAAGGCCCAACCATAATATGCATAAATTAGCTTAAAGTACTGTCAAAAATTAACGAAAAGTCTGTCAAATGCATAAGAAAATTAAAAGAGCCTTTAAGGTGGCCATAATGTACTGACATACATAAACTTAAGATCCCTGTTGCATATTTGTGCAATATTTTGCTTTCTTGCGAGTACTTCAAATTAAGAAGTACCAAAAATTACAGCCCTGTATTTGTTTATTTTATGTTTTATTTAATTTGCCAGCAACGTTATAAAAAAAAAAATTGGTGAATGTTGCACATACTTTTTAATAAAAAATGGATACGAAATTAAAATACAGTATAATCTCTCTTATCCGGACACTCGCTAATTCGGACTATCCAGTAATTCGGACAATTGAATTTTTCGGACAGTTTAGTAATTTTTCCTCTATAGTCCGGACAAGTGTTTTTTCGCAGTAAAATTTGTTCGTTATTTTACCGTTAGAAAAATAAGTACATGTGTATTTGTGTGTGAGCAAGAATTAAAGAACGTGTAAAATATTTTAGTCTGCGTGGAGTTAAGACGTAAATATGGCACCTGTAAATAAACGACAACATAAAACATTAACGTTGGTAGAAAAGTGCAAAATTTTGGAAGTCCGGTATAGAAAACCCATATTCTTAGAGAAGACGATGCAAACATTTGTAATGTTTTAAAATCATTTACTATAATAGATGCAGTTTTTTTACTAAGCTCTGCATGGCAAAATATTACCAAAACGAACGATGTTAAAAGTTGGTCCAAGTTGCTGCCAAAGCTATCCGTCGAAAACGAATGGGAGAATGAAGACTGCCTACCAATTGTTCAATTAAAAGCCAGAGATCCACTATGCCAGGATGTGAATGGCATTTATTAACCCGTCCGTTAATTTCTGCATTTCTATTTATTTTCAAAAGCTATTTGATGGGCTGAGCAAACCAAAGCGACCGAAAAGGAAATTTAATTTTTAAAAGAATTTAAAAATGGAACACATAAATTATATAATGATAAGTGTATTCAAACAAAAATAAATTCTAATTTTTCAAAATGAATATTTTTGACCAATTTAAGTACTTTTCTTTATATCTTCTGTAGATAAATTAAACACAAATGAATTCTGATGTGTAGTTTTTCTTCTTTTCGGTAATAAAAGTAAATTATATAGATGTACATAAACGTATTACGATTAAATTTTTATTTTAACTGTAGTCTGGACGATCCAATAATCCAGACAGTAGCTGAAACTATATCTGTCCGGCTTAGACAGCTGGCACTTTTCTTAAGCAAGTAGTGTGTTTATACCAGTTCTCCATCACTTTTTCCATACAAAAAGTTGGAGCATGCCTACGCTACGTCGGCATTTAAGTAAATCGATAGATACGCTACAAAAAAGCTTTAATCGAACACTAAAAGGTATGTTTTCAATCTGGCAACTCTGTTTTTTATTTTCTGTTTATCTTAGTCATAAGCCAAAACCTTAATCGTTAATTTCTTATGGTTGTATGTTTATCTAAGACATAACCCACAACCTTTTTCATATGTTTTAGGAGTATACTTGTTTGCAATCTGTCAATTCTGTTTATCTTAGTCATAAACCAAAATCTCTATTCTATAAAAATTTTGATCTAACAGCATTGATTAATGGTGAAACTTTTCAGTCCGGCAATTCTGTTTTTATTTTCTGTTTATCTAAGTCATAAGCCAAAACCTTTTTCGCTAATTTCTTATGGTTGTCTGTTTGTCTAAGACATAACCCACAACCTTTTTCATATGTTTTAGGAGTATACTTGTTTGCAATCTGTCAATTCTGTTTATCTTAGTCATAAACCAAAAGCTATATTCTATAAGAATTTTGATCTAACAGCATTGATAAATGATGAAACTTTTCAGTCCGGCAATTCTGTTTTTATTTTCTGTTTATGTTAGTCGTAAACCCAAAGCTCTATTCTATAAGAATTTTGATCTAACAGCATTGATTAATGGTGAAACTTTTCAGTCTGACAATTCTGTTTTTATTTTCTGTTTATCTAAGTCATAAGCCAAAAGTTTTATTCTATTCTATAAGAATTCTGATCTAACAGCACTGATTAGCAAAGTAAAGCTTTTCCATCTGCTAGTTCCCATTTGATGTCCTATGACCGTCTGTTTATCTAAGTCATAAGCCACAAGCTCTATTCCATAGGTTTTTTTATTTTTTTTATTAATATATTCATATGTTTATCGAAGTCATAGGCCGCGAGCTGTGCTTTATATGTATGTAAGTATATATTTATAAATTTTTAGATAGACAAACATACATGGAGAGCTTGATGAAGGGATGTTGTTTTGCTTGTTGTAATGATCGAGTGTCTATGAAACAAAAAAAAAAAAAAAAAAAAAAATATTTATTGTGGGTAGATAGATAGATAGACAGACAGACAGACAGCCATAGAGATAGATAGACATACAGATCTTGTAGAAGCAATTAGAAAATATTTCTGATAAGGCTTTTTTTTTTCTATCTATAAATTATGATTTTATTTAGTTATTAAAAAAAAATTGTATAGATGCAATTGGTGTTTCTATTTTATTTGGAGTGGATAGGAAAATATGAAACCATTCTTGAAAATTTTTTTAAAAAATTTCAAAAACAAAGTAATAAAAAAAAAAAGTCGTTAAATTTTATAGGATAGCAATAAGATGTAATTGGTGTTTCTATTTTATTTGGAGTGGATAGGGAAATATGAAACCATTGTTGATAATTCAATTTTTTTATTTTGAATTATGTGAAGAAAAAATTTTGTAGAACCAATTGGAAAATATTTTTGATAAGGCTTTTTTTTTTTTGAATTAGGTGATGAAAAAAAAATTATTGGATGGACAGAAAAAAGGGGGGAAAAATAACTAATTAAATTATGAATTTATTAAGTTATTAAAAATAGACAGACAGACAGACAGACAGACAGCTATAGAGATAGATAGATAGACATACAGACCTTGTAGAAGCAATTGAAAAATATTGTTTATAAGACTTCCTTTTTTTTTTTTTATTTATATTTATTAAATAAAAAATAATTAAAAATCTAAAAAAGTTTTTACGATATATTGTTAATATGTTTATTTTTAGTGATGGACAATAAGTACATAAGTTTACCCCCTAAACTACAAAAAGTTTTCCCCCTGTAACCATCTCATTCTTGGTTAAGTATATAAATTCTGTGAATTATCTATAAATGTTATCACTCTTGTTTTAAACATTCAACTGTTCAGTTAATTGTGCTCCGTAAAAAAAAAAAGAAAAATGTCAAACTTTAATTGTGAAACTTGTGGAAAAGTTTATTCTAAAAAATTTAATTTAAATCGTCATATTAGATTACATCATGATAGTCCATACACATCTATAAAGTGTACAACTTGTAATTTACGATTTGCAAGTCGTAAAGAACTCCTTACACATACACATTCCAGAAAGCATAAAGAGAATGTGGGGGAATCTTTTAATTATTGCAGTACATGTAAGGAACATATCTCAAAAACAAGGTGGCATTATCATCTAAGAACTAATATTCACAAAATAAAGAACGCTACTCAAATTGATAATAATTTATTCTGTATGAACTCATCATTTAACAACCGTATGAAAACTTATGTTTTGCAAAATAAAGATGAAGAAAATCTTGTTCCTGAAAATTTTTTAAAAGAGAATAAATCACAGATAATTACATTAATAAAAGATTCAATACAAGAACATCTTAATATAAAATTAAATTTCGAACTATTTTGTGAGTATATGCTAGTCAAAGGGGCAGACGACTCATGTACTGTAGACCTTAAATCTCATCAAACAAAAATGATTATTTTTAATTCATCGCTGACAATAGAGGACATTGAACAATGTTATATAGATCAATGTGATATTCTTATAAGGAAAATGAGTGAGTTTCAGGAACGTGATAGTGGATGGACATTAATAAGAATTAAATTCCTTGAAATTAATATAAACAAATATAAATGCATAAAAGGCTCTCAATATATTCCTCTTCCACAACAAATTAAAATAAAACACGCTTGCATTAACGTACAGAATCATGATGAATACTGCTTTAAATGGGCTATTATTTCAGCACTATATCCACTCGCTCATGCTAATACAAATAGATGTTCAGCATATAAAATAAATAATATTGAAGATGATGTAATCATAATGGATAATGGAATTCTTTTAAACTTTAAGAATCTTAGTTTCCCTCTGGCTATTAATAAAATTAGCGAGTTTGAAATTAATAATCCACAAATAAGTATAAATGTGTTTGGATTAGAGGATAATAATAATATCGTTGGTCCATATTACTTTACTCAAGAAGAAAAGTTAAACCATATTAACTTGCTGCTTCTAGAAGATGATAACAGATTCCATTACATATGGATTAAAAATATTTCAAGGTATGTTACTATAGAAATTAAATTTATCAAAAAAAAAAAAAAAAAGAACAAATAATTCTACTTATTGCTATTTTTTTTTTTTTTTTTTTATAATTACAGATTGTTAGGTAGTCAATTAACAAAAGATGGACATGAAATATATGTATGCAATATCTGTTTAATACATTTTCACAAGGAGACATCGTTGGAACAACATAAGAAGGAATGTAACAAAATGGTTACTAAAATGCCGGATATAAATAGCAATTTAGTTAGCTTTAAAAATTTTAAAAAGCAAATGGATGTGCCTTTTGTAGTGTACGCTGATTTTGAATGTATTTTAGAATCAGTAAATGTACAGAATTCAAACAAAGTAAGATCTATACAAAAACATATTCCATTTGCTTATAGCTATTATATTAAATGCTCGTTTGACGCTAGTTTAGATATATTTAGAGTTTATAGTGGTGATAACTCGCCAAATCATTTTTTTAATAGTTTAGTTAAGGATATTTTAGATATTTATAGGAATTATTTAGGCATAGTTAATATAATGAATTCCTTAACAGAACTTGAGCAGAAGAGACAGAAAGAACACACAATCTGTCATATTTGTAACAAATTTTTATCTTTTGAAAATCGAGTAGCTGATCATTGTCATTTAACAGGAAAGTATAGAGGTCCTGCTCACAACAAATGTAATTTAGAATATCAGATTGCAAATTTCATCCCAATCTTTTTTCATAATCTATCGGCATATGATAGTCATTTGTTTATACGAGAACTATCATCTATTGAAGGTGATATAAATATAATTCCGTTAAATAAAGAATTATATATATCCATTTCAAAGAGGATTTCGGTTAATGAAAAAGATACTATTGAATTGCGTTTTCTCGACTCAATTCGATTCATGCCATCTAGTTTAGAGAAACTAGCAAGTTATTTAACCGATGATGATTTAAATATTGTAAAATCAATTTATATGAGTGATCAGGAATTTAGTTTAATGAGACGTAAAGGTGTTTTTCCATATGACTATCTAGATTCTGTTAATCGTCTTCAGGAGACACAACTTCCACCCCGTTCAGTTTTCTTCAATAAACTTTCTAATGAGTCGTGTAGTGAGGATCAATATAGACATGCTGAACAAGTTTGGAATACGTTTCAGTGTAAAACATTAATGGACTATTTACTTTTATAAAAGTAGACGTTCTTTTACTATGTGACATTTTTGAAAGTTTCAGAAAAGTTTGTAAAAACATTTATAATTTAGATCCCTGTCAATATTATACCACCCCTGGTCTATCTTGGGATGCAATGTTGAAAACGACAAACATTGAGTTGGAATTGTTAACCGACATTAATATGTATAACTTTGTTGTGCGGGGTGTTAGGGGAGGTATTGTACAATGCAGTAAACGACATTCTATTGCTAACAATAAATATATAAGTGATTATAACTCTAACAAGGAATCAAATTATCTAATGTATTTAGATGTTAATAATTTATACGGCTATGCAATGTCACAATATCTTCCCTATAAAAATTTTAAATGGATGGAAAATATTGATAATTTTGATGTCACTAATATAAAAGACGACTCTCCATTAGGTTATATACTAGAAGTAGATTTGGAATATCCATCCGCGTTACACGACTTTCATAATGATTTACCATTTTGTGTGGAAAACAAAAAAATTGAAATAATGAAACAGACAAAACTAATAGCAGATTTAAATAATAAAACTAACTATGTAATACACTACCGTACATTGCAGCAATGTATTCAACATGGATTAATTCTTAAAAAAATTCATAGAGTTCTTGAATTTAATCAATCAGATTGGCTAAAGATATATATTGATTTGAATAATCATCATCGGACTTTAGCTAAAAACTCTTTTGAACAAAATTTTTTTAAACTTTTAAATAATGCTGTCTATGGAAAGACTATGGAAAATGTTGACAAGAGAAAGGACATTAAAATAGTGTGCGAATGGGAGAACAGACGTAAACGGTTAGGAGCTAGAGCTTTAATAGCTAAACATAATTTCCATAGCGCACTTAAAATTAATGACAATATGATGGCTATTGAATTGAGAAGAGTAAGTACTGTATATAACAAACCAATTTATATTGGGTTTTCCGTTTTAGAACTATCAAAATGGAAAATGTATAATTTTCATTATGATTACATGAAACCCAAATATCTTGGTAATATTCGTTTAAACTATATGGATACGGATTCCTTCATATATGATATTAAAACAGATGATCTATACAGAGATATTAAAAATGATATAAATACTCATTTTGATACATCTGCATATCCGATAGATAATGTCTACAATATCCCACTTCTTAATAAAAAAGTTTTAGGGATGATGAAGGATGAGTGTAATGGAAAAATTATTAAGGAATTCATTGGATTAAGGGCTAAAATGTATTCAGTGAAAATTGATAGGGTAGGTCAGGAAATTAAAAAAATTAAGGGGGTTAAGCATTGTGTAACTAGTAAATTAAGTATAAATGACTTTAGAAAATGTCTATTAGAAAAGAAATTATATTATGATTCAATGTATATATTTAGATCTAAGGCTCATCAAATATATACTCAACATATAAATAAGTTAACTTTAAGCTATTCAGATGATAAGAGATTTATTAGAGATAATGGTGTTGATACATATGCATGGGGTCATTTTAGAATAAATAACTATCCTGAACTTATGGAAGAGGATAATGACAATCTTCTCAACGTAAATATAGATTTTTAATTAATTTTATGTTTTTTAAATGATAAGATAAATTGTAAATTTAGATAATAAGAAAAAAAATGTAAAATAGAAAAAATTATGAAGGAAATCAAACGTTAAAATGTTATTTTTATTTCAAACCATATTTATTAAATATAAATTGTAAACACAAGTGATCACAATTAAATGTATTTGTATATGGGGTAATGGGAGTTTTGCGCTTATGTGGGAGAAATTGTTTTAGTTAGCTGTTTAGCTGTTTTAAAAAGCTGTTTAGCTGTTTTAAAAAGCTGTTTAGCTGTTTTAAAAAGCTGTTTAGCTGTTTTTAAAAGCTGTTTAGCTGTTTTAAAAAGCTGTTTAGCTGTTTTTAAAAGCTGTTTAGCTGTTTTTAAAAGCTGTTTAGCTGTTTTAAAAAGCTGTTTAGCTGTTTTAAAAAGCTGTTTAGCTGTTTTTAAAAGCTGTTTAGCTGTTTTAAAAAGCTGTTTAGCTGTTTTTAAAAGCTGTTTAGCTGTTTTAAAAAGCTGTTTAGCTGTTTTAAAAAGCTGTTTAGCTGTTTTAAAAAGCTGTTTAGCTATTTAAGGAATCTGTTTCGTTAAAAGTATACAACGAGATATTTGAAGAGCTAAAGTTGGTGATGGAATAAGATTATAATTATAATTATAGCTCTGATATGAATTCTTAATCATAAACAAATACATGTAAAACACCAATTGCTCTAAAACAGTCTGTACTTATGCCTGTCTATATATCTATCCATACAATTTCTTATTTTAAACTATTTTCTATATTGCTTATTACTTTATTTCAAGTGTATTGGCTTATTTTCTGTCTGCTTGCATTTACACATTATGTTTTGGAATATTATTCCTCATAATATTTCGAATCTAATATTTTTTAGTCAAATCGCTTGCGTTGACATATTTTCAAGTGCAATGCCTTTTGCTTGTACACATAAACATTGTCTTATGTGTGGTCACACTTAAAGAGGTGTCAAGCGGTTCCATGTTGCAGAAAAATTAAATTATGAATTTTTATTGTTCTTAGTATTGTTATTGTTGGATAGTTGTGTTATAATAGACACTCTACACATTATTTTTATGTAGTTGTGATGTGTTTTGACAAACTCACTACAATTAGTTTTTTTTATCTCAATAAGCATTTTTCCACCCTCTTACACAACCAAGACAATAATTTTCATTCAATTTCTTATTTTAAACTATTTTCTATATTGCTTATTACTTTATTTCAAGTGCATTGGCTTATTTTCTGTCTGCTTGCATTTACACATTATGTTTTGGAATATTATTCCTCATAATATTTCGAATCTAGTATTTTTTAGTTAAATCGCTTGCGTTGACATATTTTCAAGTGCAATGCCTTTTGCTTGTACACATAAACAAAAAAAAAATTTTTTTTTTTAAATATAAATAGAGTAGTTAGAATAAATATTTGTTCATTACAAATTCTTAAATTAACAAAACAAAACAAAAAAAATGTCAAACCAAAATGTTACCATGTTCATAATTGATGATGATGAGGAAACACAGTTGTTTCCAGTTAATGGACAACAACTATTATCATCACCAACACCACCACCATCACTATCCCAACACCTTCCTTCACCAGCATCATCAACAACATCAGCGCCACCTACAATCACACCGGCGACTATAATAGAGGGAAGGTTTTCGGCTATGTTTACGGAACGTTTGAACGATGTTGATAGGATATACGGAAAATGGGACAGATATACTGAAAAGCAGAAGATTATAGATGACCAAGTTAAAAAACTGCAGCAAAAGAAGGAGAAGATACAAAAAAAAATGCTGCAGTTTATAAAAAAGCAGGAGGAAGAGAATCGAGCTCCCGATTCTCCGTTGGAAGTTCTATACAAAAGACGTTATAAATGCGAAATTGGTTTGCACTATTTATATGGAAAGGAGCTTATATTCCTAGGATGCACCCACTATTTATGCCTTGGTTGTGCACTAGTTATTTTTGTCGGCAGTGAGGACACGATATCCTTTTCCAACTTCTTGCACAACCAAGGCATAAATAGTGGGTGCATCCTAGGAATATAAGCTCCTTTCCATATAAATAGTGCAAACCAATTTCGCATTTATAACGTCTTTTGTATAGAACTTCCAACGGAGAATCGGGAGCTCGATTCTCTTCCTCCTGCTTTTTTATAAACTGCAGCATTTTTTTTTGTATCTTCTCCTTCTTTTGCTGCAGTTTTTTAACTTGGTCATCTATAATCTTCTGCTTTTCAGTATATCTGTCCCATTTTCCGTATATCCTATCAACATCGTTCAAACGTTCCGTAAACATAGCCGAAAACCTTCCCTCTATTATAGTCGCCGGTGTGATTGTAGGTGGCGCTGATGTTGTTGATGATGCTGGTGAAGGAAGGTGTTGGGATAGTGATGGTGGTGGTGTTGGTGATGATAATAGTTGTTGTCCATTAACTGGAAACAACTGTGTTTCCTCATCATCATCAATTATGAACATGGTAACATTTTGGTTTGACATTTTTTTTGTTTTGTTTTGTTAATTTAAGAATTTGTAATGAACAAATATTTATTCTAACTACTCTATTTATATTTTAAAAAAAAAATTTTTTTTTTGTTTATGTGTACAAGCAAAAGGCATTGCACTTGAAAATATGTCAACGCAAGCGATTTAACTAAAAAATACTAGATTCGAAATATTATGAGGAATAATATTCCAAAACATAATGTGTAAATGCAAGCAGACAGAAAATAAGCCAATGCACTTGAAATAAAGTAATAAGCAATATAGAAAATAGTTTAAAATAAGAAATTGAATGAAAATTATTGTCTTGGTTGTGTAAGAGGGTGGAAAAATGCTTATTGAGATAAAAAAAACTAATTGTAGTGAGTTTGTCAAAACACATCACAACTACATAAAAATAATGTGTAGAGTGTCTATTATAACACAACTATCCAACAATAACAATACTAAGAACAATAAAAATTCATAATTTAATTTTTCTGCAACATGGAACCGCTTGACACCTCTTTAAGTGTGACCACACATAAGACAATGTTTATGTGTACAAGCAAAAGGCATTGCACTTGAAAATATGTCAACGCAAGCGATTTGACTAAAAAATATTAGATTCGAAATATTATGAGGAATAATATTCCAAAACATAATGTGTAAATGCAAGCAGACAGAAAATAAGCCAATACACTTGAAATAAAGTAATAAGCAATATAGAAAATAGTTTAAAATAAGAAATTGTATGGATAGATATATAGACAGGCATAAGTACAGACTGTTTTAGAGCAATTGGTGTTTTACATGTATTTGTTTATGATTAAGAATTCATATCAGAGCTATAATTATAATTATAATCTTATTCCATCACCAACTTTAGCTCTTCAAATATCTCGTTGTATACTTTTAACGAAACAGATTCCTTAAATAGCTAAACAGCTTTTTAAAACAGCTAAACAGCTTTTTAAAACAGCTAAACAGCTTTTTAAAACAGCTAAACAGCTTTTAAAAACAGCTAAACAGCTTTTTAAAACAGCTAAACAGCTTTTAAAAACAGCTAAACAGCTTTTTAAAACAGCTAAACAGCTTTTTAAAACAGCTAAACAGCTTTTAAAAACAGCTAAACAGCTTTTAAAAACAGCTAAACAGCTTTTTAAAACAGCTAAACAGCTTTTAAAAACAGCTAAACAGCTTTTTAAAACAGCTAAACAGCTTTTTAAAACAGCTAAACAGCTTTTTAAAACAGCTAAACAGCTAACTAAAACAATTTCTCCCACATAAGCGCAAAACTCCCATTACCCCATATACAAATACATTTAATTGTGATCACTTGTGTTTACAATTTATATTTAATAAATATGGTTTGAAATAAAAATAACATTTTAACGTTTGATTTCCTTCATAATTTTTTCTATTTTACATTTTTTTTCTTATTATCTAAATTTACAATTTATCTTATCATTTAAAAAACATAAAATTAATTAAAAATCTATATTTACGTTGAGAAGATTGTCATTATCCTCTTCCATAAGTTCAGGATAGTTATTTATTCTAAAATGACCCCATGCATATGTATCAACACCATTATCTCTAATAAATCTCTTATCATCTGAATAGCTTAAAGTTAACTTATTTATATGTTGAGTATATATTTGATGAGCCTTAGATCTAAATATATACATTGAATCATAATATAATTTCTTTTCTAATAGACATTTTCTAAAGTCATTTATACTTAATTTACTAGTTACACAATGCTTAACCCCCTTAATTTTTTTAATTTCCTGACCTACCCTATCAATTTTCACTGAATACATTTTAGCCCTTAATCCAATGAATTCCTTAATAATTTTTCCATTACACTCATCCTTCATCATCCCTAAAACTTTTTTATTAAGAAGTGGGATATTGTAGACATTATCTATCGGATATGCAGATGTATCAAAATGAGTATTTATATCATTTTTAATATCTCTGTATAGATCATCTGTTTTAATATCATATATGAAGGAATCCGTATCCATATAGTTTAAACGAATATTACCAAGATATTTGGGTTTCATGTAATCATAATGAAAATTATACATTTTCCATTTTGATAGTTCTAAAACGGAAAACCCAATATAAATTGGTTTGTTATATACAGTACTTACTCTTCTCAATTCAATAGCCATCATATTGTCATTAATTTTAAGTGCGCTATGGAAATTATGTTTAGCTATTAAAGCTCTAGCTCCTAACCGTTTACGTCTGTTCTCCCATTCGCACACTATTTTAATGTCCTTTCTCTTGTCAACATTTTCCATAGTCTTTCCATAGACAGCATTATTTAAAAGTTTAAAAAAATTTTGTTCAAAAGAGTTTTTAGCTAAAGTCCGATGATGATTATTCAAATCAATATATATCTTTAGCCAATCTGATTGATTAAATTCAAGAACTCTATGAATTTTTTTAAGAATTAATCCATGTTGAATACATTGCTGCAATGTACGGTAGTGTATTACATAGTTAGTTTTATTATTTAAATCTGCTATTAGTTTTGTCTGTTTCATTATTTCAATTTTTTTGTTTTCCACACAAAATGGTAAATCATTATGAAAGTCGTGTAACGCGGATGGATATTCCAAATCTACTTCTAGTATATAACCTAATGGAGAGTCGTCTTTTATATTAGTGACATCAAAATTATCAATATTTTCCATCCATTTAAAATTTTTATAGGGAAGATATTGTGACATTGCATAGCCGTATAAATTATTAACATCTAAATACATTAGATAATTTGATTCCTTGTTAGAGTTATAATCACTTATATATTTATTGTTAGCAATAGAATGTCGTTTACTGCATTGTACAATACCTCCCCTAACACCCCGCACAACAAAGTTATACATATTAATGTCGGTTAACAATTCCAACTCAATGTTTGTCGTTTTCAACATTGCATCCCAAGATAGACCAGGGGTGGTATAATATTGACAGGGATCTAAATTATAAATGTTTTTACAAACTTTTCTGAAACTTTCAAAAATGTCACATAGTAAAAGAACGTCTACTTTTATAAAAGTAAATAGTCCATTAATGTTTTACACTGAAACGTATTCCAAACTTGTTCAGCATGTCTATATTGATCCTCACTACACGACTCATTAGAAAGTTTATTGAAGAAAACTGAACGGGGTGGAAGTTGTGTCTCCTGAAGACGATTAACAGAATCTAGATAGTCATATGGAAAAACACCTTTACGTCTCATTAAACTAAATTCCTGATCACTCATATAAATTGATTTTACAATATTTAAATCATCATCGGTTAAATAACTTGCTAGTTTCTCTAAACTAGATGGCATGAATCGAATTGAGTCGAGAAAACGCAATTCAATAGTATCTTTTTCATTAACCGAAATCCTCTTTGAAATGGATATATATAATTCTTTATTTAACGGAATTATATTTATATCACCTTCAATAGATGATAGTTCTCGTATAAACAAATGACTATCATATGCCGATAGATTATGAAAAAAGATTGGGATGAAATTTGCAATCTGATATTCTAAATTACATTTGTTGTGAGCAGGACCTCTATACTTTCCTGTTAAATGACAATGATCAGCTACTCGATTTTCAAAAGATAAAAATTTGTTACAAATATGACAGATTGTGTGTTCTTTCTGTCTCTTCTGCTCAAGTTCTGTTAAGGAATTCATTATATTAACTATGCCTAAATAATTCCTATAAATATCTAAAATATCCTTAACTAAACTATTAAAAAAATGATTTGGCGAGTTATCACCACTATAAACTCTAAATATATCTAAACTAGCGTCAAACGAGCATTTAATATAATAGCTATAAGCAAATGGAATATGTTTTTGTATAGATCTTACTTTGTTTGAATTCTGTACATTTACTGATTCTAAAATACATTCAAAATCAGCGTACACTACAAAAGGCACATCCATTTGCTTTTTAAAATTTTTAAAGCTAACTAAATTGCTATTTATATCCGGCATTTTAGTAACCATTTTGTTACATTCCTTCTTATGTTGTTCCAACGATGTCTCCTTGTGAAAATGTATTAAACAGATATTGCATACATATATTTCATGTCCATCTTTTGTTAATTGACTACCTAACAATCTGTAATTATAAAAAAAAAAAAAAAAAAATAGCAATAAGTAGAATTATTTGTTCTTTTTTTTTTTTTTTTTTATAAATTTAATTTCTATAGTAACATACCTTGAAATATTTTTAATCCATATGTAATGGAATCTGTTATCATCTTCTAGAAGCAGCAAGTTAATATGGTTTAACTTTTCTTCTTGAGTAAAGTAATATGGACCAACGATATTATTATTATCCTCTAATCCAAACACATTTATACTTATTTGTGGATTATTAATTTCAAACTCGCTAATTTTATTAATAGCCAGAGGGAAACTAAGATTCTTAAAGTTTAAAAGAATTCCATTATCCATTATGATTACATCATCTTCAATATTATTTATTTTATATGCTGAACATCTATTTGTATTAGCATGAGCGAGTGGATATAGTGCTGAAATAATAGCCCATTTAAAGCAGTATTCATCATGATTCTGTACGTTAATGCAAGCGTGTTTTATTTTAATTTGTTGTGGAAGAGGAATATATTGAGAGCCTTTTATGCATTTATATTTGTTTATATTAATTTCAAGGAATTTAATTCTTATTAATGTCCATCCACTATCACGTTCCTGAAACTCACTCATTTTCCTTATAAGAATATCACATTGATCTATATAACATTGTTCAATGTCCTCTATTGTCAGCGATGAATTAAAAATAATCATTTTTGTTTGATGAGATTTAAGGTCTACAGTACATGAGTCGTCTGCCCCTTTGACTAGCATATACTCACAAAATAGTTCGAAATTTAATTTTATATTAAGATGTTCTTGTATTGAATCTTTTATTAATGTAATTATCTGTGATTTATTCTCTTTTAAAAAATTTTCAGGAACAAGATTTTCTTCATCTTTATTTTGCAAAACATAAGTTTTCATACGGTTGTTAAATGATGAGTTCATACAGAATAAATTATTATCAATTTGAGTAGCGTTCTTTATTTTGTGAATATTAGTTCTTAGATGATAATGCCACCTTGTTTTTGAGATATGTTCCTTACATGTACTGCAATAATTAAAAGATTCCCCCACATTCTCTTTATGCTTTCTGGAATGTGTATGTGTAAGGAGTTCTTTACGACTTGCAAATCGTAAATTACAAGTTGTACACTTTATAGATGTGTATGGACTATCATGATGTAATCTAATATGACGATTTAAATTAAATTTTTTAGAATAAACTTTTCCACAAGTTTCACAATTAAAGTTTGACATTTTTCTTTTTTTTTTTACGGAGCACAATTAACTGAACAGTTGAATGTTTAAAACAAGAGTGATAACATTTATAGATAATTCACAGAATTTATATACTTAACCAAGAATGAGATGGTTACAGGGGGAAAACTTTTTGTAGTTTAGGGGGTAAACTTATGTACTTATTGTCCATCACTAAAAATAAACATATTAACAATATATCGTAAAAACTTTTTTAGATTTTTAATTATTTTTTATTTAATAAATATAAATAAAAAAAAAAAAAGGAAGTCTTATAAACAATATTTTTCAATTGCTTCTACAAGGTCTGTATGTCTATCTATCTATCTCTATAGCTGTCTGTCTGTCTGTCTGTCTGTCTATTTTTAATAACTTAATAAATTCATAATTTAATTAGTTATTTTTCCCCCCTTTTTTCTGTCCATCCAATAATTTTTTTTTCATCACCTAATTCAAAAAAAAAAAAGCCTTATCAAAAATATTTTCCAATTGGTTCTACAAAATTTTTTCTTCACATAATTCAAAATAAAAAAATTGAATTATCAACAATGGTTTCATATTTCCCTATCCACTCCAAATAAAATAGAAACACCAATTACATCTTATTGCTATCCTATAAAATTTAACGACTTTTTTTTTTTATTACTTTGTTTTTGAAATTTTTTAAAAAAATTTTCAAGAATGGTTTCATATTTTCCTATCCACTCCAAATAAAATAGAAACACCAATTGCATCTATACAATTTTTTTTTAATAACTAAATAAAATCATAATTTATAGATAGAAAAAAAAAAGCCTTATCAGAAATATTTTCTAATTGCTTCTACAAGATCTGTATGTCTATCTATCTCTATGGCTGTCTGTCTGTCTGTCTATCTATCTATCTACCCACAATAAATATTTTTTTTTTTTTTTTTTTTTTTGTTTCATAGACACTCGATCATTACAACAAGCAAAACAACATCCCTTCATCAAGCTCTCCATGTATGTTTGTCTATCTAAAAATTTATAAATATATACTTACATACATATAAAGCACAGCTCGCGGCCTATGACTTCGATAAACATATGAATATATTAATAAAAAAAATAAAAAAACCTATGGAATAGAGCTTGTGGCTTATGACTTAGATAAACAGACGGTCATAGGACATCAAATGGGAACTAGCAGATGGAAAAGCTTTACTTTGCTAATCAGTGCTGTTAGATCAGAATTCTTATAGAATAGAATAAAACTTTTGGCTTATGACTTAGATAAACAGAAAATAAAAACAGAATTGTCAGACTGAAAAGTTTCACCATTAATCAATGCTGTTAGATCAAAATTCTTATAGAATAGAGCTTTGGGTTTACGACTAACATAAACAGAAAATAAAAACAGAATTGCCGGACTGAAAAGTTTCATCATTTATCAATGCTGTTAGATCAAAATTCTTATAGAATATAGCTTTTGGTTTATGACTAAGATAAACAGAATTGACAGATTGCAAACAAGTATACTCCTAAAACATATGAAAAAGGTTGTGGGTTATGTCTTAGACAAACAGACAACCATAAGAAATTAGCGAAAAAGGTTTTGGCTTATGACTTAGATAAACAGAAAATAAAAACAGAATTGCCGGACTGAAAAGTTTCACCATTAATCAATGCTGTTAGATCAAAATTTTTATAGAATAGAGATTTTGGTTTATGACTAAGATAAACAGAATTGACAGATTGCAAACAAGTATACTCCTAAAACATATGAAAAAGGTTGTGGGTTATGTCTTAGATAAACATACAACCATAAGAAATTAACGATTAAGGTTTTGGCTTATGACTAAGATAAACAGAAAATAAAAAACAGAGTTGCCAGATTGAAAACATACCTTTTAGTGTTCGATTAAAGCTTTTTTGTAGCGTATCTATCGATTTACTTAAATGCCGACGTAGCGTAGGCATGCTCCAACTTTTTGTATGGAAAAAGTGATGGAGAACTGGTATAAACACACTACTTAAGCAAATGACATTTGACAAAATTTAACGAAAAGTTTCATTAAGTACACTATAGTTGGCCACATATGTTTTATATGTATTCACACAGTTGCTTAAGTTGACTTAAGTTCACTTAAGCTGCCTTAATTCTGTGGTTTTCATGGGTAACCGCGTATGTCCATTTATTTTAAATTTTGAGATGTTGATGCCGTATTGATTAATTTTAAACGCTTTTCACATGGTTCTTAAAATTTAATAAAAGAGTTTAACAAGTTCAATATCTAGCCCATAGTTTGATCTAGAATGGTTTTCCGCTCTCCTGAAAAATTTGATTTTAAAACATATGCGGTTGACCATGAAAATTACAGAATTGGCCCATATTTTTTGGAAAATGATATCGGGCCAGGACCAGCTGCAGAAAACCATCCCACTTTATGGTTTTACTGCACATACTGCATGTGCACCGAGAAACATATTCTGCGAACATATTACTCCACGCAGACGCAGAGAAAAAATATGGTTGGGCATGGTTATAGCAACTACGCTATGTTTATTGTAACAATATATTGTTGTCGTGCACAAAATATTGTTATTTTTATTTAATATCAACAATATTATAGTTACTTCAAACATGTCAATGTTTATCGCAATTATAAATTTAAGTGTGGTTCACTGAAAAATAATAATTTTTATAACAACTAAATAATGATAACTTTTAAAACATATTATATTCAACACAACCATTTAATGATATATTATAGCCATAACATGATAACTTTCTATAGGTGTACTCATAATATGTTTAAGATGCAAACAAAATATCTTTACTCTAATAATATTTTGTTATCGCCATTTGTAAAATACTTTTGCATCAGTTGTGTCGTTTGTTTTACATATGCCTATCGAATTATTTGTTATTACCATTAAAAAACAAGTTTAAACAAATTAAAAAATAATTAAATTGTAGGTACTTTAAAAAACAATTTTAAGTGTTACAAAATAAAATATCAATGCTAAAAAATTTGAAAAGTGTGCAAAAATATTGACCATTATTTTGTGTTATTTTAGAGAAAAAGAATGAAAATTCTATAAAATAATTTATAAATAATTGCGAACTACGACAAAAAATAGATTAAAAATATTATGTTTAAAGTTGCTTCATATTATGATGTGAAATATCCGTAACAGTTTTACGTTAAGGTTGCCAGTAAGTAAATAAGCATAAATATATTAAACATCTGCATGAAACTTAATAATGATGTTCATGAAACTTTCATTATAATTTTGTATTTGCTTCGCTTGTATTCAGTATAATGAATAACAACGAAATAAAAGCAACAAACACACGAAATTTAAGAGACGAATAAGATGCAGTGTTTTTGTTTACTGAAGCAAGAGAATATGAATACGTACAACTCTGAAACAAAACAACCACTGAATAAATGTCGAATAAGTTCAAGGAATAACACATTTATTTTAAAGTCAGTATTGCCAGTTGAAAGAAATTAAAAATATTAGGAAAAAAAAAAACAAAAATAACCATGAAGAGTAAAAGCAACAAGTGTACATTAATATTAAAATAATAAAAATAATACAAATTTGATTTTGTTTTCAATGCAAATAAATTGTTTTTAATGTAAATTTTAAAACTTCCAAAAAATTTCATTTTATTTTCATAAACATTTTTAGCAATGTGTTTTGCTTGAAAGTACATAAAAAAGTTGTTAGGAAAAAAATTTAAATTTAATTTAAAAAATGCTTTACAAATTCATATATTATTGTAAAGGTAACAAAAAAGAAAAAATTACATAAATTTACTAAGTGGCAACATTGCTATTGAGTATTTATATAAAAAAAAATAAGAGAGTGAAAACTGTAAAACAAAAGTCGTTTCATTGAACAAAGTCTTTGTGTTTGCCATATGAAACGAAATGTGTGTGCTAGTATGTAGCATGAATAAAACAACAGTTTGTTCAGTGGTCTGAATTTTATTTGAATACGAACTTCATTGAATAAACATTTCAGTATGTTCATGAATGAAGTTATTCATGCAGCCCTTTAAAAATATTTTTCGGTTTTAGATTCAATCTAAATATTATTATCATTAACATGATAATAATATGATTTATTCTTAACTTATTATGAATAACATGATAATAATATTTTTTTCCAGAGTTTCTTTATTGAATCTTCATATATTAAATATTAACTAACAATAAGTAATCAAATCTTATCCTAATACTGTAATTCATGTCGTGCAAGTGCCCGACAAAAAATTTTCTTATCACGGTTTCTCTTCACGTATTTTGATGTTTATCGCTCTTCTGATTGGGTGGGTGAGTGCTGCAGTGTCTCTTCTCCTAAACTTTAGGACCTAAAGCAGTGAGTACCAGAGAGTAAAAAAATTGAGAGAATGCATTCATTTACAGCCGAAATAAAATGTTAGTAATATATTTTATAAGTTGTATAACACAATGGTAAAAAATTAAAAATTTTTTGTGTTGATAAAAAATTTGTAGCAATTCTTTACCTATTCAATGTCGCTGATTATAAAACTGCACTTTTTTATTCGGAAGCTTTTTGACTCTAAATCAGTTTCAAATATCTTATCAAACAATTGTAAAAAAATTAAAGATTTTAATGTTTTAAAAATTCATAAAAAATAAATATTGCACGCAAATCACACGTTTAATAACATATTCCGTTCCTTCCTTTAATGTTGCATAGCATATAAGGCATAGGATGTTACCAAAAGCGTTTTTGACCGCACAATATTTTTTAAGTGCCATCATAAAGTTTTTTCTGTTAACCTGAAACAAAAATATGTATGTGCATAGAAATGGATTTCCCTGGCATATTTATTCAAAAATAAAATAAATATCATAAGAATTATAACGTGAAAAATTTATTTTAGTAAAAAGTTAGGGTATTCATAGTGGTAAGTAAAATAGAAAGGGTATTCACGTTGTTGGGTTACTCATACTTCAAACATCTGTACATACATTTTAATTCTAGCTAATGGTATATCATAACTTTTTACAAAATACCAAATGCGCACCTGAGTTTGCCTGCAAAAATGTATAAAGTCATTATAACAGGTCAAAGTTACGTTAAATAAATACCATAAATTAGTAATGTTAACTCTTTGGACTCGGTCATATAATTGTAGCATAAAAAAGTAAGCAATAAAAATAGTGCGAAACAATAAAGTTTCATTGATACATCAATAAAACATCTTCTTACCCAAAAATTTTACCTGCTGTCACATTTGCTTTTATGTTATAGGTTTACACATAAATTGTAGAAAAACAAGACTTTTTTAACATGTTTTTTGAATATTTTTACTTAAGAAAAGTGTTTTCATAAAAAAAACCCACCGACGCGATTGGTACAGAAACAAAACTATTTTTACAAGCACAAAATACCAACAAATTCTCGTGGCTATTTTTTTTTAATAATTTCTGCATTTAGGTACGTCTTTTTTACGAAAGAAAAAGGGACCCTTTTACAGGCATCAAAGAATTTTTTTCACAAACAAAACACATATCGTTAGCTTAAATGCAAAACAATGTAGATATTATTTGAAAATTTGACATTTTTGTTGATTAGGATTCACGTTACATATGTATTTTTATATAATTTTAAGTTATTTACAAAATTAAAAATGACGTATCATCAAATACATACATATACAATTTTTTTTAACAGCATAATGTAAAATCACACTCAATAAAAAAATTAGCAGAGTTTTTAATTCTTTCTATAAGAACACATTAATATTTTTAAACACCAAAACTTGGTAATCTGTTTTATAAATATTACCACGGTGTTAGTGGAATTAGTGATCAGTAGCCCGTTTCTGTATTTCTCGCATCGTAAAATTTCCCGCATGAAGCAAGTGAATTATGACAAAAACAGTGCAATATGAAACAAAAAATGGTTTTTCTCACATAAGTGTTTCTGTATCTTTACTTTGCGAGAACTATCTGTCATTTAAATAATTTTCCAGCAATTATTGGAAGGATGTGAGAAAAAGTGTTTCTGTATCAATATTTTGCCAAAAGTTTATCACAAGAACTGTCAAAATAAGTCATATTTAAAATTGATGCGAGAAAAATAAAATTTCAAAAAATGGAGAACAAATTATGTATGTATGTACACAAGAATGTGTATTATTTTTTTTTTATTTGAAGAGAAAGAATTTAAATGATGAAAATAAATAAAACACAATTGTTATACTTTTTTATTTTAATTTTTTTAAGCCCTTCTTTGTTTTCGTTTTATGCAGGGCTGCCAGATAAATTTGTGAAAATATCGTTAATTTCCTAAGAAAAATTAAAAAAATAGCATATTTTGTTTTAAAAAATTGGACAATTAAAAATTAATTTTGACAAATTTTGTTCGAATTTTATTAAAACAATCCAAAAAAAAAAAAAATTTCAAGACTTAAAGTTCATGGGTAAAATACATATTTTATACATACATACTTAAGCTTGAGGTCTACTTAAATAAAATTATTTATTTTTATTTAATCCAATAACAATTTAAAATTTGAGATTGTTTTTTCCTAAAAAAATCATTTTAAAGCGTGACAAAATGTCATATTGAACTAAAACTAACACTTTTGGCAAAAAAAGGCAATAATTTTTATATGAATAATGTTTTGTTTTGATCACATAAACAAATGTATTAAGCAATTTAAGGAAATACAAATTAAACAGTTTTCCTTCGAAATTTTGATTTTGCCGCTAAATTTTTTAAGCTGCCTTGTTTTTAAAGATATCGTTTTTCTTTGGTGCCGAATATACAAACATATTAAACTATTTAAAATTATTTTATTTCGAAGACTGAATAATATCGTCACTAAAAAAATCAGCCAGTCGGCACTTTGCCAATTTCGGAACAAAAAATCGTCAAAATGACGATATATCATAATATCTGGCAGCCCTATTTTTATTATATCTATTTCTTTCTTTGACGTTTCGCTAGCATTTGACACTTAATTACTGGAAGTATTCCAGTTAAAACAGAATCTGTGTTGTCTGTTCTCGCATTCAAATACAGAAACACTTTTTCTCACAAATCGAGAAACGATGGAATTTTTTGTTTCACCCTTAATGTGAGAAATTTTGCAATGCGAGAAATACAGAAACGAGCTACAGATAATTATTTATAATAATAATTTTTAGTATTGCATAAGAAAAAATAAAAAAGTGCTGTAAAATTACACAGTACAACACATGATTTGCCAACTCAATTCTGTGAACTGTATGTGAAATTAGACCCAAAAAGAAGAATTTCTGCATCATTCGTTTTGTCTTCTTACCTGCGATTTGAAGTTAGTATCGATTTGAAGTTAGTACTATCGTATAGGGGAATTTATCACGTTTTAGGCCCTGTTGTTTGACATATCTCGACAACCACTAGCCCAATTTAGTTGAAATAAATTTTAAAAAATTAAGAATTACAATTCCCTTAATCTGTTCATATATTGTTTTCCTATACAAGTAACACTTTCGAAGTTAAAAATGAATGTATGAAGGGAAAAAATTATTTTTTGCCTAAAAATTTAAATTTTTTTTTTTAAAACTACATAAAAAATCCAAAATGGAAAAAAGTTTCAAGTCTAGTTATTTTTTCGCAAAGTCACATAACCTATGAGCAAAATGAGACAAAGATCATAAAAATCGATGCACGCGTTTCGCTTTTATTCGCAATTGAGTAAAGGTATGAATTTCAAAAATCAGTTATAGCCTCCACCCTTAAAATAAAAATATAAATTAAAAAATTATCATGCAAAAAAAAACTTTATTTATAAAAACTTAATGAAAATAAAATAATATGCAATTAATACGCAATTATAATATGCATAAAAACAAAATTAAGAAAATTTTTTCAATTATTGGCAATATCCATCCTTGTAGAAGTTGACGCTTGTGGTTCTGATGATCTTGTTTTCTTCGTAGGTTGTTCATATTCATGGTCTGAGTCTGTATCGTCATCCGAGATACACATACTATTCAAGGGCGTGTTTCTTTCACTGTGTCCACCAATTTCAATGTCTTCATCTTCGGTGCTTTCTTCAAACTGCATAATTGTGGAACTCCACCAACAAACCTCCGCAAGCAATGCATCCAATTTTTTGCTTTTGAACCGCTTTTCAAACGGCATGGTCACCTGGTGGAACCTCTCTCCTTGTTCGTCTGATTCCTGAGGTGATTGTGCCAAAAAAGTATCGAGGTGGTGGTGCAAGAAATGCAATTTCAGCGTCATGGATGCACCGATTTTTTCGAAATAAAACAGCAACCTGTCCACTCGTTGCTGTATCTCTTCTCGCTGGACACGGTTCTTTCCTAGAACGCCTTCTATTACTTCTTTCAATGCGTTCCATGCATGTTGGTGGTCGTGATGCTCTGAAAGCAAATGTGTGAAAGAATCACTTTTGATCAATTTCCGAATATCAGGTCCATTGAGAATACCTGTTTTAAATACATAAGAAAAACGAAAAAATTATTGGTAATGCGAATGTATAGAAATTAACAAATTTAGATATGACAATATTGAAATACAGAGTACGATACGTACCGTTTTTAATTTTCTCATCACTGAGTTTCGGAAAGATGGATTTCAAACAGTCAAAGGCGCCGTTAACTTTTTTGACCACCACTTCAACGAATTTCCCAGCTATTCCCAGTTTCATGTGGAGCGGTGGCAACAAAATATCATCCAGGTCCTTTATCATAGGTTCATTGCGTAATTTTAATTGTTTGTTGAGCTCGGGAGTTCTTCCTTTCCAATCTTTACATTGATATTGATTTCCTTTGTATCGTGAATCCCAATTACAAAGGAAGCAGAAGTATTTTGGATATCCGCCCTTTTCTATAATCCCTTGTAGTATGTTGACCACCTTCAGATCGCAACAAATGTTCCATTTGTGTTCATCGTATTTGATTTTCTTCAAAATTTCGCCCAATGCTTCATACGTTTCCTTCATAGTTGTGCTGAATCCCAATGGAATGCATGGTTTTTTATTTTTTTTGTGCAGCAGCACAGCCTTCAAACTAGTAACTGAACCATCGATGAATAAACGCCAGTCGCCAGCGATATAATCCATTCCCAATTTTTTCACTAAACCTGGGATATCATGGCAGTACGTGAACGTATTTGCTTCGTCAACGGAATAAAATTTCTGAAAATCAGCTTGGCGTTGTCGGTATGATGTTGCGCTGACATTTTGCTGTGTGAGTTTTCTTCTCTTCAAAAATGATGTCAGCCATTCGGAGTCGTGTTGTGATAGTCCCAGCTTGGCCACAATGTAATCCATTTCGATTTGTGGTAGCGGTTGTGGTGCACTATTTTCAATATCGGGTATCCAATCAGCATCATCCAAATCGTTCGGATTGGTGAAAACGGTTTCGGCTAGCAGGGACACAGTATCCGCACTCGGAGGTTTAGGTGCATCGGTATCAGCAGGGCGTTGCACTGGAAGTGTGGCAGTAAATGCAGCAGTGTATACTTTTGTTTTCAATTGTTGTCTGTTTAATCCAGGACGAAAATTTATGCATGCATAGCACCTGGATTCATCATGTCCAGTTGTGTCTTCCACCCAAATTACTGGCTTCATAAAAGATAACTTTCTACTTTTTCCGTGAATACATTTTAGAAGGGTAGTATAACAACTGTTGCACACTGTGTTCGGCGTAAAATTTGCACCACTTAAATCTGCTTCATCGAAATAATTACAATACGCGGTTTTGAATTGCTCAGTAAACAAATTTTTTCGATCTTTTTTCTGTATTTTTCGGACGATATGACCACAAACGTAACAATATTCATCCAAATATGGGCACTTGTTGTTTTCCATATTGATATATTTTATGTTTTGTTGTTATTCACTTTTAAAAAACTGGAGAAAAATCACTTTTACTGTTCGCGTTCGTCGGCACTGGCTGAATGCCAAAAATCGATCAATGCACACCTATAAATACTACGTATTTTTGAATATTTTACTGCCAGGTACTTATAAATGGGCGCATATTTAAAGGGCGGCTGGCTATATACCTGATTCAGCACTTGTACGTTTCAAACTGTGCAAAACTTTCCAAATAATGACCACCCTTAAATGTGGGTGCAATTTCTGTAAAAAAATCATATAGGTAGCCACCGGAAAAGCCCAAATAATAAAAAGGTCCACTTTCCGTTTAATTGTCCACGTACATTTATTACCGCAATCATAAAAATCAAATAACCTTTTGTTTATTCCTTTTTTTTTAATTCTCAGAATCATGAAAAAGGTGTCAATGTTTTCTCCAAATAATGTTGTGCATATCTCGAGCAAATTTTTGAAATTCATACATTTACTCAATTGCGAATAAAAGCAAAACGCGTGCATCGATTTTTATGATCTTTGTCTCATTTTGCTCATAGGTTATGTGACTTTGCGAAAAAATAACTAGACTTGAAACTTTTTTCCATTTTGGATTTTTTATGTATTTTTAAAAAAAAAAATTTAAATTTTTAGGCAAAAAATAATTTTTTCCCTTCATACATTCATTTTTAACTTCGAAAGTGTTACTTGTATAGGAAAACAATATATGAACAGATTAAGGGAATTGTAATTCTTAATTTTTTAAAATTTATTTCAACTAAATTGGGCTAGTGGTTGTCGAGCTATGTCAAACAACAGGGCCTAAAACGTGATAAATTCCCCTATACGATAGTACTAACTTCAAATCGATACTAACTTCAAATCGCAGGTAAGAAGAAAAAACGAATGATGCAGAAATTCTTCTTTTTGGGTCTAATTTCACATACAGTTCACAGAATTGAGTTGGCAATCAATTAACTGAAAAATGTTGTACTGTGTTATAAGAACTAAATCCAAATACGTATGTAAAATAAGACCTATAATAAATGTGACTATCAGCTTCTTCCACATAGGACTGTTAGACATTTTGAAATTTTTTATCTGAAATATTAAAAATTGCTTTTAAATCTCAAATAATTACCATTTTACAAAGTTCTTTGCTTTGCATGTAAACTTATGAAATGTTACATTATTCTACATTTAAGTCTTAAAATTTAAACTCTAAATAAAAATTGCACGCAAGGCATTGGATGTTACCAAAAGCATTTTCGACCGCACAATATTTTTTGAGTGTAAGCTGAAACAAAATAATATAGCATCCGCTAGACATGCACACTTGTCGAAGTCACATCGACGACTGAATTGAAGAGTATAAAAATATGTGTTAGTAGTGGTGTGCACAATTGTGCAAAGAAATGGAAACCGCTGTCCTAAAGCTAGTGTGGCCGCCATCATTTAAGATATTACGAGCTAGTGGATTTGGGTGTAGTTCAATCCTTTTTAAATATTTTACTACCCATTTTTTAATCATAGTTTTTATCAATGGCACGTTGAGATCCTTGTGGATATTCGAGTTTTTAACGTACCAGGGAGCAGCTGTGATTATTCGAAGAAGTTTATTTTGGCGCCATTGAATGTTTTGATATAAGACGCTGAGGCAGTGCCCCATATTTGAATACCGTATCACCAGATTGGTTTTAAGATAGAGTTGTAAAGTAGAAGTTTGCAATCGAGACTAAGGACAGAATTTCTTCCAATAAGCCAATGAATTTGAATGGCTTTTAGTTTCATTTGAGTTAATTTTGCATCTACATATATGCCATTTCCAAGTTAAACGCCGATCTAGATGTATACCGAGGTATTTTACATGCGAGTGTAGGAATAATAAAAAAAAATGTTGAGGTTTGTGTGTAGCTGTTTGTTGGCATGTCCGAAGTATAAATTAAGTATAATAGAGGGACCAGGAGGCTGCCTGTGGGACTCCAGCGGCAATTGGCTGAGCAGAACCAAAAAAGTGGCCTTCTTAAATAATGAATTTACGATCGACTAAGTAGCTTTCTAACAGCTTGTGTGTGTTTAATGGTAAGTTTAGCTTCAATTTACGTAATTAGCCCTCGTACCAGACTTTATCAAATGCTTGAGACACATCGATGAAGAGAGCGGAACAATGATGGTTAGGACTACACCTATTTTCATTTAAAATTGGGATTAATTTTGACACTAAGAGTTTCTCATAATAATATGATTACATTAAATTATAATAGGATGTAATAAAAACAATTTAGGATTAAGGGAAAAATATTATGATGTAATATTGCGAATATATTTGGTCATAATATGATTCAATTATAATCGTAATACGTTGACTACAATCATGAATCTTATCATGACATGTTGCTCTTAGAATATGTTTACCACAACCATGTTTTTTCTTTGCTGAGCTCCACGTTCAGCGGATTTACCATCACCTGACAGTTTTCTTTGGAGATAAATATAAAATATTGGATAATTTTGATGCTTAGTCTGTGTAAAATTTTATTTTGATTCCGGCAACAGTGCCAGATATGTGTTTATATAGAATCTTCAAACATCTTTAATGCAGCACACTGCTGGGATTGGACAATTCTTAAATTGTACCGTCTCAATGCAAATTTTTACCAAATTTACATAAATTGTACCAAAATTCCGCTTTGAAATGAAAAACATACATAGTAAGAATGCAAAACAAGTAAGAAAGTATAGTCGGTCAAGGCCGAGCATTTGATACCCTACACCACAGTAAATAAAGACAAATTTTTGAGAGTGTACCTTTTTTGGGACCCATTGGCTATGAGGTTAAGATTCGTATAAAAGATCTTTAGATATCTTTATCTATATGAGATTCAGTTGCCCTTAAGTGATTTTAGAAAGGGGGCTCAATGAAACCCACTATCACAACGTTATATCATGACAAAGCAGCTATAAAAAGAGTTATTGTCGCCAATTTTTATATTAAAACCAACATTTATAAGGAAGTTATGGCTTTAAAAGATATTTTGGGGAGTAGTATGTGCATGGGGAGCTATAGTAAAATATGAACCGATTCCAATAAAATTTGGTTAGATTATTTAGATTGCAATAAAATAAGTCTGGGCCACATTTAATCTAAATAGCAACGTGATAAGATGGTTTATAGGCATAAGCACTATTCCGGAAAGAACTTTGAATGGTTGCTATGTGAAATTATAAACCGATTCTCACCATTTTGAAGCCAATCTACAAAATTTCATCAAACTACCTTCAAAATTACGACCTGTACACTGCACACACGGTTACATGGACAGATAACCAGTCATCCACCCGTTAAATCGACTAAGAAATTGATATTGAGTCGATCGGTATAACTAAAAGCTGGGCCCAGGACCAATATTTTTTAGTTTAACATACATCAGCACAATCAAAACCCTCAGCAATATTGTGGCGTGGGTATAAAAAATTAAGAAGAAGCAACAATTTATCTTTTTCTCGTTTTCCTCAAAGGCAGACAATAATGTAGACGTTTGGTTGACAGTGTCACCAAAACAATATACAAAAAGGCTTCCTACAGGGATATAAGTACATATACTTATGCATGTACTTAATATTTAGTTTGAAATCATGAACATAATTTAATGAAAATGAAATTTTTGGTAGTTCTGGTCAGAGCTGGAAATATGTAATACTATTACTGTGTAATACTATTACTATTGTAATACTATTACTGATACCGTTTTCCACATATACGCTAATTTATATTATCTTTGTATGGGAGGTGCCACGCCAACTTGAAAATTTACAAATATTTATATGTTAATTAAGCACCGGATAATCCGGAAATTACTGTGAGGAAAATCAATTCAGTAGTTTAGGAGTCTATAGGGAATAAACATACAAACAAATGCATTTTCACAGAATTTAAGGATTAAGAATAGTTAGAGTTACATTAACTCATGCTTTAACTTTTAAAAATTAATATCAATATTTAAAATGTTAAATGCAGCTTGAATGATACATGATGTAAGTCCATAAAAATATTAATTGGGTCTTATTTTATTTACAAAAATTGGAGACTTTTTTCTTTATGGAACAATTTCCCATTACAAAATTAAAAATTATTTAATACAAGTTGAACAAACTTTGTATTAAGCTGGGATCACAATGCACCAATTTTCACACTTTTTAATACCCCAATCGTGTGACTGCACAATAAAATGCCTTATGTACCAATCGAGGGCAATATTGTGCTTACTTTTACAAATAAGATGCAACCCTGGTGCGGCAATCGTGTGACTACTTTATTGCAACCGCGCGTCAATAAACATGGCAAAATGTACCAATACCCTACAAGAAGACGACGGGTCATTTTACTAGTAAAATGACCGGTAGTTTTGACCACTATATTGGATTAAGTTTCTATTGGTTTATTAGGAGCAAAATGAAAAAAACTAACCGAAACTCTTGTGTACATGTGATTTTGCCTCTCTTTCTAACTAATTAATTCCACTCGACTACGGAACATATACTTGTACTGTTTACTACGCTGCTTTATATTAGTTAGTGTTCGCGTAAATAATGGTTAACACTAACTAGTTATTCATAACGTAAATAAAGGTTAGCACTAACTAGTTTTTCATAGCGTAAAAATTGGTTAGTACTAACCATTATAAAATAATTTTTTATTCTATTTTAATTTTAAAATAAAGTTTTTATAAAAAAAATATTATCAAGCAGGCTTCATTAAAGTATATAATAGGTGTGGGTGCGGGACCACGTAACGTCATTTCTGTGGCTGCTCTATAACGTTCCTTTCTCACATGGGTCTGGATTTCGTTTTGGGATCTTATATATAAAATTTTTTTGTAATGGAGGTAAACGTACTCATTACCAATTAATTTCTCGTAGATCATATAAAGAAATATTATTTTGTTAACAACTTCTGACTAAAAAGCTGAATACATACATGCATACATACTTTAAAAGTCATCAGGATTTTAAATATTTGGTATAATTTGCTCCTTTATTATCACCACCAAATATTTAACAAGTTTCCCGGCCAAAGCAACCATCCGAATGACCGCTACCTGTTGAAAGACCACTTCTTCTAACACGACTGCTTCATACATGACCTTTTATTTCCAGAAAATTTACCACCACGTTTTCTGGAGCCGCCATCAGTACGCCCTCTTTTACTTTTTAATTTTTTAACTTAACTTGGCAAATAACTTTTGTCACATTTAATTTAAACCAAAAAACTAACATTTAAACAATTTAATTTTTACAAGAATCGACAGGCCAAGCGTATGAAACAATTATATTAAAAAATTGTCATTATTTAGGTTGTGTTATTTGTGTTAGAGTGGAGCAACGAATGTAAAATTGTTGCAAGTGTGTTAATAAATCGTTTTTTTTTTTTTTTGTTTTGGTTATGCATTTCTTGAAGGGTATTTATTGGGTTCTAATGCGGCAATTAAACATCACAATACGCGCCAATATTAATTAGTCTTTTTTAATAAATTTACTTTTGTTTGTTTCTTCTAGTAGGAATAAAATAAAAAATTAATTTATCAAAAATAAAAATTAGGAATTTAGCAAGTCATTAATAAATAAACTAATAATAAATTTTGTATTCCCGAAAATAACTTTTGATAGGTATACCTACTAATATATATATATTTTTTTAAATTAGTGCAATAGCTGTTCAGGACAAAATAAAAGAATATATACAGGAAAACGGAGCAGAATGTATGTATTGAAATTCATTAACCGAATTTATTTTTGAATATAAACATTCTCTATTTCAATACTTTATTAATTGATAAGCCGAGGTTGTTATATATTTCTTTATATATTTAAAATAGAATTTTACTTTGTTTAATTTTTGGAATTTCATATATTTTATACCTAAATAAGAGCGGAACGCGTTTTCTAGCTGTCAAAAATCCTCATGCCCATACAATTTGTATGAAGCATCCCTAAATAGCGCGGCGTCAACGCTTTGCAATTGGAAAATCCGATTTTGACAGCGCGTTAAAATAAGCAGGGCAGCTATATTTGTTGTTTTGACAGCCCTGTTTTTATCGTTTGGTAATAAATAATGGCAAATTAGCTATTTTTAGGTCAAACTAGCGGTTTTAATTCCATTTATTATTTCTTTTATGAGGGTTTTAGGAAGCACGGACGTTAACACTACTGTTTGTGACACAACGCCGACGCTCTTGTTTAGGTATGGCACATCAGCGTAAAAGCTACGTGGAAGAAAACGTTCCGCCTTCCGCTCTTATTTAGGTACGGCTGTAACAAAAATTTATTTGAATATATGATACAATTTTCTTTTTTTAATGAACAAGCCAACTAGGTCTTTCAAACAAATAAAAAAGCTACCACAACAGCTGTTTTCGCAGTTGACACAAGTAAGAACAATCGTGTGACTGTGCTGCGGCAATTATTGTACCCATATCGCTTTGTACCAACTAGCGGCAATTAAATTTGTATAAAACAGGGCAATCGTGTGATGTCAGAATATTTTATTGCGGCAATTTCATTATTGTGCGTCAATAAAGCACAATCAAAATTGTTTCATATTGGTGCATTTGCGGCAATCGTGTGAGTCCAGCTTTAGACGTTAGGATCGCCATTAGACAAATTAAAAAAAAAAATAAACATAAACATCTAAATTTCGAATCATTTATTAAATGCATTAAATTTCACACTACAAAACTTGAAATCTTTCCTTTGCCTTTGTCGATTTTTGAAATTAAAAAGCGATTATAATATCTATGTAGTCTCTAGAAAATAAAGTCTATGTAAATATATTGCATCCTAAATCAAACGTAGTGTATATACATATAAGCCCATTATTCGTTTTGATATTTTCAAATTTTATTTTTAGTTTCTTCATTGTAACGAAATGTGTACTTCCAGAGAAGACCAAACAATCATTTGTTAAAATGTTGGTTAGTTTGAAGAACTTTACGGTACTATAGTTTACAGAAATATTCTAATTGTATGTGTGTATGCATTATAGACGAATACATATGTACATGCATATGCATTTATTCAAATACATTGTATGTTTAAATGAAATATATGCAAAAATATTAGCATACATACTGAATTGGACTCAAATGTCCGTATTTAGATGGATGGATGTGTGTATGTATGTAGAATCATATTCAAACTAACAATAAAACAGAAGAATTTAATTGCATTCGTACTTTTAGTATATTTTCGAATGAGAATTAATGCAGTTTCCACTCTACACTCACAGCAAGTAACTAATAAATATTTAAAATATTACCTGAAATCTTGATAAATTTTACTACATAATCTTTTATGTATTTTATTTATACAGGGTATTTAATTGGGTTAACGTGAAGGCCAGCTAAAATCGCCTGTGCGCGAAATAATGAGTTTGCCGAATATGTTCCATAGCAAAGCCATTGAGGCACTGCAGTATACCTAGAGGGAAGTGAAGTGAAACTAAAGTTGTCCCGTGATGGGTTCTTTGGTGCCAGAGACCGGTCCTAGTTCTAAGACTTTATATGAATGGGAATTTTACATGTGGTTGTCATTGGAGGTTTGGTGTTTAGTGTTAGTTACTACAATGCTAGTCCTTGGAATTCTTCCAAAAAAAAAGACCTAGAATTAATTTTAAGAAAAATTTTTAAATAGCCCCAAACAAATGCATCACAACACCGGTGAATACCGAACCTGTTACAAAAACGGTTCTAATAAATAAATAGGAAATGATTTATGTTTAAAAAAATTATTAAAAAAACAAAATTAAAATATCTAACTTTTTGTTCTTACTTAATATATATGTACCAGTTAAGTGATTATTTCTCCTTTCACATCTCATTAGTAATATCTTTTTGTTCTTATTCTATTTTCATAAATCTCAGGAACAATTCTGTTGGAACCATCTTGTTGAAACCACACGTTTGGATGGTTTTCCACAGATGGCCTAACAACATTTTCCAACATCGTCCGATTTGCACCACCACTGGCAGAGATTGAAACTCCAATGTCATTTTCAAAAAAATATAGGCCAATTATTCTATCGGATAATACATCGCACCAAACAGTACAACCACTTAAATTTGTACTTGGATTCTTGGATTCTCCGTAGCCCTAATTTATTTATTTTTATTAATTTATTTCATAGATTTTATAATACAACAAGACAAACATATCTTATAAATTACAATATTAGAATTAGACAAGTTACATATACAAAAGTTAACAAATTGACAAGTGATTGATTCTTTATATATCAAAAGAGAGAAAAAAAAAATAATAATAAGGTGTGTTCCACAAGATCTCGGGCAAGTTCGGACTAATGAGAGTAAAATGAAAATTACTCTCTAAATTTGCCAAAACTACCCGAAATTGCTGGAACGCAAAAAACCATTTTCTCACTTATTCAAATACTAATGCTGCTTACTTTTCAAATTAAGATTTGTTTAAGTGCTTTTAGACGCTTAAAAGCCATAACATTATAAAAACCAAACATTTGCATCATTGCCAACAGATGTAAAAAATAATTGAAAAAGAACTAAAAAAAGAACTGGAAAAGTGTAAATTTTAAAAATATTTATAAATTTTGTAAAATGAAAAGTCAAATAACTATCGCATGTCCTCCTGGAACCTTAAATCGTGTATGTTTACCCTTACAAATATTTGACAAAAAAATTCAAAAAAGCATGGGCAGTTACGTGTAGGACGCCAAATATTTATTAAGTGTGAACATACTTGCTTAAGTAATATACCAGGTAATTTTTTTAACTTTTTTTGGAGACAACTTTTATAGAGAACAAGTTGCTGAAAAGGTCTTAAGGGGTCAAGGAAACTACGAAGTTGTCGTATTTTCATCCTATGAATCAGCAAGTTAGTAAACAAAACCAAATTCTTTTTATGCATGCCATGCTATTTACTATAAAATTTACATATGTATGATGAATTTGTGATATTTATTAATTTTCTAGATGAAACATTACAAGTTGAATCAACTGCACACATGGAAATAGAAGAAATATTTATTCCCAATGATTTGCCACAATCCCAACCAGCAACAGAAGAAGTTTTCGTTTCTAGCGATTTGACGCCTTATGGCAAGGGAAAAATATTTTGGAGTGAAGCAGCCGTGAAGTTGATGTTATCCAAAATACAGGAGCTCCGTCCGAAGGTTGGCAAACGTGCGAGCGTCAAATCGAAACAAAAGATGTATTCCCTTGTTTCGGAGTGTATGAAAGAAAAAGACATTTCTTTTACACCAACACAAATTGAAAATAAATTGCGCTCCCTAGAACGGCAGTATAAAGCAACTGTTCTTAACAACAAGCAAACCGGGAGAAGTCGGCACATATGTCCTTTTGAGAGGTATGTATGCCCTTATTTAAATGACATACATAAATATTTAAGCTTAATATGATTTTTTATCATAGTGAATTGAGTAAAATTTTGAAGATCGGTTGTGCCAGCATTCACATAAGACAGCTCCGATGTAGAAGGCCTTAGTAGAAGCAAGGTTCTACCCGAAGAAGTATATTTTGACACTGATCAATCAATGATAGGTAAAAATATATGTATAAAACAAAAAGTGGACTCAATGGTATCTCCTTATATACATGTAATATATGTACATATGTACATATTTCTACTTTACTTTTTTCAGACGAAAGTCCAAGCTGTTCTAGCCAGCCGTTGAAAAAAACGTTGCAGTAGCCCAAAAGAGCAGCTGCTTAACAAGGTAGAAGAACTAATACAAGAAAAAAAAGATTTTCATGCTAAAATTTTGGAAATTATGAACAAGAAAGAAGAAAGAGAATTAGAAAAGGAAAAAAGAAATAAAAGAAAGTTGGAACTTCTTGAGCAGCTGGTCGCACAAAACAAGTCCTAGTCTTAAAGAATTTCAATAATTTAAGAATATCTTAAAAAGTTACCTGCTTAAAAAGTCACTTAAAGACTGAATTAATTTGTTTTTTATGTTAATTTTTAATTTAATTTTTTAATAAATAGAAAAATGTGTTTTTTCCATAATTTATGTTTTTTAATTATTGGAAATTTGTTAAAGTTTTAATAAAAAAATACATAAATAGAAAAGTCTGATTTAATTTAAATAAGAAAAAGTAATTTTACTTCTTAATTTTCTTTTTAAACAAAATTAGATTTCGTTTCTTGCGATTTCTCTGCAAATCGGATATCTGACAGCATTGCCCTTTAGGGTTTCCAAAGATGGATCGAAGTCAGGAGAAGCATCTTCTTCCATTTGATCTTCAATAAAATCAATTTCATTTTCGTTTGTCAAATTATGTAAAACACAGCACGCTCTAATGAAATGGCATAGTTTCGGAATACCGCGCAGCTTACAGTAATATAACTGCCGAAACCGCTACTTAAGGATTCCAAACGTATGTTCAATCCTTACACGACCAGTACTTAACTTAATATGAAAGTTTTTTTGTGCCCTTGTTAAATGTCCATTGTCTTTATATGGAGTAACAAGATATTTGTTGCAGGGATATGCTGAGTCTCCCAATAAATAAAAATCTAAAGGTTTTAAAATTAAAATATATTTATAATATTATGATTTTTTGATATAAAAGAGAATTGTTTAAAGCCCAGCTGTCATGACAGGATCCAGGAAACCCAACGTAAATGTTAATGAATTTCCGATTCTCATCACAAACTCCTTGCATACATAATGTTACATTTCCTTTATTATCTATATATTCGTCCTTGCTATTGGGTGGAGGATTAATAACAATATGTGTTCCATCAATGCATCCTGAAATTTAGAAAAGTTATCACAGCTATTGAATTTTTTACAATTATTTACCAATAGCTTTTGAAAATCCACACTTGTTTTCAAAAAAAGCTGCTGAAACAATTTTTTTCTCATCAGTTGGCCAGTTAATAACTTGCGGGCTTAAGCTGCTTATGAAAGTAACTTCTTTATCTACAGTTCGGCTTATGCTTGAAATTGACACATTGAACCGATCTGATAAGTCTCGAAAACTGCAAGTTTCTTGCCCGGCGAACCACAAAAAAATTGCTAAAGAGTTTTTCGGTGTTAGACATATATCTGGTCGAGATCTTGTAAATTCTGGACTTCTTTCAAATCTTTGACACAAGTTCAAATACAAATCTCTTTAAACTCTGTTTCCTAATTCACCCTCTGTGTATTGAGACACTACATCTTCTAAATCAGCCTTATTGTGGTTGTCGTTGTCGTATACTACTTTGTCGTTTTTTGTAATAGACTAAAGTAACATACAACCTGTGTTCTTTAATCTACTACAAAAAAGACACAGTCGTATACGACAACGACAACCACAATAAGGCTGAATATTTATTAATGCTGCTTCTTTTTCCACTTCGAAAGCCGCAAGAACTTCAAACAAAATTTCTTCTTCCTTATCAGAGTCTTTAACACCACAGAAAAAAGTGTTTTATCAATTAAAAAAAATAGTTTAAAAAGTATTTCAATTTAATTAATGTGATAATTATATCAATTATTTTTTTAGTTGAAAGAAAATTAAAAATTTAATTTTGATTTAATTAACATTTTAGTTGTTTTGAAATAAATTTTCAATTAAAATTTTACTTAAATAACAAAAAATCTTAATTGACTTTTTTCGTTTAAAATAAAATAATTCAAACATGTAGAATTGTTGTTGGAAATTGTCAATATTTATTTAAATAAATTAACACATTGTTTGAAATGGCAATCTTTTTTGATCACTTTTTTAATTAAAAAATATCATTTATTGAAAAAATTTTTTCAGAATTTTAAAATTTTTAGTAATCAATATAATCATTTTGGTAATAGGTGCAAAATCAACAACTTGTTTGCTTGAGATCATGGATTTAGAACTAATTTTTTGATTGGAGAAATTTAATCATTTTTTCTGTGAATTATATTAAAAATGTCTTCATCAGAAAAAATTCTTCACTGATCTGTAAAAGCATTTTTATATTAAAGAACAATGGAATCTATTTCATAATATATTTACCACTTTAATTTTATCATTAAAACCTTCCATTCTGCTTTTTTATATATTTTTTTTAATAAAAACTAAACTTTTTTTTTGCATGCAAATTTTTGATAAATTTTCAATTTCATATGTAAACAAAAAACAGCTGATTGTTCAATTCTTGTCCGAACTTACCCAAAGAAAAAGTTCGTGCAAATTTGTACAGGAAATGAAAAAACTACTCTCTCAATTACTCTCTTTATTGCACAAAAATTGTTATGTGGAACGCTTTTGGGTAACTTTGGGCAAGTTCGGACTGTTTCGTTATGCATCTGGAACAGAGCTATATTAATACTTGGAAATAGAAAAAAGTAATATACAGTGTATCAATTAAGTAACCGGACAGGTGTCTATTTTTTAATTAATTCGTTTTTAAATGTAAACAGATTTTTGTAAAAACAGAAAAACCTTTTTAATTTCTTAAATCATCTATATAGTGTATATATCACTTGTATTAACACCACATTAATATACACAATTAATTTTCTAAGCAAAAAAATGAAGTCTGGCAAAATAAAACATCAAATTAATAATCGGACATGTGGCAACTACCATGCTTAAATGTCATTTTATACCGGAATTCCCCGAACAAAGTTAGTTGGGAATTAACTGAAATTGTAAAAAAAGCGTTACAGGGAGTTTTTTGCAAAAGAAAATTTTTGAATCTCTGACAAAAAATTGCGAAAAAGGCGATATGAGCAGCAAACGTGTTCAACCATCGATAGAAGTTAGAGAGTTGATAATAAAACATTATCAAATCGGTATGTCTGTACGTGAAATTGGAGATGCTGTTCAAAGAAGCCATTCTACGGTTCACGATATTATAAAGCGCTTCAAAACTAGCAATTCCGTAGAAATTGAGACCAAATCTGGACAACCAAAAAAGTTTACTCCATCTGATGAACGATGGATTGTTAATCAAGTAAAGAAGAATCCTAAACTCAGTGCTCCTAAATTAACAAAATTGGTGTCAGAAAGCTAACAAATAAGTGTCAATCCTGAAACTGTCCGAAATGTACTGCGTAAACACAATTTTCATGGCAGAGTTGCACGAAAAAAACCATTTGTAAATTATGTAAATCGGAAAAAGAGATTAAAGTTTGCTTCTGAACATAGAAACCATGACTTTTCGTACTGGAGTAACGTGCTTTTTACAGACGAAAGCAAATATAACGTTTTCCGGTCAGACGGACAGGCGTACGCTTGGAGAAAGCCAAATGAAGAACTAAAGACTTCTAATCTTCGTCCCACCATAAAGCCAGGATCTGGAAGTGTCATGGTTTGGGACTGTATGTCCGCCACAGGACCTGGACAGCTAGTTTTTATAGATGGTATAATGGACCAGTTTAAGTACATAACCATTTTAAGGGAAAATTTGGCTCCTTGCGTAGAAAAATTAGGCATTTCGGAAAACTATAAGTTCTACCAAGATAATGATCGGAAGCACAAAGCGCATAACACACGGATGTGGTTACTGGATAATTGTCCCCATATTATGGAAACTCCCTCCCACTCTCCAGACATTAACGCGATAGAGAATTTATGACCTCATTTGGAAAATAAATTGAAGTCTCGGACAATTTCCAATATCAGTCAGCTAAAGATTGCTCTAAAGGAAGAATGGGAACAAATCGATCCAGCTTACTGCAAAAAACTCGTGGAATCAATGCCAAGGCGATTAGAAGCTGTACGTAAGAGCAAAGGAATGCCCACAAAGTATTAGATTGGCCAAAATATGAAATGCACCTACCATATTAAAAAGTGTCCGATTATTAATTTGATCCTTATTTTTAACTTAATATGATTTTGTTGTTGTTTCTCTTAGAATTGACATTTTTTTTAAAACATTGTTAGCGTTTTTATTAGCCAAAAATAAATAAGTGTGAATTACAATAATAATTTTTTTTAGTTTATTGAAAAAATCTTGTGTATTTACTCGAAATTATTATAACTCGTTGTTGTCCGGTTATTAAATTGAGCCACTGTATATAAGAAAATATAGAAACCTTTATTTATTAAGTTAAAAGTTTAATTTAAGGTACTCTATAAGTAATCTCCTATATCTCATTGCGTTGTCTGCGTTGTCACTGAATATAATTAGGGAATTGATTCCAGAGACGTATGCTCGAAATAAAGAATTGACATTCCCAAAAACTTGATTTGTATCGCAATTGTATGATACATCTCCCCCTTCTCGATCTTGCAAATCTCAAACGCTCATACGGACACACTGGTTCTTTAGTTACAATGATTTTGTGACGAAAAATTTAACTTCTCAACTTTAAAATGTTGATAAAAGAAGTTCAAGTAAACCGGCGAGAATATGAAGATATTCTATTAAAACTCCTTAGGCTATAAGTATCACGGACAATGTTATTGCAAGTTGTTTTAAGTTTTCTCACATCGAGGGAATTACAGGCACCAAAAATTTCCGATGCATATAATAGTGTTGGTAGTAGATATAGGGATGGGCAATAAATATCGATATTTAAAAAAATTATAATCGATATATATCGCCGATATTAAAAATACCCATATATCGATACATCGATATTTATCTACGACTATCGAATTCGATATTTTTAAGATCTCTTCATAATAAAATTCAACATTTTAACCGTTGCTCAACTACTTACAATACTGTTGTTTTTTAAGAATTGCATCATATGCTTTTTAACTAATATTAAGACAATATCGGCGTTTTTCCATTGTACATTTTCATAGAAAGGAAAGGATTCCTATAATTATAGAAAGAATCGCCTTCATTATGGCGTATTAGCAGCAATAGACTCATGAAAGTTGGAATGTTAATAATATAAAAATATTTTGCTATGTTTTTTATTTGAGCATGTTCTTATATATTAAAAATAAAATATTAGATTTCATATTTTGATTTTTTTTGTATTCTTTATTTTTTTTTTAATTGTAGAATTAACTGCCGGTCCCTCGATTTTAAACGAATACTTCGTTCGCATAACTTACCTTAAAAACTAAATTTTTCAGCCATGTCACAGAGTACAATTCCGTTCGGAAGCGGAATTCATTCCGTATTTTGGTGTTTCAGAAAATTACGAAAATACTTTGCGAAATGAAACCATTTTTGTTTTCAAGAACGGAATGGGAGTATTCCGTATCTTAAAGGCCAAAAAACTATCAAAAAATAATTTCTATCAAAAAACAAATATGTTTTCTTCGGTTCCGAATGGAATCATTCCGAACGGAATTGTACTCTGTGACATGGCTGTTTGTTGTTAATTTAAATGAAAGTTTTTGTTTTAAATAAAACTTAACCGAATGAAAGTTTCGCTCGAAATCGAGGGCAGTAAATTTGAAATTAAAGAAACAACAAAAAGTTAGAATGGAATTACATGTAATATGTTTGTACATATGTTAATATGTATGGAAATTTTGTAAAATTTTAAGCTTAATACGTTCAAAATATCGATATTTTTAATTAATACTCTTAAAAAATATCGATACGATATATATCGATATATTTTTTCAATTTGACCATGCCTTAGACAAGTTGAACTTTATATAGAAACAAGTCTAATTTACTCAAAACTATCTCCAGCGACAGCCGTGATAGTCGTCTCCTTGTTGATGTTGAGGAATTATATTGTGACCTTCGTTTCAGAGCACGTGCTCTTCCGACACCAGGAAGAGTTTCTACAGACCCATATTGACGAAAATTCATAATCAAATAGCATTGCTGACGAAATGCTCGCTGTGCACGCTGTTGGTTTGAAAAACAAAATTCAATTACTTTTGTTCGTTGTTCGATTGTATAGTAATTCATAAATCATTCCCCAACGCCTCTTCACAAAACGAAAAAACAATAATTTAGAAATTTATTAAGAATCGAAGCCATATAGCTCGTTCTGCAATACCCTGTATATAAATTGCTAACTTTTTCATCTTAACGTAAATATTTTTTGAGGGTATACAGGTACTTTAATGTGCAAATTTCTATTCTTTCTTTTAACAAAATCATGCCAGAAAAGAGAAAATAATCTTGATTAAATTTATAGTCATATTTACAATAGTCCTGCATGAATATTTAATGGCTTTAAAATGATTTTTACTTATGCTGGGTTTTGTTCATTCCTGATCTGGCAGTACAATTTTTTTTTACAATTTGCAGGCACTATTTTTGAAACCAAAATTCAAAACACAACCAATTCATATTATGCAAGTTTTGGCCAATAAATCCTGCACATAATTACTACATTTTTTGTCCATTTTGGATTGGACTTTCGCTATTTTTGTAAACTGTTCCCTAATAATTTGGAACAGGATATTCACGTTATTTTAAATTTATTGTTAAAAACTTATGGTATTGTAATCAAATTTCTTGTTTTAAATATTTTAAATTTTAAATAAATAACCAACGATATGAACTTTAAATTAATGGAAAAGATTTGTCAAAAATTACAAAAACTCACATAAATTGTAGCGGAATGCACATTTTGATATGAGATTTTGCAGGTTTATAAGATTAGAAATCACACTGTCAAATTTCGCAAAGATCGGCCCATAACTTATCATTCAAAACATCCGCCAAATTGTTTTAAATGATTTTGTGTTATGAGATCTATATTTAATGATATGATTTTTCGACTTTTTCTTTTCTTCATGTTTGGCTTCGCTCCCTGTGTAGCATCCGAATAATTTGAACGCTTAAACTTAAATTCTGCAAAATATTTATATGGAGGCACAAGATGGTGGCAATGTTCAAAATTTTTAATATCGGATGAATAAAACAAATTCCAACCAATGATGGGATTTAAAAATTTTAACTTTGTGCAAAAATTGTAACGAAAAAGTGTCAAATCCCTTTATTATAGAAATTAAAACTTTTGAAAAATTTGTTTTAACAATAAAGATCAGGCACAAGTTTTGATTCTGCATTTATATAAAATTTTATAAAAAGTATTTACATTTCATTACATCAAATATAAATGTATGTATGTATGTATACACAGAAAAAATTAAAAATTGTCTCTAATCACCAAATTCATACCAAATTCATAGAATCAAGCAAACAATTTGTTGCTTTAGCACCTGTTACCAAAATTATTATATTTATTACTTAAAATTGTAAAAATTTAAAATGTTGAATAATTTTTTTTTTCAATTAATTTTATTTATGATTTTAATTAAGAAAATGATCAAATAACTTTGCGGTTTTAAGCAATGTGTTAATTATTAAATATAGCTCAGATTTTGACAATTCCCAACAACAATTCCACAACTTTAAATTATTTTATTTTAAACGAAAAAAGTAAATTTAGATTTTTTTGTTATTTAATTAAAAATTTATTTCAAAACTAATAAAATGTTAATTAAATCAAAATTAAATTTTTGATTTTCTTTCAACTAAAAAAATAATTGATTTAATTAAAACATTAATTAAATTGAAATACTTTTTAAACAAATTTTTTAATGGATAAAAAACTACTGATAATTTTTCTGTGTATGCATATAATGAGTTGTAAATTATTATTGCATATCGTTACTTTAATTAAGAAAGGGCGTATTTATTTATTTATTTAATTGAGTCTATGGATACAATCCGTAAAGACTAAATATTAAATTTAACAATTTTCCTTAATATAACTGCAGTTACATGTTTAAACTTTAAATAATATTGCGTTTAATAACATCAACACTTAAAGAAAAATCTATAAAGTTAAACATTTCATTAAAACAACAACATAATTTCCTTAAAGGATCTGCCATCTCGTAGTTTGTTCGAAAAGTTTTAACATTTAGTGGGTGATTGAATCGTAATGTGCGTTGAGGAATATTCAATGATATTTTACTTAAAAGAAAATCTGATAAAACATTTCCGTTTAAAAGATTTACAAGAAATGAAACGTTAAGCATATTCTTCGGCTTTTTAATGTTGGTAGTCGAATCAAAGCAAGTCGTGCTGAATATGATGGAAGCGCAGAATATCCTCGATAAACAGCTCTTAAACCAAAGAGTAAAAACTGTTTCTGAACAGATTCGATAGAATTAATATGAACGTTATAGTAGGGGTCCCATACAATTGAGCCATACTCTAAAAGCGGTCTTACAAGTGACGTGAATAATCTCTTGGTGATAAAGGGGTCCTTACATTCTTTTGCCCATCGTTTGTTGAAAGCCAAGATTCCTCGAGCTTTATTAACAGCCATCGTGATATGTTGTACAAAGTTTAATTTTCCATCCAACAAAATACCAAGATCCATAATAACGCCTACTGACTCCAGTTTATAACCACTGATATAATAGTGACCAAGAGCGTCACGCCTTCTCGAAAAAGTCATGTGCTTGCATTTTTTCAGGTTAAGTTCCATCAAATTAATGTTACACCAATTATAAAAATTATCCAAGTCCTTTTGGAGATAACTATGATCTGGTGAATGTTTGAAAATATTTTAAAATCGTCTGCGAACATCAGTATATTAGAATAATTCATTGCTTCAGGCAAATCGTTGATGAAAAGTAGAAATTAAATTGGGCCCAGGTGACTTTCCTGCGGAACACCGGATTTTACCAAAATATTTCTTGAATTTGCAGAATTAAATTTAACGGACTGTGTTCTGTATAACAGATATGACTTTAACCAGCTTTTAAATAAGTATTATTGAAACCCATTTTATCCAATTTTTTAAGCAGAAGTTTGTGATTAACTTTATCAAAGGCTTTACTGAAGTCAGTATAAATGACATCAGTTTGTTGACCAATAGTAAATCTAATATATAAATTTTTTTAACTTGAAACATAAAACTTGATTTAAAAGAATAAATAAAAAAGCTTATGCATAGTTTTTGAACTATAAGAAATTAAGAACATTTCCTAGTTTACTCTCCTTTTACAACGTGGCAAGTGGAAGGCAGACATTTTTCTTATTCTCTTTTGAAATTGCCTTAACCTTTTACAATCGCGAAATTAATAGACAGACAGAAATTATTCGTTTCCTTTCTTCGTTCATTTTCGCTGTTGACGGAGACGAACATTTAACAGGCAATGATATATAAAATTACATTGGTGTAAGAAAAATGATATGAAGCAACAACATGAAAATTGCGAACAGTAAAAGAGAAACACGAAAAATGTCTAGTACAGATAGTCATGTACTACACTCTCTACCTCTACAACCCCTCGCCAACAAACTTCGTCAGTCTGCCTTCCACTTGCCACATTGTAAAAGGGGACTTACGATAACTTGAATTTTTACTTGTGATCTTCGAACACAAAAATAATACCGCACTCATCCAACTCAACAAAGTTATGAGAACATTTAATTCCGTTCTGTTTTTTTAAACACAAGCTTCGTTATGTTCGGTTCACCTCATTAATGTTCGTTCGTTTCAGTTGTGCTTAGCGCAGTGTTGCCAGGTAATTATTTTTCTTCCCCCCACAAAAAATTAAAACCCCCTAAATATATCGTATTTCGAACAAAATCCCCCTAAATGTAAAAGTTTATATCATAATTTCATTTCAATTAGTTTAACTTGACTCAGGTTTAATTAACGTTTTAATATCAATGCCAAAATAAAGGAAGAAAATGGCAACACGTTTAACATTTTACTAAAATTGCCCCAAAAATATTTTTTTAAAGTTTCTTGAATATATTCAACATTTTTTATTTTTTCGAATTTATTCTATGAGTTAAATTTCAGTTATGTATTTTATAAAGCTTTTTGTAATAGCTCTTTTCCTTAAATTTTTTAGAAATGACTTTATACACTACCAGACTATTATATTGTATTTTCTATATAAAATACATAACTGAAATTTAACTCATAGAATAAATTCAAAAAATAAAAAATGTTGAATATATTAAAGTTGCTTATGAAAAAGCAATAATTCCCAATATCTGTCTCTTGAATATTTTTATTTAATAAAATATCTTAAAAACCGATTTCTAAACAGGTATAAAAAGACTGTAACATATGTACATGCATATACAAATCAAAAGAGAGTAAGTAGAAATCTGCTTCTTTTTAAATATTGGAATAAAGTCTTAAAAAATATGGAGTGTTGCCAAATCATTTTTGTTAACTTTCTACATATTATTGGAATTGAAAAGCTTGGGCATTTCAGGTGTTAGATTAAAGTTGTTACACGTATATTTCCAAGAACACTTCACCCTTAAAACGCTTTTTTTTATCTTTTTAAAAATTATTTCTGGCCAAACAAAAACAAGCTGTAAAATATACATAGTATTACTTAGTTATTGTTACGTGCATACAAGTAAATAGTGAAAACTCCTAAAAGCCCCCTAAATAAAAATTTTGCCCCCTAAGAATTTGTACCCCCTAAATTTGCCCCTAAGTGAAATAAAACTCCTTAAATCTAGGGGAAAACCCCCTAACCTGGACTGGTAAAAAAAACAAAAAAAATTTTACAACAAAAAAATGTATACGAAAAAAAAACAAAAAGCCAGCAAAAAAAGTTACACAGACAAAACATATACACAATACACACAAGCTATTCGTGCTTTGGTCGTTGCTAAAATTTTTTGTTTGCCTACAGAACCACTATAATTGTTCTGTTTTATAACGAAGAACAGAACACTATATAATGTTCGTCTCTTTCTTAAAAGAAGTTACGAATGGTATTAACGGTTGCGTTCGACAAAAAACATACGTTTGCATGAAATTCACAGCTCTAGTTATAAGTTTAGAGGGGGGTATTATTTAGCAACAAAATATCTACTTGTGTTTAAAATGCTTTAATTTTTATATCAATAAAGTTATGATTTTTGTAGAATGTATTGACTGAGCTACCTAAATAAGAGCGGCAAGCGTTTTTTGTATGTCAAAACTTTTCATTTGCATAAAGTTTATACGAAAAAAACCTTTAGAATTCGAATTCGACACCACCCGGCTGGAAAATCCTATTTGACAAATCGCTATGTCGATTTGTCTTATTGAAAATGTATTTGTTCCAACTGATAAATAATTCAAATTAATTTACATGGAAGTTCAAGATGGAAATGCTTCCGGTACAATTAGAGCTGTGGAACGCTATTGGGCACGTTCATAAGGCGTAACTGTTGTGTAACCGTTTAGTGTTTGTCTTAGAAACGCATAGTTGAGCACTTCTGCTCAACACAACAGTTGGGTATTTGAGGCCATTTATTCCATCATAAAATTGTTTAGCTACCTAAAGTCAACATGTTGTGCTCAACCTCAACCTTTATTTTTTTGAATTGTTTATGTTTATCAGCTGTTAATTTTGCATTATACTTATAATGCCGTTTCTAAGACGAAAATGTTCGGCTCAACAGTTGTCAACAGTTTTCTAGCAGTTGAGCTCAACAGCTACGTCTTATGAACATACCCATTGAAGAGCCGATTCCACAAGTAGAAACTGAGGTGTCCCGAAGAAAGAATCAAAAAGCTTGTGCCACAATTGCTATCTATGTATGTGTGTTGAGAATTTGCAAAATAATTTTATATGAGGGATCAAATCAGTCAAGGAAATGTATTAAATTGCAGAAAGTGCACGAACGTAAGACAATGACACCGAAATTAAATTTACTTCGTAAATTGTACGACAAACGTATGTCCGATGGAGAAAATTTGCAACAGCATTATGCGTGAGTTATACATTTACATGTACATGTGTGTATTCATACGTTTATATATACATATGTACATATTTCCAATGAAACCAATGAAGAGCACACAAAGCAACAATTATAATAATTGCAGCTAATTTGATTATAACAATTTTTCCGATTGAAACAATAGAATTGATGTACTATTTTTATTCCTAACAAATATTTTATTGTTTACTTCATATATATGACCAAAAAAATTTATGTGTTACAATTAGAGATGAGCGATATTTCTGTACCTGAGATTTAATCACTGTTACTGAAAAATCCGCAATCACAGTTATGACCAAAGTCCGTGACTTTTTTGAATGAAACACAGTTTTTTTTACAAAAAAAAAAAACAAAATCTTTTTTCAACATAATCTTCTTTTAGCTCAATATACTTAGTCCAACGTTTATCCAATTTGTGTATCCCTTCCAAAAAAAAAGGATTTTTCGAGGTCCATAAAATAGACATTTGTTTGACCAATAATTTCATCGTTGGAGCTAAATCTCTTTCCACCGAGCAATTTCTTTAGGTTCGGAAATAGGAAATAGTCACTGGGGGCTAAATCAGGAGAATATGGCGGATGAGGTACCAATTCGTGGCCCAATTCATGTAATTTTGCCATTGAGACTGCACACGCGTGCACCCGTGCATTATCTTGATGAAAAAGAACTTTTTTCTTGGCCATATGGGGTCGTTTTTTTAAATCCTCGTTAAATCGGTCGTCGTTTTTCACTGTTTGTGTGGGTAATAGCGTTTTTTGAATGCAATGGCGAATAATGTTACTGTTCCTTTCATTCTATCTTCTATCTTAAGCCTATAGTACACGGTAAAAAGACACATGCGCATGTGGTTCTGACGTAATTTTGACGTCAATGCAAAGCCACAATAAACATTGCGTGTTGTGTGATGACGTCAAAATTACGTCAGAACCACATGCGCATGTGTCTTTTTACATGCCGTGTACTATAGGCTTTAGTCCCAATTAACAATGTTAAAATTGAAAGGCAGACATTTTTCTTATTCTCCTTTGAACATGCCTAATCCTTTCACTATCGCGTAATTAATAGACAGACAGAAATGTTTCTTTTCGCTGTTGACGGAGATGAACATTTTACAGGCATTGATACTTAAATTACATTGGTGTGAGAAAAATGATATGAAGCTACAACATGAAAATTGCGAACAGTGAAAGCGAAAGGCAAAAAATGTCTAGTACAGACAGCCATGTACTACATACTCTACCGCTACAACCCCTCGCCAACAAACTTCGTCTGTCTGCCTTCCTTCCACTTGCCACATTGTAGAAGGGACTTATTAGTATTTTTTTAAAGCCAAAGTTTATTTTTTCAAGTTGTATGTATATGCAAGTAAACAGCTTTAAAAGCTCTTAAAATTTGTTGTTGTATCTTTGCAAAGTACTTACAAAAGCTCTTGCGAAATCTCGCGCACTGTACATAAAGCTTTGACGAACTTGCTATAAAAGAACTAAAAACTGACAAACCGTGATCTCACAATCACAGTTTTAAGGATGTTCTTTATAAATCACGGGATCGCTCACCTCTAGTTACAATGCACTATATTGAACCACGAAATGTTACTTCGATAAACATTCCATTTTCTTATTGTTAATTCTTAAGAACAAATTGATTATTATTAATTGTTTTTGTTTTTGTTTTTGTATATTTAACTTAAAAATTTTATTTAATATTAAGATTTCTGAAAAATTTAGTCAAATCAAACAACCAACAATCCGCTTTTTTAATTAAAAAAAGTATAACTCGTGCTCAATTATTAGATCGTGGCTAAGATATTAAGGATCATTCCATGGTGGCTATAATACTCAACAGGTTGCCTAAAACTTATTCCTCCTTAGTGACGTCAATTGAAGGTAAACTAGAAGAAACAATTTCTTAAGAGTACGTAATGGAAAAACTATAAGATTAATCTGAAAGGCGTATTGATGGTGCCGGCGAAGAAGGTGAGAAGAATAGTGCTTTGAAAGGTCAACAATATAAAAAGAAAATACCGTTGAAGTGTTTTTTCACTACCACAAATCTGGTCGTGTGAAGAAAAATTATTTTAAATGGAAGAAACAAAATGCTGCAGTATCTGAATGTGGTCGTGTTGACGGTGAAATTTGTTGGCAAGTTGCTGATGGTATTGAATGGGTAATTGATTCTGGTGCATCGATTCATATCACTAGCAATTGTAATCGTTTTTCAACAATCTTGATAAATCATCTAGCAATATATTTATAGCTGATCGCAGTGATGCATTTTGAGCTTTTTTTTTGTTTTGGGCCAAATTGACGATTTAAAATGGCCAAAATACCTTTGATGGGGCCATACTATTTTTCTTATAGTAAAAAAGTAATACGTATTAATATAGAACATGTGTTTTATTTTAATAAGAACAAAAACAAAACTTTCCAATGCTCTTAATTTTTGTATCATTTTAAAATGACTAACTTTATGCATTTTCATGCTTAAAAGCACCACGAAAATTTATTTTTCAATACAAAAATCAGGCCCTATTTGTGTAAAACGCAACGCAACGCCAAAAATGTCATTGAAAGCAAAAACAAAGGCCAAAATATTTTATAATTTTTTTGTTGCTTTCTACAGAAATTCTTATTGCGTTTTGAAATTTTCAACGCCACAAGATATGCAGCGTTTAAAATTCAAAAATGCAAATAAATCCGTTGATTATTTCCTAACAATCGTTCAGGTGTTTTAAATGATTTCCGGTGCATTGGAAGGTACATTCGTCTTGTAAAAAGAGCGGAGAATGCAAATTGAAGATACAATTTTTTTGTCAAATAATTCAGACTTAAGAAATATTTGACAAAAAAAACCAAAAAAGCGTGATCAGTAAATTAATCAAATTTTAGCTTAATTTTTAACAAATTCTATTCATTTACTTAATTTTATTTTTAAGATCGTTATCTGTATTATTATGTGGCAGTGATAAATCAAATATAGATAATTTCGACTAAAGGGCGAAAATTAAATTTTCATACCAATTTTTAATTTTGGTGACTTTACTCCAAAAGTTTTTAATGCCCATCTTAAACAAGTTATCAATTAATTGCTCTGAAAAATTAAATTCTTTTAAAAGAGAGTTTCACAAATTTAACTTAAAATCAAAGTTAAAGTGGGGCCAAGGATTCGCCCAAAGAAATTTAACAATTTGTAATTTCGCCGTATCAATAATTTTATTAATATGTATTATGTCACAAATCAAAAAATATTTCCAAATGTATACAGTTTTACCACATTTATGAAAAGTCCCTAAATTTTCATGATTTCAAAATACCTGTCCTTATTTTCCCTATGGCCATTTTTTTAAAAGAAAATCCATACTTTCCCTACGCATAACATCACTGAAGTGAACTGCACAAGCGGTTTGACAACGCCGACAGGATGTTTTTGTGAATATTTAGGATTTTTTGATTTTCGTACAAATAAGTTTTATATGTTTTTTTCATCCGTTATTGGGTCCTCAACAAACAAAACAATTTCTTAAATAAAATTAGTGTTCGAAAAAGTGAGAAAAAACATTGAAAATGTATGGAACAATTTAAAGTAGTTAGATAAATTTTGACCTAAAAGGGCCAAAATAGATTTCCACAGGGCCATCAAACATTCAAAAGTGCCCAAATTGGCACAATTGTGCCGCGTTTTGCTTCACTTGCTGATGGTAGGTTTTTAGATGCTGTTGGCGTTGGAAATGGGTATATTATTGGTTAATAAATGCTCTTTATATTCCTGATCTTATAAGTATTCAAAAAATATCTGTTCATCTGTATGTCTGTTAAAAGCACAATATACCTCGATAGAAACGATATAGTGCAACGACTAAAATATTTCTAGCATACATCAAAAAGAATTACCCCCTATAAAAAATATTTTTGATTTATGAAAGGTCTATTAAACAAATTTTCATTGAAAATTCGTTTCATAATCCTGTTAACAGCCTGACATATTTTTTATAGGGGGTAATCCTTTTTGATGTATATTATTAATATGGGGGTTAGTATTTAAAATGAGCCAAATCGGCCTGGTAGAAAAAAGTTATAAAACGGAATGTGCACAAACCCAATACAAAAATCTAAATTTTTTTTGAAAAAGATATCAAATTTCATCACTTCGCTTAATGTTCGCTTACTGACGAATCAAACTGGAGCCAAAAATCAATTAAATTTGTTAAGAAGACTGAAAGTTATGAAACAAAATATCTATCAAATAACAAAAAATTTAATGATATTAAAAACCAACTTCAAAGTATCAAAGAAAATTCACCCACTGCCTCATTTTTATTTCTTTTCATTTTAAACTTTAGTCTTTATTATGAAATATTGGTGGTGGCTACACAAAGCTCAATGGAATTGAATAAAGCGATCTTACTGTTCTGCTAATACTGTTTGTAAATATTTTTAAATTTATAAAAGCATTTAATTTCTAAAATCAAGTTAAACTTAACTTTTGCCAAATATTTGTCTCAGTACGTGCATGTGAAATATTTGCCCATTTTTAAGGCTTTAACATTAATTTATTTAAGAAATAAATATTCCTATTTAAAGAATACATATCGTAAATTATAGTAATGCATTTGCTATGCATACTTAACTAAAGTTTAGTAAATGTTATTAAGATCAAGTATATTTTCTTTACTCTAAAATAAATTTTTCCATAAAGTTAAGAAATTGACACTTGATTTAAGTTAATAAAAACAATTTCAACTAGATTTAAGGAAGCTAAATATGTACTTAAGTTTTCACTTTTCATACAAATCCTGAAGGATATGAATTCTTTAATATTACGACTTTTTTCTGTAAGCTAGAAATTTCATAATTCATTTTACTAATATTTATTTCATTTACATAAGTATGGAAAATTAAGCAAAATTGTAGGATTTTTTTAAGTTCATCAGATTTTTGTGTAAAGAGCGCATTTTGACTATCGACACTGGCGCAGGATTTTCAACTGTAAGGCCTGACTTGGTGAGAGGAGCAGTCGAACCACTAAGCGGATTGAACTTGCGAACGGCTACAGGTGGCTATGGCAAAACACGTGTGGTGGTATACCGAACATGGGAGAGCGCCGATGGCAAGGCAGTTCAAAGCCTAATGGCTGTGCATCTACTAAGTTATGTGAAGTGGTACGGACAATTCGTAATGGTACTGGTAGTGATCATCTCAGTGTAAAGAAAACCGTAGAAAGGTTGAAGGAACGCTTCTACTGGGTTGGATGTAAGCAAACCGTGACGGACTGGATATTAAGCCGCTCCAGCAGTGCCACTCTGGTGCACTTAATGTACAGGAAGATAATGATGTATCTTCCTTGGAGCGAAGAAGTCCTTACAAACTTCGTCATTACGAAAGTGTAAGCACTAATTTGTCCATATATGATCGGGCGGTGAATTCTGTAGGATTCAAGAAGGGCCAGTTGGTTATGCTAAAGAGTCCACAACAAAAGGAAGGATTGTTTGTCAAACTACAGACACATTGGGATGGGCCATATAAGTTGTTCATTTGGAACGGTTAGCCCCTTATGGAAGAGGTGATTTTGAGCCTATTCAAGACGAACAGGCTTAAGTGGGAGGCAGTGTTACGAGAGTAACTTTAATCAAGAATAAGTTTAATTTATTAGTTATTTTGTATTTGCTAGTAATTTTATTAGTTTAAATTGTTATTGTATTAGTACGAACATTTAAGTGTGTACATCGAAATTATAAGTGGTATAATTGATAATTATAATTCTAAATAAAGTGGTGTGAATAGTTTATAGTACAGCTAAAAATAAAGTGTTTAAAGTGTATTATTTATTTTTATTAAAATTGCTATAAAAGAACTCAAGAGTTTTATTAAAAAGGAAATAAACCAAAAACGTTATTGAAAAGGCACTAATGTAATAATATAAATGATGAGTTATTCTACAAACAACGATCCCGTATTGTCCTGAACAAAAAGGCGTTGCTGAACGCAAGAATAGAAATTTAGTTGAGATGGTACGTGCAATGCTAAGAGGAGCAACTCTTCCAAAGCATTGATGAACCGAGTGTTTTATGGCAGCCAATTACATTTCGAACCATTAACCTAGCAAATCTATAGACAAAACTCCTTTTGAACTGTGGTATAATAAAAAGCCAAATTTGAGTCACATGAGATTTTATGGGAGTAATGTTTTTGTGTGTAAGCGTCAAAAACTTGATGACTCATCAGTAGAGGGTACAGAAAGGGAAAAGTGCGGTATGAAAATACCAAAGTGAACCAACTACGTTTTTGTTCAAGTTGATAACGAATGATATTTACATTTTTTACACCTCGTTGTCATTTTATCACCATTTAGTCTTATTCTGGCAACAAAATGTTATTATATTTTCACAATAATGGTGTCATTTCGACAGCAAGTTCTTTTGAGTTTTGATAACACACTGTTGGATTATCGACAACATTCAGTTATCAATTCGACCACACATTGGACTGGGTAAAGCACCATCCATTCTGAACCCAATCAATAAAAAAACATATGAAATATATAGAATCTGGGAATAATTTCTTTTCATAAGCTACTTTGTACCAGGAAAATTCAATATAATAGTCTGGAAGTGTATAAAGTCATTTCTAAAAATTTAATCGTTTATTTCAGAATTCCGTCAACTGAAATTTTTTCAAAAATTTTATTATTATAGATAATGAATGGCCTACTTTAGTCACATGGTCTTATGCAGGAAAGCGTCAACTGTTTGGTCTTTTAAAGGATTGTATATTGTTTTGCAATTTCCGTCTAGGGCAGAAAATGTTTATTAATTTAAAAATTTGGATGATTGTCCGATGACTTAAAAAAGCGCACTTGACGGGTTTCTGAAATAAGCAATTCAATTTAAGGAATAGAACTATTACAAAAAGCTTTATAAAATACATAAATGAAACTTAGCTCATGGAATAAATTCGAAAAAACAAAAAATGTTGCATATGAAATATATTTATTTATTTACATTTTTGAACAACAAAACAAAAATTGCAAATTATTTTTTAATAAAACAAAATTGCAGTACAATATACAAACATTCTTGTGCTTTTTTCATGAAAAGAGATTTTCTTTGAATTCAGCGCGGAGACCTAAGTCTGGTACAGCTTCCTTCACATCTTCTTTATTTAAATAATCATAAATGCCTTCCATAATAATATATCTAAGGAGTTTTTAATTCCATATCGTCGTCGCCGAAAAGGAATTTATTTTATTTAAGGTCAAAATTTATATTTTCTTCAAAAAGAAAATCTCTTTCGTAGGGACAAAATGTGGACGTCACAGTATATAATATTTTTTCACTGTCCAAGTTTTATTTTTTTTTTTGTATTTTTTACTTATTTAAATTATCTATAAAAATTTGCATTTTTTTATTTCGATAAACTGCGAATAATAACAACAATGGTATTTCTGAACATCTTTGGTACCAATTTGACAACAGTTTGTTAAAAATCTGACAACAGATGTTGTCGAAATAATAACAAAACTTTGTTATCATTTTAACACCATTGGTTGATAATTTAATAACGAGTTTTTCCGCTCTATGTATTTTAGTTGGATATGGAGAAAACGTGCGAGGTTACACAGAAAAAAGTGTTTTATCAACTAAAAAAAGGTTTAAAAAGTATTTAAATTTAATTATGTGATAATTGAATCAATTATTTTTTTTTTTTTTGAAAGAAAATTAAAAATTTAATTTTGATTGAATAAGCTTTAGTTGTTTTGAAATAGAATTTGAATTAAAATTTTAATTAAATAACAAAAAATCTTAATTGACCTTTTTTCGTTTAAAATAAAATAACTTAAACATTTAAAATTGTTGTTGGGAATTGTCAATATTTATTTAAATAAATTAACACATTAAATTAAAATTAAAAATATCATTTATTGAAAAAAAAAATATTCACAATTTTACAATTTTTAGTAATCAATATAATCATTTTGGTAATAGGTGCAAAAGCAACAAATTGTTTGCTTGATATTATGAATTTGGTATAAATTTGATGATTGGAGAAATTTAATAATATTTTCTGTGTAGAGAATATTGATAAATGGATCTAACAAGATCATTTGTTTACTCAGAAAATTAAATGTGACCTTAATGACAGTAGTATTTCAATTGACGCATCTAAAGATTAAGGTAATGACATTTGTAATAATGGGGTTTCATCTTCTATCAAACAAATTCAAGGAGAAAAGCAACAGAGTAATCAGGAAGACATTTTAGAACAGTTACAAGATGATGAGAGTTCCAAACAAGTTTAATTACGTCGAGCATTTAAAAGTTGGTCTGAACAAATGAATGAATTGCTTTTAATAAAATCTTTGGAAACTGGTTTAAGTGATATTGCGCCTTTATCATGGAATGAAATGAAAAAAAATAAAAAACCCTGAACGTTAATTATAATTGCAATTCGCTAACGATGAGTATGAATCTTTTGTAAAGAACAAAACGTGGGCGTTTATAACGTTACCAAATGGAAAGAGAGTCATTGGGTACAAATGGGTATATCAGTTAAAAAATACTAACGTAAATAAACAAAAATATAAATCTCGCTTTGTAGCTTAAGGATATACTCAATCGCTTGGAGAAGAATATGACGAAACATTCGCTCCTGTTGGTAAAACTGTTACATTGAGAACAGTCTTAGCTGTAAGTGCTGTCAGAAAATATGTAGTAAACCACTTAGACGTAAAATCTGCATTTTAAAATGGAAACATAAAAGTGGAGATTTATATGGAACAACCTCAGAGATTTATTCAGAAAGGAAATGAACAATTGGCTTCTCGATTGCAGAAATCAATTTAAGGATTAATACAAGCTGCAAACTCATGGTATGATACACTTAATGAAGTATTATATAAAATAAGATTATATAAAACAGATTAATCAAAATTTTGTTTCTATTTTGATATACGTAGACGACATTTTGATTTGCGGTAAATATGAAGATGTGATTTCGAACATTTACAAAGAACTAAACGATTATTTTGAAATTAAAACGTCATATTTAGGTATTCAAATTGAAATTCTAAAGGACATTTTTTATTGCATCTAGAAAATAAAATTAAGAGGCTAATAGTAGGAACTGAATTAGAAGATACGAAGCCTGAGATTGTAAAAATTACTCATGAACAAAACTTTCTTCTAAATAATATAAAATTTAGATCAACTATGGGAACTTTATTTATATTTCAATTACAACAATACCGTATTTAGCTGTTGCCGTTTCTATATTATGTAGAAGAGTAGATAAACCAAGAAAATGCGTTTTGGATGCTGCTAAGAAAGTAATTCGCTATCTTCCAGCTACATAAAATTCTAAATTGATTTTAAAGACAAATTCTAATTTAAATATTGAATGTTTTACAGATGCTAATTGGGTGGGCAAAGGAGATCGCAAAAGTACTAGTGGTTATTTATTTTTGCTATGTTTTAACAGCATAACGTGGTCATCTAAAAAGCAATCAGCAATAGCTTTATCTTTAACTGAAGCAGAATTTATTGCTGCGTTATATGCCGGTCAAAAACTTTTATGGTTGCACTCGTACTTCTTATATCAAAAGTTTATACACTACAGCCGGCAACAATAAAAAATTCTTAAAATTAAAAAAAGTACTGAGAAGGTGCTGCATCGGTTAAATATAGAAGGATCTTTTGGTGAAATCTTGAAAAATCTTGTATTTGAAGCAGAGCTTCAAAAGACTTTATTTATAGATTAAAATTTTTTTTTGTGCATTATAAATTTCTTGAAGAACTTTTTTATGGTATGGAAATATAAAAAAAATTACTCAAAAATGTCAAAATATGCAAAAAATATGCATTGCAAATAATACAAAATATACAAAAACAAATCGATGCCATTTTAACGCAAGTTTGATGATTCGAAAAGATAATTCGTCGACATCGTTCTTAGACTATCGACAGAAAACATGCATTTGCATGGAAGTCGCAGCCAAATTAATTACCAATAAAATTTGGCAGCATATAACACCTTTTTTTACTTTTTTTATTTTACAAATTTTATTTCATACATGTCTGAAATAGAAACATTTTAAATTATCAGATCACCAGTCATACACAACAATATGTGAGAAAAAAAACTCGAAAACCGAACCGAAACCGACCGGGTTTAATCATTTTAAAACCGAAACCGCGGTTTAAAATTTTTACTGTTTTTAGCAATCTCTAGTACAGAACTCTTGTTAATAATTATTAATAAAAAAAAGGCATGAAATGAACGAATTACATAAAAATGAAAATGTACTTTATATTTGCACACATATAAACATACATATCGTCGAAAGCATTAAAGAACGCTGTAACTGAAAAAAAATCGAAAATACGTTTTTTTTTGCATAATTTTTATCAGAAAAAATTACTGCGTCCATTGGTCCCGGTCCAATATTTGTATGATGAAAAAAATTCCCTTACGCCGCGCCGTCTGTGTTTTGAAAAATACCAGTGTCTTCTTTGTCGGAAGCCTAACAAAAACTAGTATGTTTACATTTGCTGCATACGACACTTTTGCGTCAGCAAAATTTTTCAAACTACCACTTACGCCATTCTTTCCGATTCATTATAAAGTATCAGTTATTACAAATAAATATCACTTATTTTAAAAATTATTCTAGATAACACTTTTTGTCAGTAATAAAGTTTTAACAGTGTGACACTCATCCTGAAGGTGTCCGGTGAAATACTTTGTTTATAATTTTATATTAATCATTGTAATTTTAAATTTTTGTTTTAGGGCAAAGAAAACAGGGGATAACGTAAAGACATTACTACTTAATTGCGACTCTTGTTTTAACCAAAATAAGAATAAAATCGTTCTAGCCATGCTTCATTATGCACTTTCCCATTGCGAAAACTTGAAACTCATTCAAATAAATTACCTAATCCCAGGTCACACATACACAAAAACAGGATTTTTCGAGGTCCATAAAATAGGCATTTGCTTGACCACTAATTTCATCGTTGGAGCTAAATCTCTTTCCACCGAGCCATTTATTTGGGTTCGAAAATAGGAAACAGTCACTGCGGGCTAAATCCGGAGAATATGGCGGATGAGGTACCAATTCGTAGCTCAATTCATGTAATTTTGCCATTGAGACTGCACACGTGTGCACCCGTGCATTATCTTGATGAAAAATAACTTTTTTCTTGGCCATATGGGGTCGATTTTTTTTAAATCCTCTTCAAATCGGTCCAATAAGTTGGCATTATATTCGTCGTTTATTGTTTTTCCCTTTTGAAGGTAATCGATGTGGATTATCCCACGTGCATCCCAAAAAACTGCTGCCATCACCTTATTGGCCGACAAACTTACCTTGGCCTTCTTTGGAGCCGGTTCCCCCGGAGAAACCCATTGTTTGACTGCTGGTTGCTCTCCGGAGTGTTGTAATGGATCCATGTTTCATCCACAGTTATAAAATGCCGCAAAAACTCATTTGCATTGCGGTTAAACAACTCCAAACAACGATTACGTTTATCATCAATTGAGAGCAAACGCTTTCTTAAACCCAGCAGATCCTTTAATATCGAAACCGCACTGCCATCTGAAATGCCTATGGCATCAACTATCTCACGCACTTTTACTCTTTGATCGGCCAACACCATATCGTGAATTTTTTCGACATATTCGGGTGTATTGTCTTCAATTGGCCGTCCAGAACGTTGAGCTTATTTGTTCTTGTGCGACCATAACGAAAGTCCGTAAACTACTTTTTTACCATTGAAATCGATGGTGCATAGTATTTATCAAGCTTTTCCTTGATTTGATTGACGGTTTTTTTTCGCAAAAAATATTGTTTAATGACTTTTTTTTCATTTTTAAAAAATCCATGAGGTTGTTTGTTTATAACAGCTGTTAAACGCAAAGTAAATGACGGAACCTGCTTAAAACTTGGCAGTAGTCTATTAACAAGTTGATTGGAGCAGTGTTTAATTTCATATAACTACGAGGGAAGTTCGAAAAGTCATGGACTTATTGATCCTCCCTCGTACCACTAAATTACCGATTTTTTACCAAAAATGCAATGATTTAAAAAGTCTTGTAAAAAAGAAAATTATTCCACATAACTACGCAAAAGAATTTCTGGACCTGCACCACATTGTTGATATATATGTAGTAATAAATGATTAAATAAATGTATTTAGTTTTAGATTATTAAATAAATGTACTTTATTCACTTCAACTTACAGCTATTAAGTTTTGCATACAAAAAAAAAAAAAAAAACAAATGTGTCACTTAAAGCGTTTTAAAATTCTAAAATTTTGTTTCCATAAAAAAATAATTGTAGTTTCAGCATTTTATAGGTCCGTGGAAGAAAAATCGTTTGCTGTAAGCCACATAATCGCCGGGAATAATAGACTTGAGAGGAAATGTTTACAGCCAATATATAAAGCGAGAAAAAATAAAAATACGTTTTTAAAATCATGTTCCTGAGTTGTATAGTTTTTGTGATATGAAAAAATTACTGCGTCCATTGGTCCCGGTCCAATATTTGTATGATGAAAAAAATTCCCTTACGCCGCGCCGTCTGTGTTTTGAAAAATACCAGTGTCTTCTTTGTCGGAAGCCTAACAAAAACTAGTATGTTTACATTTGCTGCATACGACACTTTTGCGTCAGCAAAATTTTTCAAACTACCACTTACGCCATTCTTTCCGATTCATTATAAAGTATCAGTTATTACAAATAAATATCACTTATTTTAAAAATTATTCTAGATAACACTTTTTGTCAGTAATAAAGTTTTAACAGTGTGACACTCATCCTGAAGGTGTCCGGTGAAATACTTTGTTTATAATTTTATATTAATCATTGTAATTTTAAATTTTTGTTTTAGGGCAAAGAAAACAGGGGATAACGTAAAGACATTACTACTTAATTGCGACTCTTGTTTTAACCAAAATAAGAATAAAATCGTTCTAGCCATGCTTCATTATGCACTTTCCCATTGCGAAAACTTGAAACTCATTCAAATAAATTACCTAATCCCAGGTCACACATACACAAAAACAGGATTTTTCGAGGTCCATAAAATAGGCATTTGCTTGACCACTAATTTCATCGTTGGAGCTAAATCTCTTTCCACCGAGCCATTTATTTGGGTTCGAAAATAGGAAACAGTCACTGCGGGCTAAATCCGGAGAATATGGCGGATGAGGTACCAATTCGTAGCTCAATTCATGTAATTTTGCCATTGAGACTGCACACGTGTGCACCCGTGCATTATCTTGATGAAAAATAACTTTTTTCTTGGCCATATGGGGTCGATTTTTTTTAAATCCTCTTCAAATCGGTCCAATAAGTTGGCATTATATTCGTCGTTTATTGTTTTTCCCTTTTGAAGGTAATCGATGTGGATTATCCCACGTGCATCCCAAAAAACTGCTGCCATCACCTTATTGGCCGACAAACTTACCTTGGCCTTCTTTGGAGCCGGTTCCCCCGGAGAAACCCATTGTTTGACTGCTGGTTGCTCTCCGGAGTGTTGTAATGGATCCATGTTTCATCCACAGTTATAAAATGCCGCAAAAACTCATTTGCATTGCGGTTAAACAACTCCAAACAACGATTACGTTTATCATCAATTGAGAGCAAACGCTTTCTTAAACCCAGCAGATCCTTTAATATCGAAACCGCACTGCCATCTGAAATGCCTATGGCATCAACTATCTCACGCACTTTTACTCTTTGATCGGCCAACACCATATCGTGAATTTTTTCGACATATTCGGGTGTATTGTCTTCAATTGGCCGTCCAGAACGTTGAGCTTATTTGTTCTTGTGCGACCATAACGAAAGTCCGTAAACTACTTTTTTACCATTGAAATCGATGGTGCATAGTATTTATCAAGCTTTTCCTTGATTTGATTGACGGTTTTTTTTCGCAAAAAATATTGTTTAATGAGCACTCGAAATTCACTTTTTTTTCATTTTTAAAAAATCCATGAGGTTGTTTGTTTATAACAGCTGTTAAACGCAAAGTAAATGACGGAACCTGCTTAAAACTTGGCAGTAGTCTATTAACAAGTTGATTGGAGCAGTGTTTAATTTCATATAACTACGAGGGAAGTTCGAAAAGTCATGGACTTATTGATCCTCCCTCGTACCACTAAATTACCGATTTTTTACCAAAAATGCAATGATTTAAAAAGTCTTGTAAAAAAGAAAATTATTCCACATAACTACGCAAAAGAATTTCTGGACCTGCACCACATTGTTGATATATATGTAGTAATAAATGATTAAATAAATGTATTTAGTTTTAGATTATTAAATAAATGTACTTTATTCACTTCAACTTACAGCTATTAAGTTTTGCATACAAAAAAAAAAAAAAAACAAATGTGTCACTTAAAGCGTTTTAAAATTCTAAAATTTTGTTTCCATAAAAAAATAATTGTAGTTTCAGCATTTTATAGGTCCGTGGAAGAAAAATCGTTTGCTGTAAGCCACATAATCGCCGGGAATAATAGACTTGAGAGGAAATGTTTACAGCCAATATATAAAGCGAGAAAAAATAAAAATACGTTTTTAAAATCATGTTCCTGAGTTGTATAGTTTTTGTGATATGAATTTTTTTTTCTCTACTTTCATACAGGGTTTTTTTTTGGCTCTAATTAACATTTTATGTTTTGTCAGTTACAGCGTTGTTTAATTCTTGCGACATTATGTACATATGTATGTATTAAACATCTGCATGATACTTAATAATGATGTTCATGAAACTTTCATAATTTTGTATTTGCTTCAGTATAATGAATAACTACGAAATGAAAGCAACAAACACACGAAATTTAAGAGACGAGTAAGATACAGTTTTTTTGTTTACTTAAACAAGAGAATATGAATACTAACACCTCTGAAACAAAACAACCACTGAATAAATGTCGAATAAGTTCATGGAAAAACACATTTATTTTAAAAAGGCAGTATTGCCAGTTGAAAGAAATAAAATACATTATGAAAAAAAAAACAAAAATAACCATGAAGAGTAAAAGCGACAAGATAAGGAAGTACATTAATATTAAAATAATAAACGTAATACAAATTTGACTTTGTTTTCAATGTAAATTATTTGTTTTGATGTACATTTTTAAACTTCAAAAAAATTTAATATAATTTTCAAAAACATTTTTCTGCAATGTGTTTTGCTTGGAAGTACATAAAAAAGTTGTTAGGAAAAAAATTTAAATTTAATTTAAAATAATGCTTTACAAATTACATATATTATTTTAAAGGTACCACCAAAAGAGAAAAAATTACATAAATTTACTAACTGAGCTACCTAAATAAGAGCGGCAAGCGTTTTTGTATAAACTTTTCATTTGTATAAAGTTTATACGAAAAAAACCTTTAGAACGCGAATTCGCCACCACCCGGCTCGAAAATCCTATTTGTCAAATCGCTATGTCGATTTGTCTTATTGAAAATGTATTTGAAATAGAATTTTCATGTTTAGAAAAACGCTTGCCGCCCTTGTTTAGGTAGCTCAGTAAGAGGCAACATTGCTATTGAGTTTTTATATAAAAAAATGAGAGAGAGTGAAAACTGTAAAACAAAAGTCGTTTCATTGAACAAAGTTTTTGTGTTTGCCATATGAAACGTAATGTGTTTGCTAGTATGTAGCATGAATAAAACAACAGTTTGTTCAGTGGTCTGAATTTTATTTGAATACGAACTTCATTAAATAAACATTTCAGTATGTTCATGAATGAAGTTATTCATGCAGCCCTTTAGTATGTATGTATATTAATTATTTGACAACATTTTTGTATTACATATTTGTTTCTCTATTTTTTCTTTCCTTTAAAAGTTTTTTTCTTTATATATTTTATTTCATTCGTTTTTAAATGCCTTTTTTATTTAGCTTTCTATTTATCAAATGTGCTACTTTCTGACTCTACGGCTCTGAAAAATTAATTATTAATATTTGATTAGCTTTTAAAAGAATTTTTATTTTGCAAGCATCATCATCATCCAGTAGCATAAGAGCCCGGGGTGAGCTTTGGCTTCTTCTACAATTTTTCTCCGTGCATTGCGATCTTGTGCAGTCTGTCTCCAGTCACTAATACCAAGCTTTCTGGCGTCAGCTTACCCGCGATCTTGCCATCTTAATCTAGGTCTTTCGGGTCGGCTTTCGGAAATCAATGATACTATTCTCTTTCATCCGTTCTAAATGACCAGCGTATCTTAAGCGTTGATACTTACATAATTTCAATATGTATATCTTCTCCATTGCATAGCTTCAGCAGTTCTTCACAGGGATGGGCAATAAATATCGTTATATCAAAATATCGATATTTAAAAAAATTATAATCGATATATATCGCCGATATTAAAAATACCCATATATCGATACATCGATATTTATCGACGACTATCGAATTCGATATTTTTAAGATCTCGTTATAATAAAATTCAACATTTTAACCGTCGCACAGTGGCGCCCGTAGAGCAAGCGAGGTTGCAAAAATCAAAATTTTCATGAGTGCCGACGAAGTTTTGAATAAACCCATGTTATAGGAAACTTTTCAACGATTTCAAATATGCCACTCTTAATAATATCACATTTTTAGTTTAGAAGATATAACCGTTCAAAGTTGACCGACTTTCGGTTTTCAAAAAAACACACAATTTTTAGTCAATTTGTTGCGATTTCAGGTGTAATATCACGAAAAATAGGTAACGAATCGCCTTATTTTTTGTTTGTATTGATTGATGTATTTATTAAATGTATAATGATAAAAAAAAAAATTAACTGTTTGCTTTGTGTTTCTCCTGGTAAATCACTATTTAAAAACTATCCGTTTTTTCACTATTTTTCAACTTTGACGGAAAATAAAAAAAAAACTATATTTTTCTATATTTGCCATATTTGCAAAACCTGTTCTTTGATTATTTCTTTACATAATTCAAAAGGTTTTATCTGCCCGTACGTGCCCGTTTGGCTTCTAGAGGTAAAAAAGTTTAAAAAGACATGGTTGCAGAAATTGTATGGCGTCCATCCCTTATATGTTTTGACTGACAGTAGTTTGATCTAATAGTTTGAAAAAAACTACTCATTGAAATTAGCAGGTACGTACCTCACATAAACAATACTTTGGCGTACAAATGGTCAGGAACAATATTGACTTATGGTCCCTACAGGTAGGCACAAATCTTATTTGGACACGTGCATAATATCAAAATTGCATTATTCAGCCTAAATCCATATGTATGCAGGGAACAGGTAAATTTTTAGGCATGGTAGCATAAGCCTATATATTGCAAAATAAGCATAATGCCTGGATTAGTCTACGCCTGAAAGTTGGCGCAACAATTACTGAAACCATTAAACAATTTAAGAACTGAAAACATGGCGTTGAACAATTTAAAATTATTTGAACTGTTTAGAAAGTCAACCACACCAAAGTTTTTCACGAAAGTGAAAATTCTTCCTGAGAAGTTGACATTGATCAGCAAATGGGGCTGCGATGGATCATCCGGACAAAGCGTTTATAAGCAAAGGATATCTTCCGATGACGCTACAATATCGGACGAAAATATGTTTATGGCATCTGTTGTTCCTTTGCGGCTAAAATCGGATGATTCCCTACACTGGAAAAATCCACGTCCGCCATCAGTGCATTATTGCCGACCAATAATGTTTCAGTTTGCAAGGGAATCGGCAGAACTCATAAGGACTACGGTGAAAGACATTGAAGAACAAATAAGCAAGATTAAGCCTACAAAGCTGCAAATTGGAGAAGGAAAATATATTCAATGCAATTACGAATTCCACCTGACCATGGTTGACGGAAAAGTCGTAAACGAACTGACAGGAACCACCTCAACAATGTCATGTCCGATTTGCAAAAAGAGTCAGAAGAACTTTTTTCAATTCAATTCAATTTATTTCATATATAATATGTTACATCTCAATTTTATATATTTAGTTGTAAAGAGTTTAAGATTAGTATCTTTTTCTGCTTAATTATAACATATTTCAATTAGTTATCATATACATATATATAGACAGAATTATTTTGGAGGTAAAAATTTAGCAAAAACCTATTTAAACCCCTTTTTTCGTTTTATTTTTATATTTTTTTTTATCGATTTTTTATTATTATTTGTCAGAAGAACTTTTGTAATTTAAACGATTCTACAAATGAGGAGAATTACGAATATGGAATGTCACCATTGCACGCAAGGATAAGGTGTATGGAATTCTTGCTAAAGCTGGCATATACCCTACCACAAGAGGAGGAAAACTTCGATGAAAATACATCAATAAAGGATAAGGAGAAGATCAGAAAGAAGCAAATACAGGATGCTTTTTTTAAACACGTTGGACTAAAAGTAGACTGTCCCAAGCACGGATACGGTAACTCAAACGATGGAAACACTTCTAAGAGATTTTTTGAAAATGATGAGGCAGTAACTAGAATCATTGGAATTGACAATCAAATCGTGAAAAGATTGGGAACGATCTTGGATGTTTTAAACTGCAAAGAAAATGTCAATTCTACAAAATATGGAGAATATGCGTCGAAAACTGCATCTCTTTTAGCAGAAATGTATCCACAGAAGAAGTTGACCCCGACAGTCCATAAAATATTGGCGCATGGCGAAGATATAATTGAGTACCAGTCTTTGCCAATTGGAGAGCTTTCTGAAGAAGCACAGGAGTCTCTTAACAAATTTTATAAAAAAATATAGATTGCAGAACACATTCAAAGCATCAAGGGTAAGGCAAAATGAGGACCTCTTCAACATGTTGGCAGCATCTTCCGATCCACTTATTTCTTCCCTGCGGCATGTGAAGTCACGAATAGAGTTACAAAATAATTATAGTTTAGAAATGGTTAGTCTTTTAGATATACCTTCTCTTACGAATTGTGATGAATATTTTACAGAAAATTGAAAAAATAAATTTAAAAAAAAAATTATTTTTTTTTTAATTTGTTGGGTAATAATTTAAAACATAAAACCCTAAAGAAAAAAAATAAAAACAATCTAAAAATGTAAAAATAATTTTTTTTGTTACCATAAAATTGATTTTTCTACTAATTTTAACTTTGATAACCCATAAGTAGGCCCCTACAAAGCGTAGCACCCTTTCCATTTCATAGGCTGAACAGTTATCTATCATATGCTGTTAAAACTGTTCAATTATCTTATTCGGTTCAAAAGATATGATTTTTGCAACGAAAAAACTCAAATGGCGCCACTGTGCGTCGCTCAACTGCGTACACTGTTGTTTTTTAAGAAATGCATCATAAGTTTTTTAACTAATATTAAGACAATAACGGCGCTTTTCAATTGTAAATTTTCATAGATTACACAGTTCAGTTTTGTCTCGGTTTTTTAAAATAAGCGCGGAAAAAATATTCTGGAAAGGGTTCCTAGAATTTTGCAAAGAATCGCCTTAATTATGGCGTATTAGCTAGCAGCAATAGACTCATGAAAGTTGGAATGTTAATAATAAAAAAACATATTAATTTTTTTATTGGAGCATGTTCTTTTATATTAAAAACAAAATATTGCACAGTTTACTTGCAAAGTGTGTGTCACAAGTTCGTTTACCGGCAGTATATAATCCGGCATTATATAATCCCAATTAATTTTTTTTTTTAGATTTCATATGGCGAATAAATAAAATTTTTTTGTATTCTTTACTTTTTTTTATTGTAGAATTAACTGCCGGTCCCTCGATTTCAAGCGAAAACTTCGTTCGCATAACTTAAAAACTAAATTTTAAAATTGGGTTTTGTTTTAAATAAAAGTTATGGGAATGAAAGTTTCGTTCGAAATCGAGCGACAGGCAGTTTATTTGAAATTAAAAGAAACAATAAAAAGTTACGATGGAATTACATATAATATGTTTGTACAGATGTATTGACATATGTATATTAAGTTTTTTAAATTTGGTAATAATTTCACCTTAATACGTTCGATACATCGATATCGAATATCGATACGATATATATTTTTTCAATTTATCCATCCCTAGTTCTTCATTTGTTCTTTGTATATAATTTCCATTATCATCGACTTTAGCTCCAAATATTTTCCGAAGGATTTTCCTCTCATGCGTAAGTGATTGTTTTCTGCATTTGTCAAGGTCCATGTTTCACAGCCATATGTAATTATCGATCCTAATTTATATTGTCATTTTACAGACCCTTGACTATACAGGGTTTTGTACTATTATTGTTTTGTTTCAAAATACCAAAATATTTAAATGATCTCACTCCTTCGAATGAATGTTCTTCAACGCTGATGTTCTCCGGTTTTCTAACGTTTACATCGTTTATTTTGCAACCCATCGTAATAACATTCTTTAATTATTCTTTCTCCTAGTAAATTGTGTAATTTTTTTTAAACATTTTGAACTATTAAAATAATCTTTTCTTGATCCAAAGAGGAACCGTATCTTCAAATTGTTCTAACTCTTCAATTATTTTGATTGAAAACATTTTTTTTGTTTTATCTTCACATAAATTTCGTTTTTTTATTTGTATTAACGACACGTTTATTTCAGCCAATTCATTTGAAACTATTTCATTTTGACTATTCACATCTTTTCTTAGTTCAACTACTTCCTTTTACAATTCTGAAATAATTTTATATACACTGTTGTGTATACTTGTAAAATATTTTATTATTTTAATCTAGTCAACCTTTTTATATCTTTTCAAATATTTTCATATTGTTTTTGTTTAAAAATTTTGGATACAATAGTAGTTTTATTTATATAAAATCCTCACATTTTGGTGACCCCGAATTGCCTATGACATATTCTCCTACGCGCGACTCTATTGGAAAATCTGCTGCTCATAGTTCGCAACAACAACCAGTATTGCCTCAACTTTATGGAAGTGTTACGAATGTAGAAGTTGCTGCTGCATCTACAAATATTCAAAAGCTGCCTCAATTTTGGTCGGAACAACCACAGCTATGGCTTATACAAATTGAAAATATTTTCTCGCTAACCCACATAACAAGAGATGAAACAAAGTTTTCTTACGTTATTAAAAACTTGGATCCAATATTTAATTTAAATTTATTGGGGATATTTTGCTTTCACCACCTCCAGAGGGCAAATATAACACAATTAAAACAAACTACGTCTTTCATCCACAATCAAACGGATTGGTTGAAAGGTTTCATCTCCCGTTAAAAGCCTCCCTTATCGCACATGATAATCAACAATAAACAAAAACATTACCAATAGTTCTTCTTGGCCTAAGAACCGTTTTAAAGAAGACATTAACACATCACCGGCAGAACTTGTATATGATGAAACACTCCGTTTGCCAGGGGATTTCTTTAAGGAATCTAAGAAATAGAAACATTTATCTGAGTTCCTATCAAGTTTAAATCAGGCAATGGACTCACTACGACCAAAACCAGTTTACAATCATTCCACACAAGGATCTTAGTTCATGCACTCATGTTTGGTTGAGGAAGGAAGTTCGAAAAGCGTTAGATCCGAAATATAGCGGACTATACAAAGTCTTGAAACGACATGAAAAACATTTTAAGCCAGCTTTCCACGAGTTCTTAAATACCGAAGAACATTTACTAAAGAAAAGCAAAAATCTTATTATTTAATATTAATTAAACTAGAAAGTGGGTAGTGCAGTGTATACTTGTTAAATATTTTATTATTTTAATCTAGTCAACGTTTTTATATCTTTTCAAATATTTTCATTAAAAATAAAATATTTAGTCAATTCACAAGGTATCCTAACATGTCATATTGTCAAAATGTCCTAATATTTCACAATGGTTTAAAAATATTGTTGTACGACTTAGCCGCTCAGCGCTGGACTTTTCTGATTAATTACGACAGCACAATAAACACAGCAAGCAACGTTCTATTTATTTAAGACACTTTTTGTTAACAAACCAACAACAATATTTTTAAACCATTGTGAAATATTAGGACATTTTGACAATATGACATGTTAAGATACCTTGTGAATTGACTAATTGTTTTTGTTTTAAAATTTGGGATAAAAAAGTAGTTTTATTAATATAGAACCCTTAAACATATTTTCAATTTTGTTTTGTAAATTTTCAGAAAAAAAAAAAATTATATGAAATTAAAAAATTTACAGACGCAAATTCAAAGTTTTTGTGCCTTATTTATTTATAGACTCTTAAGTTCAATAATTAGTATTGTGGTTATTTTATTGAACTGTTAATGGTTTTAATCCAAATTTAGATATTTTAATTAGGCTTAAGTTCATTGAATTTAATTTGCATTAAATTATTTTTATGAAGAAAGGAATTTTTACAACATGGAAGATTAATTAAAATTGTTATTGATAATTTTCATTCTTGACTGACAATAACAATTTTAATTAATCTTCCATGTTGTAAAAATTCCTTTCTTCATAAAATAATTTAATGCAAATTAAATTCAATGAACTTAAGCCTAATTAAAATATCTAAATTTGGATTAAGACTCTTAAGTTCTTTAAATTATTCTTTTTCTTGTTTATTTAAGAAAAGTCTTAATACGAGTTCTTTAAGTGATAGTGGAGAAAATTCATACCATCGGTTTAAGCATCCAAAAATTTAAAAGGAAACGTCCGCAGTTGGAATATTAACAAACTTGTCCATTACTGGTCAAAGAGACATTACAGAGCTTTTAAAGAGAGGTAACCCATTTATCACTACATCTCTCTCTGTATTTACATATTTAGACTCTATCCCCCATATTCATAAAAATATTTTTGATTAATAAAAAGTTTATTAAAGAAATTTTCATAGAAAATTCGTTTCATAAACCTGCAATAAACCTAAAATATTTTTTATGAATATGGGGGTATATCTTTAACCAAATATTTTGGAAGGTCTTTCAAAAAAAAAAAAAATTAAACCTTCTAGAAGGCAGGATATCATACGAAGCGAATCTTTTAGAAAGGAGGATAGAGGCCTTCAAAAAGTTCTGCCACTTGCGGTCCTTTCAAAATTTACCACTGGTATAACCAAAAACAATAAAGCTATATATGTGCTTATAAAGTCTTTCCCTCTCCTGTAAAGTTTTAAAAATGCAGTTACGTGTTATAATATAAGTTTTAGGGCGATATGTGAATACGATTGAATTTCCCTTTTTTGTTTAAGTTTTTTTCTTTATTTTTACTAAATTGTATTTGTGTAATTTTTTATGCTTCATATATAAAAAATAATGGTGCTTCCTTTCCTCAAAAAAAGGAAAAAGAATACCTTGTTAAAAGGTGCCCTGAAATAATGCTACTTGTTATATGACGAGAACAAAACACATGTAATGAAAAATGTTTTTTTATGTTTGTTATTTTCCTACATTTAGTTTTTTTTTAACCGATTTAGCGAATTCAAATCAATTTTAAGGCTTGTTTCCAATTTTCGCGAATTTTTGACATGTACGCGGTAGAAGCAATTTTTTTTCAATTAGCTTTCTGATTTTTTATAGCTTTAACTATTTTTAATAAATAGCGGCAAGTTTTGGCGTTTCCCTTTAGTTTCTTATTTTATTTTTGACTTTCCTTATAGCTTTAGGAACTTTAAATAAAGGTTATGGTTGTTTAAAATATTTAACATTTTCGCCAATTTTTGCTATTTCAGCGAAGCAAACATTTCAGAATTTTTTTCGCGTAGCTTTGTTGCTCTTTAAGGCAATCGTCACCGTGATAAAAAATATACTATATACATATAAACAGAATAAACCTGTCAAAACTATCGATTTATACGAAACATAAAGTGCCAATTACATATGCCATTAGTAAAGGCAGAATTTGTTTGTACGTTCTGTTCTGTTACGAATCAGCTGTTTTGGTTCTGTTCAATTGAAATTCTGTATGTTTTTTTTTTTTTATTTATTTTTATTTTTTTTATTTTTTATTCCTACGCTAATCCCGCGAAGCTCTTCGCTTGTCTGCAGGAGACCAGAGTCTCTGGCGGGAATCGAACCCGCGACCCCGGTACTGATAGACTAGCTCACTACCAGCTAGCCTACCGCTGCGGACAAATCTGTTGAAAATAGAATTCAACGTTAAGTTACGGCCAAAGTGTGTATGTGTTAGTTTGTTGTGATATGAAAAAATTGAAATTTTTTGTTTAAAGCTAACAAAAATCGTTTAAGTTATTAATTTTTAAAGATTTACGTATTTTTCACACATAATATTAATTTTTTTATTTTTACAATTTCAATGTTTTTCTTTTAAAAAGCAGCTGATTTCTTTCAAGTAATTAAAAATATTTGCTACAGAAAGGAACGAAACAAAACAGCAACAGCAAGTAAAAACTAATGAGACCTTATGGGTGAATTTTTTTAGAACAAAACATGCCACCCTTTTAGAAATCAAAACAGTCTTACGAAACGACCTGCAAATTGCATTTCTTAAATAGAATTTATTTTTTTTTTGTAGAAAAGAGGACACCAAAAGTATTTATTTGCCTGGGTTCACACTCTGAAAGTTTTCTTGCAGAATGTCAAAATTTATTGGTGAGTGCTAAAGAATTTCAAAAACTTTCATTAAGTGAACTCAGACTTTATGTATATAAAAAAAAGTAAATGAAATTAAAACACAATTTGTAACGTAGATTTGAACACCCTCAAATCTTCCTTTCGGATATCGTATATTTTTCTATACTTAGTATGTATTATATACGCAATCTGTAATCACCTAATAATAACATCCTACTTAGTCACTTACCACCCTACTATTTTTCCATTTATACAAAAGATAATATTGCCTGGTAAAATTCTCATTTAGCTTATATTTTTATTTTGTATGAATATTCAAGGTTTAAATGTTGTAGTTCAACTCACGACCTCAGTACACTGTTTTGAACAGTGACTTCGGATGACTGTTTCGGCACAACGGGCCTTGGCTGACTGTTTTGGTACATCGATTTCGGTCGACGGTTTTGGCAGAACAACTTCGGTTGACTGTTTCGGCACAGCAGCTTTGACTGCCTATTTTGGCACAGCGTCTTCGGACGACTGTATTGGCACAGTTTCAGCACAGCAACTTCGGTTGACTGTTTCGTCTTAGGACGACTCTTCGGACACAGCGACTTTGATTGACGGTTTTCTTTGTTTAAGTCAGTAGAGCCTAGCTCAAAGGAATTGTAATATTTAAATATTAGTATTAAGAACGATCCAGTACCAACACGACTACTGCCGAGTACCCGAGGGAACTTCACCTGCTCCACCCGAGAACGAGTAGTTTTATTGTAAAATAAACTTAAACATGCAATAAAGATACATTATATTGTTGACTCAAGAACGGTAAATCACCAGTCTTTTGACTTTAGGTTCGTGGATTCCGTAAGTCGACCCTGGACGTAACTGAACTACCTCAGCCGATGGCAGAACCACGTTACAAACTACATACTAAGGTGTGTTTGTTTTTAATTGTCAAGAGTTCTTTTCAAAACCGAGATTTTTTGCTGAATGTTACGAATTTTGCAAATTTGGATCTGGCAATCCTTCATAGTTCACGTACAGACAAAAGAAAAAGTTTGATTTTTCTTGACAATTAAAAATTCGGTTTAATTAACAAAATAAATAATATTGATTATACCCTTCACCACAGGTGGAATTGCGTTCGTGAGTGAGAGTTGTATGAGCTCGGTTTTTATCACAGAACACATAGAGGCGTCTCGAGATAGAATATATTGTGTTTTTTCTGTCTTTTTCTTTGAAAGCTGCCCTTATTGCATTTCTGTTTGCACCGTCTTTTATGCCTTAATACAACACTGCGGGAAATTTGTGTCTATTGCTCTTAAAGCACTTATCCCGTGACCAGTGAACAAAATTTTATAATTAAAAGGAACGAATTGTGAAAACAAGACATATCACTTAACTGGTGTTAATGTGTTTAGAGTGTAGTTGGACCAGCAGAAAGGCAATTGGCACAAAACTATTCATGTGACTGGATTTTGTGCGGTTAGTGGCTGATTCTCTCTAGTTCTATTATCATATTGACATGGCTCATTTGGTACAATATCTCCGACGGGCATTATTTTAACCGAAATTGGATGCGTCCATTAAGGTTATTTCAGTGACCTGTTACAAAGTGTCAAAAAGGTGCCAATTAACTCTCCTACGAGGGGTTGGCCATGTTAAAGTGACTTGTAACGTGACAAGTTTAGTGTTAGTTCCCTTTCCCCTAGGGAATGAACACAAATTTATTTAATTGAGATTTATTTGCAAAACTGTTGTAAAAATGAACTTTTAAGTTTATTACAACACAAGTTAATAATATTTAAGTAAGTAAATAACATACGAGTATGTACAAAACAAAATAATATTACTTAATAATTTTTTTTGCACAAAAAAAAAAAACGTTTGTTAAACTAATAATATTGTTGATCGCGGCTTGTGTTTTGTTATTTTTGTTGTAATCATGAAATTTGTGTTCAATGTAGAGGCCTTTTTTACACATTGCCGCTTCACTATTACAAAAATGCTTTCTTTCTCTTTCTTCGAAAGCTGCCCTCGCAAATGATTTCGACATTTTTCTAACGACACTCGTTTCATCTCTGTGTGCTCTGTGGTTTTTATAAAAGTTTGTCAATTAGTTTGTCATTTTTATAATATTGATCTAAGGGGAGTTGACTCAACAATGTCCGCCTGTCCGTCCTTCGGCTTGTCTATCCGTGGTAATTTAAAATGGGGTTTCTTAAGACACCAGATACGATGGGGATTAGGTTGTTATATTTTTATTTGGTGTATAGTTCGGAATAGTTTGCAATTCAAATTCCGTCAGTTCGGTCCACAAAAGGATGTAATATCAGCAAAAAATTACTACTGCCTCAAATTTTTAGCAATAAATCGCTAATTTTTACCAACAATTCTTTACTTTTTAAAGTCTTGTTATAATTTCTGAAGTTTATTTTTCATCAAATTATTGAGCTAAATTTCTCCATGCTCAAAAATTCCGGAAGCCAAAAAAAAAAGTAGTGTATTTGAACGGTAGGTTGAAGAAAATGAGAATAATAATGGATGGTCAAATGGGAGATTAGATATTTTCTTACAAGCAATAAGAGAGAAACAAAAATTGATAACTAATTTTCCTAACGACCGGAAAAAAAGTTATATTCCAATTACTCGTCTACATCTCAATACAAATTAGTTTTTCTCTAATTTCCCAAGTATCTATTTATTAAAATACAAAATTGATATTTACGAATAACACAATACTTTAGTTTACGGACAAGTCAAAAGTTTTTTTTTTCAAACCATTGATCTTATTATTCCAGTAAATTCCACTAAAATGTTAAAGAATACCTTAGAGCTAGACAAATCCATTTGCTGACAGATGATAGTTTTCTGGGGTCATTGAACAATTTCCTGGACTGTCGGGCCCCACGTTGGGCGCCATTTTTAATGGTAGCTTTTTATACTTCTTTTGTACTTCTAATGTACTAAGACATATTGCCATTAAAGGTGTTTTAGCAGGCTTAACGATAGGCCGCACGTTCAAAAGACTAGGACTCGCCGGATAGGGGGGGTGGTTCTTGGCCAACGTTAGCCCACAAGGTTACCAAAACAAAACAAAAAACGTGCACAGACTAAAAGTACGGTACAAATTAGTTAAGTTATAGACGGACGGACAAAATGGGTATATTGCCTTAATTACAGAATACGTGTTTCTCATTTTCTTACCTCCCAATAAAATCCTTAGGTGATTCAGATTTTATGCCCTCGCCAACCAATGTTCTCCATTTCATTTCCTATAACCTTTCTAGGAAAACCCCACGACATACACTACCCCTTTATATGCTTCTTAAATTCAATTAAATTTTCAATACATGATTCAAAGGTTTATTTTCGTATAATCAAACATAAAAAAAATCTTATCTGACAATTAAAGTTCTATTAGTGATATAACATCTAACTCGGAATAATAATTATTTAATAAATTTAAAGTAATATTAACATTAATATATAATAGCAAACTTACATGAGTCCACTCACAAATGCATTATGCTGAGTCCTCCGCAAAATTATTTGTTGGGTAAACGTCGTGAACCCTGCTTAAAACAATTATTTAGTTATTTTTATCAAGTATAATAAAGTAAAGAGCATCGATAAACGAAGAGAAATTTAATATACGTTTAATTAAAAAATTCAATAAACTCCGTTGATCAACACTTAACAATTTTAATAAAGAAATAGTAATTATATATATTGTGAACAACAATAACATAAATACTACTACCAGACGTGGAAATGACATTATCTCTAAAATTTCATGAATTTAAGAAACTGATTTTTAATTACTTATGATTTTTTTTTTTTTTTTAAATTTACAAAAAACAAAACTTAGGTTTATCCAAGTATAAAGTGGTTTGGATATTTATATAATGACCAAACTCAATTATATTACTCATTTAATAAGTTCCATACGCATCTTTCACACTAACAGCCTGGAGGAAACCGGCTCGAACCGAACGTACAATAATCTTGCCTTTTGTCAGGGGTATCTTAAAAAATTTACTTTTGATGTGAGGTGTTGGTATATCCAAAGTAAGCTCTTTGGTTAGATAAAAATGCTCCTAGAAACTGACCACACAGGTCTTTTATAACAACGTGGTCTCCAAAATTAGGTGGCTTGTAAATATCTGGGTGCGACACTCGGTCTTTAAACGTTTCCTTTTGGAAATAAATGTTACGCTCATAAGGGTTGAATTTCCTTTAAATATTTTATAGTTTAATAAGTATTTAAATTTTTATGCAAATTTTTATTTTCTTGGTTACATGATTATATAACCATTATCCAGTAATTAAAAAAAAAATCACACCACGTTGGTTTTTTAAAATAAAAATATTGGGAGCAAACTTTTCAACTATTCAACTTGTCGTCTCAGTTCTGAATTGAACGTTGCGCGTCACGATTAACATTAATATACTGGTTTTTCTCATTCATATATTTCAACTGTTAATCAATGAATATCTTTCCATTCATAATATTGATTTAAGAGAGAAAGAGAGGGAAAAGTAAACGGTAAAAAAAAAGAATATTTATGAATGAAGTAAATTGGAACAAAGGGAATCGAAATGATGTTATGTGCTCATATTATAGAAAAGAATCAAAGTCAATTTAAATATACAAATTGCAGTATGCAAAAGAATATCATTAATAAAAAAAAATATGCCGTCACAACCGTATATCACAAAATTGCATGACATATTTTATGGCTATATAAAGTTGGAACACATTTTACCGCAATATCTATATTTGCTGGGGGCATAAGCGTATTTAGTTAATTTCCTAGAGTGAGCCTTATGGACCGATCATCACAAAATTTGGCATTGTGATTTCTAGTCCCATATGACTGGGACGTACTTAATTCAATAAATCTTAATAACGCGGTTTAGTTAAACGGTTTTCCGTGAGTAGGGTTTCTATGGGGCCTAGAGTAAATTAAAGATCGATCTTCACTAAATTTTACGGTGTGATTTCTAGTCCTATAAAACTGAGACGCACCAATTTTTCTTATGATAGTACTATTTGTTTCGGATTAAGACCTACTAAATTATTTTGCGAAAGTAGGTTTTATATGGGACCTATGGAAAATTATGGATCGATCTCCACGAAATTTTACAACATGATTTCTAGCCATATAGAACACATTTAAACAAAATCTCATATCAATCCGTGAATTATAACACCATTTATGTTAATTAGTAGTAAATAATACTCCCGAAATAAGCGTTGGTGTTGACATACAAATTGGCGACAATAACTTTTACGATGTCTGCTATGTAAGGACGAAATGATGTACTGCTAGGGGTTAAAGTAACCATATGTCCCATATAAGCCCCCATCCTTAAATAATATTTAAATAATAATTGGCACAAAGAATTTTTACATGAATCTTAACCTCATAACATGATTTTATTCTGGCAGGCCCATGATTGCCCATGGGCCCCAAAAAGGTAACACTCTCGAAACTTTGTTTTTAAATATTGTTTTATATGTATTAATTTAATGGCGACGTAAATTTTATATATTTTATTTTCAGGAAATGATACGAGTACTCGTACCGGCCTCTATTTTACATTTAAATTATAACAAAAATATTGAAAACTTTTGAGACTTCTAAAAGAATATAAAACAGTCAGTAAAAAAATTCAGTTTAAAATAAATTTAATTCTAAAATAGGTTTTTTTTTTAATTCTTTTATCGACTACTTTCTTTTTTTTATTTTTGAAATTGCCATTTTCATACTAATTGGAAATTTTGCACCAGGGTCAGAATAAACCTTTTTTGTGTTTTGTATAATATTCTTTTATATACTCGTATTTGTTCTTGTTAAGACACTGAAGATAAGAGAAAAACATAAAAAAACATTTTATATGTATGTAAAAGTACAATATATATTTATGTATGAATGTATGTATGAATGTATTTAGGTATGTTTGTATTTTATTTAGAATTATATTTGTGGATTATTTGTTTTAAAATTTTGAGAAATTTTAAAATTATACTCTTGGGAATAACTTAAACATGGATAATACGCATTTAAATGAATTCGTATGTGGCTGTGGGAGGGTATATCATTCCTTTTTATTTTTGTTATTTAAACGGAAACCCTTTTAAAAGCACAGGCTCTAATTTACATACATACAAACATACGTATGTGCCCAGATAGCATTTGGGTGATAACTTTTGTAAAACTCACCTAAATGAGTCTTTTCAGATGAACAATTTTTAACTTGAGCGATTGAAACAGGATTCATAATCCAGAAAAAACTTCGCTTACTTTTTCAAAATGAAAAGCTTCTTCCACTCATTATTTTGTAGCTTTCTTTTTTTGTAACTACTTCTATAACTACTTATTTTTGAGATGTATGTAGATAAAAAATTATGACCTAATTTTAAATGCGTTAATTTTGGGACATCTCTTGTAAAATTCATTGGTTCTTTCAGTATAATTGTAAGTAGTCTTTTTACTTTTTTCTGATTACTCAACACATTATTTTGAGGCGAAGTTTTTACTGGGATATGATTCATTCATATGTTCAAATATGATTTCTAAGTGTTTTGAATTAAAAACTGATTTCTCACTAAAGCGATTGAAAAAGGATTCACATATGATTCATTCATATGCTGAAAAAGAAATCAGAAAATTGTATAACAAATGATTCTTTGAGGTGATTCATCGGTAGGGTACCATTTTCTCACAACGAGAGTATCATTAATGATCGAAAAATGAGCTCATTTTGCTCTTGAAGCTGATTCCTAGACGAATCGATTATGATACAAAATGCTAGCTGGACTTTAATGATAGATGTTTATTAACCCAGCGGGAAAAAATAAGTAGTACAGAGGCCTTATAATTGGCCTTAATTCTTTAAAGTATTAATTGCAATTACATTTTATGAATAATGTTAAAGGATGAGAGGCATTGTATATTAGATATTGTTTTTCTTTTTTTAATGTAAACGGAATTTATACCCACACCACAATATTGGAGGGAGTAAACAATTTGGGTCTTTGGCCCAACTTTCAGTATACCAATAGACTCAGAATCACTTTTTGAGGGTCTGTTTTTAGCTGAATGAGAGCTTAAAATGATAATACAAGACAAAGGTATTGTTGGAATGCAATTTTCTATTATAATCTGGTAGATAATTTCATGGCATTTATTAATATGTCCGCCGCGGCTACGAATTAGTTGGTCCATTCGATTAGTCCAATTTTTTACTCCATTTTCCAATAAATTTGGCTTAAATGGTGGCTTAAATGTTGGCTTCTTATGCTTCAAGCTGAATTGTCTGCATAAACAAAAGACTTACTATAACGAGAGGGCCAGTGAACAGGACCACTTATGGAAATGAAATTGTAATCAAATTGATTTTGCAATAAATCGGTTGTTAAGCGCCGTCTGTATGTCAAGTTGCGCCGTCTTGTTGGAACCAAACGTCGCACAGTGGCTAAAAATCGTTTTTCATCGACTAGAATTTCTTTTGAACCGAGAGAGAAGACTTCTTGAACTTTCCTACAGTCCTAAATTTATTAAAATCGGCTTTGCAGTTGTTGAGAAATTTAACGTCAAAGTTAAACTTTTGATGTTTTTAAGCCTTTAGTATGAAAATGCTTTTGATTGAGATTGAGAATTTTTGTATTTTTTTATTCATGATGTTTTTAAATGCATTGTATGAAGAACTTTTTAATCTACATAACTGCCAAATTTCATTATGATATCTTTATTACTGTCAGATTTATTGAATTTCAAACCTTAAAATTACGATTTTTTTACTCATATAGAGAGCCTTTTCATTCATTTACACTATAGAAATAATAATCTTAGTGTTTGACATTCCATGAATTTGTCATGGATAGAGATAAGAAAAAGAAATTTTGAAGTTATGTAGACCGAAAAGATCATAAGACAGTGGATTAAAAGCATCCCCATATTTGATTAAGAAATATCCCAAATTCGTAATACCGGAAAAACGCTATTAAAAAAATGATGAACAAAATTAGCAACAATGTCACTATTTACCAATCGATATTGATCAGAATTTTCCAGAAAATTATGGATATATTAGAAAACACATTGTTCTTATTTTATACAAGACGGTGTATTGAATTATTAGAATTTTTAATTTTTTTTGTTTGAAAAATTTAATTTTTTTTTTGGATAGGGCATGTGGAAAAAACAAATTGACTAAACATTTTTTCCACAAGCATACTCATAACGTTTTCTTTCGAAAAATAAAAACATTTTTATACATTTTTGGACAAAATATTTTTTTAATCAGCGAAAGAACAAATACATATGTAAGTTTCATATTTATTACATGTACATGCATATACATTCGCCTCGAATATGCCGCTACACTTATAGAAAAATGCATAAACATTTAAAAATGCAACATACAATTGCCTAAAGTCTGCTTTTCTACCAATATAAAAAATGTTTAACCCACTATTGATAACAGTATGATATTAAACATAATCGACCCGATTAAAAAACTCGAAAAATCGTTAAAATTTTTAAAAGTTTGAATATCCGATGTTACCAATTTTAGAGGTCCCCAAGACACTCTCCCAACCCTCTATGGACCCGTGTTCTTTCAAATCAACTCAAAAGCTGCCCTGCTATGACAGTTTCAAGAATTGCATCAGTTACACTATATTTATTATATATCATTGTGTTATATTTCAGTAATATAAAAATATCAAAAAAAAAAAAAAAAAATGTGGCGCGTAATTTCAGTAAAATGAAAAAAGTGTTCAACAGGTAGTTCCAAGCAGTTGCAAAAGTATATATATGGTTAAAGAGGACACTTTCAGCTTTTTGATGGTACTAAAATCTCTTTAACGCCTTTTGACTCTAAGAAGTTCTACTCTTAATAATTTCGTATTTAACTAAAATATAGAACCTGGGGAAACATTTAATATCACATCAGGTATAAATGATACAGTGATGCATTGAACCATTTCTTAAAGACTACTATCCCACTGCTATAACAAACATGTCGACCCGTTATTGATAACCAGGGCCCGGATTTTTATGCAGTTAAAATCGCGTTTGATGCGCATAAAACATGCACTACAAATATAAAAATATGCGCTAAAAAGTGCAAATAATGAAATTAAAATTTTTTCTAACACTTTGTTTTAATGATAAAAAAAAAAACATTAATATAACAAGAAGAAAAATAACATAAAAACGTAAAAATTCAGTCCCACAGACTATATTAAGGTACAATAAACACAAAAGTTGAAGTTAAAATAAAGCGAAGCACAAAAATATATAGAAAACCAACAAGTAAAATAATCGTGTAAATTAAGTCACTTGATAGATAAATATTTGAACCTTCATATTAAATGAGTTAAGAGCAATAAGAAAAAATTTTGTTAATAAAAATACATAATTTTATTTTATGTCTATGGTAAAGGCCTAAAAAAGCTTTTAAACATGGTAAATGGCCGTTCAACGCGATGGAAGTACATGATAAAATGCTAATAGTTCGTTTGTGTAATATTAATTTTCCATTACGCTGTTTTCGTAAAAATATAAATGAAATATGCCAGCAGGTTGTTTTATTGTTTTGAATCCTTAATTTTTTTTAAGAACTTTATCAAGCATGATACGAATTTGTGTACTAAAATTACCCTCCACTGCATACATTTCAATTATGGAATTATCAATTAATTTAATTTGGTTTCTCAATGGATAAGATTTCTGCTTTTCACAATAGTCTCAGAGATAAATCCATAATTTGAAGACACAAACATTATCTGAGCTTTTATATGTGATGAATTTGCTTTTTTCATGAAACTTCACCACCATCGCTGAATCTTTTCAACACATCCTTGAATTGGTCAAAATTTTAAGCCTAATACCCCACCTGGTTGTTATAGGCTATGGAGAAAGAATTTAATCGGGATACTGCTCTTAATATCCGGCAAATCGCGTGGTGATTTGCAAAATATTTTTTCCCATAAGAAATCAATGAATCAAGATAATATAAAACAAACAAAACATGTTTTGTTTTTAAAAATATGCAATGCCAGCAATATATGCAAAAATATGCATTTATAGCAATATATGCAAAAATATGCACTAACAAATCGATGCAAATTTTACTTCAAATTTTATGATTCACAAAGATATTTAGCTTATGTTGATCTCAGACTGACGACAACACATATGCATTTGCATAATAATCCGGGCCTTGTTGATAACACTTTGCGAGAAATGATGATTTAGGTCTGATCAAATTTACAAAACTTAAATTTTTTCTAAAACAGCATAAAATATTTCCTTCCAGCAGCATATGCCACACCCACAATTCCCAATATTTCAATCCAGTTTTTTGGATAACTTAGTTCTCATATGTTTGCTATAGAATGGCATTATCATTTTTGAAATCGGCGATGACAACAAATTGGACTTTTGGCCGATGAAATTTAATTTTCAGCCACAGTGCGTCGTTGATGTTATGCTGATTAATTCTTGGAAACAAAAATTCAGTTAGGATGGCTCGATATCGCTCGCCATTCACCGTAAGGGCAGCTCCTTGTTCATTTCGAAACAGCGTGTAAGCCGCGCCAAACGGTCAACTTGAATAGATGTAATGGTGATTCAAATGCGGCAATTTTGCTTATAGAATTAGCCATTTAACCAGCAATGAGATTCGTAAAATGAACAAAGTGCTCGACTAACTTCTCGAACATATTTATTTTTTTTCTAGCATTAAGCCTAAGCCTAACTGAACAGAAATGTCAAAAGAGTTTGACATTCTAAGCTGAAAAACTATAGTTATCGATATCGAAAGTTCTTATACGGCTTAAAAAACACCCGAGTTTCACTTGATTTTAGTTTAATGATTTGATTTTATCATTAAAGAAAATGGGATTCGGGAGCTAATAAAAAAATCTAGTAAAGATTTATTAGATATTAAGTTCTATTGCAGGTGGTCGTGTGCTTAGGAGCTACCGACTTATATCAATATCTAAAGGCTTTGGCCTTAAATTCGAAAAGTGTAGCTACCTAAAAAGAATAGACGAATGGAAATTATTTATCGAACACAGGCAATGATTGCCGCCAAAAAAATTCGTAAGTGTTTTTACAAATGGTTAAAACCTTAAAAAATAATGGATCAGTGACAAAAAAATATGGGGTTCAAAACTTCATTTTTGGTAGAAACACCTGCGAAAAAAGTTTTTTTTTATTTAAAAATAAGCAAAAAAATTAAATTTAAAAGCTGGAGCCTTGCGTTTTTTCTTCTCACCAGCTATGCCATGTATATGTTGTATACATACATGTTTATGTGTATATTTAAGGAATACTAAACATTATATTTGTATATATAAATTTCGACTTTTAAGATGAGTTTAACGAACATAACAAAGCTGATATGTACTTATGTGTGTTGAACAGTGGGCAATGTTGAAAATACTTCGAACATAAACAAATAATTTATGTATTTTTGCTATTAAATTTTAAATAAAATTTCATTTCGTATGTATTTAAAATTTTAGCTTTACTTTTGAATACCTAAAAATTAAAATTTTTGATATAATTAATGTTTAACATTAGATAAGTCGTTTGCGTTCATCTGCATTTATTGTATTTTGTTAAAAAAAATTTAAAACTTAAAAGAAATTTTTTTTTTATCAAAATGAGATGAAAAATGTTTTTATCCGGTCAGTAAAAGTTTATATTGTCAACCACTGCTCTTGAAAATTTCGCTGGGGTATGTAAAAAATATCTGGAGGATATTTTATCTCTTGGTGTGAAATGCCCGTACGATGTGAGCGCCGCCAATACCAGAGTACGAAAACAAACAAAAGTGATTAAAACAAAAACAACAATGAGAATGATTGTGCCATTTTGTTTTGTTTTGTTTGTGCTCATGAGCGCAAAATTTACATTAATAGGTGCGTTTGAGTACTTTTACAGTAAAATGCAGTAAATGAGTAAACTTAAAAATTTGCTCTCACAAAAAGCTGTTGTCCAAAAAAGTACGCGAACGCAAAATTGGTAAAAATTCGTAAAATAAAGGCAACAGCTGATGGCAAATAATTGAAGTGTTGAAAAATGTTTACACTTTTGACTACTTAACTCGTTTTCTTATCGGTACCCGATTAAATACTTTTTATAACACGAACATTTTAAGAAAATCCAAACAATTTATTTCATTTTTCTTTCACATTTTTATTTTTTTTTATTTTATTTGATTTTACTAATTTGTGTCCGGCTAAATTTGTTCAAAAATACATGAATACATTTTTTGCTATTGATTACTTAAAAAATAAGTGAAGTACTAAGTACCCAAATACAAATACTTTTGACAACTCTAAAAATAAAACAACAACAACAAAAGTTTAAAAGTTGGAATTGAGCCATATAAATGCACCACAAAGAAGTTTAATTAACTAATATTTATTAACTTTTGGTTATTGTTTAATTTTTATTCAAACTTTCCTTTTTTAAAACAATTTCTTCACAATTTGTATCGTTTTTGTTTGTTTCTTTTGCTTGTTTACCTTTTGTAACATATGTTTTTTTGATTTACTAAATTTTACTGCAAATATTTCTGCAGTAAAAATTTGTAAGTACTCAGTCAAGAACTGTCACTTTACGCTCTCAATTTGTGTTCTCATTTACTGCATTTTGTGTACTCGAACGCAATTTTGTAAAATGCAGTAAAGTTCAGTAAAAAATAGTAAAAACTTTTGTGTTCTCGAACGCAGCTATTATTAACCATGGTGAAATAACTAGAAGGTGGCAGCACTAAGGAATCTATTATTTTTTGCTTATCCATGGTAAAAGATTTATTGTGTCAAAATTATTTGTTTATTCATAGCAAGTGTCAAAATATTGATTGCTAACGTTAATTTTCTTCAAAAAATAATTTGTGAGAAAAAAAAAACAATTTGTTCGGTATTGTTTTAACATAAATAGCTAAAGACAATTGAAATATAACATAAAAAAGGACGTGTTGTATAATAAAAAAACTTGTGGGTTGTATTAAAATTAATCGTTTGTAAAAATTACATTCTGCTGTGAAAATTTTGCAAACAGTTTGAAATATAACTTAAATAAAATACGTATTGTATTATAGAAGTGCTTTTTATTTGTTGCAAAAAGCCACTAGAGTTTTAAATTACAAGGTAAAGCCAATCGTTTATAACGTAGCATTTTTCATCGTGGTGGAGGACCAACAAAAACTCATTTGCAAAAGAAAACTTTTATTTAAATAAAAATCAAACCAATTTTAATTGTAAAACCTTTGTGCCTGCTTTTCAAAAATGCGTAATTGTTTATTATGCCGTAAGGAAGAATTGCCTGGCAACGGTACGTTTTTTAAACCTCCAAGAATCGGTACAATGAGTCAAAAGTGGAGTAAGTTGTGCAGGAAGGAATTTAAGTCAGCCACAAGAATATGTATTAACCAATTTCCAAAAAGCGATATCTTAGCTCTGGGACGGTTTAATCATCTATTGCCAAAAGCTGTGCCAATAGTGCCAGAGGCACAAGATATGTATGTGCCCAATGCAAGACCAATAGTGCCTATAGCACATCAAATGTATGTGCCCGATAAAAACACAATAGTGCCTGATGTACAACAAATATATGTGCCCAACACATACCCAATAGTTCCTAGGTACAACAAACATATGTGCCCATGGTTGTTTAAACATTATTGTTTAAAAATGTTTAGTAAATAGTTTGTTATGTCGGTAATGTGAAGAGTTCCAAAAAAATCTAAATATATTTATTATCAAGTACTTACTAAAGTATACGGTATCCCAAAACCATCGAATTCCACCAGTTTTTTATCGACTTCTGTTTGAATTTTAATGTGTACAAGCTTATCACATAATCGAAGACCGCTTCTACTAATTATAGAAGCGTCAAAAGCAGGGTCAGATCATATACAATATTACCTAAAAAAGTTTAAAACTATTTTATTATAGGTGACAATTTGGTAGCCTTGTAACTTACTTTCGTGATTAATGTTGGCAACTAAAACTTGTCTATTCTTGTTTTTATCCGATATGTATTCACTGGCATCTAAAATTAAAGCTGATATTGATATGCAGTTTTTGATTAAAATATTTTTCATTTTAACGTAATTTTGTAAAATCCAGGTTTTTCTTAGAAACTTTTCTTAAAGTTAAAGTTACTGATTCACACTTTGATTGCACTTTACACTTTGCAGCAAGTTGGCTTGTACTTCTGCATTTATGTATGTAAGTCATTTAACTCGCTATTTCTTATATAAAACATAATGTTAATTTTTTTTTTACTTTATATAAATTTTTATTACTAAAGGGAAATATTAACAATTTTTAATATTCGGCAGACATGTTGGATATTTGTCAAACTTTTTGTTGAGTCTAGTGCTAAAAGTAATCATTTCAGCGAAAACTTTGCAGAGTAAAGACGTAGAAGAAGAAGCATGAAATCATTTTCAGCGTAAATTGTAATTTTTTAATAGCATTGTTTGCCCCAAAACAGCTCGTTGTTAGAGTGTACTCTTTACTCCAAAATTATTTTTTTTTCATTTATATTTTTTCTACGTTTTAAACAAACAGCGAGCCAAATTGCCGCAACACAAACGTGGTCTGCATTCATTGAAAATAAAACAAAAATGAAAAATTGATGTTTGTACGAAATATGATTGTGTTGTTTATTGGCAAACAGAAGCAAAAACAAAGTACATGTTTGCCAAGCAATTTGTGTGGATTATTATGCCCTTAAGTATGCATATGTTAACATGGCTTTTATTTTGTAAGGTATTGACGTTTCAATAAGAATAATATTTTGGTGTGGTCAAAATCCATATTTTTGACACTAAACTTTTTTACACAAACAAATTTGCCTGTTTTTGTGGTATTGTTGTGCAACAAATCCTAGTGCTCCCACCTTGTAGTAATTTCACCATGATATTAACGAACGCAGCTAGAAAAGAAAAGAGTAAGAACAATATTGAAACATTCTAAGAAAAAATATTTTACAAACGTTTGGTAATTGATTTATTTATTTTAACAGAGAATGTACTATACTCTAGTTACTAGAGTACTCAAAAATACGATTGTAACGGTAAATTAATTGCTTCGTTTTCTCTCTTTGCCACTTGAAAAGTTTTTGTTTTGGGTTTGCTCATCTACAATACAATTTGAAAATCTTGATTTGTTTTCTACATTTTGCAAACGTTTGGGAAATGTTTTGTTTGTTTTCATCAGTGTTGCCACTTTGTGGGTAATTGCCCGAATTTGGTGTAATTTTTACTCTCGTGGGTAATTTCTTTGCGGTGTAGATCAGGTGTAATTTGAAATTCTTTCATTTTAAAACAAATAATTTAAGGATTTGGTTTTAGTTAGATATAAAACTTATACCATTTAAGATATTGTTGATCTAAAAAAGTTACAAAATATTCAATCAAAGACACTTTTTATTAAAAAAAATAAATTCAATAGTTTATGAATCAAAAGGTTAATAGTGATTGGCTCCAGTTGGACAATTAGATTTCTATAAATATGAGCTTCATAGTTATTTAGAACCCGAAGTTTATTGGAAAAAGAAGGTATTTGTACTAAAAAAATCCGGTCTATTTCGAAAACCAGAACCAATCTAAAAAAACCGCGGGCACCACTGAATTCAGCGTACCCGAATTATGTTAAAACGCCCAGCTTGTCACGAAAAAAAGTGTAAATTTCTTGCACAGTGTTATTTTAATTACAATGTGAATATTAATAGTGTGACTAATATTGATCTTATTTAAGTGAATAGGGAATTTATTTATTAAGTTTGTGCTGATATATATCGATGCCTTACTTTCTCAACCTCGTATCTTAAAAAAAAATACTTATTATTTCAATAATTTATTAATATTTACAGAATTGAGACAAAGTATTGAAAAGTATATTGTACCATAGGAACCAGTTACCAGTGTTGCCAAGACTTGGTGACCAAAAATGGACAAATTTACGGAAAACAATGTCTAAACAATGACCAAAAATTGGCTAAAATATAGCTACAATATTCTAAATAAAAACACATTAAAGTTCAATAACAAAACAGAAAGAATTCATTAAATGTTTTTTACAACGAAATTGTAAATTGAGATCAATTTGTAACTAATAAACGAAAATTAATTATTTTTTTACCATTTAAAAAATTTAATCGTCGATAAATTCGATGTCGTTATTGTTCATCTCATAGGAATCACTTGTACAGATTATTTTTAAATATTTTGAAGGCAAATCATAATCATTGCAACATCTACCCAACGTTTTGAGTCCAAAATAAAAAAAGATTAAAATATTTTATTGTTCTGGTAAAAATTTACGAAATTGATTGCTAAATGTAACCTAATTCTCCAATTACTTTTAACAATATTTCCTTGGCTAAATACCCTCTTTACTTCAGCATTAGCCCAGAACATGGAAGTGAGAGCAAATTAAAAGTTAATTCTGAAATTTTCTAAAAATTTATTGTTGCCACCTGCACACAATACACTGTTGCATTTTTAGACGCTAAGAGATGTTAATTCGTTGTTTTTTTTTTTTTTTTTGGGTGAAAATTGATCGTTTATAGCGGTTTTCAACATTTGTAAAAGCTGTGATTTAAATTTGATGCGTTTAAATTGTTAAAAATGTTTATTTGACTCTTAGCAATTCCATAAATTTTTATATGAAAATAAAAATTATTATTAATATATTCATTTATTGATCCCGTGCTAAATTCCCAATTTTTATTTTTGATAAAAATACAAAAAATTTATTGTTGTGGGAAATCTAAATTCTATGCGCACTTCGCTGGTTGCTTAGGCCAGCACTTTTTCCAAAGACTATAGAAAAGCTAAAAATATTTTCAAAGAAAAAACGGAAAAAAATTTTACGGCTAAACAAGTTGGAAAATGGCTAATGGCTAAACTCATTTTGGCTAAACAAAATGGCTAAATCTAGACACTTAATGGCTAAATTGGCAACACAGCTGACGAGAGATCTTATGTGGTACCACGGAAACTAGCAATTCTTGGAAATTCGGTCCTGGTCTTATTGCTGATAAGGCTCCTTAAGACATCATGTGGTGACTGTAGATTGATTATTCACAAGATTACAGGAATTTATACCCATTACGGAACAGTTCGCCATGCTGGCGGGTCTCCCTTTGTGCTTTTGCTAATGAACAGAAGCTTCTGTATTTCAGCGGTGAAAGTTACATATGTAGCTTCAGCGAATTAGCAAGCGGCTTCTATAATACTAATGAATAAGTGCGCCGGGGGAATTTTTATTATCATTTGAAAGAACATTCTTTGGCATTTATTTTTTGAAGATTATGGCTATCAAATGTTGGCCGTTGCTACGTCGCAGATGGTCCATCCGTTGAGTCCTCCATGGCCTGAATCGAAGCGGGTTTGTCCGCTTAAACTTTAGACTTTACATATCCCCACAGGAAAAAGTCTAAAAGTGTGATATTTTTTTTTTTTTTATTATTCCTACATTAAATCCCGCGAAGCTTTCGCTTGTCTGCAGGAGACCAGAGTCTCTGGCGGGAATCGAACCCGCAACCCCGGTACTGATAGACTGCCTCACTACCAGCTAGCCTACCGGGGCACCCAAATATCACACGATCTTGGTGGCCCAAAACGTGAAAATATGTGCTCACCGAAGTGTTTTCTCAATAAATCCATTGATTGATGCGATGTGTGGGAAGTGGCGTCGTCTTGCTGAAACCAAATGTCGCCGAGATCACGAGCTTCAATTTCAGGCATCAAATAGTCGGTTATCATGGCACGATAATGGTCCGAGTTGCTGCGAACGGCGCCGAATCGACTCTCCACGGTCTTCGTGTACACTCTCAGCTACGGCCGCTATATTTTCTTCACAGCGTGCTGGACCTTTTCTATTCGGTCGAATATTATCCAATAATGAATGCTGGTCTCAAAATGGGTGATGGTGTTGCGAATAGCACGCTTAGTAGGCCGATTATGTTGACCATAAGTTGAGTGAAGTGCACGAAACACATTCCTCACAGAACGTGAATTTTGTAATAAAGTTGAACGATTTGTAAACGTTGTTCAGTCGTAAGTCTTTCCATTATTAAATGCCAAACAATACTAAACAAAAATAACATGACAGCATGACACGACTCACACGTGATCTGTCAAAAAAGGCTATGGAAAAAAGTATCTCTACTTGAATCACCCTATATTACGAAAAACATTCGAAATGTTTCTAGCAACTTTTTTTATTTTCCGAGCGAAAAAAGTGCAGCTCATATTATTTCGCACGGAATTTTAAGCATCTGCTAATCATTTTTTATTTTGTATTTGTAAAGTGGTTTTTATAACAGGCGTTTCACAAAGAAAAATGTAGGAAAGTGCTAAAATTAATAATAAAATTAATTTTTTTTTTGCTTTTTGATTTGGGAAATTATAAAAATAATATTGTTTTACTTATTTAATGACAATTAAAAAACATGATTTTTGTTTACCTTTCTAAAACAATGTAGTTTACTTGCAACTATTAAAAAGTTAAGTTTAGAAAAATCGCGAGATAGATAACATTGATACATGTCAAAATTTTCGTGTGAAATAATCAATGTTGCTCAACATTTTCCGAAAGTTCGAACAGAGTACTTGGCTTAAAGCCTAGTACTCTATTCCAATTTGTGAAAAATGTTCAACAACATCTATAATTTCATGCGAAAAATTTGACATGTATCAATGTTACCTATCTCGAGAGTTTGCACAATTTGACGTTTTTAATCTTTCAAAGTATGCGACATTGTTTTGCATATGTAAACAAAACCCACATGTATTTTACTAAAATGTATTTTTTAAATAAAAAATTAAGTAAAAATAAAATTAAATATTGATGAAAACCTGTTACCGGTTGTGTTAGTTATGTTTTGCAGTTCTCATTTGAATATTAAGTTTAAACATTTTTCATTTGTTTAAAATTCCACGTGAAATAAGTGCAGATTATATTATTTCGCAGTTTTAAAAAAAAATGTTGCTAGAAACATTTCGCAACTTTTTCACAAATTAAACAGAGTACAACTCTATCAACATTTTTTCATAGAAATTCCGCACAAGTTTTTTTCATATGAGTTTCGACAGCATTTCACGTGAAATGTTGAACAGAGTACTAGGCTTTAAGATAAAATGTTTTATACTAATTATTGAACTGGTATGTATATTTTCTGTTGAGATTCCAAAAACCGGCTCTTTCAAAGTGACAATTCTAGTGAGTTAAGTTTAAGTCCTAAAGCCAGTCTGATCAAACGGATCAAACTCTTATTTATTAAATTGCTTCACTGTACGCAGTATTTTACAATTTTCAGTTTTATACAAGAGCCGAGTTGAGTGAGTATGGTAATTTAGATGTTGCTAGGCACCTTTTGTTCTCTTGTAGTTGTGTTTTCATGTTGGTGTTGTTGTTGTTTACTAATAAAATGTTATAGTTGGCATCTCACAAAACATTCGAGCTTCTAAGGATTCGAATGTTAAAATGTACACACACGTTTTCATTTGTGTATGTGTGTGTGTGAATGCATGCTATTTACATGTATTGTTGTGCAAACACAATTGTAAAATGTTGAATTTTTTGGTTGAAAATAGCAATACATATACATACATACATACATACATATTTTCATAGTAACAACTACACACATGCTGAAACCATTTAAGAATAAAAGAGAATTTTCTAAATTTAATATTAGTTTTCACCATTTTTGTGAGTATTTTTGTTGTTGGTAAACATGTAAGGACAGCAAAATACCCACACACACACACTTTCGTTAAAGGTTAATTCTGTAAATGTTTTTATGAATAAATTTCTATGCCAGCCTTTGAAGTGTTGAAAAGATATTTAAGCTTCCGTAATGAAACCAGAAAAATTAAAAAATACCTAGAAACAGAAAAACCCCTTCTAACAAATACGCATCTGCTATTGAATAAGATTTTTTTTTTTAAATTGGTTCGACATACGAGTACATAAAATCGTCTAAAAAAACTATAATTCGATGCTTTAAAAATGGGATTTTAATTAAAGATTATTTTAAAACACCAGTTCCCGAACATTCCATCTGGATTTTACAAATAACAAGTGAGAAAGTATAGTCTGTCAAGCCCGACCATATGATACCCTACCCTCAGTATATAATAACAAATGTTTGCAAGTGTACCCTATTTGGGACCAATGGGCAAACATGGACCCGCCAGAACACAATTATGCAATTGAGTGTAAGATTCATATAAAGGTCCTTTGTGCCGTTCTGTGTAGGGTGTTACTTAGTTTTTTTAAGTAGGGGATTAATTCATATGAAATAAGCGACCCGGTGTTTGTTATACCATAGAGAAGAAAATGCTGGCGCCCAGCCGAAGTCCGGCTATGCAGAGAAGCTTTAACTAGCGAAACCGGTATTTGTTATACCCGAAACCGGTATCGATATAGAGGAGAAAATCCTTGCGCCCATTCGAAGTCCCAACCATGCAGCTATCGCGCGATTCTTTAAACCAAAAATGTACAATTTATTGTATTATACATATTGGGATCTCATTTAATTTAAAAAAATGGGGGTTATTTTATATGAAATAAGCCCACAAAAATTAGGGTATTATTTAATTTCTGTTTGGGGCGTCATTTCACTTCATTGGGGGCTTATTTCATTTTCAAAATTGGAGTTTTATTACAAATGAAATAAGACCCCACACTTTGGGGGGTTATTTCATTATACTTTTGTGGGGTTATATTTGGGGGTTATTTCATGCCGCCATTTTATTAAATGTTCTGTATTATACTCTATTTAATAATAAGGGCGTGAAATTTCATGCTTATCCCTTTAACAACTAAGACCGTCTGCAAACGCTCATCAATATAATCCATTTTCTGCAACATTTGAACTTGTTGCATTATAGGGCCCTAAAGCTTTATTATTAAGTACAAAATTGCTTATCAAATGGAACTTGTTTGAACCCTCGCACTTAATTCGATTGGTAGAATTAACCTTTGCAATAAAAAATTTAGTAAAAAAGGCAAGAAAATTATTTGTGATTTTTACCAATTTGGTGCTACGGTATTCAGTTATGGGGCACTGCCTCGGCTTCTAACATCGAAAAAATTCAAAGGCGCCAAAATAAACTTCTTCGAATAATCACAGCCGCCCCCTGGACGTCAAAAACTCAAATATCCACAAGGATCTCAATGTGCCATTAGTAAAAACTATGATAACCAAATATGCAGTAAAATATTTAAAAAGGCTGGAACTGCACCCAAATCCATTAGCTAGAAATATTTTAAATTATGGCGGCCACACTCGCTTAAGAAGAAGAGACACTGCAGCACTCACCCAATCAGATGAGCGATAAACACCTTCATATGTGAACAGATACCGTGATGACGAAATCTTTTGTGTATGGCACTGGCAGGACATAAAGCAAATATTAGGATAAGATTTGATTAATTATTGTTAGTTCATATTTAATATATGAAGATTCAATAAATAAATACTGAAAAAAAAAAAAAAAAAAAAAAAAAAAGATTTTTACCAAAAATTAAAATAAAAATCTTAATTCCTTAGAGTTTTCCAAAATGCTTGGGAATTTTATTTTATTTATTTATGATATTAGACTTATAGTTAAATATAAGAATAATATTGGAGAAGAAAAAACTAGCACTGGCTGCCGGGGCCATCAGCTATTGAAGGAATGTAGATGCGGGTAGATTTCTTAGAAATAATTGATGGAGGTGAAAAATAAAGTGGGGTTGGTCATACATGTTACTCATCAAGAAGCATCCTACGCGCTGAAATGGCCAAATTTAAGAATTTCAACCATAAAAATATGGCGGTTTAATGAGAATCTTAAATTGGGCCCCTGTAGCGTGTAGGATGCTTTTAGACGGGTTAAATGTATGACCAGCCCCGCTTAATTGTTCATCTCCAAAGTTTTTGTTTCTAAAACTATTGCGAATATTAGAAAAAAGTTGAATTCTTCTGAAACGAAATTTTATTGCGCAGTTCCGGTTTTATTTCAGTTTGTTCAATAAACTAAACCGTTTTTGAGTTAAGCGTACATATCGCTCATTTCGTGCAAGACCGTCACAACTCAAAATTTGAAACTTTACAGGAGAGCCTTTTTAAGATTCCAACCTATTATTATTTATTTTATTATTTATTTTATATACGGTTATAAAATCAAATGTTTCTTTTTTGCTACAAAGAAAACCACATGTACAAGAGGAATGCCAACAAAAAAACTGAAATGTGACCTTGTTGATGTTAATTGCTCAAGTTTGTTACAAGAGGTCATAGCGTCAAAAGCATCTGTATTACCGTTATTTTTTCGATAATTCTCTCCGTTCTTAGATCAATTTGTAGAGATTTAAGAGGAGAACATTTCTGCATTACTAACTCGAAAATGCCAAATTTTGAGTTGTGACGGTCTTGCACGAAATGAGCGATATGTTGTGCAACCTCCTCCATTTTCGAAATAACGGTATATCTCGAAAACAAGAGCTAATCTTAATTAGCGTACCCGAAAGGTTAAAACGCCATGTCTCCTGCTTGTCTCAAAAAAAGTGTCAAATTCTAGCACAGTGTTATTAACCGATTAAACCAAAACATCGGTTGACTAATCGAGTGATTAACCGATTAAAGCAAAACCCTGATTAATTGAATAGCTTTGTAATTACGCACTGATTGGCAACACTGGCTTGATGGAATGAGAATGTTGATTCCCTCACAGTAGGCAAAAATGTACCAGAAGAACGCACTTAGAATAATAAATGTGTATATTTACACTGCAAAACAACACAAACTTTAAAGAAAAATATACATTTATGTTTTATATGTATGTGTTGTATGATTTTCTCGGAAAATTTGATAATTAATTTTTTTTTTATTAATGAACTATTTAACACACAAACACCCACAGGCTTAGATATTGAACATCGTCATCTGTAAAGCAAACAATCATCCCTCGATATATTCCTTCTAACTCAGTCATTTATAAAAAAACTTTTTCAGGTTTATAAAATAAATTTTCTCTACAGATGAGTTTTAGGCATCATAAAACTATGTATAAAAATGGAGGTCCACACCACGCGACTTAAACCTTTGATACTTTCATGACATTTTTCAAGACGTATGCGACGAATGCAAAAGTAGAAGGTAAAATTACTTCATGCGTTCGATGCGTATATAATATGGTTTGTTTAGCGATTGGAATTTTTTTTAATACAGTCAATCAAGACATACTCCCAAGCAAAAATTTTTTTACATTTACCACTGTGTTTCACTGTTATCCAATTATGTATCATTATCTTGTAATGTATCACCTTTCTACCTAGAAAATTTATATAAGAAATTTATAAAGTAAATTTACTCTCGTCGGGGAAAATTACGTTCCCCTAGAAATACACGCGGAGAAAATACATTTTTCCATATGGTCACCTGCAACAAAACTATGGTTGGCAAAATAATTTAAAGCATATTATGGTAACTTCAACCATATTATTTTCCCGTGCAACCACTCACTAATATGTAAGGATCTGGCAATTATTCCAAGCCATTTTAATAAGTTTAAATCGGGACTTTTAGCTAGCAAAAAATCGATCAAATTGAGGGCGAAACATGAAAAATATTATTGTTTTGTTGGGCAAAAATGTTACACGTAATGCGTTTATAGTATTACACTTTTTTTTAGAAAAGAACACAAAGAGGGCATAAGGAAGTACAAAGACAACAGTTGTCCTAGAAAAGAAAAAGTCATAATGGCGCCGGATTTTATAATTGTTTTATTGTTTTGTACATTAAAACTTAATGTACATATTTAGCTAATAATATATACTAAATGAGAAGTGAGAAATTGAAGGCAAGACAATTTTAAAATTGATTAAAATTTAAACATGAAATTAATGTGTTTTCTTCCTGTTCTGTTGTTGTTGTTGTTTCTACACACAACAAGCAAATTGTTTTTAGCTACTTATGTGGTGTTGTTGTAGTGGCAACAACTAATTTTAATAAATTATATGAGTTTAAAACAATCAATTTGTAATTTTACTCTCAGAGTGGCAGTACCAACGAAAAGTTCAATCTTTTTTGTACTTGGTTTAAGAATCTTATACTTACTTTAAGAAATTCCGGGAATGATTTTCGGAAGTTATCCCATTTAGGATTGTTGTGAGTACGATTTAGTGTTATTCGTACTTGAATTTTTGAGTACGACTCGTACTCAAAGTAAGAATAAAAGGCTTAATTTATCCCGAGGGTTTTTCTTTCTGTGTATAAGAAACGAAATTCATCTGTCCATGTGTCGGCTTGCCGCAGATCCTAAATATGATGAAGACCAGATAGTTATATATTTATACCACAAACAGTCGGGGATTGTCTGCTATTGAAATTCAACCTGATCGGTCTATAAATGGCTGAGATATAAGCAAAAAACCACGACTATTTAATTTTTTTCAATAAAATCCCATGTTGTTGTTTTTTATACCCATCACCGAAAGTAACAAGGTGTATGCATATACATATACCTTGTATAAGTTGGTTTTTTAATTTTTTATTTAAAAGACGGCGGTGCTCAAAATGACCTCAGGAAGTTTTGCCTCAAAAAGAAAATGAAGAATGGCCTCAAAACTTTACATGAGATACAAAAAAACCCGCAATGCTGGAGCAATTTTTTTGGTTTTCTTTTTTGTCTTTTTGGGGTTTTTTTTTAATATTTTCGTTGTTGTGTTTTTGTATTTTAAGTGAAATGAAAAATGGCCCAAAACAAAATCACAATTTTTACTTTAGGCCAAATTTTATTTACTAATATATAATGCAAATTTTAAGATATGAAAAATGACCCCAAAAAATTTTATATAAATTTTATGATAAAATTTCTAGGGAAAGTATCATAATCCCGAATTCTTATAGTAAAGAGAAGAAAATCCTTGCCGGATATGCAGTTAGTGCAGAAGTTAGTTATACCATAGAGGAAAAAATACAAAAGCGACTAAGAATCTTTTTATTGTAGAGATAAATTGAGTAACTGATGGTCATTACATATATTAAAGAAAAACTTTCAACATTATTCTGAATTTTTTTCTTTGTCTTCTTTTCATCTTCTTAATCTCTTTCTACGAATTTTACATTACCACCACAATGCCTTAACCAAGTTCTAATTACAGCTGGTGACTCATGAAAGCGAATTTGGGGTTTCCAGATCGATTTGGGGTTTTAAGCATCGTTCATCCTTACCCGTGTTTTAAACAAGTAAACGACGATAATGACATAAAAATATATTTGTCGAAAAACAACAAACTATAGGGTAGAAGGGGGACCATTCGCCATAGGGGCACATCTGCCAACAACGATTATCTTAAAAACGAAGTTATCGTTTGTGTTACTTTAATCGTTATTCTTTTCCTTTATCGATGATCTCTCATCCCTCAAACATTGACAGTTTCAGTTTACTTATGATCGAAGACAGACGTAATTATTTGTTTTTTTGAAACCCACGAAAAAATTTTTGATGTAAGTATATTTGTGACAAAATTCTTAATATTTGCGATTGAATAGAGATATTCTTTAGTGTTATAAACTTAATATTAGTGAAAAAGAATTGAAAACTTTTCTTTTAATAAATTCATTAAAAGTGTGACAAAAATAAACATTCGTGCACAAGACACCTCCTGGGGCTCATTCGCCAGACCTCTGGTGGGGTTATTTCGCCGGCGAATGTCCCTCCTGGGGTAGCTTAGCCAGTTGCAAATGTACCCTTAGGGGTCGATAAGCCAGTGGCAAATGTCCTCCCTAGGGGTCGCTTAGCGTGTGGAATGTACCCGTAGGGGCAGATTAACCACCCGTGAATGCACCTGATAAGCTTAAAAATAACATAAAATTTTTCTTTATATTTTAAATATTTATTTGTTTATGAAGCAATAATGGTGCGCACCTACAAACCAACGACTAATCGAAGAAATTTAGATGAAGGCAAAATAAAACTTGCTTTAAGAGATGTAGTCTCAGGAAAGTATAATATAACTAGAGCTGCTTTTGAACATGGTTTAAAGCGCACCACATTACGAGACCGCATGAAGAAGTTAAACAAATCTAAGCTTAATAAAATGGACGACTCAGGGCAATCCTCCGAAGATGAACAACAGTATACGTCGAAATACACATCAAATCAAGTTTTCACGAAAAATCAAGAACGAGGCATATGTAAATACTTTAAAACATGTTCTAACCTTCAGCACGGATTTTCTTATACATGGCACGAAAATTTGTATTTGAATATGCCACAATAAATTCTATCAAAATGCCTCATACTTCAAGGATTTATGAAGCGAAATCAGGACTTAAGTTTGCGAAAACCTGAAAATACGAGTATATCGCGACTTAGGTACTGCATTTAGAAAAGATGCAGTAATGGAATTGTTTAATAATGTCCAGACCCTGTTTGAGAAGACGCGATTTTCTCCATGTGATATTTATAACTTAGACGAAACAGGTATTACTACTGTGCTTCAATCGCCAAAGGTAATTTATCGCCTTTAAATTTGTATCCTACCAACATTCTTATACTTGCCATATTTTATATTTATTAGGTAATTTCTACAAAAGGAAAACGGGCTGTTGCTCAAGTTGCTTCTGCAGAAAGAGGTTCACTTGTAACAATGGTGGGAATAGTAAATGCAGCAGGAAATTCTCTGCCACCTGTCTATGTATTTCCTCGGGTACGTTTTAAAGAACACTTTGTAAATGGGGGTCCTAGTGGCTGCCTGGGAATAACAGACAAAAGTGGATGGATGACAACTCACGGCTTCTTAAATGTTTTAGAACATATCAAAGTAAACACTAGGTGCTCTAAGGAGAACCAAATAGTATTATTCTTAGACAACCACATTTCCCACTGCAGCTTAGCAGCTATAATCTTTTGCAGAGAAAATGGTATTCATATGGTTACTTTTCCACCACACACGCCACACAAGCTACAGCCGTTGGATATATCGGTGTTTGGTCCATTTAAAAAGTACTTGGCCACCTCATTCAATGATTTTCTTGTATCTAATCCTGGACGAATTATTACAATTTACGATATACCGACGTTGTCTAACATTCCATTCCGGAAGGCTTTTGTTGTTGAAAATATATGCAAGGGGTTTGAAAAAACTGGAATTAGCCCATTCAATAGACAAATATTTCCTGAATCAGATTTCGTAAACGAACCACGTGACGAACATCCAACAGCTGACACTGATAATAAACCAAGCCTTCAACAAAACGAAATTGACCATCAAATCATTGAACGAGCTGTCACACCTCCAGTTCTACTGAAAACACCAGAACAAGTTCGTCCACTTCCCAAGATTCAAAAGTCAAATTCGAATAACAGAAAGGGAAAATCAAAAATATTAACATCCACTCCATCTAAAGAAGAGAAGGAAGAAAAAGATAGAATTCAGAAGCACACAAAGCCGAAGAAAAAGAGGATTTGCGCAAAAAAAACAGTCCCTAAAAGAAATCCTAAATACTATGCTGCAACATCTTCCTCGTCTGATCTGTCGGATATAAGTTACGCCGATTCTGATAAATCTGTTGGTTCTTTTGCTGTAGATGATAGCTATATGGAAGGAAACTTCGTACTAGCTCGATTTTCTGGAGAAACAGATAAGTTTTATGTTGGCAAAATAATATCAAAAAATCCAACTTCGGTAAAGGTTGATTTTCTGAGAAAAAAAAAGTAATTTGTGGACTTTCATCGAACCCGATATTCCTGACATTTGCTACGTTCCTAAAACTGATATTGTTTTACGATTACCGGACCCAACTCATCCTCCAGGAACTTCCCGATCTGTAACAAGATATTTATTTAATGTTGATATGTCGCAGTACAACGTAAAGTAACTTTGTAGTGTTATTAAATTTAAGAAAAAAATTATTTTTAATTTTGTATAAAGTGACCGCCTTTTGATCTCAAGTATTTTAACAAATTTTTATTTACTTTACGTTGAACGTAATTATTTTGCCTTATTTTTAGTTTGTTTCCTGAATTACAGTATAACAATAAAAAAAACAGTCATATAACGACAAATTTTAGTTTTATTATATTTCTGTCGTTTCTGCCCCATCCCCATGGCGAATTCACCCCATAGGTGGGGTGGCATCGCCGTTTTTGATCACTGCAGAAATTGGTAAAAAAAACATATAAGAGGAGGTACAGCGAGGACAAAAAGGCCTCAAATTAAAGTCAACATATGTAAGTCTTTAAAAACAAAATAAGTTTCCAAATATCATTTGCAGTTTTGAGAAGAGAGCAATTTAAAAAAAAAGTGGCGAATGGTCCCCCTTCTACCCTACTAACGATTTTGGGCCGAAGGTTGATAAGCAACTATCGTTTGATCAGATACTGATTTAATGATATTATTGTAGGCGAATGTAAGAAAAGATAAACTCACTGTTAATTGTTGTTGTTTCGTTGAAGCTTTGATATTGTAACAAGTAAGACCTGAGTGTTTAGAATTCTTATTCGCTTTACAGTCTTATTTGTATAATATTTTTAGCTTTTCTAAAGTCGTTGGAAAAAGTTTACCGACGAGCTGGCCTAGGCCACCAGTGAAATGCGCATAGAAACTAGCATTCCCTCAACAATAAACTTCAGTGTTTTTTTTATCAAAAATAAAAATTGGGAAATTAGCACGTCATAGATAAATCTTATTAATAAGATGAGTTAATGTCAACAAAAATTTCACAAAACGTAAACCACTACAGTAATCCGAAAGTCTTCGCGATAAAATAAAGTTGAGGTCTCTTGAGTGAACCCATAAGTCCACTCCTTTTTGGGCCTTAGAGCCATCCTTGTAGAAGTTCACGTTTCTCCTCCTGCCGGGAACACCGTTTCTCTCCACTGTCCGCAGCTATTTCCACTCCAATATTGAGTAGATAAATCCCAGATATAAGAGTGGAGCGATGAGCCCTTTTAATGCACAGTGCTGCCATTTTCTGTACCTTCGTCAATCTTGCCAAGTAGGGAAGATTGACCACCATGCAAGTATGCCTTATAGAAGGATTAAAAGAACTGTGGTCGTATAGCTCCAGGGTCCTTGCGTCAATCCTCTTTTTTTGCCAATGGATATTTTGCAAGAATACAGAGCAACGATTGCCCGCTCCGTAATATTTTGTCTTAAGCCCAATTTGCCTTGAAGAATGATCCCCAGATATTTTTGCTCTTCGCCAATTTTATCTCGGTGTTATTCAGGATATTATGTCAGAAGTCGGGCGTCCAATACTTCCGAGTGAATAGGATAAGATGTTAATTCGATCTTTATCGAATTAACACCAAGCCCTTAGCCCCAGCCAATTTGAAAATGTGCTCAAGACCGCCTGTTATTACATCACGTATCGTTGAAAGACAATTTTCCTTAACAGCAATCACAACACCGTCAGCATAACTTATGACCCTGCAGCCGCAGGATTCAAAAGACATCAGCATTGGATTCAGAGCCAGGTTCCATAGTAATAGATAGAAAATTCCCATTGTGAGCTTCTTTTGCTAACAAACCGTGTGATAGTAGAGGGACCAAGAGAGAAGTGATCCGCTTTAGTGTGAGTAGATTCTCTATCTACCCGATAATCGGACTCTCTACCGCAAGATTTTACGATGCCGGCATTATCGCATATGGAGCTATGTTCTTAAAACCTCTTTCGATATTCACTTCATGTAGAGCCCTTGCGGTCAATTTCCCTCTATTGTACTCATGTTGACGTATTGACAAAAGCTTCTCATCAATTGTCCTCCGAAGATAGTGGTCCTCTATCCATTGACTATCGGGCTTTTCCCCGCTTTGGGGATTAATAAAACTCTCATTTGCTTTCACCTGTACGGGATGTGTCCCAGTCTGAGACATGCCGTAAAGAGCCCCATTAGCAGAGGAGGCTTATGCCCGTAATTTCTACAAATAGATATCTAGCTGTGTATATATATCTATGGTGTAAAGAATTTTAAAACTACTTTCTTACCTACGGGTTAAAATGTAGTGTATTTTGCACCATCAATTTACGGTAGTTAATTCACGTGGGCCAATTTAACGGTGAAATTAACAAAATAGTTATACCGGATAAGTAAAGATAAATGTTAGGTACGAACTCGACCAGATATCTGTTAGTAGAAATTACGGGCATTAATAGTTGATATGTACGTATAATCCCATCCCACAGTAGTGTATGCAGGTCCACAATCCCATATGAAGATGCAGGATCGCCCGGACTTCGGTAGTTAACCGAGACCTCCATATGCGGAAAAGTAAGTGGCAATCAACACACAAAGAGATTTCCCAATCTATGTAGTCCAGTTTCCATCCGGACGCTTCAAATAACGCAACGAGCAAGGTCTCGCAGAAAGAATCCTTTGCAATCGGGATGTTTCAGAATCACTTATGCTATCCTTGAAATCCCGTTTCCATGATGCACGCTTCGCGGATCCTATCATCCCCTTAAACGGGCTAAGAATATTTGTATAGGCATCCCCCTCTTTAAGAAGTCATTTTGCCGTCAGGCGAGGTAGTAAGCAGCCGAGGCTACTATAGATTAGTGGAGATTTATTTAAAGCATATTCATCATCCACTGCAAGGTTCATCACCACGAGGCTAATAGTACCCTCGTCGTGAGTGCAATTAAGAAGGTCATTATCGATACCTATTTTGATATCGTACAGACCTGCGACAGCACCAAGTTATTCAAGACGAAAGATAAATAACTATTCTACTCTGCCATGCTATGGGGATTGCCTTCTTAGTCCATATGCAGGCGACCTCATCCACAATGTTTTTACTGTATCTTTATCAGAAGAAGTCAGAGAGGAACCCTGATCACCCTTGCAGACCTTCAAGGTATCCTGTCCAAAGACGTGATTCGAGGTGTTGTCAGACCTGGCTAGAAAAGGAAGTTTTTGGCGGTGAGTATTAGTACTACTTGAATTGTGGGTTGGAAGATCAGGATTGCTGTCATTCAACATCCTTATCAGCAGAGTCTAAATAAACCGGTATACAGACATGAGCTCTAGGTCTAGACGGGATATCATGTTTATGCACCACATCCACTTTCGCAGTTTTATATCAGTTTTACCCCTCCTGCTGCCCGACAGACGGGACTGTGCCTGGGATGTCCAGAAGTTCCTCGTAGTAAGATCTAGCTAGTCCAGCCTCGACCGTACCCCATTTGTCTTTGGGGATGGACCCACCCACATCGCTCTTGTCAATGACCGCCATGACCGCGTTGTCTTTAACAACCTCAGTACACGACCTTGAGCCAACTCTGCTGAACATTTTATGTCGTTTAGGTAACGGTTTGTCATCTGGAGAACGCAGTCTCTTACCAAATGGTTAAGACCACGTAGCTGCGGCTTTGCAGCTTGTAGTTGAAATGGCGTCGACATTTCCTTTAACGCGTTTAGCCCATTAAAGAGAAAGTATTTGCACCTCCGTAAGTGTGGATTTGTCGAGGGATCCCAACATCTCTACAATTCTGAGACACAAACTTTTTTGATTGTTATTTTGTTATAATGGTCTCAGATGTTTTTTCTTAGCCGTGCCGGGGTTACTTGATTCTCTGTCCATCGGTACTGTAACAGTCATTGTCCATTATTGTTTTTGTTTGTTAATTTTTAAAAGTTATTCATTTTGAGTCCAACAAGTGTCGGGGTACTGGAGGTCCGCCACGTCATAGCCTCCGGCTATGTTGTAATAGCGAATTCTTTTTGCTGAGGTGCCCAGGTGTTAGTAAAGCTCCGCGATAGTACAGTCGAATGTCCTTAGCTGTAAACCACACCGATAGGCACGGGTGACGAAACACCTCGGTTAAGGGGTGGATAACCCTTAGTTACAAAGGTCTTTGAGCTTAATATCTTCAATTTCGGTATCCTCAATTCCCAGTAATTCCTGAAGCAATGAAATAAACCACAGCCTTAACTTAAGCCGCCGCATCGCTACAAGATCGTTATTCAAGGTGGCAAAGTGAAAGTTTATAAGTTCCAAGCAAAAAAAATTATTCCTTTCAAATAATTAATAAAAGTACAAATTATTAATTGTAGTTTAAATAAAATATTTTATTACCCGATAAATAGTTCGCACAGAACAAAACAAAAAGCACTACATCTAATTGCTTAAAAATGTTGCGCATATTTTTAATGCACAGTTTTCTAACGCAATAAAGTTTACGGATTTAAACCCATGACTACATTAAAATATAACTTAAGAAGGAAGATTTTAGTAACATTATCTAAAACCATTGGCGGAAAACTTCAAAAATCCACTAACTTTTGTTAGATACTGTATGTAAATTAATGCTTTCTGAAAGGTATGTACACATATCTATATAAATTTAGAAGAATGTGTTCTTACTATATACGTATTGGTCCCTACACACATGAAATTACACGTACAAAAAATGTTCTATGTACTAAAACAACACAAAAAAAAAAAAAAAAAAATTAAAAACTGAATGAGTTTTTTATTTTTCAGTTTTGTTCTATTTTAATAGACACGAACACAGCCCTACAACACTATGCACACATGTACGTATGTATGAACTATGTGATTCATGAATAAATGTGAGTGTTCTCTTAGGAAAGTATCCTGCAATCATTCAAAAGGTTTTTGGAAAATTAAGGTGACATGGCGCCACTTCTTTTACCTTTCTCGAAGACTAAAGGAAGACAATACACATTTTACAAAATCAAAATCACTGTCTGATAGTTGCTTTTCTTCATCCGAAAGTGGCCTCTATATGAGATCTAAAAATTATGAACCACTCTTTATAAAAATGGACCTCACTGCATTGTAGTTCGTTGCGGCTTTATGCGTATTAAAAATTCGTTTTATTTCGGAGTAAATAGTAAAAATATACTCGTATATCAAATTATTGACAATTTTTTCAAAGTACTATGAGTTTATGTCTAGTCATATCAAAATAAGTTTGACCTCATTAACATATGTATATTGATTCGGTTCAGTTCTCGGCGAATTTAATTGATTTTCATGAATGGAGTTTATATTAGACATGTGGTAAATTATGGACCGATCATCACTAAATTCGGTAGAGTGATTTCTAGCATTTAAAACACTAATTTGGACGAATTTAAGAACAGTATTAAATACGTTCAAAGGTAAGTTACGGACCGATTATTACGAAACCATAGCGGCATTTATAGCCATATAGACCTAAGTTGGAACAAATTTCATTAATATGTAATTATTCATTACGGGTTTAGCTGCATTAAAATGTTTTCCAGAATTGAGCTTTATGTGAGGCATATAGTAAATTATGCGCTGATCTTCACGAAACAAAGAAGTGTGACTTCTTTTCATTTAAACGAGTTTATGCAAAGTTTTATAGCAATCTGTGTATTCCGCTAAATCTGCAGAATCGCCAAAAAATTGTCCATACAAATTTTTATTTATTTAATTTAAGTCTATGGACAAATTCTTGACAGACTATCTTAGTGTAGTAACATAATATTTTTTTTTTTACATTTATGCAAAGAAAGAAAGATTAGAATAGACATTATTGATTTAAAAATAATATGACATTGCTTTTTATAATGCTAATGTTTAGAGAATAGTCGATAAATTGGAACAGCTGCATATTTTTCTTAGTGGATCTGACATAGCAAAATTAGTTCGGCACGTCCTGACATTCTATATGATTGAAAAAACGAAGTGAGCGTTGAGGAATATTAAAAGTTACGGTACTCAATAAATATTCAGAATATGTGCTAACATTTATAAACGATATATTAAGCATCATTCTACGGCTTTTTAAAGTTGGTAAATTAATTTCAGCAAGTCTTGTTGAGTATGAAGGTTGTACCATGCATACTCTATAATTATTTCTTAAGCAGAAAATAAGAAATTGTTTTTGAACTGACTCGATATGATCATTGCGGATATTATAGATCGAGTCCAAAATAATACTGCTGTATTCCAAAATTAGTCTAACGAGCAAAGTAAAAAGCCTTTTTGTGGTCAAGGGATCCTTAAATTCCATTGCCAATCTTTTAATAAAAGCCAGAACACTGCGGGATTTATTTACAGTTAGCGTTATATATTAAATATTGTTAAGTTTTTGGTCTAACAATATTCCCAAATACATTATTTCACTAACAGATTGTAAATTACAGCCATCAAGAACGTATGAGTAGGCACTCTTTTTTTACTCCGGAAAATTGCATATGCTTGCATTTATTTAAATTTAGTTCCATCAAGTTATAAAGCTCGTGGCGTGCTTGCTTTTATCAAACGATGGGCTAAATAATTTACTGATCCTATAATTACCAAACGTTTTTACACATCCTTAGTAAGGCCTATCCTGGAATACGGTTTCATTATTTGGGATCCCTACATTGAATATCACAAGAAGCGCATTGAATCTGTTCAAAAACAATTTCTTTTATTTTTTCTGGGAAATACAACACGGAATGCAAATGTGAATCTTCTCCCATATTCTGCAAGGCTCTCTATAATTAATTTGCCGACTTTGGAAAGTAGACGCATCGTGCTTAACGTTGCTTTTTTAGTAAATTTATTAAATGGTTCAATTTCTTCAGAGTTCCTGCTAAAGACAATTAACTTCAATGTACCTCTAAGATCAACTCGGAACTTCGCACCACTTCATCTACAGTGTTTTCAAACTAATTATGCAAACGCTGACCCCTTAAGGGGATTATGCAAAACGTTTAATGATTTCTATAATTTTATTGATTACCCTGTAAATGTCAATATTATAAAACGTAACATCATTTTGTTCTTAAATGTAAGCCATTAGTTAAGTTTCTTAATAAAATGTAGATTATTTTATTGGTCTGCAAGGATTTTAGTCCATAGACCGTGATTAAATAAATAAATAAAATAAATAAAAGTTAAGTTTACACCATTTGTTAAACTATCCAGATAATTTCGTAGATTTTGTTGATCACAAGGAAGTTTAACACTTAAAAATAATTTTACGTCGTCTGCCTACATCAACACATTACAATGTTGAATTGCTTCAGGCAGATCATTTATAATAAGAAGGAACAGAATTGCACCAATATGGCTACCCTGAGGTACTTCAGATTTTGCATTGATTTTTTTTGAAACTGCAGAACTAAATTTTACAGATTGAGTTCTACACAACATATACGATGTGATCAAGCTCAGAACGTTACTATTGACACCCATGACGTCCAGTTTTTTCAACAATAGCGTATGATTAACTTTGTTGAAATCAGTGTAAATAACGTCAGTGTGGTGTCCGTTGGCAAAAGCTCTATTAACTAACGTTGTAAAGTGGAGAATGTTAGTCATAGTAGAGAGTCCTTTCCGAAAGCCATGTTGTTGTTGTGTCAATAATTCAGAAGCTTGATGAGTAAGGCAATCCATCAAACATTTTTCAAAAAGTTTTGGTATATCACTTAGTTTAGATATACCTCTGTAATTGCATATATCTGATTTATTTCCCGATTTAGAGAATGGAATATTATAGGAATCTTTCCAAACTTTCGGAGAGTAACCACAATTTAAAGATGCATTAAATCTTATAGGTAAAGGTGTCGTCAAAGCAGGTGCGCAATTTTTACAACACAACCTGGTATACCGTCTGGACCACTAATAGATGATGACTTAGAGCTTTTGAAATAGTTTAGAATATGAGAGGTAGTGATAGTTAAAAAAGATATATTTTGGTTAAAAATTATCTTGTAAGGGTAGACATTACTAGCATCATATAGAGTTTCGGAATATGTAGAAGCAAAGAAAATGCTGATTTTTAATTCATCACTTGACTCGTAACATTAGAATTTCATGACCTTTGGAAATCCTGTGGTTTTCCTTTTGGTGTTAACACACTTAAAAAATTATTTGGGATCTTGAACAAAGTTTTGCTTGACATTACGGAGACAGATCTTCAGTTCAGTTCTGTGTTAATCAAATTATACTCTGCACGAGCGACTCCATAGTAAAAAGAAGCTCTATATAATATTTTTCCAAGTGCTTGTTTTTTATATTATTAAGAGACGAAAGTTGTTTAGTATTCCAGGGTGGGCCAGATTTGTGCTGAGGGATGCATTCCTCCATATAACTAAACATGGTTTTATAAAAAGTATCAGTCAAATCGTCAACAAATTCGGATAATATTGAATAAGAAATATTTATTACCCTTTTTTGGGCATTTTTTGAAGTTATTATGTAATCAGGGGTATCATAGAAGCAAATCTTATTGGAATTGGATTTGAAACCGACAAAAAATGGATTGGTGTCATGAAGTCTAATTTTTGAGGCGCCCTCTGAGGAACTGCTTTTAGATCAGGAGGACGACTTTCTTGATCTGGACATCGAGCCCCTGCTGTAGGTTGCTATCGTGAATGCCACTAAGAGAGTTTGACAGAGGGAATTCGCCTTAAAGGCGGGCAACTTTGGGAAGCCTTGGTCGTGAAGTTTTTTTTTTTGTAAAAAAATTAGATATTTGTGCACTAGCTCTATCTTCCTAAATATTCATTTATAAAATAAAAGGCTTATAACGTTTAACCACACCGAGTTTTACTAACTATAACCTTTCTTGAACCGTGAGTAAATTAATATCTTACCAAACTTAAATTCTTTACGACAAATTTGTAACCAAATATTGCAAATTTGTTTACCAATGTTATGGGTTTTTTGTTCGAACTGAAATTAGTGTCGGTTTAAGGTGTCACAGAAACCGATATTATCGGGGTTTTATTGAAAATACAGCTCTTGTTTAATTTTTTATTTTATTTTTTCAACAGTTAGTTTTTTTGTGGAAGTACATAAATAAAATTGGTAAAATAGTATTTTTTGCATGTCTCTGGCAGTCTCCGGCAGCGGACTGCTGCAAACTCGCAAAAGTATTCTCACTTTTCTGCATACAGAAAACTTGCAACAACATTTATTTATTTATAAACAACAATTTTTTTATATTTTTAATAAATTCGCTTTATATTTTTACAAAACAATAAAATTACACAAATGTAAACAACAAATGCAAATAATACAACGATGGTATTTATTTCATATGTTAAGTGTGTTATCATTCTTATTTTCTTTTATTAAATTTTCCTTTTATTAAAAACACAAGTTTTAACAATATTTTAGCGCAAAAATCATAATTTAGAAAATTGTCAAGCAAAAATTGCATTTAAAGCTGTAAACACATGAGCCAAAATATAAAACAGTTGATTCGAATATCGGTTTTATTTGTATTCGAAAATAACAAAACCGACTGGTTTTTATGACACCAAATGAAACCAATATTGGTTTTCCATAGTTAAGAAATATTTCTTGGGCGTTTTTTCATTTTCTTATTTCGACAAATTCTTCAATGCGATACTAGAGAATGGTTGCAACTAATTGCTTGATTATTATTCATTAATTAATTCATTTGATATAATAAAGTTACGGTGTCAGCAGTTAAAGTGTTTTTAACTATGAAAAGCTTAAAGACTGGTGGACGGAGCTAACCACGTCGAATGCCCATCAATTTGGGATTTTGAAATTCCGGGTTTTCAAAATTGGTAGTAAAAGTTTCGGGCGGGCATGTGACCCCAACTCAAATAAGTTCTGCATGTTTAAAACCACTTTTTGAGAATTATTGAATTTAAAAATAAAAATTGGGTGATTTCGCATTATTTTTTGTGCTTTTTCACCATTTTTGAATAACATTTCTGTTTCTAGTTTTTGGACCATTTTTTGTTTACGTTGGGTGGTTTTTCGTTTTGGCGATTTTTCACATATTGCTGGTAGGCGTATTCCGCCACCATTTATCTTAATTTTTGTTACTGAAATATGAATCCCTTAGAGTTATTTCACACTGCGGAACAAAGTTGAACTTTTTTTGTGCGGTCGGGAACTTTGTGTAATTTTTTTTACTAATTTGAGGTCGCTGAATCTAACATTCATTTTTCTCTATCAGCTCCAGTTTTAGAGATATACCGTTATGTCCAAAATTAAGGTACTTTCAGCACATATATTGAAATAACATGAAAATGGTGCATCATATTCCCTTAAGAAAAAAAACCGAAATTCGCTAACAATATTATCTTTAAGACGTACTAACATTGTTTTAAATTTGGCCAGTAATTTCAGATATATCGTTGAAGTTTTAAAAAAAACAAATAAAAATTTAAGAAAAAAAAAATTTTTTTTGTTCTTTAAAAATTCATAAAAAATAAATGTGCAACAAAAATCACAGTTTGGGTCTAAAAGCATTTAGTTCAACATATTTCGAATGAAATGAGCTTTATTTCATTGCAATCGGTGCACAACTTTTGATTGTATTCACAACGTTAAAAAAAAAGTGTCGCAAGAAATGACAAATTTAGTATACCCTCATTTACCACTGGCGGTAGAGGGTATAAAAACCAAATAAATTCCCATAAACATTCCGTTGAAAAACAATATTATATTATAGATAGCACATGACAACACACCAACATGTTCCAGACTTTTGACCATTGTTTTTTGTTCATTAGGTTTTTTTCTAGCAGATCTTGTAGTTTAAAAAATATTTTAATATATGCATAATTTTCCCCATTTTTTTATTTCCTAGCTTAATATTACACGAACGAACCTACAAACCCTCAAATATTATCTGGATTATTAATCAACACAAAAATCTCCTCATTGGAATAATAGTCACATTGGTGAGTCAGACACTATTTTGGACTGATTCAATTTGGTCGGAATATCTATTTTATATATAGTCCCATGCTACGGATCCATACTCCAAAACAGGTCTTGCAAGGGATATATACCAGGGAGATCGATTATTCAATTTTTTTCAATATTTAAAAAACCCCGGTTTTCGGTTAAGCATTTTTTAAATAACCGGTTAACCGGTTTTAATTCGAATACATAAAAACCAAAAATCAAATAAGTTTTTGTAATAAAACGTTAATTTGAATAGAAACAAAACAATTTTCAAAGGTGAGGAACCAACAAAATACATAGATGTGACTTAGGTCAGACCTAACAAATATTTGACGATAAAATCCAAGAAAAGTGGGACCAGTAAATTGATCAAACTTTAGCTTAATTTTCAACAATTTGTAATCGATTTACTAAACTTTATTTGTAAGAAGATATTTGCATAATGTAATTTAGAAACTGTTGAATGATATTTGATCTAGACAACCATTTTGCAAAAGCAAATAAATTATAGGAATTTTATAAAGTTATTATTTGAAATATTCTCTCAAATTTATTTTAAATGAAATTTAGTTTGTTGGTGGTTAAGCTATCTATATAAATCAACCATATTTTTCAAAAGCTGCAAAGAAACCCTCTTAGCCAGGATTATCTATTTCAAATTATTTTGTTTCAGCATTAAAGAAACGAATAGTGAACTGAACATTCTTTTTGTGTAAAATATTTGTCAATTCGTCGACTACAATAAAACATTCCATAACATTGTTAGATTTCTTCAATTTTGTTTTTTAGTTCTTGGTGTTTTAATAAATAAAAATGGAAGAAATTTTTCCCATATCGTTGATTCCGCCGTAATGTTGTAGTTTTCAGCATGAAGAGATGCTAGAGCTACGTAAAAGTTTTGAGTGCCTTAAAGGGCATTTCGTCCTCGGCAACACAATGGGCTTATATTTCACCAATGATTTTTATAATCGCTTTTATAAGCGATTTGTATTTACAGTGTTCATAATGTTTTTTGACCTTTGTTACATTTTGTTTTGACATTCTTCATTAAAAGTTGAAGTTTGACCAACATTCAATTAGAGGAAGGAAAATGTATATTAATTACACATTATTAAAATAACCGGTTTATTATACCAAAATAACCGCTTTATTCGATATTCGAAAAATGGGCATTTTAAAATAACCGACTTCGGCAAAGCTAAAATAACCGGTTAAAACCGGTCGAATAATAACCGTTCGATCTCTCTAATGTATACAGACTTTTCGTAAAATATGGATCCTTAAACTGTTTAGCCCACCGTTTTACAAAAGCGAGTATACCCCTGTCTTTATTAGGTATCATTGTTATATGTGCAATAAAGTCTAATTGCGAATCAAGCAGAATTTCAAGATCTAAGAAATGATCAACCAACATCAACTGATAACTTTTAAGAAGGTTGCTTGAAGGTATCGTCTTGGTAAAAGCAACAACAAAATTACAAAACATTTACGACATTGTTTGTGCTTTCAATGTTATTCTTTGGCGTTGCGCTTTGCATTTACATGATTAGGGCCTAAATTTTTTTAAAGCAACAACTGTTAAATATTACGGAATATGCTGTTAAATAAAAAAAAATTAAGAAAATCATGTAAAATTCCTTTATTTGAAACGAAATGTAAATGATCCGTTTTTTAAATAAATTTTTAGTGGCTTAAAATGAATTTTCTGTGGAACAAAGCTACATAATATTTGGAGTGTATATCCCTGGAGTAGGGTTTATATGGGGCATATAGTAAATTATGGACGAATATTCGCGAAATTTTACAGTATGATATTTAGTCCTATAAAACTCCCAGTTACCAAGGTTTGTTATGATAGCCACAGAAAAAATTATAAAATTTCTCCAATCACCAAATTTATTCCAAATTCATAATATCAAGCAAACAAGTTGTTGATTTTGCACCTATTAGCAAAATAATTATATTTATTACTAAAAATTGTAATATTGTTAATATATTTTTTTTAATAAATGATATTTTTTAATCCAAATTTAGATATTTTTAATTAGGCTTAAGTTCATTGAATTTAATTTTCATTAAATTATTTTTATGAAGACAGGAATTTTACAACATGAAATTAATTAAAATTTTTTTATTGATAATTTTTCATTCTTGACTGCGCTGAGATTTGAACCCAGGCGTTCACGGACAGGTTGCCCAGACTAGTTTCGATTGTAACCACACAATCTCGTCGGTGGGGTTTGCCGTTTTACTCACTCGGCTATTGAGGCTGGGCGCCGTCAATAGTCAAACATCAATCCTTAAACCAAATGGTATTTCACTTTGGTAGATCGAAATTTGCTTTTTTTGAATGAATGATTATCTATTTTAATTGATTTACATGTTCTTCCTAACTTCTGTTTTTTCGTACTTTTTGTCAAGAATTCTTCTTGAAGGCCAAAGAACATTTTTTTTTTTTTTTTTTTTTTTTTTATTTTTGATGTTTTTTGTCTTTCTTTTTTCTTGTTGACCTTTTTCAGCACAACTTGAAGGACAAATGTAAACATAGCTCGTGCCTTAGCTGTTAACAATAATTAGTATTGTGGTTATTTTATTGAACTGTTAATGGTTTTTAATCCAAATTTAGATATTTTTAATTAGGCTTAAGTTCATTGAATTTAATTTTCATTAAATTATTTTTATGAAGACCGGAATTTTACAACATGAAATTAACCACAATACTAATTAAATGATATTTTTTATTTTAATTAAAAATATGATCAAAAAACTTTGCCATTTCAAGCAATGTGTTAATTTATTTAAATCAATTATTTTTTAGTTGAAAGAAAATTAAACTTGTAATTTGGATTTAATTAATATTTAAGTTGTTTTGAAATAAATTTTTAATTAAAATATTAATTAAATATATTATATTAATTGGCTTTTTCGTGAAAAATAAAATAATTTAAACTTGTAGAATTGTTGTTGGGAATTGTCAATATTTAATTAAATAAATTAACACATTGTTTGAAATGGCAAAGTTTTTTGATCATATTTTTAATTAAAATAAAAAATATCATTTATTAAAAAAAATATCTTAACAATATTACAATTTTTAGTAATGAATATAATCATTTTGCTAAGTGGTGCTAAATCAACAACTTGTTTGCTTGATATTATAAATTTGGAATAAATTTGTTGATTGGGAAAATTTAATAATTTTTTCTGTGTATGCCGATCTTAATACCCTTAACCATGGTGTGATAAAAACAGAAAAGTATATAAATACTGTTCTTTAGACATAAATAAATTTTTGCAACGCCCACATCTCCAATCTCGCCCACATTTTGTCGGATGTTGTGTATTGATAACCAAGAAGCTTGTTCCTTATTTGGAAACTTTGGCTCTTGCCGTTCTCGAGATATACAAAAAAAAAAAAAAATGAGGGATTTATGGGTAAAAATAGATGAAGTCGTGGGGTTTTGCTCATATCTTAGCCATTTGTGGACCAACCATGCAAAATTTTAATAGCACACAAATCTAGACTATATGTGGCATCTATAATCATCTGGTCTATATCATATCAGGGGTATTTGAAAACCCCATTTCAACAGACCCACGGACTGACGTGCTTTGAACTTCTCATCACATAAGGATCCAGAATATCAGCCATGTCCAGAGTACAATTCCGTTCGGAAACGGAATTCATTCCGTATTTTGGTGCTTCAGAAAATTACAAAAAAACTTTGCGGAATGAAACCATTTTTGTTTTCATGAACGGAATGGAAGTTTTCTGTATCTTAAAGGCCAAAAAATTATTAAAATATACTTTCCATCAATACACAAATATTTTTTTTTTCAATTCCGAACGGAATCATTCCGAACGGAATTGTGCTCTGTGACATGCCTGTATATATGGTTTATAGGGTCTAGGATCAATATTGTAGAAATTACAAACTGAATGTCGAACTTATATAAACCATTTTACAAATGCAACACCTCAGAACTTGGTTGGACCACCATGATATTCTATGACATCTTGCAAGCGACGTGGAGTTGACAGCACTAAATTCTTTGTTTCCGAAGTCGATTTTTCTGATCAGAGCTTTTGAAGAGCACGTTTTAGCGATTCTTTGTAGTAATTGGTTTTTTTTCTTAGTTTTCGCTTCATTAAGTATATACCAAAAATGTTCTATGGGAATTAAGTCAAGGGATTGGGGAGGGATATGGAGCTGCCCTGGAGCATAATCAAGCTACTTCAATCAAATTACATTGTGCTTCGGATCGCTATCTTGCTGGAAGACCCAATAAGTTCCAAGGTCTTGCTTAACGAAGTTTTCCAATTGTATTCTAATATACTCTTATATTGATGCCATCAATGATAGCAACACCAGAAGTCCCATATCCACCAAAATCAATAAGTTTCCACTTCCACGCTTCACAGTTTTAAGTTTTCTGTTTTGAGGCCAACGTTCGGTTTACGACAGACTTTTGATCGCCCATTGCTTCTAAACAAATAAATTGTACTTTGTTTTTATACAAATTGGCTATGAAACAAAGAAAACAAGATAGCGCATTATGCAGGTCCGTTAACTTTGCACTCTCATTTCACGTAATATTTAAGTCACTGTAGTAAAGATATTCAAATATAAACAAACATTCAGCCTACCACATACACGTGTTTGTGTGATCTGACCGTGACGTACATGCGCAGAAAAATAATGTTTTTAAATTGGGAATGCGTTATCTTGTTTTCTTTGTTTAATGCTTTTTGACAAACTTCAACCTCAGCCTTCTACTTTTCTTACTTAATAGCAGGGCTGCCAGAAAATTTTAATAAAATTTCTGCACTTTTTGCAAAATCAGCAAAAACAACCATTTTAAGTAATTTTATCTATTTTTTATGACATGTATTTTTTAACACATAAACATAAAATTTGCAGTGTTTTCATTATTTTGTAAACATAAAGACATAACTTTTTCAAGAAAGGTATTAAGCAGAGATGCCAACTCTTCACTACTAAAAATGGCTAAATTTGTAGTAAAAAATGCAAATGCAGAACACTCATCAATATTAATAAAAAACTTGCAAAATTTATTTACTAAATTGAAATTGCACACAAAAAAAAAATTAATTTTTAATTAACAATAAACAATAAGAAGAAAAATCTTTGAATAACGAACAGATCAAATTATCGATAAAATGTATTTACTTTTAATGTAAAAGTCCTTTGCGTTAACTTAAACAAATTTAACGTTGTAATACAACTAATGCAGCATTTATAAAATTTATTGGTCCAAAAAATTTTTAAAACTTGAAGGGAATTTGACTTAATAAAATGATTAATGACTAAATTGATGGTTTCATGGCTAAACGAAATAAAAAAATGTCTAAATCTAGCCACAAAATGGCTAAGCTGGCAACACTGATATTAAGTTCCCTTGAGTTGATTTTACAAGATTGATTGCATTTCAGGTTATTCCTCGTGAGGTCTGATTTATAATGTAAAATAAAACACACAAATTTAAAAGTGAACTTATAATTGTTATTATTGGGTGAAAAGAACAATTCATGGCATTTACTGTTTGAAAATTATATCATGCCAATATTTTAGGCGACTCGTTCGAGCACAGCGACTTGTATCACGCTAATAACTGGAGTAATGTTTTCTTTCAAATCACCTACGCCAATCGAAGGTGGCTTATTCCTGAAGACCCTAGACTTTATTTACCCCCAGAGAAAAACGTAAAATTAAATTATCACCAAAACGCTTTCTCAACAAGGTTATTGTTTCACGCGCTATATGGCTCGTAGCACTGTCTTGTTGAAACCAGAGCTCACTGAGACCATACGCTTGAATTTTAGGAAGCACATAGTCCTTTACCATGATGCGATGACGGCTACCATTGACGGTAACATTCTGATTTTCTTTATTTTTTAAGAAATATGAACCAGTGATTCCTCCAGCCCATAAACCACGCCGTTTTTTTTGATGGGTGTAATGGTAGCTCTTGGTACTTTTCGGGTTGCTCATCAGCCAAAATACGGCACTAGTGGTTTCAGTAGGTCGAATTAGCGCACCGTAAGTTCCCCGAATCGCACGAAAAACTTTTCACACAGAACGCTGATTTTCATAATACAGCTGAATAATTTGGAGACGCTGTTATTGTGTGAGTCTTTCCATGATGACTTGCCAAACGATACTAAACAAAAATGACAAAGCATATGAGTCAGGCGTGATCTGTGAAAAAGCATATTGAGAATCAAACTTCACGATGAATCACCCTCTATTTAAAACTAAGTTGTTAATACATTTCAAAATTCAATATATTTGCTAAATCTTGTTTAATATGGTTGTCAAAACAACTGAATTTTTTTAAGTTTCAAATAATTTTCTAAAGAACAATGAAACTGATTTTGGTTTAAATTGACGGCTCTAAATATTCGTTAAACATTTGCGGACGAAAGTGGCAAAATCATTATTTTTTCACAAATCCTGTTAAAACTGGGAAAGCCTGCTTTTAATCGCTTTGCTTTATTTCGGAAATTTAGTGTCAACATTTATATTAATTAGTATCACTATTTTCAAATCTAAAGCTTGATTATCATTTGTATCTCTAAAATAGGGAAATTCCTTCACAATTTGAAAATACAGTTGAGTTTTTTTCTTTATTTTATTTTTACTTATTCAACTAAGTGATTTGAAGTTATTTTCGCAATTAAAAAAATAAAAAAAAAAATTAAAAAAAATCTATATAAGAATTAATTTCAATTGCATTCTTTTACCTAAAATTTGCAAATCGGCATTTGGTAATTTTTATAATGAAAACTCGGCAAAGTTCAGAAAAATCGGCATATTTGGCAGCCCTGCTTATGAGTGGTGATATCCGTTCTCCCGTTATGGTATTTGAATTGTTTTTGGATGGACATGTTTACTCAAACAATTAGCAATATCACTTACTATATTTTTTGCGCTTACTTTGGAGTTTTCTTAAAATTTCGTAGGACTTTTCTAACATGTCGATTAGAAAGTTTTTTTGGTCTGCCGTTTCTAGGCATATTTTCCGCAGATTCGGTTTACTTTTATTTTATAACGATGTTCTGGACGCTGAAAATGGTAAATTCAACCATTTTCCTACTTCTCGATAGGATTTTCGCTCTTGAAAATGTGTTATTATTTTTGATTTTACGCCCAATTCTATCTGTTTTCCTTTACCCATAGCCTCCGTTAAAGTTTAAAATTATGCAACAAAAATTTAACAAATAGCAATTATTGGACGGTAAAGAATAAACTTGACTGAAAAACAAAAGATAACGGCGACATAGAAGGACGAAATGGTCATAAAGTCATAAACTTCAATGCTTATTTTTGTCCTCGTTATTTTTTGCTTTTCTTTAATTACCGCTATGTGCACAGGAAAAAATTTTGCCCCAATTAAAGCATTAATTAATAAGAAACAAATTTTGCCCGAATTAAAGCATTTATCAAAAACAAAATCAGTTTTAATTAAAAATTTAATCAAGTGATTTAAACATTAAATCAAGTGAATTAAACGTTTAATTGTTAGTATCAATTTGTTTACTGGTGCAAATTAATAGTATAAATTAAACTTTAATTTCACTTGATTAAACGTTTACTTCACTTGATTAAATTTTTAATTAAAACTGATTTTATTTTTGATAAATGCTTTAATTCGGGCAAAATTTGTTTCTGTGTATGGAATTAATGGTGTGTTATTTTCCCCAAAAAATGTGATATTTTATCTAAAAAAAGTTATTTGGTGTTCGTTTTTAAAAAATGTTTTACTCTCTAAAAGGAATTATGTTTTATTTTTAAACATTCACCCTACTTATGTCATAATAAATCAACAGTGTTGATAGTCCCCTGTAAAATAGGTGACTTCGGTTTATGTATGGGTTCGGTTTTTTTTAGGACGGCGACGATTGCCTCAATGAGTAACAAAGCTACGCGAAAATTGAAAAACTTCGGAAAAGTTTGCAGCAATAGCGAAAATTCGCAGAAATTTCTAATATTTCAAACAAGCTATAAAATAGATTTAAAGTTTCTTAAACTATAAGGAATGGCAAAAATTCGGTAAAAATTGCTATGCTATAGGAAAATCGCAAACATTTGCTAACAGCGGAATGATAGCAACCCAGCAAAAACTAACATTGCAAAGTAATGAGTTAAAAAGCTTATACAACTACTCTTTACTACTTATACATTGGCATTTTAACTCATTCTTTTAACACGTTGATGTCATTGGAGGCAAGTACTTACCACATTTGCTTACAAATAGGGAGTTAAATATGTCATTACCACATTTGCCTAAAAATAGACACTTCACGTTGTTATACACAAAACTGAATTTGTCAAACAAATTGCGTCTTTAATTGAATTTGCTTTCTAATGCAAAATTTTACTACCCTGCATTAAACCAATATTCATACCCAATAAGCCAGAAAACGATATGATTGCAAAGACGATATATTTTCATGGAAAAATGATATTATAAGGACAGGTATAATTTAAATACTTTCGTTTATAATACAAGATCGAGATCATATATTATAATTAATATCACCCAGACGATATCGTTATAATATCGTTTGGTTGATTGAATAGTGTAGTTTTTATTCAAAATTTTAGTTTTAAAATACATACCAAAACCAATTAAGTATTTGAATTTGTCATATTCAAATTTATATTAATTTATAACAAATAAAAAAAAAAACAAATTGTAAGAACAAATATTTAAATATCAATTTGTATAAGATTTGAATAAATAAAACCTTAAATGTATTTTATTATGAATTAATTATAAATCAACTCATAAACAAGTGCTTATGTATAAAATTATATGTCAGCCATTACTTAACTACTTCTATGTAATGCAGATGGTATGAAATAGTCATTGAAAAGTAAGTTGTTCTGTAATTTCAAGTCATTACCTAGTTTTTGCTGGGAAAGTCTTATATTTTTTAAAAATCGTTAAAGGGGTTTAGTATCAAAAAACTTACAGGAAAGTCGTATCTATTGAAAACATGACTAAAATTCGCGAAAACTTGCAAAATTGGAAACAAACCCTAAAATTTATTTCAAATCGCTAAATCGGTTAAAAAACAAAATATCGAAAAATAATATAAACAAATAGAGACTTTACAGAGTTGGTAGGACATTTAGTACATGAAAAGAAAACACCATAAGTTATTATTTTTTTTTTTTAGTATTTTATTATTAATTAAGAGAAATAAAAACTTTAGTTTTCCTAAAACCCAAAATTTTTGGTGTATATTTAAAATTAAGTCTCTGACTGTATATTAAATTTATTTCGGTCTTGTTAGTACATTTCAAATTGTCGTTTTTCCAGTTGGAAGGTTTTTTTTTATTATGCACAAATAAAGAATTCCTCATTAAATTAACCTTGACATTCTATAAAGCTATGGACAGCGTGTTAAATAGTTTGACAAGAGGTTAAAATAAATATAAAATACAGAATAATTTTTCTTTATTATGGTCAAAAGCTGAAGGCTTAATGTTAAAAAAATTCTTCCAGAATACAAATTTCACTTCCGATATAAAAAATTTCGTCACTTCTAACACTTAAAAGAACTTTCTTAATCCTTTCAGACAGTGATGCATCGATTGGGCGGGTGGATTTCGGTCTCCATATTTTCGCTTCTATTTGACCATGTCAAATAGTCCGGTATGCATCGATTGCGCTGATTGTTCTTTATGTTTGTTTTTCACATTATTCTGCTACTCGCTTTACCGTTACTTGAATTATTGCGAAATTCTCGTGTCACATTTCAGTTTTGTCAAAATGAGCCGCAGAAGTTAGTTGTGTGTTTCAATTACAGAAGTACTAATCGTTAATAAATAGTGAATTGGGCATTTTTTTAACTGAACAAAATGGTAAATTTTATTGTTTCAAGCCAATTGAAGTCATTTGAAGAAATAAAAATGAGTTTTCGCTAAACATTTTAACGAGATGCATCAATTGGGGTGTCCTAAAAATCCTTAAAGGATATAAAAATTTTAACACCTAAACATTGATTATATTTTCATATGATATAGAGACCATATATTAAAGATATTATTATTAAATTCCTATTAGTTTAGCGTCAGGTCTGAAAGGGCTAATGTCGTCATAAAGAGTTAAATCGTTTCCCAAAAATTACGCTTCTACGGTGAACAGGGAAGGCTACCTATGGATCATTTTAATGAAATGGTCAGTGTTCGAACTTCCGCGATAGCAAATGCTTGCAGGGAAAGGTTTGCATGATAAACATGTATGTGCTAAGAAAAGGAATCCTTATTTCTGTTCACCAACAGTTTCTATTGTTCCTAATTTTTTGCCTATTTTTTAAATTTTTCTAAATGTATGTATGCATTGAATTCATATACATACAGATAAAAGCATTTCAAAAACTGTGTTTTTTTGGCATTCTTAAACTTTAAATGCTCCGGAAAAAAGACTACGAAAATCAATCATGTTGTATTTCACATGACGGCCAGGGTGTTCTTATTTGCTTAAAATTTGTACAAGTTTTCGAACCGATATTTATAATGACTAAAAATAATTCAATTTTATTCTTGCAAAAAAACAAAAATAATAAAGCTAGCAATATTATTTTTGTGAGCCCTTCTAATGTGGGGTTTATTTACACAAATACAAAAAAAAAAAAACTCAAATTAAAATTAAAGGAAGCGAAAAATCATTTCAGTTGAAATTCACAAGTCCATACATATCGCACTTATTTTACAATACTGTATTAACTCAACATTTAAAGATTTGCAGTGGAAGCAAAACAATTTTTAATTTTACATTAAAGGCATATAAAATAGAATTTTAAGCCAGCAGTTTCATTACCAAAAAAATTACAAAATAGCACCATATTTTTACTGCGTTTAGATATGAATATTACATGTCGGTTTTTCCAAAAGTGAAACAATAAAAATTAAGAGTTAATACACTATTGCTGAACCAGTACGGTATACATGCACCCAGCGGGAAAAAGAAGGCGTACATAGGCCTTCTAGAATGATGTACAAGGCCTTCTCGCTCCATTCCCATACTCATATCTTTTTTATACACGTTGTCAATGCGTGGTAGGTACACAAGAATGACAACTGGATAAAAAACAATTCTTTTTACTTTGCTCTTACAAAAAAAAAAAAAAAAAAAAAAAAAAAGTCCTACTCCTTCTCTTCTCTCTTCTCATATAAGCGAGTGTGGAATGTGTATCTTATCTTTTAAACAAAAGAGCCGAGGCCTTCTTTATGAGTTACATCAGAATGGTAATTGAATCCAAAAAAATTTCTTAGTGGGCCTTCAATAAGGCCTGGAGTATGAAGGTCTTCTGAGTTTTCCCGCAGGGTATGTACTACTCTACTACTCGCATACATACATAGTATGTATGTGTTTATCAATACTTTTTTGCATTTAAATTCGTTATTTGAACACATACCAACTTCAATATGTATGTATGTATGTATGGATGTATGTTTGTATGTATGTATGTACATGGATGGCCAATCAATTTCTGTTATCTCGAAATAATATTTTTTCTTTTTATGTTTTCTGTTCGAACACATGCTTCGATATTTTTAATAAACATTTTCATCTTTTTCATTTCATTCATTGGTTTTGGCAATTTATGGCCAAATTAACAGGGCCAATGTTATTAATCTAACATTCATTTCAACATTTTTCAATTGAATAAATAGAAAAAAATAGTTTTTTTTTTTCAAAAAATTAAATTTTTTTATTGTGGTGTTTTCTTTAAATGAAAAGGACGTAACTTTTGAAATTTAGGTATTTACGTTTAAATGTGTTTTATTTAAATAGTTAATATATTTTTAACAACCAATGCAATAGAGTTCATTAAAGCTTAAACCAAATTTAGGATATTTTGAATAATTTGGGCTCAGTTAGAAGGGAATATTTTCTTCTCTGAATCTTTAATTTAATCCCAAATTATTGCTCAACATTTTAACAAAAAGTTTTTATGCTAGGAAACGTAATAAAATTAAATAAATATATAGTGCTAATCATTTAATTAAATACACTTTCATACACTAAACTAAAAAGTCTTATGTATCACCAAAACTCGTACTTCAATATTTAATACAGAGTGTCCTATTTTTTATACTAGAGACCAAAACGGTTGAGTTTTATTTATTTTTTACTCAGAAAATAAAAATAATTTTTTGATATTTTTTATCAGAAAATAAAACTATTTTTGATTTGTATTTTTCACTCATAATAATTATTGTTTACGGTTCCTTTTTATACCCCTCACCGAAGGTAGAAGGGTATATTTAAGTTTGTCATTCCATTTGTAATTTCTTAAATTTTGATCAAAGACCCTATAAATTATATATATTCTGGGTCCTTATGAATAGCGAAGTTCATTTAACGATGTCCGTCTGTATGTTGAAATTAATTTTTCGAAGGTCCCCAGCAGATATGTGGGGTTTAGATTGTTATATATTTCAATCACATCTGGTCCTTTTTTGCTATTAAAGTTCACCCAGGTCGGTCCATAAGTGGCTGAAAAATTAGCAAAAAACCACGACTGCCTCTAATTTTTACCCATGTAACAGCCTTAACCCTTACTTTAGTTTGCTGACGTGGAATATTCGGGATAATAAAAAATCACATGCAACTTGGTTAATTTAAAATACAGAGTAACTTTATTTAATGCTTCTTCTTAACTTATTCTTAACTCAACTTCAGATGATTACATATTATAATAAAGTGTTGCCACTTAAGTATATTTTATTCAATAGATTTCAAACTTCAATATACTACAATATACCCTACTTAATGCATTTGCCCCACTTAGTTCTTATTTCTAGGTCTTAAATTATACCGTTCAGAGTGTGTCACAGATTCTTTGTTTACGAGTGCATTTTGTTGTAAGGCATTATTCTCCAAATCATAAATGTTGTTGCTATTTATTAAATTATTATTAATTGGAAAACTTTCAGAAATATTCAATCTCTGCAAAGGATCTGTTAACACACTTGAATTTACACTATCGTTAAATCCTCTTAAACTTAAAATTATTTGATTAGTGTGCCTTTTCCAGACACTGCCACTTATCGTTTCCACCATATATAATTGTCTACCAATCTTTTCAATTACCCTTCCTTTGACCCATGATAGCTTTCCGGGCTTAGAGTAATCCCTGACCAAAACCTTATCATCCACCTTAAATGTATTCTTCCCTGATCCTTTAAAATATTTTTTCTGATTGGCCTGCTGTTTTCGGACATTATGCCTGATATACGACTTACTCTGACATACAACATTTCGTCTTTCATTTAACAAATCTAGTCTACATCTTAATTTTCGCCTATTGAACATAATATATGCTGGGGACACCCCCGAACTTGCATGAATCGTATTTCGGTAATCTAATAAAAATCTATTTAAAACGTTGTCAAATTCAGATAATGGTGCATTATGTAAACATTTTTTCAACGCCAATTTTATTGTTTTTACAGAGTTTTCAGCTTGCCCGTTAGTTGAAGGATGCCCGACAGCGGAAGTTATGTGTTTTATGCTATTTAAATCCGTAAACAATTTAAATTCTTTTGATACAAATGCCGTACCATTATCGGATACGATTATTTTTGGTATGCCATAACGGGCAAACATATCACGCAACACTGACACCACTGCTCGACTTGTCGTATTAACGCCCATATCTACACATTCTACCCACTTGCTTGTGCTATCCACAATTATCAAGCACCATCGTTTTAAAAAAGGACCAAAAAAATCTATATGTATGCGTGACCAAACCTCATCTGACCTCTTCCACGGAATAAGCTCCTGCTTTGGTGGATTAGGACGAGAGAGCAAACACGAGTCGCAATTCTTAACTGCATCCTCCAAGTCTTTGCTTTGATTTGGCCACCAGCAACATTCTCTACTCATAGCCTTCATTTTTACAATGCCCATGTGCGATACATGCAAAAAACTTACTGCCGATGCCTGCAGCCTTGAAGGAACTATGATTCTGTATCCCCAAAATAAACACCCGTTCACTTCGGAAAGCTCTAACTGTCTACGGAAATAAGGTAATAGCTCGGCATTCGCACATGCTTTTGGCCACCCATTCACTATAAATTTCCTAACTTTTTGCAATACAGAATCCTTTTGCGTCTCCTCCCTAATAGCCTCAAAGTTTAATATTCGGCTCCTTTCATTGCACTTCTCAAAATAATTGAGATAAAAATGTGAAAGCGCTTCAGATCCAATATTTTGCGTGATCAGATTATTTGGTTTTCGTGAAAAAAAATCCGCAACATTATCTTTTGAACTAATGCTTTCAACATCAAACTGATAGCCCGTCAAAGTTAACGCAATGCGTTGTACCCTGTTTGACGTCATAGTCGGAATTCCCTTTTTGGGGCCAAAAATATACTTTAGTGGTTTATTATCCGTCACCAACAAAAATTTTCGCCCAAACAGATATTGATGAAACTTAGTCACACCGAATTGAATAGCAACCGCCTCACGATCAATCTGAGCATATTTACGTTCCGTCTCACTTAACGATCTCGACGCAAATTCAATGGGCCGTTCTAGTCCCCTTTCATCTACCTGAGATAAAACAGCGCCTACTCCTATAGGACTAGCATCTACTGTCAACTTCGTTCTAAAATTTTGATTAAAATGCGTCAAACAAATCTTGGAAGCTAATGCTTCCTTTACCTGCTTCCAAGCCTTAGAACAATCTTGGGACCATACAAATTCTTCATTATTTTTTAACAGTTTATATAAAGGACCAAGTACCGTAGACAACTCCGGTAAAAACCTTCTATAAAAATTTATCATTCCTAAAAACGATTGTAATTCCCTGATGTTTGTAGGTTGCCTAAGGTTATTTATCTCCCTAACCTTCCCCGGATCCATATGTAATCCATTCTCATCGATAACATGTCCTAGATACTTAACCTGCTTACACAAAAACTCACACTTAAGTTTTGATAATTTGAAACCTGCATTACATAACACGGAAAAAACTTTTTCTAACGTTTCCAAATGCGATTTTCTATCCGGTGCAGTGATTAAAATGTCATCTAAGAATACTACAACCCCTTTAATTTTCATCAAAAGGGAATCCATAATTCTTTGAAAAATGGCTGGTGCCGAAGCCAAACCATAAATTAAGCGAGTATACCGAAATAAACCTTTTGATGTTGAAATTGTTGTGAGTCTACGCGAAGCTTCATCCAATTCAATTTGTTGGTAAGCTGTGCTTAAATCTAATTTTGTAAATTCTCTACCCCCTTGCAGTTTTGCGAACATTTCCTCTATTCGAGGTAGCGGATACTTTTCAATTTGCAATTTTGGATTCAGGGTTACTTTAAAATCACCGCAAATGCGTACGCTGCCGTCCTTTTTCATTATGGGCACTATAGGAGTACCCCAATCGCTTATGTCCACGGGTTCTAAAACCTTAAGAACAACTAACTTCTCGATTTCTTTCTCCACCGAATCCTTTACAGCGAAAGGAAGTGGCCTTGGTCGAAAAAACTTAGGACATGAATCCTCTTTTAAACGCAAAGTGGCTTGATAGTTTTTAAATAGCCCGAGGGAACCATCGAAAAGTTCTTTATATTTTGACAAAATCATGGTCACGTTTTGACAAGTCGAGTTAAGTGCCGTATAGTTTAAATTTGTCAGTTTTATATCAAAAGACTTTAAAAAGTTTCTACCAAGAAGTGGTGGACCACCAGATTTAATGACCAAAAATGAAATCATTTTAGTTTTATCTTTAAAACGCATACAAACCTCACATGTACCGATGTGATGGATTGTTGCACCATTATAAGCTTTTAACAAAGTTGCATCTTTACGCAATTTGTAATTTAAGAAAAAGTTTTTATAAGTGTTTTCTGAAATGACGTTGTTCTCAGAACCTGTATCTAATTCCATAAAAAACGGTTCTTCATTAATAAAAACTTTAACTTTAATGGGTTCATCTTCATAACTACTTATCGCAAACAAACTAACCTGACTATTGTCACAATAATTTATCGTTTGTACGTTACACATCTTCTTTAGATGGCCTCGCTGCTTGCATTTATTGCATTTGTAATTCTTAAACTTACAGTTTTCTGCTTTGTGATTTGTGTAACCACAAACCTTACATGGCTGCAGGTGCTGTTCTGCTTTAGCCTTTTGCTGCTTACGATGACTGCTCTGCTTTTGTTCTGACGCTCGCACACCATTCCCACGTTGCTTTTTATTAATGTAATGTAAAGGTTCGTCCTTAACCTCACTTACATGCTGCTCTTGAATATATGCTGCAATGTTTGCTATTTCCACAACCCGTTGGAACGTGGTTGCACTCGGCTCTAAAAAAATCTTGTCACGGCTTGGACCCTTTTCCAAGCCCATAATAAATTTATCTCGGATCGCCGTTTCTAGGTGTTGACCAAATTCACAGTTTGTTGCTAGCGCCCGAACACGCACCGCCCAATCGTTTATTGACTCTGTTGGCAACTTTGTTGCATTATAAAATTTAAACCGCTCTGCAAAAGCTGATGATGGTGGCTTAAAATGGTTTTGCATCGCTCCTATGCACGCTTCTAAAGTTGTTGTATTTGCATCAATTTGTGCGGGGCTTAGCAAATTCTCCAATAGTGTATAGGCATTTTGCGACATCGACGTCAGCATTATTGCTTTTCTTCTAATGCTATTTGTTACGCCATTCGCAATAAAAAACTGGAACAATTGTTTTTCAAACACTGCCCACTGATTCTTTTCCGGGTCGAAAAACGGCACGTTAATTTGTGCACCCCAACTTGTCGGTGCATCCACATTCACATTCCCTGCGTCCAGCGACATTACTTTTATTTTATTTTTAAATAAAATTTATGTTCAATACGACTTTATTAGGTATTGTATAATCCAAAAAACTTTTTTTATTTTTTTGCTCGTCGCCAATTTGTAACAGCCTTAACCCTTACTTTAGTTTGCTGACGTGGAATATTTGGGATAATAAAAAATCACATGCAACTTGGTTAATTTAAAATACAGAGTAACTTTATTTAATGCTTCTTCTTAACTTATTCTTAACTCAACTTCAGATGATTACATATTATAATAAAGTGTTGCCACTTAAGTATATTTTATTCAATAGATTTCAAACTTCAATATACTACAACCCATAAAATACTTTGGTGTTCTTTTTTATTTTATTGTGTTGAATTTTTCCCCCTTTTTTTTTCATAAATACATGATTTCCCGCTTAAATAAGACAACTTTTACATTAAATTACTGATGGTCTGAAAGTAGGTATATGCGATACATTTTTTTAGAAATTTAAAGTGGGCGTGGCACCTCCCATATAAAGACACCATAAGTTTCTGTATATCTGGGGAGTTCCAAAAGCCAAGGTAACCAAATTAGCTATATCGTGGTCATCAATGCACAACATCCGACAAAATTTGGGCGGAATCGGAAAAGTGGGCATGACACGAAGGACATTTCTTTACATCTGGAGAACGGTAGTAGAAAAATTGTCCAAAATTGTGCTTAAACTAACAAATCTATAAATCAGTTAACATATAAACTATCTCTAACCGCATAACACTGGGAGTTTAAGCTACCAATACAAGCCCATATGAATTTGACAACATTTATCGTAGAGCTGCCATATTTGTTAAACAACATATAACACTCGGAACACTGAGTTACAGCTAAACATTTAAACATTCACTAATTTATCAGCCATTACAGGAAAACTTACCTAACTTTTCTTAATTTTGCGCTGTAATTCTGCGCTGAGCTTCGTGGGATTAGTATAGGAAGAAAAAAATGCATTCTCAGTTATTTTATGTTATCAAAAAATAACTGAGAAATTCCGTAAAAACAAATAAATTTTCAGTTATTTTATGTAATTTAGTAGTTTTATATAATACAGGTTTTTCTAGAATTTCTAAAAAATACCAGTCACCTGTCCGCTTGGTTTTCTAATGAGAGAGAGAGAGAGAATCTTTATTTTACTTACCCCGTTATACATGCTTGTTTTACTTTTGTTGTACTGACCACTTTGTTTACAGAAGAACTTTCAATTATAAGACACCAGCAGCATGCCCGCTATGCTAATCGCAATTATTTTATTTTGATGTATTTAACTAAATTATTTTAACAAACAGAATATGGGAATTTTCTACACAAAACAAGCAAATAGTTTTTTGCTTTTACTGCCACTGATCTATAAATAGATAACTGAAAATTCATTTGTTTTTACGGAATTTGTAGTTAATTTTTTATGGAATACACCATTGAATTTTTGACAGTAAACATTATATTACCTTTTCGTTAAAATTAAATGCAAAATAAGTAGATCGGGTTTTAAGTAAATTAACAGTGTTTTAAATTTCCTTTTCATTTAATTTTACATACAGACTACTTTTACTTAATCAACTGACAATATTTAATGCAACCGAAAATCTGTATTAATGTGCACTTAGTTTTATTAATAAATAAATCAGTTAAAAATAAATTTGCTTGAAATTTTAAATGTTTATTTATTTAAAAATGACTGAGCGGAATACTTCTTGAAAAACCTACAGTCCGTTACTGTAATAATATTTCGAGTGTAATTTTGACTTGGGACATTGTGCGATAAGAATACATTAAAAATATATACACATATTTACTTTTTGGTCATACTCTAACATAGTTTTTTTTTCTTATCGCCATCTCTTTTTGTTTTTTTTTTCAAGGTTTGTTTTTTTTTTAACTTAAAATTGTTTTACAATTTTAATCGGCATTTAGGAAAGACTTGCAGATATCATATTGAATTTTTATTAAATATTAAATTCTGTCTTAAATATTCTGTAAAACAAAATTTTGCTTGTAGTGTTGCTACAAATCTGCAATACTTTTATTTTCAATGAACTCTCCCGAGGTAGGAGAACATAAATAAAGCGGCTCGACCCTTGGTAACCTTTTAATAAATTCACTTTTACTTATTACATTCAGAGCTAACTTTAGTATGGTTCCCAGTCTTTCCACGAAATCCAATCTCAACGAAACTTTCATCATGTCCTTGTGCCCGTTGAAATAGGTTTTCTGAAGTCGCCAGATATGATTGGGACCAGGTGTCTAAGAATTATTTGTCTAAGAATTATTTATGGTTTTAGTTATAAGTTCCTATTAGTTCCTATTCTTATGAACGCCACTGTACTGAATTTTCTAGCAATTGTAGTTGTAGACTTAAGATTTAGATGAATAACAGTTATTTTAAAATAATTCGAACACAACATTCTAGAATCTACTAGATGGTTCTTGAGTCAACTAGGAATAGTTTTGAACTATAAATACAGGCCAACTCATAAAAGCTTAGTTCAGTTTGATTGGAGACATTAAACGGTTCAGATCGATACTTACAATAGTGGTTAAATTTTGTGAACATTATAATTATAATTAGTATTGTGGTTATTTTATTGAACTGTTAATGGGTTTTAATCCAAATTTAGATATTTTTAATTAGGCTTAAGTTCATTGAATTTAATTTTCATTAAATTATTTTTATGAAGACAGGAATTTTACAACATGAAATTAATTAAAATTTTTATTGATAATTTTTCATTCTTGACTGCTCTGAGATTTGAACCCAGGCGTTCACGGTCAGGTTGCCCAGACTAGTTTCGATTGTAACCACACAATCTCTTCAGTGGGGTTTGCCGTCTTACTCACTCGGCTATTGCAGCCGTATGACGTCAATAGTCAAACATCAATCTTTAAACCAAATGGTATTCCACCTTGGTAGATCGAAATTTGCTTTTGAATGAATGATTATCTATTTTAATTGATTTACATGTTCTTCCTAACTTCTGTTTTTTCGTACTTTTTGTCAAGAACGCCTGGGTTCAAATCTCAGCGCAGTCAAGAATGAAAAATTATCAATAAAAATTTTAATTAATTTCATGTTGTAAAATTCCTGTCTTCATAAAAATAATTTAATGAAAATTAAATTCAATGAACTTAAGCCTAATTAAAAATATCTACATTATAATTATTTTAATTTGCAATTAGAAGAACTCAAAGGTTTATTAGAAAGGGAATAAACCTTAACGCGTTGTATTAAGTAAAAACGTAACAATATTTATATCACATATAGGCCGGAATTGATTTCTATTGTAATTAAATATGATCGGTCCACAAATGCCTGAGATATGAGCAAAAAACTAAGACTGTCTCTAATTTTACCCATAAATCACTTGTTGTTGTTATTTTTTTTAATTTTTTTTCTATGTTTATCTGCAGAACGCCAAGAGCCAAATACTTGAATACTTGTGTATGTGTGTTAAGATGAAATCCTAGAAGAAAAAAACAATTAACTCGTTTAATAATTTTTACAAAAATTATTTATTTTGATAACATCGAAAGAAAGCTACACATAATTAATTTTAAAGTTTTCATACTGTATTTTTAAAAATTACATACCAACTGCCGTATTCATAAAAAGTAAAATAGATTTCAAACGTATTTTAAAAACAAATTTCCATACAAATTTTCCTTAAAATAGATTTCATATCCAATTTATTTTTTTATGAATACGGTCGCAAATATTTATGACTTAATCAAATATAAAAATGAATTTATAAGATATGATTTTCTTTACAATATTCATTAAAAATGTTATGTTAATAAATGTTAAACGTTAAAAATGGATTTTACATTTTTTTCAAAATGTATCTCTTGGAGAAAAAGTGTATCTTTTTGGAAACTAAAATTTATCTTTCTCGAAATTTCACTGGCAGCACTGGTGTGTAATCTGTGCTACGAATCGCTTTGAAAGAAAGTTATTCAAGTTGAAATAACAGTGACAAGAAGCTTCAGAGGCACCATATGTATTTATTTAAACATTATTTTAAACACTTACCCCCGGAATCAGAGAAAGAGAGGAAATATTATTATTTATTTTTTTTCCCCTTTGTATACAGAAGCACTTATAATAAAAAGACACCAGCAGAATGGTCCAAAAAGGGTTTTATCATTCATTATTCTACTTTGAAATTGTGATGAATTTGACTAAATAATTTAAACAAAAAGAATATGTGAATTTTTTTTAATATTATATTTTATTTTAAAAATGAAAATAAGAAATGTATGTTTTTCACCTTGTAATGTGGTTGTTTTTTCTACAAAAAAAAAAAAGTAAAACCGGATTCAATATTAAACAATGTTATCTAACATTTTTCATTTAAAATTCATATGAAACAATGATAATTTAAGATAAAGGCCACACTTTTGCAGAAATTAACTATGATTTTCAGTCAACTTTGCGCCATGTTAATTTAACATTGGTATTTTTTCTATGTGTGTACGAACGGATGATCGAAAGCACTGTAGGAACAGGTGGCCTTTGTCACTATGTCTATTTATTAAATTACTACTAAGACAAGGCTATGTAGATAATGTACAACTGACTTGCCCCCATATTCATAATAAATACTTTAGGTTTATAGCAGGCTTATGAAACGAATTTTCTATTAAAATTTGTTTAATAAGCCCTTTATTAATCAAAAATATGTTTTATGAATATGGGGGTTATACTCTCATTAAACCAATTGGTTCGACAACACTTATATTTCTATAATCCTCAGAGACTGTGTGACTTTTGAGAAGCACCCTATTTCATTTTAACTTTGGCCTCTTACACCTAAGTAGTTCTTAGCTGAATAGGAATTATAACTACTGTTAATACTGCAGATATGCACAAGTAAACGCATTGTGCATATTACACAACATCAACAGCGTTGCCGTTTTGGTTACTTTTTTATCTCAATGTGTACTGGTGTAATTTTTTTCCATTTTGGTTAATTTTAAAACCCTCATACTTTTTTTTACCAATAAACTCATACATTTTGAAATTGAAACAAATTCGGTTTCATTTACTTTTTCAAGTTGAGTGCTTCAATTCCATTACAATTTTAGTGGGCATATTTTTCGATTTTCTTTTTAAGTATTTTTCTTGATGACTTCTTGAAAATTAATTGCCACAGCTTTGAATATTTTTGAATTTTAACAAGCAGAATGTGTAAAAAACTTGATAGAACACTTGATCGTGTGGCTGCAGACTTAGTACTAATATTACCCTCTCCACTTTTCTGAAGAAATATGGATCATTCAACATATAAACTCTGTTTCATTATCAATTTAGCCATATAAGTTCAATTAAGCCATATAAGTTATATATACTTTGAAGAATAAATAACCACCATCTGGGGCATCCTTCTCTGTACTCCGAGGCAGTATGAAAGCTTTTAATGTACATAGATTTATAGTATTGTGATACTTCAAAAGTTTGAAAGCTCTAACTCGTACCGTTTTGCAAATAGACGAAACTTATTGTTAACTTTGTATTGGAGGGGCCAATTTCACTCAAAACTTTGAAAAATTATAAAGTCTATTGTACCTTCCAGACCATCAGTAACATACTGTAAAAATTTTATACAAATCGACCCAGGGGCTTAGTTGTCCATTATATACATACTTATACTTATATATATTCTTTCTTCTATCTTTATATATAAAAATGAATGTTTGTTTGTACCTTATAGCCTCCTTAACCGCTGAACCGATCGTCATTAAACTTGTACAGTATATTACCTATGCTGTGAAAGGATCGTAAGACTCTATTTTTTGTTGGAAATTTTGAGTGGGAGTGGCACCTCCCATACAATGAAAATATAAGTTGTCTAAATTTGGTATACATAGCGGGGGCATCTTTACACAGCCTCTCTAGAAAAACAGACTGGACTGGACAAGTGGCGTGGCACCTCCCATACAAAGGCATTAGAGATTTCTGTATGTCTGGAGAACGGCAAAAGCCAAAGTTTCTAAATTAGGTTCAAGCATCTCGGTTGGTAAAACACAACATCTGACAAAATCTGGGGAGGAATGAAGAAGTAGGCGTGGCATAAAATAGATTTACTTAGATCTAGATACCAGTAAGGGAAAGTCCAAATAAGGTAAAAATGGCTGGGATAACAGTACACAACCGCTCTAAAAAAATGGACCGGATTGGAAAAGTGGGCGTGACACCTCCCATACAAATACATTATAGATAGAACATCTTTATACACTACATTATTTTGTTGTAGTTTGTTTATTGGCGTTTTTGTATTTATAAATATTGCACTTAATGTTTTGTTTGGTTTGTAAGCAAAGCTCATGTCATTATTATCTATTGCGCTTTTTATGTTTTTATTGTCCGTGAGGCCCGGTATGTATTTTACACTGTAAAAATATTTTTTCTCCTTATCAATGTTTCCATTTATGTTTGTTATTATAGGTTTATAGGCAGATATTAGATTTTTAATTAAATTTGTGGGAAAAGCATTATCTTTAAGTACTTTCGTAATTACATGTTTATTTTTGTTATAGTATTGTTCATCACTAATATCAAGAACTCTACGTATAAAACTTTTTGAAGTATTTACTATTTGGGATTTGAAATTGATAATTCTGCCAGACGATGTATTTTTTGCATACCAATCAAACGTTATTTTATTGTCCCCTCTATGTAATTTTGTGTCAAGGTATGCTATTTCTCTGTTCTTTTCAACTTCAACGGTGAATTTAATTTTCGGTTGATACCCATTGCGTACTTTAAGTATATCGTCTTTGTCATTAATATCTATTACAGCCAGTATGTCATCTACGTACTTTGCCACATATTTAATGTTAACGTTCTTGTTGTGTAATTCTGCCAAGGCTACGTCAAGTAAATTATCCAAAACAATATCGGAAATAGTAGGGGAAAGAGGATTTCCCATTGGCATACCGAAAATCTGTTTGTATACCTTGACAAACAGAATTTCAGTATTTCCAAGAATTTTAATTTTGGTATGCTAGTTCTCATTTTAATAGTGTCCCATTGGTACATAATATTTTTTATAGCTGTGTAAACAGGAACATTGGTGAAAAGGGAAACGACTTCAAAAGAAACCAATGTGTCATTCTCATCAATGGTGATGTCCTTTAGCTGTTTTTTTAGTTTCAAAGGGTTTTTAACATTATATTTTTCCGAGATGATATTTTTGAGAATGATAATAAGGATATTATAATATAATTTGTTCAGTCATAGTTTTATAAGACTATAAACCAGAATTCATTAAAATCCCAAATCCCTAACTAAAGCTTCTCTGAATTGCTGGCCATCTCCCGGGAGCAAAGATTTTCTGCTCTATGGTATAGGTTAGGTTAGGTTAGGTTAGGTTCCATGGGCAGCCATCAAGAGACAGCTCACTTGGGTCCTATAGCGGTCCCTTTGTGATACCCAGCGCCAATGCCCATCCCAGAGAGCAGTTACTCAGATGGCGTCACTGCAGTGTTGAGCCAATTCGTCTTCCTAATGAAGAGAAGAAGCAATTTTAGTTCTATTTCTGATAGATCCTCCAAACAGGAAAACACCGGTTCTCCCAGGTATTTTCCCCTGATGCCCCGTAGCCCAGGGCATTGACAGAGAAAGTGAAGCACAGTTTCTTCTTCCTCCTCATCATGACAACTTCTACAGTAGTCATTGAATACCAGACCCATTCTTCTAGCATGAGTCCCAACAGGCCAGTGTCCAGTTATGACCGACACCACGGTCCTGATTTGGTTCCTATTGAACCCAAGTAGAGATTTGGTTCTTCGTTCATCATATCCAGGCCAAAGGGCCCTGGATATGGAGCAGGTGGACTCACGGGTCCATCCCTCTTGCGCAATTCTATAATTCTCGCGCAAAATGAGTGACTTACAGTGAGCCATTGGAAGGCCAATGAATTGATCAATGAATGCTTCATCCATACGACCACCTTCCTTGGCCAGCTCATCTGCTATCTGGTTTCCCGGGCAGTTTGAGTGCCCTGGTATCCATATAAGCGTTAACTCTGAATGTTCAGCAATCTCATTCAAAGACATCCGGCATTCCACAGTTAACCTAGATGTCGTATAGACACCCGCAAGAGAGGCAATGGCAGCCTTGCTATCAGTAAATATACGTATATCTCCCGATACGCGATAATACTTTAGCCAGTTGGCTGCCCGCTTTATAGCCGAGATTTCCGCCTGCAGGACACTACATCCATCCGGCAGGCGAAAGGAGACTTTTACGCCCAGTTCCTCTATGTAGAAACCTCCGCCAACTCTTTCCCCCTTCCTTGAACCATCAGTGTAAACCCCCAGGGTTGGTCCATGGAAGGTGCCCATTACCGACGGAGCACTTTCGTGCGCTATGTGTCGCATACCTCGCACCAAAGAAAGGCTCCGGGGTGCAGTAGTCCACTCCCTCAGGGACAATCGAGTATCCCATTATACTGGAGTGTCCATAGTCCCGGCTCGACCAGCCGTGTGCCGCGTTCAACCGAATCGCCGAACAAAGAGCCATCTGTCTGGCCATGATATCCACCGGCAGCCAGTTTAGCATTGTAAACAGCGCCCTGGTGGGAGTGGAGCGCATTGATCCTGTGATCATCAATGCGGCCAGTCTGTGAACCTTCTCAAGCATCGTACGGTACCTGCCCTTGTCCAGCGCAGTCCACCATACGATAACACCGTAATACAGAGTCGGCTTTACTACAGCTTCAAAGATCCAATTGACACATCTCGGGCCCATGCCCCAGTTCTTGCCGATTGCACCTCTGCACGCATATATAGCAACAATTGCCTTTTCCATCCTCGTCCGGATGTTCAGCCCCCATGACAGCTTACTGTCCAAGATTACGCCAAGATACTTGGCGCTATAAGAGACCTTAAGTTCAGTCCCATTTAGCCTCGGAAGTCTCATGGCCTCAGTCCTATACTTCCTCGTGAAGAGTACCAGTTCCGTCTTAGACGGATTAACGCCCAAGCCGCATGATACGCTCCAGGTGCTAAGTACCTTTAGTGCAGCCTCCATACACTGAGACATTATATTCAAATGCTTCCTCGTGATGGCCACTGCAACATCGTCAGCGTACGCCACAGTTTTAAACCTCATGTCGTCCATTTTCGTTAACATGGTATTCATAGTCAGGTTCCACAATAGTGGGGATAGTACTCCTCCTTGGGGAGTACCCCTGTTTACCAGCCTCTGAACGCTGGTCTCACCTATCGTGGAACAGATGACCCTGTTCCTGAGTAGATTATCCACAAATCTACATATACCGTCATCAACCCCCAGACTCCTCATGGATGCAACGATAGAATCCGGGTTGACATTATTAAAGGCCCCTTCAATGTCGAGAAAGGCCACCAGAGCACACTCCTTAAATTCAAGTGATCTCTCAATAGTTCCAACTAGTGAGTGAAGAGCCGTCTCAACAGACTTACCCTTTGTGTAGGCATGCTGAGAGGTCGAGAGTAGACACTTTGGGATGGTCATCCTTAAGTGAATGTCGATAACTCTTTCAAGAGTCTTAAGAAGAAAGGATGCAAGACTAATCGGTCTGTAATCCTTCGCCTCAGTGTGAGAAGTCTTCCCTCCCTTGGGGATGAAGACAACTCTACACAAGGTCCAGCTCACAGGTACATACGAAAATCTAACGCATCCCCTGTATATAGCCATCAGCCAGGGTATTATCACAGTCGAATTCTTCTGCAGGTCCGCCGGAATTATACCATCCATACCCGGAGATTTGTACGGGTCAAAGCTGTCGACAGCCCATTTAATCCTGTCGTAGTCCATTGGGATGGACAGAGGACCGGGCACTATGGTATAACAAACTTCGGCTTCGCTAAATAAGAATTCTAAATTCGGAGGCAGTAGTGGTTTTTTGCTCATATTTCAGCCATTTATGGAACGATCTGACTGAATTTAATAACAGCAAAAAATACAGGAGCAGACGGGAATATATAATAACCTAGTCCCCATCATATCTGGGATCTTTAGAATTTCCATTGCAAACAGACAGGCGGACATCGGTAAATCAACTTCGCTACTTAAAGGAACCAGAATATATAATACTTTATAGGGTCTGAAATTAATATTGTAGAAATTACAAACGACATTACAAACTTATATATATACCCGTTTATTTTCGGTGAAGGGCTTAATAAATAACTACTTCTACGATTTGGTGAAAATCTAATTTATTTGAAAGTTGACAGTTGAAATAAAAAAGGAAGATTTTTCGACTGACAATTTGACAAATCACAAAAATGAACGAAGTATAAGTGTGCTTAAATAAGCATATCAGTGGTCCCAAAACAAGTCCTCTTCCATAGAATGAAACATTTGCTGCAGTTACTTTATTGCTCTTTTTCTTATCCGTAACAAAATAACAAACACTTTTCCTTTCGTCTTTCCCCTTTCACCAACAAACTCAAATGCTTCTCTCATAATACGAACAAGGACTAAGTGCCAAGATTCAGTATTATTTTGTGTTGCAATTAATTAAAAAAATAAGTTTTTTTTTCAAAGCGGGACAAATGGCGTCCCGTTCCGACACTCCACTTTCGACAAAAACTGAACGTTTGGCAAGCCAGCCATAAGTACGAAAATAAAATACATACTTAAGAGACAAAAAAAAAGGAAACAAAAATTCTTTGATATAAAATACTATTGAAATTATTCTTACTTCGCACGAAGGAGTTGTCTAAGGGGTATTCCGAAAATTTGTATGGGAGCTATGGCCAAATATAGACCGATTCCAATAAAATTTGGTAAGATGATTAAGATTGCAACAATATAAGTTTGGACCAAATTTAAACTAACTACTAACTAACTAAGCTTCAATAAAAATCAAATTGTATAAGCTTAATGACTTCCAATCAATCAATCAATCCATATATTTTTTCATTTTCTAATTTTTCGTAATATATTTCGGAAATGTTACTTTGATCATTTTTTAAATATTCTCGTACAGTGCTTACAAATCGGCCACGCTCCTTTACTCGCGTCCTCGTGAAGCATTTTATTTCAAACACTTCCGTGTATAATGTCCTGGCTTCTTGCAGTTAAAGCATATTACTTTCTTCAATTTATCATCAGAACGACCTTCAACTAAAGTGATGGTTTGCCCATTAATCCACCTATTTTTGGGTTGAATCCCCATATCATGCGGAAATGTGGATGAATAATGACCAAACAGATTATGCACTTACTTGTATACTTCCACTTGGCAATCCATCAATTATGCATGACACATCATCTTTCCTGATATCTTGCAAGTGTCAACCAAAATTTTCTTTTCGAAATAATAGTTCGTTATTGATTCCGATGGAAGTTTGATACGTTTAATTCATTCATTCACGTCTTGATGCACATTCTTTAAAATTTTCAAAGTTCCTGCTAAACCTTTCAATCTGTTTTGCATAGCAAATATTTTCTGACCATCATTCCAACTGTGAATTTCACCAATTTAATAAATTTTTTTCAACCAAGCAAATTTATTGATCCAGGCTCAAATTCTGGAATACGGTCTGTGTTAAAAGTGCCATTGCTTCTAAAAATATTCTTGTCGTTTCTCGCTCAAAGTCTTGACCAAATTTTTCAATGCATTAATACATTAGTTTCATTCCCAATTATTTGAGGGTACACTTTTCAGAATGTTCTATTGATGAACTCCGCATATTAGTAAATACGTTTCGTTTTCTAGTCGCTCTTGGCATGGAATTTTTAAGAATAATTATTTTTTTTCTGAATCCCACCGCTGCTTTAACCCTAGGATTACTGTCTTGGTCTGGCCAGACCAAATTTATGTTTTGCGTGCAATATTTTTCGAATATAACTAAAAATCAAAAAAAAAAAAAAAAAAACAGGGACGTGAGTTCTATAAATGATATGTGCTGAATCGAATGAAATTAATTTGGATTCGATTGGGACAAATTAGTGGGGTGAAATTCCAGTTTATGTAAAAGTCTATGAAATTACCCTCTTGGCCTGCCAAGACCAAATTTTTTTTTTTTGCTTGCAATATCTTTCAAAGAGGACAAAATATCAAAAAAATAGAAACGTGAATTCTATAAGGAGTATAAACTGAATCGAATGAATCAAGTTCGAATCAAATTAGGAATAACGCGCTTAGTTCAATTTAACTGCAAAAACCAAACGCAAAACTCGTTCCAACTGTGGTAGCTGCGAAAAAGAAATTGAAGAATCCATTAACGATGACTTGAATGTAGAATAAAATAATAAAATTATATAATAAATTCGTATAATCTAAAATAATAAGCATATGTTCAATAAAAAATATATATATATTTACTTTTTATTTTATTGGGTTTTTAGCCGTTCTAATTGTGGTCTGGCCAGACCAAGAGGAGAACTTAGTGGTAAAAAGCTTCAATAAAAATCAAACTGTATTAGTTCAATTGCTTCCAAGCAATCAATCCATATATTTTTTCATTTTCTAATTTTTCATTTTATATTTCTGAAATGTTTCTTTGATCATTTTTAAAATATTCTCGTACAGTGCTTACAATATCAACATAATAAAAAGGTTAATGGGCACAAATACTCTATTCCGGTAAAACTTGTATGGGGGCCAAGTGAAATTATGAACAAATTCCCACCATTTTTAACAGGAGTTATTCGTATAACAATTGAAACGTATGTACCACATTTTATTCGAAATTGTGACCTGCACTTTGCTCATAGACAGACAACCAGCCAGCCAGCCGGACGGACGGTCATTGTTAGATATACTCAGAAAGTGATTCTGAGTCGATCATAATACTAAAGGCCCCCCGTCTAGGACCAATATTTTTTTGTTTTACACACATCACCACGGCTTATATATAGAATGTAATATAGATTAACGGTCGTAATTTCAATTGCATGCTTGCGAAGACCAAATTGTATTATTTAAGTAAACAGTGCTTTTTATTAACATAAGTCATAATTGAAAAATATTTGTAAATTTTTTTTCGGATTTTTTTATTCTGTGCAAACCAAAGACAAGTTACATATAATCGTATCACATAAAATACTTAATGTATTTAAGCAAACATATTTGTGTGACAATTTCATGCGAAAAGGAGACAAGAAAAATTAAAATAAAATCAGCGCACTTTAATTATTTTCTGTATTTTTTTTTTATATATAAACAAGCAGTTTCAACATTTGATTTTATGGTTGTACTTTTTTCTACTTCAAATACGACACCCCCATAGTTAGACTTTATGGTCTCGTAAATATGTACATATGTATGAAACTAAGTACAGTGTTTCACAAATTTTTTTTACAAATAATACGCATTGACTCTAAGAAATCTTTAAAGTTCCTTGAAGTCAACGGTTTTTGACGGTAAAAGTGAGTAACATCCAAAAATCGAAATAGAAACAGCTACGAAATCTGAAATCTTGAATCATATTTAAACTAGAAACACTCAGGTTTGTAGTCAACAATAACGAAAAAAGAATTTATGAATGTTAAAATTTTAAAACAATCATATGTTCGATTTTAAAGATTGTTTCATACTGCGGAAACCTGCTCTCATTAATAAAAATATGCTATAGATATTGGTACGCAGGGCTTAGTTTAATTTTATATTTTATCCCGCATTTTCGATGTTCCACTGCCAAAAATCCACAAAATATCTATTGTCTTTTCCCAAATCAGTCTTAGTCATCAAAAAATCAAAAAATTTAGATATGACGTCGAATATTACGGCCAAAACACGTACACGAGTGAATTCGCCGGCATGACAAGCATTTTGACCGTGTACCGACCCCTTAAGAGTTTATTGGTAAGAGAGGTGAGGAGATTGGGAAGGGGTACTCAATTTCAAGTACTCTGCAATTCTGTTTTGTTTTGTAATTCTCACACTTTTCAACTTGAAGTTGACTGTAGGTGTATTTGTATATGAAATATGAAAATGAGAAGAAGAAAAACAAGATAAAAACACAAAAATTGCAAGACTACAATTTCATAATATGGACACTAATGCAATTTCAAAGCATACTTTTAATAAATTGCTGCAACAAAAATTGCATGTCTGGACGATGACTAACAGTTCCTTAAAATCAAAGGAAAAAATATGCGTATGTAGATTAGGGGGAAGCGTCGGTATATAAAGAAAAAAAAGTCATCCAATAAATTTCAAATACCTCCAGAATGTTACATCTGTCTAAATTATATACAAAATATAACATGAATTTTATATTAATTTGCTTAATTAATATTAAAAATTTCTTTTAAGCATACACGTAATATATCTACATACGTTGGGACTAGAGATGCCAATCGGGACAGGTTTTCGCAAATCCCGGGATTCGGGATTTCAAAATAGCAAATCCCGGGATTCCGGGATTTTTCGTGATATAGTGATTTTTGAAAGACAAAAGATAAATGCTTTTTATAGATATTTATTAAAAAAAAAGTGTTTAAAAGGGGTTTACAAACAAAAGTTTTATAATTCATCTAATATTACAAGCTTAAATATAATGATTAAATTGATTACTTAATTAGTAAAAATTTAATATTGTGATTTTTTTTATTAATGATTAATTTAATTAAAAATAGATATAAAAAACAACGCACGATTTCCAACAATGTGTTAATTGATTCAATTCAAAAATAATTAACATTAAATCTATATTTTACTGAATTACCTCAGTTGTTTCAAACTTAATTAAAATATTATTAATATAGTAATTTAATAGAGAAGACTAGTAATTGATTTATTTTTAAGGTTCTCTTAGAATTTTTATTAAATGAATTAAGATGGTTAATTGAAATTTGAATTCGATACTAATTAACAAAATAAATTTTTTAGTGTACCATAAAAATCTAATTTTAACAACAACACATTTTTAAATTTTTGTTTAAATTACACTACTTATTTCGTGAAATCCCTCCATAAATTAACTTTGGCAACTTGCCCACTCTCAGAAAACACTTTAATTAGCCTAAACCCGTAAAGACTAAAGTTTAACAGCCAGGCCCCCGATGTCGATCACCAACTTAAGCCCAACAAGTTTGAAATTAAAAATCGCAAAAAAGGTATAAATTAAGCCAAAAAAACATAGAACTCTGGCAACAACCAAATCAGAATAGAAAACAAATGAGCAAACAAAAAACAAACAAAGCAGTGAACAAAAAATATAGAATAGAATTTTATAAAAAAAATTTTAAAAATCTACATATATAATTGTATAATGATAAAAAAAATATTTAGTGATTGCGTTTAAAGAAAATTTTGTTAAATATTTTAACAAAATGGCTATGTCGACAACAACAACACATGTGAGTGATTATGGCATTTGTAGTCGCATAATATTTCTTATTATTATCGGTCGCTTGCATTGTCGATCGACTGGTCGAGCTGAAAATTGTTAGTGCGGCGCAAATCAGCTGTTTGTCGTTGACAATGCAAGCGAACAATAGCGGGATTGGGATATCGGGGTCCCTAGTTGAGACCTTCTTTAAGCACTCTATCTGATATCTCCTAATAGAAAAATTTCAACACAAAATCCATCTCCGATTTAAATGAATTTCAACATGTATAAGCAACTCTCACGTGCGCAACACATTCCGCAAGAACTAGCTCGATACCTCTTATTGTTCCTATTGTATAATAATCTAAACTTGGGCATTTCGGCCATTTTTGCACCAAATTCATCACAGTCACATCTGTATTTTTGCGACACTCCATTTCATATGTATATCGCCTTCATGAAATTTCCTGTGATTAGTTTAGTAGTTGCAATAACAGTAAAACTTCAAATGTACATGAGATTCAATAAGTTTATAACTTAATATAATTTTTCCGTTTGTTTAAACTATTCCTAGTAATTGTGTCTTCGTCAGCAACAGGCCCTGGTAATAACGGTACATTTTTGCAAACATTACCGCTAAAACGCCAAATGACATTGTTATCAAAACCATGATTAAGTTTTAATTTTAAATTTGTTTAACCCTGCACCTTCATCCTTCGTCAAAACGACTTCGCACGATTTTATTTTCATATTAAACCCGCTTTTTCTGATTGTTTTGCTCCCATTTTTAAAAATTTAAATATTTATATACATATAAAGGGTGTCCCAACTAGAACGCAATTTTTAAATTTGGCGCCATTCGAAGTGTCATTGTTTGACATTTGAACAATTGTTATTGTTTGCTAGTAGAAGGTACGAGGTTAGTAAAAATGGAGAGTACACGAATGAACAACGCATTCTCATTGTGAAATTGTTTTACCAAAATGGTGAAAGTTTTGAGGCTACAGTTCGCAAATTGCGATCAATTTGGGGTCACAATAATGCTCCAAAAGAGTCAACTGTAAAGAAATTAATGGATAAATTTGCCGAAGGAAAATCCTCGAGTGATTCACGAGAAGCAAATGCATCCTCAACGTGTCACTGTGTGGTGTGGTTTTTGGGCTGGAGGAATCATTGGACATTTTTTTATGAAAATGAGGCAGGTCAAGCGCAAACAGTCAATGGTGTTCGGTATCGTGAAATGATAACCAGTTTTTTCTTGCCTAGAAATGAAGAAATGAATGTGGAGGGCATGTGGTTTCAACAAGATGGCGCCACATGTCATACAGCCAGAGGAACAATTCAAATGCTGCATCAGTCATTTTCCGGTCGTGTTATTTCGCGTTTTGGAGACCAGAATTGGGCGCCTAGATCGTGCGATTAACACCTTTAGATTTTTTTCTTTGGGGTTTTTTGAAGTCGATGGTTTACGCGAATAAGCCGACGACGACTCAATCCTTAAAAGAGGAAATTGGACGCTGCATTAATGAAACACCGCAGCATTTATGCAAAAAGGTCATTGAAAATTTCATTAAAAGATCGCGTGTGTGCCAGCAAACCTGCGGCGGCCATCTGCACGATATATTGTTCCATACATAAACTCATTCTGTCTACTTTACGATATAATAAAGTTTCACGATTTTTTTTTTAAATATTTGTGTTTTATTTAAAATTTAAAAATTGCGTTATAGTTGGGACACCCTTTATATACCTACACTTATTTTAATATTGACTAAAAACTAAATATAAACAATAAATCTGTTTTTTGTCTATTTTTGCTCAGGACGCATTTTTGTCTCTTGAAAGGATAAGTGTTAAAAAAATTAGAATGAAGTTCATGGGCTAAGTATTGATCGGAGTTCTTAAGAAGAGAGTTCTTAATAGTGTAATTTATTTATTTGTAATGCAAGTGGTATTCTACACAGTACTTCATTTACGCGATTAAGATATAGCACGGATCAATAAAAGTTACGTTTTTCTGAATTACTGAATTAATAAAACACGTTCAAAAAAATTTTGGCAATCCTTATTTTACGTGAAATGCTGCACTGTCATTTAAAAATTTCGTCAGCTGTGTGCTAAAATAGAATTGCACAAGTGCATACATATTTTATAAAAATTAAAAGGTTTGTTACACAATGTTTCAAACATACATGGGCATTAGAGCGTACCACCTTACAAGGACATAAAGTATATTTGCAAGGAGGAATTTTTATTTTTGGCGACATAGTGGTTGCCTTTTAACATTTTTCGTTATACCTTAGGCATTTACAGTCCGATCTTAAAGTATAATATATCAATGCTTTGTCTCGAGAAGACCAATGCTCTGGCCTTAGGGGCCATTTACCTCAAGTATCTCGTTCTAGTATTTATTCACCAGATCTCTGTTCGTACCACCCTAATGTCAGAAAATCAACGGGGAAACTTTTTTTTGAGGTACGGTCTAATGGGCATACCGCATTAAATAAATATTGCATTAAAAATTTTCAATATACTGTTTCCGGAAAATTTTTTCAGTAACCAGTAAATTTTTACTGAAATACAGAAAAAATACAGTATTCAGTAAATATTTACAGGGAACTGAAACAATGCAGTTGTCAGCTAGTTTTTACCTATTACTGAAACAAATGCAAAAAAAAGATTTTATTTGAAAAAAGTCTAAAAATTAACGGATAATGTTTACAGTAAAACTTTTAAAATTGGGTTTAAAAGTTAATACAAATTTTTTCAGTAATCAGTAAATTTTTACTGTTTTTTTTTAGTCAATTCGCCTTAGTTTAGTTTGTTTTTGACTACTTTACAATTGACTTACTGCAAATTTCAGTTTTGTATTATTGTTTTCAATACAAATATGCGAAAGAAATGTTCTTGTCGGCATTGTGGGCCTGGCAGTTATTTTTCTTATATTTTAAATTTTAAATATTCGAATATAATTAGTATTGTGGTTATTTTATTACATAGTTAATGGTTCTTAATCCAAATTTAGATATTTTAATTAGGCTTAAGTTCATTGAACTTAATTTTCATTAAATTATTTTTATGAAGAAAGGAATTTTACAACATGAAATGAATTGAAATTTATTGACAATTTTTCAGTCTTGACTCAGGTAAAAATTGAACCCAGGTATTCACGGACAGGTTGCACAGACTAGTTACGATTGTAACCACACAATCTCTTCAGTAAGGTTTGCTGTTTTAGCTCTAACCCATAGCTGCCGGATTTGACGATTTATCGTCATTTTATATGAAAAACACTCAAGAAATTGAGTACTTTCCATATAAAATTAACAACACGTTCAATCACTTGTGTTGTGAAAACAGCACATAACTCTATTCTATACGAACATTCGTATGAACGGTAACTCGAAAGTAAACGTAACTACTTTCATACAAAAATCGGTTAATCAATATCGAAGGTATCGTCAAGATCGCGAACACAAATGTCAAAACCACTCACTTGTTGTTTTGTTGCCGAATAGTTGAATTTATATAAAACTTTAAAGAAACATTAAAGATTAATTTATAAATAAATAAAAATAGAGAACTAACGGTAAGTATTTAAAGAAAAATGCAGCAATTGTTAACATTAGGCGAATACATGGAGGAAAACCCTGAGTTGGTGAGAGGGGCACCAGTGTTTGGAGTAAATAAATTTTCGATGGATGAGCAATGGAAAAGTACAGGCCAAAAACTAAGCGCGATTGGGCCAATTACGCGTTCTATTGCAGAGAAAAACCATATGAAGGCGGAAAAAACCATATGCTTGAATTGATTTCGAAAAATATTTATATTTGGCAGACATGGGCACATTTAAAATGTAGGACAAAAAGAAAAATCGCAGAAAGCAGCAGAAGCCTGCAAGAAGGTGACGGTGCTTTTGTTATCGGCATAGTGGTAGATTGTCTGGGGGTAAAGTTGAAAATGCTGAAACTCAGTCAGCAGATGCCAGTGGAGTAACCACCAAGAGTTTCTAAAGCTGCGACGGTGGTTACGCATGGAAACGCATTTGAAGAGACGGATCCCTTAATATGAGTTGAAACACCACTAATTTTGGAATAAAACAGCAAAAACAACTCCTTCCAAACGAAGACGGTTAGCGGACGATAGTGTGGAAGATAACCCAACATGCTCTTCCTGTAAAAAGAGAATGACTGTTGTTGAGGAACTTCTGTCTTCAATTCGCAGTCAACTGCGAGTGGCAGAAAGAAATGCAACTACAGCCAAAAAGCTGATGCCATCAAAATATTGACTTGGTACTAACTTAACTTTATTTTACAGTTTGCTTGACTGGTTTATTTATTTGTTTTTATGTTTGCAGTTACGCGGAATCTCTGCACCCACGAACGAATTAAATTTACATTCGGTCCATCACGTATTCGCCGAATACCGAACTTTGAACAAAATTTTCGACGAGCAATCACGTAAGAATCATTTCTCTGTCTCCACAGGGAATGCGCTATGCTCACTCGACCACTGCGACATCGTGACTGACAAATCCGCACAATCTATAATTCCAACGGTGCCCATCTCCCTCCTTACCGTTTATTCCTTTTTGAAATAATCGTATTTAAAAATATCTATTTGCCACCAGACACCATAAATACGGTAGAGTGGTATATTCGGATGTGCCGAATCCTTGATACCGTCCACCGACAGTCAGGCGTGGGCCCTATATGGGACCTATACAATTTTGATTAATAATTATAAAAATAAGTATTAAAATTGTTGGCGTTTAAGACCTTCATATGTTAATCATTTTCCGACAATCAGAAAGCTTTATGCTTTTTCTTCTAGTCAAAATACTGTATAGTGATTTATGGTATTACAAAACCTTAATTAGAACAAATTTCGATATAGAAGTAAAATTTGTTATATCGTTTTTCAGTTTTAGAGTGGTTTTTGGAAGGCTGCTTAATATGAAAGCTAATGTAAATTATGGACCGATTATTACAAAATAACATGGTATTATTTCTTGCCATATGAAGCTGAATTGGACCCAATTTTACCACAATAAATAATTCTGCAACGGTTTTAGCCGTATTAAAATAATTTTCCAGCGTGAGCATTACGTGGGTAATATGGCCTTATGGAACTACGAAAGACCAAATTCTGCTACAAAAACATTATTCGTTACGGTCTTGGGCGTACTAAGATGTTTTCCGAGTTCGGGCTTCATATGGGGACTATGGTAAATTTGTAGTATGGTGTGATTTGTAGTCCTTTAAAACTGTCAAGTACCAAATTCTATTACACTAGCATTACTTGGTACAGTTTTAGGCGCACGAAACTCTTTTTCGAGAGAAGGCTTTATATGCACCTGTGGTAAATTATGGACCGATCTTCTCCAAACGAACAGAATGATTTCTAGTCATATAAAAAAAATTTGTGCAAAATATTATATCAATCCATGCACCATTTATTTATGTTAGTTTTTTTTAACAATATTATACAGTTTTTAGGATGGTGGTTCCACATTTTGTTTCATAGCTCTGATCCTACTAAACCGATTTTGCCGGATTTAAGTTCCAAACTGTTTGGGTTAACTAGAAGCAACAATTTTTAATGTGAATTTAGCTGTCTATCACTTGGGGGAGTTACAATTACACTCACACCAGTTGGCTGACCTAGATGCCAGTTTTTTGGCCTAAATACTTGGTATTGCTATAAGATGTAATGTGTAAAAATGATCAAAATCGGTCCACGGCTTATGATGATAATTCTTAAATTTTGAAACAATTTCATATGTTTTTGAGCATGTGACAAAATAGAGCAACAATACATGAAACTGTATCAAATTTTAAAAAATGTCATCGCAATCTTTGAATCCGTAGCAGATTTTTTTTACATATAAGGGTGGGTACAGAGTGGCCGCTTGTTGCCTAGCCGAGCCGACAGACGCTTATTGCGAGAACCAATGCGAGAAAACTGGTACTATACAAATTAGTACGCATAAGCGCGAACAGGTCATAGTGGGCGCCGAGCTGGTCAGAGCGCAAAGCTGATTGAATGCGAGAAAACAGGTCCAAAGCGTTTTTCAGCGCCGAAAACATTGTTTATGTTATGTTGTTATCATTTCAAATTGTTTGGAAAACATTGAAAACAATTAAAAACTAAAATTTAAGAAAAAGTAAATAAAACATGCAATCAAAAAATTACAAAAAATAATAAAAATTAAAAAAAAAATAAAAATTAAAAAAAAATAAAAATTAAATAAAATTATAACAATTATAAAACAAATTAGTTTCAAAAAAATTAGTAAGCGGTGTGCAATACTGTGAAGCCTATTATCACCTAAGCATCAGAGTGGCCAGGTTAAGAGTTTTTCCCCCAGATAAAGGGGGTTTATTTAATCTAGGGGCAAATTTAGAGGGTACAAATTCTTAGGCGGAAAATTTTGGGGGAAAAGTTTATATTTAGGGGGTTTCACTATTTGCTTGTCTGTACATAACAATAACTAAGTAATACTATATTTTACAGCTTGTCTTTAGTTGAGCAAAATTCGCTAGACTTCCGCTATATATATCTTCAAGCCGCTAGATTTCACGGGAAAATAGTTTAATTACCATCATTGCATATTACAACTAATTAAAGTTTTTTGAAAAGATAATAAAAAAGTATTTTAACTGCCAATTCTACCAAGTTCAGTTATAATTAACTATTATTTATACCTGTCAAAATTATATTGTTAACTGGTAATAGTTAGTTAAAGTAATAGTTAGTTTTAACTGAACTTGGTGTAATTGACCGTAAGTGTGAAATATTTATTAAATAATACCTACTTGTCACAACTTAATACAACACATCATAAATTTTCAAACTTCTTAATTCCGATAATATGTACAAAGTTAACGAAAATGATTTTGCAACACTCGATATTTTTGAAGATACTTGATTCCAATATTCCAATTTTTGCTTTATTTGGGTGATGATAGTAGTACGTAAATTGAAACTGGTCCAAGTTAAATTAATTGAAATGAAATTATTATTTTGGGGGGAAGAAAAAAATTAACTGGCAACACTGCTAGGCATACTATACACACTTTCACATGATTGGTTGATGTGATATGACCAGGTTAGTGTACTATTGAAAACCATGCCGATATTTCTTGCAGGATTTGCCATATCAATTTTGCTGCCACTCAGAAAGACATCAATTCTAGATTGAATTTTGACAACATTTTTAGGGTTAATTCGTAAGTCATTTGCAGTCGCAAATTTTTGTTTATATCAGTGCTAAGATCTTTAACTTAAATGAAGATTGGAGCCTTATCGATAGCAATGACGACCTAAATGCCATCATCACACATATGGAAGCTGGAATATTTAAGAAGGATGAAACACTAAAAGGTGAAATATCCTTTAGATGATCCAACGGCTGCATCATTTGCACGTGTTGTTGAACGTTATATCCGTCCATCGAGAAGTGCCAAAACAGACCGTATAAATGACAGCAATTTGACAGATGTAGTTTCAAACATTTCGCCGCTATTAACTGTCAAATTTCGGAAGGCCCTGTTAGAAGACCTTTTATAATAAATCTAAAAGTATGGAATAAATAATTTTTAATTTAAAATAAAATGTATGAGTAGTTCTTACTTAATATCGTCTAGGAACTAGATTTTTTTTAAAAAAAAGTCCTATTTTTTCACCCACTGTTTAAAGTACTAAAACGTTTATAAACTTTGACTTGCAAACAGACGCAGTTCAAGACATACACATGCATACACACACGAAAACAAATAGAAATGAACATTTAAAATGCTAAAAACAATTACTTTTTTTACAGTTAGGTGCCCCCAAAGCCATTGTTTACCCTCATTGCAATTCCTTTGTGACAATTGTTTCTTTACATTTACAGAGCAATGAGCAAGCATCATATAACTATGGCACTGCTCATACTCTATTATACCCCCCAACCGCTCACTTGATCATACTCCGTTAAAACAAAACTTATCCAAACAAACAAATATTTTGTCGCAGAAGTTCACACAGACACATATGCACATACTTGTGTGTATATGTATTGTGTGTTTGTAACATCCCAGCAGGGAAAAAAGGAGTACGGATGCCTTCCAGAAGGCCTCTATACTCCTTTTTTTTGGATGTACAAGGCCTGCTCGCTCCATTCCATACTCCTACCTTTTTTACACACGTTGTCATTGTGGGGCAGGCCTTCTGCTCTCGCTTCTTTGGCATATACATAAGAATGATAGCTGGATAAGAAAAAAATTAATTATTTTGCTTTTGCTTTGGCAAAAAAAAAAAAAAAAAAAACGTTACTCCTTCTCAGTGATGTTGTACGTAACGAATAGGGATTTCTTCTAAAATGGCCGTAGGGACCAAAATTACAGACTTTTTAAATCAATAAAATGTAGGGACTTTTCAGTAATGTGGTCAAACTGCATACATTTGGTAGGCTTTTTTTGATTTGTGATAGCATAATAATAAAATTGTTGGTAAGACAACCTTAAAAATTGTTAAACTTCTTTGAGTCATCGCTTGCCGCCATTTCAGCTTTAATTTAATTAAGCGTAAGTTTATGAAAGTCTCTTTTACACGAATAGATGGATATGTTTTGAACTTAATTTTTCAGAGAAACAAATAGATTATTTGTAAAAGATGGATACCGATATTTTTTCAAGACGATTGTAAAAATTGTTAAACACTCTTCGTACCGAAACTTATTAAAAAAAATTTTATTCTTACGATTGTTAGGAAATCACCATTCAAAATAATTAATTTTTTTTTTTAGTATCCAAGCAAAATCCAAAAGCACATAAATTTTTTAAGTGAATTTTTATCACTTGTTTTTTTACGTTTTGTTTTTGTTTATTTTCATATATCTATGTATGTATGAATAACCCAGCTAGCATTTTGTATAATAATCAAATATTTTAGGAATCATCAAAATAACCGCATATGACCTCATTTTTCGATCATAAATGATATTCTCGTTGTGAAAAAATTGTACTCTACCGACCAATCACCTCAAAGAATCATGTCATCATGTGATACAATTTTCTGATTTCTTATTCAGCAATTAAATAATAGTTTTTATAATCATTATTAAATATATTTCGCGTCATTTTTCAATCATAAATAATTTAGTTTTTTTTTAAATATATTTCAAATATTTTTTGTCGCCTTGTTTTTATGTTTTCTCCAATAGAAGCAGCACCATTATGGATTTTGATTACACATTTGAACCAAATTTATTTTAAGCCAAACAAAAGTTTTCGGTTTCTCACAAAGAAAAGAAGAAGCCATTCGCTCATGCAAGTTAACAACAACATTAATTAATCAGCAAAGTCAAGTAATTTTCTCTTTTTGTAAAATAAGCAATAATTAAAGCTAATGAACTTATTTAAAAATTCAAGTTAATAACAACATGAATTGACAACCGTCAAATAATCTTTTCTTTTTAACTCTTTCGTAAATTAAGCAATAATAAAAGTTGTGAACTTATTAAATAAATTTTCTTTTAACACTTTTGTAGAATAAGCAATAATAAATGTTTATGAACTAATTTAAGTATTTTAAGCTGCATCAGCATCTGCAGCAAACAACAATTCTTAAGAATAATATCACGCCACTTTTAGATGTAGGTCAAGGAATTAAGATATAAATTAAGTAAATTGTAATTTGAAGATCAGATTAAAATTTTAAGTCAATAAAGGTGGTCATAGACTACACGAAAAAGAAAAAGTAATTTTTTTTAGTATTCCTATCAAAGGGAAACTTAACTTGCATTTATTTTCATTAATTGACAATAGTTTTTGGGTTTCTTTTTTAGCCAATCTTTTTATTTGTTCGGCTGATGTGAAAGTTACAATTTTTTCTTTTTAATTTGGTGTGTCAAATGAACAACAATTCAAAATATTTAAAAAATTTTTTTTTGAACATATCAACGAGAATTACATGAGAAGACTCATTTCGAAGATTTTTACAAAAAAATTATCACCCAAATGCAATCTTGGCACAAATTTTTTTATATTTTATATCATCATTAAAAGTTGTAGGGACTTTTGTAGGTACAATTTTTTAACGCGTAGGGAAAACAGGGATTTTTTCAAAATGCTTAAAGACTTTTCAAAAAGTCTATAACATCACTACTCCTTTTCTTCTTCCTTCTCATAGAAGGGAATGTGGAATGTATATCTTTTATTTTATACGAAAGAGCCGAGGCCTTCTATGAGGCATTCTTTAACAGTTAGATAAAAATGGTAATTCAATCAAAAATCAGGCCTTTAATAAGGCCTGAAGTAAGAAGGTCTTTTGAATTTTCCCGCTAGGATTGCTTAATCACACACAAATTTGAAAGTTTCCACCAAAGAGCATACAAGAAAGGAAGGTAGACATTTTATTCTTATTATTTTGTTATTTTTTCTTTAAAAGATATCATTAAAACCACATATAAGGTTTGTTCAATAATAAATGTTATTGCTTCTTTTCAAAAGTTGTTACTAGTAAGTGTTTACGTAGTTGAAAAAATTACAACGAGTTAGTGAAAAAGAGCATAAAATTTGAGACAAAAATATCTCCTAGTAAAGTTTTTACTAGCAGGAATTATTCAACCACCTGTTTCATGTCTTTGTTTACAAAACAAACTTTTGAAAATTTGTAAAAAAATTATTTTAAAATTGATCAATAACATAATATACATCACACTTGATCATAAAGAGGGTATTAACTAGGGAGATCGATTATTCGACTTTTTTCAATAACCGGTTTTCGAATATTATGAATAGTTGCTATTTAAAAAACCCGGTTTTCGGTTAAGCAATTTTTAAATAACCGGTTAACTGGTTTTAATTCGAATACTTAAAAACACAAAAGTCAAATAAGTTTTTAAAATAAAACGTTAATTTGAATAGAAACAAAACAATTTTCAAAGGTGAGGAACCAACAAAATACATATGTAGATGTGACTTAGGTCAGACCTAACAAATATTTGACGATAAAATCCAAGAAAAGTGGGACCAGTAAATTGATCAAACTTTAGCTTAATTTTCAACAATTTTTTATTGATTTACTAAACTTTATTTGTAAGAAGATATTTGCATAATGTAATTTAGAAACTGTTGAATGATATTTGATCTAGACAACCATTTTGCAAAAGCAAATAAATTATAGGAATTTTATGAAGTTATTATTTGAAATATTCTCTCAAATTTATTTTAAATGAAATTTAGTTTGTTGGTAGTTAAGCTATCTATATAAATCAACCATATTTTTCAAAAGCTGCAAAGAAACCCTCTTAGCCAGGATTATCTATTTCAAATTATTTTGTTTCAGCATTAAAGAAACGAATAGTGAACTGAACATTCTTTTTGTGTAAAATATTTGTCAATTCGTCGACTACAATTTAAAACATTCCATGACATTGTTAGATTTCTTCAATTTTGTTTTTTAGTTCTTGGTGTTTTAATCACTAAAAATGGTAGAAATTTTTCCCATATCGGTGATTCCGCCGGAATGTTGTAGTTATCAGCATGAAGAGATGCTAGAACTTCTTAAGAGTTTTTAGTGCCTTAACGGACATTTTGTCCTCGGCAACACAACGGGCTAATATTTCACCCAGTGATTAAGTAAAGTGTTATTCGTCGCCTCCTTAGAACTACTTCGAACGGAGTTAAGTTTCATTTGGATCACATTAATGTCAAGCATGAATACTAATTAAAGGTGCTTAATAAGTGGAAGAACCTTTGCAACTTATCACTTTAGGGCAATTCAGGCAAATATCTCTGTCTTTTTAATCGCATTCGAAAAATATCTAGAGATAATCTCTATATAAAATTATATTTAATATTTAGTATACTCTCGCTCAAATTACTAATTACTTATGAGCTGTACACGTTTTTGTAGTATTTTGAATAGTTTTTGGTTTTTGTTCTACAAGAACACACGCTTTTATAAGCGATTTGTATTTACAGTCTCCATAATGTTTTTTTACCTTGGTTAAATTTTGTTTTGACATTCTTCATAAAAAGCTTAAGTTTGGCCAATATTCAATTAGAAAATACTTAAATTTCGGGTACATCTACAACAAGAGTAAGGAAAATGTAAATGTAAATTACACATTACTAAAATAACCGGTTTATTTGATATTCGAAAAATGGGCATTTTAAAATAACCGACTTGGGCAAAGCTAAAATAACCGGTTAAAACCGGTCGAATAATAACCGTTCGATCTCGCAATTAATCAACAAGAGGGTCTTAACTCATAATTTTAACATTTTCAGTAGAAGCAAAACAATTTCTAATTTAACATTGAAGCCATATGAAAAACAATTTTAAAACCAACTCGTTGGTTGCATTGCCAAAAAGTAGACAAAATAGCACTATATTTTTACAGCGGGTAGATACGAGTATGAATTAACGTGTCGATTTTTTAAAAAATGTGAAAAAATAAAAAGCGAACTGACACTAAAGAAGTCCAGTAATAGGTTCTTTGTTGGCAAAGACTGGTTCTAGTTCTAAGACTATATATGAATGGGACCTATCACTTTTACATGGGATTGTCATTGATGGCGGTTAATTGGCACCTAACGGCCACCATTTAACCAGTCACACATCTATTCCTTATAAACGTGTTAGTGTCATTTACTTAAATATGCAAGTCCTTGGTATTTTTCATTAAAAAAAGTCATACAATAAATTTTAAGAGGCAATATTTAAATAGTCCCAAAAAAATTTTCACACCGCCGGTGAGTACTGAACCTGTTATAAAAACGGTCCTTATAAATAAATACAAATCATTTATATAAAAAGAATTATTAAAGCAAAATTAAAAGTAATAAGTTTTCCTTTCAGTCATTAGTTCTTTCTTATTATTCTTATTCTATTTTCACAAGTCCCAGGACCAGTTCTTTTGAAACAACTGACACAAATTTAACGCAGGGCTCTTGTTGATTAAGTGCGATATGTACCCCCTGTAAAATATCATGCAATTTGGTCTACTTTTTGGTAATGAAATGGCTGGTTTAAAAATTATTTTTCATATGCCTCTAATGTAGGGCTGCCAGGAGTCTGAACCCGTAGACCAGGACACTTATAATATAGTTAACAAACGAACGTAAAACAAATACTTATATATTCCAAGAACTAATCATAATTAAAATTAACCTTAATACATTTTTATTTTGATACACTATATATTTCCGATTTGAGTCTAACAATTCAGCAATGGATAGCAAACTTAAAGCCTGGTACTCTATTCATTATTTCGTGCGAAATGTTGTCAAACTCAATATTAAAAAAAATTTCTGTGAAATACAAACGAAAAAATGTTGATAGAGTTGTACTCTATTTATATTACGATAAACATTCGAAATGTTTCTAGCAAAATTTTAAGTTTTCGTGCGAAACAAGTGCTGCTCATATTATTTCGTACGGAATTTCAGGCAACAGCTAATCATTTTTTATAATTTTGTTATCAAAGTTGTTTGTGGGAATACTATTATTTATTAAAAGATTTTATTTGTTGTGCTTAATTCCCTTTTTTTTAATAATTGATAAAAAATACTGAAAAAAGGATGAGCTGTTCCTATGCGCATTTCACTGGTTGCTTAGGCCAGATCATCAGGACACGTTCTCCTAAATAATTTTAGAAAAGCTAAAGCTATCAGCAAACAAAACTACAGAGGGAATGAGAATTACCTACAAACACTCAAAAAGTCTTGTTTGCAACGATATCAAAGCTTAAACAAAATACCTAACAATGAATCAGTGATGAGTTTATCTTTTCTTACATTTCCCACTACAATTATTTGGAATTCTCCCACCATTAATTGTAGTTCTAAGTGGGTAAAGAAAAAATATATTAAAAACAAAAAAAAAGTGCTTTTATTGTTTTGTATTTGTAATGAGGTTCTAAGTGGTTTCACAAAGATATATGTAGAAAAATGCTAAAATTAATAATAAAATTAAATTTTTTGATTTGGGAAATTATAAAAATAATATTGTTTTACTTTTTTTAATGACAATTTAAAACAACATGATTTTTTTTACCTTCGCAAAACAATGTTGTATACTTGAAACTAACAAAAACGTTAAGATTTGAAAAATCGCGAGATAGATTATATTGATACGTCATAGTTTTCGTGTGAAATAAGCAATGTTGCTCAATATTTTTCGCTAGTTCGAACAGAGCACTAGTCTTAACATGAATATAATAAAATATTCAATTAAACTTCAACTTAACTTTATTGAAATCGATTAGTTGAATGACGTTTTTACCCAGGCAAATTTTACTAGTAAAATTGCTTCATGTAAATAGCGTTATAAAGGGTAATTCATCGTGAGGTTTATTTTCAATATGCTTCACGTGTGAACTCGTGACTTATGTATATCAAACTGCTTTTACATTTTGGAAAGTGGAAAGTCTCACACCATAACAGCGTCTCCAAATTATTCAGCTGTATTACAAAAATCATCGCTCTGTGAGGAATGTTTCTCATGCGAAATTTTGTTCAGTGATGAAGCATATTAATAGCTCAATGGATACGTTACTATACAAAATTACCGTATTTGGGCTGATGAGCAGCCCGAAGAATACCAAGAGCTACCATTACATCCATTAAAACCAACGGTATGGTATGGTTTATGGGCTGGATGGATCATTGGTCCATATTTCTTCACAAATCAGTTAAATCGGAATGTTACTGTCAATGGTTACCATTATTGCACCATGTTAACGAACTATGTGCTTTCTGAAATTCAAGCGCATGGTCTGGGTGAGCTCTGGTTTCAACAAGATAGCGCTACGAGCCATTAAGGGTTAAGAAATAATTTTAGTCAGCATTTAATTTCGCGTCTTGCAACTGTAAATTGTCCACGTAAATCGTGCGATATCACACCTTTGGACTATTTCCTCTTGTGGTATGTAAAGTCTGAAGTCTTCAGGAATTAGCCAGCGACGATTGAAGCTTTGGAAGCGAACATTACTCGTGTTGTTCGCGAGATACCAGTCACTTTGTCTAACGAGTCGCCCAACATTTATATGATGTATAAGTAAATGCCATAACTTGTTCTTTTAACCGATAAAATGTTTAAGTTCACTTTCATATTTGTATGTTCTGTTTTACATTATGAATCAGCCGATATAAGAAAACTTAACCTCTGTTCATTACAAAAAGCAGCAAAAACCAAATTGTTGTCTGCATTGACCTCTATCAAAAAAACCAGGACATTTTAAGAGTTTACCAGGACAGCAGGACAATTTTTCAAAATTCAGGACAAATCCTGGAAAATCAGGACGTATGGCAGCCCTACTCTAATGTTAAATTAAAAAATGTTGCCACTTCAAAGTGTGATATATTTTTCCTAAATTTGAAAACATAAACTGTGCAAATACGAGGGCAGATCAATAAGTCCGTGACTTTTCATACTTCCCGCGTAGTTATATGAAATGCAACACTGCTCCCATCAAGTACCACCTGTTAATAGACTACTGTCAAGTTTTGATGGAAAAACGTGAATTTCGAGTGCTCATTAAACATTTTTTTTTTGCGAAAAAAACCGTCAATCCAACCAAGGAAAAGTTGATAAATACTATGGGGACTCTGCACCATCGATTTCAATGGTAAAAAAGTGGTTTACTGACTTTCGTTGTGATCGCACAGTCTAAAAGGCAAAATTACATGAATTGGGCTATGAATTGGTACTTCATCTGCCATATTATCCGGACTATTTCCGAACCAAAAGAAATGGCTCGGTGGAAAGAGATTTAGCTCCAACGATGAAATTATTGGTCAAACAAATGCCTATTGTATGGACCTCGAACAATTTTTGGAAGGGATACACAAATTGGATAAACGTTGGACTAAGTGTATTGAGCTAAAAGAAGATTATGTTGAAAATTAAATTTTTTTTTGTAAAAAAAACTGTGTTTCATTCGAAAAGTCACGGACTTATATATCTGCCCTCGTACTTCAAAAAAACTCAAATAAGGAAGACAGAATTTTGGATACTGTCAATTTGCTAGTTTTTGCTGGTTAATCGTTCAATTCCTTTTTTATACCCTCCACCACCACTGTGGTCAATGAGCGTATACTAAGTTTGTCATTCCGTGTGAAACTTTTTTATAATACATCTAAGACCCCATAAGGTATACATATTCTGGCTTCTTGAGTAAATAACGCTAGCATTCTTAAACATGGTACGTCACAGTTCTATAGGAACACAAATCACACTGTAAAATTTTTTTAAGATCAGCCCATAATTTACACTAGGTCCCATATAAACCCTGCTCCCGGAAAACAGCTTAATACGCCTAAAACTGCAATAAATAAAGCTAGCATACTTAAATTTACCAATACCAATACTACAGGAAGTAAAACGAACGTTTTTGGTTGGCTTTAGAATTGACAAATTATTTTCATGCTTAAAAACTAAATAAAGCGAAGGAAAATTCCCGTATCATTTTCTTAAGATTATTTAGGTAAAAACATCAAATTTTTTTTATCTAGAATGACAACGAAAATTATTCTGTAACAAACGGGAATTCAACAAAACACGTTGTAACAGGGAAAAAAATAGTACAATATACTCTCTCTCTCTCTCTGATTCCAAGGGTAAGGGTTTTTCTCAGTATTTATTTATTATTTGAATCTTTATATATTAAATGTGGACTAACAATAATATTATAACTCTTATCCTAATACTGTATTTTATGTACTGCCAGTGCCATACAAAAAATTTCGTCTTCATGGTTTCTGTTCATATATGCAGGTGTTTATCGCTTTTCTGATTGGTTGAGTGCTGCAGTGTCTCTTCTCCAGGGGCAGGGGCTTATTGGAAAATGAATACATACAATATTAAACAATAATTAAGTATGAAACAATTATTGAGGGATATTATCAATTTTAAACTTTTTATGATTTTATCACATATACATACCTCTGTATTTAAATATAAACACATACGATGTATTCAAACTTCTTAGGCCCAGTACAGACGGCGAAACGCAACTGTAACGAAACTTAAACTTCGAGTTTTATTTGAGTTTATGCCATAGATATTTGAGGAACGTAACTAGAACATATTGCACTGATTCCTCTTAAGAGAGTCAACTGAAAATTTTTCAATTTTCACTTTATGCAAGAAATCGATATATGACATCTACCCACTGTAGAAATCTTACATAATTTTCTCTAATATTTTGTCAAAAAAATGCAGTTGTATCCCCCTTTGTGATATAAGAGTACATATAAAAAAACCGTTTTTTGTCTCTACAGAAAATTTTGAAATTTTGAGTTAATCCCCTTTAGAGAAACCAATGCGATATGTTAAACAAAAAAAAAAAAAAAAAAAAACTATGCTCACAAACAGTGATGTAAACTATTTCTAATGAAATGTTAAAAAAAAACCAAGTTTTATTAATTATACTGGTCTGCAAAAAATCGTTTTGAATAAAAAATATAATTCAAATTCGTTTTTAGTTTTTTTTCTATTGTGTCTAGTTTTTTATGCACCAGACTAATATTTCGCCCGTGCCTGAGAAGTTACACAGACTGGTCGCATTGATCATAGCTGGATCAATGTGGTCCACTCCCACCAGGGCGCTGTTTACAATGCTAAACTGGCTCCCGGTGGATATCACGGCCAGACAGATGGCTCTATGCTCGGCGACACGGTTGAACGCGGTACACGGCTGGTCGAACCGTGGCTATGACCACTCCAAGATAATTGAATGCTCGATTGTCCCTGAGGGAGTGGACTACTGTACCCCGGAGCCTTTCTTTGGTGCGAGGTACGCGACACATATAGCGCAACAAAGTGCGCTGTCGGTCATGGATGCCTTCCATGGCCCAGCCCTGCGGGTATACACTGATGGTTCAAGGAAGGGGGAAATAGTTGGCGGAGGTTTCTACATAGAGGAACTTGGCGTAAAAGTCCCCTTTCGCCTGCCGGATGGATGTAGTGTCCTGCAGGCGGAAATCTCGGCTATAAAGCGGGCAGCCAACTGGCTGAAGTATTATCGCGTATCGGGAGATATACGTATTGATTAAGAAGTAGCTTAATATCCCCAGATAAGTAATGAAACTTATAAAAATTAATGGCACACAAAGTTTAAAATACTGGCCAACTACGTTTATTTAATTTTCAAAGCGTGTCCGCCTGCTATCACTTAAAGTTCGAATCAGAATGAATGTTACAAAATGTGATGTATTATATTTTGTTCTTAAACAGAATGCCAATAAATAAAAAATAAATACCCGTTACTTTACTTTTATTCCTCTTGTACATCAGCTTTTAATACATATATGTAAGTATGTAATTTGTAGTTTGTAGCTTTTAATACAAAGTTATTAACATACATATATGTAAGTTTGTAATTTGTAGACAAGATGTATAAGAGAAATTAAAGGAGAGTGAACTAATAAGATCATACATACATATCTACAAACATTTACAACTTATGATCATATTAACTTCATTATATTTCAAATATTAATGATAATTATTTAACTTAAATAATATACGGTACGTGTGCAAATAATAAGTACATCCTATATTTAAATAAGTTTTGGTAAGTTCTTAAATATCTTCCAACACGTATATTTACTGATAGCATGGCTGCCATTACTTCTCTTGCGGGTGTCTACACGACATCTAGGTTAACTGTGGAATGCCGGAGTCTTTGAATGAGATTGCTGAGCATTCATGGTTAACGCTCATATGGATACCAGGGCACTCGGACTGCCCGGGAAACCAGATAGCAGCTGAGCTGGCCAAGGAAGGTGGTCGCATGGATGACACATTCATTGATCAATTCATTGGCCTTCCAATGGCTCACTGTAAGTCACTCATTCTGCGCGAGCATTATATAATTGCACAAGAGGGATGGACCTGTGAGTCCACCTGCTCCATATCCAGGGCACTATGGCCTGGCTATGATGAACGGAGAACTAAATCTCTACTTAGGTTCAATAAGGACCAAATCAGGACTGTGGTGTCGGTCATGACTGGCCTGTTGGGACCCATGCTAGGAGAATGGGTCTGGAATTCAATGACTACTGCAGAAGTTGTCATGATGAGGATGAAGAGGAGACTGTGCTTTACTTTCTCTGTTAATGCCCTGGGCTACGGGGCATTAGGGAAAAATACCTGGGAAAGCCGGGGTTTCCCTGCTTGGAGAAGCTATCTAAAATAGAACTTATACATATAAATACATCTGTACTTGTACATTCTGAGAATTAGTTATTTTTTGAGAGCCTCACTTCTCGTTACTCTTTGCTTTATGCATGTATACATACATAATTATTTATACATATAAATTCATAAAATGAATGTAAATTACAAACAACATGCATGAATGAATGAATTTTAACTAAACGGGTTATAATAGCGAGTAGTGAACAAGTGTATGTATGTTCATTTCAACTTGCTTCAATTGTTTTCGTTTTATTTCTTCTAAATAAATATTATACTCGTATCGTAAAAATGTCGTTTTGTTCCTCCCAACAACTTCTTTTACAAAGAATCATTTCAATACAACAAGTAAAAGAGGTCCTGACGATGTACTTCACCCACGTTGATTGTTTTACGGTACGATAGCAAGATTTAAAGTAAAGCAAAGCAAAAAAAAAAGTGGCTATTAAATTTATTTTCATATAATTTTTCATAATATGAAAATTATTTTTTTTTTAAAACGCACAAAATTATATTTTCTTTTTGCAACAACCTGTTTCTATGAAATAGTCATTTCAATTGGTTTAAAATTTTGAATGGAAATCTAATAAAAAATGATTAAAATTGTAACACTTGTGACTTTATAAATTTAAGTTTTAAATGATTCTAAAAATGGTTTTTGGCAAACAAAAAAAATTTATATAAAGTTTGTATTTTTTAGCCGTTTATAAATATTTTTAGAAATTTACCCATTTCCTAAAATTATAGCTAAAAATTAAATATTTTCAGAAATATATAAAACCTAGCGACTGGAATTGAAAGAGAGAAAAATACCTTAATTATATGTTCATACGGCGACCTGAAGTTGGCTGAAACTAAATTGCCAAACATGCCGTTCAGCGAATAATTCTCGTTTAATTTTGCATTTATTTTTTTGTGCATTTTTATATTTGGTTTCTTGGTTACTGTTTTTTTTTTATTTTTAGTGTGATCTTATTTGAAATATATTGAAAAAAGTAATAAAATTTAAAAATATAATGTTTAATACATACTTTTATATATATTATTCACCCCTATCGTGAATAACAAGTTGAATTCTTATCGTGAAACTCCCGTGAACAATTTTTCGCGCTATCAGTTCTTAGTGAATGTAAAAAAGAAGAAATGTTAAAAAACATTTAAAAAAATTTTTTTTGTTTAAAAATATACACGTATATTTTAAAGAAAAGTTAAAAAAAAAACAAAATAGAATATATTGTATTGGAGTGATAGCTTGATTGCAACATTAGTTTATTGCGCTTTTATGTAGTAAAACAATTTGCAAAATTCTGCCACCACGCCTTTGAAAAGCTTCATATTATGTTGTCAGGTCATTTTTTTGTCTTCCCGCCAAAAAAAATTTAAGAACCCCCCAAATTTCACGTATTTTGCCAAAAATCCCCCTAAATGTAAAAGTTTAAATTATTTTAGAATTCATTTCTCCTTTTGTTTTCTTAATTAAATTAATTTTTTTTATTCATTTGTGACCTTTTTCATAAAAATATTTTTATTTCAAATTTCCATACAAAACTCGGTATATTGAAAGTTAATAAATTGAACGTTCTTGAATATGTCCTTTACAATAAACAAAATTTGTACTTCACAGTTATAAATAACAAAAATAAAAAAATTTCATTATTTTCCAAAATTTATTTTCGGGAATGCAAAATTTATTATTAATTTATTCATTTATTAATGACGTGCTAAACTCCCAATCTTTATTTATGATTAAAAAACTGAAATTTATTGTTGTGGGATAGAAAGTTTCTATGCGCATTTCGCTGGTTGCTTAGGCCAGCTCGTCAGGAAACTTTTTCCAAAGACTTTAGAAAAGCTTAAAATATTATACAAATAAGACCATAAAGTGAATAAGAATTTTAAACACTCAGGTCTTACTTGTAACAATATCAAAGCTTCAACAAAGACACAACAATAAACCGTCAATTTTTCTTTCTTACATTCCCCTACAATTGGCTGGTTTTTTTCCAACACGAATTGTAGTTGTAAGAGGATAGAAAGAAAAAAAGCAAAATTAAAAAAACAAATTGCTTAATAAAGCAACTTTCCATTTCAATTTTTTATTTGCCGGGCACATGCGAAATGCGCATAGAAACGAGCTTTCCCACAACAATAAATTTCAGTGTTTTAATTCAACAATTGGGATTATTAGCACATCATTAATAAATGAATTAATTAATAAAATATTTCATTCCCGAAAATAATTTTTGATAATAAATTTGCATTTGCCCGGCAAATAAAACAATAAACAGTGAATTTTTTTTTCTTTCTTACATTCCCCTTTTCCGCTTTTAACTATCATTGGCAGGGCTGTAAAATGTGCCGAGTTAAATTTTTCTGAAGATGGAAATTTACGTTTGGCGATATGTTTTGGCGAAATTTGAAACTGTTGGCGATATGCATAATGCATTTTTGTGAACAATTTTTTTTACATATATCTTAAATATTATAAAAATGGTTATAATTTTATTCTCTTCTTTGTAAATCTTTCTTAAAACTTATAATTCTGATTATTACTATTTCAAAATGACGAATATATTCAAATTCGTATTTCAGAACGAACATTCAATGGGAAAAAAGTATACGACTAATAGCCAAAGGTTCTTTTTTATAAATTAAAAATATTACCAAATCAATATCTAAAAACATTAACTGCCGGTTTTTGAAACAAAAAATAAAAATATTTCCTTGGGAATGTAAGTTCCCAGGAAAAACTTTTTGAATTTTGGTAATAGGTCGTAGTTATTTCATACGTTACCTGGTAAGTAGTTGTCATTACAATTGTCATTATTCTGAAAACCTCAATAAGTACTGGCTAGTAATGACCTCAGTAAGTACTTTTCACTACTATTATTTTCAGTAATGAATATTTGCATACTAATAATCAGCTAAGTAACTACCTTTTAGTTGTCTTGTTTTCAGTACTGAATATTTAAGTACTGGTAACTAGCTCCATAACTACTTATTAGGTCTATTTACTAGCGCCAATTAAATAAAAACTAGTTATTTTTTGGCTTCTAGTAAGTATATTGTAAGTACTTACAATTCAACTTACTGGTAGTTAAATAATAACTAGATATTTTGTGACTTCTAGTAAGTGTATTGTCACTACTGAATTCTGTGGACAACTCGAACAAAAATAAGTAGTTATTCAGCCGAAAAATAAGTAGTGTTTATATTTCTCCAATGTTATTTGCTAACTTACCAGGTAAGTAAAGTTTTTGCTGGGTTGAAACAACAATAAAAACACTCATATTGGGTTTTCTTCTGAATATAAATTTCTAAACAAAAAATTTTATTCTAGTTTGAAAATATATACATATACATACCGAAAGGTTGTTAAAAGTAAAATTTCAAATTTCTAAAATTCTCACCATTTTCACAGTAAATTCCATAAATTCTAAAATAATAGATTATATATCAATTTAATTTTGAAAAATCTTGAATATTCGTATGTGTATTTCAATATACATATATAAAAATTTACTACTGGAAATAATGTAAATTTAGAACAATCTAGTAACATTCAAGTTTTTAGAAACACTAAAACTACTTTTGTGTACATTTTCAGTCATGTTCGGAAATCGATTCCTCGCGATATTATACACTTTATACTTTAAGTACCACTTATCTTTACTACTCTTAAAATAAGGAAAAATGCTCATTTATAATAATTAATTATAAATCTCCATCGATTAAGACTTCATTTGTTTTCAATTTTAAAACATGCCCGTTTCTAATATAAAAATCACATTTGGCAATTTTTTTCTTTACCAAAATCTTAAAAAAATATCTGTTAGCTGTTTTTAAATGAATTTTTTGGTTTCGATAAAGTAAAAAACTTTTGCTCATTAAAAACAAATACTGAGAAAATCGTGGTGCAAAGTACACATTAGTCTTAAATGATTTCCTTCGAATCGAAATACGCGATAACTCCCCATGTAAATAAAAACGTTAAAAATTTAAAAGACCTGAATTCCAAGTGTTCCAAGAAAAATATCTACATACGTTTTATCATTTTAGAAAAAAGTAACCAAAATGAAAAAAATATTTACAACTCCACATTGCAAAAAAATATTATCAATTTTGGTACCAAAAACGGCAGCTCTGGTTCTAATATCAATACTTAAATAAAGCAAATATTGCAAAATGCTTAACATTTTACTGAAATTTCCCCAAATATATTTGTTTCAAGTGTTCCGAATATTTTTATTTTATAAAATGTCTTAAAAAACATTTTATACATTTAAAAAAGACTGTAATAATTGTACATACATATATAAATCAAAATAGAGTTCGTAGAATTCTGCGTTTTTTTAAATATTGAAATAAAGTTTCTTCAAAAATATCGAGTGTTGGCAAATCATTTTCGTGATCTACGTACATATAATCGGAATTCAAAAGTTTTAGAATTTCAGGTGTAAGATTAAAGTTGGGACACGTATTTTTCAATGAATACTTCACCCTTAAAAGGTTTTCTTTTTTATCTTTTCAAAAACTATTTTTTCTCTACCAAAAACAAGCTGTAAACTATATATAGTATTACTTATTTATAGTTATGTACAGACAAGCAAATATATAAACCCCCTAAAAACCCCCTAAATATAAATATATGCCCCCCAAATTTTTCCTCAAGAATTTGTACCGCCTAAATTTGCCCCTAAATGAAATAACACCCCCTAAATCTGGACGGAAACCCCTAACCTGGACACTCTGCTTTATAACTCCTTAGGCAATCGACCTGTTTTTTGCATTTTGTTGAACAATATACATATAATTTTGTAAGTTTCAATATTCGAATTATGAGAAAAATTACTTACATAAATGTTTTGTTCCCCATCAAAATAAAGTGAGAACTTCAAAGGGAAAAGTGAAAAAATTAATCCCTCGAATATTTTTTCAGGTTTTTATTCTTCTTTGAATTTTGAATTCTTTGATTATTCCCCTTTATATTTTTTTTTATGTTAGTTTCTCATGATCGCAAATACTTAAAGGGCTCTCGAAATTTTGTATGGCGAAACATGTTCAATCATGATTGGGTCGCGAAACATGAGTGGAAGAGCGAAATAGGAATAACGCTGATAAGTGGTCAAAATTCCTAACGCAAAAATCACCGTTGCCGTTTTTGTTACTTTTCTTTTTTATATGGACTTTTTTTATTTTAGTTACTGTTTATCAACACCAAAATTTTTTTTGTATATATTTATTGCATCTGCATATATTACAATATGAAATAACAATAATAAATAAAATCTTATAATAACACTGTGCACGAAATTGACACTTTTTTTTCGTGACAAGCTGGGCAACTTTTGATTTTATTCACAAAAGTCGACAAATTTTAATTAATTTAAGAATTTCATAAAACGCAATATTTATATGGGAGCCCCCCTAAAATTAATTAAAATTAATTAAAATTTGTCGACTTTTGTGAATAAAATCAAAAGTTGCAAACAGATTTTAATCATTTATGGCTTGTTTTGTTTGGAATTTCGTTTTTTATACGTCTGCAAAAAATAAAAATTTTTCCAATTTTTTATGAATTTTTAAAAACAAAAATTTCGAAATTTTTTTTAAAAAAATTATTTTATTTTCCAAAAAAAAAATTATGTTTCTAAAACGACTGCGATATTAGAAAGAAGTTTTACCTTTCTTAAAGGAAATTTTTTCAATAAGCTAAAGCGTTTTTGAGTTACACGAACATATGTTGTGCAACCTCCTCCATTTTTAAAATAACGGTACATCTCGAAAACCATAGCTAATCTTAAAAAACCGCGAGCACCACTAGATTCAGCGTACCCGAATTATGTTAAAACGCCATGTGCCTGGCTTGTCTGTTTTTTCAACTAGCATAGTGTAATTAATAAAAGGCCATAAGCTTTTCACACTTGTCAACATCTAACATCTACTATCAATTTGGGAAGATATTGGAATTTTCCCATAACACAGGGTCTCCACCTGAGATAATATCTGATATAATATGTGCGAGAACGTCGGCAGAATGAGAGAGCACATTTCTTCATGTTAATCTTAAACAAGGGGACATTTATTTTATAAGATTTCATAATTTACTGATTTTCGTACAGTTGTGTCGTTTTTTATTATATTTTAGTTTTTTTCTTTGTTTTTATTATTTAATATTGTTTTTCAAGCACTTTTTACAAGATTTACACTATTTTCACTAAAAAATTAAACATTTTAATGATAGCGTCTTAATATTAATTCATATGTATGTATGTATGTGTATTTTTGACAGCTTATCTTATAAGATAGTTGTTATAAGGTTTCTCATAACAACTGTCTCATAATATTTATTATAATATTAATACTAACACTATTTGAGAGTCCACACGTAAGATACTACTCTCTGCGATTGAATTTGACGTTTGCTGATATAAAAATCTTATATCTTACTCAGGTAGAGACCCTGTGTAAGAAATACATAGGCAACATCTTTAAAAGATGAACCTACTTCATTGCATTTCATTCTTCCGACTATTTTAGTGTCATCACTAGAAAAGTGGCAATACATTCTATTACTATAGTGGCATCACTGACAAAATGTCATTTCTTTTCAAAGCAGCGTTACCATTTGTTGTGTGTTTTTTTTTGTATTTTGACACTTTTGTAGAAAAGTAATTAAAAAAAATAATATTGTGACATTTTTTATTGATAGTAGATGTTAGATGTTTCAAGTGTGAACGCGTTTCCATTTTCAATATCTTCCATGCATTCCTCCGAAATGATGCAAGTGTACAAATGGTATTGCCCGTTTTCATAACTTACTGACAGCTAAAGATAGGATTTTGTCGGCCGCATGAAACGCGTTTCATTATTACAACTTCACTTTAACCCAAGGTTAGGTTAAGTAGGGTTATGCGCCCAAGGGCACACCTCAACTCAGAGACCAAAGCGATCCATTGTAAAACTTTAACCTAAAGGAAGTAATTAGTTAGAGAAATGTTCATACCATCTCGGTGGTTAAAGTAAAATTGCAATTATGAAAATAATAAATTCTTGAAAACACAAAATAGCTTTTCTTGAAATTAAAATACAAATTATTCAGTTTTATTTGCATAATATTTTTAGCTAGTCTAAAGTCATTAAAATGGGTGTAATGAGCATAGAAACTTTATTTCCCTCAACAATAAGTTTCAATGTATTTATCAAAAATAGAAATTGGGAATTTAGCACATCATAGAGAAATCTTATTAATAATAAAAAAATTGTTTGAAAAGTTATTATTTTATTTAAAAAGTTATTAAATTATTTTTTTAGTTAAAAAAAATTAAAAATATAATTTTATTTAGTGAACATTTTAGTTGTCTTGTAATAAATTTTTAATGAAAATATTTATTAAATAACAAAAAATCCTAATTGATTTTTTCGTTTAAAATAAACTAATTTAAACTAAGAGAACGGTTGTTGGGAATTGTCAAAACCTGGCCTATCAAAACTCACAATTTTAAATTTTTACAATTTTTGGTAATCAATATAATCATTTTGGTAATAGTTGCAAAATCAACACATTGTTTGCTTGATTCTATGAATTTGGTTGTTAGAAACAATTCTTAATTTTTTTCTGTGCTGTTCGATGTCTATCTGCTGTGATATTTTTATTAAAATGTAAGTCAAAATTAAAAAAATTAAAAAATAAGCGTGTACTGTCTTTATATTATTCTTAACTCGCATGATACCAATTTAAATTTTGTTAAAATTATTGGTGTATTTAACAAAATCTTATTAATTAAAATTACAACTAAAGGGCTTAATTTAATTATACATGTTTGATTTAAAATCTTTAATTAAATAAAACCAACAATGTCGTCCATTTCTAATTGAACTATTTTAAATTTGACTCATCAGTGAAAACTGATATAACAGCTTCGTTTAAATTATATTTATTTTAAACGCCTAAAATAAAAATACACGCTGAGAATTTAAAATCTAAATTTAAACTAAACATCATTTGTACTGTTGTATGTAAGTCCCATAGAAACATTCGAGTGTCAGCAAATTGTAGAAGTAGAAAAAGTAGCACTTGTCAGTACAATTTGTAACAATATTTACATAGTTTGATTGCATTTCTTTTCCCTCCTTTGATGGTGATGTTGAAAATTAAATCTTTTTTCCTTCTATCGTTTTCTCCATTTCTTACAAAAATCAATATTTTTTTATAACAAGAAACGATTCTCAAACGCAATTCAATATAACTGAGAATAGAAAAAGAAAATTGGATTCTCGTTTTAATGTCATTTAAATGAAACTAATTGCTGTTGTTATTTCAGTTAGAGCAAAAAGCCTTAGGCCATCATTCTTTCTATGTGTGTCCACTGTTGTTCTAGGAAATTTTTATACCCACACTACCATAGTGGAAGGGGGATTTATGCGTTTGTGCTGATGCGTGAAGGCCTTAATATAGTATAATCGCATACCGATAGATACAGAATCACTTAGAATCAAAATAGATGTATATCCGTCCTTCTCACTGGCTGGTACATACGTTTTAATTGTCATTAGGACGAAGCCTATTAAAAATGTTGATAACCGTTCTATAATATGTTATAGGCCCACGATACAAGCTTCTTTTTAGAATAGAGGCTTTGTGCCCATAAGCCATCTTATTATGTCGGTATTTTAATTTGGTCTAATCAAATTGTTTCGTAATATTAATCATTCTATCAAATTTAATCGGAATCGGTCTATATTTAATTAAAGCTCCCATACAAATACAACCCCCGAAAATATCTTCATAACCTCCTTGAAGATTTTGTTATTGATTTAAAATACAGCGAAAAACATTTTAATTATTGCCACTATGACACGGCAAAAAGTTCTGCTGGCACGCCCTAAATTGGCCATAGGTCGTATGTAAAAAACCTTCTCCCTAAATATACTAAAAGACAAAAAAATTCTCGTATAAATAAAGATAAATGGATAATAATTGGCACAAAAAACTCTTGTATATATATATATATATATAAGCCCCTTAATAATACTTTGCTTTGACGGGACCATAGTTGTCCATGGGTCCCAAATAGGGTACACCGTCAATTGGTGGCTTGACCGACTATACTGTCTTACTTGTAATAAATTTACTAATGAAATAAATTGTTAAGAGGTCAAAGGTCGTAGGGATATATAAAAAGGACTGCATAGCATATCTCAGTTATGTAGTTTATGTAATAGATACAAAAGCCTATACCTTAATAGATATTTATGTGCATTGCCAATATGATAGAAAAAAAAACTTTGAGCCAATTTCATTCTGAAGTCTAGGACAAAAGCCATATGAAAATTGGAGATTTTTGTGTTTTTTTAATAAAATGGAATTACTGAATTACTTTCAAATAATCGAATATGAATTTAATGGGGGTTTTTGGGTTCTTTTTTGTTACAAACTATAATTAAACATAAAATAGCCAATTGTAGGGGAATGCGTTTCTTACATTCCCCTACAATTAGCGCACTGTTTATTGTTGTTATTTTGTTAAAGCTTTGATATTGTTAGAAGTAAAACCTGGGTGCCTAAAATTCTTATTCGCTTTACAGGTTTATTTGTATAATATTTTAAGCTTTTCTAAGGTCGATGATCTGCAAGCAACCAGTAAAGCGTACATAGAAACTGTCTTTCCCTCAATAATAAATCAAACAATTTTGAAAAAAAAAATTGGGATTTAGCGCGTCATAGAGAAATCTTATTAATAATAGAGTTTCTATTCCCAAAAATAACGTTTTATAATTAAAAAAATTTAACTGAATTTCAGCTACTACATAAGCAGTTTTCTTTCTAATTAATGAAATAAAGATTATTAACCAAAAATATTCACGACTTAAGGCCTCGTTACTCTTACGTAAACGTAACGTTGCGTTGCGAATGAACCTGATAAAATTAAAATTTCTCTCCGTTTTTACGTATCCGCTCTTAAGAATTTTATTTTTGTTTTCAAGCAGTGCGGTCAACAAAACTTATTAGCCGGCGGTTTACTTTTAGATTTTATTAATAAGATTCTCTTTTTAAGACATAAATTTAAAGAAAATAAAAATTACATACATACATACATAAACGTATATATAAATATATATAAATATGTATATTTGTTTGTTTTACAATAACGCCCAAAACCCGTTTTGATTAAACTTGGTAAGAAGATAGAATGTTACAGCAAAATTACTATATGCTATATTTTTCCGGAATTTTGGAGCAGGGAGGAATAAAATGGTAAAAAATTAGCAAAAACCGATTTTTTGGAAATAACCCTATAATCTTAAATCCAATTTTTTTCGTACGAATTTCTAATCGGAAAATCGGCATTAAAGAGGCAAATTTCAGGTCAATTTTGATCAATTTAGCCTGCAAAATTTTAAAAGTTAATTTATTTTTTTGGCTTAAGCTACTATTAGCGATATAGGCTTGAACAATTTTAACTTAAAGGGACAAAACAGGGTAAAACTTTGTTTTAAATATTTTGGCGATGTTTGAATGAATTTTACAATGTCGCATAAAAGTACATTTTGAAAGTCGTCGTTTTTAAGGTTTACTCCCTTAAAGTGGGTAAAATAGGGAATTTTTGGGATATTTTAATTTAGTTCATTTATACTGCAAAATTTGAAAAGTTTACGGCCTATTTCCGATGTGCGAAAGAATTCTTTCTCTCGTTCTCCGGAAATTAACACCGTGTATACACATATATAGGCGAGGACTTAGTAGAACTATTTGCTGATACCCATATAAGTGAGATCAAAATTGTACTTAAAGAGATATTAATAAAATCTTAAAAAAACTTGTAAGGTCCATAACACCTTAACTAGGTGCTTAGGTGCAAACAACTATATCAAAAGTTTTTATGGTGTAGCATTTTTTAGTGCTGTACATACAGACATATCTGTAAATATACATATGCACATATATTCTACTTTTCTACTTATTTGTTAGAAAAGCGTCGATATCGTTATGTTTTGGCAAATTCAAACAAGAACAATAACAACATGCTTTAAAGCAACACTGAGTGCAAAATCAAAACAAAACAACATATTTTTTTTCATTTTCTTTGTTTTTTTTAATACACTTTAAGAACATATAACATACGTTTACGTATTGTTAGTAACTACCAACCATTAAAGTCGACCGCAACGTTTACGTATCCGCAACATTTACGTAAAGAGTAACGAGGCCTTTAATATTAATGCGTAAATGTTATTTCATCATTGAAAACATATTAGTTTAAAGAGTGCAATTTTTCGACCATGCAGTATTGCCAATTCCACACAGCATAACAATTTAACTGGTGCAACTTAGAGCTAATAAATCAGAGCAAGTTAAACTCTATTTATGGTTTAAAATGCGTTAAAGCCAACAAATCTATAAATCAGTAAACATATAAACCATCTTTAAACGCATAAAATTGGGCGTTTAAACTACCAATACAGACTATATGAATTTGACAACACTTTTCGTAGTGCTGCCACGTGTTACTTTTTAAACTGCATATATTTCATGAAACACTAATTTACAACTGTTGAGTTTAAACTACATATAAATTTAAGTTTAGTTCAACTAAACCCGCGCTTAAACACTCACTGAATTATTAGCCATTAATGGCATTATTACTTGATTTATGAAAAAATTATGATTGCATCTTATGTTTCTATGCCCCTCAATTTTAAATATTTTAAAAAATTATATGTTGTAGCTAATTATCATAACTACACGTGTTATATATTTTAAAGAAAATCTCACATTGCATCAGGTCTGCGAAGTCGGAGTTCACGTTTTTGTACCGGAGTCGAAGTAACTACAAAAAGTCGCGACTCCGACTCCAAAATTTTTCGGCTTAAAAAATTTAAAAAAATTCTAAAATTTTCCAAAATTTAAATTCTTTGAAATTGGCTATACAATATTTAAAATATCGATTTGAGATGTTTATGGAATAATTTTCTTGCTATATTTAACCATTTAAATGGTACTGCATTAAAAAAAGAGTCAAGTGTATATAAGGAGGTCCTTAACAAAACGCAGCAATTCCAGATTAACAATTTTTTGGATAAATGAAAAAATTTTTGAAGCCATTAAATTAATTTATCTGGCAGTTAATGTTTATGCTGCTTATGGCTAATACATCAGTGAGTATTTAAACGCTGGTTTAGTTTAACCAAACTTAAATTTATTTGTAGTTTAAACTGGTGCCCCGGTAGGCTAGTTGGTATAGATCTAGTCTACCAGCAGCCGCCAGATACTCTGGTTTCTTTCCTGCAGACAAGCGTAGAGCTTCGCGGAATCAGCATTGGAAAAAAGACTCAACAGTTGTAAATCAGTGCGCCATGTAATATATGTAGTTTAAATAGTAACATGTGGCAGCACTATGATAAATTTTATCAAATTCATATGGTCTGAATGGGTAGTTTAAACGCCCAATTTTATGCGTTTAAAGATGGCTTATTTGTTTACTTATTAACAGATTTGTTGGTTTAAGCACATTTTAAACCTGCTCTGATTTATTAGCCCGTAGAAAACAAATTTGGAATAGTTGGGTTTTGATCTGTTTCTACTATACTAATATAATACCGTGCAACATTTTTAAAGTCATCTGTGTACTTATCGAAACCAACAAAACCCTATTTGGTTTTTTTCTAGTTTAGTTGCCATTCGGATTGTTTTGCCTCATGAAAAATTTGGTTTAAACTTGATTTCTCCCAAAATCATGTAAGTATTTTCTTATATCTATATCTCGGAAGCCATAGCATAATAAGTACCAGTTACATATGTTTATTAGGGAGAGTTGCCATTATTTACACATGTAGTGTCAAATTATCTTTTTTTGATTTTTGACACTTGTTTTTCTTTTTTCAATTATATTCTTTTGTTTGATGTTATATGGGTTTTAAAATTGACAACAAAATTTCAATTGATGTACCTTATACTTATTCTACCATGACGGAAACCAATTGGAATTTTGTTTTGTTTTGTCTTTGCCCAATTGTAGCTAAAAACTGGTGAAAAGAAAGTGTAAACAAACTAACCCGAAAAACTGTATTTAGAGTATCAAAGTTGCTAAAATGTCAAACCATTTTAAGTTGTTATACCTTTTTCATCTTTTCTGGCCCATAGCCCGAATTTTTTTAGTCATCGAGTGTCAACTCTTTTTCATGTGAAGTTTCTCGAAGTAGCTATTGAACCAACAAAACTCTATTAGGGTTTTGCTAGTTTAGCTGCAGTTCGGAATCTATGTCCTCATGAATATTTTGGCTTAAAGTTGATTCTTCCGAGAACATGCAATTTTTTTACGTCTATAACTCGGAAAACAATTGGAAGTTCCAGGCTTCGCCATAATTGCAGCTATATATATATCAGCTATATATTTGAAGGGTCGATGTTGAATGTGAACCACACCTAAACCTCAAGTTTTTTTTCTGCATTTCATTTGACATTTCTGAATTTCAGACTAATTCAATTTGAGCCATGGAAAGATACACAATCGAGCAACGCGTTAAAGTTATTCAGGCATATTATTAAAATGGGTTCTGTGATGAGGCACATTTTCACCTCTGTGGATTCGTCAATAAGCAGAATTGCCGCATTTGGGCGCATGATAATCCAAGAGTGATTGTCGAAAAACCAATGCACCCACAAAGAGTGACTGTTTGGTGTCGTTTATGGGCTGGCGGCCTCATCGGGCCTTATTTCTTCCAAAATGAGGCCGGTCAGGCAGTTAATGTGAATGGTGTTCGCTATCGTGAGATGATAACGAACTTTTTATGGTCCGAATTGGAAGATATGGATGTGGAAGATATGTGGTTTCAACAGGACGGTGCCAGTTGCCACACAGCTAACGAAACATTGGCTCTTTTGCGAGACGAATTCAATGGCCGTGTTGTCTCACGTCGTGGCGATGTTAATTGGCCGCCAAGATCATGTGATTTGACACCGTTGGACATCTTTCTTTGGGGTTATTTGAAAGAAAAGGTTTACGTCGATATGCCACCAACAATTCAAGAGCTAAAGGATGAGATAATTCGGCACGTTAACGGCATAGAACCTCAATTTTGCCCTAGCGTCATCGAAAATTTGGACCATCGGATGGAGGTGTGCCGCCGAGGTCGCGACAGCCATTTCGTTGATATTTTGTTCCATACATAATTGAACCATACCAATATTATCATAATAAAAAGAAATGACAATATTTTCCTAAATACTTTGTATTTTATTCAAAATCAACATCGGCACTTAAAATTTAACCACCTCTTAGTATATATATATATATATATATATATATATATATATATATATATATATATATAACATATATTGTAATATATGTTATGTCCTGTGGTTCGTATAAGGAACAAAGGGCCACCACAAATTCATTCGATTTAGTTCTATCAGATGAATTATGCTTAATTTCTCTCCAACTAAGACTGCCTTGCGTGATATCGCATTCCATTTGGCGCCTTCACGTTCTCTTCCTCTTGAAATTGAAGCTATAGACTAGGAAAAAGTAGAACAAGCTATCGGTGGACGATATACATCGATGTTTTAAAAAGCACTCGATGTAAGCTATCGATACATCAAAAAAAAAAAACCGATGTTGTTTTCGCTCATCCAGGTGAAACGAACATCGATGTTTTTTATTCGAAATTTAATATTATTTTAGTTGTTGTTGTAGAAGAACTTGTGGCAAAAGAAAAATTGGCTTTGCAAGAGATGTAAAAAGCATGTGTTCCATAGAACATGTAACTCCTATTGATATTGCTAACATTTCAAACCCTCGATTCCAAAAAAATTAATTTTAACGATGCAATAGCTTGAAGCATTGCTGTATAGGAAAGCAAGAAATTGTTGAAAATTAATTTGCGAAAAAGTGACGTTGAGTCTGACACTGAAAAGTTTGAGAGAAGCCCCTTTTTCATTGTGCACTAATCATTACAAACTTGTGCCTCGGAATAGAAAGACTAATCATTTCGAAGCGATATTGTCTAATGAACTCTCATTTTATTTAAAGACTTCTCTAGGAAGACTGAATAAAAATCCGTTAGTAATTTTAAAGGTTTATAGTCCTTTTTAATTAAAAGCAGCCAACAATTTCCTTTAAAGTGTTAATAATAGAACACACGAGGTTTTGTGTCCAAAATACATATTTAATAGCCGACTATACTTTCTTACTTCTTTATAATGAATATTTGTAATTAAATAAATAAATTGTTTAACCAAAAAAAAAAAAAATTTTTTTATATGTCACGATAAAGAAAACAAAAAAAATTATAATAATAACCATTATTTTTGGTCCCTGGTTATAATTAGAGACGTAACGATACGCCTTTTTGCCGATGCGATACCGATACCGCTAGTCAAGAAGATATATCGCCGATATCGATACGAATATTAAATTTAAATTCGAGCTAAAATTAACAAAACTCATGTAGAGTAATTTCTTTATTATACAAAATTACAGTGTAAGAGATTATTAATATTTAAAATTGATTTTAATAAGATTTTAAAAACAACGATATTAATTTAAATTCATGCTAAATTAATTTATTTTTTAAACAAAAAACCAGAAAGGGTTTTCATGATATCGCTTAAAAGGCTCGCAATTTGTGCAAAACTGTGCATTTTTACGCCCTCGAAAATGATCTGTCAAAAATTCCATCAGAATTATTTTACACAAACTTCTAAAATTTGCCCAACAATTTTGACTCGCAAACTTGGGCTGCTCAATTGTGCATTTATATAAACAGATTTTTTTTTAATACTTACCATCGTTTTCAATGAAAAACTCAAGTGTTTATAAATCACAAACAATAATTTTTTTTTCTATCAGTTAAAAACAAATAGGAAACACAAAAAAGATATTTATTTTTAAAGTACAATATGTGTTTTGTACATGAAAAGAAACAAACAAACAAAAATTTGAAAAATACACAAAAACATAGTATACAACTAGTATGCCGACTCTTTGACAGGTACATAACTCGACTGTCAGTGGTACATATTTTATGTTTGTATTAGTAAGATTTTTTTCAAATGTATTGGTGTATAAAACTATTTCCACCACTAAACATAGTTGCATAAAATCGTATTGAATGTGGCAACAATTTTTTTCCAAAATAAAATTTGCTTAGTTCAATAAATTTTCAATTTATTAAATGCTGGCTGGATTTATAAACTTTTAAAAACAATGTTTCCAAAATTTTTATTCTTCAATATCGGAAAATAATTAAATAATTTATGATTTCAAATATTATTTTTATACCACAAAATGCTACTCTGCTGGCTTTAATAATATTAACAACAGAAAAAATTTAGTGTCAAAAAAAATTATTTAAAAATGTTTAGTTTTGTTTTGTTTTTGTTGTTCTTATGTGTGTTGAATTCACACAGAACCTATATGTGTGATGAGAGTTATAAAAAAAGAGAACGTTCTCACCAGTCTGCATACTAGTTCCCCAGTGAACTTTTTATCACATACATCTTCGGTCTGAGACTAACGACAATGTAAGTGCGACCCATCCAAAGTCTGTATTCAATTCCTACTTACAATTACACAGAGATGGCCTAGGCTATCAGATTGATCCGACACTACATACATTGTAAGTGAAGGTTGGATGGGTCCAATGATTGTGGTGATTCAGAGGGTACTAAGATTTGTCTCGATGTAATCAGTCCTTTGTAGCAGACATTGTATAAGTATTAGATGGGTCCGAATAAGATAAATCATCGGATGGGTTTAATCTATTTGAATAAAGAAGAAATCCATGTTTTTTTAAACGATTTTATATTTATATTTGCGTTGGTTAATTAACTTAAAAATAATATATGTATGTAATTAATTAATTTTTTATATTTTTTTTATTATACGAAAGCTTGCGAAAATGTCTGGATTTATGAATTTTGAAACAGTTTCTTATTTTTTGGCCGTAGTCCTTTTAGAGAAAATATTCAGAATCACTTACTTTATTTTTTTTAATAACAATTACAAGGTTTAATCACTTGCACTTTGAACTTTTACTTTAAAATTTTCAAAGAACAAATTGAAAAAATAACGGAACAAAAAGTAGAAGAAAATAAGCAAAATACACAATTGAAAATGTACAAAAAATATGATACATTACTAAGCCATCCAAATCAGATGCAAGTGCGATGGCTACATTTTATTCGCGATTGTTTTGTTTTTGATTCTTATTTACATTTTATTTAACAACGGGATATCAATAAGACTAATCTGATTTGGATGCTAGTTGTATGCGATTAACGAACTTGTTTTTTATTTTTCCTATTGACATTATTGTAAACAATCGGATGTGTTTCAATTTGTAATAACTTTTTGACCGCTGGGTCTATACTATGCACAAAAATGTTTTTTGTATTTTTTTTTTGAAAAATATTTATCATTGGTGTTCAAAACATGTTTTCAACTGTACAAAAAAAAAAAAAAAAAAAAAAATAAAACATTATTTTGTTTTATTTGTTCTTCAAAGTTCAAAATAATAAAGTTCTTAAAAAAACGTTTTTGAGAAATATATATATATATTTTTTTTTGTTTTTAAAAACTCAATTTGAAGTTAAAATTGTGAATTTTAATTAAAATTATAATAGAAAATTGTGTTTAAAATTGCAATTGCAAAAAAATGCTTAGAGATTCTTAATTATCAAAACTAGCTGCGGTTGCAATAGCTGTAACCCGCAACACAGGTATCTGTGGAGACAGCCTTAAGTGCTTTGCCAATTATTATGACCAAAAATAGAAGGAATTTAAGTTCTGAGCATGTAGAAAATTTATTGTTGCTCAAACTCAACATCAAGCTAATTGATAAGATTACTATTTAGTTCTTGGATAATCTTTATCATGTTATAACTACTTATTATAAATTAGCTTTATATTTTTTACTATAATTTTGTACGTATGAGTTTAACTGCCAGGCCCACAATGTCGACAAGAACATTTCTTTCGCATATTTATATTGAAAACAATAATAAAAAACTAAAATTTGTTTTTGTTTTCAATATAAATATTAGAAAGAAATGTTCTTGTCGACATCGGTGGCCAGGCAGTAAATTTTGTCAGTTAAAAAATTCAAATTTAAGTTTTCGGTTCATTTTTTTTCTTTTCATGTACAAAATAATATTGTACTGAAAAAATAAATATCTTTTTTTTGTGTTTGCTTTTATTTTTTTAAACTGATGAAAAAAAAAATTATTTTGTACGCATGATTTTTAAATTTTTAAAAAGAAAAAATTAAATTTTCGGTTCGTAATATTTTGTACAAAAGTACAAACAAAAAATATTTTTGTGAGAACTTTATTATTTTGAACTTAAAGAAACAATATCAAACAAAATATTTATATCTATTTTTGGTTATTGTACAATTTAAAATCTTTTTCGAACACCAATGATAAATATTTTTTAAAAAACATAAAAAAAAACATTTTCCGGTCCTTGGTTTTCACACTTAAGGTTTTATTAACACAAGTTCTGATTTTAACGATAAAACCAATCATTAAAACCTGGTTTTAGCATACAAAATAGTTTTGTTAAAATCATCTTAAAACCATTTTTGATTTGGTTTTAAGTACCCTACAAGAAATGAATAACCAAAACTAAAAAAAATTTTTTTTTACTAACACACTTGCAACCATTTTGCATTGAATTAATAAGTTAGATAGAGAGACATAATGAATTAGAAAGAGAGAGGCAAAATCACACGTACACATTTTGCTCTTAATAAACTAATAGAAACTATAGCCAATATATCGGTGAGCACTACTGGTCATATAACTAGTAAATTGACGGATAGTCTTCTTGTAGGGTAGTCCCAATTTACATTATACTATTTTTGTCGTTGCGATTATTGTCGTTTCTTCTTTGAAGTCGGTCTTATGTTTACATTGTACGATTTTTGTCGTTACAAATTCTTGTGTTTACATATAATTTGACACTTCGAATGAATGAACAAAACGAATGGTAGAGTACACTCGCTTGTGTACCCCTTTTAATTCCTCTCTCCCCTCTCGCCAATAAGGTAAGAATCGCAACGACAAAAATCGTATAATGTAAATTGGGACGTAGTTTTTTTTTTAAATACAACCATGTTTTCGCTGTAATAAATTCAGTACCAACAAGTAAAATAAGCTGATAACTTTTAATCCCAGCTAGCATTTTATGTCAGAATCGGACCTTTTTGGAATCAGCTTCACATTTTACCACACATTAGCTAATTTTTTAAATGATACTCTCGTTGTGAGAAAATGCTACCCTACCGATTAATCAACTCAAAGAATCATTTGTGATACAATTTTTTTTTTATTCTGTTTTGAGCAATTAAATGGTAGTTTTTATAATAATTAGTTATTTTTTTCGTCTCGTTTTTTAATCGTAAATAATATACGAGTAGTTTATAATTATATATAAAGTAATGTTTTAATATTCATGTTTTTAATTTTTTCTGCGATAAAAGCAGAACCATGGCGTTTGATTATTTGAACCAACTTTATTTTCAACTAACCAAAAATTATCGGTTTCTCACAAAGAAAAGAAGAAGCCATTCGCTCATGCATTTATTTTCATTAATTGACAATCATTTTTGGGCTTCTTTTTTGACAATCTTTTTATTTGTTGGCTGACAATTTCTGTTTTTTTTTTCTTTTAATTTGACGCTATCAATGAACAAAACTCAAAATATTAAAGGTGTTATGATACTTGCTATTTTTTGTATTGGATTTTTTTAGGATTGACTGAATGAAACAACAAATGCGAGAAAGAACAAGAAATACAATAAGTAAACAAAACAAACAATATTGCCCACGTTTTGTTCCCACAAAAACCGTCAAAAAAGCTATAAATCGCAAAAAAAAAAGTTAAAACCCGCTACTTTCGATCAAAAACTAAAAAAGTTAGCAGCAGTGCTAACATTTAATCTGGAAATGTTTTAAGCAAGGCGAATTCATTACCAGGTGGCGTTGAAAGCACAGCTTTGCTACTTTTTTTTCTTACATAGAGAGAAATGTCAAAAGTTGCTTGTGTTTTTGACATATCGATCAACGAAAGCAACAAAAAAATACATTGTTGGGTTTTTGGTGTTGTTACTTGTTGTAGTATCGACACCACCGTATACATGAATTCGCCTTGGTTTTAAGTTACAAATTTTTATATTTTTTTTGACAGTCTAATGGCGATTTCTTTTCTGAGAAAAATGTTGCATAAATGGTACATGCTCTACACAAAAGAGATAGAGCATGTACCATTTATGCAACATATTTCTCAGAAAAGAAATCGCCATAAGATTATTTATCGATAACACACGTATATTTTTTTGACATTTCAAGATTTTTTATGGTATAATCAAACTCTTTACACTTAGTCAGTTTTCCTATGCAAATATATTTGCACTGTTCTCCAATATAGAAAAAATACAAAAAATAGCAAGTATCATAACCCCTTAAGAAATCCGTACTTTATCATAATGCCGAATCATGTCGTTACCTAAGAGACAAAAGGCCCTATCTAGCATTTTAAAAATTTTACAGAAGAAAAAAACTATTTTAAATGATAAATTTATAAATTGCCTTAAACTGGTAAAGGTAATTCACGTCACAAGTTGCACCCTTGCGAAAAAGCAAAAGTGCAAAAACATGAAAACCACATAGACAATTATTTGTGTATATTGTCTACGTGGTTGTTGTTATGTTTTTTACAGTTTTGCAACTTGTGACGTGAATTACCTTTTAATAATTTAGTTTTCTTCTATTTTTCCTGTAACACCTACCGTTGCTTGGACAATTGACAATGTTGCATATTATGCAAGCTGTTAGTGAGGCCTTTTAGCGTTTATCATTTAATCTTATGTATAATCTGGGTAGTTTGTTTTTTATTAATACAATCGCTAATTTTCGTCGATATATTCCAAACATTTTTTTGGGCATTTGTGTTAATGCAATATATCAAAATCAATGAAAACGCGATTTTAAAGATTTGGTAAGTAAGGAAGTTTTGCGTTTTAACTGCCACATGTATTTGAAGTATCCGTACACACACGGGGGGCACTTGGCCACCCAGTGGCTAAGATCCACCATGAAATTACTGCATATGGCAGGTGTAAATCTGTTCCCACATTAATTATTTTTTGTGATATTCTAAAACACATCTGAAATTAAACAAGTGACGACATATATTTTTATATGCTTAATTCAAAAATCTATTAGAATTATTCTAAAATGTGTTAACATATTTTTGATTTGTTTGGCCATTTGAGATATAAAATATTTCAAGAAATTATTAGAATATTCAGGATAATCATTCGTTCAATAGTCTATTGAATTTCATACATGATCTTTTTTTCTAGGTCACAGCTGATTTTCAATACTACATTAAAATCGGAGTGAGAAGTTATCAGTAAATCTCAATTACCACAAAGGGAATGATAAGTCACAAATAGCAAGACAACGTAATTTAGTGTCGACAATGACACCAAATACTAAATGGTAATATTTTCTACTTTAAATATTGCTGGGCATATGTAAAAGTGATATTTTTTGCAGTGGGCGAATATAGTGATATTTTTTCTCGGTTGCCACATAAGTATGTAAATTCCTATATTTTAGTTTCCCTAGTGAGCAGTGCGAATATGTGTGTGTGTGTGTGCTGTGATTATAAGCTCATATGCATAGTTGGAATGTGTTCCTGTCGGTATTTTCTCCAGTTTGTATGTTTGTGTGTTCTTGTTATTCAATACGTACGATGTAAACTACAGCTTAGTTTGACTATAAAGAATAAAGTTTGTGAATGCATCGTAAGGTTTAGCTGTGTAGGTTTTAGCCTCGTTAGACAGTGTTTGCAACCAAACACATCTGTTGTTGCATACGATATTAATTACACACAGTCATTTACATAAACATGCAACATTGTTGAATTGTTAGGATGAAGAACAGCCAACAAGTACATAGACATTGTTCTATATAGAATTTAAAAAGTGGGAGTCAGAGCTCGGTCAGACGACCATTTCGTCAACTCAGGCAAAATATTTTATATTCTTTGAAGTATGAATACATATATCGATGGCTTAATGTAAAAAGGGCGTAACTAATTTTTTTAAAAAAAGTCCCTTTCTGTAAAATTTCTGTGGGTTAGAGTATGAAATCTGTTGAATCTTTTTATTAATTTTTGCATTAAAACTTTTTATATATCTAAAATTGTATGGATTTTATTACGTTTAAACTAGCAAAATTTCGAGTTACTCCTTTTTTATATTTAACCAACGATATGTATACAGTGCTTTTTACTGACTTGTACATATGAGGGAAAAATAGTTTTTGTTTTTTGTATTCAAATAGTTGGAAGTAAATCTCCTAAAGTTCATTAGCAGAAAGATGCACGACATTTGCATGTAGATTTTTCAAAAATCATAAATTAAAAAATATATAACAAGTATAAAGTGAATAAATATTAAATGCAAAAAAAAAAAATCATCTCAGTGAAATACGTGTGTATGTATGTGCATTAGCTATGACATAGTGATATATGGAGTATCTTAGCTACCAGATTTTGAAATGATGCCAACCTCTTATTTTCTAATGAAGGAGTAAGAGTGAAAGAAAATGGTACCACATCGAGGTCAAAGTTGAAGGAAAAAGGAAGGGAAAAATTCTTAAAATGTCCCATCAATGCCGCGAAGTCACCCATTGAGGGATGAAATGTGAGAGTGACACCCATTAAATTTTCATCACCAAAATTTTATTCCAACATTCACACCTATCCCCTAACGCCAATCATTGGGGTCTATTGCGTATTTCGATTCGAGAAGTAAAATTTTTCAATTTCGATTCGAAAGTTAAACCGAACTGCGTAACCCGTTCGAAACGATGACAGAGTTGTATTTATAAACATATAAGAAATTTAATAAAAAGTTAGTTAAGTATACTGCTGCCAAAATGGACGAAAATGTCCCAAAACAAAGAAAAAAATTTAATTTTATATATTAACCAATGCGTGAAAAATATTATAGTCGTTTTTTTTAAATTAAAATGCATTGTATTTCTAGTCATATGGCTCTTTATTTGTATATAATATAAAAAACATTTTCAATAATAACATTAAGGGCATAATAAACAACGCAAATAGCTGGGCAAAATGTCAAAATTTTACGTTTGTACAAATATTTTGTGTTGTTAATTGGGGTGTTTGCTGTTTGGACAAACATCTGGAACGATATTTGTAGAAAAATTAAAAAATTTTAATATTTGGAAGACATGTTGGATATTTGTCAAATCTTTTGTGGTGTCTAGTACTAAAATTAATAATTTCAGCGAAAACTTTGCAGAGTACAGACGTAGAAGAAGAAGCAATAAAAATATTTTTAGCCGTAAATTCTAATTTTTTAGCAGCATTGTTTGCCCCAAAACAGCTTTTTGTTTAGAGCACTCTTTCCTACAAATTATTTTTCTTTATTTTATATTTCTTCTTCGCTTTAAACAAATAGCAAGCAAAAGTGCCGCACACAATCGCCGTCAGCATTCATTGAAAGCAAGACAAAAATTAAAAATTAATGTTTGTACGAAATATGTTTGTACTGTTTATTGGCAAACAGAAGCAAAAACAAAGTGCATGTTTTCCAAGCAATTTGTGTGGTTTATTATGCCCTTTAGTAAACATTTATTTTATATCATATATAAGTACTGGTTAACACTCTCCAAATTTTAGCCGTCAAGTCTTAAGCTTTCTGGAGAGAAGGGAAAAGAGAATGCCATTTCTTTTCATCTCTCTCCTTTAAACTCAAGACTTTACGACTAAGACTTGAAGAGTGTGAACCAGCACTTACATTAGGTGCGTTTGAGTACTTTTACAGTAAAATGCAGTAAATGAGTAAACTTAATATATCTAAATTTGGATTAAAAACCATTAACAGTTCAATAAAATAACTACAATACTAATATTCTTAAAAATTTGCTCTCACAAAAAGCTGTTGTCCAAAAAAGTACGCGAACGCAAAATTTGTAAAAATTCGTAAAATAAAGGCAACAGCTGATGGCAAATAATTGAAGTGTTGAAAAATGTTTACACTTTTGACTACTTAACTCGTTTTCTTATCGGTACTCGATTAAATACTTTTTATAACACGAATATTTTTGGAAAATACAAACAAATTATTTTATGAAATCTTTCATATTGGTTTGTTTTTTATTTTATTTGAATTTGCTAATTTGTGCCCGGCTAAATTTTATCAATAGTACATGAATACTTTTTTACTATTGATTTCAGTGCTGTTTTAAGTACCCGAATACTTGACACTTTTACAACTCTAAAAAATTAACTTTGTTATGTTAATTTTTGTTACAAAGTTTTAAAAGCTGGTATTTAGTGTTATAAATGCTTCACAACCAAGTTTAATTAATTAATATACATATATTCACTTTTTGTTTTTATTTTAGTTTTATTAAAATTTTCTTTTTTTACACAATTTTTTTTTAATGAATTTTACTGCAAAAATTTCTGCAGTAAAAATTTGTAAGTACTAAATCAAGAACTGTTACTTTACGCTCTCAATTTGTGCTCTCATTTACTGCATTTTGTGTGCTCGAGCGCAATTTCGTAAAATGCAGTAAAGTTCAGTAAAAAAATAGTAAAAACTTTTGTGTTCTCGAACGCAGCTATTATTAGGCTTAATTTGTTTGTTTCACATCAGATGCAGAGCAGGGATGCATTCCGAACAGGCTCATATGGAAAAATCTTAATTATCCGTATTACTAGCAACCTAAATTAGGGTGACGTAGTTAACTTATCTTTAATAAATAAGTATGTTGGAGTTAATATAATGTTTTAAACATGAAGTTTTAAATTTGTTATTAATTATTACGAAAGGTGAAGAAACAGGTATGAGGTAGTTGGGAGATTTTAATGTTGTTTTTATTTATTTAATTATTTGGCTGTCATTCAATATTATAATTATGTCAGAATGGAGGGTAGTTTTGTTCTGTGTAGCCAACTTCCAACTAGAGCTACACAACAAACATCGACCAAATAATCAACTTCCTTTTTTTTCTTTATCGCTGTTCCGTTGATTAAAATTGACTACCTAAAATTTAAATCTTTTGTAATTGATTCGTAACTCCTTAACATATTTTTATGGGAACATATCACACCCACCCCAAAGACGAGCATAGCAGAATTAATAGGTAGTTCCGTTCCCAATAGTTTTTATCTAACAAGAATCGTTACAAGACTTCGCTTAATATGACTCCAAAGTCATGGTTAAAACAGTCACATTTCGATATTCTGCATGATCAATTCATGATTTCGCACATTCTGTAGACTTTGTTTTTGTTTTTTAAGCAAGTCACTTTTTAAGCATTTCTGGGAAACATTTTCGAGTCTAGTTTGAATTGCACAAATGATTAATCAGTTTTTAATCCTCTAAGATTGTCTTAAAATATTAAGTTTGGTGATTCAATCTTCCAAATGCTGACTGGGCTACACATGTAAGTAGAAACTACATTCAATATGTGTAATTACACACGTATTGATTAGTTTGCGATGCTCATGCAAATCAGCTTGGCATCAGCTTGTTTGCCGCCCGTATTGGTTATATTATTGAACACAATATGCATCAGCAATTTTTGTGATGCGTGTTTTAGATTTGTTTGCGCATCATCTGCATTTGTTATGTATTTTCGAACAGCTGACATTTGCAGTGATGTTTAACCGAACGCGCTGCGCATAAGATGCAGCGCAGTGATGCATTTCCGAACAGGCCCTATATCACAGAATTATCTAATTTTGATGCAATTAAATGACCGTACATTTTGTATCAAACAAATCCGGAATTGGTGAATGTAAGGAGAAAATGGAATAAGTGTGAAAGAATCAAACGTATTATGAATATATAAAAAATAACAAATGCAAAATAATCCTGTGAGCTGAATATTCATATTACGTTTGATATACATTAATATGATAGATATTTAAAAAAAAAAAATTGGTTGATAGAATAATAAAAAAAAAACACAACTTACAGTAATTTGTCCCTCGATGTCAGCCAGCGCCAGATAACTTAAGAGCACGTTCATATTACACCGTCCGACAAAAAAAGAAAAAAATTGTTAGACACGAACCGGATGATAAAATTCTGAAACTATAAATTAAATGGAGAAAAATGTGTCCTTTTTAAAGGTCTCTCCCCGTGTTCATCACTAAAGTCTCCTAAATTATTGGGGAAAAAATCCAGGCGGCTATCCAAAAAATGAATTTTAAGTGACATATTGACTCCCATTATTCCATAACTATTCACTAGTTTCTTAACAATAGCATCATAACCTACAGATTTATAATTGCCCAAAAATTTATTTATTACATATTCCAAACTATTCCACGCTGCCTTTTCCGTCGTTAATTATATTTAACCTTCATAATACGCGGATACGACTTACAAAAATAACAACATTCTGCAGAATGTTCACTGCGGCGCACAGTGGGAAATTTTACGAGAAGGCGGTCAAAATTCCATAACTTTTGACTGGATCGGTATTTTTTTATGCGATTTTTTTTTGCTCGATAGGTGCGATATTAGGCTTTAATTTGCGCTATAAAACGTAAAATTCGACTGATAGGAGCAAGAGTTGTGGGGAGTTCAAAATGCATTTTCATTTTTTTGTTGAGTTTCGGTGTAAAAGTTGAATATTTCAAATATGAGTTTTTTTATAATTTATCATTATTTCTCTTGTATTTTACAACTGATACTTATTTTTTATTGTCGAACTTAGATCCTGTCAGAAAATGTCAATATTTTGGTTGGCTTTTTTTGGGACGAGACGAGTTGTTATAAGGATAAAACTGAAAAGGAATATTTTGAAAAATGCCCAAATAGCATTCTTGGCTATCGATAACATTTTAGGTAATTCAACTTTTATTTTTGGTTTGAGATGTATGTGTATTTTATTTTTATATATTAATACAAATATATACTTAAATCAAAAACAAATTATAATCTATAAACAATTTTAAATTAAACAATATTAGTAAAAATTTCTTCTAAATAGCTTTGGGTTTCATTTTCCAGAAGTTGTTTAGCTTCTTCCTCTAATTCGATTGAGGTTGATTTCCATTTTTGTCGAATACTGGACATATATGGATCTGATGTGCACAACAAAATAGTAATAAGATCTTCATTAGTACAACATCTGGACGTTTTTCTTGTTTTATGCTCGCGGAAGAATCTGTAGTCTTTGTTCCTTTTTTCTTGCGCTTCTTCAGATAGATCTCCAATTGGTAGGATATTGTGTTGAACTATTTGTTCCCCATGGTATAAAATTTTATGAACTGTGGTTGGCATATGTCTCCAAGAGTATTGTTTGTTATAAAGAACTGCTGTTTCATTTGCATACTGGCCAAATTTTTTTGCATTTATCTTTCTGCTACATGATATAACTTGTAAAATGATCTGGAATCGTCTTATTAATTCAAAATGTACTCCAGTGATAGATGCTGCAGTTTCTGGATCGGAAAAGAATCTCCTTGCAGTGTTTCCATCATTTGAATTTCCTTCTCCTTGTTTTGGCTGATCAATTATAAGGCCTAGGTGAAGGTATTTTTCTTGAATTTGTTTTTTTCTTTGCTTCCTTTTTTCCACATTTTCTTTGTTTTTTCTCACTGTTTCGCCTAACGGGCCAAATTCCAAATCATAACCCAATTTAAGAATATGCTCCATGAAACGAATTCTAGTATGAAGAGGAGACATTCCAAATTCGTATGCTTCATTGAAACTATTGTGTTGTGATGGGGGTTGACTTATTTGACTTGATGTCTTTTGACATATGGTACAGCTTGACGAAGACTTTGTTTCGGTTAATGCTTGTGCAACTTTTCCATCGATCATTGTAAGGAACATTTGAAAATTAATTTCAATGCATTGGTCATCAAATTTAAATATTGCCGGTTGAAGTTCTTTAATTTGATCTTTTATTTTTCGAACTTCTTCAGTTATGACATCTTTAGTTTCCTTTTTGTAAACAAACTTTATTGGTCTGCAAAACTTTGTTGAAGAGGGAATTTCATTTTTCCATACATCCATTGCTGTAACTCTACTGGTTGACGGCTCTAAGCCAATATAAGTTTTTCTTAAACGTAATGGAACGAAAGATACCATGAATAAGTTAGCATCAGATGAGTTTTCTGAATTACATTGCTTGTATTGTTTCTGACCAGAGCTTCCATCACATCCCCATTTAGAAAATAAAGTGATGCTGCAATTTTTAAGTTTTTTTAAACAGTCAGCATCAAGTTTATTTAATAATCGTTCTGCAGTGTGTTCGAGAAGAGCCTGCAATTTTACTTCTGCTGAACTTGATGTTACACTAATAGCCGTTTGTGAAGGTAAGCACTCTTTTTTGACAGAAACTAAATCTCGATATGCTGGAAAGATTCCACAATTTTTTTCATTGGTTCGCTTTCGCAGTTCTGTATACTGATTTTTTGTCAGTTTTAAATCCAAAAATAGTGCAAATGCTTCTTCTGGAGTAAATTTCATTTCTTCAGTTGGTGTAGGCATACTTTTTAAAATCCTCTTTGTGCGTTTAGGGCTCGCTTCCACTATTTTTTCAATTATTGCAACTTTTGTTTTCTTATTTTGCGTTGGTTGAATTTGATGCAGAAATGAATCCTTTATCATACTATGAGAAATTTCTTCATTGATATTTGCAAGCTTGCGTCTTCGTGATCTTTCACTGCAATTGTCAATTTGTTTTCCGGGCCGACCCACTTTTTCAGTTTCTTTAGCGGTAATTGACAGCTTCTTAAAAATCAGATCATTTGTTAGCCATTTTTCGTTGCGTAAGTAAAAATTTTTCTTGTTTCTAGAACATTTAAGGTACCGTTTTCTTAATGTAAATGAAAAATTTTTAATTTTTATCTTATGAATTTTGATTTCTTGTTCGTTGCATAATTTAAAGAATGGATTATTCATTATGTGTAACACAAAATCTTTTTCATCTTTCTGTTGAAAATATATATCTGCGAGAACTTTATAACTGAACTTAGCCATTGTTTAAACAATAATGAAGGTAAAATTATGAATGCATGCATTTTTATACTCTTGATAGAAGTTTTTTTAAATGATCTTTTGTTACCACTTCTTGGAAACATAAAAACCCTTTTTTAAATACAAATTTAATCTTTTATTACCATTTCTTTGAAACATAAAAAAACCCCTGTTTTTACACTTTTTAAAAGGATAACATACCGGCAATAAATTAACAGGTAACATGTAGGTAATTTTCACGTAAAATATAACTGCTCTTCCATTTTTTTAAATTAAGTTGCAATTTTCAGGTAATTAAACTATGTAGTTTATGTTGCGGCTATTTACTAATGTTTAACCTTTTAACTTACTCAAAAATCTAACGTGTTAATCTATTTATGTCGCCTATTCGTTTTACAGCATCCGTTCACCCACAATAAGTTCATAACAATGGCAATACCTTTACCTTCTCCAAATTATTTGATAACCTGACGTGCTAGATAATTTATGTGGCCTGAACTGCTTTATTTGTCGAAAATTCTTTAAGATTCACCTTCTTTAATTTCAGTAATGCTTCCTTGCAGGACTTATTTTTTGAGCCGAATATCTTACCTTGGGTCACAGAAATTGCTGTAGTTCGCACGATCGTATCCAAATGTGTGTACAATGGGGTATAGAAATGTAGGTTAGATTCTGGACTACAAGAGAGTATAGATTTTTTTTTGACGCGTTTTGACGGACAGGACTTATGTTCTATAAAATAGGAAATTTCCGGGAAATTTTGACATAAAAAAAAAGAAAATTAAATAGTTCTACAGGTCGCAGAGTTTAATGCTTTAAACCACGTATAGCTAATAAGATAAACTAATACACAAAACTTATTCTGTCAAAAAATCTTGAAAAACAAAAAAGTTATGAGCATTTCAACTTCAAAAGTTTACTCAGAAATTCAAAACTATAACCAAATACTGAGAAAGTCCATTTGGGACCACCCTGTTCTCAATGAAATAGTTGAAATAGGGTTGAAATTTTTTGGCTCCAGAGGTTCACTAGTATTTACTTTCACATGAATAAAAAAATTTCAAAATCGGAGAACATAAAAAAAAATAGTTTTGGCCGCCTTCTCAAAATATGAACCAGTGTGGGGCGTAACCATACCACTGGATACACGTATTTCATTGCATTGCGAGTTTTACCTATGTCCTTTGATCGTAGTACACCAGCGTAGCAATAGTAACATACAATTTCAGGCACATACTACAATCTTGGAGCTAAGTTTATTAAAAAGTATTCTTCGAACCTTTTTACAAAGGTTTTAGTTATATTTCGCGATTTATTAAATGGTACAAATAATCCTCACACAACACAAAACTTATTACGGTTTGGGCACTTCATATTTAAACGCGTTTGCAAAAACTATTACGTTGACGAAAAATTATAATTTATTTTAACAATTGAGGAGCCGAAGAACAAAACGTAAATTTTTGGAAAATTGAGGATTATTTATTTCGACCCCTTAAAAAACTGCATGAACCTGGAAATGGAATCAAGTTTTTTGCTTACCAAAAGATGAATCAAACTGCCGTAAGTCAACACATTAAATGTCAAGGATGTTTAATATCAAACCAATTTTATATCGAAAAAAGTACGTTTTGTTCAAAAATATCGAAAAAGGAACGTTTTGGTGTGCGTTTTTTTAGACGATAATATTTTAACTGAATGTTTTTAAACCTGAACCATTAAAGTAAAAAATAAGTAAAATGAAAACTTTATTATTTTATTTCAAATTAAATAGAAAACTAAACAATTCAGAAATGCGAGTCATAAAATACTCTTTTAGAAGAGTCGCAGGGTAGGTACCATTTTCTTCAGAATGAACAGTAATTTTCCACTCAAAAAGGAGCGCATATATGATTATTTTAATCGCGTATAGGCAGGAGTAAAAAAAAAAACTAGAATATGATCAGTAATTTCATTAAATGCTGACTGGGAGCCCATGTGTAATTAGTTTCCTGCGTATTTTGAGTTCTGTTTTTATACCCTCCACCTCCACTGTGGTGAATGAGGGTATACTAAGTTTGTCATTCCGTGTGAAACTTTTTTATAATACATCTAAGACCCCATAAAGTATAAATATTCTGACTCCTTGAGTAATTCTAAGTCGATTTAGCCATGTCCGTCTGTCTGTCCGTCTGTTGAAAACACGCTCACTTTCGCAAAACGCAAAAAAAAAGAACAAACTTGGTCTCAAATTGCTTGTAGTTACCCTAAAAATTGATAATTTTGATACAAAAACTAACATAAATGGTGGAATAATGCACGGAATGATATAAAATTTTGCACGAATTCGCTTTATACGACTGAAGATCGGTCCATAATTGACCATAGGCCCCATATAAACTCTTCTCGCGGAAAACAGTTTAGTACGCCTAGAACCGCAACAAATAACGCTAGCACACTAAAATTGGGTACGTCGCAGTTTTTTAGGACCAGAAATCACACTGTAGAATTTTTTAAAGATCGGTCCATAATTTACACTAGGTCCCATATAAATCCTGCTCCCGGAAAACAGTTTTGTACGCCTAAACCCGTAATAAATAACGCTATAATACCAAAATTTGGCACTCTAACTTGTTTTTATTATTTTTTGCAAATTTAGCGATACTTCTAAAATGGCGCAGTTGAATTGTGATCAGTGTGACTAGATCTTAAATTTTTTTACAGCTGAATCTGGCATTAGACACGGCCAAAAAATGCTAAAAATGATTTTAAACAAGTTAGAGTGCTATATTCGGCTGTGCCGAACCTTTGATACCCTCCACCGACAGGAGTGGGCTCTATATGATAAATACAAATATATTATTAACTAAGCTTCACAAAATCGAGCGTCAGCATTAAAATTAGTTGCGGTTTAGACATGAATTAAATTATTGACCGACAATAAGAAAACTTTATGCGTTTCTTGTTAGAACTTTGAACAGGCTTGAGTAAAATATCATGATTCGTAAAAGTTTTAGCCGAACTAAAATAATTTTTAGGATGGTAATTTGTATCGGTCCTATGGTAAATTATGGCCCAATCATCCCAAAATTCTGAAGACTGATTTCTGGTATTACAAAAAATAAAGCAGTGTAAAAAGTTAACAGTAAATTTCACAAATTTGCATGATATTTTTTCTGGCCATATGAATTTAAGTAAAAAATTTCACCGCACTATCTATATCTGTGATGGGTTTAGGTGAATTTAATTATTTTCCCAAAGTGGGATTTATTTGGTTTTAGGCGCAATAAACTGTTTTCCGAGAGTAGGGTTTATATGGGGCCTAGTGTAAATTATGGACCGATCTTCAAAAAATGTTACAGTTTCATTTCTGGACCTATAAAACTGTAACGTACCAAATTTTGGTATTATAGCGTTATTTATTACGGGCTTAGGCGTACTAAACTGTTTTCCGGGAGTAGTGTTTATATGAGGCCTAGTGTTAATTATGGACCGATCTTCAAAAAATTTTACAGTGTGATTTCTGGTCCCATAAAACTGTGACGTACCAAATTTTAATAGGCTATCGTTATTTATTGCGGTTTTAGGCGTACTAAACTGTTTTCCGCGAGAAGGGTTGATATGGAGCCTATGGTCAATTATGGACCGATCTTCACGAAATTTAATAGTATGATTTGCAGTCGTATAAAGCGAATTCGTGCAACATTTTATGTCATTCCGTGCATTATTCCACCATTTATGTTAGTTTTTGTATCAAAATTATCAATTTTTTTTGGGTAGCGGTTCCACATTTTGATTCATAGTTCTGATCCTACTAAACCGATGCCGCTAGACCAAGTTTGTTCTTTTCTTTTGCGTTTTGCGAAAGTGAGCGTGTTTTCAACAGACGGACAGACATACGGACATGGCTAAATCGACTTAGAATTACTCAAGAAGCCAGAATATATATACTTTATGGGGTCTTAGATGTATTATAAAAAAGTTTCACACGGAATGACAAACTTAGAGTGTATAAAAAATTCAAACAAAAAAAATTTTTTGTGGAGTAATTTCATTAAAATTAAAAAAGTGTTAAACAGACGAGTCGAAACTGGTACAAGACTTTCACCTTTCCCTCAGTGGTTTTACCTTCTTCATCCCTTTTGATCCGCAAAAGTTTTATTCTACTAAGTTGAAATTTGAAAAAAATATAGTAGTTTAAAAAATATGTCTTAACATCTAAAATATAAATAACACAATAGTCGCACATATTACATTTTTATAGATAATAAGACTACCAACCTAGCAGGTCATTGTCGATGATAGTTTTTGAGCAATGATAATTTCTTTCGGATTAAATATAAAAAAAATCACTTTTTTCTGAATTAAAAAAAAAGTTGTGTTTAACAACAAGGCACGACCACATTTACCAATATTTTGGCTACCTTAGTTTTAATATGTTTACTTTTAAATAATTTTAAAATTTTGGAAATCGGTGCCAAGCAAAAATTTGACTTTTGGCCAATGAAAGAAAATTGTCAGCCACTGTGCGGCGATCAACTACAAAGAAAAAAGTTTTTTATCAATTAAAAAAATGGTTTAAAAATTATTTAAATGTAATTAATGTGATAACTGAATTAATTATTTTTTTTAGTTGAAAGAAAATTCAAAATATAATTTTGATTTTAAAGTTGTTTTGAAATAAATTTTTAATTAAATATCAAAAAATATTAATTGATTTATTCATTTAAAATAAAATAATTTAAACTTATAGAATTGTTGTTGGGGATTGTCAATATTTAATTAAATAAATTAACACATTTTTTGAAATGGCAAATTTTTTTGATAATTTTTTTAATTAAAATTAAAAATATCATTTATTGAAAAAAAATATTCACAATTTTACAATTTTTAGTAATCAATATAATCATTTTGATAATAGGTGCAAAGTCAACAACTAGTTTGCTTGATATTATGAATTTGGTATAAATTTGTATACTTGTATACTAATCTGTGTACTTTAATAGTTAAGAAATAAAGTAAAAGCTAGACCAAAACGAAGGTATAGAGAAGGCATAATTTTGAATTTTGCTATAAATTTTAAATAAGTGAGTGCAGTTTGACAACTAACTTCTTATTTCGTAAGATCTGTCGGGCTTAAAAACCACCCTATACGTTAATAAAATACTATAAAAGAAAAATTATTATGCATATTCTAAAGTTTACTGAACTTGTATTCGAAAAATATAAAACTATACCAAAACTTAATTAAAGAAATTTTTTGTAAAACTACCCTCACTTGTATTTATTAGTGTGTCTTTGTGTTTGTATATGACAGTTTCAGCGAGAGTGAAGCAAAAATAATACCACCGTAACAAATTGATTAATGACCATAATTAAGAAATTACTTTCTCCACGAAAAGTATCCTTATGCATTTCACTTAAGGATATTAAACAATAAGAAAAACGACAGCACCAACAATTACAACAGCTCTTGCGGTGCCATTGTTTACTCTTTTCCTCTCTTTTTCTGGTTTCTCTGTTGTTTTTTTTTTTTTTTTTTTTGCTTACTTTTAAAATTGTCTTTATACTTTGACAATGAGTTGTATTGTTAATGCACCTTCGTTGTTTTTGCCTTTTCTTTACGATTTGTCGACTCTTCTTGTTTCTTGTTTTTAAGATTTTTGTAATTTTTATTTAAATTTTTTTTGCGGATATTATTTAAAATATGTCTACAAAAATAAAATACAATTGTAATGAACTTTTTATATATCCACCGACAAGTATTTCCCAAAACGCTTCCGCTTCGTTGTCTTGGTTTCTGTTTATTGTTTCATTTTGCTCTGTTCAGTTTATTTTTAATATGTACTATGCAGAGTTACTGTGTGTAGTCGATGTATCCTTTATTGTACCGCCCTCTCCTACCTCTACTTTAATCCCACTTGCTAAACAGTTTTATTATGAAATTCAGTTTTTTTGCAACTCTGTTACTTTTTATCCACAATTAATTGTTTTCTTCAAAAATAAGAAACGAATGAATGAAACCAACATTAAAAAATTTCTGTGTTAATGCATATGCTTTTATTACACCTTGAACGTCTATAAATCTTAACATCGTCACTAATGGATATAAAAAAAATTTAAATTATTCTTTTAAGTAGTATTTTGAAATTTAAAGTTTAAGAAGAAGAAAAAAAGATCGGAGGATGCCCAAAAATCATTAGTTTACTTGGTCACGTTAAGAAAATAATTATGGCCAACATAGAGCAAAAAAAAAAAATAAAAAAAAAAGGAACGAAAGCCAACCAAAGACCAACAACTGGAATTAATTGCATGACTTTATGACCTCTGGGTGCAGTATGGATGGTTATTACAAAGTTCCTACTACATCACCCCTCCTGTGTGCATAAAAACAACAGCGCCAAGAGAACAATATGCACGAGACAACTTTTGTTCTTTATTAAATGAATCGTGGTTTGGTTCTGACTTTTTAATTACGTATATTTTCTGCATAGATAAAACCAGCAGCAGCAACAATCATTTACTTCAATACAAACAAACAAGAAAAAAAAGTCATGTGCCAGTAAAAGTTTTAAACTTTCTGCAACAAAATGCTGGTGGATACAGAAAAACTACTGTTTTAATATAATAAAAATGAGTACAAAACTATATTGCATTTTTGAAATAATTTCATGGTCACGGCTCGCCAAAATACTTTTGTATACCCTCCACCACTAGTGGTGAAAGAGGGTATTCTAAGGTTTTCATTCCATGTGAAACTTTTTTATTATTCACCTAAAACCCCATAAAGTATATTCAAGGTCCTTAAGCAATTCTAGGCCATTTTTTATCCATGTCCATCTGTTGAGATCACGCTCGCTTTTAAACGACTCAAAATAAAGAACAATATTTGTGTCAGATTGTTTCTAGTTCTTCTAAGTAGTTTAGGATTGAAGTCCAGCAAAATCGGTTTTGGATACGAGTTATGAATTCAAATGATGAGCAACCGCCCTAAAAAAATTTATAATTTTGTTACAAAAACCAACATAATTGGTGGCGAAAAAAATTTAGCTTAAATTCGTTTTATATGTGTAGCCATCATACAACTACATTTTGTGAGCATCGGTCCAATATTTACCGTACGTCCCATAGAAAGCCTTCATTCAGAAAACAGTTGGCTACGCCTGAAACTGTAACGAATAATGCTATTGTAATGAAATTTGGACTGCCGTAGTTAAATAAGGCTAGAAATCACTTCGCTGTGTTTCGTAAAGATCGGTCTATAAAATACCATAGTCCGCATATAAAGACCACTTTCGGAAAACACTTTAGTACGGCTAAAACCGTAATGAACTTTTCAGCTATTGTAATCTGCCCATACATTGTCGTAGGCCCCATAGAACGCCCACCTTCGGAAAACACTTGCGGTAAAATTTTGTCTTGCTTAGTTTTATAAGACATGCTTCTGTCAAATTTAGTAAAGATAAGTTCATAATTTACCATCGGTCTTATATAAATACCACTCTGGGAAATCATTTAAATATGCCTTAAGCCGCAGCAAATAGAGATATTGTGGAAAAATTTGGTTTAATTTGGCCTTATATGGCCAGAAATGGCACCATGCAGCTCTTTCACTTTTATAATTTTTTTTTAATAAATTATATATCACATATAGAGCCAACTTTTGAAATATTCTGTCGGTGGAGGGTATCAAAGATTCGTCACAGCAGAATATAAACTCTAACTTTTTGTTTGCAAAACTTTTAAATCCAAAAGTTGTGGGAAGAACAGTTTGTTTGTTAGGAAGTTATTGATTTAAATTAGGGAGGTAACGATACGCCTCTTTGCTAATACGATACCGATACGAATTTAAATTAACAAAACTCAAGTAGAGTAATTTCTTTATTATACAAAATTACATTGTAAGGGAATTTTTTTATTAATATGTATTTAAACTTGATTTTAATTAAATTTTAAAACAACGAAATGAATTAAAATTCATGGTAAATTTTGAGTATAACATATAATTGCGCCAGTACACAAGCGGATCAGCGTTTTTAGAACAATTAGGATATCTAAAGTTTATCTAGACTTCTCCTTTAGCTGAGCCACAGCGTATGATCGACAGAGGATCATACTTCTTCAAATGTCCCTTTAAGATTTGCACAGACGCTTTAAAGAGTAGTTCTTTTAGACTTATCAGAACTTTAACTAGGTGTAGGTGAGACCGTGTCCTTAACACTTTCGAAGTGTAGAGTAATATTGAGTAGCTCAATAAGACGTTTTTCGATCTATTGGCTTTAAAATTTTCTACCTTTGTATCGAAGGTGGAGAATTAAGGGTGAACAATAGATTTCATTATTCTCTAAACACACAAATCTTTCATTCAGAGCTAATGCTTCATAAGTCGGCCAATTTATGGGACTCTGAACTATTCCGAGTCTCAGTTTATTCATTTATCGTATTTTCTAATAATTTTCGAAGACTGTTAACTAGCGAAATAGCATCGAAGTAGCGAAATGATTTTTTTTTCACAAAAATCATTAAAAATTAGTAGCAAATTCTGTAGCAGTTTCAAACCAAGCGTTTAATGCGTTCATGCATCAGTCCCAAAAGTCGTAGAGTAAAACTGTATTGACAAGTTAACCCCAAACGCTTAAAATGCAAATAAGTATGTACTTTTCGAAAGTATGACGTAGGATAACTTTTTACTTTAGTATGCGTCTCGAAGAAAGGTCACAAAAGGAAGATACGTATAAAACGCGTGGTGTGGGCCGACCTCAGGCTAAGAACTAAAAGAAACAAATTATTATTCTGTTTAATTTCTTGCTCTTTGTTGTTATGCAAAAAATAAGCGTTGAAAATTAAATAGTTTGTTCAAAAATATTAGAAAAAAAGTGTTGGCGTATCGACAGTAAAACATCGCCGATACAGATATATCGGCAAACGTGAAGTATCGCCGATATATCGGCATCGGTATCGGTATTTGTTACGTCCCTAATTCGAATATTAAAACTGACTACTTCTGGCCTTCTTTTGCTTTCTGTTTCTGACCTTCTTTAGTATGATTAATAATGGCATTTACATATGATTGAATAATTTCTATAATATATGAACAGAAATTACTAGTTAAAGAAATTTCGATGAAATAAGCAATTGCGGGTTTTAAAGAAAAAAAAAATTAAAAAAATGGAATTGTATACACATCTGATTCAGACTATGCGTCATGTCGCGCAAACATATTTCATGAGACACAAGATTGATAACAAAGGGTGTTGAGGCACTTGCGGAGTAAACAATGTCATACGAAATGTAAAGTCAAGCAACAAATTAGGCCCTTATCATGTAAAACGCAACGCAACGCTAAATAATTACATTGACACAAAAAATGTCATAAATATTTTGTAATTTTGTTGTTGCTTTCTACATTATGCTTTCACTGTAATTCTTTGGCGTTGCGTTTTATAATGGGTAATTCAAGTAGAGATACTTTTTTCAAAAGCCTTTTTTTAAGAGATCACGCGTGAGTCGTGTCATGCTGTCATGTTATTTTTTTTGTTTAGTATTGTTTGGCATTTAATAATGGAAAGACTTACGCCTGAACAACGCACAGTGGCGCCATTTGAGTTTTTTCGTTGCAAAAATCATATCTTTTGAACCGAATAAGATAATTGAACAGTTTAAACAGCATATGATAGATAACTGTTCAGCCTATGAAATGAGCGTTTGGAAGGGGTGCTACGCTTTGTAGGGGCCTACTTATGGGTTATCAAAGTTAAAATTAGTAGAAAAATCAATTTTATGGTAACTAAAAAAAATTATTTTTACATTTTTAGATTGTTTTTATTTTTTTTCTTTAGGGTTTTATGTTTTAAATTATTACCCAACAAATTAAAAAAAAAATAATTTTTTTTTTAAATTTATTTTTTCAATTTTCTGTAAAATATTCATCACAATTCATAAGAGAAGGTATATCTAAAAGACTAACCATTTCTAAACTATAATTATTTTGTAACTCTATTCGTGACTTCACATGCCGCAGGGAAGAAATAAGTGGATCGGAAGATGCTGCCAACATGTTGAAGAGGTCCTCACTTTGCCTTACCCTTGATGCTTTGAATGTGTTCTGCAATCTATATTTTTTATAAAATTTGTTAAGAGACTCCTGTGCTTCTTCAGAAAGCTCTCCAATTGGCAAAGACTGGTACTCAATTATATCTTTGCCATGCGCCAATATTTTATGGACGCTCGGTGTCAACTTCTTCTGTGGATACATTTCTGCTAAAAGAGATGCAGTTTTCGACGCATATTCTCCATATTTTGTAGAATTGACATTTTCTTTGCAGTTTAAAACATCCAAGATCGTTCCCAATCTTTTCACGATTTGATTGTCAATTCCAATGATTCTAGTTACTGCCTCATTTTCAAAAAATCTCCTAGAAGTGTTTCCATCGTTTGAGTTACCGTATCCGTGCTTGGGACAGTCTACTTTTAGTCCAACTTGTTTAAAAAAAGCATCCTGTTTTTGCTTCTTTCTGATCTTTTCCTTATCCTTTATTGATGTATTTTCATCGAAGTTTTCCTCCTCTTGTGGTAGGGTATATGCCAGTTTTAGCAAGAATTCCATACACCTTATCCTTGCGTGCAATGGTGACATTCCATATTCGTAATTCTCCTCATTTGTAGAATCGTTTAAATTACCAAAGTTCTTCTGACAAATAATAATAAAAAATCGATAAAAAAAATATAAAAATAAAACGAAAAAAGGGGTTTAAATAGGTTTTTGCTAAATTTTTACCTCCAATATAATTCTGTCTATATATATGTATATGATAACTAATTGAAATATGTTATAATTAAGCAGAAAAAGATACTAATCTTAAACTCTTTACAACTAAATATATAAAATTGAGATGTAACATATTATATATGAAATAAATTGAATTGAATTGAAAAAAGTTCTTCTGACTCTTTTTGCAAATCGGACATGACATTGTTGAGGTTGTTCCTGTCAGTTCGTTTACGACTTTTCCGTCAATCATGGTCAGGTGGAACTCGTAATTGCATTGAATATATTTTCCTTCTCCAATTTGCAGCTTTGTAGGCTTAATCTTGCTTATTTGTTCTTCAATGTCCTTCACCGTAGTCCTTATGAGTTCTGCCGATTCCCTTGCAAACTGAAACATTATTGGTCGGCAATAATGCACTGATGGCGGACGTGGATTTTTCCAGTGTAGGGAATCATCCGATTTTAGCCGCAAAGGAACAACTGATGCCATAAACATATTTTCGTCCGATATTGTAGCGTCATCGGAAGATATCCTTTGCTTATAAACGCTTTGTCCGGATGATCCATCGCAGCCCCATTTGCTGATCAATGTCAACTTCTCAGGAAGAATTTTCACTTCCGTGAAAAACTTTGGTGTGGTTGACTTTCTAAACAGTTCAAATAATTTTAAATTGTTCAACGCCATGTTTTCAGTACTTAAATTGTTTAATGGTTTCAGTAATTGTTGCGCCAACTTTCAGGCGTAGACTAATCCAGGCATTATGCTTATTTTGCAATATATAGGCTTATGCTACCATGCCTAAAAATTTATCTGTTCCCTGCATACATATGGATTTAGGCTGAATAATGCAATTTTGATATTATGCACGTGTCCAAATAAGATTTGTGCCTACCTGTAGGGACCATAAGTCAATATTGTTCCTGACCATTTGTACGCCAAAGTATTGTTTATGTGAGGTACGTACCTGCTAATTTCAATGAGTAGTTTTTTTCAAACTATTAGATCAAACTACTGTCAGTCAAAACATATAAGGGATGGACGCCATACAATTTCTGCAACCATATCTTTTTAAACTTTTTTACCTCTAGAAGCCAAACGGGCACGTACGGGCAGATAAAACCTTTTGAATTATGTAAAGAAATAATCAAAGAACAGGTTTTGCAAATATGGCAAATATAGAAAAATATAGTTTTTTTTTTATTTTCCGTCAAAGTTGAAAAATAGTGAAAAAACGGATAGTTTTTAAATAGTGATTTACCAGGAGAAACACAAAGCAAACAGTTAATTTTTTTTTTTATCATTATACATTTAATAAATACATCAATCAATACAAACAAAAAATAAGGCGATTCGTTACCTATTTTTCGTGATATTACACCTGAAATCGCAACAAATTGACTAAAAATTGTGTGTTTTTTTGAAAACCGAAAGTCGGTCAACTTTGAACGGTTATATCTTCTAAACTAAAAATGTGATATTATTAAGAGTGGCATATTTTAAATCGTTGAAAAGTTTCCTATAACATGGGTTTATTCAAAACTTCGTCGGCACTCATTAACATTTTGATTTTTGCAACTTCGCTTGCTCTACGGGCGCCACTGTGCAACGTTTACAAATCGTTCAACTTTATTACGAAAATTCACGTTCTTGTGTTTCGTGCACTTCGCTCAACTTATGGTCAACATAATCGGCATACTGAGCGTACTTTTTGCAACACCATCACCCATTTTGAGACCCAACATTCATTATTGGATAATATTCGACCGAATAGAACACGTCCAGCACGCTGTGAAGAAAATATAGCGGCCGTAGCTGAGAGTGTACACGAAGACCGTGGAGAGTCGATTCAGCGCCGTTCGCAGCAACTCGGACCGTTATCGTGCCATAATAACCGACTTTTTGATGCCTGAAATTGAAGCTCGTGATCTCGGCGACATTTGGTTTCAACAAGACGGCGCCAATTCCCACATCGCATCAATCAATGGATTTATTGAGAGAACACTTCGGTGAGCACATAATTTCAAGATCGTGTGATATCACACCTTTAGACTTTTTCCTGTGGGGATATGTAAAGTCTTAAGTTTATGCGGACAAACCCGCTTCGATTAAGGCATTGGAGGAAAACATCACGCGTATTACCAGTCGTTACCAGTCGAAATGCTCGAACGAATCATCGAAAATTGGACTCAACGGATGGACCATCTGCGACGTAGCAACGTCCAACATTTGATAGACATAATCTTCAAAAAATAAATGTCAAAGCATCTTCTTTCAAATGATTATAAACATTCCCCATTGAATTTGAATTTTTTTTTTTTTTTTTTTTTTTCTTTAAAAAAGTAGGGAACCTCGAAATGGATCACGCTTTATGATTAGGGCCTTAATGTTCCTCTTTAATATGATCGTAAAATTTTTTTAAATTGAATAGTTAAATTAGAATTTAAGATTTAAAAGTAAAATTGTAGCTTGTAGCTTGCAACAAAACACGCAACGTCTAAAGCTCTACGAGTTTTTTAAGGACGAAAAAAGAAAATATGAATATTGTTGCAGGGGCAAGTAGCATATTCCGAAGCTGGTATTGCTCTTACGAAGTTTGGTTTAGTATAAGAAATATTTGTGGTTTTAGTTATAAATTTTTTTTCTAAGGAATTAAAAATAAAAGCTGGTAGAAGCGCATTTTTTAATATATTTGCGCTGTCAACACAGTTGAAACAAGCTTTAATCATGGTTTACAGCTAAGCTAAAATAAATCCTGGTTCACACTCTTCAATTCTTTGCCGCCAAGTCTTAAGTTTTTAGGAGAGAGAGGAAAATATATCGTATTCTCTTTTCCCTTCTCTCCTAAGAGCTCAAGACTTGACGGCTTAAACTTGAACAGTCTGAACCAGCACTAATTGCCAGCAGCGTTATGCTTGTGAGCACAAAGTGGCAATTTAACCCTTTTAAGAAGCCCTTGCCGATTTATATGCCTCTTTTAAGTACCTTTTTGTATAATATCAAATCAGTTTTAGTTTGTAATTAGAAATTTGAAAACAATTTATTATACCAAAATATATATATTTAAAATTATATGAATTCGTTGCATAAGTAAAAGTAAAAGTTCTTACTTTTTTCTCATGATAGTACTTCATTCAGCCAAATCAGTTTTTCGAAAATATTACTGCTTAAAAATAAACTATAGAACGTTCTTAATGTAAAAACACGACCATTTTTTAAATTTTCAACAGCAACGCTGATTGTCAAAAATGGGAAATTAATGGTAGCAGCGTTGCCATTTTTGCATTTTCACTGCAATATTTAGCATTTCTCTTTGCCATAAAGCACTGAAATTTTTAAGAATATATACCAAAGGCTGTTTAAGCATAATTTGGTTGCAGAGATAAAAATGTATTTTAATTTTTTCAAGTGTAATAACTTGCTATCCTTTTTAACCCTAGTTCTTTAACTAAGTTTTCCTCTTGGTCTGGCCAGACCACAATTAGAACAGTTAAAAAACCCAATTAAATACAAAGTAAACCAATACTGTGAAACCACTCATAACCGGACACTCACCGTCGTGGTATTTTTTTCCGGTTATTAGAGGGGTCCGCTTAAGAAAGAGGTGCACATTTTTTTATTTTAAATATTTTATTTTTTAAAACTACATTTCATTAATGCAGTGGTAGACTAGTCGGCTCTGAATGAAAAATATATTAAGAGTTGACTGCTTCAACTTAGACTTATGCAATTTGAACTGTTGAGTTTGAAAATGTGTTAAATGTGTTGTGTTTTTATGTGTTGGAATGCGACAACTATGTACATTTGCGTTAACATGGGAGTCACCAATTTAATTGAATCAAATTTGAAAAATAAAGAAGAACTACTATTTAAATACAACTCTAGTTGCTGTGTTTCAATGGTTGTCTCCGTTTATGAGAGATATTTGGAACAAATATTTTTTAAATGTAAGGTCCGATTGTTGTTGTTGTTGTAACAGCTCGACCTGACAAGCAAGCATGTATAACATTTATTTTCTATTCTTCGTCTTTGCTCTGTCCATCCAACTTAGCTAAGTCAAGGCCCATTCCACATGCAGGGCAGAGGTCTGGGGTGGTACTATTTATTCTGGACTAATCGGATTTTAGACGTGTGCACCATCCCGACCTCAATTGTGCCAGTATCACTCTGGTCCGACGTGGAAGTTCCCGTTCTTCGTTCCCCCGACAATTGGGTCTACGTACCGGAACGACTCCGAGCATCAACTGCTCCGACCAAAGATTGTAAACTCAGCAACATCAGCGTCCGGTTATGGGAGTGTCTGGTTATAAGAATGCATTTAGTATGGCAAGAGGAGGTGTCCCTTTGTGGGAGGTGTCCGTAATGAGTGGTTTCACTGTATATTTTTTATTGAACGTATGCTAATTTTTTTAGATTATACGAATTTACTATATAATTTTATTATTTCAATACTTTATTATACATGCAAGTCATCGAAAATGTAGTCTTTAATTTTGCACAATGCTTTTTCGCATTTACCACAGCTGAAACGAGTTTTGCGTTTCATAATGGTTTTCTGATTTAAATTCACATATCTGTTTCTTTGATATTTTGTCTTATTTGAAAGATATTGCAAGCAAAAAAAAAAAAAAAAGACCAAGAGGGTAATTTCATAGACTTTTACATCGAAACGGAATTTCACCCCACTTATTTGCTTCAATCGAATCCAAATTAGTTTCATTCAATTGAGCACATATCATTTATAGAATTCACGTCATTGTTCTTGTTTTGAATTATATTACAAGCAAAACACAAATTTGGTCTGGCCAGATTAAGACGGTAACCCTAGGGTAAATATCAATCTGCTTGGTGCATAATTTTACACCTGATGTTATATGAATTAAGAAACTAAAATAAAAAGGTAATAAATAACATTGAATATGAGAAGGAAATAAGAAACATATACGTCCACTTTAACTTGTTAGATATTCTAGTGCCACTTCGAAAAACTAATACTTTGGATTAAGCAAGGTTGACTTTTAAATGCCATAAGTTACTGTACACATGAGGGGAGTTAATCATAGTTTGAAGACCACTGGGCGAATCAGACATTATGACAATATCGTCTGCATTAAGAAGTACTTTTACTGTGATGTTGTCAACAGGGTTTCCGCCAGTAACAGCGTCGGCCAAGTCATTCAAGTTTAATGCAAATAGAATTGAGCTTAACCTTTAACTGGTGAGGTGAAATTTTGGAACATACTTTGTGACGTGGGGTAAATTTTACCCCTTTTAAAATCTTAAAATATATTACATAAAAAAAAATAAAAAAAAAATTTTATCATACGTCTGTTTTTAAACGTAATATTTGCAATATGCAAAATAAAACTAAAATTTTTTTTTAGTTAAACAAAAATTGCATTTTATTTCACAAGCATTTTTTTTATAACAAAAACATAACATTGTAAATTAATAAAAAAAATTAATAATAAAAAAACTTTAAAAAAAATAAGTGGCACTTTTTCACAGCCTAAATGTGGATTATTATAAAAACTAAAGAGATCATAGGAAAAGTAGTCATATAAAATAACTGGAGGTTCACCTTTACTGAAGTTTTATATTCGTCTAATTTGGGTTCTGCACATTCTGTGCATATGCGTTTGCTGCAGCCCATGTACATTGATTCACTACAATGCAGACAGTAGTGTGTTGTTTTTCGCTTTAGTCTGCTTGGACATATGTAACACAATTTGCGTGTAGCAGGGATGGATTCCATCGGGGTTGGGGCTACAGAGCCTGGACCCAAAATATTTCCAATCGTCTCTCGTAATTGTCGAGGCAGATTTTGATTGTGTTGTCTGCGTTGTAAATGTGGTAAAACTAATTCTCTTGCTAGCTTTTTTAAGAACTCTGCTCTTGAGATATTTTCATAATTTTTTGAGGTTTGGAAAATTATAAATCCATTTAAAGCGCAAGCGTGAGGTTCCACCACCTGGATAACTATCTTGCCGCGATGTGGTGGCTTTCTAGAGAAGATAGCTAAGAAAGACTCCTCACAGCACGATGGGCGGGATAGGCATCTGCTTAGGAAGCACCGAAAGAACGTTGCTAGATTCGAACGAATCCACGGCTCGGTCGGTGCCATCCTAGGGCTTCCCTATCCTGCGGGTACACAGCAAGGGCTGCTGGGGATACAAAAGTTGTCAGTAAAGACAGCAAATCCCCAGCACCCCCTGCTGATGAACGAAAGGAGGGTAAAGGTTCAACACCTGGCCCTCTTAATCGTGACAGTATGGTCACAGTTAAGGGAGCTAGGCCTGTGAACGATTTACCCACTACTAGTCGCGCGATGAGGACTGGAAATGTCTTGATAATTTTCGATAGTCACCCCCAAAAAGGAGTCACTAAAGGAAGGGTTACCGGGACAAACCAGTCAACATCTGCAAAGAAATCAGGTGATCATCGACAGAGCTCTGCTAAGGCCCCCAAAAAAGGGGTAGTTAAGCGAGTGAGGTCTGGTGATGACCAGAAATCCCCTGCGGCTAATGGGAGTGGTCAGACTGTGGTCGGTTCTCTTAAGGATCTCCATAAGGAGATCAATAAGAGGACTGGCTCCAGAGAGGACCAACCCTCCACGTCAAAGAAGCTAAAGGAGTCGTCGAGTAAGGACGGTATTCTGGCGGCTGTCATTGATCGTAGGGATCCCGATGGAAGGATCAGTGTCGAGAAATGGCAGGTGCTAGAGAACAAACTACTCGACGAAATCTTTAGTGCCAAAGGAAGGCTGGACGAAGTATCGTTCAAAGGGGCTGACTTGGCAAGAGGTGTCAAAACTGTCAGTTGCGGCAAGCAGGAAACCTTTGAGTTTTTAAAGGCTGCAATTGGTAAGTGTGTTAGCTCCTGTTCTGAAGCTAGTCTGGACGTTATACTCGCGTCTGAGTTGCCATTAAGGGCGGTAGTCACGGTATGGATACCTCCACCAATAAAACCGTGGATGTCATACTGGGGGTACTGGCAACCAGAACAAGGAGCTCATTACAAGGCAGTGGAAGTTGGTAGCTTCACTGGGTTGTAAAGAGAACCAGGAAAGAGGCTTCAGGTTCGCATTGGACCGGGAATCTCTTAAAAAGTTGGAATCGATGGTAGGGGTTGCGGTATTCGGGTTGGGGTCTATCAAATTTATGTTTCCTAAAAATGATGGACCCTAAGAGGTTGAAAGTGGTGCAGATAAACCTGCACCACTGTAAAGGAGCCTCAACCGAATTAGTAACCCACCTCATCGATAACAACGTGGACGTGGCATTAATTCAAGAGCCCTGGATTAACAAAACCGGGTAGTTGGATTAAGGGCCACGGGGTATACATTGTTCGTACCTAACACAGAGGAGAAGGTACGAACTTGTATTCTGGCGAGAACTGAGTTTAAATTTATGTTTTCTCATTCTTACAGTAATGGAGACCTCACGGTTGTGACAGGGAAAGCCAAGGGCAAAACATTCCTGGCACTAGCATCGGTATACTTGCCATACGAGGCTACCGATCCACCTGGTGAAAAAGTGCGAGAGTTGGTGGAGTACTCAGGCAGAAGTGGCTCGAGGCTGGTACTAGGGTGTGACGCCAATGCACACCATACCCAATGGGGAAGTGCCGACATAAACAAAAGAGGTGAGTCTATGTTTGATTTTATTATTGGCAGCAATCTTCTTAACTGTAACAGGGGGAATACACCTACGTTCAGAACTAGGGATAGGAAGGCGGTAATAGATATGACATTGACGAACTGTAGGGAGTTGGTGGAGGGTGGACTTGGGTTTTTCCTTCTCTGATCATAGTTGCCTGTCCTTTAATCTAATGTTTGAGAGGTCGAAAAGGTGTCCGTATAGGAATCCGAGAAGAACGGATTGGGATTACTTTTCGAGACTGGTGCAAAGTTACCTCAGAGTTACACACGACTGGAGGTCGACTTCGACCGGTGTAGAGCACCTTCACGGAGGTATTGACTAGTAGTTATGAGCGATCCTGTCCAATGAATTTTCCGGGCAGGCGCACACAGCCAAGATGGTGGACAGACGAGTTGAGGACTCAAAGGTCCACTGTCAGAAGGTTGTTCAATAGAGCGAAGTATACGCGTAGGGAAGAAGATTGGAGTAACTTCAGATTGAGTTACAATAGGTACAAGGGAGATATTAGAAGAGCGTAAAGGGACTCGTGGGTCAAGTTTAGCGAGTCAGTGGAATCTGTAAATGAGATGTCCAAGCTCAGGAGAATTTTATCCAAGGACCCTGTAGCAGAGAACTGCAACAATACATAATACTAAAGGTACGGTCAGATATGGCAAACATTTGCCGAAAAACGTCAAATATTTGTTTGCCGTAATGTGAACACAAAATATTTATTTGCGACAAACAGGAAAACAGCTGATTTTGGGCTAATAAATTTGTTTGGTGTCAAACAAAAATGCTTTTAATGTGACCACTCAAAAACAAATATTTGCCTGTATTTTAAGCAAACAAATATTTGTTCTTACAATTATTTTGTAAGAGCAAACAGTAGCAAATAACTGCTGTTGGGAACAACTTAAAAAAAAAATACCACTAAAATCAAATAAAAAAACACAAAGTATTGTAATAATATTAACATTTATCTAATTTATTTATTAAAAAAAACACATGATTTTGGAATTACATTAAATTTGTTTTTGATTTTCAGTATTTTTTGTTGTTGTAGCCAAATCGTCGTGCGGTTACTGCCTTGGATCAAAGATAAAAAAGTTATCTAATCTAAATATATAAAATTGTAACGTTACTGATTCACTCACTGATTCATCATCGCACAGCCTAAACGACTGAAGGTAAAAACTTGAAATTTGGACCAGGGCTAGCTCTCCCCAAATCGATCACAAAGACGGGATTTTTGGAATTCGAATGTTTAGGGGGTAAAAACGGGTAAATTCGGTAACCTTATATCTCTAAAACTAAAATTTCATACTTATCGTTGTTCTTTAGAAAAATAAGCGGACAGGTGTCTGGTACTTTTTGGAAATTCAGCCCTTTAACGGAGTAAACGGGTAAAACCTGTATTTTGGTACTTTTTTGTCACCCCACCTATCTTTTAAACCAATAATAAGAGAAATAAGGGTTATATCACATTTGAAACTTATCTAAAAAATCCAAATACAAATTTCGTACTTTTTCGAAATTCGGACGTTTAAGGGGTAAAAAGCGTAACTATTTTTGGTACTTTTTTACAAAACATTGTTTTTATTTATTGACATAGACGTATTAAATTATGGGCTCCCACTACAATATTTAAATTTTTTTATGCTTCAATGGGGAGAAAAAAGTACAAAAAAGGGGAAATAGGGAGTAAACGGGTAAAATCTGTATTTTGGACCTTTTTGTCACCCCATCTATGTTTTAAACCTATAAACATAGAAATAAGGATTATATCACATTTGAAACTTATCTAAAAAATCCAAATACGAATTTGGTACTTATTCGAAATTCGGACATTTAAGGGGTAAAAACCGTAACTATTTTTGGTACTTTTTTACAAAACATTTTTTTTTAGTCAAAAATTTAGTACTTATTGTTGTTCAATAAAAAAAAAAATAAGCGGACAGGTGCTTGGTACTTTTTTGAAATTCGGCCTTTTTGGGGAGTAAACGGGAAAAACTTGTATTTTTAAACTTTTTTGCTATGCCATCTATCTTTTAAACCAATAAACATTAAAATAAAAACTATATCACATTCATAATGTATCTAAATAATACAAATTAAAATTTGGTACATTTTCGAAATTCGAACGTTTAAGAGGTGAAAATCGTACCTATTACAAAGTAGCTGGTTAAAACCTAGAAACATAAACTTTGGCGTAATATGTCCACGAAAGAAAAGCAGATGCTAACGAAGTAGCGGGTTAAATGCTAGTTATTGTATAAAACCATTTTTTGAGTAATTACCATTTTAAGATTTCAAAAATGGATTACGAAATATAAAAAGAACACTGAAATCATATATGTATAATCGATTTTAAACTCAACCTTTCAAAAATGTTTAAGCAATTTTACACGATATTTATTTTGCGGTGGGTTTGTCAGATGTAAAGTCCATATGTAATTTCACATGTCTGTCAAAATTGACAATTACAGAAGGTTAATCATTTTTGCTTTAACACGTTCCTTTTTGGTTTCACCTGACATAACATAAAAACATTCATATTAGCAAACTATTTACTGATTTATATTTATATCCACTTTTTATTGTATTTTAGTTAATTAAAAATTTTGTTTTTTTTTAAGAATATGTGTAAGTAAATAGATTTTAATATATATTTGCCTCCACAAACAGACGACTTGCAAAACAGCTGATGTCAGATGGTTTGCCAGATCAAAATAGAACACGCTCTAATTGAAAGAAATTCCTCTATATTTTCCATCACAATTTGTATAATAGTGTTTTGGCAAATAAATTTATATATTTTGACAGTTTGGTCAAATATTTTGCTTCGGCAAATATTTTTTTAAGTGTGACCATATGGAAAACATGTTTGCTAATATGTGTGTTTGCCGCTATTTGACATCTCTTCGAGCAAACAAATATGAGCAAATAAATGTGAGCAGTGTGACCACAAAATGAAACTTACATTGTTTTGAAAAAAAAAATTGCCAAATAAAGGCAAACATATTTTAGGCTAATATTTGCCATATGTGACCGTACCTTAACGAGCGCACTGGCTGTTTACTAAATCATTTTTAGTCTCGAATACTTTTAAGCACTCGCTTTTACTGATTATGTTGGCTCGTTCTTCATACAAAGCAAGCTTCATGCATTAAAATATTACACAATAACTTTTTATTTGTACATGTGTTAACTACATAAAGAAGTAAGAGCCCAGAAAAAAGTATGAACAATATCACAACCACTTAAAGCAAAGTTTCGTGTTTTTTCTATTTTTTACGACCAGGGGGTCGATTCTGGTTCTGTGAAACTGTGATATGAAAAGTTTTTTCATATTTTCATATTGTTTCTGATTCTCGTTTAGTCCCAATTTACATTATACGATTTTTGTCGTTGCGATTCTTACCTTATTGGCCAGAGGGGAGACAGGCTTTAAAAGGGGTACACAAGCGAGTGTACTCTACGATTCGTTTTGTTCTTTCATTCGTAGTGTCAAATTATATGTATACACAAGTAGTTGTAACGACAAAAATCGTACAATGTAAACATCAGACCGACTTCAAAGAAGAAACGACAATAATCGCAACGACAAAAATCGTATAATGTAAATTGGGACTTAGTGAAAAAATGATAAGTAAGTTCCAATGTTTTCATATGAAAAGAACAAGTGGAATGAAACGAACTGTTTTCACAATTTCACGGTAATATGATTCGTGTTCTATGTAAAAGTGCAAAGAAGTGTCAAAATCTTTTCATTTGTGACATTTTTTTACACTTTCATTTTAACGGTGACAAAATGGAGAAAGTATTTAGAGGCAAGCGCGCAAGCGGAAATCAAAAAGAATTTTTAATTAATTATTTAGAGGAAAATCTGGACATTGCCAACGATAAGTAATAATTTAAAAAATTAATAAAAATTATATTCTAAAAATATACAAATTTACAGATTTGTAACTGCGGATGGGGCTAGGCATAGAGACGACAAGTGGAAGAATCTAGCGGCGAGCCTTAACGCTCTTGGTGGTACCCAAAAGGATGGTCAAAAATGGAAGAAGTATTGGAGTGATTTGAAGTAAGTATACTTTCTTAACATTTGGGTTAAATAATTTAGTTTTTAAATTAATTCTAGGCTCAACACTCGTGCCAAATACTGCGAAATTAAAAAAAATGAGCAAAGAAGCGGCATTAACGGTTTAAGTCGTCTAAAAGTACTTTCGTCTCTAGAAGAACGCGTAATAAAAATAACCACTGTGGAAGCTGTAGATGGAGATGGGACCCCGGAAGTTGGATTTGAAAATAATTTTTTTGAAAATAATGATGGTGCAAGTTGTGTAGAAGCTGAAGTAATTGTCACCGACGAAAATATAGAAGGAGGCGTTGCAACTACTTCAACGCTTGCAGCTTACTCAACGCAAGCAAGCAATTCAAATGCTGCAAATGTTTTAACCACTGCCAGCAATTCAACTGCGCAACCAACTCGTACAACGCGTACCCGAAAAAGAAAGCAACAACATGAGTCCTTTCCACTCGATAAATTTTTTAAAATGGACGAAAAAAGCTGGACGAATTAAAAACTGCAAACAGTTTAAAACGCGAACATATTTCAATATTAAAAGAACAAGTGGAAGCAACAAGAATGCAAACAGAAGCAATTAAGTCCAATACGCAGGTTAAACTTAATATCGTTGAAACGATGCAACAGCTTGTAAATATGTTAGTTGGAAAAAACAAAAAAAAAAAAAACATACATAACTGTTGTAACGTGGTTTTGTCGTAGGCTGGGGTAGTCCAGTGATGTCCAGGGTCGACTTACGGAATCCACGAACCTTAAGTGAAAACACGGGTTATTTACCCTTTCGGGGTTAACAATAATTTCTTAACTTTATTGATTAATTCGCAATTTAATTACAATACTTTGTTAACTTCATCTAAAATTACCAGCAGCACAGCAAACAGGCAGGAATTCGGCGTATTCTCCTCGGTCGGTGTATTCGGGTCGGAATCGGGTGGGGAGTCAGGATCGGGTTCCTTGAGTGCTCGGCGGTGATGAAATGTCTCGTTCTCAGCAGTTGTTACAATACTACAATTCTTTCTTATGACTAGGTATCTAAATACTACAGTTCAACCTTATGCACTAAACCGACTTAACTAGGGTAGGTCTGTTGACCGAAGTCACAGTACCAAAACTGTCAGCCGAAGCCGCAGTACAAAAACCGTCAGCCGAAGCCGCAGTACAAAAACCGTCAGCCGAAGCTGCAGTACAAAAACCGTCAGCCGAAGCCGCAGTACGAAAACCGTCAGCCGAAGCCGCAGTACAAAAACCGTCAGCCGAAGCCGCAGTACAAAAACCGTCAGCCGAAGCTGCAGTACAAAAACCGTCAGCCGAAGCCGCAGTACGAAAACCGTCAGCCGAAGCCGCAGTACGAAAACCGTCAGCCGAAGCCGCAGTACAAAAACCGTCAGCCGAAGCCGCAGTACAAAAACCGTCAGCCGAAGCCGCAGTACAAAAACCGTCAGCCGAAGCCGCAGTACAAAAACCGTCAGCCGAAGCTGCAATACAAAAACCGTCAGCCGAAGCCGCAGTACAAAAACCGTCAGCCGAAGCCGCAGTACGAAAACCGTCAGCCGAAGCCGCAGTACAAAAACCGTCAGCCGAAGCCGCAGTACAAAAACCGTCAGCCGAAGCCGCAGTACAAAAATCAATCACCCAACAAGTGCAGGTGTCGGCGACCGTCGTGCAGAAGGCGGGAACCAGGTCGACTTTTAAAAAGTTGGCAAGATCGTTGGTGCAATGAAATCGCCCCGATTGTAACCAAACCTAAAGTATAAGTGTAATATTATAAATGAACTACATGAGAATTCTTAAGCGAACTGGTATTAACTAAATAACATTAGGGGGTTTCATGTGTACCTAAGTAACATTAGGGGGTTTCATATGTACTTGAACTGAAACTAATTATTGTATGTGGTATTGTCTAGAACTTAAATATAAAATAAACTAAAAAAATATGAAATTTATGTTGCGGGGATTTAAGGGAATGTAAATCTTCGTTACAGTGTATACACATATCCTGTCCCATTAACGAATTAATGAATTAAATTTTTGTAGAGAAGGTTTTTAAGACAAATTAATTAGAATTTTCAGTTAAAGTTTTTAATGTTTATTTTTTTTTTAGTATTATTAATATTGATTTTGTTATAAACAAAGGAAAAATAAAAAATGAAATACATGCGCAATATATTTATTTAAGAAATTATTGAACAATGTAAGTGCTCCTCAGTCGTCACCTTGAACGGATTTTGGCCATCGCGTAATGTGCGCCTCAAAACTCTTAGTAAATTCCTGTAAAATGCCAATTTTGGATAATAAACACAACATTACTGACGTAAAACTTTAATAAAGTCTTCTTACCTTTGCTCATCCCGAATTTCTTGTGATAGTTCAATTAAAACCAACAATCCCGACATTTTATTAAAATTTATTTTTTTGTGTTGTGTATTTTTATAATTTGACACTTGATCAGAAAACAAAGTATATTTGTAATTACCATCGGCGGTGAATTTTATAAGTTTAGCGACGGATTAAAGTTAACTTAGAGCCGCCTACAATATTTTTATGTTTTATAATTTAATAACATTTTAAAATATTTATCTTTATTTTTTAATGATTTAATTTTTTTTCGTCGTTTTTAAAAGCTTTTATTTAACTTACAAAGTATGTACATATATATCTATATATATAAAAATGAAAAATGTTTGTATGTTTGCTTGCCTGTTTGTTTGTTGGCTTATAGACTCCTAAACTACTTTACCGATTTTCCTGAAATTTTTACAATAGCATCACGTGAGCCCTAAAGATAAAATAGGTTACTTATTTTTTCGATAGGGGCAGGGGAATTGGTACCCCCCATTGGATGCCAATATTAAATATCGCATATTTGAAGAGCCGCTTCACGCATTTTGTTGAAATTTTGGTAGTAGGATCTTCTGAGCCCTAAAATTGAAATAAAGTAGCAGCGGGGGAAGTGGTCTTCCCCATAGGACGCCAATGTTTAATATCGCATATCTTAAGAACTGTTATAGTGAGAATGTTCAAACTTAATAGTAGTCACTCCTATGGTATACTACACTTTTGAAAATAAAAATAAAGCGGGAAGGCGCAGGGGGAAACCCCTTTCCAAAGGATGCATATATTAAATATCTCTCAACTGAAGAAGTGGTCAAAGCAGTGTAGCGAAGCGCACCGGGTCATATATATATATATATATATATATATACATATGTTTGTTCAGGTGAAATCTGGCAACTTAATTTTGAAACAAATATCTTCAATTGATTGAGCTGAAATTTTGTACACACTTTTAAGGCCTAACTATAATGTGCTTAATGAACCTTAAGCAAATGTGCGAATACACACAATCAAATGTTTACAACTATAATGTACTTAAGATACTTTTCGTTAAGTTTCGTCAGGTGTCATTTGCTTAAGGAAAGTGCGGCCAATTTCGCTCTTCCTTAAGCAAATGACACATAAAAGATACATATAATTGTTTACAATTAAAAGATGCAACCGCAGTTGCTTTTTTTAGTTTTTTTTTATTTTAGTTTTCGTTTACTTTAAAAATTAATAAAAGATAAACATAGATTTACTTGTTTATGGTAATATATTTATAACTTTTACAAATTAAATGACATTTCGTCAAAAATATTACATTTTAAAGAAATAAAAACGAAAATAGTTTTCCAAAAGTACAAATGTTTGCAACTAAGTGTAGAAAGTCTTTAAGCTCAATAAGTACAATATAGCCACCTAAAAGTCTTCAGTAATTTACTTAAGCATTTGACATGTTTTTCGTTGAATTTTGACACTAGCTTAAGTTTGGTTAAGCACATTTTAGTTGGGCCTTTAGTTTGGATGACAATGCATGGTTAACTATGTGGGGCCATTCTAAATCTAACATGGCGGCACACCCGAGAGGGCGGTCTACTTATTTTTAATGCATTCGTACAATATGGGTATCAAATAAAAGAGAACACGATTGCGAGTTTTAAATAAATGCAAAGTAAAAAATCTTTTTTAAAAACATGCTTTTATTTAAATACGGTTTAAATCAACTCACTTTAAATCAATAACAACATTCTTGTCGTAGATGTAATTTTTATGCCGAAATTATTAGGTTACTCAAAGTTTACTGGCATAAATATTTTTGGAGAATTCGCGCCGGCAAGAGTTGGCCCAAAAAGCTCATTTGTTTATTGTTGCTTTAATTTAAAAGCAGATCGATTTAGCTTGCTGCCAAATTTTTGTTTGCAACTTGCCCGTTCGAAAATACATATATTTAAAGATGGTGAAGGGTATATAATTGCAATCTTACTGGTTTTGTTTTTAATTTTAGTCGGTAAGGTGGTTTTTACATGAATGTAATAAAGAGGGAAGAAATTACTGTTGTGAACCTTTCTATGCATACGTATATTATATGTATTCTCATTGTTAAGTCTATAGTACACGGCATGTAAAAAGACACATGCGCATGTGGTTCTGACGTAATTTTGACGTCATCACACAACACGCAATGTTTATTGTGGCTTTGCATTGACGTCAAAATTACGTCAGAACAACATGCGCATGTGTCTTTTTACATGCCGTGTACTATAGGCTTAAGTAATACGAAATCTTTTTTATTAAAAATTCGGACAAAAATGGTTAAAACAAATTTTAGTAAAAATAAATGCATGTGACTCAATCAGTTAAAAAAATATCTTTTGCGGATTGGCGCCGGCTCAAAACTGCTAAGCTTTGACATCTGCATTTGACTTTTACATTTTTTTAACATAGATGCAAAAATTTCACTGCTACAATGGAATGAAACACTTTTTCATTAAAAGAACGGGAATCACAATTTGTGTAATTGTGAAATAATAATATGAAATGTTCATTTGAAAATGAAAATGTAAAGTTTTTTTTCATTTCACAGTTTCACAGAACCAGAATCGACCCCCAGCTCGTAACAACAACATTCACGGCATATTCATTCAGTATATGTTCGTGTATTTTAAATTTAACATTAAGTGAAAACGTGGCTGCCAGATTTTATGATTTGTCGTAGGTTAGACGATTTTAGGCGTTTGAAAGATTTAGTGCATGTTTTGTTATTTATTTTATGGATGAAAACTAGTTATGCTTTTTTAAAGTATTTTATTTATTATTATCTATAAAATTACATTACGCCATGATACATACATATATTTTTGTAAAATTACATATATATGAAATTGACGTATAAAAAAATTGTGATTCATAAGCCTATCGCATTCGTTATATATTTTAATTAAAATATTCCACAAAAATTTTTCTTATAATAACTTTTAAATTCATTTTATTTCATAATGATTTTAGCCCTACATCCCTACAAGAAGACTAGTAAAATGACCGGTAGTTTTGACCACTATATTGGATAAAGTTTCTATTAGTTTATTAAGAGCAAAATGAAAAAACTAACCGAAACTCTTGTGTACATGTGATTTTGCCTCTCTTTCTAACTAATTAATTCCACTCGACTACGGAACATATATCTGTACTGCTTACTACGCTGCTTTATATTAGTTAGTGATCACGTAAATAATGGTTAACACTAACTAGTTAGTCATAACGTAAATAGAGGTAAGTAATAACTAGTTACACATAACGTAAATATGGGTTAGCACTAACTAGTTACTCCTAACTAATATATCCGTCATACCTAACATTTTAAATTCATATTGTTTTTTATTAAATTAAAGAATTTAATGATAAATAAAATAAATGGAAGAAATTAATGATAAATATAAAAAAGAAATTAATGTGAATCAATAAATAAAAGAAGTTAATGAGAAATAAATTAAGATATTAGAAATGAATGATAAATAAATAAAAATAACACAAAAGAATTGAAGAATAAATAAATAAAGTAAAAGAAATTAGTGATAAATAAATAAATTAAAAGAAAATAATGATAAATAAATAAAAAATAAACTAAATTCAATTAAAATTAAATAAATTTTTGTTTTGAAATTTGCCTTGAAGGCTTTGTACTCTTCGTACTTATTACTATTTCTATATACTAAAATCATATAAAACTATTTTTCTGTTTTTAAATATTTTTTTGTTTGAATCTATTGTGGCTGCGTTCTATACCCTTTTTAACGCTCTTTTCGAATTGGAGCGCAGACTGTTTTTGGAAAACATCTGAAATTTATATAAGAGAAATGTATATGTATTATTATACTTTTATCATAGAATTGGCAGAATTTGTAAATACATACCTCTAAGTAATTTGTTGCAAATTGACAGGTTTGCTAAGGAATGTTTTTCCCACCTTCCATCCCAGTTAAACGTCTGGAGCAGCTCATCTGTAAATATCCCACGTAGGACAATGCTGAAATCTTCCGATGTACCTTTGAGCTTAAACATGTAGTTAAGCTGTAAAAATATATAAAATTTAAATTTACAAATTATTTTTTTATAAATAAAATTTTTTTACCATTGCTTGGGCAAAATCTTCGGCCTCCAGCTTCTCCTCCATCTCCTTTACTGCGTCATATGACCTTAAGGGGAGCATGGCTGCCACTTCATTATATTTTTTGTCGACATTTTCGCCAGTTATACGACATACGGAACCCTCTACTCTTTTGATGGACACCTTACATTCCATTAACGCCTTTGTTTGGGCCATTATTTCCGGTTTTACTGTGAACTAAAAAAAAAATGGTTTCGAGTTTTGCCAAAACGTTCTGCAATACAGCATGAATATCTTAAACGGAAAATAAATAACAGTTGTAAATTTTTTAATATTTAAAATAGTTTATTTATATTTACCTTGACCTTTGTCCACAGCTTTGTTAGCATCAAAATTCTCCTTGTCGGAATTTGTGCATTCCCCACTAAGGCAAAATGTTTTTTTTTATTAATTGTAGACCTGGAAAACATAGTGAAATGTATGAGAAGGATATAATTTCCAAATATATCTTACTGCTTACCACTGAATTCGGGAACAGAATCTTGGGTAGCCCCATCAAAAATATTTTGCGAAAAGCTCATGTAATTATATTAAAAGAAATTATTATTATTATTGTAATTAACAAGAGTGCTATATTCGGCTAGGCCAAATTTTATATACCATTCACCATGGTACGATATGAAAATGTTTATGAATAAACGATTTCTGATCCAATCTCACCCACATCTACGCCTGGTGCTAAAACTTCTGAAGGCTTTGTAGGAACCGATCCTGTAAATAATAGCGATAAGATCATATAGGTAGCCACCGGAAAAACCCAAATAATAAAAAGGTCCACTTTCCGTTTAATTGTCCACGTACATTTATTACCGCAATCATAAAAATCAAATAACCTTTTGTTTATTCCTTTTTTTTTAATTCTCATAATCATGAAAAAGGTGTCAATGTTTTCTCCAAATAATGTTGTGCATATCTCGAGCAAATTTTTAAAATTCATACCTTTACTCAATTGCGAATAAAAGCGAAACGCGTGCATCGATTTTTATGATCTTTGTCTCATTTTGCTCATAGGTTATGTGACTTTGCGAAAAAATAACTAGACTTGAAACTTTTTTCCATTTTGCATTTTTTATGTATTTTTAAAAAAAAAAATTTAAATTTTTAGGCAAAAAATAATTTTTTCCCTTCATACATTCATTTTTAACTTCGAAAGTGTTACTTGTATAGGAAAACAATATATGAACAGATTAAGGGAATTGTAATTCTTAATTTTTTAAAATTTATTTCAACTAAATTGGGCTAGTGGTTGTCGAGCTATGTCAAACAACAGGGCCTAAAACGTGATAAATTCCCCTATACGATAGTACTAACTTCAAATCGATACTAACTTCAAATCGCAGGTAAGAAGACAAAACGAATGATGCAGAAATTCTTCTTTTTGGGTCTAATTTCACATACAGTTCACAGAATTGAGTTGGCAAATCATGTGTTGTACTGTGTTAGTAAATGCATTTAGATCATAAATATAACATTATATGCAATGTATAAAAATTAGTGAGAAAACTCATGGAAAATATGATGCAAAATAGGTATTAATAGAAACATATTATCATGGGGGATACAAAAATATTTAAAATCTATGTCTTCCCTTTTGACAACTTTAGTTTCATCACATAAATCGCTTGCAACAACTATTCCCAGATCGAAAGAGAGAAAGGGTTGCTCAAAATAATTTTCAGTTTTTCGAAAAACTTTACATAAAAATGATTCGGTTTCGCATGTACTTTCTCTGCCTACAACCTTTACCGGGCCTGTCAATTTGCTATAGAAGTAACTGTCCTTTTCTTTCTTACAGCTTATTATAAAGCTACCTAGTTTGCAAGCATTAGAAGAAGCTGGTTCTACGCTCTGCCCTTCTTCAATCCTTCGGAATATTTGTTGCAAAATTTGGTTGGGTTTTCTCACAAGTAAATATATTGCATATAGTTCTCAAATTTATATGAAGAAAATGAGTCTAAAGGCCCAAATTGTTTGCAGCAATCAGCTAAATGCATTAAGCCATGGACATTAAAATTGACTAATTCATCAACATATAACATACCAAAAATTTTTACAAATTCTTCAATTGCTTTTTGAGCAACATCTGCCTCTTTCATATAAGTAACATCTCCAGACAACAGTCTTATACCACTGTGTACTAATAAAAAGTGACAATACTGATCGCTACTAATGCAATCTTTTAGAATAAAAATTCCAGTATACAGTAGACTTCCAGTTGCTTATTTCATGTAAATTTCTTGCTACATGACAAAATTACGAAGGGACATAATTAGCAACAAAATTAATTTTCTCATTAATTTTTGGTATATTACTTTTGCAAATTAAAAGTTTAATTAATTTTTTAGTAACACCTTGGTTAACTAAATGCATGCTATATAATGGGAACTGAGAAACCATTTCAAATCCTGATTCTTCTAAAATACTTATTTTCTCTTTAAATGCATCTATGTGGTGAGAAGTGTGACACCTGAAGTGAAATGTCATATCAGTTCTAGGAATTCCGGGTTCTTTTGAGAAACATACTCTTCTCTCCTTATATAAGCCTTCCTGGCAACAGTTGGGGCATCCATTCTTACTGTTATGGTAAACTACACCCGTTACAAATGCCCTAGCTGGGGAATCGCAAATAAATAAGCGAACACTGAACCGAAACAAATTTTGTTTAGGGCCTATTTTAAAACCATTTTCTTTAAGCAGTTTGACTTCTGCGCAAAATTCTGCCATGAAATTATCTAAATTTTTTGGTTTCTTAAAGCCTGAAAAACAGCCTATCATAAATGGACTAATATTAGCAAAACCTGCTATCGACCCAAGAATAGGCCACAAAACTCTATTAGAGCTTTCAAAAAGTTTCAGACCATCAATGCCCACATCGATTGAAACTTCTTCCTTTCCATCTAAACAATCGAATGTGTCCGAAAGAAAATATTTTTGTATTCCTAAATACATAAACTCGCCTTCGGGGATGGTGGAAATATTAATCTCTTTTTACGCTAAAAAGAGTTTTTCCCGATAATGGCAAATCTTTAACTCCTACCCTTTTTAACGTATGAAGCAAATCATCTAAAGCTGTATGAGAAATTTTATTCCTCACAGCCCATGATTTTTATCTCATCACAAGCAGTTGTGCCATCGATATTTATAGAATTATTTTCTATAAAACCTTCAGCAGCTTCAAAATCATGGCACTTACCTGGAAGCACTGCACACGTAGATGTGGATGGGACTGCATCAGATATATCATCTATATTTTCTGTTTGCACAGTAACACTTTGCACATGCTCTATGTGGACATTTTGTTTTCCACCTGTGTGCAACAATTTTTTAAATTTTTGCACATTAGACTCAAATGTCTTTTTTTCTAAAGATATTAAATTTTGAAAATTTCTTTTTTTCCATTGTTGCACTTATCTTTTTTAGTTATATTATCCGATATAGGTATTAATTTTATTTTTAAATGTTTAAATTTTTAACACAAATTATTCTCACTTCTTTTTATACACACAGAACTTAATCACCGCAAGCGTAGATTCCGAATAAAATATATTTTGTGTATCCATTGTCATAAAAACAAAACCTAACAAGAATTTTGCATGTTAGAGTGAAACAAATAATGCAATATTTGCCTGCGCTGCCACTAGCAACAATTTTTCCTCAATACATTTTTTCCCAAAAAATCACCAAAATTTCCAAAACCCTATTTGTATATTAATTTTAGTTTTTGGCCAATAAATGAGTAAATAACTAAAATTAAAATAAAAATAGTTCATATATTCTAATACAACTACTATTTAAATGAGAATTAAATAAATATTTACATAAATGTCTATAAAAGAAATTCAATAAATATCATAAAAAAAATACCATAAAATTGTGTGGCAAAAACGAAACACTGGCAGCACCGGTAGCAAACATTCAATGTAATAATGGTGTAAGTGTGTTAGAAAATAAATGTTTTTTTTTTTAGTTTTGGTTATGCATTTCTTGTAGGGATGTTAACTTAAATATACGATCATTGATTTTTTGCTAAACCATATGGCAACGCTGCTTTAAGTATTAATACGAATGATGAATGCTGCGAGAAAGGTTGCATTTACACAGTGTCTTTTCAGACATGTCTGTTTTATTCATTCTCTTTTGAACATGCTTCCAAAAACCTATTGTCTTTTCACGATGTCTTTCCAAACGTGTCTATTTTCATGTCTAATTGTCTAATATCCATATACATACAAATTAAAAAACATGAAAATTCATAAAAACAATCATGAAACTCGTTTCGTGTCTGTTTGACAAATCCTCTTTCTTCTCTAACCCGATCGCTTACAAACAAAACGAACGTGTTTGTTAGACATGTCTGGAAAGACACCTTGTAAACTACCTCTAACCAGCGCCCACCGCTGCTCTAGGTAATAATGTACGAGTGTGTTTTCTAATTCCTACACAAACATTTCTTGTGTTTTTTATCAGAAGTACGAATGCTATTGAAAAAATATATTTACGAAACAATACAAAACCGAACTCATATAAATTTCATTGCGTTTGCTAAAGGCTCGTATGTTGCAAACACTATTTCTTACGAGCCTGGTGAGCACATACAAAAGCAATAGGCTGTATTAACTACACCGCAACTCGTTTTAAGGCGAGTATTATAAATCATAAAAACGAGTGCTCGTTGCAGTTCTCTGCCCTGTAGTGCCGGGATTTATTCAGAGACCGGACAACTCATGGACGGAATCTAGCTCTGAATCTCTCTGTCTACTAATGGAGACTCACTTTCCGGGATGTGTGGATCCTGGGGGGGGCACTGATTGAATGTGGTAACTCCTTCTCTGGGTCAGGCTCGGGCAGTGAGGCGAGAGAGACGGTAGGGGACATGATCACCTTGGATAAAGTAACATGGGCGGTTAATACCTTTGGGTCTTACAAATCGGCAGGACCAGATGGTATCTTTCCGGCGATATTACAGAATATCGGGAGATCATCACTCCTGCTGTTTGTGGAAATGTTTAGCGTCTGTGTGCTAAACGGGCACATTCCTAAAGGGTGGAGGGAGGTCAGGGTGGTTTTCATACCTAAGTCGGGAAGAACCGGTCACTCTTAACCCAAGGATTTTAGACCAATCAACTTATCGTCTTTTCTTTTGAAGACGTTGGAAAGACTGATTGAGTAGATCAGATTAGTGTTTTGTCTTTTGTCGTGTCCACACGTTTTTATATTTAGTCCGCTGTGTCTGTGTCAATTTGTGAAAATACGAAAGTGTCCGTGTGTGTCCGTGATTAAATAAAAGAAAAGAACTTACTTAAAAATTAAAAAAATAAAAAAAAAAACCGCAACCAAATATAAATAAATAAAATCGAAAAAATAATCTAAATAACAATAAGAAGAAATAATTTATCAAACAAACAAGAATCAAATAAAATAACAAACATACAACACAAATTAAATATAAAAATAAATATATAAAAGAAAAAAGAAAAAAAATCAAACAACCGTTGCAACATTCAGAAAAGAAAACCAATAACAATATAAATAAAAAACAACAAACGAAATAACAAAATAAACAAACAACAATAATAACAATCTGCCAGTGATGGTCTTTTTCGGCGTTGACCAGATCAGGGCTTTTATGGCGTTGTTCATTGTGTACCCCCTATAACCGTCCACCATATTCGTGTTAGTACGGATGTATTTGTGTTAATCGTTGTTGATCTGTTTTGGTGATGAAGGTATAACACTGATCACCAAACAGTTTCTAAACGGCAATTAGCAGTATCACCTTCTATCCCTATTTGATCTTCATCGGGGTCTTGCTATATATATACGCAATGAAGTTGTGTATCAATGCCAGCAACCAGTGGGCATGTTTGATGCGGAATTTAACTGTCTTTGGGTTAAATTCAAAATCAATACGCACTTTTTGCATTTCGGGTTTCTTTACAGAAGTCCAAACGCGGGAAGGGATATCACATTATCGCGCTTCGACTCCCTTTCCGACTCAATATCGAAGATTCTTGAGAATTGTCCGGACAGTGAAATCGTTGTTGCTGGTGATTTCAACGTCCACAATTCTTCTTGGCTTCACCACTCGGGCCGTACAACCTATGAAGGCCAATATGTTGAGCTATTTGCTGCACATAATCACCTCGTGCAACTGGTGAATGAACCAACACATATTCCATGTGTTGATGGGCACCAACACAATACCCTTGACCTCTTCCTCTCTTCGCACCCTCAAAAGTACGAAGTTGAAATTCTAGCACCTCTCGGTAACTCGGATCATTGCACCATTTCTGCCTCTTTTCCGTTCTCCGAACTTCGGAACGTTTCACGACAGGCTATGAAACGATCAAAATATGTTTACGGAAAAGCACGTTGGGTTGAACTCAACGACTTTTTTCGGCATTTTAATTGGAAACTTTGTTTCCTTGACAATGACGTCAATGCCATGGCGAAAATGGTTGATAATGTTATTATGCTAGGAATGAAAATGTTCATTCCAGTTAAAAATGCTTCGAATAAACCTAGGTCCAAATCTTGGTTTAATCAGACGTGCAAATCAGCAGTCAGATCCAGAGAGGAAGCATTCAGAAATTGGCGTGTCAATAAAACTGCTGACACTGAATTGCTACGCAAAATGGCAAGGTCGTCGTGTGCCAAAGTGCTAAGACGGGAAAAAACTCTTCACGAGCAACGTCTTCGTGCTGAAGTTCTTACTGCTCCCCGGGGCAGTAAAAGCTTCTGGTCATTCGTTAAAAGAGTAAGGGTTAATGCTAGTTCTTCAATACCAACTCTTTTAAAGGATGGCTAAACATTCACGAACCTGGTTGATAAGGCTAATTGTTTTGCCGAATTATTCGCAAATAATTCTAACTTACCAGATAGCAATCAACCTCTACCCGAACTCGAAAAAGTATCCGTAACTATGCCTTAAATATTTTTTCGGGCTCGAGCTGTTAAAAAGGTTCTTGCGGATCTCTACATAAACAAGTCTCCTGGCCCGGATGGTATACATGCACTGGTCTTGAAGCAGTGCTCTTCGACGCTAGCTCGTCCCTTATCAAATCTTTTCAGCACTCTATACCATGCTGGTGAATTTCCCGTCTGCTGGAAAGTTGCTAATGTAACACCAATTCCTAAAAAAGGAGTGGCTAATAACCCTGAAAATTACCGCCCAATTGCAATTTGTTCGGCACTTTCCAAAGTTATGGAGAGTATGGTAAATCACCATCTTGTAAAATTTTTAGAGTCTAATTACCTACTAAGCGACCGCCAGTATGGCTTTCGTAGAGGTCGTTCTACTGGAGACCTACTGGCCCTGTTATCAGAAAAATGGTGTCGTTCCATTCACCATTTTGGCGAAAGTAAGGTAATTGCTTTGGATATTTCCAAGGCGTTTGACAGAGTCTGGCATGGTGCACTCTTGTCTAAACTTGTTGCATTTGGTGTCGGTGATAATTTCTCTCGATTTATATCGAGCTTTCCAGAGATCGCACTATACGGGTTGTTATAGATGGGGTTTCATCAAACGAGTTCAAGATTCATTCAGGGGTACCGCAAGGCTCCGTTCTTTCTCCTACTCTATTTCTTATTTTTCTAAATGACCTCTTATGTCAAACTTACATCCCTATCTATTCTTTTGCAGATGACAGCAACCTTTGCCATTCGTATTCATTTGGTTACAGACCAGGCGTGTCCGATGTTTGTGCTATGAGACAAAACATGAATGATACGCTTGGCCGTGACCTGGACATAATCTCAGAATGGGGTCGAATTTAATGCCCGAAAGACCCAATGTTGCGTACTAACGCATAAACGCGCGACGGATCAAGGTGCCTCATCTGTATGTATGGGTGGTATAAATATTGAGGAAACAGAATCTCTTGATGTTCTGGGCATGAGGATACAATGTGATGTCCGATGGACAGAACATATATTCAAGGTGTCGAAAGAAGCATTCAAGTGCCTCGGATTTTTGAAACGGTGTAAGATATACTTCACTCCATCTGATCTCCTTACTATTTATACCACCTATATCCGACCGCGAATGGAATACAACTCTCATGTGTGGGCCGGTGCTTCAAAGTCTATTTTGGAGCTTCTCGACTGCGTGCAGGAGAGGGCGAAGGTTCTCATTGGCGACAGTAGGGTATCCAATTCTATTGACTCCCTTGAGCACCGTCGCAATGTGGGTTGTACTTGCCTATTTTATCGTTACTACAACGGGATGTGTTCTGATGAAATTAGGGATTTGGTTCCCGAAACCCATAGCTTTGTTCGTAATACACGTTTTTCCTCAAGAGCACATCCTTTTGTGGTCGATTGGCCGGTGAATCGTACAACGCATTACAGGGAAAATTCGTTTTTTGGCCGGACTGTTCGTATGTGGAATAACCTTCCTGCTGAAGTCTTCCCTCTCACTTACAACATGAAAAAGTTCAAGTCGAATGTTCACAAACACTACTCCCTCTTTCCTCCTTCCCATAACCTATTTTCCTAGTTCCAACACAATGCATTGCATTAGTAGGGGTCATCCCCTGAGTGCTGGTCCCAACAAAAAAAAAAAAAAAAAAAAAAATGTACCGACAATTAGCGAAGTCATGCAAGGGGCGCTGGGCGAACTGTCAGCATGGGCGAGTGTTAAGGGATTGGGAGTTAATTCGGAGAAGACCGAGCTGGTTCTTTTTACTAGGAGGTACAGGGTAGAGAATTTTAGGCTGCCGGTACTAGGAGGAGTAGAGCTTAGACTATCTGATAGCGCTATGTATCTAGCAGTTTTTATGGACAGCAAGCTGTCGTGGGGAAGGAATACTCAGGAGAGACTTAAGAGAGGTCTCAATGCCTACTATGCTTGCAGATCATTGATAGGTAGGAGCTGGGGCCTCCGGCCGTCAGTAGTGGGATGGCTGTACACTTCGATGGTTAGACCCAATCTTACGTATGGATGCTGTATTTGGTGGGAGTCATTGAGAGTGGCTAGTCGAAGGAACCTTCTGTCTAAGGCTCAGAGGTGTGCTTCAATCGGGATGACAGGTGCCATGAGAAGTACTCCTCAAGCGGCCCTGGATGTCATTCTACATCTTCTGCCCATTGAGCAGTATGTGATGGGAATGGCAGCCAGAAAATTTCTTAGACTGAGGGAGCTAGGATTGATCAGGGATCACCCGGCTCCACGGATTTTGTGGGCACTAGGGTATATTTTGGGCGGTTGCCGGAGGCAGTAACGCCTTCTAGGGAGAGCTGGTCAGGTAGGAGCAGATTATTTAGTGGACTTGCTATTTTCACTGATGGCTCGAAGATGAGAGGCACGGGTGCGTCGACAGCCAGGCGGCCCTTATGGCCGTAAGTGGCTGTTATGTGAACTCCAAGCTAGTTGATAGTTGTAGGAAGGCTCTGGAGGGAGCCTTAGGAGAATATATGTTGAGATTGTGCTGGGTGCCTGGTCACTGCAACATAAGCGGCAATGAGATTGCTGATGAGTTGGCGAGACAGGGCTCAGAGATTGAGGATCCTATTTATATGGAGGCGGTTAGGCCTCCAATAGGCCTCTACTTTGGAAAGATTAGAGAATGGATTCTGGGCGCGACCAATAGGGCCTGGGTGAACCGAACGGACTGCCGGGTATCACGGACGCTGTGGCCGGTGCTTAGGAAGTCCGATTCGGAATTGCTGCTGGGCAGAAGTAGGGTCTGCTTGAGGACCATGATAGGAATCATCACGGGTCATTGCATGATAGGCAGGATGGCGATGAGGTTGGGACCCGACGTGTCGGATATGTGCGGGTTGTGTGAGGACCCGGAGGAGTTGGAGACGGTTGAGCACATTTTGGGCCGCTGTCCCAGGCTACAGTGCAGCAGGCTGAGGTGGCTGGGCAGCAGATTCCTAGGCGAATTAGGGGATGTCCCGGGCTGTGGGTTCGACTATCGTAATGGGGATGGCCTGGCTGCGCAGAAGGAGACTGGGAGCTAACCGCACATAGAGCGGATCGGTGTGTGTTGAGTGAGGTTTTTCTCTCGGGTTTGGTCAGATCTTCCTTTTGTTATCTATCCTTTTCTTTATCTAATGCTTACGCTGTTTACTTTACCTATTTGTCCATTTTTAAATTTTTAAACAAGTCCATTGTGATGACCATATTGGTCTCTGGGTGAAGGTGTGAAGGAGACTTCACACCAGCCTTTCTACCTACCTACATAACTAAAGCGCATTAATCCAAAATTCTATAAAAACGGCCAAAAGCCATCGGCGTGTACGTCGACCACACGAATATATTGAACATTTTTTGTCCAGTTCGTCCACTCCTCCTTTCGTATTATTGTAGTCAGCTATCATAGCAGGTTTTCCGGTGACTTGGTCATTTTCTTTTTTATGGTGCATTGATGATATTAACATCACAGCACGATTAAGACGAGACACATATGGCAAAATTGTTACATCTTTGGTAAACCCATACGTAGAAGACCCTAAGCCCTTCTTTTTTTGGGGCTGAAACTCTGGCGGAATCTCTCTTTTGTTCTTTTTTAGGGTTCCGAGATAAGTAAGGTTACGTTTTTTTACTTCTTCCACTAGCTGAAGAGATGAAAACCAGTTATCAGCAGTAACATTTCGCCTACTTCCTTCCAATATTCTGCACAACCTCAAAACTGATTGTGTTGGTACTGAAAGTTGTTTTTCTTCTTTTGTTAGACTTACTCCATCACAATTTTTTCCATAATATAGGTATATAAGCATTTGCCATATGCTGCGTGCGTGCATCTGTTGAGGACATTATTTTAATTTCATACTTTGCAGATTTCATGGGCATGTAAATCTTAAACTTACACCTACCCCGAAATGGTACTAACATTTCATCAACGCAAGCATGTGTGCCTATTGAATAACTTTTTTGGCAGTTCACTATAAATTTGTGGAAAATTTTTGAAACTGCAGCTAACGCATCGGTAAGTAATCTCTGATGTGTATCAAAAGAGTTGTCAAATCTTAGGCAACTGAGAATAGAAAGAAATCGTTTTTTAAACATAACACTTCTAAAAATTTCTCTTCCTGTTCCATCAGTTGCAAACAACAATTGTGTACTCTCGTGGTTAGACTTGAATACCGACGAAAAATACAAAATACCGAAAAATGCCCACAATTTAATTTCATCAAGAGGTTTGACTTCTGTTTTTTGTTTTGAAATGTTAGATCTTTCTTTCAATTTCGTATTTGTGTGCTCCAAAACTAAATTCTCCATGTTCTTGTCAAAAATTCTCGACCAATAACCAAACAGATTTTCTTCAGAATTTTGATTTAAAGCTTGTGGCAATCGCACAATATTGTGTTGAGGAGTTTTTACGCAGCGTGTTGGTTCCAATGCTGGCAATTTAAACCCGTTTTTTCCATAAAAATCATTTATTTTAGGTTCACATACATTGTATTGATAATTACGTAATTCATCGTCATCTCCTCTAATTTCTTCAGTAATTATATTATCCGCTTCATCTACCGTACAGTATTCGCAATCTTCTATGCATATTTCATCACTTGCATCACTCTCTTCAATGCAGAAATTAGGATCGATAATTTCATCACCCACTTCGTTAACTTCGCTATCATCTTCAAGAAAATTTAATATATCTAAATCACTCAGCTTTTTTAAGTTTGACATTTTCTGAAAAATTAATTTATATCTAAGTATCTTATGAACTCAACTATAAAATCAACAAACTTAGAAAATCGAATTAATCAAATTTTTTGCGAACCATAAAATGGACAAGTGGTAAAAATGATTCTACATAAATCTAACCTTAAGTTGGAGGTGTGGTCATTTTTTTCTACTGAATACTTACATTATCGCGGACGTGGTGGTAAAATGTTTTCAAAGGAAAAATTACATATCTATGGACAAGTGGTATTTTTTACCCCAGCACCTAATTTTCTCCGCTCACACTATCGCAACAACAGCCAAACAACAACTGAAAAGCACTGATCATGATATGAGAAGATACGTAAAAAATAACAGTGCCAGAGCGAATAAGAAGAGAGTTATTTAAAAACATTAAAAGAAAGGGTAAAATTTACCACCACCTCCCCAGTTAAAGGTTAATATACATCCCTGTTTGACACCAAGATTTACATTGAAAGAATTGGAGAGTGAGTTACTGAACAGTATTTGACTGGAGGTGTTATCATACGATTTTTGCAGTATTCGTATTATCCCCAGGAAAAACTTTTTGAATTTTGGTAATAGGTCGTACTTATTTCATACGTTACCTGGTAAGTAGTTGTCATTACAATTGTCATTATTCTGAAAACCTCAATAATTACTTGCTAGTAATGACCTCAGTAAGTACTTTTCACTACTATTATTTTCAGTTATGAATATTTGCTTACTAATAATCAGCTAAATAACTACTTATTAGTTGTCTTGTTTTCAGTACTGAGTATTTGCTTACTGGTTACTAGCTCCATAACTACTTATTAGGTCTATTAACTAGCGCCAATTGATTAAAAACTAGTTATTTTTTGGCTTTTAGTAAGTACATTGTAAGTACTTACAATTCAACTTACTGGTAGTTAAATAATAACTAGATATTTTGTGACTTCTAGTAAGTGTATTGTAACTACTGAATTCGGTGGACAACTCGAACAAAAATAAGTAGTTATTCAGCCGAAAAATAAGTAGTGTATATATTTCTCCAACATTATTTGCTAACTTACCAGGTAAGTAAAGTTTTTGCTGGGTCTTTGATGACAATCCCATATTTGCAAGTTTATAAAAAAGTGAATTCCTAGGAATCGAATCAAATGCACAAGTAAAATCAACAAAGAAAGCATTAGTGTTTTTACCATTAAGTTTATTCAAATGAACAATATTCGTTAGATTGAAAGCATTATTGACGGTAGAGTATTGTTTTCTAAACCCAGCTTGATATTCATTTAGAATATTATGTTTGTCAATCCAATAAGCTATACGATTCAAAAGTACGCTATTAAAAATTTTGCATAAGGTATATATTAAAGACAATCCACGATAGTTAGATGGAATATTTGGATCTCCTTTCTTCAGTAGTGGAATAAGAATTGCAGTTTTAAAACTATCTGGTATAATTTTTTTAAGGAATATAATGTTTTAAACGGAAAGTACCTCCTTTAAAAAGTTTACTGTAGCATATTTAAAAAATTCATAGCAGGTATCATCCAGTCCAGGTGATTTATTTTCCTTTAAATTTTTTACAACAGAGATAAGTTCACACAGATCAAACGGAGTATCAAGAAATGCATCTATGTGAATTTTGCAAATACTGGAAAAGTGTTGAAGAAAATTATCGGCACTTAAATCACCATGTTTGGGATATGAACGAGCCTTCAAATCATTAGCCAATTCTCTAATTTAATAATAATATCCGGAACTACGCGGAATCTTGGACACGTTACAGACGGACAGAAAACCTACTCATATCACCCTTTGTGCTTCCCATCTATGCCAAAGTAGTCTAGAATTCATCTAGGAGCACTCCCATTTTTTATTAAAACCTGCAGAGGAATAGTACAATTATTCATAAGCTATTTAGCAAAATCGGTCTTAAAAGGAAATAAAAACTCAACCAATTCCGTTTAAAAGTATTTATTAAATAAAATCCAAAAATTATAGTAAAATTACAGCAAAAAAAACAAAATATCTTTAAATTCAAAAGTAAAGCTAAAACTAAAATCATATTTTTTTTGGTTAAAATTTAAATTTGACACTTTAAAATAAAATTGAGATTTTTAATTAAAATCTAAAATACAATTAAAAATTTTAAATTAAAGACCTTAAATCAGGCTTTTTATTATTACTCTGTTAATAAATAAATAAATTAATAAATAAATAAAACGAAAATGTTTTCAATAAAATCTAAAATACATTTAATTAATAAAAACTTAAAGTAAAATTAAGTTTTTTTAATCAAAATTTTAAATATAGTTAAAAATTAAATGTTTAAAATAAAACTTAAACTTTAAATTATTTTGGGATTGTCTTTTGATTTTAAAAAAAAAAAAACTTTTTTAAAAATTTTTACTATTTTTAATTAGGCTTAAGTTCATTAAATTTAATTTTCATTACCATAGACCACTAGGTCTCCTCAGAGGGATTTGCCGTCTTACACTCGCAGCCATCGATGACTGCTGACGTCAGTAGTCAAACATCAATCCTTAAACCAAATTGTATTTTAACCTTTGGTAGATCGAAATTTGCTTTTTGAATGATTATCCATTTTTAATTGATCTCACATGTTTTCCTTACTTCTGTTTTTTCGTACTTTTGTCAAGAATTCTTCTTGAAGTCCAAAGTACATTTTTTGTTTATCATGTTTTTGTCTTTCTTTTTTCTTGTTGACATTTTTCAGCACAACTTGAAGGACAAATGAACACATAGAGCTTGTGCCTTAGCTTTAACAATAATTAGTATTGTGGTTATTTTGTTGAACTATTCATGGTTTTTAATCCAAATTTTTACTATTTTTAATTAGGCTTAAGTTCATTAAATTTAATTTTCATGTCAGGGTAACCAGCCGCCTGGGTTCGAATCACACGCCAGCCAGCCTGGCTTCGAATCCCAGGTCAGTCAAGAATGAAAATTATCAATAACAATTTTAATTAATTCTCCATGTTGTAAAATTCCTTTCTTCATAAAAATAATTTAATGAAAATTAAATTTAATGAACTTAAGCCTAATTAAAAATAGTAAAAATTTGGATTAAAAACCATGAATAGTTCAACAAAATAACCACAATACTAATTACTTTTTTAAAAATTTTAAATGAAATTTTTATAAGCTAAAATTATACAATAAAACATGAATTTTATGAACTAATTTAATAAAGTTTTGTTATTTAAAAATGAGTGAGTAAATTAAATACCGGCAGTAAGTAGGGGAAATAAAGGCTTGCAGGGTACGTTTGGGACGTCCCTAAATCTGGATGTCATGGCGGGATTATCAAGCCCGAGTGGGAGGGTAATTGTTGGCACAACACCAGCCAGCGTAATTATTCGTTGTGAAATTTAATATGGAAATTATAAATAACCTACTCTGTGCCCCTTTCCTTTCAGTTATGATGCGCAAGCTGATATGATTTTGTTTTGTTAGGTAGATCTGTACAGAGTGGTAGCAAGAACCACCCCCATCCGGCGAGTTCCAAGCGCGGCAAACGCGAACATATCAGTGCCGCTTCCTCTCTGGCAATACCTGTTTTGACTACGTTTTGGTGTTGCTCTCCGACATCATAAACCACCACTGAACCACGCTACACAATAACAAACTGCCCGTTGAAATTCTTAATACAGCCAATTACAATAATAGAAATAAAATTTTTAAAAACTTTAGATTGAAACTTATAGTTTAACCTAAAAAAAAACTTTAACTAAACTTCAATTAACACTCTATAACAAAATAATTTTATTTTTTAATATAATGTGTATCGGCATTTAAAAAGTTTATATCTGAAACTCATTGTACGGCCTATTTAAAGTTGCACCCTTATGTAGTAAAAAAAATGTAGAAAATCGTGTGCGACGTAGGTTTTTGGTATATATTGTCTTCATAAGAAGAAGCAAAAATTACATTTTTAACAGTGATTATGTAGTTGAAATATTCTGCAGAAATATATGTCATGAAGTTCTACTACAGGCCTTCGAACACACTTGAGTCGTAAATGCAACGTTAATAACAGAAATAAGCAAAAACTTTAATGGTAGTTTAAGTTTTCATTATATCTATTTAAATTTAGTACGGCCCTATTTTGACAAACACAGCAGGTGGAGTCAGCATGCTCACCTAGCCATCACATAGGAATACCAAATTGCATTGAATGTCTGTCGTTGCCCTAAATTCAAAAGTACATCTACCGTGTTAAGAAGTACATAAGAACAAAAATTGTATTGCATTGTATTAAGGAATTGTAACAATTTTGACAGAAATGCTTAGACATCTACAGTTCATTGGGGAAAACTTTCAATTCAAAATACATTTTAAACACACTCGTATCTTTCACTTTACTTTTGAATAAATTTACTCTGTGTTCAGGTATAATAAGTTTCCCGCAGTCTTCACGAAACAGTTCGTATTTTTCGGAACAATTAGACATTTGCTTAATCCTTACAAATTTTCTATGATTTTTTTTTTTGCAAAATTTTTATTTATTAAACCACTCAAATTTGACTTTGAAAGTAGACTGCGAAATTTGTGTACAGTTGTTTTTCATTTGCTTTTTTTTACATAAGGTTGTTTTAAGGTTGATTTTTGCTATTCTTAAAAAAATTGCGAAAACGACCCATTTTCAGAGGAGTTTAAGGCTTAATGTGCATATTACCAGCAAAATTTTGCTTGTTATGTTCTGAATAAATCTTCTGAAGACACTTTATATCAAAAACATATGTAGCGAAAGATTTTCTACTTTTTTTTACTACAGAAGGGTGCAACTTTAAATGGGCCGTAAAATGCGTTTCAGATGTAAGCTTTTAAAACGCGGATACACGTATACATTTTTTTTGTCCCCTTTTCAAGAATTAGTTGTTAGAACATTGATATTTGTTGTGTGTTGGACAGTGTTAATCAGCAATCAATGCTCTAAAACTTAAAATACAACTTTTAACCCTTTCCTGCAGACAGGCCTTAATAGCGTCGCAAGTTTATCAATCAATATATGTAAATGAATTCAAATTTACTTTTATTTATTGTAAATTAAAGAAAAAAATATTTAAATTTAAGGTTTTGTGACAATATTGAAAAGAGGAGTCGGAATGCGGTTTATTGGCGTTATCATTTGGCAAACAGTACGTTGTATTGATGTTGATAGTACCCCAATCAACGTCGGCACAGCGTCGAGCTGATTGTGTATTTCATCCTGGGTATGTACAAAATTTCAGGGAATTACCTTAAAACTTGCGACCTGTACCTTGCGCACAAGGTTACATGGAAAGACCACCAGCCAGCCGGAGGAATATTGTTAAATCGGCTCAGAAAGTTTTGGTTTACACTCTTCAAATTTTGGCCATCAAGTCATGAGCTTTTAGGAGAGAAGGGAAAAGAGAATGCCATTTATTTTCCTCTCTCTACTTAAAGCTCAAGCCTTGACGGCTGAAACTTAAAGAGTGTCGATCGGTATACTATTTATATTTTTTAGTGTAAGATACATCAGCACAAAGGCACAATACCCTCTGCACTTTTGTTTATCTATTTCTCGTTTTCCTCAAAGGCAGACAAAAGTGTAGGCGCTTGGTTGACGGTGTCACCAAAACAAAATACAAAAGTGGCGATATGGAGACACTTGATACCAGGCTTCCTACAGGGATAATCAATTTTAAAACACATGTATAATGTCAAACAAAAAAAAAAAAAGAAAAAAACAAGCGTCAAACCTCAAATAAATTAATTTTATTCTTTTAAAAATTTCTTAATATAAAACTTTTGTGATACCAAATTTTAATCACAAATCAATTGCAAATGGACAATATATTGAATAAACTTTAATTTTATATAAAAAAGTGAGTAAGTCTAAAAAGTGCAAAATATAATAAAATTTAAATAAGGACAACTCCCTAATGAACCTACCTGGTACTAATTACACTATGGATTATACCAAATTTGGTACAATTGTACTACAAGTCCCACCAGTGCTGTGAAATATTTTTCGTATTTCTTGAAATTTCACAAGAAATCGTTTTGATACAATTATTCATTTTGAATTTATGTGAGTTTTTGACATGTCGCAATACTTAGTATTATGGTGTAAAAGGGCTTTAAGTAAAATGTGTTTTAATTTTACATTTTATTTTCTTAACCATTAAAAGATGGCAACTAGAAAAGAGCCAACATTTATCGTAAACTACACACAATTATACGGTCATTAAACACGTTTCTCAACTGTTTGTGGGTGGAAAATGGTCCTTTTTAAATGTAATTTCAGTTTTTATGTACATATTAGTGATGTTACAAATATTCGTATTCCTATTCGAAATTCCGAATATTCGCCTATTTTACGACATTCGTATTCGTATTCGCCTAGCGAATATTTCACGAATATATTGTTAATACATTCCAAAAAGAAAAAAATACAAAAAAGTAAAAAACACATGAAATGAAACCAAAAATATTAATTTTAAATTCTTTTTATAAAAAAAAAACCTTTTTTCTTCAACGCAAAATAAATCTTCTTTTAGAAAAGTAAAAAACAAACAATCATTGTGCCGCCACAAAAAGAATTTATGAAAATTGATCAAGTCGATTTTAATGATTCCTAGATAAACTGTTCCTGGCAGTAATTTTCAAAAAAAAAAAAACACTGTGCCAGTTGAAAAAACAGATAAGCCGTGAACCTGGCGTTTTATCATAATTCGGGTATGCTGAATTAATCCAGTGGTGCTAACCGTTTTTTTTTTAGGTTAGCTCTGGTTTTCGAGATATACCGTTATTTCGAAAATGAAGGAGGTTGCACAACATATGTACGCGTAACTCAAAAACGGTTTAGTTTATTGAACAAACTCAAAAGAAACAATATTTTTTTTTCGGCAAAAATAAATTATTTTTTAGCAACGTATTGAAATTTTCGTTTTTTGAATATTCATCAAAAATTGGAAAGTGCAGCTATGCTTCTAATTTTTTCCAGACATATAAAAAACGAAGTTTCAAACAAAACAAGCCATAAATGCCATAAAATCTGTTAACAATTTTTTGTAATTAATTTAAGCATTTCATAAAACGCAATATTTGTATGGGAGCCCCCCTAAGAAGTGGTGATAAAGGACAAGTATGTCTCGAGAAAATATTAAGGAAAGAAACTAATTGAGGTTGGCCATACATTATATCCCGCTAGGGGCGACACCTGGGCATTTATGGAACTTTTTCTTCAATATATTTCTAGTTAGTATTGAAGATTATGTATGGGAGTACCCTTAATGAATGGAGATAGCTGATAGTTATGTTAAAAGAAATGATGGAGATGAAAAATAAAGTGGGGTTGTTCATCCATTTAACCCATCTAGGGGCATCCAAGGCCCTGCAGGGTCCAAAGTTCTTAAATCTTTAGAACTAAACTGGTCTTAAATTTCTTTTAATAGATTCTTTTAAATCAGAGCAAAGCATAGAAATAAAATCGTTTGTATTTTGTTTACATCAGGGGTATTGCAGGCCGCCTAAATTTGTTAAAATATTTCCAATTTTTTAAATTTTGTTTAAAATGAGTTCCTAAAATTTATGTAGCTTTTAATAAAATGTAATACTGTAAATAAATTGTTAGAAAAAATCTGAAAAAAATTTTAGCATTTTCTAAAATAATTTTTAGCATTTTCTGGCCATGTCTAATACAAGATTTAGCTCTAAACAATTTTAAGATCTGGTCACACTGATAAGTATGCAAACAGTTCCTTGAAGTTATTTTAATGACTTCAGGTGAATTATACAATCTCTCACCGTGTATAATAATTTGCTTTATTTGTAGCCTTAATATACTTCCGTAAACACTTGGGCTCCACATTAGACCCTTTGGGCCGCGGTGCTTATGGCTTTTATATAATAACAATAATGTCAGCATACAAATTTTAGAATGTTCAGAAGTGGCGGTGCAAACTTTGTAATTTCGTTAAGTAGTGTGCCATTTTATTCTGGTTTATTGTTATGGACGAGAATACGGGATTTTATCAGTCAAATTTTAAATATCGTGTGGCACTTATGAAATTTCAAATTGGGTATTCGTATTCGTATTCGACGAATATTGCCGCAGATATTCGTATTCGTATTCGCGAATATTAAAAATTGATATTCGTAACATCACTAGTACATATTCTAGATTTTTATTTTGTCAAACAAATAAATAAAAAACATCAAGTTGGTTGGTAATTCTATAATTTTATTTCTTTTTTTTTTTTTAATATTTTATTGTATTTTATTTCAGTTTTTACTAATAGACCAGTTTTTTTCTAATAGATAAGAAGAATTTTTTTATAATCGGACCTTTTGATATACGGGTGTATCTATTTGTATAAACGAGTGTGTTCCATTTCTCTTCTAACATTCATTCGTTTGTCCGCCAGTTTTTGTTGCGGATGACAACATTAAATGGCAATTATCGCGTTATGAGTTTTAAACAAGCCATCACGGAAAATGTAATAACGTTATACGGAACCTGAAATGGCCTCAGGCGTTTGCTCCATCGAGTTGTCTCCTCCTTATTTAATGTGTTTTTGTGTACGTCAGTTTGAAGTGCTTGAGAACGTTTAGCTTGTATTTGAAATTCTTTTCAATCTTGAAAAGGCAGTCTGTGTTACTTTGATTATGGTTGTGTGTGTTTTTTTTTATAGAAAACATAAATAAAATGTACAAGTCTGCGTCCATTTTTGTATTTTACGCTTAAACTTTCATAACATAAAAAAATTTTTAGAAGATGGGAAAAACATAAAGTACCTGTTTAAGGCTTTGATGTGCTTATTTTTTGTCATAATAATATTTTATCAGCTACAAATATATTTACATACATGTGTATATGTATACACATATAAAGCCAATTCATACACAACGTACACTGTGATAATATCAATGATAATTAATTTGCTACCGTTAATTTTATTTTATTCAGTCGAAAAGAAAACACAGTTATTTACAAAAGTTATTTAAAATTTATGAATCTATTAAAAAGTTAAAAGTCTCAGTTGTCACAAGCGAAAATCAATTTCTCATGAAATATTTAGCATTTTGTGGCCTTGTGAATGAGCTTAAACAGAGTTTGGGATTCCGTGGGAAACTTAAACAACTTAAACTTTAATCATCCAAGACACCCCAAAGTATATAAATACTGCGTCCTTAAGTAATTCTCCGTCTGTATGTACATATGTCTGTTGATACGACTCTCACTTCCGAAAAAATTTTTGGTGTCAAGTTAAACGTGTTATTCTAAGCAGTTCGGGATTTAAGTCCAGCACAATCACATGAGTAGGAAAATAGTTATGAACGCAAAAAGTGATAATTCATTTTCAAAAGCTGATATAAATTGGACGCCTAAGCCGTGTGGAAATTTGGGGCAAATTAAGTTTTATTGTTGGATTTATTGTGGGGATTTTAGTGCCAATTACGTTTTTAAATATATATTTTTCACTATCTTATTTTGTCAAGTCCATAACTTACCGTAGGTAAAGCCCACTTTTAAAACACTTAGGTATGCCTTAAACGAAAATGCTTTTTTGATAAAATTTGGTCCAATAACATTCTCATAAGACCACACACGCTACAAAATTCCCCGAAGCTGCGTTCATAATAGATATTGTTGATAAGGCCTATATAAAGCCAACTCTCAGAAGACACTTTAATGGGCCTAAAGCTTTTGATGTAAAATTTAGTCTGTCAGAGTTTCCAAATGCTAGAAACCACACTACTAAATGTCTTAAAGCTCGGTTCAATAATTTACCATATGCACCATATAAAGGTCGCTATCTGAGAACGCTTTAATACGATTAAATTAACTAGAAATAAAAACATAAACTGGTCCAATTTCACATACATATGTTCGATATTAAGCGAACTCCCGGAGTTTAACTTAATACTACTTAAACTGCAAAAAAATTAATACTGGGCTTCATAATTTTTCTAAGAACCCACATAAAGAGTCCTGGAATTTTCTAACAATCGATGGAGGGTATTAAAGATTCAGCAAAGCCGAATATGTATAGCACTTTTACTTGTTTTCCTTTTTATTTAATATTCCACTTTAACTTTTTCTATTTGTATACCCTTCACCGATGGCAAAAGGGTATATATAAGTTTGCCTTTCCTAAATCCTATAAAGTACTAATATTATGGATCTATATGAGAAGAGAAGTTCAAATCCGATTGAGCGTCTCTCCGTCCGTCTGTTGAAATGGGTTTCCGAAGACCCCAGATATGATTGGGACTTGGTTGGTATATATTATGTCATATATGCTCATTTCAAATCAATTTTGCTATTGAAATTAAGCCAGATCGGTCCATAAATAGCTGAGATATGAGCAAAAAGCACGACTAATTTTTCCCATAAATCCATTTTTGTTCCTGTTTTTTATTTCCTTTTTCTGTATATATTAGGTTATTCATTCGGTTAACCTTTAATCGGTTAAGCAATTAATAACTACCCGATTAGCTGATCGGTTAATTTAAAATTGGGTTTTTTCGATTAAGGATTATGCCGGTTAATTTCAATCGATTAACCGATGTAACAAAATTTTTAATTTTTTGTAGTACTAAAACATATTTTCAAGGCGAATTCATTACAGGTGATCCTAAAAGCCCTGCTGGTAACTTTTTTTCTTTAGCTTTATAATTGTTGGATGTCAATATTTCGTTTATTATCTCTGTTTTTGTTTTGATTTGTTTCGGTTTTTGACACTGTACAATGATTTTACAAAAACAAATTGCTTGTGGTTTTTGTACGAGTTGTACTTGTTGTACTACCGAGATTACCTGGAATGAATTCGCCTTGCATATTTTTATGTTTTCAATTATTTATTTCGTCTCACATTCAAATGGAATGTGTTTAGAAAATATTTTTTCATACAAACAAAGGTGTTCAGTGATCTTCACTTAAAATAACAACAACAACAGCTTTTTGTTTCATCTACTCTTTATATGTATGTGTTTAGTTATTGCCCACCAAACAATTTTCGGAGCGCTCCTAAATATGACTCTTAAAAGATTCCTTTTCTTGAGATTTTTATGATTATCCTCCTAATTTATGAGCAACTCTGATTGATTTCGGAGCCTGTAGAATTCAGGACTCCGAAAAGACTCATTTTTATGAGCAATTTAGGAGCACACTCATAGAAAACTCTTATTTATGAGGGTTTTCTGAGGGGCAACGGTAGTTTGTTTTCTTTTTCTTGATAATTTCAATATTTTGCGTTTGTCTGTCATTATTGCGATCATTTTACGCGGTTCGGTTGTGGTTTTGATAAAATCTTTGAGAAAACAAATGCTTTTTATTCATTTATGTTATTTATTTTTTAACTTTTTCACTAATATTTTTTGTGTACTTTATGTGTGAATATTTGACTTAACATTGCCCTTGTAAATCTTTTCATTAGACAAAACTATCCATTTGAACTCCTTGTAAAAAGAAAATTAGGTGGTTTGGTCCGTTGAAATTTGTTTAAAATGATTATTATTTCCCTGCACAAAACATATATAAATAAAACTTTTAATAAAAGCTAAAAAGCACAAATTTACATATAAAATGATTACCCTAATTTCAAGAAAAAGAAACACTCCTATATCACTCTTTTTTGGCTCTGAAATCCCTCTTTTATGACTCTTATAAGAGGTTGTTATGATTGATTTGTGAGCAAAAAGGCTCACAATGTTCCATACAAATCGTTAAATTTAGGAGTCCTAAAACGCTCATATTCAGTACAAAATTTTTTGACGGTTTCATAGGAAAACACGCTCATATCTGAGGGTTTTAGGAGCTTTCTTCTGAGCGTTTTGCTCATAGAAAGGAGTCCTAAAAGATTCTTTTAGGACTCATATTGTTTGCTGGGTGGTTTCTTCTCATATCAATCTTTTAACAGAATTAAGCGAATCAATGAGAAGTGTTGAAAATTAAAAAATAAAATGAAACAGTGTTTTAATCGCATAATGGAAGATTTTATGTGTTAAGAGAAGCCCAGGAAAATAACTGAGAAATTGGATATTCTTTATTATGGGTTGCTTTCGATTTCTCCAACATCTCCGATAAATGAAAGAATTTTTTCCACGCCAAGTTCTATCAGAACTAGAAAAAAGAATTTATACCCTAAACATTGAAACTAAATTATTTTTCTAAACGATTTTTTTATAAGATTTCCTTAAACTATTGAAATAACTAATAAAATGATCACACAGTCTATTTTCTAATTAATGCATAATATGTATATAATTAAAAATATCTATTACATATTTATGAATTATTTTTTGGTTTTTTGATCGTTTTTTTTACTAATAAACTCCTAATAATAAAATATTTATTCGTATTAATTTAATCAAATTTCTAAATTTATAAAAAAAACTTTATTAATCGGTTAACCGATCAATAACAAAATTAACCAATTAAACCAAAACCTCAGTTAATTAATCGAGCGATTAATCGATTGAAGCAACGGCCCGATTAAATGAATATGCTAATATATATGGATAACGGCAAGACACATCTTAGTTATCAATACATGAACTCTCTAAAAATATGTGCGGGAGTTGAGAAGTGGGCGTGGCAATTCCCATATAAAGATTTTATAATTTTCTGTATATCTGGAGAACAAAAAATCTAGTTTCTAAATTAGGTACAAGCATCTCATTTATAAATACACAGCATCCCACGAAAAGTTGGCGGGATTGGAGAAATGGCCGTGGCACTTCTCATACAAAGACAATGGGCGCGTTCATAAGGCGTAACTGTAGTGTAACCGTTTAGTGTTTGTCTTAGAAACGCATAGTTGAGCACTTCCGATCACAACAGTTGGGTATTTGAGGCCATTTATTCCATCATAAAATTTTTTAGCCACCTAAAGTCAACATGTTGTGCTCAACCTCAACCTTTATTTTTTTCAATTGTTTATGTTTATCAGCTGTTTATTTTGCATTATACTCATAATGCCGTTTCTAAGACGAAAATGTTCGGCTCAACAGTTGTCAACAGTTTTCTAGCAGTTGAGCTCAACAGCTACGTCTTATGAACGTACCCATTATAGATTTTTGAATATCTCGAGAACGACAAGAACCAAAGTTTCCAAAATATCCAACAAAATGCAGGCGAGATTGGAGAAGTGGGCGTGACACACAATATATATATATATATATATATATATATATATATATATATATATATATATCTAAATTAACGGTAAGAGAAAAATTGTCCAAATTTGAAACACATAGTTGGGTTATCAATATACAACTTCTCTTAAATAATGGGCGTGAGTTATCAATATACAACTCTCTTAAATAATGGGTGGTATTCGAAAAGTGGGTGATACATCTTCCGTACAAAGACTTTATAGATTTCTGTATATTAAGAGAACGGATAGACCCAAAGTTTTCAAACTGGATACAATCATCTTGTTTATTAGTACACAACCTTTCCGAAAGTATGGACGGGATTGTAGGAGTGGGCGTGGCATTTCCCATACAAAGACATTTAAAATTTCTGTATATCTTGAAAACGAAAAAAAACTAAAGTTTCAAATTATTTAAATGTGGATCATGGTCATAAATAGTAATGATCATTAGCAGCTTCGTTACTGGTTACTCACCATAATAAAAGAAATAAAATTATATTTTGCACCCTGAAGTTACTTAAAAAATACATTTTTTAAAGAGATTTGCAAATATTTGAAACTTAAGTACGATATTTATGAAAAATATTTTATTGCACCAGTGAAATCCCTTTTTTTAAGGTCGAAGTAAAGTTTTAATTAATAATTATATATATGAATTTTCAACACTCAAAAAAAAAAAAAGACATATACTAAATTACAGGAATACGATTTCCTTCAAAATAGTTCAAAAACTTCCTGAATTTAATGTAAAATTTTATTAAAATGTACGAAATTTTATTAAAATTCAATAAAATTACCTTAAATCGAGTAAAAATATAATAGTTCATTAACTAAAAAATATTTCATTAATTTACACAGAAAAATTATTTGACGTTAAGGAACTCTTACTGACCAAAAATTAGTATTTTCTAAAATTAAGTTTGGAAAAGTTGTCTCATTTCCCATATCATAATAAAATTATCTGAACTGAATTAAAGGAAGTTTAAACATGTTTACGGGATATCTTAAGATAATTATAAATCTAAATTTTAGGACAAAAGTTTATATTGCTTAGTAAAAAGTTATTTAAATGAAGTACAATTTTGGTTAAAATTAAAAATTTTGATGTAATAGTGAATAACATTTATTTCTTAATAACAAGGAAATTTTTTAATAAATTGCTTTAAAAAATATCTTTGGCGCCATAGTGTACTGAACTTAAGTATAATTTTCCTAAGTTTTAGTTAATTTTTTTTTTTGAGTTAAGCCGAAGTATCAAATTCCGACATAATCGTACAAATGGAAGAATTCCGCAATATTTCCACAAATGGGGGTAGTGCACTAATTTTGCAGCTTCGATTCACAGCTTGTGATAGTGCAAAATTATCGCAATTATTATTTTGTTGGTGTTAAGTGATGCAGCCTTACTCAAAAAAAAAAAAAAAAAAAAGTGTGATTTTAGAAAATCAATTATTGCAAATTTTTGGTTCTTCACTCGTTTGAGTGCAACTTAAAATTTTGCACTAAATTTACAAACAAAAAACCTGTTTTTCATGATTAAAGCCAGGAGATATTCCGTTATTGACAAAATTTCATGTTGCTTAATTTCCTTTGCTTATGCAAATCATCACAAATATATAAAAAACACGAACATACAAAATTACATTTTTTAAATTTTAGTGAGAGTTTGATTATATGCAGCTTTTTGGTTTGGAAGTACAAATTTTGCAGTATCTGAATTAAGCGCAGATTTTTTCCATTCAATCACCGTTTGGTGCTAGTGAATAAATTTGTAACATCACTCAATTTTTTTAGTGCTAGTGAAAAAGATACCAATCAGCACTAAAGCTTGTAAAAAATAGTACAAACTACTTTTTTTGCAGTTTTATTTGGTTAAAGTTCAATGCTCATTTAAGTCAATATTAAGTGCACTACCCCCAACTATGAATATTTCAAAAAATTCTCACTTTCGACATAATTTTCAATTTTTTTATTTTTCTTTAATCATAAGTTATTTGTTTCAACACTTTTACTTAAAAATCACTTTTATTTTACTGCCATCTAGTGTTCATTTAAAATCGGCTTACAGTTTTTTTATTATAATATTTTTATCTTTTCTAAAGTTTTTGGAAAAAGGTTTACTGATGATCTGGCCTAAGCAACCCGCGAAATGCGCATAGAGATTAGATTACCGTCAATAACAAATTTCAGTGTATTTATCATAAATAAAATTGGGAATTTAGCACGTCATATAGAAATCCTATCAATAACAAATCACATGTGTTTGCATTTATAGAGTAACGGTAATTGTTGAATGCTTATTTTGGTATGTTTTACTTTTTGCCAAAAAGAAAATAGAAAAATTTCCTATGGGTAATTCCATGTCAAATCGACCAAGAGTGGGACCCGATTCCTTTCGATTTGAATGAAATTTATTGTGAAGGTTTCTTTCATCCTATAAGGAGCATAATCTCGAATTAACGAAAAAAAAAAAATTTTTAATATTTATTTCAAAAATTATGTCATATTCAAAGTGTCATAATTTCGCCGAATTAGCCGAATGTGTTGAGTTTATTTTTTCAATATCTAAAAAACTACTGCACATACGAAGATGATTTGTGTGTCATTTTAAAGACAATACTTGGGGCTACAAACAGTGTATTAAAACAAAATTTTAAAAATGGACTAAGTCAAAAACTTAATTTTTTTTATGTAATTCTTCAAATTGTTCTTTAAAAATCCTGAAACTTTGAAGGTGTTTTTTTCTATTTTAAGATATGATTTTTTTTCTTTTGCAACCTGTTCAAAATAATCCAAAAATAAAATTTTAATATTGTTATATTGAGCAATAAGTATTTATTAAATAATATTTGTGTGATTTTACTTGTTAAAAAAAAGTAACGACATTGATAAAGTTTTTTTTTTGTTTCTTTGTTGCATTTTTGTTGGAGCTCAATGTGGGCCCTTTCAAAGTAGAGTGCTCTTTTTGTCACGTAATGTCTCCAAGAAATTAAATGAGTTTTGTACATTAGATCGGTATCTAATGAGTTTTGTCGCGAATGTCAAAAACTCTAATTAAACATTACACTTTGTATTCACACCATCAAACACGAAATAATAGTTTAATTTGCTTTTGTTAAAATGCAACCTTGATCAAGTGAAAAGTATTATTGCTTACAAAAATTTAAAAAAAAAACGATAAAAGCCTGGTACTCTGTTCATCATTTCACGTGAAATGCTGTCAAAACTCATATGAAAAAAACTTGTGCGGAATTTCTATGAAATTAGGTTGATAGAGTTGTACTCTGTTCAATTTGTGAAAAAGTTACGAATTGGTTCTGAAAACATTCGTTTTACAACTGCGAAATAATATAAGCTGCACTTATTTAACGTGGAATTTTAAGCAAATTAAAAAAAGATTAAACTAAATATTTAATAAGAACGGAAAAACAGAAATAACACAACCGGTAACAGTTTTTCATCCATATTTACTTTAATTTTTATTTAAAAAAATACTTTTTAGTAAAATAAATGTGGGTTTTGTTTACATACGCAAGACAATGTCGCATTCTTAAAAATATTAAAAACGTCAAATTGTGAAAACTCGCGAGATAGGTAACATTGATATATGTCAAATTTTTCGTATGGAATAATATATATTGCTCAACATTTTTCACAAATTGGAACCAAGGACCGGAAAACGTTTTTTTTTTAATGTTTTTAAAAAAATATTTATCATTGGTATTCGAAAAATATTTTAAATTGTACAATAACCAAAAATAGATAAAAAATATTTTGTTTGATATTGTTTCTTTAAGTTCAAAATAATAAAGTTCTCAAAAAAAAAAGGTTTTTAGAAAAATATTTTTTATTGTACTTTTGTACAAAAAATTACGAACCGAAAAACTAATTTTTCTTTTTAAAAATTTAAAAATCATGCGTACAAAATAATTTTTTTTTCATCAGTTTAAAAAACTAAAAGCAAACACAAAAAAAGTTATTTATTTTTTCAGTACAATATTATTTTGTACATGAAAAAAAAGAACCGAAAACTTAAAATTGAATTTTTTTAATTGACAAAATTTAAACTCATACCTACAAAATTATAGTAAAAAATATAAAGCTAATTATTAATAAGTAGTTATAACATGATAAAGGTTATTCTAGAACTAAATAGTAATCTTATCAATTAGCTTGATATTGAGTTTGAGCAACAATAAATTTTCTACATGCTCAGAACTTAAATTCCTTCTATTTGTGGTCATAATAATTTCTGATGCCTGATTGGAACAAAGTACTAGGCTTAAGTCGTATGGGATGTAAAAATTTTTTTTCGTAACACTTGTCATTTTAAAAACCAATTGTATTCACACTATCACACTTTTACATATGACTTGAGTTTTTGACATGTGTTAATACAAAATGTAAAAATGAAAAGTAGCCTTAAGCAAGAGCGGATTCACATACATGTTTAGGTCTAAAATATTATTAACAAAAAAATTATTAGTCTTAAATTGTTTAATAAATTCTCAAATAATAGAACCAGCAGTGTTAACTTTAGTGCTTACTAAAACTAAAAAGATATGGAATTAAAACCGCTAGTTTGTCCGAAAAAATAGCTAATTTGTCATTATTTATTATCAAACGATAAAAACAGGATGCTTATTTTAACGCGCTGTCAAAATCGGATTTTCCAATTGCACAGCGTTGACGCCACGCTATTTAGGGATGCTTCATACAAATTGTATGGGCATGAGGATTTTTGACAGCTAGAAAACGCTCTTGTTTAGAAATGGCTGTAAGGGGAATTTTTCTCTCAACCGTAAACTTTTGTTTAAAACAAAAGTGCGTATTTGTTTTTTATATCCTTCACCACTAGTGCTGAATTAGAATTGCTGTGCTTGTCATTCTTTATGAAACTATTTTAATATTCATTTAACACGCCATAAAGTATATTTAAATTCTGGGTCCTTAAGTAATTCTAAGCCGGTTATGCAATGTCCGTCTGTCTGTCCATCTGTTGAAATCAGGCTTACTTTCGAGCGACTTGAAAGAAAATAACACTTTGGTGTCAAATTCTTTCCAAGTATCTGAAGCAGCTTGGGATTGAGATCCAGCACTATCGGCTCAGTAGGAAAAAGTTATGAATCTAAATGTAGGCCACACACCCTAAAAAATTGATATTTTGTTTAAAAAAACTAACATTAATTGGTAGCGGAATGCACCAATTGTTATAAAATGTTGAACAAACTATATGGCAAGAAATAATAGTATTACTTAATTTCTTGATGATCGGTCTGTAATTTAAAGCCCACTCTCGGAAAACAGGTTAGCACGACTAAAACTGTCGCAAGTTACGCTATTTTAGTAAAATTTGGTCTGTCATATTTTCATTAGACTAGAAATCACACAAATAAACTTTGGGATAATAGGTCCATACTTTGCCATATGCCCGTTAAAAAGCCCACTTCTTAAATATTCTAAACCTCGGTAAAATGGTCTGAAATAGCGAGCAGACTTGTAAGGTAGAAACGCAAAAGTCTCTAATCACCAAATTCGTAGAATATCGTCAACAATTTGTTGATTTTGCACCTATTACTAAAATGATTATTGATTACTAAAAATTGTAAAAATTTAAAATTGTGAATTTTTTTTAATAAATGATAATTTTAATTAAAAAAATGATCAACAAACTTTGCCATTTCGAACAATGTGTTAATTCATTTAATTAAATATAGGTCAGGTTTTGACAATTCCCAACAACAATTCTACAAGTTAAATTATTTTATTTAAAGCGAAAAAATAAATTAAGATTTTTTGTTATATAATTAATATTTTATTTAAAAATTTATTTCAAACCCTCTTAAATGGTAATTAAATCAAAATTATATATCTAACTTTTTTAACTAAAAAATAGAGAATAATTGAATAATTAAATTGAAATACTTTTCAAACAATAATTTTAATTGATAAAAACTACTGAAAATTTATTTTCCGTAGTGAATTGTACATGAATTTTATATGACGATCTCTTACTTTGAATCAATACATATTTGCCAAAGAAAGTGCATTATTTAGCGCATCTAAAAATGGGCGAATGTAACGAACAGCTTTACACACTGAATTATTTGTTGTTACCGTTATTATTTAATATACTGCATTACAAACCTGCTTCGTAGTAAGGGAATGTCGTGGCTCTTCAAATGTTATATATTTTTTTAAATTTGTCAGGAATTTTTTCACTTTCCTTACTAAACCTCTGTGTGTTTTATTGCGAAGCGCCTAAATATGCGCGTACGTCTTAAAATTTACTATTAGTGCTTGGCACACCAAGAAAATTTTAAATTAGGATATTGAAACTATTTTATTTTTATAATGTTAAACAAAATTAGATATGTCTATTTAAAAAGTTATATATTTTTTGACTTATTTAGGGCTAATAAATCAGAGCAAGTTAAACTCTCTTTTTGGTTTAAAATGTGTTTAAGCCAACAAATCTATAAATCAGAAAACATATAAACCATCTTTAAACGCATAAAATAGGGCGTTTAAACTACCAATACAAAGCATATGAATTTGTCAACATTTATCGTAGTGCTGCCACATGTTACTTTGTAAACTGCATATAATACATGGGACACTGATTTACAACTGTTGCGTTTAAACTACATATAGATTTAAGTTTAGTTCAACTAAACCAACGTTTAAACACTCACCGATTTATTAGCCATTAATGTGCAGTGTTTTTACGTAAAAATCAGTGTTTTTTTCTAAATTTGGAGTTTTCAAAAAAAAAAAAAAAAAAAATGTGGCAGTGCTGGTCGTTAATGCAAAAAAATTTGCAACAATTAAGTTTGGTTGAGGTATGCTGCCATCCTGGTAAAGCATGACCAGCAAATTTATCAACTTTTTAACAATTTTTCTTGACTTTCTTATCTTTATTTGTAGGAAGATAAAATTGTATAATGTAATTAAGAAACTGTTAAATTATGTTTGACCCAGCGCATTAAATTTGTTTGCAAAAGCAAATAAATTTTTAATAAAACTAGTGGTTATGTGTAGGACGTAAAACATAAAACAGGTGTGAACATAGCTTAAGTCCTTGCTTGAAAAATAAGTGCCCTTATACTGACAGTTATATGCTCTCTGCTTTTTAACGACATATTTCTCTTAGTGTATTTTGAAGCATGAGTATCTCATGTTAAAATGCTGGGCAAATCAATGGAAGTGCAACATGATGAAGTATAAATTGAATTTTATTATTTGATGGAGTGAATTTTATCACACAACAAAACAACTTCAAAGAAACACATTCCAGATAAACTAACAGCCAGAAGTTAAAGATATAACCTTTTTTAAATGTTATAGTATTTTTTTAACTGTTTGAAATTTTAATTGAAAATGTTACAGACTGAAATTATCCAAAGTGCTCGTTGGCAAATATCCTTGTATTTAAATGCCCTGCAGTCAGCCACTCGTATATGCGGTGTTTTATGTTGATATGGATAGCTTCTAATGTATTATACATATATGTATAATACATACACATGAATATAAATAGTTTAGTTTAGAATAAGTTTGTAAGCGAGCCTTTTCAATTTGGCATCGTAAAAAGAGGTGTTTTAACAAGTTTTCTGCGAATAAAAAAAATTGTATTTAATATTGCCAATAAAAATCATTTTTAAAAAATGGCAAGGGCGTTAGAATTTTAATCTGGAAAATATTCACGGGAAAAATATTTTTTAAATTCACGGAAATATTTTAATCAGGAAATTTAGTTTGATATTACATATTTGTAAAATTAAATGGCACTGAGCGTTAGTTTTTTAGTGTCAAAAATATAAATAATGAAAAATTTTCGAGCAAAGGAAAGGATTACACATTTTGCCGCAATTTGAGAATAAAAACTATGTTTTTATTTGTCTAGACAGGGTCTTGTTTTAAACATCATTTGAATTATTTTATGAGCTTAGGCCTTCTGTCAGAATTATAAGGTTCAGGGATGGAAATCATGGTTATAATGTAATTTTTTTTATAAGTTGTAGACATTTTTGGTGCCGCTGCAATACAACGACTTCGACTTATTTAGTACAATTTACATTGTTAAATTTTTATCGAAAAAAGCTTATTTAATAAAATGAAAAAATTCTTAACTTAGAACTTAAGTGGACTATAACTAAAAAGTACTTTATTAGTGATTATTAAATATCAAAACCTCTAAATCAGCATTTATCAATCATTTGATTTTAGTAGATGTGATAAAATTTAAAATATACAAAGCGTGAAATATTTCTTACTACAAGTTATTTATGTGGCATAAAACTTGAAACAGCGAACGTGCAAACTGCGCTTTTTCGAGAGACTACAGTTTCAAGCCTGTACAAACATATCCATATTGCTTTATACTATATGAAACAAATTGTACCGTCGTGGTTGAAAAAGGACATTTTGTTTTAACAGGAATGTTACATTTTCTGATTTAAAGCAAATGCTGAGGCTCGAAAGTTTCTGAATATGAATGCTATTTATACCCACACCACAATAGTGGAGAGAATATTATGCATTTGTTCTGATTTTTATAACACTTCAAAATATTGGTCCTAGACCCTACTGAGTCGATCTAACGATGTCCGTCCTTCTGGCTGGCTGCCCATGGAAACCTCGTACTTTTGGAGATAATTTGATGAAATTAGGTACACAAGTTCTAATTGGTATACGGACAAATGTAGACATTGGGCCAATGAGTCCATAATTTCACATAGCACCCATGCAAGCTTCTTTCCTGATTGTATGATCTGTGCCCATTAACCATCTTATTATGTTGGTATTTAAAAAAAAATAGCTTTAATGCCATAACTTCCTAATAAATGTTGGTATTTACAGAAAAATTGGCGACAGTAACTTTTACGATAGCTGCTCTGTTATGACGGAATGATGCGGTGGTGAGTCCAAAATTAACCATATGTCCCATATAAACCCCCTTCCTAAAATCACTTAACGGCAAATATAGATGAATATATCTAAATAACATTCGGCACAAAGAACTTTTATATGAATCTTAACCTCAACTGAATAATTGAGAAGCCCTAGAGTAGAGGCAACTAAAACGACAGCAACAAAACAAACAATTTATTGAAAACACCACATTTAGTCGGACTAACATGGCGACATGTTAATAGACAATCTTAGTCACTGGACTAATTCTAATTCATATGAACTCCAGTAAGCAGGAGTCAGCACAAATGAATTGAAAAATCAAATGCATGAGTACCCAATGAAAAATGGAGCTTTCAACGAATTAGGTTTGTAAGGGAGAAACGTAAACGTTTCGCTTACCATACCGCTTACGGAAGACATGAATTTTATATGGCGAGTTCCCAATTTGAAGCAATAAATTTTTGAAACATGAGGCGCTTTATATAAAAATTGTTAATGTAACGACCAGCTTTGCACACAGAATTTTTTGTTACCGTTATTCTTTTATATGCTCTCTTACAAACCTGCTTCGTAGTTAGGGAGTGTCGTGGCTCTTCAAATTTAAATATGTGGTTCACTTACCATACTGCATACCTGTATGTCTTATTGCGTAGCGCATAAATGTGTGCTTACTTTTTAAAGTGTACCATTAGTGTGATTCGCAAAATAGGAAAATTTTTTATTGGGTATATTCAAAAGATTATATGCGCATACACAGTCCTGAATAAAACAGCTGTACCGTTTTAAAATTTTCAACGACACAAGCAATGGAGCGTTTGAAATTTTAAAACGCAATGTGAATTTCTGTAGAAAGCAACAACCAAATTACAAAATATTTATGACATTGTTTGTGCTTTCAATGTTATTCTTTGGCGTTGCGTTAGTTCTGTGGCGTTGCGCTGCGTTGTACATGATCAGGGCCTTAGTTTGAATATTTCGCGACCTTAGGACAACAAGTTTCTATTTGCACCTAAACTACATGCAAGATACAACCTTGTTGTCATAAGATTGCGATTCATAAAACGGTTTCTTTACGTTTCGCATTACTATTTTAATGTAATTATGGGATTTTTTTATTATTTAAAATGCGTTTTTTCATGTTAAAATTAATTTTGTTTTGTTTTCACTTTTGCCACTTAAATTTGACTTATGTTTCCATTTTTTCTTGTTTATCTTTTTTAAAAAATTTGGTTTTCCACTTTTATAATTAATGCCGGCAAGTTAATTTGTTTCTGATGGTGATTTTTGTGGTTGAGGTTGAAGAAAATTTGGTTATGGAATATATCGGAGAGGCAGACAACTTTTGATATGTTTTGGTGACAAAAGCAAAGTTTTGAAACTGCAGAATTTGCTATATCTAACCAAACACACATATGAATGATTTTAAAGACTCCACCTTTATAAAATCAGGCAGCCTTGGATATTATCTCCGGTGAGTAGTATTTTGAACCCGAATGTAGACCGATATTTCCAAATTTTTCCTGTATACGCCTATAAAAGCAAAAAAGCTGTGAACGCTTATATAGCAAATGGAATCAAAGTAAATATACGTACATACATGTGTATATATCATTGCAGTTAATTTCTAACAATTACCTTTTCTTCTTAATATACACATATAGAGCAATTTGTTTATTTATATTTTAATTTCAAAAAGGTAGGATGAGTTTTTTTTACAAGGAATAAATTTTTGGTTACCAAAAATGTTGCCCACTTGAAATTTGACTAAAAAAGCAAGAAAATCTTGCAATCTCAATGGCAAATATATGCCCCCACGTTTCTAGTACAAAGAAAAATTGGATAAAGTTCGAAAATAAAAAATCAAAAGTACTCACTAATATTTACATTTACCGCTGTTGTATTTAAGTGTAATTATCTACTATACATTATTTAATCTCCTGATATTACCATGAACGATCAGCCAGGTTTTAAGTCAGTATTTATTAATGGTACCATTATTATTTACCTCATCTAATACTTATATATATTTTATTTTCATTGTTTGGTTTTTCGTTATGTGAAATTAATGTATAGTTAATACTTTTATTAACAAATAATGTAGGAATATGTTTTATCAAGATTCGTTAATTGTAACATAAATATCAACTACATAAACATTTATCCCATACTCAAACCGCGATCATTTTATATAACTTGTGTGCAAGATACAATTGTGAAATGCAAAAAAATTAAAAAGCAAATTAAGAGAAAAAAGAAAATCGAAAATAAATAAAGAAGAAAAACAAAGTTCACATTATTTCAGAACATACATACATATGTTTGTAAATGTAGATACCAGAGCGTGTTTTATTTTTGCATTTTTTACATTTCAGCTATGGCATGTTCAATTTGATATTTGCAAAAAAAGTTTAAAATGTTATGACCCTAATGTACACTCACAATATTCTGAACGTAAAATAAACTGAAATTGTAATATGAAATAAATGAAAATCCAGTTGAAACCCGGTCTAGCAAAAGTTTATTTAATTTTTACTTTCAAAAATTCAACCGCGAATTCCGTAAAAACAAATGAATTTTCAGTTCTTTTATATTATACAGGTTTAAGTCGTTTACTCCCCAAAAGAGCCGAGTTTCTAAAAAATACCAGATAGATGTAGAGAGAATAAATAATGGGTACGTTCGTAAATGCATCACTGCGCTGCATCAGTGATTTCAAATGTTTAAATATCCATCAATAAAGTAGATGTGGACCAAAAAACTGTCAAATACTACACAAAAATAATTGTCAAACAATGAAAAAAAATTATAATTACATTTTTATCGTCATTAAAAAAAGTTTGCTTTTCTGATGCAGCGCAGTGATGCATTTACGAACGTACCCAATATTATTTACTGACTCCGTTGCACATGTCCATTTTACTTTTACTGTACTGACCAGTGTTGCCAGTCTGTATGTAATTACACATATCATGTGCAATTTCTACTTGCATGTGTAATTTGTTTCATGTGTTATCTTAAAGTAATTTTACTTTGTGTTTTATTTTTTCTATAAATTTTTACAGCAAAATTTTTATTTTCGAATATATTTTGTAGAAATAATGTTTAAAATAAATTGTGAAAATCTGTGGCAAAAAGAAAAAAGTGCTTAAGTTCACTCGAGCAATATTTGAGTTTATGCCACCTTTGTAATCTTAATGTTTAAATTACCCATGGACAAAGTTTTAATTATTTTGTACGACTATTTAGGAAGTTATAGCAAAATTACTTTTTGCTTATTTCAATGTGGAGTAACATTTAGAATAAAAGCTTAAGTTAACTTTCGATTTCACAGTGGTCCCAATGGCAAATTACCGCGAGCAAAGTCATAACTCTTTTTTACAAGCACCTATAAGCATAAGCATTTGAACGAACAAATGCCTTGGCATGGCACGATCCCCTGACAAAAATGGGCGGAATCTAAAATTAGTTGACATTAAATTTGTAAAATAATTTATTTCATAACCTCTAATATACCAATATGTTGATTAATGCTGAATTATTTAAATATTTTATATGTAAGTAAAAAAACTTTCGTTCATTGCGTGAAATCATTCCTGATTTTGCACCACGAAGTTCTTGCATTCAATGAACGAAATGCACAGTGTAGTGCAAAATAAATTTTTATAATAAAACGTGTAAACTGCATCAAAATTGTTGTTTTATTGTAAATTTATGTAGTTAAATTTATATTTTCTATTCTTATTAGAAAATTATTTTAATTTTTCTAGGAAAAATTATATATCAAATATGTGTAGTTAGAGATTAATTTAAATTACCATTTTTATCAAAGAAATGTTAAGATTTGAAATAATAATCGACGAAGAATTCCAAGGCATTTGTAACAAGAGTTTTATATAACGGATGATGTAAGAAGGCCACGATACGGTTTCAGTAGTCTTTCACGTTTTCAGTTGCCAATCCCACACCAAGAGATGTCAAAAAACCACGACAGGAGCTTCGAGCTTTTTTGGCACTTGGATTTAGGCTAGAGAATATACAGAAAGCACCCAAAGCAGCCACGGCCATTATGTTAAAAAACGGTAAAAAGGGCGAGATATTTGATTTACGTTTAGTGCAATATTTCGACACCATTTGATCCATAATATCTACTCCGCCTTTTGTTTTGTTGTAGTTATCTTCTATTTATTCCTTTTCGTTAAAAGCTGGCTTCTCTGGAGTAAAGGAAATTGACAACAAAAAATAAATACGTTTCTTCTTCTTTGTTATCACACAAAAACCAGTTCCACAGTGCCCATTGAAACCATCCCCAGTTTCTCAGAATGCTGGAGGCCTATCGAAAACATCAAAGCTGGAAAAAATTGGTCGGCTAGCATTAAAAGGTCGTGACTATCGATTCGAATTCAAATCGCAAGTCCCCCAAAATATGTATTGGCTGTAAACGGCCAATGTGCAACACCCATAGCCAAATGATTGCTCCACGCTAATCAATGTGTTAATTTCCTAAAGTTTGATTTGTGCAATAATATCAGTAGAAAGTTAGATATAAGAATTTATTAATTCTAAATAAAATTAAAAACTTAAACTACTCTTATCTTTATTTTCTCTTAAGAGAACGTTTTAACTTATATACGGGTACCCATGTCCTCTTATCAGGAGGGTAACAGATATACATATGACTTTCGGTGGCCCCACAGCCAACACAAACAAATCAAGAAACATTTAAATTATAAGAATCTTTAGAACCCGATTAGCCGAAGGAACTTGCGCAGCCTCAACTTTGTATCTTTTATTGCTTAAGAGATATTTGACTTAAAAGTTCGTGCAGGTACCGGGGTACCCGTGTCAGAAGGGTTAGGGTTAAACATTCCCCAGTAAAATGACATTCACATCGAATTCTAAATTTTGCCAGGTGTGGTTCTATGTGATATACATATATATATATATAATTTTTTTTAATTGGAATAAAATCTTCCATTATACAAAGGATGTTTTGAATAGTTCCCTTGTTTTTAACCCTGGACGGTTATTGTTCGTCGAATCGAGCTTATTTATACTTAATCATATAACTTGTTTTAAGTGTATTTAAATTACGCTCCTTTTTTCAATAATTTGAGAACACAAAAAATGGCTCAAACTCGTATCAAATTTTGAGAGAGAAGTAAAACTTTTATTTTTAAAATTTTTTTTTAAAAAGTTCGCCGATTCGACGAAGAGTCATCTTAATGTACTAAAATGAAGAGTTACCTTTCAGGGCTAAAGGCGATAAGAAGACGTTTTGCTTTCTATTCACAATTACTGTTGTCAGCACTTTTCGCAAATGTGTAACTAAATCTTAAATTCAAAATTTACTACAAGAAAACCTGAAAATATTCAAAAGTGATAAATAGACTAGAATGTTGCATAATTTGAAAAGCGTTCATTACAGAATGTGCTTTGATATATTTCGAAATATTGGAAAATAGTCCCATTTCGAGCATTTTAATCGGATAAAAAGATATTGTACATTTTATTTATTATTGATTAGACTCATCAAGAAAGTTAATTTACGAATCTTTGTAAAGACGGAAGGTATAGAAACTGCATATATTGTCTACGTACATACATATGTAATGTACTTCAAAAAGTATATCAATTTCTTTACATACATCCGTTAAATACATATAAAAAGGAAACATTTTAACTGTAAATGAAGTATGAATTTTGCTTCAGGCACCGCTTAATTATATTTACTTATAAAACACATTTCACAACTAAGTTGTCAAATTTATATCTTTTTAAATTGAATCTCAGGATGTTTTCATGGGAATGCACACACGAACAAATATAATTTAACTGAGTCTCTAATATGTACATAATGTCGTTGAGGAGAGAAGAAATATCAAACCTACAAACAACATCAGCAAAGATAAAACTGAACATAAAAACAAAATATATTTCCAAATTTACATGTATTCTAAAGATATTTTCTTTTTCTAAATTTACTCTAAACTCGTAACATGAACTGTCAATGTAGTAAAGCATCAACAAAAAAAAATCCAATTCACTTACATCATTAACACAATATCGCTTCCGCACACAATCATGAAAGATATGTGGATGCGTAAATAAGAAGGAGGAGCGCATACGGTTTTAAAATGAACAGACACCCCCCTTCTTACTTATTTAATAAATATAACCAGTCACAAATACCTGCTCAAAGTTATTAACCATAAAAACTTTAATTCAAAAATATTATTTTGTTTTCGTCATATTTGTGTGATGTTTTTGTCCTTGTTGGTGCTTTTATGCCCTACAAATAGAAATTTTGGTTCTAGACCAGAGATAGGCAAAATGCCGCTTTTGGCTTTCATTATGCACGTCTGCACGCACATTGAAAGGAATTCAACAACATTAACAACAACATTTCTAGAATTCATGCAACGCATGCAATCGCAAAATGAAACAGTATAGACAGTTTAGAGGCGCGATTTACATGGGACTTATAGTCAATTCTAGACCTATCATCATAAAATTGTGCCACGATATCGTAGATATTAAAAGGAGTTTCTGTCGCATATAGTCTTTTTCATACGTGATTTCCTGGGACAACCATCTGGATATCCTGAAAATTTTTCAATGAAAAATTCCAGGGAAATTTGTGGCAACTTTATTTTACGATGATTAAAAAGACATGACTTTCTTTGAATTTCTTTTTTAAAGCATTTTCCAAAAATTTCGTAAATTTTCATTATGTTTCTTTTTTTGCCACCAAAAAAAGTATTTAAGAATTCGTTATTCGACATAATTTTGATGTGTATTGAATTTTTTTTTAAATTATTATGTATGTATCAAGGCGTCAGTATACGTTGGTGTCGATACTACAACAAGTAGCAACACCAAAAACACAACTATGTAATTTTTTTGTTGCTTTCGTTGATCGATATGTCAAAACCACAAGCAACTTTTCACATTTCTCTCTCTAAGTAAGAAAAAAAAGTAGCACAGCTGTGCTTTCAACGCCACCTGAAAAATGAATTCGCCTTGGTATGTATATTTAAATTTTTTATTTTTCTAATTTCCATATGCATTTGTCATTTTGAAATAAGAATAAAATACAAATTAAAAAATCCAAATAAGTGCAAAGAGGAATATCAAAAATGAGATACAGAAAACACAACTCATGTCCTTTTTTTTACCCTGCTTTCTTCTCTACCCCGCTCGCTTACAAACTAAAAAAGACATGATTTAAAAATAGGGGAAAAAGTTATCGTGAAATTTGTTGTAAGTTATGAGAAGAAATATATATTATTTCTAAAGCACTTTTTTTTGTCGGTTGCAAATATCTCCCATACCACCGCATCAAATTTAATGAATGGTATCTCATTTTAAAGCTTATTTCTAACACTAATGACGAAAAATAATTAGAAATTGAAAAATTAATATTTTCATTGATAAAAATTATATTTTATATAGAACTGCATGATATTACCGTTGTCATTATGATTATATGTTTTTGTTCAAGTGTGGTAATACAGGGTCGCTTAATAGTAATGCAGTTCTACATAATATATATATATATATATATAATATATGTATTAAAATCCATTCTGGCAATACCACTATTTACTATAATGCCGTTTATTACTAAGTCAGCTATATATAATTGCGTACGTTTAAAGATATTTTTGTTTGTATTAAGGATTCGTACGGGCAAAAAGTTAACGATGATCATGTCATTACCTCTAACATTGTATTCAAAGAAGTATTATAAAAGCATTTAAACATATGTATGTATGTAAATATGTATGATATATATTATGATTTCTAATATTTTTATACTTTTAACAAAATGTATTGAAGTTACTAAAATTTCTATTAATTATTTTCATTTTATGTTACAAAAATGAGAACTAACGGTGCGAAATATTCGCACGGGTCATCTAGTATATGTTAATTCAAATCTGACAATTAAGGCAATGTTTGATGCTCAGAAATTTCGGACTAGTAAAAGAAGAGGTGTGAAAACTTTACACAGTCTTAAATTTTTTTAAAGGCCCAGTCTTTTTTATAAAAATAAAAAAAGGTGTTTTAATTTTTTATGCAGAGCAGATCATAAAACATTTTTTGGATTCGATGAAGATGCAGTTAATGCTATTTCCGTAAGAGATTATGACAAAAGTACAAAATAAACATTTAAGAAAATTTCGAAAGCAGAAATTAGTAAAGAAAAGTATAAAAGCAAACCAGGGTTGGCAAAATTGGTACAATTCTGCATTTTTTGATTATATTTAAACTTGAAAAGTACAAAGGCATACCAATGGCTAACTAAGTACATTTGAGGAATTTTCCCAGTTTTAGCAATTTGATATGGTAACTCATAATTTCAGCCATATTTGCAAAGTTTTAGGAACAAAATTCCACTTTAAGCCCCTGTTAGCGGACAGGTAACAGTAACGTGGCAAATCAACTGCTGCGTTTTCATGTAGGTAAAGCAATAAGAACGATTATAGTTCTCAGTTCGACCGTAACGTCTAAGTCTGTAGAAAATATATTTTCTTACTTTTTTTTACTGTACGGTAACATTACTGTTACTGTCAGCTAAATGGGGCTTTAAAAATTAATCTTAAAAGTGGTTTAGTAAATTAAGGCCAGAAAAATTATTCAATTGAATAACTAATAGAATACCAACATTTTGATAACATAAATTCGAAATTTCTTGCTGACATTGAAATATAAAAATCTAACAAAGATTTAAGTAGCAGTGACTTCTGGGCTACAGCTTCGGAAATAAAAAACGAATTAATGTTTCCAGAAATATGATAAATTTGGTGTGCAGATTGCATATGATTTAAGGAATAAAATTGGTACTTTTTAAGGGATAAAAACAGGATAAAATTGATACTCTCTCTTTTTTCAGTAGCTTTGATAGCTTTAACGTCTAGTGAACTTTCTCGGTGCCCAAAATCAGAAAAAGCTGGTATTCTTTTACCTTTTGCACTTTTTCTCTTTTCGAAAAGATTTGTTTGGTACACATGTCCTAGATTAAAATATAGGGTAGTTAATATGATGTTAAAACTAAAAAATTTATACTTTTGGTACTGCTTCTATTTTTGATAAATTTGGTATACAGATTTATGTCCAGGTCTAGTGGTCGGATTATACAATTGAATATTGGTTGCTCAAGAGTAACTCATATGTTTGTGTCGGCTAAAAATAATAAATCTAATAATTTTGTTTATTGAAATATTTTAACATTAAATAAGTATCGATGTAGAAAACTATATAAATGTTATGTACATTTTTTATAGAATAAGCCCTATTCTTTAGATCTTGCTCTCATTTTCACGTGAACGAAGTAACGGGTTAAATCTAGTAGCTTATGTACCAAGCTGAATTGTTATTTTGTTATATTATAGTTCACTCATAGAAAAATGCATCTTCATATTGATGATGCCCTAACATCAGAATTGTGACATCAATTTCATTACGAATGTCATCAATGAGGCAAAAAGTGACATCAATCCAATGACGAACGTCATCATAAAATGTTGTCATATTTTATGCGTCATCTATGCTATGACTATAGTGACATCAATTCGATGCCACATTTTGTGTCTTATTAACATTATTTTCATGTTAAAAAGTAAAATAAAAAGCGAAAATTCTCATATTCTATTTTTTTTAAAGTATTTATTGAAATACATCAAATTTTCAAAGTAGAATGATTACGAAAACCATATCGGGCATGCAGCTGGTATCCTTTAATTGAGAGTTATTCTGAAAATAACGGGCGAAATGACACAAACATGTGTAATGGGTAAGTAAATACCCAATAAAAAATGGAGCTTCCAATGAAGTAGGTGTGTAAGGGAGAAAAGTAAAATTTCGCTTACCATTACCATTACGGAATACATTTTTGACACAGAAAGCGCTTTATTCAGCGCATATAAAAATTGGTAAATGTAGCGATCAGCTTTGCACACTGAATTTTTTGTAACCGTTATTCTTTTATATACTCCCTTACAAACCCGCTTCGTAGTAAGGGAATGTCGTGGCTCTTTAAATTTTATATATATTTTTTTTTAATTTCGCTTTCCAGGGCAATGAAAAAGTTCAGTATAAGAAAAACTCTGGTCGTAATCAATACCAACATTTATAAGAAAGTCATGGTACTCAGAGCAACATATTTTTTGAAGTGATTTTTGTATGAGTGACTTTTGTCGAATATGAATCAATTCAATTCTTGCCTACCATGTCTGGCTGCGTCCCCACTTATACTGGTGTAGGGTATAAAAATCTCATATACATATAGACATCTAGATAATATATTATACAAATATTTCTTATCTGAATCTGAAACATAATTTTGATGTGATGGTTCTTAGCTAGACATTAGGGTACACTCTTTAAAATGTTGCTGTAAATAAAAGGGTATCATATGGTCGTACTCGGCCGCCTATACTCACTTACTTGGTTTTTTGTTTTATTTTTTTTTCTTTTATTTTTAATTTTGTTGAAACATCACATGTGTGTGCTGGCTCACATGGTGAACGAAAAATATCATTATACAACAACGTTTCATGCTGTGATGGGTTGGCTGGAAAATAATTTGACTTTAAACCTTTATAACATTCAAACAAACTGACAAAAAAATAACTCTGAATAACTGAATGACGAGATGGCAGCCTAGGAAAACATGACTGACTTAAGGTTTTACTCACTTTTTGACTGACTCACTGTTCTCATAATAGTAAATAGAAAATTTACTACCGAAACGACAACGGCGACAATAAATGTGGAGAGATAACATAACAGACAAAATGTTTTCAACCTACAGGCTGACACTTATTGCTTCTTACAAATTGTTTTAGTCATTTAAAACAAGTTAATCGATTTTGGATGAAAACTACGGTGCTGTGTTAGCGATACAGTCGAACTTTCTTTGTGAATCTGCATGGGACAAATAAATTACTTCAGTATATGAAAACTTTTCAACGTTTATTTAAAAAATCATTTAGTTAAGTATAGATTACACCCTTCACCAGCGTCTTTTTATTTAAGAACGTGTCTTTTTGAGGACATGTGCAAATTGAAAACGCATATTTATACACACACCACAATAGCGTTGGTATCACCTTAAAATATTGGTCGTAGACCAACCTTTAAGTATACCGATCGGCTCAGGATCACTTTCTGAGTCTTATTAACGATGACTGACCGGTTGGCTGGCTGTCCATGTAAATTTTGCGCGAAAAAGCCAGGTCGCAATTTTGGAGATAAATTGATGAAATTTGGTACTTAGGTTCCAAGCACGAAGCCTATTGAAAATTTGCCGAATCCGTCTGTAATTTCAAATAGCCCCCATAAAATCTTCTTTCCGGAATAGGGCTTTTTGCCCATTAACCAATTTATTATGTTGGTATTTAGATTAAATTTTGTCCAATTTTACTTTGCTTCAATCATCTTACCAAATCTAACTGGAATCGGTCCATATTTGATCATAGCTCCATACAATTACTACTTCCAAAAATATCTTTTAATGCCATAACTTCCTTATAAGTGTTTGTATAAGCATTGGCGCCAATAACATTTGCGATAGCTTCTATGTCATGACAAAAATTTTTCCTGATTGGTCCAATATAAACCATAGATAGGTTCCATATAAACCCTCATCCTATAATTTCATATAGAAGCAGGTCCATGATTTCCCATTGGTCCCAAATAGCGTACACTTGCAAATATTGTTTTAATATGCTGTGGTGTAGGGTATAATATGATCGGGCTTGACCTACTATATTTTATTTCTTTTATTTTCTTATGCTAATTTTTTGGGAAAGTCCTAATTATGTTTTACATTTTTATCTGTACACAGTTAACCAATTCCCAAAGAGTTCTTAAGTGCGAAGTACTAAAGTACTATTTTAGGCTTAGTAGCACTCCTTTGAACAGCCTTTTATAAGTAATTAACAATATATAAAATAAATTAATAAATAGTTAATAAATAACAACTTATATCGTACTTGATCAACAAGAGGGTATTACTCGAAATTTAATAATACATATTTAGTAGCAACAAAAAAAAACCGTTTTTTTAATTGAACATTAATGGCTTTTGAAAAAGAATGTTTAACCCAACCGTTTCATTTCCAAAAAGTAAAAAAAATGGCACGATATTTTTTACAGCGGGTAGATATGAATATGAAGGTTTGATTTTTTCCAAAAAGTGAAAACATAAAATGATTTAGTTAATACCCTCTTGCTAATCAATTGCGTTATAATATTTAACTATAAAAAAAAGAAAATTTTTTTCAAACAGTCTTTAAATTATAGCAAATAGAACCAATACGACACATTAGAACGCTTTGTGCATTGCGTAAGTGCTTGTAGTGTATCGTCACCTTAAACCCAAAAGGCCGTAAGTAATGAAAAATTCAAAATCGACTTTTTGTTTAGCTATGACGTTTTCCACCAAAATACATCGTATTCAATCAAAAACTCGACTATGATTTTATTGTTGCTTACGGCCTTTTGGATTGTAGGTGACGACATGAAAATGTATAAGAGCTAAATTTATATTTGCAAATTTTGTTGCTTTGTTAGGAAAAATGCAAATACATAAAAAAACTGCTGTGTTTTAAAAATCTAATCATAATAGGAAGAACAACATTATAGTTCACTATAGAAAAGTTCGACTGTACATCGTATTAAAGCACAAGCTTGCGCCAAATACCGGCGTCGACACAAGTTAACTGTTAAAGAATAATAGTTGTATTATCTTAGTCGATTTTGTCAACAATCGATTACTATTGACACTTGGAATTTTCTACGGCGCTTTTAAATCGACATCGAGCTGAATTTACTTCGTTTTAGTCGATAGAAAATTTTGTGACGACTCAAGTTTTAGTTAGGAGATACAAATTTATAAAAAAAAAAGTAAATTTAAACTATGGAATAACACTTGAATAACTAAAACCGTCAGAATGGATATTTCTCTTTTGATTTTGTTTACTCTAATGATTATTTTCTTAATGTATTGATAAACTCCCTGTTACTAAATGTCATCATAAATATATAAGACCGATAAACTCTCTGTTACTTTGTTTGGTTTTCTCAATATACCGACAAAAACATTGTTTTCAGTTGGCAGCACTGCTAAACATGTAAAAGTTGGGAGTCAGTTAAATTAATTTATTTGCACGGTAAACAAATAAATAACAGTTAGTTTTGCAACAGAATAAAAAGAAATAAGACATTAAAATAACCAAATTTTTTGAATATGTAATTTTCATTGGGAAAAAGATAATGGCCTAATGACAAAACGGCCATAAGTTTTCCAAATCAAACTTCTTAATTTAAATTATTATTTAATTTATTTAGACTTGATGTGTCAACAATGTAAAATTGATTTTAACATCGACAACGACTTAAATAAAAGCGTTTAATATTTTCCATACTTAATTCTTTTAACATTTTGCAGGATCATAAGCAACCTATTGCATTGCACAGCCATTTAAATACGATGTGGAACAACCTCGGAAAAGTGAACTAAATTTATTATTAGGGTGCCCCCGTAGGCTAGTGGGTAGTGAGCTAGTCTATCAGAGCGGGTATTGCGGGTTCGATTCCCGCCAGAGACTTTGACCTGTTTCACTTCAACGTGCTGAAGGTCTAAGGTACTTTTGCTCAGATAATTGGATTAGAGCATAATTTGTAATTGTATTTTTAACTCTGAATAAATAAATAAAATATATTAAACATTTGGAATTATGCACTATCTCCTGCAGAGAAGCATATAGTTTTGCGGGATAAGCATAAGAAAAATTGTATACATAATCTTATATACAGAATTTAATAATTAATTAATAAAAATTAATAATTATCTACAAATTTAACATATTATTTTGTATAATTGGCCCAAGATCTGATGAAGTCTATTCTTAAAAAACATGTCACAGTGTTCATGGGTTTGCATGAACAAGTATTTTCAGAAGGACATAAAAAATTTTTATCGCACATCAGCCGCGTGCTTCTTGTTTTATGTAAAAAACATATTTTCACATGGGACTCTCTCAGAGCAAAGACAATCAAACGTTATGCAAAACAGCAGAACCATCCAGCTAGTAAAAGAATGAGCGGATAAATAAATAAAAAAATATTCACACTTACACACATAAACTTGCAGCCATACATACGTACATACATATACCTTTGCACACAAAAAAATAAACCCAAAAAAATACAACTACAACCATTAATAACAATTAACCGGCAACTCTAACCATATGAAACGTTACACTAGCCAGCAACAAAAAAAGAGGTCTTAACTTTTGTATTCGAAATACAAAGCATTCACTTTTCTTGAAAAAAAAAAATTATAATAATAATTTCTCTTTCTTTCTGCCTTCTTAAGGACTGCCTTCCTTCTGAAAGATCTACAAAACACTTTTACTCAGGATAAAAATCACTCCAATTTACCACAAACCCACCTCGTGATTCCACTCGCATTCGCTAAAATGTATGCGAATATTAAAAAGCGAGAGTTTAGTAATAACAAATTAGATATACATATTATCCATAATCAATGGTCGTATATTGTGAAAAAACATTGGGATAAAATAATTAGATACAAAGTCTTTGTGAATTAAAATTTTTAGTTTAAAAAATTTAATCGGGGAAAATTTTTGTAGTAAGTTTTTCCGGAAATTTTAAGCGTAAAAAAAAGAACAGATTTTTTAAGGAAAATGTAGTGAAATATTAGCTCATATTCAATATATGTATTGTGTAAAATATTCGTATTATTTGCATTTTACAGCAAATGTGTTAGGACTATTAATCCTAACAGCCTGGTACTATTCACTTATTTTTGCTATTTGCATTCAAACTCACATTCGCTTAAATGTATGCGAATATTAAAAGCGAAAATCTAATGAGTGAAATTTCTACATATAAATTACTTTTGTTCCAAGAGAAAAACAATCACACCTTCTAACCTAAGAGAAATTAACTTTTAAGGATATGGAAGAATAAACATATTTTTAAAAGAATTTTTTTTTTATATTTTTGTTCAGAGGAACTAATAAAAATATTTTTTTTTTAATTCTATTTCGTATTGAGTTTTGTAAAAAACATTAGATACTTACATATATTAAAAAATATTATTTAAAGTAAGTATTTTTGAAAAATTTTAAGTCCTTTAAAAGATGAGAAAATGAAAAATTAAGCACACAGTTTGACTATGTTTTGTCTCTAGATAAAAGGATATACAGCGGTGTTTCTGCAAAAAAAAACGTAAATTAATTAAAATTAAAATTTTTATATGTGGGTATATATATATATTTTGTTTTTTTCTTCTTGTTAATAAATGCTATGCTATTATTATAAATGTTAATAAATGCTTTAATTACAATAATTATAAACAGCCCATTTATGAATAAAAATTCCCCTTTCACATTTATACAATTGAATTTAAATAGAAAAAATGGGAGAAGGGAAACAAACTTCCGGGGAATTTTTATTCATAGTTGGGTTGAAAATGTTACTTTTACTAATCGATGTCTGCGCCCAGTACTACGAATCTTCTGGCCTTATTGGGTCACTAATCAGCGAAATTGAAAGCGAAATAAAAAGGCGAAAATGGAAATAGATTGGTCACACGCTCAGAAAGCCCATTCATTATATATCACGAGCAGTAATGGAGTGACATTCCCAAGGCCAACGAGGACCCCGTCGCGTCGAGCACGTCTTACCTGGATCAGAAATGTAAAAAAGCGAATACGAAGGTCATGGAATGACATGGAACCAAGTTAAAGCATTAGCCAATAATCGTCCTAGATGGAAAGAGTTCGTTGGCGCCATAAGTTCAAATTGAACGTTTTATTTAATTTCTCTTTAATAATGTAATGAACATTTTCTAAATAAAGGAATTTAAAACAACACCAATGTATTTATGGCTATAATTAGAAGCAGTCGTGGTTTTTTTTCATCTTTCAGCCATTCAGCCCGTTCGGTGCGGGTTAATTTCAATAGCAAAAAATTCCGGACTATATATATGTGTGTATGTGATATAACAACATATAAAACCAAATCCCAATCACATCTGCGGTCTACGGAAACCCCACTCAAATGGACACACGGACATCGTTTAATGAACTTCGCTACTCAGGAGGACTCAGAACGTATGTACTTTATAGGGTCTGAGATCAGGGACTGTTACAGTTATATAAGATATAGCAAAAAAACTCTTTTATAATTGTTATTTTGTGGATTAAAAACAAGAAAAATCCATCTAAAATAGTTATTTTTCAACGTAAAAATAAAATATCAAATCAAACTCTTAAAAAGAGAGTTTTATTTAGCCGTGAAAATATAAAACTCATTCGAGTAGTTTGATTTTCCCAGTCAATCAAGAAAGCGCATTTTATGTAAATTGGCTACCAAAGCTTGTCGCCTTGTGAGATCTTTACAATTTGTAAAGCAGTGTAGTCTAATCAGTTCGTATTGCAAGTAAAAAAATCTTTAGACGAAAAACTAAAATTCCTTAAGAAAGTTTTTCTATTTTTTGACGGCGAAGTGAGTTTTATTTTAGGCAAAAAAAAAAAATAAAAGTCCTCAGCGAAATAAAACTCTCTTTTTAAGAGGTTTATCCGAACTTTTAGTTTTTCGTTGAAAGATAAGTGTAAAATGTGGAGTTGAGATATTTTGTGTCAAAAGATCACCATAGATCCTGAAAGAGAACTTTTATACGAAAATGTCTAATGCCCGTAATTTCTACTAACAGATATCTGGTCGGGTTCGTACCTAACAGTTATCTTTAATTATCCGGTAACACTATTTTGTCAATTTCAACGTAAAATTGCCCCACGTGAAATAACTATTGAAAATCGATGGTGTAGATATCTATTTGTAGAAATTACGGGCATAAGAGCAATATTATAGCTATTACAAACGGAATGACAATTTTTATAAGTATACCCTTACCACCAGTGGTGCAGGGTATAAAAAGAAAATGTTACACACAAAGATATATGATTCCTTCGAAAAACAAACAACCAAATTATTACCGCCATCATCAGCAGAAACAAGTACACACAACGAAAACAGAAGCAGTCAGTTTAGCTGTAGTGTCGCAGCAAAAATAATACAAAATGTATGTAGAAGCAAAACAGGCAACAATGTTTATGGCTTGTGCAGGATATTACATTAGTCGTATCGCTTTATAAACTAAAACATACATATGATTGCATGTATGTACGTACGTATGTTTTTATGTGTGAGTTTGGCATGTACATATATTATTGCATATACTTCGTATGAACGGATGGATGTATGTAGTCTTTTTAATAACGACTGATTCTCGATTGGATCGTATGTAGAAACGAACCACAATGAGAACACCACAAAGACATATAAAAACTATGTCCTCGTACCTTCCACATCCTAGCTTTAGGTCTGATACTCCCACTAACTACCTTCGTGCCACCACCTCCAGCAAACAGTACAGTCAACATCACCTCTTTGTATCGTTTATGCAAACAACAAGCACAGGAAACAAACGGATACACACACATGGATGTGTCTGGTTATATATGTTTTTATGTATTGTAATTTTGAACGTGTGTGAATATAGATGATGATGGCGGTGGAAGAGCGGGTGAATGGCTTGTAGGGCACGTTGAGAAATACTAGTTGAAAGACTAATCGTCTGTCTGTTGGCAAACTCCCAAAAGTTTTGTTTTTCTACTTTTTATATTTTTGTTCTTTTGTTTGTTTTCCATCTTCTACTCGTATTCCACCTTCACTTTTTCATTGTCTCATTTTCAGTTTCAACATTCTCACGACCAGAAAACGTTTTCCACCTGCTGTGATGAAACATGTGAGTAAGTAGTTATCTCTACGATATCTTATATGGTGAGAAGGTTTCGGATGGTAACCAGTTAACATTTTTTTTTTAAGTTTCATGTTGGGGTAGGTCATTATATGAAACACTGTTTATGTATATGTAGTAGTTTTTCAGTTAAATGGATTCGTGTTGTATCACATTGATTGAGCAAAAGTTTTCATCTAACATTTGATGGTGTCTCAACTCGTTTCCAGAAAAGTACTACAAACATATCGCATAAAGAGCGTTTTAACTTAAAATTAAAAAATTTTCAGTATAACCGAAATAGTTTTCAATTTAACTTAAAAATGCATATGAAAGAGAATTTTTAAGCCAACCGTTTAATTTCGAAAAAGTAGACAAAATACTACGATATTTTTACGGCGGGTAGATATGAATATTACGCGTCGATTTTTCCAGAAAGTGAAAAAATTAAAATTTGAGTTAGTACCCTCTCTATGATCAAGTCTGTAAAAAACTGAACAAAATTTTCAATATAAGGGCCTTTTTTAATTTACATAATAAACTGCAGAGCATAATCCATGGCAAGCATACCCATCAAGATAATATTGAAGTTATGGCAATGTTGAAAAATAAGCGATACACCAGCGATTCAATGAAATTGTGATGAATTACAAAAACATATTAAACACTGAACATTCAAATTATGCAATACTTTCATATTGATGAAATATTTTTATTCTCTGGACAGTTTGATGCTTTATATCGATTTTTTGCTGCATTGATGTCAATGTAGCAGAAAAACTGCTAGTAAATATTACATTTTCATATGTTCACTTGAAAATACGAGTTGTGATATGTAATACGTAAATAGAACACATATACAATGTTACCATTTTGCCATTTTTGCAGCAAAATTTTCATTTAGCACATGGCTTTTTATTTATCATTTTTATTAAATGTTTTTAGCTTTTTATCATTATTTTAAAAATTTTGATGAATAGTTTTATTGATTTTACATACATTTTTTATAAATTATAATAAATTTTGAATGTTGTTCTCAAAATGAAATTTCGTATCAAAATGGATAATTTTTATCTTAAAAATATCTTACCAGTCTTGCAAAAAAAATAATATTAAATTATTATTGAGGGAATATTAGAAATGCCCTCACCATGTTGATTGTAAAAATTATTTTCCATTTGATATTACGATATAAAAGTAATAGAAAAAAATTGCTCTAACCTGCTAAAAAAAATAACAATTTTAAAACTTCAACTATAAACTTCAACTTAAACTATAAAAAATTAAATTGTCTAATTTTGTAGAGCATAGAAATAAAATCGTTTCAATGTTGCCAGCCCACTTAATTTAAAACTCAATCTCAACTATCTGTGCTACATGTTTTACCAAAATATACTTGTTTCAATACTCGTATAACCATTTATTCAAATTTCGTTAAAAAATAAGTAACTAAATCTTATTTGGTTTCGAATAAAATTTCATCACACCATAAATTTTTAAAGAAAATCTGGAAAATTTTTTAGCATTTTTTAAAATAATTTTTAGCAATCTTTGGCCATGCCTTATGCCAAATTTATGTGAAAACATTTTTAGAGCCACTTTTTGGGTTAGAGATTAGAGATTAAATTAACTTTAATCTCCGTATTAACTTTTTGAGTTGTATTTTTTAAACTTTTTTTGCTAGTTTAAGCGGCCAATGGTGGTGGTTTAAACCTAATATTTAACTGTCAATATACACATGTTTAACATAAACAGCTTTTGCAAAAATATAATCAAAAAACTATTTTAAGAAAATTAAAATATGTATATATTGTTATTTCTTTATTTTTTCTCTTAAACTTTTTCTCTAGTAATTCTTTAAACACTTGTAGCTTGTAAACAATATTGAATTCGGGCATTTTCTTCTTCTTCTTTGAAAACATCCATGTTGTTTTGATAAAAAATTTGACATTTGCACAAAAATGTTGCCATTTATTTGTTTTCAGTATGGTAGCACTACATGGTTTAAGCCACCACCCAAAAATATCAAATTCAATTAATGCTAGTTAAACTTAATTCTCAGATTAGCTAATTATAGAATAAGATTAAGTTTAATCCCAAACCCAAAAAGTGGCTCTTAAGGTCTGGTCAAACTGCACATAATCGAAATGTCTGTTTTTGTGTCAATTTAAAATAATGGTTAAGTTCGAATATTTTTATATTCGAATCGACGTATAAATCAGAAGTGGGCACAGACATTACTCTTTACATAGCACAAAAATATTCATTTATTGCCACGTTAATGCAGAAAATCTGTTCGAACTTGACGCAAAAAAAAAGAACAAGTAAGAGTGCTTTTTTCAGCTATACCGAATCTTATAAACCCTTCACCATGGCCCGATACACGCAGAGTAAAAATATGTTTAGATATTGTCACCTCCAACAAAACTATTTTTAGACAAAATTTTAAACATATTATGTTTAAATTTAACCATGTTATTGTCACCGACAAACATATAATTGTTAAATTAGCCTTCTATCAAGAAGCCACAACCATATTATGGTTGCCTCTAAACATGTTATGGTTAAATATGACAATAATTTGTTTTTAAATTAACAATAGTATTTTCCTCTTTTCTAAGAGCAACATGCTTTGGTTGTAAATCAACCATGTTATTATAAATGTTAAACATATTTTAGTTATTACTAACCAAAAGATGTTCGGAGGCAACCATAATATGGTTGTGCCTTCTTGATGTAGGACTACTTTAACAATAATATGTTTGTCGGTGACAATAATATGGTTAAATTTAAACATAATATGTTTGCGATTCTATTTAAAAATAGTTTTGTTGGAGGTGACCAAATTTAAACATATTTTTTCTCTGGATGTAAGAAGTGAAAGTTTTATAAATACCGTTCTATAGATATAAATAAATTTATTTTGAGCCACGCCCACTTCTCTACTCCCGAACTCGTTTTGTGGGATGTTGTGTGTTGATAGCCAAGATGCTTGTACCTAATTTGGAAACTTTGTCACATATACAGAAAAATTAAATAAAACACCACAACAACAAGTAAATTATGGGTAAAATTGTAGGCAGTCTTGGGTTTTGGCGCATATCTCAGTCATTTATGGACCGATTTGGCTGAATTTCAATAGAAGTCTTTAACGGAATATATGTGACATATAAATATAATAACCTAGTCCCGATAATTTTTGGGGTCTTCGAAAAACCCATTTGAACATACACACGGACATACTGACATATTTAAATCAATTTTGCTTATCATAAGGACCCAGAGTAAATACTTTATAGGGTCAAAGGCCAATATTGTAGGAATTACAAACGGAATGACCAAATTTTTTTACCTTTGGTGAAGAGTATAATTAACAAAACAAGAGGCGTTGTTTTGGTTTCCGCTAAATCTTTTTGCATTTTTGATTTATAATTGTGTATGGGACACACACAGAAGGGCTAAACAATCTTCTTGGGGCAGCAGAACTGCAGGGCACTTAACGATGCGAGATGATATTTTATAAAGATTGTAAATATAATCACTCACAGGAGCGATTATAATTGTAGGGTTGGGGAAACGAAATGAATAAGAATAAGTTATTTCTTTTCAAATTATGTAAATTTAAGTGAGTATTGATGGGTTTGTAGTTACCTTTTATTTTGTGTGGAGTTGATGTACACTTGTTGAAACAACACTAGGGTAATTAGTTTTAGGGTATAATATTTATTGTAGATTATTTTAAGTAGGTATATTAACAATTTTAAGGTAGGTAGGCACATATGTATTTTTTCCTTATTTTCCAATAAGTGAGTAGGTTATTATTTAAATTAAGGTTTATTTATTCACAATAATTTTAAGTTAGGTTAAATAGTTTTAAGCAAGACAAGAGTTTTTTTTTAAATTGAACTTATTCACGCTGTTGCTAAAGCAAGAGTGATGGACACATAAATTAATTTTTAGAATTTAACATGTCTTCGGTTCGCAGATAGCCGAAGAGGTTTGGAATAATTCCGTAAGTACTAAAAAGGGTTTACAAATTAATTTACCCTTTACAACTACAGATAGTTATAATACAGTGGCTTGTAAACTGCAATATGATTTATATTAATTTGAGTTTACAATCATTGTTCATATTTATTTCAGTTGAAATTCAAATATTATTCCATTGATATTACATTATGATTTCTTTTTTTTTTAATTCAATAGTTTTATTTATGTGTATATATTATTTTATATTAATTTTAATTCATTCATTTTAATTCATTTTTACATATATTTTAAAAATATTTTAGTTCATATTTATTATATTTTAATTTCTACTTTTGATTCAAATTTATTGTTCAAATCTGAGTTTTAACATGATTTAAAATTTGAATAGAGGAATACCCTCCTTTATGTATTTTTTATTATTTTAATTTAGGAGCTCAGTACAAATAATATCAAAGTTTTACCCGTTTTCTTCGTTAAAGGGCTGAGCTTCCAAAAAGTACCAGACACCTGTCCGCTTACTTTTCTAAGGAACAACGATAAGTATTAATTTTTTTTGTATCTCTTTTAGTTTTGGAGATATAAGGTTACCGAAATTACTTGTTTTTACCCCCTAAACATTCGAATTTCGAAAAATCCCTTCTTAGTGGATCGATTTGGGGAGAGACTAACCCCTGGTCCAAACTTCAAGTTTTTTTTAGGCTGTGCGGTGATGAATCTGTGAGTCAGTCAGTCAGTTACGTTATAATTTTATATATATCGATATCTGCAACACAAAAAAATTTAAAAGAACCAATAAGACAGAGACTTTTTAACATTTACACATTAATACAACAAAAACGAATTCATTTCAAATAAACAAAAAAAAAAAAAAAAAAACGCTTCTTCTTACTGTCTATGTCTGCTACAGTCTCTAACTATTCGAATTGCGTTTTTGTCCGAGTAAGAAATTAATCGATAAGATTGCTCGATAAATCGCATAAGGGATTTAAGCTGTTTGAATTACTCGATTCATTCGAATTATTGAAATAATTTTATCCAATATAGAAAAAACATACATCTTTATATGATTTGATACTTTAATTAAGTTAATAAATTAAAAAAAAAAAAAAAAAATGTAGTTGAAGAATAAAATAACAATTAAGTTGTACTTCGTAAACAAATAATGATTAAATTTTAAGCAATTTGTCGGAATCACATATTGCTCACTTCTGTTTAAATCAATTATGTAATAGTGTAAAACTTTTTATACGTGGGACAAAATCCTACCTTTGACTATCGGCAAGTTGTCATAACGGCCCTAAATAAAATTAAAAAAGCTAAGAAATCAATTTATTATAAGTTTGATTTTGTTAGTCCCGGCACATTTTGTGAGAGGTGGCAGCCAAAAATGAAAAACAAATCAGCAAATACCTTGAGCTCTGACCATTTTGGATGAAACCACTTTTCTCTGGAACGGCTCCGGAGATTTTCCAAAATTGATGTCATTTAATCTTCAGGTGGTATTATACCATATTCCGTTGCGTTTATGCCCTGACACTTCCTAGTTTGGCTGGCATAAATCAGCAACCATTTTTACTGACCATTTCGGATGAACCCACTTTTCTCTGGAACGGAAGGCTGGAAGGTTGATGTTTTTTAATCCTTTTCCACTAAATTTCTAAGATCATTATATCCAAAAAATACCTTCATTTTCAATTCCGATGTTGCCACTATATCCCTTGATTTTTTATTTCCGCATTTGCTAACATTCGTTGCTATCTTGGCGGATGTAAAACAACGAAAACACACGACATGTATGTATTTTGTAGTGGAAAATTTAACAAGTCAGATGTAAAAAACATGTCGTGTACATGCAACTTAAGTAAACATAAAAATAATTTGGTTTTTGACAAGCTCATTCTCCAAATCAGTTACATATATCTCGCTTCAGGAATGGTTAGTTGGGCATTTTAACTTTTTTTACTCACAAATACAACTACAATTTTATTTTTGACATCAATGATTTAGAACTTTGTTCGCTTAATAAAATGTTCTCTTTTGTACTGTATTAAAAAATTTCCTTAAAGATTTTTTTCATTATTTATCCTAAAAGAAATACATTTTCAATTTATCTGATTTTTGTCATTACTACAAAATTGCACAATTTTTTTTTTAATTTAAAGACCGGTACTCAGTTCAGTATTTCGTGCGAAATTTCGACAAATTTAATTTAAAAAAATTCCGGTTAAATACATACGTAGAAATGTTGATAAAGTTGTACTCAGTTTTTGTTGCGAAAAACATACAAAATGTTTCTATCAACACTTTTCTCCGCACGAAACAAGTGCAGCATATTGTTTCGCACGGAATTTTAAGCAACAGCTGATAATTTCGTATTTACAAAAAGAAAAATGGAGAAACTGCAAAAATTATTAATAAAATTAGTATTTGTGGTTACGAAAGGCTTATCTTATCTCGTCTGTTAAAACAAGGAAACATATTTGGTATAAATCCCAAAAGTTGCAATAAAAACGCATTGAAAGCAGCTTGGAATGAAATTCGCTCATCTGATTGGGTGAGTGCTGCAGTGTCTCTTCTCCTTAAGCGAATGTGGCCGCCATAACTTACAATATTTCGAGCTAATGGATTTGGGTGCAGTTCAAGCCATTTAAAATATTTTACTGCATATTTCGTCATCCTTGTGGACATTTGAGTTTTTGACATACCAGGGAGCAGCTGTGAATATCTAAAGAAGTTTATTTTGGCGCCTTTGAATTTTTTCGATATTGGAGGCCGATGCAGTGCCCCATAACTGAATAACGTAGCACCAGATTGGATTTAAGATAGAGTTGTAAAGTAGAAGTTTACAATCGAGACTAAGAACAGAGTTTCTTCCAATAAGCCAATTAATTTGAATTGCTTTTATATTCAAAAGTGATTTTCGGGAATACAAAATTTATTATTAAGTTTTCTCTATGACGTGCTAAATTCCCAATTTTTTGTAAACACACTGAAATTTATTGTTGAGTTAGTTTTGCTTCTATATGCCATTTCCACGTCAAACGTATCATTTGATTATTGATTTTAATAGGGGGGCGTGTTTCCCGACGTAATGTGAATGTTATATGTGCACATTTTTGCTCGTTGATCTTTATCCTCCATTGTTTTAACCACTTTTCAAGTTCAAAAATATGATCTTGTAAGCAAAACAATGTTGTAGATTTGATACATGTCAAAATTTTCGTGTGAAATCATCAATGTTGATCATCATTTGTCGCAAGTTCGAACAGAGTACCAGGCTTAAGGGAATAATAAATAACCTTTAAAAGTGAAAAAGCCTTTCTATATACGTAATTGATTCTAGGGAGCACTACAGGTTAATAACACTTTCCGACATCAACAAAATTAAAATAATCAATTTTAAAATGGAAAAATAAGCAACTTTTTTTTATTGATTGTGTAATAAAATAAGTTTATTTACGTCTGAATTACTTTTTGTTTTTTTTTTTAATTTTCTAATTTTTAAAACTAAATTTCTTAACAATTGTTTTTTAACCGTATATTCATAAAAAATATTTTTGATCAATAAAAAGTTTATTAAACAAATTTTCATAAAAACTTCGTTTCGTAAACCTGCTATAAAGCGCCCTGAATAATCGCATCAATCACATAGTTGTGTGCGTGCAGTCGTTCTTTTTCGGCTACACATACGCGTTGTCGGCAATGCTTGATGAAAATCAAAAAGTTTTTATTTTTTTTATTTGATGGCTGATTATTTGATAGTCTCCTGTTGTGATTGACCAAAAATTTTATTTGCTTTGTTTTTGTTGTCGTGAAAAATATAAATATTTTGTTTTTTTACAAAATACAACTGTTGATTGCCGTGTTTATTTGTACGTCTCTGAAAAAGCCTGAAATAAACGACTCTAACACATATGCACTGATTGATGGGCTTATTTCATAGTCCCCAGGGCCCTTAAGCCTTAAATATATTTTATGAATACGGGGGCTAGTATTTAGATTACATATCCAATTTAGTTGTTATGCTCTTTATTTTAAACTTAATTTTAAAAAAATTAATGTGCTATTTTTCTTCAAATTTATAATTTGGGACTCAGTCTTGTGTAATTTACGAATTCTTCATCCGACAGAATGTGGGCGGGAGTAGAGAAGTGGGCTTTGGCACGAAATCGATAAATGTTATCTGAGGAACGATAAGAAAAAAATCGTGCAAATTTGGTACTCATAGTTGGGTTGTCCATACACAGCCTCTAAAAATGAACGGGGTTGCAGAAGTGGGCATCTCTATACCTTCCGTACAGCGTTACCGTTGGATATTTCCAAAAAGTACCAACAAAAGGGGATATTTACAAAAAAAGGGAAGTTAAGAAAAAAAGGGGACACCTCTTTTAGAATCAAAATGAGTACACCAAATCATGTTTTCCGCGTATTTTGTTTAACTTATTTTAAACTGCAAATAACATTTTATAAATGGTTTAAAAAACGTCGGGAGCAAGAACTTTTTTATGTTACTGTAATTGACTTTAGTGAGCTGAATCCAAATTTTTTTTACAGATTTATGGGCTTAACCAATATTTCCCCTAAAATAAGACGGTTATGCTAATACATTTTATTATAACTTGAAGTCGATTTTTCCGATTTTGTCAAAACACTTACAGATGATTAGGAAAAAAAATTTCCTTTGAGTCATCCAAATAATTTTTTTTTAATATTTTGAACTGTTTCAGAGTTAGTCAGAAATTAGTGGCGATAAATTTTTTTGCAAAATTAGTACTGTGCTAATTTTATGTATTATGCACTTTTGCAGGCATGACTAAATGCCTATTTTTATTACAATTTGTTTTTGTTTAAAATGTAGTTGTTTGAAAGAAAGAAGGCTATAATATTTCGCCCGAAATAAGTTGAATATGCTTATATATTTCATCATGACTTGAGAACGATTTTCCTGATTTGAAGAGAATTACCAGCGAATGATTTGGAATTAAATTCCCTTTTAGCCATCTTAAAAATATTTTTTTATATATTCACCACTTTCGGAGATATTCAGGATCCATTGTGATCTATCCTGCGCTGTCTGCTTTACTTCGGTCCAGGACTTTCCAATTGAGTTCATTTCACTTTGGCTACGTTGTTATTGGTGCGTCTGAGAACATGGCCAATCCAACTCCATTTACAATTGATGAATTGGATACGTATTTGTGTTTTAGCTACTCTTTCCCATAGGTCTCTGTTTGAGATAACATTTGACCTAAATATCTTGAGAAGTTTTCGTAGTGAGCGACTAGTGAATACCTGCAAGGATTGCAAGTCGCTATCTGTTGTGTTCCAGGATTCACAGCCATACAATAGGACGGAACGCATTTTAGATGAAAAGAGGTGGTTTCCATACTTTTTGCAGAGCCCCAAATGCTTGGTTTGCCTTTTTGATACGATATGCAATATCATCTTGGAAGCTGACTGATGATGCCTCTTCTATTGGTTGTTGCCCTAAGCATTATAACGTCAAGTACTATGTTGAATAGCAATGGAAATAAAACACAGACTTGCCGTAAACCTGCATTAACTCTAAAGGGTCTTCCCAGATTGCGTTCATGTAGCACCATGCATGCTGAATTCCGGTATAAAGCACGGATTTGAACAATCAATTCATGTGGAACTCCTTACACTCTAGTGCTTGCCAGATAGCCTGCTGAACCCTTCACCAGGCTTTAGCTTCGAAGGCTTTAGAAAAGTCCATAAATATGCAATATAGTGGGGATCGCCATTCCACCGATTGTTCTACAATATAACGACGGCTGTTTAACTGATCGATGCATTAGTGATGTGCCCTAAAACCAGCCTGCTCAGAACGAAGTTGGGAAGACAGTGAGAAGGAAAATCTTACATGAATGATATGCGCTAGCACTTTGTAAATCATTGGCCATAGGGTTATGTCCCTCAAATTTCGGAATTCTGTCAGGTCAACCTTTTCCGGGACCATTTATAAATTATTATTACGCCGATATTGAGCTCAGGGGAAGTGCATGTGAAGTCCTAAAATTTTCGATAAGGGGCCGTATTATCGTAGCACCAAGATAGGGATCGGCTTTAAGCAATTCTGGGTTAATGTTGTCCACGCTTGTTGCTTTACTATTCTTCAGTGCTTTTATAGCATTTACTATTTCCGCCTCTTCTGGACAGGCCGTATTTGTGTCAGCCATTGACATTGCAGTGTTGTGGTGGGTTCTGGTATTGACAGTATGCCGGTGAAGTAGTCGGACCATATTTACAAATGCCGGTCCCTAGATCAGATAATATCACCTATCGGGTCCTTCAGGGGATAAGCTGTATTTCGCTTAGTACCTAAGATCTCCTTTGCCAATCTATATAGATCCCTAGTTCTGTGTGTATTCGCCGCAGCTTGGGTTTCCAAGGCCATTTTCTCTGCCCAAGATCGCTTACCCCGTCGTGCACTGCGTTTAACCATGCGGTCGATGGACGAATATAGGATCAGCAAGCGTGTTCTCGATGCTCTTGTTCTTGCCGTATTTATATCATGTTTTAGTCGTCCACTCTCATCAAAGAGTCGCCAGCACTTTTCGTGAGTTTACTTTTTATCACACTCCACTGCACATGTTCATGTTCCGATATATTTTCATTTCGTCTCCTTATAGTTTCTACAAGGATCCGTCAGCACCACGTCCATTTCCTACTTATGGAAATCAGGGGAAACCCAGGTTACCTTATGGACTCTCCTATGCGGAAATATCGTCCCAACGAGGATGAGGTTTTGTTTTGCGCACAATTTAGTTAAAAGTTCACCATTTATGTTCATTCGCCCCATTCCTTGGGTGCACATTACTCGTTCCAAATTTGTGTTAGAGGGGCTCAATTGTAAATTAAAGTCGTCTATTAGCACTGGAATGTCGCCACTATGGACATCCCTTATAATCTTCTCCAGTTGACCACAAAACTCCTCTTTTTCCTTAAGGTCAGCCAATTCCGTGGGTGCATAGCACTGAATACAATAGGTATTGCGTGCACGGGTGCGAATACGAATAGAGATGAATCCGTCGGAATGGCGTTTCCACATTATCAAGGCCCGTTTTGCAGCCCTAGATAGTAAAAAACAAACGCCGCTAGATTTATGAACTCCATTAGCATTGCCAGAAAGAGAAGTTCGTATTTTCCAAAATCTCAACATATTTGTGCCAATCTTGTTGGTTCCAGAAGTGATCTTATGTTTCATGTTCCAAATCGTATCCTTGTTTTATAGCTTAAAGTCGTCATCAGTTAGCGCTCATTTTGATTTTCATTTGTTGTGGTTTCTGTAATCAGTTAATTTTAAGATGGATTGGGGACTAGCCAATCGCATCCAATTCAGGTATCGGGACTGCCGGTTGAGCATCCAAACATCCATGAAATATGAGAGTGGTAATTTAGAGGCGCCACTAACTCATAAATAAAATTATAAAAAGCCATTTCCACGTTAAACGCCGATCTAGATGTATACCGAGGTATTTTACATGCGAGTGTTGGGGGATTATTTGATTATTTATTTTAATAGGGGGGCATGTTTCCCGACGCAATGTGAATGTTATATGTGCGCATTTTTGCTCATTGATCTTTATCCTCCATTGTTTTAACCACCTTTCCAGTTCAAATATGTGATCCTGTAAGTAACGAGATGCTTCTTGACAGTTTGCGTGTACGCTTAGAAAAGCTGTATCGTCCGCAAATGTTGAGGTATGGGTGTAGCTGTTTGTTGGCAAGTCCGAAGTATAAATTAAGTATAATACAGGGCCCAGGATGCTGCCTTGTGGGACTCCGGCGTTAATTGGCTGAGGAGAACTTAAAAAATCGCCTTCTTTAATAATAAAATGACGCCCGACTAAGTAGCTTTCTAACAGCTTGTGTATGTTTGCTGGTAAGTTTTGCTGCAACTTCAGTAGTAACCCTTTATGCCAGACTTTATCAAAAGCTTGAGACACATCGATGAAGAGTGCAGAGCAATATTTTTTTTCTTCAAAGGCTTTTCTTATGACATTTACTATTCGATGAGTTTGTTCAATTGTGCTGTGTTTTCTTCTAAAACCGAATTGATGATTGGGAATACATCTGTTTTTATTTAAAATCGGCGTTAATTTTGACACTAGTAGTTTCTCAAATAGCTTTGATATATTAGACAATAGGCTTATAGGTCTATATGACTCAACTTTTGTGGGATCCTTTCCTGGTTTAGGTATCATGGTAACTAAAGATACTTTCCACTCTTGTGGGTAGTATTCAAGGCGTAAAATAGCATTAAAAATTAGTAGAATAATTTTCTTTGCTATGCGGGGTAGCTCCAAAAGCATTTTGTTACTGATGTTATCAAAACCAGGGGCTTTCTTGGGGTTTAAATCATGAATAGCCTTTTCGATTTCTCTTATCTCAAATCTTAGTGGAACAGCTGATCTAACAACAACAGGTGGTAACTCGACCGCAGTATCGAAAGATGTATGAGGGGTAAATACGGTTTTCAAATGATTAACAAAAATATTCCCTTTTTCTATATCATTTCGTGCCCAACTTCCATTTAAGTTTCTTAATGGCGGTTTAGTGATAACTGGTCTTTTTAGATTTCTAGCTGCACGCCATAATGAGTAGTCAGATTGAGGAGTTGCTCCTCCAGAGAAGCCGTTTCTTGAGACTGCAGTAAGATTCTTAGCCTTTTTGTGCACTCTTTTAGTAAATTTTTAAGTTGAGGGGATCTGTGCAATTGCCACTCCCTTCGAGCTCTCCTTTTTTCAGTCAAGAGACGCTCGACATCTGTAGAATATATTTTACTATTTTTGATGTTTTTGCGTGCTATGCTAGAATGTTGAACAGCTAGTTTGAGATAATTGTCAAAATTTACAATAGAAAGATTCACATTCTCCGGTGTTCTAAGCGGAATATTTTCAGTACAGTGGGTACTGAGATATTTTTTATATATTAACCAATTTATTTGTGTTGCTGACGTCACTAAGTATCCACACGGAGATTTAATTCTATTAGGGTTTGCTATAGTTAGAAGTGTAGGTGTGTGATCAGAAGATAATTCTAAAGAAGCTTCAACATGAATCGTTTCTGCGGGGATGTTTTTAACCACGCCAAAATCGATGACATCTGGAATTTTTTGCTGATCAGTAGGCCAATAAGTTGGTTGACCACTCGCGACCACATTTAAATCCATTTTGGACATTGTATTGTACAAAACACGACCCTTTGGTGTTATGAGCCGTGACCCCCAGAAGGTATGTTTAGCGTTGTAATCGCCAGCGGCTAGGAAACAGGGTCCTAATAATTTAAAATATTTATAATATTGGCTTTCTGATATTGAAAATCTAGGTGGAGAGTATAATGATGAAAGTACTAAGTTTCGATTTAGCTCTTCAACACAAATGTTCGTTGCTTGCAGATAATCTTCACGATAATCACACATTAAGTAGTGTTTGATTCGGGCTTTTATCAAAATAGCAGAGCCTCCACAAGCTCTATCTCGAGGGTCCTTGGTATCATATAATATATAACCATTAATTTTAAAATTATTTCTTGAGGTCAAATGAGTTTCAGAAACCATCATTACATCAATTTGTTTACTTTTAAGAAAGTATTCTAGTTCATTTTTATGTTGGCGAATGCCGTTTGCGTTCCAAAAACAAATTTTTAAACAATTCAAGGCTTGTTTAGTACAGCCTGCAATAACATCGACTGCATTCTTAACATTTCCTGCATCATATTACTCATTGTGTTCGTAAAGTTAGTTACTGTTTGCACTAGTGTTTCCATGGTTTTTTCTAGACGACTTAAATTAGAAACTGGAGTCTCATCATTATTTGGCAAATCACCTTGAATTGGAATATGGTTTGATTTTAGGACGTTTGCGTAGGATGTTCTGTTATTACTAGGCTGCGGCACTTGAATGTCATTAGTGTTAACTTGATGTGATACCTGCATTTGAGGGGGATTAGGTTTCGGTCCAACCGAGCGCTTGACTATAGAGTATACAGGGCATCCTCTATAGTTGGCAGTGTGATTACCACCACAGTTGCTGCATTTTTTTACATTGGGGTCGTTTTTAGACTTATCGCAGAGAGCTGTACCATGCAATTCTCCACATACAACGCAAACAGGGGTTAAATGGCAGTATGCCTTAGTGTGACCAAATTCTTGGCAGTTTAAACATTGCACGGGACCGTTCCTTTTGTGCGGCTCCTCTATCGTTATTTTCCTATACAGGATATATTTCAGACTGTAAATGGGATGCGTTTCGTTTTTTTTAAGCTTAACGTCGCCGGGTTCTAACTCCACTCGAAATAGTGGCTGGGGATTTTTTTCTCTATTTTTAATATTTAAAAACACTGAAGAGCAGATTCGATTATTCAATACCATGCTTTTATTCCGCTTGTCGATGGAAGACTCAAGTTATACATAACCCACTCGCGGCCCAAAAAGCGACCAGAACTACCTCAAAGGAAAAGACGTAAGCTTTCTTTTGAGCAAAAAAAAAAAAAAAAAAAAAAAAATACGCGCTTAAAAAAAAAATTAAAAAAAAGTTTTAAATTGAAAAAAATTTTTTTCGAAAGATTTAAGAAATGCTATCTCATTTTGCTAACACCAATAGATAATAAGTTACATGGATGAGAGAGAACACCTGTTTGGCCAAATTGTCAAATTTTGACCCCCTCTAACTCAGAAACTCAGAAAAATGTGTGTCTAAACTGCTATCCAATAGGACTAACCTTGGTGGAAATTTCATCCAAATTGGAAGGCAGTGATTTCAAACGTTGGGTCACTTGACATGAAATCCCCCATATTATAACTTTCATTAACGCTAAGAGTTTTAATATAATAGAATGTACAAAATATTATCTCTTCATTTAGTAAAAAGTGTCAAAAAATGGCAAGAATTACAAAAAGTATCACATTTGGGTGCATTTTGCAAAAGTAGGCAAAAAGTATCCAAGCAGTCGAAAAAGTGGCAAATTGATACTTAAGTAGCACCAATAGTAATTGCTTCCGTATAAATATATAATAGATTTTTGTATATCTGGAGAATACCAAGAGCCAAATTAGATACAAGCAAATTGGTTATAAGTTCACAACACCTGACAACATTTGGGCGTGATTGGAAAAGTAGGCGTAGCACAACATATATTTTATACATGTAACGACCGGTGTTTATATGACTTTCTGTTCTTTTCGCACCGTGGGGAAGTGTATAATAGATGTGGTAAGCCGAATTCAACACTTATTAGATTAAATATTGTCCAAAATATATTTTTTTCAGATTAAATCCATTATACCAAACCCTTTTGAGATCAGTGCATGTTTGACACATACAAATACCACTCCCGAAATCTTTTTGAATGTTGATATTGACATAAAATTAGGGTACAATAACTTTTATAGCAGCTGCCATGTCTAAATTTTGTTCTCGTAGGAATAAATCCCATATAAACATCCGGCTCAGAATCTCTTCAAAGACAGAATTATGTAGTTTATTCGTTCTGTTCTGTTATGAATCAGTGCCCATGTTCTGTAACTTTGGTGAGAACTTCTCGCAACGAAAACATATGAAACAAAATATTCCAACGTTTCTCGAAAAGTGAGAAAAAAGTGTGTCTGTAACTCATGTCGAAAACTATCAAAAGAAATTACGTTATAAATGTCATAATATTACACTCGAAGCCGATATTAAAATGCAGATGTTTAGAACGCCAGTCAAACATTTCGTTGACGGCGACCAAAATTCATAAATATTTAAACATTTTCAACGACGGCTGCGAAAATACAGCCGTGGGCTATACCAAAAAATATAAAGTGCACCTTAATGTTTGTTGATAACAAAATTGCTTTGAAAACATTCGTTTATTTTTCAAAAATTTTAAAAGCAAAATAATTTAGCAATGAAAAAATCTGCCAACAACTAAATACTTATCTCTTCCGTGTTCATATTCATAACATTTTGCATTTTTAATTTATTTTTTGTGTTAAAATTTTGTCTCACCCCGTTTTTATGCGTGAGTTTATTTGACAGTTTAAAGCGGGAACATTCTCACAAAAATTTTACTGACACACTTTTTCAGTATATCGGCGAGTAATTTCCTTACGTGACAGCTGTTATCCGCCAAAAAATGTTACAGACGCAGTTAAGTGAAAAAACAGCTGTTTGTTTCAGTTAATGGCATTTTTGTTTCATTTCTCACATTTCAATCGAAAAGTTTCTCGACGTGGGAGTTAGAGAACATGGGCACAGATGTTTTGTTTTTGTATTGTTGCGGACAGTTCTGTTGGCAATAGAATTCAACGTTAAGTTACGGCCGAAGTGTGTATGTATGTACATATTAGTTTGTTCTGATATAAAAAAAATTTAAATTTTTTGTTTAAAGCTAAAAAAAATTATTTTCATTATTGACTGTTTTTTTTTATTTTTTACGAAAAGTTTTTTTTTTGCAATTTCAATTTTTTTTCTTTTTAAAAGCAGCTGATTTCTTTTACAGAAAAAGTAATTACAAAATATTTGTTACAGAAAGGAACGGAACAGAACAGCAACAGAAAGTAAAAACTAATGAGGCTTTAAGACAAATAATCTCGTTTACATGTTGAGCCCTATATAATATTCGGCACAAAGAACTCTTATACAGGATGACCCCAATAAGATCTACCAATGTTAAACACTTATAACTGTTTTATATTGCAGTATAACACAGTACAAAATTTTTCAGGTGATTGATTCGGGACTCAATTCTGATAATTGTTTATGAAAGTTGACCCAAAAAGAAGAACTTCTGCATCATTAGTTTGGTCGAGGTACATCAAATAATAATTTAAAAATTAATTTGAAGTTAGTAAGTATCGTATAGGGGAATTTGTCACGTTTAAGACTCTTTTCTTTGTCAGAACTCGAGAACCACTAGTCCGAATAAGCTGAAACAAATTTAAAAAAATTAAGAATTACAAATTAATCTGTTCATACAACGTTTCGCTACATAAGCAACAGTTTCGCAGTTATAAATAAATGTATGAAGAAAAAAAAAATATTTTTTGCCCAAAAAATTAAAATTTTTTATTTTTAATTCAGAAAAAATCCAAAACGGTAAAAAAGTGTCAAGTCCTATTACTTTCACGTAAAGTCGCATAACCGATGAACGCGTTTCGCTTTTATTCACAATTAAGTAAAGGTATGAATTTCAAAAATTTGCTCCAGATATCCACAAAATTCTTTAGAAAAACATTGTTGACTTTTTTTATGATTCTCAGAATTAAAAAAAAAGGAATAAACAAAAGGTTATTTGATTTTTATGATTGCGGTAGCAAAGAAATAAGCGTTAATAAATGTGAGTGGACAATTAAAAGGAACGAATGAAAGTGCACTTTTTTAATTATTTGGGTTTTTCCGTTAGTTACCTGCGTGACTTTTTACAGAAATTGCACCCACATTTATGAGTGCTCATGTTTTGCAACGTTTCGAAAACATATTTCATAAGTACCTGCCAGTAAAATATTGAAATATTTGTAGTATTTATAGGTGCTCTTTGATCGATTTTTGTCATTTAACAAGAGTCGACGAACGCGAGAAGTACAAGTGAATTTTTCTCCGGTTTTTAAAGGTGAATAACAACAAAACATATTGTTACGTTTTTACTTAATAAAACGCGTTAAGGTTATCCCCTTTATAATAAAACTTTGAGTTCTTTTAATTGCAAATCAAAATAAATACACACACGAATTCAACTTAACAAACTTTATTGAAATTAATGTTCACAAAATTTAACCACAATTGTAAGTAGCGATCTGAACCGTTTAAAGTCTCCAATCAAACTAAACTAAACTTTTATGAGTTAGCCTGTATTTATAGTTCAAAACTATTTCTAGTTGTTTCAAGAACCGTCTAGTATTGTTCAGAATGTTGTGTTCGAATTGTTTTAAAATAACTTATACATCTAAATCTAAAGTCTACAATTACAATTGCTAGAAAACATTGTACAGTGGCGTTCATAAAAATAGTAACTAATATGACATAAAACTATAATTTACAAGATAACTTATAACTAAAACCATAAATAATTATTAGAAAAATCTAATTTTGTAACACTGCTCTCCACTTAAGCCTGTTCGTCCCGAATAGGCTCAGATTCTCCGTTTCCATAATGGGCTAGTCGTTTTAAATGTACCACCTTCATTTTTGATCTTGGACTCTTATATTTCTGAATTCGATACACCACGTCATTCAGTTTCTTTATCACCTTATGTGGTCCATCTTAATGAGTCTGCAGCTTGGGCGATAATCCTTTCTTGCGTTGTGGGTTAAAAAGTAAAACCAACTGGCCTTCTGTAAAGCCTTCCGAATTTGCCGCTCGATCGTATCTGGTTTTCATATTGTCACTGGACAGCTTAATCCGGCTTCGTACGAACTCATGAAGTTCATCAAGGTTAACTTGTTCTTTTCCAGGCTTAAGGCCAAATTCTAGATCTCCAGGTAGTTTGAGCTCTGTTCCAAAGACAATTTTGGCATGTGTACGGGAGGTGGAATTATGAACAGTTGATCTGTATGCAAACAGAATGTGTTCATCCCAGTCCTTCTGATGTGTGCTTACTACTCTACGTAAGTGATCCACTAATGTGCGGTTAAATCTTTTAACCATGCCATCGGATTGTGGATGCAAAGGGGTTGTTCTAGTTTTCCTTACACCGTACAATTCACAAATTTCTTAGAACACAGCAGATTCAAAATTTCTGCCTTGGTCGGAGTGTAATTCTATTGGAACTCCGTAGCGGCACACCCAGTTATTCACAAATACGTCTACAACGGTTCTGGCTTCTTGATTTGGGATGGCATATACCTTTGGCCACTTACTAAAGTAATTGATGACTACTAACACATAACGGTTGCCGGAATCACTCACAGGAAAAGGGGCAGCTATATCCATTGGGATTCGCTCAAATGGGGCACCTGAATTGTACTGCTGTAGCGGTCCCCGACTTCGCTTTGCTGGACCTTTTGCGGCAATGCATTGGGTGCAATTTGATATCCAATCAGCCACAGCTTGTTGGCACCCAACCCAGTAGAAACGTTGTTTTAATTTCTCTAGTGTTTTTGTGACGCCAAGCTGGCCACCACTAGGGCCGTTATGGTATTCATTTAAATCTTCATGTACACGCAAAGAAAAAATATGTTTAAAAATGGTCACCTCCAACAAAACTATTTTAAAAAAATATTTTTCAACATATTATGTTTAATTTAACCATATTATTGTCACCGACAACCATATTATTGTTAAATTGGCCCTCCATCAAGAAGCCACAACCATATTATGGTTGTCTTTAAACATGTTTTGGTTAAATATTACAATGATTTGTTTTTAAATTAACAATAGTATTTTCCTCTTTTCCAAGAGCAGCATGCTATGGTTAAAAACCAACCATGCTATTATAAGTGTTAAACATATTTTAGTTATTATTAACCAAAACATGTTTGGAGGCAATCATAATATGGTTGGGCTTCTTGATAGAAGTTTGTCGGTGAAAAAAGTATTATTTAATTAACATAATATGTTTAAAATTTGTCTTTTAAAATAGTTTTGTTGGAGGTGACCATTTTTAAACATATTTTTTCTCTGGGTGTACTTTCGACGACGGCACTATAATAAGGTTCTGAACTGACTTTCCATCGGTACTTTCCCATGTACGGTAAAGGCAGCCGTTTATCAACTGCAGGATCTTCAATAGTGCCCAATATACTTTTGTTAGTGGTCTTTCAGATGAAATTTCGTTTTGAGTCGGCCTTCTGCCTTCGTCTTTGTCCTTCATAATTTTTTTCAATACAGGGTCAGTTTTCTGTGCCATTGCCGTCTTCGCTGGACTCTATCTGTAATAGGCGAACTTCACAGCTATATTCTTTACCTTCAGCTTTAACACAATGCTTGCATTCCAGTTTGCAGGGTCGCCTTGATAGGGCATCCGCATTTCCATGTTTCACGCCTTTTCTGTCCTCAATGCTAAAATCGTAACTCTGAAGGCGCTCAATCCATCGAGCTATATGTCCTTCCGGATTCTTGAATTGAAGCAACCACCTGAGTACAGAATGGTCTGTTCTTAACTCAAAATGTTGACCAAACAAATATTTGTGAAAATGTTTTATGCACTCCAGTAGTGCCAGGAGCTCTCTTCGCGTCACGCAGTAGTTCCTCTTGGGCTTTGAAAGTATTCGACTGTAGTAGCCTACAACTCGCTCTATGCCATTGACCACTTGGGAAAGCACACCTCCAATTCCGTATCCGCTCGCATCGGTATCTAACACAAATTTCTCTCCAGTAATAGGATAAACCAAAATTGGTGCTGAGCACAATAATGCCTTCAGTCTCTGAAATGCTGCTTCCTGTGCTTTACCCCAGATGTATTTTTGCGCCTTTTTAGTCATCTCGTGTAAGTTTGCAGCAATTTTTGAAAAGTACGAAACGCCTGTAGTATGTACATAAACCTAGAAAACTGCGTAATTCATGTAGATTTTTGGACGAGGCCACTCCATTATAGCTTTTATTTTATCGTCATCCGTTGAAATGCCTTTAGAGGTTACTCGATGTCACAGGTACTTTACTTCCTTTTGGAACAGTGAATATTTCTTAGCACTTAGCTTAAGTCCTGCCATGGATACACGTTTCAACACTTCTTCCAGGTATTCATCAAATGTTTTCCCCATGACAATAATGTCGTCAAGGTACACCAAACATGTCTTTTGGTGAAGACCTTTTAAAACCTGCTCCATTAAACGCTCGAATGTAGCCGAAGCATTACAGAGTCCAAATGGCATCACATTAAACTGCCATAATCCATCACTTGCGCTAAACGCAGTTTTCTCCTTATCATTTTCCGAAATTCCCACTTGCCAATAACCGCTCTGCAAATCTAATGTAGAAAACCATTCCGTTCCGGCTAACGTGTCCAAGGTTTCATCAATTCTAGGCAATGGATAACTATCTTTTTTCGTGACGTCATTAAGTTTTCTATAGTCTACGCAGAATCTGGTACTTCCATCTTTCTTTTTCACTAAAACCACTAGTGAGCTCCATGGACTTGATGATGGTTTAATAACTCCGCTCTTTTCATCTCGCTAATCAGCTCACTTACTTTAGTTCGCTTTGCTAGAGGAATGCTTCAAGGTGCCTGTTTTATTGGCTTAGCACCGCCGGTGTTAATTTCGTGTTTTACGATTGAAGTTCTACATTGTTTTTGACTTTTCAAAGCAAATACAGTGGCACATTTACGTAGTAGTTGTTTGGCCTTATTTTTACTAGGCGTCGTTAGTTTGTGTTCATCTAGTGATTCATGGTCCTTAAAACTCTTTCTTGATGCGACTTGATGCTGAAGTACATTGTCCAATAATACAGTTCTGCGCAAGGACTTTTTCACAACTGGATAAATTTAATATTATCACGGACTCTAAACTCTGGCTAGGTTTTACGAGGGAATTTGCTGTTCGACATCGCCTTTAATTTCTGCTGGCTCCACCACCCACAAACTGTTGTCCTCACATTCTCCATCCATTCGCGCCCATACTAAGGTTTCGGATGTGGGTGGCAATTTTTCACATTCAAGGGTGATTAATTTTCTTACATGAGCCTTGATTTCGTATCCAACTTCAAGGGGTATTTCAACATCACGCCAATACATAATTTGCTGACCCATATCCAAACGAATACTCTGTCCAATCATAAAATCTGCGGCAAAGATTACCTCGTCTACAATATCAGTCACTATAAATACGTGATGGACGATTGTATTATCCATATTTAATTGTACTTTTACTTTTACATAGACTGTGGCAGACTCTTCCGTAGCTGTTCGCAGACATAACCCGCTCAGTTGTTCAATTAGATTTTTGTATTAAATCGGGCCTTATAATAGAATGTGATGCCCTAGTGTCCACAATAATAATGCCTTTTCGTCCGTTAATATAACCGCAAGCAGTAATAATACTGTTACTATAATGCACAACTGATATAGAAATTGTGGGGCCATCAAATGTGGTAGCTAGCCCATGCCCCGCAGCGCTAGCTCTTTTTAGCTTAAAAGTGACTCTTGTGATGAATGTCGATAACTTCTTTGGTTGTCTCCTTGTGGCGAAGCAGATCGGGATCGTCTTCTTGGTGACTTGCAGTTTCGTTGAATATGACCAGTCTTACCACAGTTATAGCATTTTACTTTGCTTTTGGTTTTATTTTGCCTGTCGACCAACGCTTGCAAAACTGCCTCCTTCATGCTTCTCATTTCCTTTTAAATATCTCCATCGTCCTCAGCAGAGAAATCAAGCTTTCGTACTTTATACGCTTGCGGCCTTGAAATTATCCTGGCGGTTTCTTGGGCTATAGCAAATGATACCGTTTCTACAAAACGATGATTTCTGTGATGCACATACCGCGAGTTTTACATCAGCATCTCGTATACCATTTACAAATGCTTCGATCTTAAAGGGATCTTACAATGGATGACTTTCACCTGGATAAGTAAGCTGCACCAAACGCTCGATCTCTAGTGCGAAATCCTGTAGCGTCTCGTTTGCCTTTTGTACTCTGCCCCGTAATTCCATTCTGAATATTTCTTTTCTGTGTTCACCACCATACTTACGTTGCAGTGCTACCATAATTTCATCATAATTGTTTCTGCAACTTACTGGTACACTTTCGAGAATTTTAGCTGCAGTTCCTTTTAAAGTCAGAATCAACCCTACGGCTTTTTCTTCATTGTTCCATGCATTTTTGTTGGCAACTGTGTCAAACTGGAACTTAAACACATTCAATGGTGAGCTGCCGTCAAAACTTGGAGCTCTTATTCTATTCGATACTTCTGGAAAAACTCTCACCGCTCCCTCTTGATATTGAAGACTATTTACTTTTTCTTCCAGATGATGTAGTTTTCTATCAAAAACTGTGACTTGTTTTTTTACATCCGTGACTTCGGTTTTTACATCATTGACTTGTGTTTTTACATCAGTGACTTGTGTTTTTACATTAAACATCTTCTGGTTGAACTCTATCTCCATATAGTCTACTCTTTCATTTATAGCAGTAGAAATTTCTGGAAGCTTCTCAAGCTTTTCATTAGTAACCTGGAGTTTCCCGTTCGTCACCCTCGAATGTTCTTGAATTTCGGCGAGAATGGTGCTTGAATATTCCTTAGCCATTTTCTCCATGCTTCTTGAATTTTCTTCCATTCTTCTAGAAGTTTCTGCTAGGATATCGTTTGAATTTTCTTTTACCATTCTCTCCATGTTTTTAGAATTTTCTTCCATTTTCTTAGATTTTCTTCCATTTTCTGCATCATAGCAGCAAATATTGTGCTAAGATCCATGTTGCTTGTTACTGCACGGGTAGCAACTTCCATTTCTTCTTTTTCATCAAATTCATAAGATGCGATGTCAATATTGCGTCGCTTAAATTCATCGATTAATCTTCTCTGCAGCTCAGCTTTATTTCCTGCAGTCGGCAGATCCAACTTGCGCAACTCCTTCTTAAGCTGCTCATCATTAAGCTCATCTAATTTCATTGTTTATCAATTTTTTTTTTATTGTAATTGCACTTCTGACACCAATTGTTACGTTTTTACTTAATAAAACGCGTTAAGGTTATCCCCTTTATAATAAAACTTTGAGTTCTTTTAATTGCAAATCAAAATAAATACACACACGAATTCAACTTAACAAACTTAATGAATGAAATTAATGTTCACAAAATTTAACCACAATTGTAAGTAGCGATCTGAACCGTTTAATGTCTCCAATCAAACTAAGCTAAACTTTTATGAGTTAGCCTGTATTTATAGTTCAAAACTATTCCTAGTTGATTCAAGAACCGTATAGTATTTTCCAGAATGTTGTGTTCGAATTGTTTTAAAATAACTTATACATCTAAATCTAAAGTCTACAATTACAATTGCTAGAAAAAATAGTACAGTGGCTTTCATAAAAATAGTAACTAATATGACATAAAACTATAATTTACAAGATAACTTATATCTAAAACCATAAATAATTATTAGAAAAATCTAATTTCGTAACAATATAATAAATTGGAAAATAATGGATAATTTTTGTTACGTTTGTGGGTCGAAAAAAATTGACTACTGAGGAATTCAAAACAGCGTATTGTCATTATTTTGATGAAGCAGATTTAAGTGGTGCAAATTTTACGCCAAACACGGTGTGAACAAATTGTTATAATACCCTTTTAATGTGGATACATGGAAAAGATGGACAGTTTTCTTTTATGAAGCCAGTAATTTGGTTGGAAGACCTAACTGGACATGATGAATCCAGGTGCTACGATTGCATAAATTCTCTTCATGGATTAAACAGAAAACAATTAAAAACAAAAATATACATTGCCGCTTTTACTGCCACACTTCCAGTTAAACGCGCTGCTGGTACCGATACACCTAAACCTCCGAGTCTGGATACTGTGTCCATGCAAGCCGAAGCCGTTTTCAGCAATCCGACCAATTTGAATGATGCTGATTGGACACCCGATATTGAAAATAATGGACCACAACCGCTAACACAAATCGAAATGGATTACATTGTGGCTAAGATGGGACTATCACAACAAAACACCGAAATGTTGACATCATTTTTGAAAAGCAGAAAACTGACAGAGCAACATGTCAGCTCAACATCATACCGACAACGCCAAGCTGATTTTCAGAAATTTTATTCCGCTGACGAAGCAAATACGTTCACCTACTCCCATGATATCCCAGGTTTATTCATCGATAGTTCAGTTTCAAGTTTGAAGGCTGTGCCTTCAGCTCAACTATGAAGGAAACGTATGAAACATTGGGCGAAATTTTAGAGAAAACCAACTAAAATGTACACAAATAGAAGATATGTTGCGATCTAAAGGTTGTCAACATTATACAAGGCATTGTATTAAAGGGCGGTTTTCCAAAATACTTCTGCTTCCTTTGTAATTGGGATTCACGATACACAGGAAATCAATATCAACGTAAAGATTGGAAAGCAAGAACTCCCGAGCTCGAGAAACAATTAAAATAACGGAATAAATCTTTGATTAAGGATCGCTCCACATGAAATTAGGAAGAGCTGGGAAATTCGTCGAAGTTGTAGTCAAAGATATTGATGACGCCTATGACTGTTTGAAATCCATCTTTCCAAAACTCAGTAAAGCTTAAATTAGTATTTTAATATTGTCATATCGAAATTTGATCACTTCGATATATTCGCATTACCAATAATTTTTTCGTAAATGTTTTTTTTTATATTTCAAACAGGTATTCTCAATGGACCGGATATACGAAAATTAATGAAAAGCGAATCTTTCACAAATATGCTTTCGAACCATTATAACCACCTATGTGCATGGGACGCATTAAAACAAGTCATCGAAGACGTTTTAGGAAAGAACCGTGTACAGCGAGATGACATACAGACACGAGTGGACAACTTGCTGTATTATTTTGAAAAAATCAATGCATCCGTTAAAATTAAATTTCTTGCATTTCCACCTTGAAACCTTTTTGGCACAATTCCCTCAGGAATCGGACGAACAAAGAGAGAGGATCCACCAGGTGACCATGCCAATGGAAAAGCGATTCAAAGGCAAACAGTTGGATGCATTGCTTGCGGAGGTTTGTTGGTGGAGTTCTAATATTATGCAGTTTGAAATTTGTCTACACACTGAACAAAACATGCCCTTGAATATTACGTCTATCTCGGATGATGTTGCAGACTCAGAACATGAATATGAACAACCTACGAAGAAAATAAGGTCATCAGAACCACAAACGTCAACTTCAACGAGGATGGATAGTGACAATAATTGAAAATGTTCTAGATTTTGTTTCCATGCATAAATAACATATAAAAATCGCATATTTTCTGTGTAAGAATAGCTGTAATATGAATCGGAATGTTTATTTTCATGCAAAATAAAGAATCAATAAAAAAGTCATCAATGTTTTTTCCAAAGGATTTTTATGAATTAAAAATAAAAAATTTCAATTTTTTGGACAAAAAATATTTTTTTTCTTCATACATTTATTTATAACTGCGAAACTGTTGTTTATGTAGCGAAACGTTGTATTTTTTAAATTTGTTTCAGCTTATTCGGACTAGTGGCTCTCGAGTTATGACAAAGAAAAGAGCCTTAAACGTGACAAATTCCCCTATACGATACTTACTAACTTCAAATTAATTTTTAAATTATTATTTGATGTACCTCGACCAAACTAATGATGTAGAAGTTCTTCTTTTTGGGTCAACTTTCATAAACAATTATCAGAATTGAGTCCCGAAATCATGTGTTGTACTGTGTAATTGTTTTTATTTTTCCAGTTTATTCATGGAAATTCATATTGAACTAGCTTAACCTGGCGCGTTTCGCTCGCCCCGTTGAAATAAAATTTGTAAAATCTTTCAAAACGGATCTCGCGTATTAAAAACGTAGCAATTTTTAATAAATTTAGATAAAGTTACTTTAACCGTTCTTCAGATGTACAAAAATCTATATTATATTTATATTGAAGCTGCAATGAATGAATCCTTCTTCAATCCAGCCATCTTTTTTTTGTGTAGAAAACCAAACTATTTGTTCCAACTTTAAAAACTAATACTGCAACTGTTCTCCAGATATACAGAATTCTATATTGTGCCCTGCCCACTTCCCGCCCATTTGTTGGCAGTTGCTGTTCGTTGATAACAAATATATTTGTACCAAATTTGTCCGTTGTCGTTTTCCAGATATTAATAGTTCTTCTTTATTCCGCACTGCTCACTTCTATAATTTCACTCACTTTTTGACAGATAGTGTGCATTGATAGCTTAGAAAATTTTACCAAAATTTAAACTGTAGCTGTTGCCACGCTTTTCTTTTCCGAATGTGCCCATTTTTTATAGAGGCTGTGTATTGATAATCCAGCTATGTGTAAGAAATTCGAACAATTTTCCTCCTACCGTTCTCCAGACATTTTGTCAGATGTTGTGTATTGATAACCAAGTTATTTGAAGGCAATTTGAAAACCTTAGCTCATGCAGTTCTTCAGATATACAGCAAAAAATGTATATTGTCTTTGTATTGGGGTTGCCATGCCCACTTGTCAAATTCAGCCCACATTTTGGAAGAATTTCTGTATTGATAGCCAAGTTATTTGTCCAAATGTGAAATCTATAAGGTTATTGATATTGTCTTTGTATGGGGGCGCCACGCCTACTTTAAAATTTACAAACATGTTTAGAGACGGATAATCAGAAAATTTCAGGAAAAGTTGTTTAATAGCTTAGAAGCCTATAGTAAACAAACAAACATACTAATACACGCTTTGTTGTTTTTATATACATTACATAATATGCTCATTTCGTGCAAGACCGTCACAACTCAAAATTTGAAACTTTACAGGAGAGCCTTTTTAAGATTCCAACCTATTATTTTTTACCTTCTCTTTCACTATAATACAGTAATAAAATCAAATGTTTCTTTTTTTGCTACAAAGAAAACCACATGTACAAGAGGAATGCCAAACACAAACTGAAATGTGACCTTGTTGATGTTAATTGCTCAAGTTTGTTACGAGAGGTCATAGCGTCACAAGCATCTGTATTACCGTTATTTTTTCGATAATTCTCTCCGTTCTTAGATCAATTTGTAAAGATTTAAGAGAAGAACATTTCTGCATTACTAACTCGAAAATGCCAAATTTGGAGTTGTGACGGTCTTGCACGAAATGAGCGATATATTTATATATGTAGATGCATACTTTTAAACCAATCGAAATATTCTATTCTTGCCAACGATCGACATTTTAAACCAATTGAAATATTCTATTCTTACCAACGATCGATTGGTATGACGCAGTGAAAATATCCAAGAGCGTCTACTGGTAGGTTTTGCTTGTGTCCCCCTGTACGAATACAAATATTCTATGAAAATTTGTTTAATAAAGCTTTATAACACTGAAATCTTTTTAATGATAGGCCTATGAACAACATTCATATGGAAAATTTTATTTTTATAATTTGATTTGGCAATATACTAACTAACGGCGATGTTATTAACCCTAGAACCCTAACGTTATTTTTTTATACGTAAGCCCTGAGCATTAGTCGGTACGGCCAACATGTTTATACAACCGATTTCCCCGTATCTATAAACAAACTGTATGTTGGTATCTGGAAAATACATTTTTCGCTTTGTTTTAAATTGAAATCAAACAAGAAATTTTTGTATTTTTTTGTAAAATATATTTTTTTTAAATAATTATTAGTAACATTTTTTTATTTTTCGAATTTATTTTATGAGCTAAATTTCAGTTATGTATTTTATAAAGCTTTTTTTGTAATAGTTCTATTCCTTAAATTTTTAGGAATGACGTTATACATTACCAGACTATTATCTTGTTGAATATAAAAAAGTAACTTATGAAAAAGATAAAATTCCCAGTTTCTATAAGGAACATTTTTTAGAAAATGTTAAGCGCTGTTAGTCGAATCGACTACTGTTAGTGTTGCAGGGTTAAAACCAAAAAGGAAAATTTACAAAAGCAAAATGTGCTAAAAAAAAAAACATAAAAATTACCTCAAGTCAATTTAAAATTCAATAACTTCTTGTTTAATGTGATCTTATCACAGCTGTTGACGACATTAACACTATATACAACGAAAGGCAAAAAAAAATCGCATATTTCTATAGCGATGTCGACATGTTTATTTTGTAAAATATTATTATGATGACAAACATGACAACGTTTTATATTTTCTGCTACAGTTTATCACAAACACACACAAGGACAACAAATATTCCTTGAAATATGACATAAAACATACATACGAATATGTATCCAAATTTTAACCCAAGTTTTGAGAGAATTCACCATACCACATTCACCACATGCTCTTAAAGCTTACTTAAGGCCAAGTGGTAGTATCTAAAGAGCTTTTACGTTGTTTCTTAGCCGTGCAGCACCAAGACTCCTATTTGTATTGCCAGTCATCGCAGCTTCATCATCACGGACGGTTCTAAAGTCGCATCACAAAACGCCACATTATTTTTTTAATAAAATAAAAAACAAGTTCATACATATTTACATACATATGTAAATACATATATGTATTAAGAAACAACAATAAGGATATAATTTTTCTACCAACCACCTCGTCAACCCTTTTCATACTCTCTCATACTGTTGTGTGTATAACAGAGCAGGAAAAACAACAAACAAAAGAAAATTCCAAAAATTAAAAAAAAACGAAAAATTTGAAACACGACTGATTGATTGATTGAAATACGTTTGACATGTCAGTCATTTGAATTCGGATTGAAATAAAGTGAATGTGTAAGTGTACGCGGTGAATTCGGGTGATGGAATTTTATAGATGTTTTCCCAAAATAAAAATCAAACTACAACAAACCGTAACAGCACTTGGAATATTTATCTTTGTCTAAAAGCAAATAAAATTAAATTTATTTTTACAATTCTAATGTGTGTGTATGTGTGTATTAAAAATAAATAAGATTGAGTGCATATAATAAGTTCGTTAAAGGATAATCAAATGTGTAGCAGATTTTTCATTTATTATTGATGCTGGTCATAAACTTAACAAGAATAAAAAAAAAACAACATAAAATGTCTTCAAAAAATAAAAATAAAATGTTGATGATTGTGCAATAAATTTAACATTTCATTCGTTTGTTAAAAAAAAAAAAATAAGATAACCAATCAAAGAAAAAATGCTATAATAATTATACAATAAGACGTATAAATTCATTCATGTGACAATTAGTTAAAGTGCCATTATGTTTGCTGTCGTAAAGTGTCATCTGACAAATGAACATCGTCATTCTTATTCATGAATTGTTTATGTTTGTGACACAATTCGGTCAGTTGGTCATTGACACGGAGTACGTGTGCAAGTATACATGAGTCTATGTGTATGTATGTAGCAACGTAATTCTGTCACATGTTACGCATAATTAATGATTACAATACAATCCCCATCATCACTGTCATTATCTTGCGTTTTAGTCGTCCTTTTAATTCGCAACTCTTATTCAATTAAAAAAGCCGCCATTTGTACCTTTTCTACATGCCGACAGGCTTGAACTATCACATGTATTAGTTGGAGAGTTTTTAAAGTTGTGTGTTGAACTCAGTGTTGCTACAGCAGTGATTTTTGGGGTCAAACATAGAGATTTATTAAAAATTTGCCAAATTCTTTAACAAAAAGTCTAAAAAAAGTTACATCTAAAAAACAACAAAATTTTCAGCAAATATGATTTTTTGTACTGCATGAGCTGGGTTAAGTCACTGTGCGAATACTGTATGTATTCATATGTAATCATATGCATCAAACCATATTGAACTAAAGGAAACTTTTCGCTAACTTTTATGAAACTGTCATTTGCTTAAGCAAAGTGCGAAACTGATCGTACATTCTGATATTTATTGTTCTTTTTAAAAGCATTTGACGTTCTTTTCGTTATTTTTAAGGATCACTGTTTTTTTATTATTACGTTTTAAGGTACCTTTAAAGAAAATTTGATTCATTAAGAATTTGTTTAATACACAGAAAAAATAAAAATTGGTTTAAATCAGAAAATGTGTAATAGTAATTAAAAAAATTAACTAAATTTGAACCAGTAGGCAAATTAATAGTATCAATTAAACGTTTAATTCACCTGACTAAACGTTTAATTTATTTGATTTAATTTTTAATTTAATTACTGATTTTATACTTGATTAATGCTGTAATTGGTGAAAAACATTTTTGGAATTTTTTCTATGTAATGGCTACTTACTTTATTTGACGCACCTCAGAGTTCGTAATTATGAAATACATATAACACCGTTTGACAGTGTAACTTTAGTTTAGAAGCATTTGTGATTTCCGTTTTAAAAAATAATTGTAAACGCGACACTTCAATGAAACAAATTAAATCTTGAACGTCTTAGAATTTTAATACCTTCAATATCTAGTTCAAAAGAAGATGTGTTGACGATGATAAAAAAGTTAACTTAAACCAGCAAATCAGGCGTTTCCCTTTCCATTAATCAAAATTCTCAAGTTTCTTGAATCTACATAAGAATAATTTTCGGAGCTTATCAAATATTTTTGCAAATATTTTAAAACACTTTGAAAAACCATTTTATTACAAATTATGAAGGTAACAAAAAAAAAAAAATATGATAAAAGTACAATAATAACAAGTAGGAAAGTATAGTCGCTCAAACCCGACCATTTGATATTTTAAGCCACAGAACTAACAGAGAAATTTTCATGAGTTTTAACTATTTGGACCCATGGGTAATCGGTGGCCCGTCATAATATGCAATGTCATAATACTCATGGACCGGTTCCATTATTGTCAAGCACTTAGACGATAAACTTAGCAAAATAACTAATGAATTGTTTGGGAATTTGTTTACATCCCGAGTTTTAGAATTCTGAATCTCAAAATCCCGAATTTAAAAGTCTTTAGTGAGCGAAGCCGGTGTTTGTTATACAAAGAATTTCTCCTCCATAGTTTAAAAAACACCAGCTTCGCTAAATAAAACTTCTTAATTCGGTCAAACATAAACATAAGTACACACAGGATGTAAAGAAAGTAATTTAAAATTTAGTCAGACTGTAGAGTTATAAATGGCCTTGTGAAAATTTTCTCCATCGGTTATTAAGTTTTTAATATCAAATCAAAAAATAATTCTCTATCCCCGCTTAATATATTCGAAAGAAAAGTATTTAAAAATACGCATAAAAATATAACGTTATTTCGTTTTGTTTATTAAAAAGTGGGCATTGCGATACATTTGAAAGTGAAATAATACCAAAAAGTGTCACTATGACAATTTCAAAAGTGTCTTATTGTCCATGGACATTATGACATGTCACCGGGTAATCATGGATCTGCCAGGAAAAAATTATGTTATGAGGTTAAGATTTATGTAGTAATTCTTTGCGCCGAATATTATTTAGATTTCTTCATCTACATGATATTTTTTTTGGCATTGTGTCTTTTAAGAGGGTGAAGGGTGGGGGGGGGGGATTATATATACGTTTTTAAAATCAATATTCAGAACTCAAAAATTAGATGTCATGCAAATATATCAAATCGACACATATCAAGTCAACCACGAGTTTTTTTTTTTACAAATTTACGCTGTTGTATAACCAAAATTATTTCCAAAAACTTTCGAAAGTTGCAATCTAATTTCTTGTTTTGTAAAAATTTCGGATTTAAAAAAACCATATGAAATTGAAGTTAGAAAAATATAAAGGACGGCTTCGTTAATCGAAAAAGAATATAACCGATCTCAGAACGAGATATTTGAAAATTAATACCCTTAAAAAAAATATATAAAATGTTCAATTGGTATTATTTCGAAATTATGTTTCGAATAGAATCGAATATTGTGTTTATGAGCATAAAGTGCTTATTTTTATGCGTATCCTTTTCTTGATGGTTTATCATTTTTTTTTCTTTTTTGTAGGCCCACCGATTTTTTTTATCTTAATTTGTCTTAGATAAATTTTCATCCGCTTTTATTTTTTTTTCACTGCGACCCGGTTAATTTTGTATTTCTCTTTTTTTGCTTAGACGGTTTGCCCTTTTTTAATTTTAATTTATCGAATTTTTATATCTTTTCGATTTATAACCAGCTTTTTTGTAATTAATGATGCTACATGATCAGCCTTTGTAAAGTCAGAAACTACACTAAAAAGACAAAACAAGCCAATCGTAATAAAATCAAGCCGAAGCGGTGTCAATAGTACGGCAAGTACGGATTTCCTTCAATCAAGTACAGAATTTTTGATACAAGTACGAATTATTCAAGTGCCAAATACTTAACTTGGTTATATTTAATCCCTGATCCGTACTTAAAATAATCCGAAAACGGGGTTGACTTAACTAAAACTGATATAAAAATTAATCTCAAACTTCGCTTGATTCAATAATTTCTAAGTTGGTTTAATCCCGACTCGTACTTGAAATTATCCGAAAATGAGATTAGTTTCTAACCTACCTAAACACTTAATTCCCAACCATAACATGCATAAGTTAGCTTAAGGTACTGTCAAAAATTAACGAAAAGTCAAATGCATAAGCAAATTAAAGAAGACTTTCATGTGGCCATAATGTACTTACATTAACTTAAGATCCATGTGCTTAAAAAAAAATTGGTGTTTGTTGTACATACTTATAAAAAAAAAATGGATACAAAATTTATATATGTAAAATTCCTCTTCTTCGTTTTTCTTATTTTTCTTTATCCATTTATTTATTTTTCATTTCAACTTATTGTATTTTTTTTAAGCAATGCACAAACAGCTGATTCAGTACGCAATTTGCGTGCAGTTTGGCACTTTGCTTAAGCAAATGACATTTGACGAAACTTAACGAAAAGTTTCATTAAGTACATTATAGTTGGCCACATACGTTTTATATGTATTCGCACAGTTGCTTAAGTTGACTTAAGCGACCTCATGCATATTATGGTTGGGCCTTTACCCTAGAGAACCAAAGATAGAGAGAATAGTATTCTCTCCACGTTTGTTCCACGTTTGTTCCGCTCTTTGTTACAAGACACCTGCAGCATGCCCTTTATGGCATTCGTATTAATTCTACTTTTAAAATGTTTGTATGAACTAAATAATTTTAACAAATAGAATATGGGAATTATTGCTTCTTATTTTACTTTTTAAACATGAAAATAATTTGTATTTTTCTTCTTGTAATGTTGTTGTTGTTTCTTAACAAAATAAGCAAACTGTTTTTTAATTTTTTTTGAAGTGATGTTGTTGTTTCTACAACAAATTTCTACAAACACATGCGTAAACACGCATATTGGCTTTCGAAAGTTATCCCATTTTTAATTGTTTTGAGTAATTTTTAGTGTTATTGGTACTTGAATTTTTAAGAACGACTTATACTGAAGTTAGAAGAAAAAACTTAAATTTAGTACTAGTTTTTTCTTTCTGTGTAAGTTTCGAATATTATTAAACAACTGTCATTGCCTCTCCAAAGTTAAGCCTTGTGGAGTTATAATCGCAGGCATAAGATTATCTACGGGTGGTACTTAGAGTTGAAACTTATTTGTTTCATCACTATCAGCAAGCTTTTTCGCTTCTACACCATTCAATATAACGAAGACATGATGAAAACTTGTTATTCCAATCACTGGTGTGTAAGATTTCTTTAAATAGTTAACCCAGTCGTAACAAAGTACTTTTTTTCAGAGACAGGCTTATTGTAACCTTAAAGAAATTACACATTGCATAAAATGTTCATGTAAGTCGATATTGCTTACAGCAGCATACTTCGGCTAAAATATACCAAAGAATTTGTCTGGTGAGAATTGAGTATATACATAAGCCTTTGGCTACTCGCGAGGGATTGTAGAAAACAATGGTTCTTCTTTTGATAATATGATTCCAGATTCGTACCCCAAACTCAAAAACCCCCGAATAATGAATTTCAGGCAAATTCAAGCAATTTTTTAATTTTATCCGCCATATGGAATTTTGAAAATCAGCGACCCCAAAACACGGATAATGCTAGGAACACTACTGGGGCGAACGACGAATTTCTTCAGTAAAAATTCGCTGAGTAAATTCGTCACATTAAGCATCGTTGCAAATAAGACTTTCTTAATTGTATGTAGGTAATTCTCATTCCCTCTGTAGCCTTGTTTGCTGATAGCTTTGGCTTTTCTAAGATTATTTAGGAGAACGTTTCCAGATAATCTGGTCTAACCAACCAGTGAAATGCGCAATTCAAACAATTCAAACTCTTTATGATCATACTTTTTTTAAGTATGCACAAAAACTTATTTCTTCCGCTATCGATTCCCGCCTAACACTTTCTCCTATTTCACTACAACACGCTAAAAGTCTTCGGCCCTAATTGTGTTAAACGCAACGCAACGCAATGCCAAAATTACATTGTTGCTTGCTTCAATAGAAATTCATACTGCCTTAAAAATTTTTCAACGCCACAAGATATGCAGCGTTTGAAATTTAAAAATACAATATGAATTTCTGTAGAAAGCAACAGCAAAATTATTTGGATTTTGTTATTGCTTTCAATGTAATTTTTGGCGTTGCGTTGCGTTTTACACAATTAGGGCCTTCGTTACTATTGCTCGATAAATTAAGTTAGAATATAATTTGTTATTTAATTTAACCTCAAAAGGCCTTTTGTAATCTTTTGAAAATTTTACAAGAGATGCCAAAAACTATTTAAAACGATAAATTGCATTAAACTGTTTATAATTTGTTTTTCGTCTATTTTTGCTGTTCGTCTTAATTTCTTATTTGTTATGTTCATGTAAAACCTAAAAGTTGTTTTAACAATTTTCAATGTTGCACATTATGCAATCTGTTAGTTAGGTCTTTAAGCGTTTATCATATAATCTTTTGTAGATAGGGCTGTTTGTTTTTTGTTAATTAAATCGATAATTCTGGTCGAAAGATTCCATTTGTGTACATTTGTGCAATATATCAGAATTAATGAAAAAGTCTATTTTTAATTTTTGTTTAGTTAGGTCCTTTTGCGTTTTGGGTAACGATTTGTAACATTAAATAAATGAAAAAAAATATTTCTTTTTTATTTAAAAATTTCATAGCTTAGCAACACTGACTGAAACAACAACAACACACAGTGGGAATTTTTGAAAAAAAAAAAATTGAAAAAGTTCTGGATTTTGCCAATGCATTGAAGATTTTTTTCATATTAAACCAAATCAATGGAAATGCAAATAAATTTCTTATTAAAAAAGTGCATTAATATTTAAATACTAATTAAGTGCATACCAATTAATGCACTCATTTTGCATTATGTATTATTAAAACACATCATGACCGTCTATACCAGGGATATTTATATATTGCGACATATATTGCAGTAAATGTCAAAATTACGTTATCTTTAATGTAGATAGTACTTATTTGTACATATTTATTGCCGGCAATTTATGTTAAAATAATTGTTAGTCAATTTTCGTTGACAATTATTGCTAACAGAAAACGTCAAATTTCTTTGTCAGTTGAAGAAAGAAGCAAAAAGAAAAAAAAATTGAGCCAAATTGTGTGGGAAAGAAATTAAATTTTTGAAATGGTAGCAAATTATAATTAAATTGAAAGAATTAAATAATTAAAAATAAGCAATAAAATAATTTTTTTTTAAATAAGCATTAAAATAAAATTGCACAAATTAATTAATATATAAACAGACATCAAGCTTAAAAAAAAATTAATATACATTCAAATAATAAATGTCAAATAAGAAAAAAATTATATTAGCAAAAACATTTATTGTCAAATTGTCAGTTAACATAAATTCGTTTTCCCATACCTTTAACATAAGCCGAGCAATGAGCTATATTGGTCTGATATTCTGCCGATTTTATTGCCAAATTGCTTGCTCTTCTTCGATGTAGACCTGGGTTGCGTTATCGCTTAAACATTTTGTGAACAACAAAAAAACTTTTGTTGTATATAAAACTTTTTTTGATCATATAACACAAATAAGGAAAAAATGGTGCATTAAAAGTGGTTAAAGTTAGTGGTAGCGAAATAATTTTGCACTACAATAGTTTTCGATCAAATTAATGGCAATGCAAAAGTAGTGCTGATCATAAAGTTATATTTTTAAACCGTTTGTCCAATTTGAATAACATTTCAGATGGCAATTAGGGACTTGTATTCGAGTTTAGAGTCTAGAGACCGATCAGGAGCGGTGCAATAGATTTGCAGGTAACCGACTTTGAGAAATAAAATTTGCAATTTGTCTCCTACCTTGGTGTAGTATTTTACACTTTTTAAAAAATTGTATTCCAATCGTACTAACCGTTTAGAAAATGCAGAATTATTTTCCTATTTCCAAAATCTCCCATTGTGCAACGGTAGGCTACCACTAATACAGAATAAAATAGTCGTTTGTGCATCTAAGTGTTCTCGCAATTACCGATTGTAATCATAACAGAAAAAATCTAAATTGTTTTTGTTATTAGTGTTATGAGTTCGACCTGTGTGCCGTTATTTAATGCTCTCTGAGAAGGAAACTACGCACATCTAGTAGAGCAATTTGTGTCATTAGGAAAATGAGAGAAGCAATTGTGAACAAATGAGAGGAAGAAAACTGTAAAAAGAGCTTTTTTCCTACCCACAGTTTTTTTTTTTTTTTTTTTTTTTGTGAAATCGTCAAGTGTTAAAACTGTTGAAATATTCAAAGCATATTGTTAAAACTAAAAGTATAAAAAATAATATACGACAACATTAATGACAAATGCCTAATGAAAATATTTATTTAAGCTGCTAATTATGTCAATTGATAATATCACAAGTGAATTAAGTACATAAATCCGTAGTAATAATTTATTAACAATAAAACACACACATTCACTTCGTAATCCTCTCAAGTGGCTAACATTCATTTTTCTCTTCGACAGCGATAATAGGAAAACAATTAAAAGCGAAAAGCTACGGCAATAGTAAACAGTTGTATTATAATTTATTTAATAATCATCGCACAACTACTACAAACACTTAAAAATAAACAAGCAATAAAAATAAAAGTGAACAAAAGAATAAAAAAAATCTATGCTAAAGCAAAGTTTATCCAACTTCCGGTAACGAGGTGGTAACTAACACATCCATATTATTTATACGAAATAAGTATATGTATGTAAGTTTGTGTGTATAATACGGTACTTACAAATAAATACACAGTACGTATACGTATCGGTGTTGTGTGCGTGTGTTTGTTGTGACTGTGCATGTAGACGTAATAGCGAGCACGTGCTTAGTGGTAATGACATACATTTCGTGTAATTAAATTTTACTCTGTTTATATACAATATCGCACTTCGTTATTTAATGTAGCTGCTTCTGCTGCTGCTGTTACGGCTGCTGTTGTTGTTGCCGTTGGTGCGGCTAATGCTAATATTGTTGTAGCTTTTGTTTACGTTTTATTTATCCACTCCTTCTTTTCTTTATGTTTTCTCACTCTGTTTTGTTGTGTATTTCAAGGATACTTTAATAATAACATTTATAATAGTACTCAACTTATTTACCGAAATACACACAACCAAACAATTACACATAGCGATAGACAAATACTACAACAACTAACTACAAGAAGAGCATCAGCATATACAGAGCTAAAAGGAGAAAATAACCGCCAGACAAAAGGGATTAGAATTAATATTGGATGGATAACAAATGTAAGTTGAAAAACAAAAAAGAAAAAAAAACGGCAAAAAATCAGTCACAAACAAACACTTAAACACATTAAAAATAGAATTAAAAGGAAAACAAAAGTAGAAATAAAAGTTTTTTATTCAAGTGTCAATTAAAGAAAATTTGAGTCAAGAGTGTGTTGTTTTTAATTAACTGTTTAAATGGAAACTTTCAGACGAGCATCTTGTTGTTTTTTTTTTAGCTTGCCATATTGTAACCGAGCACGCAAAATAATATGTGGCATAAGGATTTCAATTGAAATGACATGAAAAATTAGCATTTATAATTTTTTTTTTTGGCGATATTTCAAATAATTTTTTATAATCTATCTACATATATATGTATGTTGTTTTTCTACAATGTTTTTTCCTGATTTCTGTAACGATTTTCGAAAAAAAACTGGTTTATTAGAAACAAAAGACTTTCTCGAAAATTGATAAAATATTTCGTTCATCCTCAGCATAGTTGGGGGTAGTGCACTAAATATTCATTTAAATTAGCATTGCACTATCACTAAATAAAACTGCAAAATAATTATTTTGCAATTTTTTTACCATCTTAAGTGATGATTGGTATTGTTTTCACTAGCACTAAAAAAATGGAGTGATAGTGCAAATTTGTTCACTGTCACTTACGGTGATTGGATGCATAAAATCTGCACTCATTTTAAATAGTGTAAAATTTGTACTTGCAATCAAAAATCTGCATATAAACAGAGGGCTAATTATGGCAGTTGTGATCGAATACTTTTTCGATTCGAAAGCAATTTCGTTTCTAATTCTTTCAGTCGATACTGAACGAATCGAAATTATCTTTTCAGTGTTGTGAAAACTCAATAATTACAACACTGTAAAAAAATTTCAATTTGTTCAGTATTGACTGAAAGAATTAAAAATAAAATTGCTTTCGAATCGAAAAAGTATTCGATCAAGAATGCCAGAATTAGCCCCCAGATTCTCACTAAAATTGGAAAAAATGTCTTTTTGTATGAGCATTATTTTTGATTCTTTTGATTTGCATAAGCAAAGGAAATCAAACAACATAAAATTTTGTCAATAATAGAATATCTCCTGGCTTTATTTATAAAACAAGTTATTTGTTTGTAAATTTAGTGCAAAATTTTTAGTTGCACTCAAATTAGTGAAGAAGAAAAAAATTTACAATAAACTGATGATTTCTTTTTCTTATATCACAAAATTTTTTTTTTGGTCCAAATTTTTAACATCAAATTACTCATGTTTAGTGAGGTTGCTAATTTTCAATTTATCACTCAACATCAATAATATATTCATCAATAATATATTCATCAATAATATATTTATCCGTTTTAAGACTTTTTGTCAATTTTGGAATCGATTTGTTAGTGCATAATTTTTGCACATTTACCCTGTACGGCATTTTTTGTGCATATTTTAGTGTATATATCTTTTTGAAGCATATTTTGAGCATTGTTGATTTTTTTTATTATGACAAGTGCGAAACAAAACAAAAAATTTAATTTTTTTGGTTGCCAGATGTGCAACCGATCGATCCATAATCTCTTTCTGAATCGATATAACGATATCCATCCAGATAGTTTTCCATGTAAACTTTGCGAGAAACGTACAGATATCAGTTTTGGAGTTCACACTTAATGAAATTTGTTAGGGGCACCATAATTGTCATAAGGACAAAGCCTATTGAAAATGGTGGAAATCGTCTATAATTTTACATAGTCTCCATAAAAACTTCTTTTTGGAGTAGTGGTTATAATTCTTTATTTATGTAAGCATCGAGATAAAATTCAGTGCAAAAATATTTTATTTTTTAATCAGCTTACCCAGTCCACATACAAATCCTCCAAAAGTTTACATTTATAACTCCCTTATATGTGTTAATATTGATATATTTGGCTGCAATAATTTTTATATAAATACCTGTCTGCCTAAAATCACTTTAATCACAATAAGAGCAGAGAGCTATATATGTAAATACCGTTCTTTAGATATAAATAATTGTTCCACGCCCACTTCCCATTCCCGCCCACATTTTGTCGTATGATGCGTATTGATTACCAATACTGATGTACCTATTTTGGAAACTTTGGCTCTTACCGTTCTAGAGATATTCAATAATGTTTTTATATGAGAAGTGCCCGCCCACTTCTACAATCCCACCCACATTTTGTGAGATGCTGTGTATTGATAATCGAGATGTTGGTACGGAGTTTGGAAACTTTAGCTCTTTTTGTTCTCCAGATATTCAATCTTCCACTCCTATCTATTATTTTGCAGATGACAGCAACCTCTGCATTTGTATTAATTTGATTACAGACCAAGCGTATCCGATGTTGGTGCTATGAAGCAGAACATGCATGATACGTTTAGCCGAGACCTAGATATAATCTCAGAATGGGGTCGTGCGAATAGGGTCGAGTTTAATGCCGAAAGACCCAATGTTGCATACTGACGCATAAACGCGCGACGGATCAGGAGCCTAATCTGTATATTTGGGTGGTATTATTATTGAGGAATCAGAATCTCCTGATGTTCGGGGCATGAGGATGGACAGAATATATATTTAAGGTGTCGAAAGAACCATTCAAGTGCCCCGGTTTATTGAAAAAGTGTAAGATATACTTCACTCCATCTGATCTCCTTACTATTTATACCAACAACTCTCATGTGTGGGCCAGTGCTTCAAATTCTATTTTGGAGCTTCTCTACAGCGTGCAGGAGAGGGCGAAGGTTCTCATTGGCGACAGTAGGGTATCCAATTCTATTGACTCCCTGGAGCACCGTTGCAACGTGGGTTGTATTTGCCTGTTTTATCGTTACTACAACGGGATGTGTTCTGATGAAATTAGGGATTTGGTTCCCGAAACTCATACCTTTGTTCGTAGTACAAGTTTTTCCTCAAGATCCCATCCTTTTGTGGTCGATTGGACGTATTACAGGGAAAATTCATCTTTTGGCCAGACTGTTCGTATGTAGAATAACCTTCCTTCTGAATTCTTCCCTCTTTCTTTCATCATGAATAAATTCAAGTCGAATTATAACAATAACTACTCATTCTTTCCTCTTTCCCATAACCTATTTTCCTAGTTCAAACACAATGCAATGCATTAGTAGGGGTCATCCCCTGAGTGCTTGTCCTAACTAATAAGCAAGTAGACTTTTTTTTAGCGAAAAGTCTACTTTTTGTAACGTAACGCCAACAAATCATTAAAATCATTAAAGTTGGTGTAGTGGTAACCAAGATGCTTGTACCTTATTGAAAAGCCTTGGCTATTGGCGTTCTCCAGATATACAGAAAAATAAAATAAAAAATAAAAACAACAAGGGTTTATAGGAAAATTTAGAGGCAGTCGTGGTTTGTTGCTCATTTCTCAGCAATTTACGGTCCGATCTGGCTGAGTTTTAACAGCAATATTTAAATGAGCATATCTGACATTAATATATATCAACCAAGTGACCGTCCTAACTGGGGTCTTTGGAAAACCCATTTCAACAGACGGATGGACATATGGATAGGCGGTCAACCGGATTTAAACTTTCCTTCTCATCAGGATCCAGAATATAGGGCCTATGATCAATATTGTGGAAATTACAAACGGATTGACAAACTCATATATATCCTATTACCTTCGGTGAATGGTATCAAAATCTCACATACACAGATGTTTATATCTAGGTGATGTTCGGTACAAATAACTTTTGTATAAATCTTCACCTCATAAAAAAAAGCGTAAAAACGGGTAAATTCGCTAACTTCATATATCCTAAAATAAAAGAGGTACAAAAAAAGTGCATACTTTTTCATTAGAAAAATAAGGGGACAGGTGTCTGGTACTTGTTTGATATTCGGCCCTTTTGGGGAGTAAACGGTTATAACCTGTATTTTGGTACTTATTTTTCACCCCATCTATCTTTTAAACTAATAAACATAGTGTCGGATTGGAAAAATAGGCGTGGCATTAAATAAATAACTTTATATCTAAAGAACCTTGAGATAAAAATTAACCAAATATAGTAGGTGGGGTAAGTGAGCGTGGCAGCTCCCATGAAGAACGGGATAAGGCTACAATTTACAAATTTTTTTAATGTTAATGCACATCTGTCAAAATGGTTAGAGGTGGCCCAAAATAGAATTCCTTATACCATCAAAAACTATAGAAAAAATATAGAAATCCTTATATCTGGAGAACGGCAATAGATAAAGTTTCCAAATTTGGTACAAATTTAATTTAAAATCCACGAGGGTTCAAGAAAAAAATATACATATACTATGACTGTGCTCGGCATATAAGGACTGATTCAATTATAATATAGTTGCGATATCAAAAATTAAAAATACCGTACTAAATGACATCTCATTGATAATATTGTATTTTACCTTGCCTCTGGGTGTATTTGAAGCACTGAAGACATATTTAATTTAATTACATAGTACTCTGCTTGAAGTTACAGAGAATGTTCAACTTTACCGCTGCTTCTGTTGGTTTAATTTATTCTTACTTGACAAATCGTAAGCAGTCAGTATTCTTAAACAATAAAACCTCACAAATGCTGCCAGACCTAAAGGGTGTACCTCAAGGATTAATTCTCGGACCACTACTTTTGGCTTTTTACGTCAATGATCTATCTACTCAATTACAATATTACAATGCCCATTTGTACGCGGATGATGTCCAACTTTATATTAGTAGTAGCCTTAGTAACAAAGGTGATGTTGTTGAAAAGTTAAATATGGAGCTAAAACGTGTTCATGTATGGCCAAAGGCAAATGGTTTGTGTCTTAACCCACAGAAATCAAAGTGTCCTATAATAACTAAGAAAACAATAAAGTTACATTTTGAACCGAGGATAGTGCTTGGCACTCAAAAAATTTATATTGTAACATCTGCTAAAAACATTGGAATTATATTCATAAAATACTTACGTGATCAGATCACAAAAATTCTGCAACTGGGAAGACTTACGCAAAATTGTGGACTCTATGGAACATTCAACATTTAACCCCACTTAATATACGTATTTTGCTGGCAAAAACATATCTTATGCCAACATTGTTATATGGCTGTGAAATATATGTAAGTTGTGTAAGTTCTGATTCAATAAAATGTTGAGATATGTGTATAACTTGCGGAATTATGACCGGATTTCTGAATATGTGACAAGACTCTGCAATGCCACATTATTAAACATAATAAAAATAAAACCCCTAATGCTTCTTCGTAAGATTATCTATACCCTTGAACCAGTCTATCTGTTTGATAAAATCTTATTTACACAATCAGGAAGGTCAATGGACATTATACTTAAACGAAGGCGATCTTTAGTATCTGAGTGGCAATTTAATGTTCATGCAATCCGTCTTTGGAACTCGTTAACACCGGACACACAGTTTATACGCAAAGCACTGCACTTTAAAAAAGAATTACACAAACATTTTAGATGATTGAATGTTTTTATTTAAAAATAATATATGCTGTATTTCTATTTTATGTAATATTTATCCACTAACTAATGTGAATGAAAAAAATTAATACTCTATATTAAACGTCATGTTCCTATACATTAGAAAACTTCTTTACTATAATTATAAGATTTTAAATCTTGTTGTATTGGAAATCAAATAAATACAAATATTATTTTCCATTTAAGTTTCTATATTTATAGAACTTATCATAGATTTAAATATTTATATTAATTAAATTTAAAAATAGCAATAAGAACATTTTAGCATCCGTAACACATTGACTTGCCCCAGCATAAATGACAAATAATACACTTGTGCTAAATTCAAATCCCTAACATTAAACTTAATTAATCTGACATTACAATGTTCGTCGCATGCTGTTGCCAAATATACAAATATTTGTCATTTAGAGTAATGTACATTTTATGTTGGTACTTTTTGTATTTATTTTATTTTTTTTACTCTCCTCCATTGTTGTTGTTGATGGTCGTGCTTCTTTCATTTTAATTAAAATAAATTTTCTTGAACATCCAAAAGCTCAACATTCGTATTACAACGTGTATGATTTTACCTAAATAAATGTATATTTATGTTACCAATGTTCACCTTTAATATGTTTATGTAACACATTATGGAACACCGGATGTAACAAATACACAAACATTAATATTTGTGTACTAACACAAATGCACATTTACCTTATAACTTGTATTTGGATATTGTCGTAACTAAAACCAAAAGGCAGAATCATTCATTAAAAATGTCTTAACTTGAATATATTTAAACATTTTTGATATCAATAAATGAGTTTTAAATGTACAGTGGAATCTTCAATCGTTTTTTAGTTTTGCTGAAGCAGGTTATTTTTAAATGTCCATTTTTGGAATATCGAATAAACCGGTTATGTTGGTATAATTAACTGGTTATTTTAATAACGTGTAATTTATATACGGTTTCCTTACTTTTGTTGCAAATGTACCCATAACTTCAGTATTTTTGTAATTGTAATATTGGCCAACCTTAAACTTTTTATAAAGAATATCAAAACATAATGTAACAAAATTCGAAAAACATAATGAACGATGTTAATACAAATCACTTATAAAATCGACTGTTCTTGTCAAAAAAAAAAAAAAAAAAAAAAATATTTAAGTACTAAAAAAGGGTTCAGGGCCCAGTTTTTTCAAAACTACAAGTAAAATACGTTAAAAAAAATCGACAATTTTACATTTTATGTTTTTCTTTCAAATCTTTTTTACTTGTAGATTTGTAACTTGTAGTTTTGAGAAACAGGGGCCAGTAAAAAAGTTACTTGTTTGAGATTATTCTAAATATCAAATATGGGCATTTCCTCCGAATGATCAACCAGGATGAACATCGTTTTTTACTGTTTATAATTATAAAAAATTCTATGTTTTTATAATAGAATGATTTCATATCATATCTCAGCTGTTTTACTTCAGTAAATTGGGCTGGAAACTGTCAAATTTTATATTTTCTTCTAAAGACATTTTTACATTCAATTATTTTCCATGCAAAAAATATGTTATGTTTGCACTCTTTCTTCAAAATCTTTCTATTGCAATCAGTGTGACCAGATCTAAAAAAATTTAACAGCTAAATCTGCCATTAGACATGACCGGAAAATGCTAAAAATGATTTAAGAAAATGCTAAAAAATAATGCTGAATATTTTTAAAGATTTTTTTAAAAATTTATTACCGGTATGAAATTTTATTCGAAATTAAATACATTTTAGTGAGTTATTTTTTTTACGAAATTGAAATAAATGGTTACATTTAAACAAGTGGGTAGATTTTGATAAAGCAGCTGATATATATGAATATGAAGCACAGGAAGTTGATATTTAATCATAAATTTAGGGGCCATCAAATCCCTGATACATGCAAAATTTAAACGATTTATGATATACAAATTTTTTTAAATCATTTTATTTTTTATGCTTTAATAAAAATTTAAGCTTCAGAATTATTATTTTTTTTTAACAGTTTAGAGCAAATAATTTTTTCAAACATTTACACTATTGAATTTTTATCTTTATACAAAGTGAAATTTTCTTGTACTTTTATGTCGTAATATCAAAGGGCAAATAACTTTTACAATCAACATGATAAGGGCATTTCTAATATTCCCTGAATATTCTATTTTTTTAACAAGAAATGTGTGATGATTCTTAACATAATAGTTATCCCTTTTCATACAAAATTATTTTAGGTACAACTATTTTAAGTGAAAATTTATTATAAAATGTAAAAAAAATTAAGTAAAATCAAAAGAACTATTCGTCCAAATTTTTAAAATAAATAAGGCTAAGAACATTTCTTAAAAATGTTAAAAAAATGCCAAGTGCTAAATGAAAATTTTGCAGCTAAAGAATTTGTAATGCTAAATTTAGCTGCAAAAATGCCAAAATGGCTACACTGATTGTCATCAACTAAGAAGAGAAAAGTGTAAGGAGAACAAAAAAAAAACATATGGAAAAATCGTTCGTTCGCGACCGGTACTTTAGCCAATTAAACAAAATCGTTCGCGACCCCAGAAAAAGCCCATATATTATTTTATACCGAGGTCATATATGGGGATATTTCGAACGGGATTAAAAAGACAAAGTTATATGCCTGAAGAATCGAGCAATGTCATGGAAAGTTTTTAATCGTAGTTGACGAAAGGACAGATATTTCAGACAAAAAATATGTTCATATAACTATTCGTTTCTACAATGCTGAAATAATATGATATGAAATATATACAGCCATTTTCTGGAAATCGAATTCGAAATCGATAAAATTTTAAGAACGATTCTAAACTCAAAGTTTAAAATTATATATCCTTTTTTAAACCTTTTACTTTAAGACCACTAATATTTATCAGAACTACATTTGAAATCAAGAAAAGCTCCGTTAATTTTAAAAGAAACAAGTTAGAGTGCTATATTCGGCTGTGCCGAATCTTTGATACCCTCCACCGACAGGAGTTAGCTTTATATGATAAATACATATATATTATTAACTTATCTTCACAAAAACGGACGTCAGCATTAAAATTGGTTGCGGTTTAGACCTGAATTAAATTATTGACCGACAATAAGAAAATTTTATGCGTTTCTTGTTAGAACTTTGAACTGGCTTGAGTAAAATATCATGATTCGTAACAGTTTTAGCCGAACTAAAATGATTTTTAGGAGGGTATTTGTATTGGAACTATGGTAAATTATGGACCAATCATCCCAAAATTCTGAAGACTAATTTCTGGTATTAAAAAAAATAGATTAGAATAAATTTCCATACAGCAGTGTAATTAGTTTTAGCGTTAACAGTAAATTTCACATATTTGCATGATATTTTTTCTGGCCATATGAATCTAAGTTGGAAGACATTTTACCGCAATATCTATATCTGTTATGGTTTTAGGCGAATTTAATTATTTTCCCAAAGTGGGCTTTATTTGGTTTTTTGAAGCAATAAACTGTTTTCCGATAGTAGGGTTTGTGTGGGGCCCAGGATAAATTATGGACCAATCTTCACGAAAGTTGGTAGTGTAATTTCTCGTCCTATAAAACTGTAACGTCAGCTTGATAGCATTAAATATTTCGGTTTTAGGCGTACTAAACGGTTTTCCGGAAGCAAGGTTAATATGGGACCTAGTGTAAATTATGGACCGATCTTCAAAAAATTTTACAGTGTGATTTCTGGTCCTTTAAAACTGCGATGTACCAAATTTTAGTATGCTAGCGTTATTTATTGCGGTCTTAGGCGTACTAAACTCTTTTCCGCGAGAAGAGTTACTTTTTCTATTATTTAATAGTAAAAACATAAGAAAGCATTACATTGTTAATGATAGGCTGTCAGTGATATAAAATGTAAGTGGATTCAGTGTTATAAAATGGTTAAAAAAAAAAACGCCAAATCAAGAAATCTGAAAAACTTTGTGTTAATAAATCAAACATAAAATTGTAACGTTACTGACTCACTGCCTGACTGATTCATCATCGCACAGCCCAAACGCCTGAAGCTTGAAATTTGGACCAGAGGTTGGTCTCTCCCCAGATCGATCCACTAAGACGGGATTTATGGAAATTCAAATGTTTAGGGTGTAAAAAAGGGTAAAAACGGGTAAATTCGGTAACCTTATATCTCCAAAACTAAAAGAGATACAAAAAAATGTAATACTTATCGTTTTCTTTACAAAAAGAAGCGGACAGGTGTCTGATACTTTTTGAAAATTCAGCCCTTTAACGGAGTAAACGGGTAAAACATGTATTGTGGTACTTTTGTGTCACCTCATCTGTCTTTTAAACCCATAAACATAGAAATAAGGGTTATATCACATTTAAAACTTATCTAAACAGTCCAAATACGAATTTGGTATTTTCGAAATTCGGACGTTTAAGGGGTAAAAAGCGTAACTATTTTTGGTACGTTTTTTATAAAACATTTTTTTTATTTATTGACATATACGTATTAAATTATGGGCTCCCACCACAATATTGAAATTTTTAATGCTTCAATGGGGAGAAAAAAGTACCAAAAAGGGGAAAGTAAACGCGTAAAATCTGTATTTTGGTACTTTTTTGTCACCCCATCTATCTTTTAAACCCATAAACATAGAAATAAGGGTTGTATCACATTTGAAACTTATCTACTTTTGTACTTTTTCGAATTTCGCACATTTAAGGGGTAAAAAACTTTACTATTTTTGGTACTTTTTTACAAAACATTTTTTTTTATTCAAAAATTTAGTACTTATTGTTGTTAAATAGAAAAAATAAGCGGACAGGTGCCTGGTACTTTTTTAAAATTCGGCTTTTTTGGGGAGTAAACGGGTAAAACCTGTTTTTTTAAACTTTTTTGCTACGCCATCTATCTTTTAAATCAATAAACATTAAAATAAAAAATTAATCACATTCATAACTTATCTAAATAATACAAATACAAATTTGATGCGTTTCGAAATTCGAACGTTTAAGGGGTGAAATCGTACCTAATTCTGTTATTTTTATTTTCAAACATTTTTCTTCGGCTGTGGGAAAAATCGCCCAAAGAAAAATGGCCCAAAAAAAAAATGAAAAATCGCCCAAATGAAGAATCGCCCAACAGAACATGAAAAATGACCCAAAAAGTTATATATGAAATTTTGCCCAAAAGAAACGAAAAAGGGCCAAAAAAAAAAATGAAAAATTACCCAAAAAGCAAAAACGAATTTTTTCCCGGTGGCATGTTATGACGTCCAGTGTCATAGTGTCCATGGACGTTATGACACTCCAAACTAAAGCTTCTCTGCACAGCCGGCCTTCGGCCGGGCGCAAGGATTTTCTCCTCTATGGTATAACAAACACCTGCTTCGCTAACTAAAGCTTCTCTGCATAGTCGGCTTTCATTTGGAAACAAGGCAGATTTTAGAAGCTTTACTTAGCGAAGCCGGTGTTTGTTATACCATAGAGGAGAAAATCCTTGCGCCCGGCCAAAGGCCGGCTGTGCAGAGAAGCTTTAGTTAGCGAAGCCGGTATTTGTTATACCATAGAGGAGAAAATCCTTGCGCCCGGCCGAAGGCCGGCTGTGCAGAGAAGCTTTAGTAAGCGAAGCCGGTGTTTGTTATACCATAGAGGAGAAAATCAAAAAAATGGGCCATTTTTCATACAACGAAGCCGGTGTTTGTTATACCATAGAGGAGAAAATCCTTGCGCCCGGCCAAAGGCCGGCTGTGCAGAGAAGCTTTAGTTAGCGAAGCCGGTATTTGTTATACCATAGAGGAGAAAATCCATATATGAAAAATCACCCAAATTTAAAAAACGAAAAATCACCCAACAATAACGAAAAATAGCCCAAAAATTTTAGGTCACTTTTCATATGAATTTAGGCCCAATTTTACATGGAATTTTTTGGGGCGATTTTTCATTTCTTTTTTTGGGCCATTTTTCTTTGGGCGATTTTTCCCACAGCCTTTTTCTTCATCTACCTATATAATATAAAAATGTAAAGTAACTGACTGATGCCCGTAATTTCTACAAATAGATATCTAGCTGTGTATAGATGTCTATTGTGTGACGTATTTTAAAACCTATTTCTTACCTATGGGGTAAAGTTGTAGTGTATTTTAAACCATCGATTTTCGATAGTTAATTCACGTGGGCCAATTTAACGTTGAAATTGACAAAAAAGTGTTACTGGATAAGTAAAGATAACTGTTAGGTAAGAACACGACCAGATATCTGTTAGTAGAAATTACGGGCATGATTCGTAATCGCACGTCCTAAACGCCTAAAGCTAAAATGTTGAAATTTGGCCGGGAGTTTGGCCTCTCGCTAGTTCGATTCCCTAGAATGGGAGTTTTGAAAATTTGCATGGTTAGAGGTTAAAAAACTAAAAACGGGTAAATTCCCTAACCTCATGCTCATTAAAAAAAATAAGCGGATAGGTGTGATAGGTTTGAAATTCGACTTTTTTGGGGAGTAAACGGGTAAAACTTGTACATTAAAACTTTTTTGCAACGCAATCTATCTATTAAACCAATAAACATTAAAATAAAAAATATATCACATTCGTAACTTATCTTAAAAATACAAATAAAAATTTGGTACATTTTCGAAATTTGAACGTTTAAGAGGTGAAAATCGTACCTATTAAAAATATGTTCACGAAAGAAAAGGAGACGCTAACGGAGTAGCGGATTAAATGCTAGTATTTTATAAAAACAAACTCAAGAAATTGGAATTTCGTCATTCATTTTGTTCATTTATTTATTTTTTTAATATCAATCTATTAACAAATTTTGGTTTATGCATATTTTTTTTTTTATATTTTGAAGAACAAACTTTTTAATTTATGTACATATTTTTTTGTCAGCTGTTAAAAATAGGGCGGTCCAGTTTTGTGTTTTGTTCTCGTCAAATAAAAAATTGCATTATTACAGGGTCGGCAAGACATTTTAAAATTCTTATTCACTTTATGGTCTTATTTGTATAATATTTTAAGCTTTTCTAAAGTCTTTGGAAAAAGTGTCCTGACGAGCTGGCCTAAGCGAAATACGCATAGAAACGTCATTAATAAATGAATTAATTAATAATAAATTTTGTATTCCCGAAAATAACTTTTGATAATAAATGTTTTTTGATTTTGTTTTGTAAATGCATTTGAAAGGCTTTTTTTTAATTCTTGACAGAAGCTTAAGCAAGCTTATGCATATTATAGTTCGACCCTTACCCAAGTGCCTTTTTTTAATTCAAGTTTACTTTTTATTTCAAAAATGAATTTAATTTTTGAGTTTTTATTTAATCGAATAAAACCTGTTAAACAGTTGTCATTTTAAATGCTTAACCGAAAACAAGGGTTTTTAATATACCAACTGTTCGGAATATTCAAAACCCGGTTATTAATATCTAAAAGTCTAACTGATCGATTTATTTATATCTCAGGAGCGGTAAGAGTTAAATTGTCGAAACTTGGTACACATAGCTGGATTACCAAAACACAGCCTGTCTAGAAAAACAGATGGGACTTGACAAGTAGGCATGGCAGGAGCCAAAGTTTCCAAAATAGGTACAAGCATCTTGGTTATCAATACACAACATCAGACAAACTGTGGGAAGGCTTCGACGACTGGGCGTGGCACAAAATAGTTTTATTAATATCTGGAGAACAGTCGGATAAAAATTGTCCAAATTTGGTACATATAGCTTGGCTATCAACAACCTCTCGAAAAAATGGGAGGGATTAGATAAGTGTGCGGGGCAAATACCACTTTAACAGTAATACAAATCAGAGTCAATGTTAAAAAAGCCGCAAAGATAGGGAGATAAAAAAAAACCCAAAAATATGTTGAGGGTGGAAAATTAATATCGGTCCCACGTTTCTTTAAAAGAAAGTGATCTAATTAGGTTAACACATTGTGGGCATTGCAATATGTGTTTAAACCGACATATTTATAAATCAGTTAACATATAAACTAGGGATTGCTGGCTAAATACCGAAAAACGTCGGTTTTCAACTTTCACTTAAAAAATATATATATATATGCTTAACAAGTAAAATCTTGGAATTTTAGTTCTCATGTTGAGTTGAATTTTTATTATAAATTTTTTTAAATTAATTCGAATGTGTATTCTAAGCAGTGAGACCATTTTGGCATTGTTGCAGCTAAATTTACCATTAAAAATGTTTATTTAGCTGTGAAATTTTTATTTAGCACTTGGTTGCGTTGCATTGTGTGGGAACTAGGAAAATAGGTTATGGAAAGGAGGAAAGAGGGAATAGTGCTTCTGAACATTCGACTTGAATTTTTTCATGTTGAAAGTGAGAGGGAAGACTTCAGCAGGAAGGTTATTCCACATTCACGAAGTCCGGCAAAAAAAAAAGTTTTCCCTGTAATGCATTGTACGATTCGCCGGCCAATCGACCACAAAAGGATGGGCTCTTGGGAAAAAACTTGTACTACGAACAAAGGTATGAGTTTCGGGAACCAAATCCCTAATTTCATCAGAACACATCCCTTGTAGTAACGATAAAATAGGCAAATACAACCCACATTGCGACGGTGCTCAAGGGAGTCAATAGAATTGGATACCCTACTGTCGCCAATGAGAACCTTCGCCCTCTCCTGCACGCTGTCGAGAAGCTTCAAAATAGACTTTGAAGCACTGGCCCACACATGAGAGTTGTTGGTATAAATAGTAGGGAGATCAGATGGAGTGAAGTATATCTTACACTTTTTCAAAAAACCAGGGCACTTGAATGCTTCTTTCGACACCTTAAATATATGTTCTGTCCATCGGATAACACATTGTATCCTCATGCCCCAAACATCAGGAGATTCTGATTCGTCAATATTTATACCCATATATACAGATGTGGCACCTTGATCCGTCGCGCGTTTATTCGTCAGCACACAACATTGGGTCTTTCGGGTAATAAACTCGGTGCTATTCGCACGACCCCATTCTGCGATTATGTCTAGGGCTCGGCCAAGCTTATCATTCATGTTCTGCCTCATAGCACCAACATCGGACACGCTTGGTCTGTAATCAAATGAATACGAATGGCAAAGGTTGTTGTCATCTGCAAAAGAATAAATAGGAGTGGAAGTTTGACATAAGAGGTCATTTAGAAAAATAAGAAATAGCGTAGGGGAAAGAACGGATCCTTGCGGCCCCCCTGAATGAATCTTGAACTCGTTTGATGAAACTTCATCTATAACAACTCGCATAGTACGATCTCGATATAAATCGAGAGAAATTATCACCGACTCCAAATGCAACAAGTTTAGACAAGAGTGCACCATGCCAGACTCTGTCAAACACTTTGGAAACATCTAAAGCAATTACCTTACTTTCGCCAAAATGGTGTATGGAACGACACCATTTTTCTGATAACAGGGCCTGTAGGTCTCCAGTAGAAGGACCTCTACGGAAGCAATACTGGCGGTCGCTTAGTAGGTAATTTGACTCTAAAAATTTTTTAAGGTGGTAATTTACCGTACTCCCTATAACTTTGGAAAGTGCCGAATAAATTGCAATTGGGCGGTAATTTTCAGGGTTATTAGCCACTCCTTTTTTTTAGGAATTGGCGTTTCATTAGCAACTTTCCAGTAGACGGGAAGTTCCCCGGCGTGGTATAAAGTGCTGAAAAGATTTGCTAATGTACGAGCTAGCGTCGAAGAGCACTGCTTCAAGACCAGTGCATGTATACCATCCGGCCCAGGAGACTTGTTCATGTCGAGATCCGCAAAAACGTTTTTAACAGCTCGAGCCCAAAAAAATATTTAAGGCATAGTTACGGATACTTTTTCGAGTTTGGGTAGTGGTTGATTGCTATCTGGTAAGTTAGAATTATCTGCAAATAATTCGGCAAAACAATTAGCCTTATCAACCAGGCTCGTGAATGTTTGGCCATCCTTTCAAAGAGTTGGTATTGAAGAACTAGCATTTACCCTTACTCTTTTAACGAATGACCAGAAGCTTTTACTGCCCCGGGGAGCAGTAAGAACTTCAGCACGAAGACGTTGCTCGTGAATAGTTTTTTCCCGTCTTAGCATTTTGGCACACGACGACCTTGCAACACCATACCAGTTGCACGAGGTGATTATGTGCAGCAAATAGCTCAACATATTGGCCGTCATATGTTGTACGGACCGACTGGTGAAGCCAAGAAGAATTGTGGACATTGAAATCACCATCAACAACGATTTCACTGTCCTGACAATTCTCAATCTTCGATATTAAGTCGGAAGCGCGATAAGGTGATATCCCTTCCCGCATTTGGAATTATTTAAAGAAACCCGAAATGCAAAAGGTGCGTATTGATTTTGAATATAACCCATAAGGCGAAAACATCCGGCCGATGGAGGAGATAAACGTGCGCGTATACAGTAAAAAATTCGTTCTCAGCCCACGTATGTTACAGAAGTCGATTCGAAACCGACTTTTCATTTCAACACAAAAAATCAAATCAAACGCAAAGTACGGATATATCTATGCTAAAAGCCGTTTAGAAACTGTTTGGTGATCAGTGTTATACCTTCATCACCGAAACACTTCAATAACGATTAACACAAATACATCCGAACTAACACGAATATGAAAGACGGTTATAGGGGGTACACAATGGGCAATGCCATAAAAGGACCATAAAAAGCCTGATCTCGTCAACTTGGCGTTTCAATTAGCAATTTTAGAAATAATTTTTAGCTTTTTTTATTTTAAAAATTTGGACGAATAGTTTTATTGATTTTAATTAAATTTTTTATAAATTATAAATTTTGACTAAAAGTAGTTGCACCCAAAATGAAATTTCTTATAAATAGGGATAATTGTTATGTTAAGAAACATCTTACCTGTCTGGATAAAAAAAAATGGAATAGTCAGGGAATATTAGTAATGCCCTTATCATGTTAATTGTAAAAATTATGTGCCCTTTAATATAACGATATAAAAGTACAAGGAAATTTCATTTGTATTTAGATAAAAATTGAACAGTGTAAATGTTTGAAACAATTGTTTGCTCTAAACTGCTGAAAAAATAATTATTCTAAAGCTTCAACTTTTGTTAAACTATAAAAAATAAAATGATTTAAAAAAATTTGTATATCATAGAAATAAATCGTTTACATTTTGCATGAATCAGGGGTTTGCTGGCCCCTTAATTTATAATTTAATCTCAACTGCCTGTGCTAAATATTTATATATATCAGCTGCTTTATCAAAATCTACCCACTTGCTTAAATGTAATCATTAATTTCAATTTCGTTAAAAAATAAGTCACAAAAATTTATTAAGTTTCGAATAAAATTTCATACTGGTAATACCTTTTTGTAAAATAAAACTTTTAAACATTTTATCATTTTTTTTTAAAGCATTTTTCATTGATCTGGTCACAGTGATTCTAAGTTAAATTACAATTTATAAAGCCTTCATACTTTAATAGTCTTATTCCTTCAATACCTGAAAAAACATACAAGGCAAAAGACTATTAAAGTATGAAAGCTTTATAAATTGTAATTTAACTTAGAATACACATTCTAATTAATATAAAAAAATTATAATATTTATGCTTCAAATAATTGCAAATTATACATAACACTCATATTTCTAATAATAAAAAGTTCATACGTTACAGCAGGCAACAATGGCAAGGCAATGGCAAAAAAAACTACTGAGAAGTTGCTGCATCGGTTAAAAATATATTTTGTCGAAATCTTGAAAAATCTTGTATGTGAAGCAAAGTATATTATGAGTATACCCACAGCACAAAAGTAGAGAGCGTCTGAGTCGATCTTACGATACCCGTCCGGCTGGTTGGCTGTCCATCTAAACCTTGTGCGCCAACTACAGGTCGCAATTGTGGAGATAATTTGATGAAATTTGTACATAAGTTCTCATTGGCACAAGAACCAAGCCTATTTGGTCCACACATAGACCCCCAAGAGTCTGTGTGCCCATAAGTGATCATATTATGTTGGTATTTGGATTAAATTAAGTCTTTACTTATTTTCTTGCAATTAAAATTATCTTTCCAAATTTTATTGAAATCGGTCCATATTTGACCATAGCTCATACAAATACTACTTCTGAAAATATCTTTAAGTCCCATATAAACCCCCGCCCTAAGATCTCATATAGATGAAGATATCTAAATAATATTCAGCACAAAGAACTTTTACATGAATCTTAACCTCATCACATAATTTTGTTCAGGCGGTACCATGATTGCCCATGGGTCCCAAGTAGGCTCTCATATGGTCGGGCTTGACCGACTTTACTATCTTTTTTGTTTATTTAAATCAAATGTAAGAAAAATATCAAATAAATACGAAGCAGGTACTCGTATGTATTCGCATACGAGTACCTGCTAGGGAACTAAGTTTGTATTCTTTCAACGCTCTGTAAGAGAATTCATTTATTTAAATATTTCATTTTACATTTTTGTTTTAAAATTAATGCATTGCACAAAAAAACCCGTATGAATATTTACATTTAAGTTCGTTTTTTTGGGTAGTATAATATTACATTGATATACATATGTATGTATGTATGCATATGTACGTACATACGTATAAAAAAGGATATGTTGATAAACTCACATTATACAGATAAAAATTGTTACATATGTACATTAATGGAATTTTCTTTTATTAATGCTTTTATTATTTCTTGATTTTGGTGTACGTATGTATTTATGTATGGATGTATGTTCTAAAACAAAAAAAAACATTCGAAAACATTGTTTCGCTTTTAAACAAAATCATAATTCTAATAAAGAAATTTTTAACTTTTAATATTAATATCATGTATGTATGTTTGTATGTACATTGCACACACAAACTAAAGCCCTATTTCACACTATGAAAATGCTAAAATCTTTGATATACACGTGACTCACTTATACGTGTGGTCGTGTTAAAAGCCAAAATGACAATAAACCATAATCGTTCTTTAAGTCTACATTTTCTATAGTTAAACTATGATTTATTTGAAATAATTCTACCGTTTGTATTCTCTGTTTGAATTCTTGAGATAACTTTTTTTTTTAAATCGTAAGAAAATAACAACAACCAAAAAAGCTTTGTAGCAAATTATGATCGATGAACATGAAAATGCAAAGGACTGACTGTTCAGAGGAAAAAGTATAAGAACTTGCACTTTTTATACACACACCACAATAGTTGAGAGAATATTATGCGTTTATGCTAATCAGTATTGCCAATTTAGCCATTTAGTCGCTAGATTTAGCCATTTTTCACCTTGTTTAGCCATTAAAAAATGAGCTTAGAAGTTAGCACTATTTTTGTAGCTATTTTCCAACTTGTTTAGCTTTAAACATTTTTTCCTTTATTTCTTTGAAAATAATAATTTTTATTTTCTTAAAAATTTTTATAAAATTGCGAAAAGTAAAATAAGCTTTTTTAAAAACTAAAACGCATTTGATTTAAATCACAACTTTTAAAAATGTTGGAAATCGCTATAAACGATCAGTTTTCACAAAAAAAAAGCAACAAAGCCGCATCTTTTTGCGTCATTAAAGGCAACAGTGTATTGTGTGCAGGTGGCAACAAGAAATTTTAAGAGTATTCGAATTTTGTGCTGGTTCACACTCTTCAAGTGTTAGCAGTCAAGTCTTGAGTTTTAAGAAAAGAGAGGAAAAGAAATGGCATTCTCGTTTCCCTTCTCTCCTAAAAGCTCAAGACTTGATGGCTAAGACTTGAACAGTGTGAACCAGCACTTACTTTAAAGTTGCTCTCACTTCCATGGTCTAATACTGAAGTATAGAGAATATTTAGCCAAGGAAACATCGTTAAAAAAATTTTGAGAAATGGGTTAAATTTAGCAACCGTTTATTCGACTTTATCAATTAGGTAAATATTTTTAACATAACAACAAAATATTTTACACCTTTTTTTATTTTTTATTGTAAATTTGGACTCAAAGGGTTTGGTAACTGTTGTCATGATTATGATTTACCTTCAAAATATTTAAAACTAAAACGCACAAGTGATTCCTATGAGATAAACAATAACGACATCGAATTTATCGACAAATTAATTTTTTTAAATGCTAATAAAATACTTAGTTTTCGTTTATTTTAAAGGTACATTTTGATCTCCATTTAAATTATCTTTCGAATAACGTTAATATCATATAAATGAAAAACCAATTTTTGTTTTATTCCTTTTCAAAGTTCTATACCTCTATAAAAAACATCCTTTACTACCTTTATTAAATTCCTCTAATTTTTTAAAACTAAAATTCTTTAAAACTTCTTAAATGCAAAATAAAGAACAAAAATCATGTCAAAATTTTACATTTGTGCAAACATTTTCTGTTGTTAGTTGGGGTGTTTGTTGTTTGCACAAACATTTGAAGCATGCTTGTAAAAATATTACAAGTGTTTAATATTTGACAGACATAGTGGATATTTGTCAAACTTTTTGTGGAGTCTAGAGCTAATATATATTCTTTATGGGGTCGTAGATGTATAATAAAAAAGTTTCACACGGAATGACCAACTTAGTATACCCTCATTTCGCACTAGTAGTGGTGGGGGGTATAAAAATAAGTCTCATTTAGTTCCCTGATAAGTCTGAATTTTAAAAATATACCAAACCACATAAAAGATGGGTTACGTTCGTAAACGCAGTTGTTGCGCATCAATTGCGCATTAGTAAAGTTTAATGTTCGTAAAGGCATCACATGTAAGAAACTTGGCATCACTATCATATGTCAAAAGTTTTTTATGCAGTGATACTGCAGCTCTGCAGCAAATTTTGGCAATTATTGCATTAGTTAATTTTCTGATGCAATAACTGTTGACATAAAAGAAATCATTTTATTTTTCTTTTTGATGCCTTCTCTTGTAATTTATTCGATCTTTTTGCTTTTGGTTCAATATTTTCAATGAAATTTGTCATAGCTACTGTTGATAACAACTTTACTGTTAGTTTCTGTGCGCTTAAGATACTTTTGAATTTAGCTCGTGTTCAAAAATTCAAACTTTGCACAGCTTTTGTACAGTAAAAGAGCATCAGCATCACAACTGCAACTGGTATTCACGCATCAGCCACAAAATTTTGCATGACTACAACAGAGTGATGTACAGTTTTTATGCATTTATGAACGTAAACATGATTTTAAGAATAGAAGACTACGATTTTAGTTATATTTTTTTCAATCTTTAATACTTTAGAAGATAAATTAGGTTAAAAAAAAGGTACTTATGTTAGCTTTTTACCCATTTTGCCCTTTAAAAGTACAATTTCAAAATAAGTAGTAAACGTGCGTCATTTTATTTTTTAAGGCATTCATATGTTTTTTGAATTTTGATTTCATCTGTCTTAATTTCGAAAATATTTGGTTATAGATTTTAGCCGTTTTTACCCTTTAGCGATCGAATTCCAAAAAGTGGTACGTGTATACCGTATTTCAAGTCTATATCTATAGCCATTTGGGCTGTTCGTTAATGACTCAGTGAGTGAGTTAGTGAATGAAAAAGTCAGGCCTTGTATTACGATTAAAAACACTTATTACTTTTGGTTTGTTATTTGGTAAGTTTTATAATACTGATTTTAATATATGGGCATTTCCAGCGCAAAGTCACCTTAACGCCAGCAGCTAAATACAATAGTTTCTCACAAACATTTGATATGTATAATTTACTTTTTTTATATTTTATTGTAAAGCGTGATAGCTCTACATTTACTAACAAAAGGGATAACATTTGAACAACATGGGCCTAAAAACATCCTTATTTGCTTGCTGGCGTTACGTTACAAAAAGTAGACTTTTCGCTGGAAATGCCCATATGTAAATAATAGTATTCATTTAAAAATAAACAAAAAAAACTTACAAAGTGGAGTTATTGCGTTTTGTTATGGCCCACATGATTGTATAAGAACTTAATTTGCTAATTATACCTTTCACCACAGGTGGAAATCGTTTGAATAAGTTTGTTGTTCCGTTCTACAATATTAATCTTCGACTCTATAAAGCGTATTTATTCTGGGTCCTTATGAGCAGCGTGGTTAGTTCAACGATGTCCGTATGTCTTTTGAAATTGGCTTACCGAAGACCCCATTCCTGATGGGGACTTGGTTGGTATATATTCATGTCAAATATGCTCCGCTTAATTTTGCTATTCACAATGATCGATTCACAAATGGCTGAGATATGAGCAAAGAACCACGACAACCTCTCATTTTACTCATAAAGCGCTTGGTGTTTTTTGTATACATATCTGAAGAACGGCACGAGCCAAAGTTCCCAAATAACGAACAAGCAACTTGGTTAGTAATAGGAAATAGCCGACAAAATGTGGGAAGGAGCGGAGAAGTGGGCAAGGCACAAAGTAGATTTATTTATATCTGAAAAACGGTTAGAGAAAAATTGGCCCAATTTGGTACACATAGCTGGATTATCAATACACGAAAATATGGGCAAATACATTATAGATTTCGTTGTATATAGAGAATGACAAGAGCCAAAGTTTCCAAATAAAGTAAAGCATTTTGGGTATAAATACACAACATTCTACAAAATGTGGGCGGGATTGGAGAAGTGGGCGTTGCACAAAATAGATTTCTTTATATCTGAAGAAAGGTATTTATATAACTTTCTGTTCCTATCGCATCATTACGAAGGGAACATAAGATTCGGCATATCTGAATATAACACTCGCTCTAATAAATAAGTGAATGTTTGAACTTAAATTTATATGTAGCTTAAGCTTAACAGCTGTAAATCACTGCCACATATAGTAAATGCAGTTTAAAAAATAATAATGTTTATGTCGGTAGTTTAAACGGACAGTTTCGTGCGTTTGAGGCGATTTATACGTTAACTAATTTAAAGATTTGTTGGTTTAAATACATTTTAAACCAAAAAGATAGTTTAACTTGCTCTTACTTGCTTTCTTTTTGCATTTTTCTACATAAAACAATCCAATGTGTAAATGATTTGCCGCTTCAATAGGGAAATGTGTATTAAACGAACAGTCGTAATTAATATATTTTACAAAACTGACAAAACTGACCTGTGTAATCTATAAAAATGTAAAATGGAAAAACGACTTTATTTTCTTAATATTAGTTAAAAAAAAACCTATGATGCAATTTTTAAAAAACAACAGTATTTTAAGCAGTTGAGCAACGGTTAAAATGTTGAATTTTATTATAAAGTGATCTTAAAAATATCGAATTCGATAGTCGTAGATGTATCGATGTATCGGTATTTTTATATATATCGATCGATATATATCGATTATAATTTTTTTAAATATCGATATTTTGATATATCGATATTTATTGCCCATCCCTAAATAATAGTATTCCCAAAAACCACTTTGATAGTTAATAAATTAAGTTTTTTGAATATGTCCCTAAAATAAACGAAATCTTTACATTTATAAATAACAAAAAGGGAAAAATTAAATTTTTTTTCGCTTTTTAACTGTCAAATATACCGAAATTTACGTTTGGCGATATGGCGATTGTTTTGACGTTTGGGAAACTGTTGGCGATATGCATTATTTGTGAATATTTTCTAATTCAATAAATGTAAAATATTATAAAAATGGTATACATTGTTTCTCTTATTTGTAAATTGTATTTTAAGTTTATAATTGTAATTATTACTGTTTCAAAATTGTTCTATTTGAAATATTTTGTGAAACATTGTATAATATTATAGCGAATATAAGCAAATTCATATTTCAGAACATTCACTGGGGAAAAAGTTATGACTGAGATTAAAATTTTTTTAAAAAAATAAAAATATTGCCACTTCATTATCTAAAAACATTAAATAAATATACATATACATACCGACAGGTTATAATAAGTAAAATTTTATAAGTTCTTCGTTTGATTTCAATTTTAGAACATTTATTGGTTAACAAAAAACTTAAAAAAATATTTGGTAATTGTGTTAAAAGGGGTTTTTTCGATAAAGTAAACTTAATGTAGGTATACTAAAAATTCAAAAAGGTTGAACTTTGACGAATTTTTAAATTGTACCAAATGAGTCACGGTAGTACCACGGTACTTTAGAAGGTCAACATGTACCAAAAAAAAGTACAATTGTACCAACTTTAACGTCCCTGGTTCAAATATATATAAGTATATACAAATATTTTTTTATATAACTTTCTGTTCTTATCGCACCATGGTGAAGGGTGTATAAGATTCGGCATAGCCGAACATATCATTCTTACTTGTGGTATGATCCCTTTCAGACAGGCAAAGTTTACTTTGACAAAGTCTGTTGAATTCTCTTTTAAACTTTGTTTGGTGCTCAGACACACAAAGTTTAATTTGACAAATTTTTGTTTTCCCTTGTTTGAATATAATATATAAACAGCGTTGCCAGAATGATGATTTTATCATATTTTGGATTATTTTTTTTAACAAAAATATGATTAAAGATTTTTATCTCAAATGATGATTTTTTATTTTTAGAAATTCTGATTTTTACTTTAATTTTGCTTATAGAAAATACACGATTATTTAAACAGTCAATTTTTAAAGAAGTTTTGCATCAGCTTGATGTGTGTTGGTGCTGCACACTTTTGTACCCAGTATCTAGAATACACAAAATTGCATCATTATTTCTGGACATAAAAATATTAAAAAAGGCATATTGTAACCTATTTCCAATGTGCGAAAGAATTCCTTCTTTCGAACACCTACATTTAAAACAAAAACAAATTCTAAAAACTTTGTTTTTGTTTTAAATCAGACTGATGAAATATTTGAAAGAAAACATCAAATATTTCATTATCGTAGTCTGAACACAAAATATTTTTGAGTATCAAATAAAATAACAGCTGATTTTGAGCAAATAAAAGTATTTGCCGGCAAACAAATATTTGTCCAATGTGAACATAGTGTGAACACAAAAAATCAAATATTTTAGTAATTTTTGAGAAAACATTTATTTGATATTACAAAAAAATTGTAAGAGCAAACAACGACAAATAATTTTAGCCATGTTCCGGATAGAAGCAAATTTTCCTGTAAGTTTTCGGATTCTTTACAATTTTAAAGATTTTTTATAATTATTAGACTTTGCTATTGTGCCGCTACTAGCAAATTTTTGCGAATTACCGCTAATTAAGCAATTTTTATAGAATTTTTGGTTCGCGAATTTTCGCTATTTTTACATTTTTTTTTGTTTTTCCCCTACATTTTGTTTTTTTAACCGATTTAGCAATTTCTAATATATTTTAGGGTTTGTTTCCAAGTTAGCTATTTTTCTTAGCGGAAAATCGCAAAAATATGCTAATAGCGGCTCGATAGCAAAGTCTAATAATTATAAAAAATCTTTAAAATTGTAAAGAATCCGAAAACTTACAGGAAAATTTGCTTCTATCCGGAACATGGCTAAAATTATTTGTCGTTGTTTGCTCTTACAATTTTTTTGTAATATCAAATAAATGTTTGCTCAAAAATTACTAAAATATTTGATTTTTTGTGTTCACACTATGTTCACATTGAACAAATATTTGTTTGCCGGCAAATACTTTTATTTGTTCAAAATCAGCTGTTATTTTATTTGATATTGTGTGTTCAGACTACGTTAATGAAATATTTGATGTTTGCTTTCAAATATTTCATCAGTCTGAACGTACCTTTAGAATATTGATAAAAAAAATATTTGTGAAAAGAAAAAATGTATTCATATAAAGTTTCATATACTGACGAATTATGTTTTTATGTATTTCAATTTAAATAATAAGAAGTATGTTTTTATAAAAAATTAATAATTCTTACTATTTTGCCCTTGTTTTAAAAAATTTAAATTAAGAAAAAAAAATTTAAGATTTTCCTCTTCAAAATATGATTTCTTTCGCAATATGACAATTTTTATTCCAAAGATTCTGGTAACGCTGTATAAAAATATAAAGTTGCAGCCAACTTCAGGTATAATCTACGAACGAAAAACAAAACGACTTTGCGAGTACGGCAAAGTATGTACTCCCCCGCTATACTCTTTTCCCTTCTCTTCTATAAACTCAAGACTTTGCAAAGTAAACTTTGCTTGTCTGAAAGGGGTCTATCCATCTTTGACACAAATTAAATATTTTTGTTTTAATTTTTAGAATACATCAATCAACTGCAAATTATGCGAGCTGGAGTAATTCTGACGATTAGTGCACATGAAAGTTGAATTAATTCAAAGCATGTGGACTAAACCAGAGAACAATGAGCCACATCGACAATACCAAAGGAATCAAAATTCAATTAAAAGACAAGGACACCATCTTAAAGTGTACGTAACAGTGAGTCATAATTCATCAACTGAAAAACTTTTTATGCACACAATGCAAAGTTACCTGTTGTGGATGGGCATTGTGGTGATAGTGGGTTTAACAGGTGAGTCTATTATGTTAATATGCACCTTAAAAAATTATTATCTAATATTTACAAAGTAAAATAATACACACAAAATTATCGTCATTTTATCTACAATCCTTATTTAAATTGATGTATAAAGAGTTGCACTCGTTTCGTAGCTGTAACGGCAACTCCATCAACTTTTTATTCAAACATCTTTGTAAGTTTTCTTTGTGATTTTTATATATTTTAAAAGTTTGAGGTGATTTTGATGATTTAATTGCTTATGCATTAAACAATTTAACATGATTTTATTTCTTTTTGTAATGCAAGTGATAATCATCGTTTGTGCCATATAAATCTTGAAGCCCTGCATTATCATAATAATATCCTTTTAAACCCCCCTTCATGTGCCTATTTCCTCGTTGAGAATTTGTTTGCCATTATTTCTTCGAATCCTTTCAAATGTAATGAAAAAATTAAAACAAAAAAAAAAAAAAGGTTGCGCCTTATCTTGATGATCTGTCAGCAAAATTAATGATGATGCAAATCTTAAATGAAAATTTTATAAAGATTTATAATCATGAGATGAAAACATACAAATCTGCACACGTTAACACATAAATATGAATACATGTGTGGGTGGTTGACTGCATATTTGTGCAACACTCGAGACACAAAAGCCTGGTTAGGCAACATCTGCATGTTTGCTTATACCCATGTCCCTTGGCATACGGTATGGGTAAAGATTTAAACACGAATCTTCATGAAGTTACTTTGATAGTATAATAACCTACAAATACTCTGCATGAAAGTGTAATCTACTTCTTTTTGATGGGCTTTGCAATTTTTTCCATCAACGTGAACGACATTGTAGTAAAAATCAAATGAACTTCGCTCCATGAAAATACGTCGTAAACAAATATAAAAATTACTGAGATTTATGAGTGCAAGTAAAATAAAATGTTGGTAAATTAATTTCTCACAAACCTCATCTTGAAATTTTAACCATCGTACATATTTATACCCACCACACCCGGGTGAGTGCTAAAAATGATCGGATTTAAAAATCAACTAAAACGATATGCATATCTGTGTATTTCAAAGCCGGCGTTTTATTTTGGTAGTTCTGGGGACAATTGCAGTCGTGATCGAATTTGAAAGCATTTTATTTCTAGTTTTTTCAGTTTATAATGAACGAATCGAAATTATTTTTTCAGTGTTGTAAAGCATTAACTTGAGTTTTTATAACAATGGAAAAAATTTCGATTCGACTGAAAGAATTCGAAACAAAATTGCTTTCGAAGCGCAAAAGTATTCGATCACGACTAATTTTCCCCCTTTCTGTGACTCCATAGATGTCGAAACAGCTTTTAATTTCTTTCGATCAGTTCGTTTTTGCGAAAAAAAAACGTTTATAAACTCATTTACATATAGTTGCCCAATACACTCTACAACATAAAATTAGTTTTAATGAAATTTAGCCATGATTCAAATTATTTTTCCAATCGCGTAAATCGAGCCTTACCGTAAGTACGTAATGCATGTATGTTTAAACTTTTTTTAATTCTTGTACAATAAACATGGCCTTGAAACTTCGTAAGTGCACATCTCTTTTTTTCATTTCTAAGGCCCGTGTCAGCCGTATAAAAAGTGCTCCATTATAACAACTTTACTTTAACCTAAAGTGATCGATAAGTTAAAGGAAGGTTTATTCTACCTGGTAGATTAATATAAAGTTAGAATATTGGAAGTATTTTTATACGGCCGATAAAATCCTGCCGTTAGCTATCGGTAACTTGTAAAAAGGGGTGTAAGTGAAATAAAGAATAAAACTATTTCAAGGAATATTTCAAAATGTTAATTTTGAAAAAAAAATTTAACTTTTTTGAAAGAAAAGCGTTCCTTTTTTATTGTTCCGCCGACAATACTTGTATGTATATATGTAGATCAAATCTGCAATTAAGCGAATTCACTACAGGTGGTGGCAATACGACAACAATCCAAAAACAAACAGAAACAGCAGAGGTTTTTTGCATTGCATTTTAAGAGTTTGCAGTTCATTTCAAACAATACCAAAACAAGTGGGTTTGAACTGTCAAAGTCAGATGGCATTTTGCCACCACCCGTAATAAATTCACCTTGATCTGCAACAGCGATTGTGAGCTGCCAGACTATTATTTTGTAACTACTTAATACGATTACAGCATATAAATTTAATCTGATAAACTCTTTTATTTATTTTAAAATATAAATCAATTACACGAAATTAAAATTAAAGAAAAAGCTAAATGAAATATTTCAAGCTAAACACGAAAAAAAGAAAAATTTAATTCGAAAAAAGCATGTTTGGCCACTCTGGAAAGTAGTTAAGATCATGAATGGTAAGGAAAAAAGCCCAACCATTTTGTCATGACATAGTAGCTTTCGCAAAAGTTATTGTCGCCATTTTCATCAATATCGACATTTATAAGAAAGTTATGGCATTAAAAGTTATTTGCCAGAGCAGTATACGGGAGCTTTTGCCAAATATGGACCGATTCCAATAAAATAGACAGCATGTCAGCCAGTCGGTTGCACACCGTTGGATCGACTCAGAAATCTATCAGACATATCGGTACATAAATTTCCTCCGATATATCAATGCGAAATCGAACAGAAAGCGGCCAGACAGAGTCTGACAGAAATCTGAAAGAAGTCTCTAAGAATAAAGTCAGACATTTGCAAGAAATCTCTGATTCAGACAACGTCGAACGGTGCTTTGTCCCATAGACAAAAATCAAAAAAAATTTAGTCTCAAAATGGTATAAAAGATATATGGATCGATAGATAACGGCACATCTCATATAAATTTTTTGGAATTGATCTCGTGTGACTCTCCTAGAATCCACCAGAGGTCGCTAAGGCCAGTCAAATTTCAGAAAGAATTAATGCATAAAAAAATGAATTGAATTGCTTCAAGAAAATAATTCTCAAAAATTCATTTTTTTAAAAAAGAGTTTTAAGTTTTTTTTTTGAGTTTCTTGGTATGTTCAAAATTTGGCAATAATAACACTTTTATTGAAAATATGAACTAAAGTTAGTTTTTATCGTTCAAAAAATACACATTTTTCCAAAAAAAATCCAATAATTACAAAAGTTTGCTTGAACTTTAAAAAACATCATATAAAATCAGACATTTTTTTATTTCGATTTTTCTTAGCAAATAGTGTTCTAAAAAGAGCCGTGAAAAGATTAGTGTCGGTTTTTTGCCGCAACTTAACAAAAAATGCATTTTAAAATAGGTCCAATTTCACAATTTTTTCTTAAAGTTTTTGTTTTATAGAGCTTAACCCCCGTATTCATAAACGATTATTAAATTTAACAAACATTTATTAAGTAAAATTTCTATAGAAAATTTGGTGTGTAAACCTTTTTTAAATTAAAAATATTTTTATGAATACGGCAGATAATGTTTAAGTAAAGTTACAAGCTATGTGAAAAGCATTGAAATCCTCAATTTGATTAAAGAAATACTAAAAAGCTATTACATGGAAGTCAAATAATGCACCATACCCTTAACCCGAGTGCGCTAAAATCATGTCATTTTCAGCAGGATGAGGTTTGGTGGTACATCAATCTCAATAAAAATGTTCACATTTATTTAACCTACATACATATGTATATTATTTGAGTATTATTTGGTTTTATTTATTTTTATTAGAAGAAAAATCCACCACTTATTGACATGTTTATAAATATAGCCAAATAATGGCATTAATATAATATATGTTTTCATATTTTACAATTTAGTGCTTCAAGGGAAAACGCATACAATTTTTAATTTTTAGAATTTTGTTAGAATTTTTTCGCATTCCTTAATGGGAGCTAGGACCATTAATGGACCCCCATAAAAATTGGGAAGTACCTTTGCTTTTATATAAAACTTGTTTATGTTCAAATTTATTCAAATGCGATTAATTATTAGTCAGTTATATTCGTTAAAGTCCAACTCCAAGAGGACATTTGTACGGAGCCTAGGTGAAATCATGAACCGATTATAACCAAATTTAGAAGGGTTGGTCCTTGGGCCCAAAGAGTACAGTGCACCAAATATCATGTTTAAAGTTGCGACCTGTACTTTGATTAAAAAATTTTAATGGACAGACGGACGGACAAATAGATTTAGACGGAAAGACTGACGGACGGACAAAGCTTATTCAACTCAAAAAAATACTTAGTATATACAAATAAATATACAAAGTTTCATTACAATCAGATCATTTTTGCAAAAGTTATAGAGTTTTTATAATTAAGGATATATGGCAGGACCTAGAGTCCTTGCTGTAATCACTACTAAAATTAATAGAAAGATTGTAAGCTAAGTACGTATAACAAATAAGGATTTTCATGCTTTGTAGATCAATTATGTAGCCAATATTAAAAATTATTTTTTTGGCATATATGGGAGGTAGGCGAGTCCTTGGTCCGATTTTTTCAAAAAATTTAAATATTAAATTTTTCTTAACTAAGATATTTTATATCGGCATACCAAATTTCAAAAGTCTACGACAACTCCTTCTATTTTTGTCCCATCGTTATATGGGGACAAAACACTGTGCGTCGTTTGTATAAGTTGTTTTTGTATATTCTCTACCACCACAAGTGGTGAATGAGGATAAACTTAGTTTATCATTCCCTGTGAAACTTTTTGAATAATCATCTCAGACCACATAAAGTATATATCGAGCCCTATTTTCGATTATATCGTAAGCGACAATATATCGAAATTTGGTTTATTTTTCTCGTTACAATGACGAACTATTTCATCGACCTTGAATTTGAATCGTTGTGAAGGAAAAGCCCTTCTAAATCCCAATAAAGTATTGCATTGCTTTGGGGAAAAAAATAATAAAAACCCCTATCCTGTAAAATTTGTCTTTTGCTTTTACGATATAATCGCAAGTAGGGATTAATATATACTTTATGTCCTTGAGTATTTCTGAATCGATTTAGCCATGCCCGCCTGTTAAAAATACGATCAATTTCGAAAAACTCAAAAGAAGAGAACACTTTTAGTGTTAAATTGCTTGTAGTTATCCTAAGCAGTTTGGGATTCAAATCCAACCAAATTGGTGTAATACGACGAGATCTATGAATCCAAATGTGGAACAACCACCCCAAAAAATTGATAATTTTGTAACAAAAACTAACATAGATGGGAGTATAATGCACGGATTGATATAAGATTTTGCACAAATTCGTTCAGTATGACTAGAAATCATTTTGTGTAATTTCGTGAAGATGGGTCTATAATTTACGATAAGCGCCATATAAATTCTACTCTCGGATAACAATTTAACTACTATACGGAAATTTGTTTTAATTTGGGTTTCATAATACCAGAAATCACTCTACGGTTTGTTCGTTTGGCAACACTATTATCACTTTTTTGCAACATTGTCATGTATACACTGAATTTAAGAAAATTTTCGCAAAAGTTTCAAAAAAACGTTTTAGCAAAAAGCTTTTTAAATAAAAAATTGCAGAACTTATTTTGCAAAATTTTTTTAGGCGCCGAGTCAATGAAAGATGATGTTTTTGTAAAACATGAGAATATTTTGCTTTAACTTAAAAAATGAAATTTATTTTATTCTTTAAAATAAGATTTCTGGTTAAAACGAATAGAAAATCTGAAAAGGAAATGGCGCTAGAAATACGTGTTCAGAGGCAGAGCAAACCACGGAGAATAAGACGGATAACGTTAACATCGCTGCAGTTATTCGAGAGACTGGGATTTGATGTATAAGGCTTAAGCAAGACATGGAGTCAAAGCGACCTTTTTGCAGGGTTTTCAAACAGCTTTTAGTGAACCAAACAATCATCTTCAGAGTTTTCATAAAATCGCTTAAAATTACTATCTGTGCAAATGGGCAACGTTACGAGACTCGTTTCATGATTCGCCTTTTTAACTTTTGTGTAATTTTTGACAAATATATAATGTCAATATTTAAGAAACGCCAATACAAGAAAAAGTAAAAAAAATAAAAAAATATTAAAAAAAAAAGTTGAAATTTGTGTCTAAAAAGTGAAAAAGTGCCGAAAAATATCTAAAGGAAGCCAATAGACTAATTTGCTCAGATTATTCCAAGCATTTGTTGTTTTAATTGTTGAACTTTTCTGAAAATAAAAAAAATGCAACTGACTGCTTTGTTTAATTTTTTTTTTGTTTTGTTATGCTTTTTATTAATTTAAAACGATAAAAAAATATGTTCGACTTTTATTTTCTCAAACGACTTTTCTGTTCGACTGTATTTTTATGAAACGACCTTTTGTGCGACTTTTCAAAAAAATTCCTAGCGGTAACCCTGGTAACATATAACGATCATATATTTGACTTTTTTCAAAAAATAAAATTTAAAACACCATGACATTAATCGGTTTTCAAAAAAAATACAAATTTTGTGTTGTTAAAAATAATGAAAAATCCAAACGCGAAAAAATGAAGGCCCTAATCAAGTAAAACGCAACGCAATGCCAAAGAGTAACATTGAAAGCACAAACAATGTCATAAAAATTTTTTAATTGTATTGTTGCTTTCAACAGAAATTCATGTACCGTTTTAAAATGTTCAACGCCACAAGCAATAAAGCGTTTGAAATTTTAAAACGCAATGTGAATTTCTGTAGGAAGCAACAACAAAATTACAAAATATTTATGACATTGTTTGTGCTTTCAGTGTTATTCTTTGGCACTGCCTTGCGTTGTACTCGATTAGGGCCTTAAGTTTTATTACTTTCACTTAAAGTCACATAACATCTGAACAAAATTAGATATAGATCTTAAAATCGACAAATCGTTCCGCTTTTCTTCGCAATTAAGTGAAGCCACTTCATTTTTAAGTGAAGGAAAAAAACGTCCTCAAACACACAAACGCATAAAAATATTTTATGCGATTTTTATCAATTCAGTTTTCTCAGTAAATTTTGAATAAAATCAAAAGTTGTGCACGCATTTCACTCGAAATATGTTTAACTAAATGTTTTTAGACTAAAACTGTGATTGTTGTAGTAGTTTTATTTTTTATAAATTTGGAAAAAACAAAAAAAATTTTTAATTGCTCTTTTTTTTAATCTTCAACGATATCTCTGAAACTACTGGGCAAATTTAAAAACAATGTAAGCACGGCTTAAAGATAATATTGTTTTTAAGTGAATATGGTGCACCGTTTTCGAGTTATTGGAATTTATGTAGTAGAAGTGTCTGAATTTTGGAAATAACGGTATATCTCGAAAAGTCGAGCTGATATAAAAAGTGTAGATTTGGAGCATCCCAATAACCTTAAAAACAACATTCAGTTCTTAATGAACAAGAACCTTGTTCCCTTGTATTATCAATTTTCCATTTGATTTATATGTTTCTTCTTTACTTGACCTTTCTTTGTACAAATTGAAGGACAAATGTAAACATTTAGAGCTTATGTCATAGCTATTTTTATAGCAATTGTGATTTTTTCATTGAACTGTTTATTTTTAATTGAAGTTTTTGATATTTTAATTAGGCTAAAGTTCATCAAATCTAAATTTTATTAAATTATTTTTAGTGATTATATTTTCTGCACGTGTAATGTCGAGACATTTAAGAGCCGCGAGTATTTGTAGGTACTCCGATAAAAACATCGCTACTCCGCCTCTACAACTCTGACCGCTCAGCCCTGCTTATATGTTTGCACATGCATATTTCACATTTATTTCGATGTCTAATTATTCAGCTTTAACTTTCTTTAAGAAAGAATTATAACTTGAAACAAGTATGGATATTTACTCTTTATTTTAAAGAAGTAATTCGTCATGCTTTAAATATAAATTAGAACAAGATTTTTTTAAAGATACAATTTTTAATATCTGAGATCGTTTGTAATTACAAAATTACTTCTTCAACTTAAACAATTAACTTGCTATTGTTTCCACTTTTGTAAAGAATCTTGTTTTCGAATAATCACTCTAAAAAGTATGCGGAAGTGTGTATATGCATCTTCAACCGTCTACAAAAATTATATTTTTTTTTTAAATAAAAACCGAAAAAAATTTTTTTTTTTTTTAATTTCGTCTTCTGTTTTTTCTGCTGCTGCTGCAGAAACAGAAATATTTTAAAGTACTTCCAACTCCTATAAAATATTAATATAAAGATTGTACGTGTATGATACTTTACTCATATTATTTTTTAACTTGTATTAAGACATGCATGTGTGCAATAAGAATCATTTACATATACAGATGCACATTGTATTACACACAAACACAATATCTTACAACAAAACAAATAAACAACCATTCCATTTACAAAAAAATAAATGTATCGTACATTTGTTTGTTTGTTTGCTTGTGTATTTAGTTATTTAAGGGTGATCCCCAAAATTAAAGCTGGTTTTAAAATCTACTTATTAAATCTTAACCATTTTAGAGATATAGGCAGGATAAAGAGATACTAATTTTTGCTTTTTCTGATTTATTTATTAATTACTTTTCCTATCGCAAATGGTTAGGTTGTGGTACCCAGCGCCAATGGGTATCCTAAGGAGCAGCTCCTACATAGGTGTCACTGCAAATCGCAAAGTTATTCCCCTAATGAAAAGCGAAGAGGTTACCCCAGGTATCTCCCTGTAATGTCGTGAATACTCTGACATTAACACCGAAAATGAAACACAGTTTCTTCTTCTTTTATTCACGACAACTTCTACTGTAGTCCATGCCGACCAGTACCCAGTTTGTTCCTCTTACCTTAGTAGAGAGTATGGCCCCGTTCACCATACCATGGCTAAGGAACCGGGTGATTCACGAGTCCACCTTAACTATGCAAGTCCATAAGACTCGCGCTAAATAATTAACTTGCAGTGACCCCGAAAAAATTGTTTAAGATTTGGAAGCAATAAATACGTATACTGCATCTCAATCGCTTCATTTTTTGCTTCTTAAGATTACTGGCATATGCAAATGCTGTAAGATAAGGCATATAATAGCTCTGTTCCACATGCATAACGAAACAATCTGAACTTGCACAAAGTTACCCAAAAGCGTTCCACATAAAAATTTTTGTGCAATTAAGATAGTAATGGAGAGAATAATTTTTTCATATTTGTACAAATTTGCATAAACTTTTTCTATGGGTAAGTTCGGACAAGAATGAACAATCAGCTGTTTTTGTTTACATACGAAACTGAAAAATTAATCAGAAAATTTACAAGCAAAATCAAAAGTTAAGTTTTTATTAAAAAATATATTGAAAATATTAAAGAAAAAATTATACAATTAAAATACCGGGTAATCCATTTCGTGGTTTCAAAAGTATAGGGCTGGAATTCGACATCTGTCAAACTAAGTTGTTAAACCAATTTTTTTTCTTTTTAGCTCGAAGTCTGACATTGAAGAAAATGGATCGCTTAACTATCACACAACGCGTAAAAATTATTAAAATCTACTACAAAAATGGTGATTCTGGCACAGCCACATATCGTGCTTTAAGAGGAGATTATGGTTTACATAATCGTCCAACTACGCAAGCAATTGGCAAAATTGTGAAGAAATTTGAAGAGACTGGAGTGGTTACAGATATTGTAAGGCCAGTGCATCATCGTGTCGCTCGTTCCGCTGAAAATTTCGCTGCTGTAAGTGAAAGTGTTGCCGAAGACCCGAATGTGTCGATTCCTCGTCGTTCTCTGGAATTAGGACTGTCTTACGGCACATTATGGCGTATTTTGCATTTGGATCTACACCTACATCCATATAAAGTCCAGCTCACACAACAACACTATCGAATATGGCTTTATTGCAAAATACATTTCCTGGCCTTGTAATTTCTCGTCGTGGCGACATCAAATGGTCACCAAGATCATGCGATTTGACACCATTAGACCTTTTTTTTGTGGGGCTACGAAAGACCGTGGTAATGCAGATAAACCTTTAACTCTTGAGCACTTAAGAACCAACATTCGTCAAGTTTTGGCTGAGATACCGCCCAATATGTGTCAAAAAGTCGTCCAAAATTACCTCAAAAGAATCAATGCTTGCAACACTTCGCGTGGTAGTCATTTAAATGATATACTGTTTCACACATAATGTTAACGTTCAAACTTTATAATAAAAAAGAAATATCATGAAAAAATATATATTATATGTGTTTTATTTACGTTTACTTTTGACACCGCAAAATGGATAACCCTTTACATTATTGCATACATATTTCACTTAATCTTCAATATATAAAAAAACAAAAAATAAAATATGACAATGATGCAAAAGTTTTGGTTTTATAATGTTATGACTTTTAAGCTTCTAAAATCACTTAAATAGATCTTAATTTCAAAAGTAAGCAGCATTTGTATTTGAAGAAGTCCAAAAATGGTTTTTTGCGTTCCAGCAATTTTGGGTAGTTTTGTCAAATTAAAGAGTAATTTTCATTTTACTCTCATTAGTTCGAACTTGCCCGAGATCTTGTGGAACACACCTAATCCTGCAATATTTAAATGCGGCGCTTAATACTAGAAGAGAATCGATGTTTATTAGTTTTTTTTAAGATTACATTTTCTACTGCTTCATCAAAACAGTGAAATCATTTATTCTTATATCAAAAATAAAAAATGTTAACTAAATTTTACATAATTAAATATAATTGTATATAAAACTATAACCCTATAAAGCCAAAAAAAAAATATTTTAGATTTATAAAAAGTTCTTTAAACACTGAAATAAACATTTTTCCAATGCTTATTTTTTTTACTTACTTTATTCACGTAAATCATGTCAGTTTTCAAAGCGTGAAATAAGCATATTCCCGATCTCTAATGCAGACCTTCTACGCGAGGAATTCCTAGCAGAAATCGTGTAAAATTTCATAGAGTGTAAACGCTTTACCATGAATTCTTCCTTACACTACTACTTCCGAGGAGGTAACAGTTTTTGCTGTGGAAAGCCAACAAAGTGTAAATATTAGGGTATTCAAACGATTATTCGTTGTTCAAATAATCGATCAATTTTAATCGATTAACTGTTCGAATAATTTAAAATTGCTTAGTTTCGATTAGCGAATAATTCGAATTATTTATGCCGATTAATCGATTATCCGAAAATTTCTTTTACACAGTACATATGTATTATTTTTTTTATGTAAAAAAAAACAAGCCGGTAAGTCTTATATACTCTTTTATTGTTTCTTAACTCAGGAACATTTCCTTCAAGTATTGATTCAGATGAAGAAGATTTTTTTTTTTTTTTGAGACGAATGAAAACAACCTTCTACCAGACCTCAACAAGACTATTAAAAGTATTAAAATTGCTAAGAAATCTAAAAGGGATTCAAATGGTATAATGACATAATATAATTTTTATAAAAGACAAGAAAAAGAACAGAGAAATTGGATATGCTTTCAATCTCTACAACGTCAACAATGAGTGAAAGAATCTTTTCGAAGTTTAATCAAAACAAAAGAAATAAATCGCTTAAAACATAAAGATGTAAACTGTGTACTCTTTTTTTAAAGATTATTTTAGAAGATCAGCTTCATTAAAAAAGTTTTCTTCTTTTATTACATGAAGTACCTTTTGTTATATTGTTGTTACTTTTTTAATAAAAAAATATAATTTTTAGTCTTATTTTTAAGCTTCTAAACTAGACAAAATTAAAATTATTCGATTAACCGAATAACTTTAAATTGTTCGATTATTATTCGATTAAATTTTTACCTCGAATAATTATTCGCGCGATTAATCGATTAATACAAAACATCGATTGATTAAATACCCTAGTAAATATCCATAAATTCCGCAAAATTCGATAACACCTTTGCCAGTTACCCGTCAACTATCCGACAGTCGAAAGGGAAACTTGCAATTCACTTCAGCTATGTTGAATTTCCCACCACATCTCATTGGATAACTCATTCAATAGAGCAACACACCAACGAAAATCGAGTGATTGACAGTCCTGGCGTAATCATGTCCACGACATAGCCAGTTATGGGCAATATTAAGTCGTAAAGCGGAGCAAAGAGTGAACTGTTTGGCTAAAATATCCACTAGTAGCCAGTTTGGCAATGCAAATAAAGTTATCGTGGGAGTAGAGCTTATTGATCCAGTAATCATCAACGTGACCAGGGTAGATATCGTGACCAGCATTTCACGCAATCCACCATACCACAACCCCATCAACAGAGCTGGCTTAACCACAGCCTCAAAGATACACCGATAGATTGCGACCCAAGTCCTGCCAATTGAACCTCTACTTGTATAAAAAGCAACTAGTGCCTCATTCATTCACTCTCAGGATACGCCTTTCTCAGGACGTGAGAAGTAACCTATTTATCTATCTAGTTTTTTTTGTATATAACACACAAATTTCATATGTACTACTTATATTTTTCTTTTCCTTTAAAAATAATCTGAAATGTCGACAAGCCGAAAAGAACTATTTTGAACGGTATTGTGTTCTATAAGACACAACATGCTGCACGAGAATTGTGAAACTTAAAAAAGGAAATTTTAAAACTGACATTTGTTTTTTGAACCTCCCTAATGAATATACATACATACAGTATGTAGTATAAACATATAATTGTGAAACCATTCATAACTCATCTTTGTACTTGTAATAATGCTGATGATGAAAAAAAGATGGTGGGTTACACTAGAGTTTGTTCCTCGCAATTTCCTGTTTGCCTCTTTGCCGTAAATGTTGCAGAAAGTTAAGGTTTTTGAAATTTCTGAAGGGCATACTTCAGTATGGCATGTTTTAACTACTACAATCCATCTACAGCATCCATTCTTTGAGTTTTTTCCTCTTTTATAAATGGGGAATATTCTCTCAATACAAACACACTCGACAACATTTAATATTACATTGGGAGCATATGTATGATGAAGAATGCGACATGCCTGAAAAGCGAATTCGTATGTGTATACATATGTATAGAGGTTTTAAAGCTTCTTTTGTGTTTGTACAATCATTGATATCAATGTTACCAACAACTACCACGTCTCCCATATTCCATATTCCACATTTTAAATTTTATGTGTTTGCATGTTTGTGTTAAAATATATACGCCCAATTGCTTAAAGTTGTTGCGTCAATGTCCTCCTTTTAAGCCACATACTTAACAAAACAAAACAGCACTGAACACAGCACAACATAGAAGAATATGAAGAGCTTTTTCTTCATCATGAAGCAGCTAACGTTTATTTTTTTAATATCTTTTGAATGCATATGGAATACATACACATTTTCGCTTATACAGACCCAACAGTTGTGAGTGTTGCAATTGTTATGTGTTCACCAGCTATTTTCATATTTCTTAAAAGCACTAACTACCTAAAATTAATATTAAGGAAGCCTTTTATGAAGTGTATTAATAACTTTGGTTACGTTTTTCGTATTCCCAATTCGTATAAACAAATATGTCTGAATTTATTTCTTAGTAATTAAGAGGGAAACCGTAAATATGCAATTGCATGTTTTTCCTTGGACAACCAATGGATGTAGAAACAATATAAATATCCGTATTAGAGCTTTGAGTTAATTTTAGGCAAAAGAGCATTTTATTAGCATATTTTTACGTTAACAGAGCATATATCACTTTTTATAATAGCTAAATTTTTTTATTGCTCTAAATTGCGGAACAAAAAAATTAATTACATTTTGCAGCATTTGAAGCATATTTTGATACATATTGAATTTTTATTTTTAATTCTTACAAGTGCGGAGAAAAGGCCCATCTTTTAGTCGACTCACTTTCTGAATCGATGTGACAATGTCTATCTTTCCATCTAGTTGTATGTTTATCTAAAATTCGTGCTCAAAGTACAGATAGCAATTTTGGAGATAATTTTAAATGATATTTGGTACATATATACGTTTCAATGGTCATAAGGGCGATGCCTATTGAAAATGGTGAATAATATTACATAGTCCACATACAAACTTATTTCCGGTATAATGCTCGTAATGCATCAATTATATCAGTATTGAGATTAAACTCGACCCAAAAATATTTTATTTCAAAATCACCTTATAAAAAAAGCTTTCAATGCCATAACTTCCTTAACCGTACGACGTTCAACCAGGTCTGTGCAGGCCTATTGCATATAAATGTGTATATAACATCTTTTGTTTTACTTGTTATGGACGGGCTTATCTCTAAACGGCTACGGCGAACACAATGAGTACAAAATCAGCATTGATGACAAAATAAAGCCCGCATATCGAAGGGGATGTTGGACTTAAAACTAAATGCATTTAGCGCGTTATTCGGTTACCACAGCGATAACATCGCTCTCCTAAGTGCAAAAAAGGTAGTTATTATCATTTACACATAATTTTGGAGATCTATTTATTTATTTCCATACAATTCCCATGTAGGTCTGGGCAGACCTCGTTGTTGCACTTTGCGCCAAAAAATCCTTGAACCTCCTAGGGTTAAAGCTTTTAATATTGATATATTTGGCTGCAATAACTTTTACAACAGCTCTTATGTTATGGCAACATTTTTGCAATGGTAACTCCAGAATTGACATATATAAATCCCACTACACTAAAATCACTTTAAGCCGAAAAAATCTCATATATGTAGATATTTATATCTAGATATTATTCGACACAAATAACTCTTAAATATGTCTTGTCCACAAAATATAATTTTGTCCCCATAGGAAACACTCGGATTTTATCTTTTCCACTTGTTTATTTTATGCAAATATTATTAAATTGTTAAGCCATTTTTGCATTTTGAAGGACATATTTTTTAAAAAAAATCTAATGTTAATACAAAGCTATTTAAAAGATCTGCAGGGTACTAATATGAACTCATGGAACACAAACACGAATTTTCAAAACTCCTACAAATTCATGCACACATACATAATTGTTTCTTTATGACTACATAAGAATTTTCAACACATATGTATGTATGTGTTTGCTTTATATGCACGGGCGGATGTTGGTAATACGTATTATATATATGATTTAAATGTAGATTATTTTTTATTTTTGTTATGAAATAATATAGTCACCAAAAATAGTTTGGGTGCAGCCTTCAGTCTACGCAATATTTTTAGAAGTCAATATTTTGTCCGTGTGGACAGATCCACAAATTGATAACATATTTTTTAGTTTAGCAGTTAAAGCGATGAAAGCCATTGTTGAAACGCCATTTGATGCGTTCTACGGCAATATTGGTATACGTAAATGTCTGCCAAAGTAATAAAATTCTTAAGGTTTTGGCGTTTTGTGTTTAGTTCTTGTTTGTTTTAAGTTACCACTTCACATGGAGACATGCACCAGAGGAGCCCTACCCACAAGTTACAGAATATCGTACAATTTTATATAGAAAGCCGAAAATTACAAAGGTAGGCTTTTATTTAGATAAAAAAATGAGCCACAAGCTCGATTCAAATAGTCAGCTTAAGTCGAATGTATATGGTTCTAATCAAAAAGCCTCGAAAAATCGTAACGTAGAGTAATGCGAGGCCCAAGCATTAACCGATGCAAAAACCAAAAAGGGAGAACGACCTGATTGCGCTTAAAATAACGGCAGACTTATGAACGATCCGAAGGTTTTAGAAAACTTTGAATGATACATAAACCCAAAGGTTTAATGCCACAATTCTAAGTTTTTGTTGTTGCAGGTTTGTAGGGATCATCTTAAAGGTATTTCACTTCTTGTGTTGCATCCTGCGGGCAAATCGGGTGCATTCAATACCTGGAATTCCGAAATTAAAAATTTACAGATTTCTTAAGATCTCACGATCTCTTGTGATCGTGGCTGTCTAGAGATCTCATCTGGTACCGAGGGAGTCAGTAGCCCCTGGTGCTTCAGCACCATACTGACCACAAAGGGCATGCTCTCTTGCGAAAAGGATTCTGTATGATTGAAATAAAATTTTGTAAAAAAAAAATTTATTGAGGTGGTCAAAATGGATGATTATTATATGTGGTGACGCTGGTAAGGGGTGAATTCCTAGTAGTTGGTAAGCGAATGAAGGATCAACGGAATGGTTTAAGTTCAGTAAAGGCGTATGTATTTTTTTCACAACACAAGTGATTGAACGTGTAGTACAATTTAAATGAAAAACACTCAAAAACTTAATGCTTTTCATATAAATTTTACTCCACGTTCAATAACTCGTGTTGTGAAAACAGCGCATTAGATTTAATAAATGAGCAAATAGTTAAGGGACCGGTTGTGAAGTTGATTTGTGGTGGAAGAGAAGAGTGTGTTGGTTAAAAGAGTAGAGCTGTAGAGCAGGTTGACTGCTCTCATAAGATGTGTTTTTCGTAAGATGATGCTCTTTCACGGGGATGGCTTTTCTTATGGGACAATGTTTTTGGGGATCACGTGGTGGAGTTTCAGAACTACAAGAGAGCTTTCACCTGTGGAAAGTTTGAGTTGTAAGGACAGATCACCCCTAGTTGCTGTTGCTATCCAATAGTTGCTACTAGCTATTCCTAAAGCAGCAGAGATTTGAACAAAGAAACGGCTTAGGTATAATTCTGCCGAATTCTACACTCAATCGCAAGCTGTATGTGCTGGTTGCTCTCGTACACAAGAGCATTTGGTATGCGATTTATTAATCACCCAGTGGCTAAGATCCTTTTTCACATCTGTGTCAGGCATCTATCACACATTGTGCAAAACAATACATTTTAAGGAACATTTTAAAAACGATGGACTTTGCGCAAACCATATCCGTAGTGGTTCCGATCTTTAGTTTACAGTTGTAACCAAAACTAGAGAATTTAGGGTCTAACAAAATTTGAGCAAAATATTTAAGTATGTATGTCTTTGCTTATTAATAAAATTGAAGCTTAGGTCATAATGCATTTGTACTGCATTTCCACAAAACTGTTATACATTTTATCTATAAAGTGTTTCCAACTACACTTATTCTAATAAATCTCGTTTTCTTTTACAATTTGCAACCGTTGAGATATCAAACAAGTTGAACGTAGTAATTTTTCCCTAGGAATATTAAAAGTCGCACACTGCGGAACAGAAAGCTTTTAAGCACTAAGAAACTTCCAGTTAACGCGTTATCGGAAATATACAATTATAACTCCGACTTACGCGATATGCATCCGGTTGTAACATTAATGTCAGAAACATCGCATAGTTTAAAATTATTGGAATGTTTATAAAACATTTGATCTAGAAAAGTTAATTATCATCAGAGAAGACAAAAATAAGCAATATTCAATACTTTTATAGCAAAAAGAAATTATAAAAAAAGCAAAAAAAAAATTTATTAAACAGCAAAAACAAGCACTTAAAAAATGTTTTATTCTAATTCTTTCATATCATCAAAATTATTACAATATACTATCATGTGGGCTTTTATGTTTTCAAATTTCAATTTTTTACGTCGATCTGTTAAAAGCGTTTTGTATACAGAGAAGCTTCGTTCTACATCAACAGAGGTTGACGGTGCAAATTTAAATTTGAGAATTTCATTCGAGGACAAACTTTTTACATATTCATCTTTTGGAACAGTACCAGACTCTAAAATACATTTTTTTTTCCAAAAACTGCTGATAACCGGGATTTCATTTTAATATTGCCTCAAATTTCTTTTTATATTGTTGGTCCTCGATCTTTCATAGTCCACTAAAAACTGTTGATATAGCGTTAGTGCTCTCTGAAATTAATAATCCCGCAGTTTGCAAGTTTTTTATAGCAACCGAAATGTTTGTAAAATTGTATTTTATAAATGCAAGTTGAGAACTTAGTTCGGAGCTTTCAAATAATTTTTTGGTTTGCATCTGCAGCTTTAACTTCTGCAAGATGTTCAGCGTAGTACATTGCCGCTTCTAACCAAGTACCCCAACGAGTTGGGCATGGAGACGGTAGAAGTACCACATTAGGAAACATTTTTAGAAAGAGTTGTTTTCTTCGCGGTGCCTGTAAACATTTTTAAACATATATTTTTAAAAACATATGAATAGCTCTATTTACCTTTAAGAAAATATTTTTAACACTGGAAATCAATTTATTGACTATTTGAAAGTTTGTTCGAATGAATTCAGCTAGTCGATGGATGCCATGTGCAAAACATGTCAAATGAAGCATTTTCGAATACATTGCGCTTAGAGAAGATATTCCACTTAACATGTATGCAGCTGCATCTGTAACTACGAGTAACACCTTGTTATATTTTATGCCTAAATACAGAAAATTAATATCAATCTAAACTCAATTTCCTATCTACTTTACCTTCAGGCCACAATATTTGTAACGAATCATTACAAAATGCTGCAATAGATGCGCCATTTGCTGTTTCAAGTACTTGCATATGCAATAAATAAGATTTATTGAATTTGAAATCTTCTAAGACTCCAAAAATAAAATTTGCAACATATCTCTGTTCGCAGTCCATGGTTTCATCTACTGAAGTCCATATTTATTTGTCTTTGGCTGCTTCACGCATTTTTTCTGTAGATTCCCTATACAATTCTGGTATGTATTTCTGTCGAATGGAAGTTTCAGACGGAACCGACATTTGAGAATACTTCTCAATGAAATATTTGAAACTGGGACAACTAACTTTTTTTATTGGTATATTGGATTCTAACAAAGCTTTACAAAGATCGTTCTGAAATGTTGTGGCAGTTGAAGCCACTGGATATTCCGTGATTACTTTTTGTGAGCGGTTCTCTTGCTAAGTAGACGCCAATTGGTGTTTCCCACATCTTTTATGTTGTTCCACATAACACTTTTGCGAACTATTGATTTTATATATTGCAAACGAGCCAGTTTTCTTCAATCCTGAACACTCCTTTATATGTTTTTATAATTTTTAATAATAAATTTCTATTACTTTTTTCTTTCGGCATTTTTTATTCAAATTTTTTACCAGCCTACTATGAATTCAGTAGATTTTTTTTTAATATTAACTATTTTGCATATGGTCAGAACCAAACTGTTTCGGCCGTGTCAGATACAACTTCATCGCTTTGCGTGACGTTACTAACTTTGACAGAAAATCGTAAAGCAAAAGGTGTATGACACAAGCACTCACTTTTTGTTTGTTTACCTTTAAATGTGGTTCGTAATTTTTACATTTAATTATTTGTAATAAAAATAAAATTTTTAAATATTATTGGGCGATTTATTGGAATTGAATTTGGCAAAAAAAATAATAAAATAAAATTCTACTAACTGACTGCCAAAAGATGAAAGGTGCCTTACTTTTTGCTTCGCGGTGCGTTTTAAGTACTTTAAGTGACATGTTCCGTATAAGGAACCTGCGCATTGTAAGAAAATGATAAAATTGCAAAAGTTGTATGCACCCTAATTTTACACATTTTGAAAAGTTTAGTGGTACTTAAGTCATAAGTAAAGATATTGTATGTATTTTATTTGACCCTAATTATTTAAATGTATAATTAAGAACCCTGAAGAACGCACACAGATTTGAAATACTATGGTGTAGGGTAGCATATGGTTGGGCTTGACCGACTATACTTTCTTACTTGTATGTTTGAGGTTTTTGTAAACATAAATTTACAAATATATATTTCATATCTTATAAATACTATAAGAGAAAATTCTGTCACGTACGTTATCTCACGAACGATATTCAATTTTGTTCAATATACGCCCATCCAAAAACAATTACATTTGTTGAAATTACGGATTATAAAGGAAAAATATTTGGTTTAATGTAAGAAATTAAAAACGGCTCCCACAATTCGCCGCTTTTCGCTCATTTTTAAAATTCGTCACGTTTTATGTCACGTTCGATAAGCCCTTATTTTTCTCGATATCTTGGACAACAAGGTTCCGAATGTTATATGTTTTAAACTTAAAATAATGATCAAATATTTTTTAGTTAATACTATTATTGCAAAATCTCTACCACTCTGAAGGTGACATGGAAATGCCCATATGGGCGCTTTAATCATCAATATCAACAAAATGGTTTTCGATGAATTTTTTATGATTGCAATTAAAAATTATCCAGAGACTTTATAATGTAAGAAGAAATGCGTGTAAATTACTGGGTGGCAGTGTAAAATTCATTTGTTTCGTCGTCAACTTTTTAACATTTTTTATGAACGAACGGAAAATGAGAATTTTAGTGTCGTGCCTGGGGGTTTTTTTTATTTTGTGTGTGTGTTGAATATTAAGGTTCTTTTACTGAAATTATTTGAAAAGAATAAATTGCATGCTGAGTGTGAGGATTTTGTATGTAAGACTTGAAGTATAAAAACTTGTTGAAGTCCTTTACAAAACAAGCTTCTTTCATGACCACAATGTGCTGTTAGTGGGTTGGAGTGAAAAGGGTTGAGAATGCAATCTACGGTTTGCATCTACAATCAACACATTTAATGTTAATTTTTGCATTTAAGTTTTAGACTCTTTAGGAATCGCCTCCCTTGTCTGATATTTGTATTTCTTTATCTTTTGGGTATATTCAATGCTACTTTATTTGTCTTGTGATTTTTTTTTTCCTTGACAAATTTGTTTTATTAACTTTTTTTTAATTTTCATCCCATTTGCAGATGCTTCGAATTACTTTGACACCCAAGGACCCAACTTCTCTCATGAACCGCCAAGCCGTATTGAATTTACAAACACTGCTGGTAATATTGCAGACTGCATAGCACACGGTAATCCTCCGCCTAATGTTGAGTGGCTAGACAAGGAAAACAATCCTATCACATCTATATCAAAGGTAAGAAGATTTGTATTACAAACATACAATCAGTGATACCAACTTAAAGGACACTAAACGCTAGATCACATTTGAAAACGAGCTAAATTAAAAAAAAAAACAGTTTAAGTGCATTATCATGCCGTTTTTTTCTGTTTAAAAAAAATCGCAAAAAGGGCTACAAAAAATTTTTTTTTCTTTAAAGAAAACACCCAAAAATTTTAAACAAAAAAATTGATTATAAAATATTATTGAGTATGAGATCATTTTTAATTTAATTTAATTGAGCTACAACTGCATATTCACCCTTATAAAAGTGGTTTGTGTTAAATCTGTGGCTATAAGGAAAAAGTGCTTATGCCAATTTGTTTAGTTTTGTAGGAAAGTAATTTTAAGGTTTAAAGGGGGTTTTTGAAAATATATTTTTGTTCTAACAAAATCATCACTTCTCTTCGGTTATAGATTTTTGTAAGTTTATACCTTAACACTTCTTACGTCACAAATTGGAAGTAAACTTAAATTCTTATTACATATTTTATTGCACTTTAAAAAAAGGAAACTAAGAAATTTTGCTACACTGATAGAAAAGGCGTCATAACGCTAATGTTTGCATTGATGACAGTTTGTCATCGCACTGATGACATGCTTTATCGAATTGACTCAGATTCGTAATTTCTATGATTTCAATGTGTCATCCCATTGATGACATAATTTAAATTTTTGACCCTGATGACAATTGGCCAAGTGAAATTAAGGCTGACATCACAGTGATGTTAAGTGTCATGGGGTCAAAAACGAAGACACTTGTCATAGTACTGATGTCAAAATACATGAGCGTTATGACGTCTTTTCTATCAGTGTACACAAAATGTGGCATCGAATTGATGTCACTGTAGTCATAGCGTAGATGACGCACAAAATATGACAAAATTTTAGGATGACGTTCGTCATTGGATTGATGTCACTTTTTGCCCCATTGATGCCATTTGTAATTAAATTGATGCCACAATTCCGATATTAGGGAATCATCAATATGAAGATGCATTTTTCTATGAGTGTATAACTTTTAAAAAATCTTACAAATAAAATGAAACTTTGCCCAATGTTACTTTTTAACATGGAGATTACAAAGGTGTCATAAATTAAAATTTTGCTTAAATCAACTTTAGCACATTTTTATATTGCCTACAGAAATATACTATGCAGTTCTTGGTCATCTTCGTCTTCATTCGAAGAACTTTTTGTATATTTCCTCAGAATTAATGTGTTTTATCAAACAACAGCGATTATTTCGTTTGCGACTATATTTCATGTGAATCAAATGCAATAAACGATGTTTAATTTTTAAATAAATTTATGACACTAAAATTTCCATCAACTGCAGCGTTTGAGTACGGATATAGCAAAACTAAAAAGTTTTACTTCGATCCAAAACTTATCCGTACTTTCAATGTTTTTCCATTCACACGTTTTTAAATGTTTAACGCAGTTTTTACAATCGAAATTGTCAGAAAACCAAAAACTGTAACCATACCGAACCAAACGTAAAAACGGTCTAAGAGGGCTAAATAGTAATAACAAAAAGGAATGAATTTGTACGATTTTTAGTACGAACCAAAAAAAACTTTTTTTCGCGTTACATGTATTTAAAAAGTGCTTAATCGAGCCCGAAAAGAGATAAGTTGGCATCACTGCATTCAATAAGGTCTTTAAACATACCAACATAGTGTCATCACCATTGAAAACAAAAATACATTTGAAAATATCTTTAAAGTTAAAAGTAACTTTCAAAAATTAAAACACATACACAACAACACATACTAATGTACACAAAAAAACAAAAACTTAAGCTCATACACACTTAATAGTCGTACATTCTTGAGGGCAGGTTTGAAAGTCATAATTAAATAATTTTTATGACTTATTATTATATTGATGAATTTCAAAGGAACCTTTTTTAAACCTTAAAACAAGGCGATAGAACATCAAATGGAAGGAAATCGATTTTAGAAAACACATACATACAATTCCATTTGAACACATTCAAATCATCGAAATATTTTCAAACTCTGTAATGTCGCTGTCACAAACAAAAACTGAAGAGAAGAGTAGACGACAAATGAATGTAAGTGTGTGAACGTGTAGTTAGAAGCAAAAAACCAGTCCTTTACTTAAGTGCAAGTCCAGTTATAGAAAATACTCTCAAAAATTAACAAGGGAATTACAAATACACGCAGCAAAACACACATTCTTTTTTTTTTAATGTGAGTTTGGGATATGTATGTGCGAAATATCTTGTTAATATCCCTGAAAAAACTTCGCTAACATTTTCAAAATGAATAGCTTATTTCACTCATTATTTAGTAGCTTCCTTTGATACTTTTTGCGTTACGTAGCAGCCATTACAAAGCTACTTCTTATTAGGAAATGGTAAAGGATTTCAAAATCGATTTTTTTTATTTCAAAATCTTAGGTAGATATGACCACTGATAGATATGACCTTATTTCTCAATGAAGTGAGAAATAAACCCATACTGTTTTTTTTTTTTGCCATCGCCCAAGTGCAGTAACACAATAATCGTTTAACGTGGCCTTAGACGACATGTATATAGCAGTGTGCTTGTCAAAATTTCCACTGCAAAATGCACACATTTCGTGTAAAAGCAAAAAAAAAAAAATTGCTTCTGTAAATGTCAGCTCAAATTTGCAGTGTAAAAGTGTTTTATTTGCAAATACACAGTAAAATCCATTTATTTACACATTTAAAAAAACAATAGAAATATAAAGAAGTATATAATTTCCTGTTGTGAAGGATGAAACCAAAAACGAACGTGTGAAAGCAAAAATTATAAATCTTCTTCTTTATTTGTCAAATTTGACAGCCATAAGCAATTACGTACAGATTTCACATCTGAAAATTAAAACGTTTGTACCAAATTTTATCAAATTGTCTTTAAATATGCGACCTGTACTGTGTGCACAAGGCTTGGAACCAGCGGTCCAACCGGACATTATTAGATCGAATCAGAACAATATTCTAAGTCGAAAGTTGGGTGGGCAAACAACCAATATGCTTATGTGTTACACGCATAATACCCTCCGTAATAATGGTGGTCTATGGTAGGATTTGTTCATATCCTCGTGTGCGAGCATACCAATTTGCATATATGTGTGTAAGATACAAATTGTAAAGGATTCATATCTGTTGAAAAAGTTTAATTTGCAATTATCCAGATCACATCACATATGAAGAACTCAGGCATTATATTGAAAGTACAGTTTTTATTTACTTACTCATACCAATGCATTTTTATAAGTGCGGAAGAGTGTGTGCGTTAGTTTTCAAGTACTTAGTATGTATGTTTATAATATTATTTTTGGTAAGCATTCATATTAACGAAGCATGCATGTAACAGAAGTAATTCCTAATTCAAAATCACTTCTAATGCTTTAAGTGCGGATAGAGACACACACAGCAGTTTTAATTTTTAGGATATACAAATTACACATCTTTCCAAGCAAATTTACATACTAACGTAACGACAAAACTAAAGAAGAGAGTGGCGATGGTGCTGGCCTATTTCTTGATAATTTTATAGGTGGTGATATTTTACTGAGAAGCTCTTGAGAACTTTAACAATTCAGCATATGAAGTGTAGACGCTGTATAATAAAAGTCTCAAGACTTCTCGTTGGCCAGTTTTATATGTTTTTTCTTTTCTTCTTTTAAATAAAACAAGTAAGAAAGTATTGTAGTCAGCTATTTGGCACTCCAGGGCAAGCATGGGTGTTTTTTGTGACGACTACTCGCAGAGAAAAAATATGGTTGGGCATGGTTACGGCAACTACACTATGTCTATTGTAACAATATATTGTTGTCGTACACAAAATATTCTGGGGATGTTTCTTGTTGAAATTCTTGTTACCTTTTTGTTTTCTCAAATATCAAACATTTTTGATATTTTATGTTTCCAAACGCAATTTTTTATCGTGTGTGGCGATGTTGACTGTTTTTTCTTTCTCATTTTGTTGAGAGCAGTTGTCGAGTGTGGTGCTTTTGCAACTCTCGGAGAAAACAATATGAAGACAGAAATCGGAAAATGGCAACAATTGCATATTGTGAGAGTGGGAAAACAAATTTAATTGAATGTAAAAATTTTCCAAATGTTTAGGACATAAAGTATGTTAGGTATACAAAGAAAATAAATAAATTTTTTTTTGTGTTTTGTAGTAGTATATTCAAAAAAAAGGGCAATACTGATGTTTCGTTTTTAGTGTCATCGTCTGTGGTAAAAACTGAAACATAAATCGTAACACGTGTTTCGACAAATGTTGCATCGTCTATGGGTACCATAATAATATTTTGTTAACGCCATTTCGAAAATAATTTCGAATCAGTAATTAAACAATTTAAAAAAATACCCATTAAAAAAACGAAGTTTAAAGAAGTTAAAAAATAAAGATATTGTAGGTACATTAAAAAAATTGTGAAGTGTCACAAAATAAAATATCAATGCTAAAAAAAATTTTAATATTGTTTGGAAATGGTGCAAAAATATTGACTATTGTTTTGTGTCATTTTAGAGAAAAAGAATGAAAATTCTATAAAATAATTTATAAATCCAAATTTCGATATTTTAATTCGGCTTACGTTCATTTAATTTAATTTTCATTTAATTATATTTATGGAGAAAGGAATTTTACAACATGAAATTAATTAAAATTTATTGATACTTTTTCATTCTTGACTGAGCTGAGAATTGAATTTTAATTCATTTCGTGTTGTAAATTTCCTTTATTCCTTCCCGGGAATAAAAGAAATTTTAATGTGAGAAGTTCTGAAAATATTTAAAGAAAAAAATTAATTAAAGAAATAAATGTCTTTTGAAATGCACAAAACAAAAAGAACCAAAAGTTCCGTGAGGTTTAATTATCTAATTGATTCCACTGGTGTACCAAATGCAAAATTTAAACTGTAGTCTTTACAGGCCTAGGCTTATTAAAATATTTTCCGAGAGAGGGCATGGGACCTACGGTAATCTATGGAGCGATTTCACGAAATTATGTAGTGTAATTTAATCACTACATAATTCCTACCGCCAGTGGTGGTGGGTATAAAAATGTGTTTTTGTTAAAATAAGATTTTTATGGTTAACTATAAAAATTGATTTTATTAATTAATTTCGAATTCAAATTTCCATTATTCATCTCAATTCATTTAATAAAAATTTTAATAAAATCTTACAAATGAATCAATTACTAGTTTGCTCTATTCAATTACTATATTTAATATTTTTTTATTAAGTTTGAAACAACTGAGGTAATTTAGCAAAAAAATATAGATTTTATGTTAACTAATTACACATTGTTGGAAATCCTACGTTATTTTTCTGTATCATATATTTAATTAAATTAATCATTAATTATGAAAACATCACACTATAAAATTTTTACAAATTTTAATCATAAAACCACTTTGTAGTATTTAATGAATTATAAAACTTTTGTGTGAAAACATCTTTTAAAGACGTTTTTTTTAATAAATACGAGTATATATAAAAAGCATTTATCTTTTGACTTTCAAAAATCCCGAATCCCGAAAAATCCCCGGATTCCAGGATTTGATTTTTTGAAATCCCGAATCCCGGAACTTGGAAAAACCAGTGCCAATTGGCATCTCTAATAACAACTAAGAGGAATAACACATTCAAAGCCGAGCAAAAAAGAATTATAAATTGTTTCTTTTAATTCTTAAACTGGGGGTTGGTCCACACTACGCGTTTTATGTGAATGTTTCTTTTTGACCTTTTCTTGTCAATACAATTTTACACTACTACTTTTTGGGCAGATGCATAAACGCATTGAACCGTTTGTGTTGACATGCAGCTTAAGCCTTTTGGCTTTGCATCCTAGTAGTAAAATATTGTCTCGTTGATGAATCTTTTATGTATATGTACGTTTAATGTTTTTTCTGCTTATTTTAATTGATTTTTGTGAGAATAAAAATCATTTCACTACAAGTTTTGGGTTACTTCGAACCGACAAAATCCATAAGCAAAGCTACTGCTACAGTTAAAAGTCTTCGAACGTTATTAGAAAATACGATAAACTCCGACTTACTTGGTCGCCGATTTTGACACGGTCACCCCTAGACCTTGTAAAAGTTCTGGTAAGTCTACAAGAACTGACCTTTGGAGTGTTTGTGAAACCCATTAAAGAAAATTTGGAGAATGAAGAAGTCTAGATATTACTTAAATTTTCGAATTTTTCCAAAGACGCAGATCCGCTTGTTTACTGACGCAATGAAATGTTTTAACCCAAATTTGAGAGCATGGCGCAGAAATACTTAAGTTTTCAAATGAGTTCAGTCACATATGAGAGACCATTTTCCACTGCAGGTCTTCTTCCAGTGGAGTTGCGATATGGTCCGAAATCTCCGCAAAATTTAAAATAATTTGTTTGTTAAACAAAAATATTATCAATATTAATTTTGAATACTAATAATCTCTTATACTGTTTTCTGGTTTTAATAATAATCATTTTTTTTTAATTTTTGAATTCAAATTTTGAATTCAAATTTAACTCACTATTTTTAAATCATATTAATATCAATTTTAAATATTAAAAATCACTTACACTGTAATTTTATATAAAAAAAATTACTCTACTTTTACCTTGTATTTTAATTGAATTGAATCGCTGATATTTCTTTATCAGTATCGTTATCGTATTGGCAAAATGACATATTTAACTCCATATATATGAGATTTTTTTATCGCTATACGATTTTAGTGGAGGTACATATACAATACGTGTTATAGACATAAAAGCTGTTTTAGAAGTTATTAAATCAACATTGTTTATCCACCAGCATTTTACCCGCTACTTCGTTAACGTGTCCCTTTCTTTCATTGACAATTCATATGCCAAAGTTTAAGTTTCTTTGTTCTAACAACCAACCAACTTTTACATTAAGTGTTAGTTTACGAACTCTTAATCATTCGGGGTAAAATTTTTCTATTTTGATGTTTATTTGTTTAATATGATGGGAAAATAAATATAAATTTTAAGTTCCACATTCATATAAACTGCATAAAAAATGGTCAGGATAATCAACCATTATTGACGGATTACAAATGTACATTTATTTTACGTTTGTGCTTGGCATTGGATCTTAAAGGTGTTAAGGCTGATGGACATTTTTTAAAAAGAATCTTTAATGAATGAATTAGTAACAACAAATTGTGTCGTTAATGATGTATTTCTACGATCAATAGTTAAGTGATAAAATGAAGACATCCTTCCTGTAGGCGAATGGTGTTATATCAATTATCAAGACAGGGCTTACAAAAGAATTTCCATTCGCTTCCGTATTCAAACAACCTACAAATTTTTTGTGGGTTATTGTATAGGGTGTCCCAGAATTAACGTACAACATTTTTTTAAACACTTGAGTGGAGAAAAATACTTATTCATAACAATTTTAGTGTAGAAAAGAATGCAGCTTACTGCGTGTTCTACGATGTCGAAAAATTTCGTTTTTATGTACAAATGCACAGGTAAATGCAGAAAACTGATTTTCCCAGGAATGAGACCTAATTACTTAGTTTTCACCCCCTTAAAGCCCCAATTTCAATAAAGTATCATTCCTATTACTATTAAAAAAGTTTAAATTTTGTTGCCTTATCAGTCTGCTTTTCTAAAATGTACCAACCACACACTCAAGGTATAGTTAACAAGATAACAATTCGATTAAAATCTTTTTTTCCTATTTTTAATACATTAAAAGATAAATTATGTTAAAAAAAGAAGATCTTTACCCATTTTACCCTTTAAAAGCAAAATTATCAAAAAAGGATTAACTACGCGTCAGCTTATTTTTTGACGGCATTCATACACAGAAAAAATTCTTGCACCAATTAAAGCATTAATCAAAAATCAAATCAGTTTTAATTTAAAATGTAATCAAGTGAATTAAACGTTTAATCATGTGAATTAAACGTTTAACCAAGTGAATTAAACGTTAAATTGTTAATATTAATTTGTAAACTGGTGCAAATAAAATTAATTTTTTAATTTATATCAACATTTTTTAATTGAAACCAATATTTATTTTTTTTTCTGTGTATGCTTTTGAATTTTGATTCCATCTGTCTTAATTAGGCAGATATTACGCTACTGATTTTAGCCGTTTTTGTCCTTCAAGCGAACGAAAAATCCCTTCTTAGTGGATCTGCCTATTAAATGAGTAACCTGCGAACCAATTTTCAAGTCGCTAGCTTTAGCCTTTTGGACTTGGCGTTAATGAGTCAGTGAGTGAGTGAGTGAATAAATAAGTCAGGCCTTGTTTTTTATACACATAGTTGAAACCGAATTTCAGTTATGGCACTTACGGCCAATTTCACCAAGTTCAGTTATAATTAACTATCAGTTACAGCTGTCAAACCATATTGTTAACTGGAAGCTAAATTAATAGTTAGTTTTAACTGAACATGGTGTAATTGGACGTTAAATCTATTTGCGGGAGCGTAATTTGTATGAGAGCTATGGTCAAATATGGACCGATTCCAATAAAATTTAGTAAGATGATTAAGGGCATAATACAATTTCTTTGAGGGTAAATTTAATCACATTACCAGTGTAATAAATTGATTAATGGACGCAAAGACTATATTCCGGAAAATTTGTATGGGACCTTTTTGAACTTTGCGCACAGGGCAAAGTTCGTACTTGAAATACTCCGCATGTGGATTGATTCTAACCTTAACACATACCCCACTGAGAATAAGAGAGATAATACTATTATTTATTTATTAACTTTACTTTACTTACCCACCCGTTCGTTACACAATGTTTATTTCAACTTTATTGTATTCCCTCCTTTCTTTACAGAAGAACTCTCCATTATAAGACAGCAGAAGCATGCCCGATATGGTTTTCGTAAGCATTCTACTTTGAAAATTTGATGTGCTTAGCTAAATAAATTTAACAAATAGAATTCGGGAATTTTAGCTTCTTATTTTACTTTTTATCCATCCAGTTGTTTCTACAACAACCTTTTACAAACACACGCATATGGCACGGCCAACGAACATTTCAAACTTTTATTTACTTGATTTAAGAATTTTATACTTATTTAAAAAAATTCCTGGTATCGTTTACATTGACCACTAGATTGCTTTCAACTTTACCTCTCCATTTGTTTGACAAATTTTACGTTCAATTTAACAACTGACCACAAATTAACTTTGGCGCTTTCTTTATAAAAAATATATTTCTTAAAAAATAATGAGCTTCATTAAAACAAATTGTGTTCTAAAAACTTCTTGTGCTTTTGTTGCAAAATACTTTGAGTCGTGCTACTATTTTGAGTTGTTTCTTCGTTGGGGGCATTTTTAAAATGAGATTGACTATAAAATTGAGTGCAGCCTGTGACACAGCTGTCAATTCAAACAAGTTTTGACAAGCAGTTTTTGTAAACAACCTGAAAGTGATTTATTAAACGTGCGGCTTCAGGGGTAAAAATATTTTAATGCATTTGTTTCAATAATAAGTAAAAATTTAGGGATTCCTGCATTATTTCAGAACTCAGTAAAATTTTACTGGTTGCTGAAAATTTTTTCAGTAAGCAGTACGCCCATGTATGTGAACTACTCACTAAACATAATTTTTTTTAATTCCAACGAACACACACAATTGGTTTATTTATTTGACTTAAAACTTTAAAAAATTATACATTTGACAGAAAAGCCATATATGTATTGTTATTCGATTAATCGGCATAAATCCTTCGATTAATCCTTTAATCAGCAATTTACAATTAATCGTCGTAAATTGTTCGATTAATCGAATAAGAATTGATCGGCTGAACACCCTAATACTTAATAATATTGTTCTAAAATTAACCCACTACAGATTGCTAAGATAAGAAATACAATTTTGTTTGGAAAATACAATAGGTCTACAGTTTACCATATGCCTTATATAAAGCCCATTCTCAAAATGCCATAACTGTTAATATTGTGGTGAAACTTAGTTAAATAAAAGATTACTAATAGATTTTGAATAATAGTTGAATAATAGATTAACTAATATTTAAAAAAATATATTTCAAAATATCCCGGGAATACCGCAATTAGGTCCCAGGAAAGCGGGAATTACTCCAAAATCTTGGAAACAAACTCTACATGTACGTGAATTACAGTCAAATTCCATAGCACATAAATATTTGGCCATTATTCCCAAATTAGTTCTTTAAGACCATTTCAACTTTCATAAGTTTTTTTAAAAATGTATCTATTTAATATTAAGCATAAACTAACAATAACAATAACTCTTACGGCCCTTTTCACAATATGTGATTAAATTTTAATCAAAACATTAACCGTAAGTTAGTTAAATTTGCTAAATATAACCAAATGACAAAATCCGGTTAAATTTTTAATAAATAAAATATATCGAAAAAATGGAATAAATATCAATAAAAAATGTATTTTGAATATTTTTTTTTATTTAAAATGTGTAATATGAGAAATAACAGACTTCTTACATATCCACTTTTGTTTCCCAGTATAAATTTACCACCATTAAAAGTTTTAAAAAAGTTGATATACAATTACAAAAACCCAATGTCGCCATTACATGATATGTTGACAAAAAACACTCTTTCACAATGATAAACATGAGCTGGTTCAAATAATTAAGAGTTAAAGGGACATATAACAATATCCCATTATATTTTTTTTAACAAAATGTTGTGCTCGCAGGAGTTATTTTTGCACAGACGTAGCCATTTAATCGTTTTTCACTATCACTTCAGATCAAATTTGCTCCCCACTGTGGCTGTCGTATGCCGCCAAAGACATTTTTTACAGCAATTTAGTAAAAAATGTCCTTTTTATTAAGAAATAAATTTTATTCACTACTACATCAAAATTTTTAATTTTTACCAAAATTTTACTTCATTTAAATAACTTTTTACTAAGCAATATAAACTTTTGTTCAAAAATTTAGATTTGTAATTATCTTAAGATATCACGTAAACATGTATAAACTTCCTTTGATTTAGTTCAGATAATTTTATTATGATATGGGAAATGAGACAACTTTTCCAAACTTTAAGTTAAATAGATAAAATTTGTATACCCTTCACCGAAGGTAAAAGGGTATATATAACTTTGTCCGTACGTTTGTAATTTCTACAATATTGATCTAAGCCCATATAAAGTATATATATTCTGGCTTCTTATGAGAAGGGAAGTTCAAATCCGGTTGTCCGTCTGTCCGTCCGTTGAAATGGGTTTTCCGAAGACCCCAGATATGATGGAGGCTAGGTTTTTATACATTTATGTCACATATAGTCCGGAATTGTTTGCTATTGAAATTCAGGAAGATCGGTCCATAAATGGCTGAGATATGAGCAAAAAACCACGACTACCTCTAATTTTTTCTATAAATCCCATGTTGTTGTTGTTTTTTAAATTCTTTTTTTCTGCATATCTCGAGAGCGGCAAGAGCTAAAGCTTTCAAATTTAGTACAAACATGTTGCTTGCCAATACACAAACTCTCTAAAAAAATGGGCGGGATTGGAGAAGTGGGTGTGGCACTTCCCATACAAAGACATTATTGAAAATACTCAAAATTTTAAATTTTAGGGCTCTAGTATGACATATGAACACGTTTTATATACCAAAATGTCAGAAATTTTTAGCAGCATATATTTCCTGAAAACCCTGAAACCTTTCTCCCAAAAATGGAAGAGTTATGCCCAAAATAAATTTTTTTAAATATACCCATTTTCAGGAATAATAGATCTTCCCGAGTCCAAGTTTTATAATCTAAGTAAATGGTTTTTTCTTCCTTAAAACGTGGGTATATAAATCTGCCAAATCGGTTAAGATGGTAAATTTCTTCCTAAAGACGTAGGTGTATAAATCTATCAAATCGATTGGAAAATGCCCGAGTTATGACCAAATTACTGAAATACCAATATTTACTTTTTTTATATATTTAAGTTGTTTTATTTGCGTCGTAGTAACCATTCATTAATCATGTTTTTTCTCTGCGTGTAGTTACCCTCCGTAAATCACAATAAAGTTAGTATTATATAAACATTGGCAAATATAAATAATCCATTTTCCAAAAATGTATTTCCCTACATACACACCTTCATGCATACACTAACAATTGTTATGCCCACCTTAATATCAGCTTTATCTCGACTATAGTTTCTAACTTCTTTTAACTCGTTTTTAATTCTCTGCATTGGTACTTTTTCTAAAGGTTCGCCATATTCTAGCAAATGGTTCACTGTACTTTCCTCCATTTGAAGCCGATGAATTTCGACAAGATGTTCATTGGTCAATATATCGGTGCGTAGCAGCAAATGCCGTCGGTTCCATTGTATCGCGTGATGTAGTCGTAAAAGCTGGTACGTATTTATTACTTATGAAACAATTATTTAAAGTTGCTTAAAGCTACGGTCACTCTTATTAAATGTTTGCCCAAATAAGCGTTAACAGAGAGTTAACAGGATCTAAATATCACAAAATAAGACTAATTATTCTGCCAGACACAGCAAAAAACTGTTTTTGTAAGATGTAGTATTATAATCAAGGAAATAATATTTTAGTTTGCATGTGGGTTACGTCTATTTCGCCAAATATTTGCCTGGTGTGACCGTAGCTTAAGTTTAAGGTTTTGAAATAAGTAAAAGTTAATAACAATAAATGAATTTTTTTTATTATTTTTCGCCAGTGGTCAATCAACGATATGAACCTGAAGTACAAAATCCGGGTGGCTTTATTGGAAGTAACGTCATAATAAAATGCAACATTCCATCCTTTGTGAAAGAGTATGTAACGGTCACATCATGGTTACAGGAACCGAACTTTAATATTTATCCATCACTAGAAGGAGGTAAGATTGAGAGGGGAAGGCTTTTTGAACCAATAAATATAATTGTAAAATCAAACAACTGATTTTATGTGTTTCACATGAGTGACCTTTATTTAATAAATTTTCCAATTTCTTCTTTTTTAATTTGCAAAAAACAACAACTTCAATTACGAAATTCACAAAAAAATACACATCTTTAAAGATGGCAAAAATCACATGCTACCGACCGGAGAACTTCTGGTGTACAACATTACACGCACGGATGCCCTTAAAATTTATCGCTGTCGTACACATCACAAATTGACGCAAGATTCGGTTGTGAGCAGCAATGTGGGCAAAATTCAATTGACCGGTAAGAAATACATTTTTGTTTTTTCGTTTATTCTTGGGTTCTTTTTGCCTAAACTTAAAAGCAAATACACTCAAATCAACGTTTGTATGTATTTGAAGGAAACCCAAAATTTCATTATTGCATAATTTTCTTCTTCTCTTCCGCTTGGGAACATTTTTAAAATGAAACTCTTTAAAGAAATGCGAGAATTGGTGCCACCAATAATGAATGAAAAAGTTGTCAGTGTCACTGCACGAGTGGGCGATCCCGTGGTAGTACCATGTGTGGCATATGCAAATCCAAAGCCTGTGTATCGGTGAGTATATGTATTTATAACGAAGCCATATGTGTACATATGCATGCATGTATTTTTCAAAATTTTTAGTCCATTTTTACATTCATACTTTTTTATTCTTCTTCCTTTAATCCTTTCCGTTCATCGTTGTAATATTTATTAATGAAACGACAAAGTTGGAGTGGGCCTAAATGAAAAATGTGTTGTGCACAAAAAAAATTTGAATAAAAAATTGTTCTTTTTGAAAATATGGAAGTGTAACTGGCAGATAGAAGGCAAAAGCAATTAAAATGTCAGAGTATACGGCCATAAAATATACTCATCATTACAATATCTAGTATGTACATATGTATACCGAAAATATTTTATTTTAAAGGATCATTCAATGTAAAATGATGCCAAACAACTAAACAAATTAATTTTTTGGAATACAGATTTTTCTTCTACAAAGTAGAAATGCCAATTTAGTAATGAAAAATATTGTTTCCTGCCATAGAAAATCTGACATTTTCTTAGTTTTTTAATCGTGGATAAGGAACCAGTGCCGTATTAATCAAGTACGAGAATATTTTACAAATTTCCAGTTTGTCTTCTCGAAGTTGTTGCATTTTTAAAAAATACTTCGAAATAAGAGAATGGGAAGTATTTTTACAAACTAGATGGGAATCTTTTGTAATAAAAACTTTACTGAATTATTTACAAATATTTTTCCTTTTATACACAGAAAACATTATTAGTAGTTTTATATCAATTAAAAAAAATTGTTTAAAAAGCATTTCAATATAATTAATGTAATAATTGAATCAATTATTTTATTAGTTGAAAGAAAATTAAAAATATAATTTTGATTTAATTAACATTTTAGTTGTTTTGAAACAAATTTTTAATTAAATATCAAAAAATCTTTATTGATTTCTTCGTTTAAAATAAAATAATTTGAGCTATTATTTACAAAATCAATTTACTTCTTGAAACGGCAAACTTTTTTGATAATTTTTTTAATTAAAATTAAAAATATCATTTATTGAAAAAAAAATATTCACAATTTTCAATTTTTACAATATTTCGTAATCAATATTATAATTTTGGTAATAGGAGGAAAATCAACAAATTGTTTGCTCGATTCTATGAATTTGGTGATAAGAGCACAATTTTAATTTTTTCATTGTGTATGAAAAGAACGAAGGTTGATATTAGTGGTATGCACAATTTGAACACCTTTCGTGGGCTATACTGCTAATGTGCCTATAAGCCTAATTCACATATATGCCACTATGAGGCATATAGGCGAATCCGAATATGATCAATTTATGTGAATATAGAAAACAATATAAAAAAATTCATATATTTTGTTTGCCGACAGAATTACATGCCGAATATAAAAATAGTTTAAAAAAAATAATAAGATATTACATCCCTGATACCAAATACAAAAACAAATTTTTTCGAGTGGAGAGTTGATGAAAAAAATGAAACGTTTAATTTTGTTCTTTTATATAGTTTGTGGCCTCGAAAACTAAAAAGAACTTGGAACATTTTGTTAAGGTTACTATAATAAGATGGAATCTATAGCAAATTTGCTTATATCGCTAAATGGACTATAACGTAAATACTTTATACTAAATTTACTTATAGCCGCAGAAAATACAGATATAATTCACTATATCGCCATATCAATTAGGCTGTTCGATCAGTCAGTCAGTAACGTTTCAACTTCATATACAAATATAATGATTTAACTGCCATATAAAAAATACAATAATTTTGGTTTAAAATTTATCTTAAAACAAAAATGTTCACTCAAGTTTTTCTTAAAAAATATTTAAAGATTTATGAATACAGTTTTGGTTATAAACCTTTCCGTAAGGCGGTTTCTTCTTAAAAATGGTAATTTCTAGAGGACCGTAAGGTAATGAGAAAATAAAAGTTGACATCACTGCTACCAACGAAAAGTTCAATCTTTTTTCTTCGCTTAAGAAAGTTATCCCAATTAGGATTGTTGTGAGTACGTTTTAGTGTTATTCGTACTTGAATTTTTGAGTACGACTCGTACTTAAAGTAAGTATAAATATATTAATGTATCCCGAGTGTTTTTCTTTCTGTGTAGCGTGATTATATTACATTATACACACATAATAAACAGAAAACAAATCATCAAATGAATTGTAAAAAATGTCAAATATTTTTATTTTGCTGGAGAGAAGATTTCTTGAACTTTTCTTCAATTTGTATATCCTTCACCGAAGGTAAAAGGGTATATATAAGTTTGTTATTCCGTTTGTAATTTCTTCAATATTGATGTTAGACCCTATAAAGCATATTTATTCTAAGTCCTTAGAAGTAGCAAAATTGATATAACGTTGTACGTCTGTCCGTCGGTCTGTCTGTTCCTTGAAATGGGGTTTCCGAAGACTCTATTTATGATGGGGACTTTGTAGTTATATATTTATGTCTCTAATTTTACCCAAAAATCCCTTGTTGTTGTTTATTTCATTTTTATGTATATCTGGAGAAAGGCAAGAGCCAATGTTTCCAAATTAGGTACAAGCATCTTGGTTATCAATTCAAAACAACCGACAAATTGTAGGCGGGATTGAACAAGTGGGCATGACATAAAGTTGAAATTATTCATATTTAAAGAACATTATTTATATAACTTTCTGTTATTTTTGCACCATGGTAAAGGGTTTATAAGTTTCGGCATAGCCGAATATTGCCCTTTTACTTGTTCTATTTTGTTTGCGTTGTTTTAATGCATTCGGTAATTTTTTACAGTAGCTTAAGCTTGCTCATGCATATTATAGTTTGCAAAGTTTTAAACCTAGCAGCCTGGCCCCCGATGCCGACCGATATCGTCCGCTTGCATTTTGAACGACAAACAGCTGATTTGCGGCCCACTTACAATTTTCAGCACGACAAGTCGATCGACAATGCAAGCGACCGATAACGTAACAGTTTTCATATAAATTTGCGGCCCACTAAGAAATATTATTTATTTATTTATTTATTAATTGTCTATGGATTTTTCCTTACAGGCATTTTACAAATTTAAATTCACACTTTAATAAAATAGACTGTGAACATACATTTGATTAGATTACATTTATTTTACTGCATATCAATTTAGAAAATCAATTGTTAATCTACTTATTGACTGTGGTTCCAATGAAAAATCTAAAATCTATATAATTGATTGAAGTTGCTACACATTCTTCTAAGAGGGTCAGCATCGCCATAATTCGTTCTGAAAAATTTGACAGATACCGGGATGAAATTTCGAGATGAACGTTGAGGAATATTAAATGAAATCTCATTAATTAAAAAACCAGCGCAGATATCACCATTAATAATGTTTAAAATAAACGTCACATTCAGCATTGTTCTACGACCTTTTAAAGTAGGGAGTTTTATCAGAGCCAATCGAGCTGAGTATGAAGGCATGGTTAGTGGGTTGAAATGTAATCCACGAAGATAGAAGAGCAGGAATTGTTTCTGTACCGATTCGATTGGTAAATGGGGTCCCATATAATTGATCCATACTCAAGAATCGTCCTAACAAGTGACATATATAAGGTTTTTGTAACATACGGGTCACCGAACTGGTTTGCCCAGCGTTTTATATAGCCAAGTGTGCCTTTAGCTTTATTTATAAACGCTATATGCGAATTAAAGCTCAGTTTAGGGTCAAGTAGTATTCCAAGATCAAGGAAGTTATCCACTGCATCAATTTGAATACTTCCTAGGAAGTAATTAACTCTATCTGGATTATTTCTTGAAAAACGCATTAGTTTACACTTCTTTAAATTAAGCTCCATTAGGTTTGCTTTACACCATCCATAAAAAAATCTAGATCATTTTGAAGACGTTGATGATCTAACACATGATTGTAAGTTAAACAAATTTTAACATCATCAGCATACATAAGAACATTTGAAAATTTTATAACTCCAGGCAAATCATTTATAAAAAGCAGGAACAATAGAGGTCCAAGGTGGCTGCCTTGAGGTACTCCCGATGGCACATTTATTTATCTTGAAAACGTTTTATTGAAAAGGACGGTTTGGACCCTATTCGATAAATAAGAGTAAATCCACTTTAAGGTCAGATTTGTAAATCTTGTTAATTGAAGTTTCTTTACCAAAAGAAAATGATTGACTTTATCAAAAGCTTTGCGGAAATCAGTATAGATAACATCTGTTTGATTCCTTATGAAAAAAACACGATTGATTGCAATTGTTAGTTGAAGAAGGTTTGTTGTGGTAGAGCAGCCTTTTTTGAATCCGTGTTGATATGGAGATATAATGTTTGAGACTTGATAATATAAATTTGATGTTATTAATTTTTTAAAAAGTTTAGGTATAGTACTTAGTTTGGCAATACCACGATAATTTTCAATATTTGATCTAGTGCCAGACTTAAACAATGGAACAATAAACGATTTCTTCCAAATTTTCGGAAAATACCCAAATTTAATTGATGTATTAAACAACACTGTTTAAGGAATAGATAAGGGTTCTGCACATGTTATCAAAATACTACTCGGAATTTTATCAGGACCATATTTGTAAGAGAATCTCAGCTTTTTTAGACCATTTGCGACAATTTGGTTATCGAAAAACGGTATTGATATAGCCTGATTTTCTGCTAACGAAAACAGATAACTACAAGTTTTATCATATGCAACATTCAAATAATTGGTAGAGAACAAATCAGCGAACATATTACTTATACAAGTTACATCACATGATTTATTTTGATTAAATTTCATCACTGCAGGATAACCAGTTGTTCTTTTTTTTGCATTATTAAATTTGTAGAATGATTTCGGTTCATATTTTATATTATTTTTAATTTTATTTAAGTTAAGTGCATAGCATAACTTATTTACTCTCGTATATTCAGCTCGACTTACAGCATATCTTGAATAATCGACAGAAGATCCAGAACGTTTGAATATTTTGCAGTATTTATTTTCATTATTTTTAGCCCAAGATAATTGCCTATTATTCCAAGGTAGACCAGATTCGGATTTAATTCTATATTTCGGAATACATAAATCCATAAAAGCATAAAGTTTATTGTATAGCACAGCAAATATGTGATCAATGTATGTATTTGTTTCAGAGGGATATGATAAAATACTATTCCAGTTTACATTTCCGATTAATTCATTTAGTGCATGGTAATTTGTTTGTTTAAATGCGAAACTTTTTCATGAGTGGCAGACGGTGGCAGATTGTGTTCAGATGGGACGTTTATAATTAGCTCAATAGCAGGATGAAATCGATCTTCAGGAATAGTTACAGGGATTGTGCGTTTAACAAAACAGTCATTTGTAGGGGAATGTAAGAAAGAAAAATTAACAGTTTATTGTTGTGTCTTTGTTGAAGCTTTGACATTGTTTCATGTAAGACCTGAGTGTTTTAAAATTCTTATTCACTTTATGGTCTTACTTGTATAATATTTTTAGCTTTTCTAAAGTATTTGGAAAAAGTTTCCTGACGAGCTGGCCTAAGCAACCAGCGAGTTTCAGTGTTTTCATTCAAAAATTGGGATTATTAGCACATCATTAATAAATTAATTGATTAATAAAATATTTCATTCCCGAAAATAATTTTTGGTCATCTCTATCTGTTACCAATATTAAATCAAGTATTTTTGAAAATTAATTTTTTACTCCATTTATTTGGAAAAGACCCATGTCATATAAGATGTTGATTAAATCCTTTGAACTATCACTAAGTTTAACCGGAACATAATATTTATCCTCAAGAACATATTTCCAAGATAGTCTGTAGAGCAGTAACATTCGACGATGAAGACGATGTAGGGGCAACATTATTGACTTCATCTAAAGTCATAGGTGTTTGAACTGGCGAGACTGAATTTAAAGATGTTCAAGAAGATTTAACAGAGGCTTTTTTCCGCTTAAGGGAGAAAAGAACTTGAGTAGATTCAAATTTTTCCAAAGTCGAAAATTTTGTAAATAATTCACCAAATTTAGATAATTTGGATTGCACCAATACAAAATCTTTAGAAAAATTTGATACCCATATTGCCTATATATAAAAAAAATATCGCGATTTTCTCGTTTTATGTGAATAATTATAAAAAAAATAAATTAACATTATTTTAAAACAGATTCAATTTGAAAAGCAGAACATTTTACTTCCACATACGTAGAATTTGTATGAAAACCCGAAACGAAAATATGTATTTAGCTTAATATCTCAATTAGTAGGCAAGTGGTCAAGTTTTATATACCACTGGATGCTGCTTCAAAACCCCTTTTCGATGATACTAAATTTTATTTATGTCGTTAGCGGCTAAACCCACCAGAAAAATTAATACAGACAGAAAAATGTATGAACTTTGTATGGCAGTGCAATATCTTTAAAAGTCTATAGTCTTTGGTTGTAGCCAGAGTTCTATTTTTTGGCTATATTTATATTAGTGTGTCCCATTAAAAAAAAAAATTTTGGGGATCATTCTTAATTTGAATACTCATAAGTCTAAGAATTTTTGAGATTTTTTTCCGATTTTTCGGAGGTGGTTTAGAGGTCGCGCAAATTGATTTTGTACCAAAAATCGACCAAGTAGTCCAAGAAATATTGGGTAATATTTTTTTAAAATAGATATGCCTTTGTCGAATACAAGGAATGTGTGGTGTGTGGGCAAAATGATTGATGACCTTGATACTGCCAAACCGCCGACAAAAAACCAAATACTGCAAAGATTTTTTAAATTGCATTTAGTGGAAAAGTGCACTATTTCCAAAAGCAGTATTTGGTTTTTTGTCGGCGGTTTGGCAGTATCAAGATCATTTTGCCCACACACCACACATTCCTTGTATTCGACAAAGGCATATCTATTTTAAAAAAATATTACCCAATATTTCTTGGACTACTTTATGATAATTTCAACTTACCGGAGCAATAAAACTTCAGATTAACAAAATATTTTAATTAAAAAGACGGGACTTCTTGTAATAATTACATATGTTATTGTTATGTATGACTGGTAAGTAACTATTATTTTATTTGTAAAACATTTTCTAAATCCAATTATTTAAAGTTTAAAGCAATGCAAACCTAGTTCACACCTTATAGTATTATACATTTCATACAATGTGTACAAAGCTTTAAAAGGGTATAACTCGAGAACGGTGAGAGAAAATTCTTGTTTTTTTTTTTTGCTAATTTATTTAAAACTTCATAATCTTTTAAACTGCATCATTAGTTTTTTTAGTCTTAATACAAATTTTAAAAGTTATAAAGCATTTTTTTTCATATTTGCTGAAAATTTACGAAAAACTGATATATAATGTATCAAAATGTGGAAAATCCCTGACGAAACTTATTATTTATGCACATAAAATTAAAGATCGGAAAATTTTCTTTAAGAATATTTACTCAGAAGCCGAAAAAATACCGATTTTTTAGCAATTTTCAATAATAATTCAATAAAAGTCAAAAACGCTAGATTTTTGGTACAAAATCAGTTTGCGCGACCTCTAAAGCACTTCCGAAAAATCTGATAAAATTCTCAAAAATACTTTACCTTAGGAGTATCCAAATTAGGAAAGATCTTCCGAGAAAATCCAAATTTTTATTTTTTTTGGGACAACCTAATTTATATGTTTCGTCGATTTTTTTTACAAACTAGCGTTTTATTTATGGAATTGATGATGTGAAAATACATTCATTTGACAATAAATAAATTATTTACGTTAGTCACGTATAACCTGTCGACCGACAAGTCGAAAGTTAGTGGGCCGCTTAAGAGAATAGTGAGTGGCTTGTTGTCGCTCGCTGAAGTTGTCGAGCGACCTCGGAGGCCTGGCGAATTAAATAAAGGAATATTATATTTCGACAGCATCAATTAATTACGCATTTTAGTGCAATTTATATGTATTCGTTGAAAATACCAAGATTTAGTTTCCGACATCATTTAAAAAATTCTTCCCATAAAACACTATTTTTTGAAGAAAGATAGACGATTCCAAAAACCATATTAACAATTTTTGAACGAGACATGATGTGAAACAGAATATTCAGTATAATTAAATTTTCTAGCCTGAGGTCTTTTTTATAAAAAAACTTTTTTCTTTTTTATATTCGAAATATTAAAAATTTTTTTTAACAAAATTAACAATGAATGACAAATTAAAAAAAAAAAATTTTAAATTTAAAACAAAAAAATTATTTTTCAAAGCAAACTTGATCTATTACAATATAAATAAATTTTTAACTGCCGTTTCTATTTTTATAAATTAAATGTCTATAATTTTGTGCTGCATTTTCAGTGTCTGACTTTAAATTAATTCTCGACATTGTCGGTACCTTTATAATTTGTAACATATCTAAAAATTCGTTTTTTGGCCGGACTGTTCGTATGTGGAACAACCTTCCTGCTGAAGTCTTCCCTCTCACATTCAACATGAATAAGTTCAAGTCGAATGTTCACAAGCACTACTCCCTCTATCCTCCTTCCCATAACCTTTTTTTCCTAGTTCCAACTCAATGCATTGCATTTGTAGGGGACATCCCCGAGTGCTGGTCCTAACCAAAAAAAAAAAAAAAAAAAAAAACATATCTAACATAAATCTACGTTTATAATTATTTTTTGTGTTTAATTATAAAAAAAAAATTGACGATTTATTATGTATAATTCCGGAATCGGGAATAGAGCAAATGTTAGATAATTTTAACTCCTTTCATTTAGACATTAAATTTACAATTGAAAAGGAATCTAATTCAAGACTACCATATTTGAAAATATTGATAATTAAAAGGGGAAATAGGATATTAATAGATTGGTATCAAAAACCAACATCGTCTGGTAGAATTATTAATTATTTCTCGAAACTTCCGAGGAGAATAATTATTAATACAGCTAATAATTTTATAGAAAGAGTTCTAAAAATAAGTGATTCAGAATTTCACAGAGATAACAAGAGGAGGATTCCAGAAATATTAACTGATAAAAGCTTTCCTTAACAATTAATAACGGATTTATTAATACAATATGATAATTGTGGAGTAAATAACCGAAATAGTATTACAGACCAGATAATTTATAAATCGGTAACATATATACCAAAATGTTCAGAAAGATTGGAAAAATCAAATATATATATGGAGCTTCTCGATCGCGTGCAGGAGAGGGCGAAGGTTCTCATTGGCGACAGTAGGGTATCCAATTCTATTGACTCCCTTGAGCACCGTCGCAATGTGGGTTGTACTTGCCTATTTTATCGTTACTACAACGGGATGTGTTCTGACGAAATTAGGGATTTGATTCCCGAAACCCATAGCTTTGTTCGTAATACACGTTTTTCCTCAAGAGCCCATCCTTTTGTGGTCGATTGGCCGGTGAATCGTACAACGCATTACAGGGAAAATTCGTTTTTTGGCCGGACTGTTCGTATGTGGAATAATCTTCCTGCTGAAGTCTTCCCTCTCACTCACAACATGCACTCACAAGCACTACCCCCTCTTTCCTCCTTCCCATAACCTATTTTCCTAGTTCCAACACAATGCATTGCATTAGTAGGGGTCATCCCCTGAGTGCTGGTCCTAACAAAAAAAAAATAAAAAAATAGCAAAATATACAAAATAGCTCATAAATCTTTTAACACAGTAGCTAAACTATTTATTAAAATTAAAGACAAACTAAAGAAAATGAAAATGTCGAATATTGTTTATAAAATACCTTGTAAGGGTAATAGTAGTGCACAGTGTAATAAACTATATTTATAGGTACGACAAAGAATAAACTGAAATATTTTATCACAAAAAACAGCTTTATCAACTCATTGTGATAATCTAAACCATTATCCAGATTTTGAGAATACAACAGTCTTAAACACAAATAAAATAATAAACTTAGATTTATGTTAGAAATGTTACAATATATAAAGATACCGACAATGTCGAGAATTAATTTTAAGTCAGACACCGAAAATGTAGCAGAAAATTAAAGACACTTAATTTATAAAAAAAAGAAACAGAAGTTTAAAATTTTTTTTATATTGTAATAAATGGAGTTGGATTTGTAAAATAATTTTTTTTTTATTCAATGTAAAGCATTAATTGTTAATTTTGTTAAAAAAAAAAATTGTTCAAATTTTGTAATATAAAAAAGAAAAAAAACCCTGAAGAAGGTACTCAAAGAAGTGGCTAAATATTGGTTAGAATAAAAGTTTAAAGTTTTTTGATAAAAAAAACTCAGGCTCGAAAATTTAATAATACTTGATATAATAAAGGTCGAATAAAATACATATTGGAATAGAATATTTTTAAAATGTAGTACAACAGAAAAGTAATATCTTCCTCGAAGTCTTACTTTAAAGAAATTTCCCTTATTTGTATTTTTTGAAATGCTATACAGGCATGTTCTGGCAATCGCAAAACGCTTAACATATGCGTTTCTGACTTGAAATCGCATAAAAGGTGTAAAGTAAATCGCAATCTCTAAGAGTTTGGCGACTTCAAATTGCAAAAGTATGCTCAAGGGAACTAGAATCTTATTAAGTAATTATGGCAGATCGCAAGCAAAGCGCGCGAGTTTCAGAACACCATAAAATAAGTCTGGCGTTTTGCGATTTCAAATCGTGCTATTGTCAGAACAGGGCCGATAAAAAGATTTGTCAAGGATGTAAAGCATTTTGGAGCAAAGGTCAAGCTAATCGATTCTAAGTGAAACTATAATGTCAAAAACATATTCCAAAATGTCAATAGTTGATAACATCCATTATACTTATAAAAAATAAATTTTAAATTTAATTTAAGTCCTGTATTTAGGGTCGTGGCACAAACATTTTTTTAAAGTTCTAGGAACCTCATTGATATTTCTTTCTTTCTAGGGCGTGGCTGGTGCAAATTTTTTCATTTTGTATTCGGATCGTATAATTTATGTATGTGAAAAAGAAAAAGGGGCTTAATTTTGAGGGGTGTCAAAAATTAAGTATATATAAAGCTATACATACTAAGTTTTAGAAGGACGTTCTTGGCACGTGCAAAAAATCGTACATTAGGGGGAAAGATCCTCGAAAGTGGCACCCAGAATTTGATGATGGATTAAAAAGTCAGATGGGATCGGGCTTAAAATGGCAGCGCTACATATAAAAAAAACTTAAGCGCTGTATTTTTGGGCGCGGTAAAATATTTTTTTTCCTGATTTAGAGACTTCATTGACATATTTTTTATACCAGGGGGTGACTGCCACAACTATTTTTGTATGGAGGCAAACCCGCTTTAATATAAAAGAACTATAAGTTTGTCATTTCGTTTGTAATTTCTACAATATTGATGATCTTATTTTAAATCAATGTGCTGAATCATTAGTTACGCCATTAACTTTAATGTTTAATGCTTCGATTATATGTGGTTATTTTCCTGTATTATGGAAAGACTCTTATATAAAACCCTTATTTAAATCTGGTAATAGATCGGATATAACAAACTATAGAGGGATTGCCAAATTAAGTGCTATTCCAAAACTATTTGAAAAACTTGTTGCTGATTTCCTATGCCATCACACATCGTCATTGCTGGCAGCATGCCAGCATGGTTTTCGGAAAGGCTGTTCAACTACAACCAATATACTTCATTTAACAACTTTGATCAACTCTGCATTTACACAAAGGAAACAAACTGATGCTGTTTATACTGACTTCAGTAAAGCATTTGATAAAGTTAACCATCAACTTCTTCTTACTAAGTTGGATTTGTTAGGTTTATCCCGTAGAAGTTTAAGCTGGTTAAGTTCTTATTTAATTGGCAGAAAGCAAAAAGTACAATTCAATAATTGTATATCCAAGTACATATATGTTTCGTCCGGTGTTCCTCAGGGCAGTCATCTTGGCCCACTTTTATTTACGCTGTTTATTAATGATCTGCCCAATGTTATCAACTTCGCCAATATATTGATGTATGCTGATGATGTAAAAATTTTCCATTCTTTTAATTGCTTTGTTGATCATTTTTATCTTCAATCGGATCTTAATAACTTTTTGTTATGGTGTAATCATAATATGTTGGAGTTGAATCTATCGAAATGCAAATGCATGCGTTTTTATAGAAATAACTGTATTGCTGTTAACTATGCTTTGGGTGGTCATCAATTGGAGTTGGTTGATTCATTTCTTGATCTCGGAGTCCTACTGGATCATAAATTAAACTTTGTTTCACATATAAAGTTAACTGTAAATAAAGCTAGAGGTATTCTTGGCTTTATAAAACGCTGGGCTAAAGAGTTCACCGATCCATACATAACGAAGCAACTTTACGTGTCACTCGTTAGACCTATCTTAGAATACGGGTCAATCATTTGGGATCCATATTACAACATTCATAATTCTCATATTGAATCTGTCCAAAAACAATTTTTGTTGTTCTGTTTACGTGGTCTTCAATGGAGTCACTCGACAAGATTTCCTTCCTATTCTAGCAGACTGACTTTAATAAAACTACCATCGCTCAAAAGTCGTCGTACAATGTTAAATGTATCTTTTATGGTTAATCTTATTAATGGTAATATTTGTTGTGAATTTCTGTTAAATTCTGTTAAATTTAATATACCTTGTCGCAATACTCGTCATTATAATCTGCTTTTTGTAAAGTTTTGTAGAGTAAATTACGCTATTGCTGATCCTTTTTCAAGGTTATGTCGACAATTTAATTCTTTGTCTCAATTTGTTGATTTTTCTTTAAATTTAAATGTTATAAAGCATAAAATAATTGTTTATCTTAACTAGTAATTTTTTATGTACATTTTTAAATCCCTCATGCAATTCTTTAATTTTAAGTCAATCTTGTTATTAGTCAGTAAGGATAATGTCCATTGATTAAATATATTTAAATAAATAAATATACATTTCGTGTCCTAATGAGGGGCGAACTGTACTAAACCATGTCCGTCTGTCTGTGGGTTGCAATGGGGTTTCCATAGACCCAACAAGATATGATGAGATGATGAGGACTATGTTGTTATATATTTATATTCCATATAGTCCGCAAAAGTTTGCTATTGCAATTCAGCCAGATAGGTTCACAAATGGCAGAGATATGAGGAAAAATTCCTCATGCGCACAAATATGCTCCGGGAATAAAGATTTTGACACGATGGGACCCATATGATATGAGTTGGGCACAATTAGCATTTCAATACTGTGAAGGGTGTACACAACATTTACTTGAACACCCGTCGTGATGGCATAATCTTAAGATTTGCGTAACCACTCGGGTAACAAACTATGATCTTACCTTGTGTGTAATATCAACCAGCACAGACAGGTAGCATTTTAAGTTTACAATCCGGCAGAATTATAAACTCGGCTCTTGCTTAAGAGCTGAATTTACTTTAACTCCGCTGCTCATAAAGCAGCATCTGTTGAATAGCAACAAATCTTAGGGATGATCCGTCCCGCAGGCCGAACTTTCCCACAAGTGGTTAAAAGTTAAAAACAGCCTTTTTGGATATCTTTTCTCTTGACTTTGGGCTTAAACCGCAAAAGCACGTGAACCCCAAAAGTATATTTTCTTAAGAAAAGTATCTTTCTGGGGCCTCACCAACAGTCAAGCTGGTGCTCTGGAATCGGTGGCTACAGACCCTGGCAGCCATGATCTGTCAATTTTAATTTCCTGCCGAATTATAGGTATTGGCTGCACCTGATTACCCCAGGGGTTGCAACACCAAAAGGCTAAATATCCTTAAGAAGTTCCCTACATACACCCTGATGGGTTCGGCACAGCGGAATTAAACACTTTTAAGTGTTTTAAATTTACTAAAAAAAAAAAAAAATTTTAAAAAAGCGCTGAAATGGTGCAAATAGATCCAAGTTAACAACGCTGGCTTCTACGTCCAATTTAATCAAACACTCAAGGCAACATTTTATTCTTATTTTATGCACGATTGTGTATTTGTGTGTGAAATACACAGCATGCGTGTGTTGAAAAATTTGTGCTTAGGTATCATTTTCTCTCATTTAATGTGCTGTCATATAGTTTAAAGTTGAAGCTTAAAAATAATTATGCATAACGATGGCTCCTTGAAAAATAAGCACAAACAGTTTAAGCACAGACCATAAATATTGTGAAATTTTATATGAATGCATGAAATGAAACGTACAAACAAACAAATGAACGTTCATAAAGCGACAACATTGGAGCCAAAGTGGAATGAGGCGACTTATAAAAATACGAACAAAAACAACATCATATAAGGTAAAAACAATGTCCTCCACTTGACAGACTCGTACTTGAGCATTCACTGCGAAATACAAAGTTTATATAAAAGTACCAAACGTTTACAAACATACGAAGGCAAACTATAGAGGTCCATTAAAACAACAGAACTATTTGACGTTTTAGATACCTTAAAAAGTAAAAAACAAATGTAAACCTTCTGTTTTATATTATCGTTTTTAATTAAACATTAAAGTTTTTAAAACCACTTTTTTTCCTAACTACTAAAACATATCAAATTTATACTTATCAATCACAAATTATTGCCAAATGCACAGAAATAATTTTCAGTAGTTTTTTATCATTTAAAAAAATTGTTCGAAAGGTATTTTAATTTTATTAATGTGATAATTGAATCAATAATTTTTTTAGTTGAAAAAAACTATAAAAAATTTAATTTTTATTTAATTAACACTTTAGTTGTTTTGAAATAAATTTTTAATTAAAATTTTAATTAAATAACAAAAATATCTTAATTGATTTTTTGCTTTAAGTAAAATAATTTAAACTTGTAGAATTGTTGTTGGGAATGGCCAAAACCTGATAATTTTTTTAATTAAAATGAAAATATCATTAATTGAAGAAAAAATCACAGTATTCAATTTTTACAATTTTAAATAATCAATATAATCATTTTGGTCATATTTGCAAAATCAACAAATTGTTTGCTTGATTCTATGAATTTGATGAAGAGAGACTATTTTTAATTTTTTCTGTGTTCATATGTATATTTATGTCGAAAAGGATTAAATCCTAACCTCATTATATGCAAAGAATCAAATGTATTTACCTATTTAAAATAAAATCATATACATTTAATAAATATAAGCATTTATTATGGGATAATCACAAAAATAGAAAATAGGCAAAAATGTCTTCAGGTATTGCGATTCTTTACAAATTTAAAAATAAATTGGATACTAAAAGCAAACTTCTACTTTATTAATCCTTAATTGATTCGCATTTAACAGACCTTCCTATTATTAATGGATGTAGAACAAATACTAGCTTAAAGACGTGGCACTCAGCTCAAAATAAAGCGCGGAAAATCGCTTTCAATCTCTCGTTACGGTTTTCGACAATAAAACTATATCAAGAATATGCTAAAAATGTACCCAATAAAAAATTAAGCTTCCAACGAAGCAGGTTTGTAAGAAAGAAACTTAAAAGTTTCACTTACCATACGGCTTACGGAAGACATTTTTGACACGGAAAGCGCTTTATTCAGCGCATTCAAAATTGGTGAATGTAACGATCAGCTTTGCACACTGAATTTTTTGTTACCGTTATTCTTTTATATGCTCCCTTACAAACCTGCTTCGTAGTAAGGGGATGTCGTGGCTCTTCAAATTTAATACATATTTTTTTAAATTATTAAGAATTCGTTCACTTACCTCACTGCATCTCTGTATGTCTTATAGCGTAGCGCATAAATGTGTGCTTACTTTTTTAAATGTACCATTAGTGCTTCGCAAAATAAGAAAATTTTTATTTGGGTACCTCAAAAAAAAAAGGTTCCCCGTACCACCTCTAATATAAAGTATTCTTGCAAGGATGTTTCGAAAATTATGAATATTTTTTTGCCGAAGGTAGGGGTCGCCTTTTTACATTTTTTGTTATATCTTAGGCATTTAAATTCCGATCTTAAAGTATGATATTCATGTTTTTGTCTCGAGAAGACCAATGTTTTGCCCTTAGGGGCCATTGACCTCAAAATCTCGTTCTAGTATTTATCCACCAGATCTCTGTTCATACAACCCTAATGTACCACCCTAATGGCGGAAAATTAAAGCTCGCAAGAAACTATTAAGCTTTTGCTTAGAAAGTAATTCGATAATTCCAGCAGAAATATTTTTAAATTTAATTAGAAAATTAAAGCTTGCTCAAAATCATTACAGTTTTGCCAAGGAAGAATCACTATATTTCCTGCAGGACAGTCAGCATTTTGGTCTTCTCGAAACAAAAACATTGAGATATCTTTATGATCGGACTGTAAATGCCTAAGATATTCCGAAACATGAAAAAGGACGACAAAAAAATGGCGAAACCTCCTTGCAAAAATACTTCCTATTAGAGGTGTGAGGTGGTACGCTCTAATGTACATACAAATTTAGACATTTAGTTAACATATCTTCTTTTAATAATATCTTTGTGAACAAATGAAAATAGTTGCCCCAAGCCTCTATAAAGTCAATTCGGCGCTGAGGAAATAAAGTGCAATTTTGTAAATAATTAATTGAAAATAAATAAATAATTAAAAAAAAAAATTGAAATTGAAAATGATCTTTTTCAAATCCATTATAATGACTATGGTTTATATTTGTAGATGAGCCATGGCGAGTTCGGTAAAACCAGTGCTTTATGGACGTCACACGACCTTTCACTCATGAGGTTTATCTACCGTATGTTCTCAAATTAAGCTTTTATTAGAACATCAACCTGAGTCTTTTAATATTGGACAACTCGTCCTAGAGGTGGGAATACCTCGCGGGCTTACGGCTTAGTTCATTTCGCCATAGGTATTCAATTGTATTGTTACATCAGGGAAACCTGATGATAACCCAGGGAAGCCATTAAAGATAAATGTTATTTTTAACTGTTAAGTTTTATGCAGAAGCAAAAATTAAGGAAAAAGCAATTATATAAATTTGTGTAAGACATGGAAATCTAGATCCATCTTTTGGTAAGCCGATCTACTCAGAATCCCGTTTTAAAGGGGCCTAACGATGTCAATCCGTCCGCCTGGCTAGTTGTCGATCCATGTAAACCTTGTTTGCAGAGTACAAGTTGCAATTTTGTAGACAGTTCCATAACATTTGGTAAATAAGTTTTTATTATCATGAGGACAAAGTCTGTGTAAATGGTGAGAATCGTTTTAGAAATTCACATGGGGCCCATACCTTTCGAAAAAGACTCTTTGTGTCCACAAACAATCTAATTATGTTCATATTTGGATTTACATTCGCATAGAAAATGTCAAAATTTTTTTTTGTTTTAAATGTAAATTTCTATGCCAACGTTAACCTTAGAAATCGATGTAAAGGCAGTTAATTTGGCCTAAAAACATTTTGCTGCAAATTAAATTTTTTGTTTGGAATCGTTTGACATCCTCACGCTTCACTTTAAATGTTACTATTAATACAAAACTTAGCGGCCGTCCCTAAAATTAGTTTAAGATAAAAAGGATTATATAGATTGTGTATCTACATCAAATACGGCACAAATAACTGCTTTATGAATTATAGCCTCATAAAATAACATTGTTCTGGTGAGCCCATTACTGCCAATCGTCTGTAAATTATATGTTGTAGAGATTTAACAAACTATAATTTTTGACTTGTTTATTTTTTAAAGCAAATAATTCAAGTGTTGAATATTTTGTTATCAAATAAGCCTTTTTGGGAAATATTTTTAAGGCATATTTTCAAATTTTTACTGCATATTTTATGCGCATAGAATGCTATTTAGAGCCTATTTCCTGTTTCCCTGGTTATCATTATACTACTTTTTTTTTATATTTATGCCCGTAATTTCTACAAATAGATATCTAGCTGTGTACAGATATCTATGGTATAACGAATTTTTCAAAAGGTTAACACATATATCTTACCTACTGGTTAAACTGTAGGGTATTTTACACCATCTATTTTTTACAGTTAATAAATACATATGCAAATGCTGCCATATTTTAAAAGAAAACTTAAAGGAAAAAACACGTAGGCAAAATTAACATTGAAATTACCAATATAGTTTTACCGGATAGGCAAAGATACCTGTACGAGCACGACCAGATATCTCTTTGTAGAAATAACGGGCATTATTAGGGTACAAAGAAGTTTCTATGTTGTAATTAGGGATGCCAATTCCGAAATTCCGATCCCGGGACTTTAATTTTTTAATCCCTGGATTTTCGGGATTTATTCAATTCAGAAGTCGTTAACTTAATTGTTTTATTTTACCTTTTTTTATAATAAGAAATTCGTATGAACTTGAGAGGATACACCAATACAACAACACAATATTGATCTTTTATATTTATTTGATTAAATCTGTTTAAACTGTCATTGAAAACAAAAGAAAAAAGTTAAACTTTGTTAGTCTTTTTAAGCGAATCTATCAATTATAAAGCAATTTTAATGAGAGAATTACTGAAAATAATTAAAGAGAAAAATTAATTAAAGAAAAAAGTGTCTTTTGAAATGCACAAAACAAAAAGAAAACCCAAGAGTTCCGTGTGGTTTTAATTTCCAATTGATTTCGCTGGTGCACCAACTGCAAAATTTACAGATTTGGGCTTGTTAAAGTGTTTTCCGAGAGTGGGCATGGGACCGATTATGGAGCGATTTCACGAAATTTAGTACTTTAATTTATACACTACAGAAGTCCTGATCCTAGTGGTGGTGATTATAAAAATGTGTTTTTTATGTTAAAACAAGATTTGTATGGTTAACTTAAAAAAAACAAATATTGTTAATGAATTTTGAATTTCAATTTCAATTACTCATTTAATTAATAAATTAATTTACTAAAAATTTTATTAGAATGTTACAAGTAAATCAATTGCTAGTTAGATCTATTCAATTTCTATATTAATTACTTTTTTTATTTAATTTGATCCAACCGTGGTAATCGAATAAAATATAGATTTTATATTTATGATTATGTAATTGATTCAATAAACACACTGTACGTGGGTTTTTTATTATATTTTTAATTAAATTAATCGTTGATTAAGAATAAAATCACAATTTTAAATATTTGCAAATTTTTTTATATTTAACTTTGTAATATTAAATGAACTATAAAACTTTTGTATGTAAACCTCTTTTAAAGACGTTTTTTTTTAATAAATATGTAAAAAAAAACATTTATCTTTTGACTTTTAAAAACCGTGAATCCCGAAAAATCCCGATATCCCAAAAAATAACGGGGTCACGTAAAATCCCGGGACTTTATTTTTTTTAATCCCGGGTTTTGCGAAAACCAGTCCCGATTGGCTTCCCTAGTCGTAATATATATAAAATACCTTCTTTGCTAAAAATTTAAAACGTTTCAACAAAAAAGAAAAATATTTTTTTTAAATTTGTTCTATAGTCGATCGATAAATCATCCATATTCGTTTGCAAAATTTACATATTCTGAATTTTTAAATAATTTTCAAACTGCTCTTACACAGTTTGAAAATAACAGTACACTTGTTCTCACACACACTTGAAAAATAGTATAGCGGGAGCAAATGCTTACTGAAGCACACATTCCTTTATATTTAGTTCTTTTATATTTTTGGTTTCATGTCACTTTAAAATAACTCACATAAGCAACAAATTTCACGTAGCACAACAAAACAATTAACAAAACATTTTTAACTCCCTGAGTTGGCAGCCTTTTAAGCAACGAATGCGTTTAAACACTCGCGCATCAAACAAACTATACACACGAATAAACAATCTTAGATGTTGAAAATATCCTTTTCTAACCAAATGGTAAAAATTTGCAAGGAGCGAAAAAATTGAGAAAAAACAAACAAAAGTGATATATATTCGGTTGTGCCGAATCTAAAATACCCTTCGTTATAGAGTCGAAAAGCCACTTGGTCAAAATGTCTAATAATAAAATAAATGGTTGATTTGGCAGATTTTTAAAAACAACAAAATCTCCTTTTATTAAAAGATTTTGTTTGTTGCGCTCAATTCCATATTTTTATTCTTGATTAAACACCAGTGCTACCACAAGCAAAATTAAAACTACACTTGAGATGACACCAAATTAACCAATTTAAATTAAATTAAACCTGCTATCAAATCAACGTTTAATTATAAAAAAAAAAAATTTTTTGCAAAAAGAAACAATTAGAAAGTACATATTCGGTCCATTCTGAATATTTTCACTGTATTTACAGACAAATTATAACGAGTTTTCCCTTGTTATGTCTTATATGCCATTATGGGCCTATTAAAATAAAATTATGTTATGAGTTCAATGCTAATAACATAAGAATTCTTAACGTCGAATTTTATTTAGGTAACTACATATATTTGAGATTTTTTCGTCTTAAAGTGATTTAAGGGAGGAGGTTTATGTATGACCCAACTACCAGCACAAAGTTTTGTTATGACATAGAAGCTATTTTTTTTTTATCAGTACATACCAATATTTATAAGGCAGTTATGCTGTTACAAAATATTTTCGTAAGTGGTATTTGTATGGGAGCCATGGTCATATATGGACTGATTGCTGAATTAATTTCGTAAGTTAATTTAAGTTTAAATAAAATATATTTAGGCCTAATTTTGTGCAAATACCAACAGATCAGATGGTTTATGGGCATAAATGTTCTCTTAGGAAAAAAAGTTCGTATGGGTATTATGTAAAATTATACATCGGACCGATTCTCAAAATTTTCAAAAAACGTATGAACCAAATTTAATTAAGTTATCTTAAAAATTGCGACATGTACTATGCGCAGAAAGCCTACATGAACAGACAATCAGCCAGCAGGACTGACGACTCAGATTCTGATTCTAAGTCGATCGATATACTACAACAAATATTTGTATAGGTTTCATGTATCAGCACAAACTCATAATACCCTATTTATCTAAATAATATCATTATTAGTCCTATTAGGTGCGTTCGAGTACTTTTATAGTAAAATGCAGTAAAATGACTAATTACTGAGTTAACTGAAAAATGAACGTCAAAAAATGTTGTTGCCCAAAAAAGTACGCTAACGGAAAATTTATAAAAATTCGTAACATATAGGAAACAGCTGATGGAAAATAAATGTAGTGTTGAAAAAGTTTACACTTTTGACTACTTAGCTCGTTTTATAATCAGTACTCGATTAAATATTTTTTTTAACACGAACATTTAAGAAAAATACAAAGAAATTATTTTATGTAATCTTTCAAGTTTATTTTATTTTATATTTTTTTTGATTTTGCTAATTTGATTACTTAAAAAACAAGTGCAGTTCTAAGTGCCCAAATAATTTACACTTTTGCAACTCTAACTAATTAACATAACCAAAACGGGTTCAAAAGTTGGTATTTAGTCATATAAATGCTTCACAAAAAACTTAAATTAATTAATATGTATTCACTTTTTGCTTTTATATAAATTTTTCTTTCTTTAAACAATTTTTTCATAATTTTTATTCTTTTTGTTTGTTTGCTTTTGCTTGCTTACCTTTTGAAGCATAAGTTTTTTTTTGTTTCACTAAATTCTACTGCAAAGATTTCTGCAGTAAAAATTTGTTAATACTCAGTCCAGAACTGTCACTTAACGCTCTCAATTTGTGTTCTCATTTACTGTATTTTAATAAAATGCAGTAAAGTTCAGTAAAAAAATAGCAAAAACTTTTGTGTTCCCGAACGCACCTATTATTACGATTCATATAGTAATTCAAAAAAATTTAACAAGCAATAACATCAAAAACATCGAAAAAATTAAATAAAAACTAAATAAGTTCTACCTCCATATATCTAGGGAAGGCCCAAAATGTTTACTGCCCTTTCGTTGTTTACTTTATTTAGTAAATAAAATTCCTATACTGGTTTCAGATGATAGTCTGTTTCTCAAATCAGTTTAATAAATGTTTAGGGCGGTAAAGACATATTTCTCAACTAAAGCATTTAAAATGTTAAAGCAACCACTAAATTCATTACTTTTTGTTATATTGGAAACAAATCTTTCTTCAGGGATTTTTTAGTATAAATACCTTCTTTTTTCACTAAACTTCAGGCTCTAAAGCACTATGAAGCTCGTATTTATCGAAATCTGATTAACCATCTGGCGCCAATCACTATCAGTCTGTTGCTTCATAAACTATGGAAACATTTTTTTTTTAATAACAGAATGTACTGTAAAATTTTTAGATCAACAATTTCTTAAATCCTTATATTATTTGTTTTAAAATGACAGAATTTCAAATTACACCTGATCTACACCTCAAAGAAATTACCCACGCTCTAGCCCCGATTGTAAAGATTGTACCAAATTCGGGTAATTACCCACAAAGTGGCAACACTGTTAAACACAAAAAATTTATTATTGGTGGATAAGCTGTTTCTATGCGCATTTCACTGGTTGCTTAGGCCAGATCATCACTAAACGTTTTTTTAAGAAAATTTTAGAAAAATCAAAAATATCATAAAATAAGACTCCAGGGGAATGAGAATTACAAATACTCAAAAAGTCTTATTTTCAACGATATCAAGCTTAAACAAAAAGCTTAAAAAAAATTTTTTTTGGGAAAAAGGTTTCCTGATGATCTGGCCTAAGCAACCAGTGAAATGCGCATAGAAACAGCTTTTCCTCCAACAAAACATTTTCAGTATTTTATCAAGAATAAAAATAGGGAATTAAGTGGAGTTGGGAAAAATCGTTCCTTTTGTGGAATCGTTCCGACCGATCCAAAACATTAAAGGAACTAGATGGGTCCTTCCGTTCATTGTTCCTGTTTTTTTCTTTGAACAATGAATGAACGAGGAATGAGAAAACTTCTCAGTCGTTCGTAAAAACGTCAACGAAAAACATTTGTCATTGTTTGCTTTTATTTTGTGGCGTAACAACTAAAGAAGGATTATTATGTGTTTTATTTGAAAAAAATAATTGCAAAGTTCAGTGTTTGATGCAAATTGTCCAGCGAAAGAGCAACATTTTGTAGCTCTTTTATGAAATCTAACGGAAACCCTGTGTATTTTTTTAAAGAATTTCACAAAAGAGCTATGATATTTAGCATTTGCTCTTTCGCAATTTTTTATATGTCACACTACAAATACAACAAAGTCGGCAACCAAACACATGTGATGATCTAACGGATTCAAATTGCGGAACGAGGAACGATAAATAAGGAACTATTAAAAAGTCCGCACCGTTCCTTTTAGGGAATCGTTCAATGGAACTAGGTCGTTCCGCAACAACACAACTCTAGAATTAAGCGCAACAAACAAAATCTTTGAATAAATAATTATGTATTCCCAAAAACTTTAATAACAAATCTCATCAAAACATTTGATTTAAATTTTATCACAAAGATTGTTTTGTATAGATCCTTGAGTCCTTAAACTGAAAATTGTTTTTCCTCATATGAATAAAACGTGTGCATTGATGGGTCGAAGTAAAAATGTTGAACCAGTTTTACCAAAAAAATTTTTCGCGCCTCCAAATACAGCGCTTTTTGTTTTTTATATATAGCGGTGCCATTTAATGTCCGCTCTCATCATATCGCATATCCTTTTGTGACTTTTTAAACCAACATCCAATTGGAGTAAGTTTATGAATTTTATTTTAATTTGTTTAATAGATATTGAAAATTTAATTACTCATTTCTTTCAGCCAATTGTAGGGCAAGAAGAGATAAGCTCGATGATACTGTTACAAGTAAGACCTGAGTGTCTAAAATTCTTGTTCACTTTATGGTCTTATTTGTATAATATTGTTAGCTTTTCTTAAGTCGTTGGAAAAAGTTTTCTGACGAGCTGGCTTAAGCAACCAGCGAAATGCGCATAGAAACTTTCTTTCCGTCAATAAGAAATTGCAGTGTTTTTATAAAATAAAAATTGGGAACTTAGCACGTTATAAATCTTATTTATTAGTATTGTAGTTATTTTATTGAACTGTTAATGGTTTTTAATCCAAATTTAGATATTTTAATTAGGCTTAAGTTCATTGAATTTAATTTTCATTAAATTATTTTTATGAAGACAGGAATTTTACAACATGAAATTAATTAAAATTTTATTGATAATTTGTCATTCTTGACTGCGCTGAGATTTGAACCCAGGCTTTCACGGAAAATTTAGATATTTTAATTAGGCTTAAGTTCATTGAATTTAATTTTCATTAAATTATTTTTATGAAGACAGGAATTTTACAACATGAAATTAATTAAAATTTTATTGATAATTTGTCATTCTTGACTGCGCTGAGATTTGAACCCAGGCTTTCACAGACAGGTTGCCCAGACTAGTTTCGATTGTAACCACACAATCTCGTCGGTGGGGTTTGCCGTTTTACTAACTCGGCTATTGCAGCCGGATGACGTCAATAGTCAAACATCAATCCTTGAACCAAATGGTATTTCACTTTGTTAGATCGAAATTTGCTTTTGAATAAATGATTATCTATTTTAATTAATTAACATGTTCTTCCTAACTTCTGTTTTTTTCGTACTTTTTGTCAAGAATTCTTCTTGAAATCCAAAGTACATTTTTTGTTTTTCATGTTTTTTGTCTTTCTTTTTCTTGTTGACCTTTTTCGGCACAACTTGAAGGACAAATGTAAACATAGCTCGTGCCTTAGCTGTTAACAATATTAGTATTGTGGTTATTTTATTGAACTGTTAATGGTTTTTAATCCAAATTTAGATATTTTAATTAGGCTTAAGTCATGTCTTCATAAAAATAATTTAATGAAAATTAAATTCAATGAACTTAAGCCTAATTAAAATATCTAAATTTAAATCTTATTTATTTCTTTTTAAGTCTACACGTAAAACATTATTTTGCGCCGAATAAAAGAAATATTCAGTGAAAACAAATAAGAGAGGCTAAGTCGCCATATCAAACCATTAGCTACATTTCTACATGATGAGATTGAAGTAATTATACGTCTAAAAAGACCTCATATCCTGGACTTGCCATCCAGAATTTAATAATTTTTTTTTTATTTTACTAGTGCTATTCCATTTTTCTTAATATTTTTTTATCGATATTAATATTAATTTATGTATCTGTACAGATTTGACGTACATTTCTAAACCTATTTTGAAAAGTCTAAGTACATATATTTTGTATAGTCTTATTGTTGTTCTCAATGGAGTTCAACAATTAATTACATTTTTATTCTTATATCAAATTTACTTATTGTCCTTAAATGGATTGATTGTAAATAAAGAAATTATTATAATTAAAAAAAAGAGTAAAAGAAATTTAATATGAGGAGATCAAAATTTGTATTAAAAAATTTTTTTTGTACTTTAAACTAAATTAAAGCAATTTTGTGTGAAAAAATCTGTAATTTTTACTTAATGGCTTATGACTCTCTTAATTTTTGTCTAAACTAATAAATTTTATACATCGTGTGATCGTCACAATATTATCTTTGAAATACTGCCCAAAAAAATACACCACAAAGAAAGTAATACATACACAGCATATTTTTTCATCTTAATGGAGCAATTTAAAATGATAGTTTTTACAAAATGTCAAAAAATAAACTCTTTGAACTTTTAAGGCCTGCAACTAAATACGTTTTTATCCGAAATAAAAAAAAAACAAAAAAAAAAAAGCTTTTTTCAGCTAATATCGCCAAAACGCGCACTAAAGAAAGTAAATGAGTTTCGTATTTGTGCTCAGCGACCTTCTATTGGCTTATAAAATGTTTTTTTATTTCAGATATGCCTATAATTTAGGAATTCAAAAATTTTAAGTTTGTCTGAAGTCTGACCTTTTATGTATAAAAATGGGCATCTTTTGAGTGTGATGACTTACAACAACTATAAAATGTATATGCTGCATTATATCATGTTTCACAAATTGATCGATTTGATCTCATTTTCAAAAAATTTATGTTGTGGTAGAGGGCTTAAAGCAGGTCGAAATTTGTTTTCATTATTTTCCCTGGTACCAACATTTTAGTGCTATTTGGAATTTAAATTCGCAGAAAAAATTTGATGCTCCACCCTTATGTATTTATACATACCAGTGATGGAATATTCAGTACATTTGTACTATTTCTAGTACTTTTTCATTTTAAAAAATACCACGGCACCACCACGTCACTTTTAGAACACTTTTCTTGTTATGCTTCCTTGTTCTGAAATCCAGCGTTGCAATTTTTTTTAAACATTGACAACATTTGCTACGTGCCTATAAAATACAGGGAACACGATTCATTGTTCTTTTTTCGTTAATGCTAAAATGTTTATATGCTTCGAGTATTAAAGTAATTTTTTATGCGTTTCATTTCAATGGTTTCGATAAAAGTATGTATTTACTGTTTTTACTCACCACTAGATAACAGACATATTTTGAACACCAATAGAAAATATGTAAGAAACTTTTTGTTCGGGAATTATAAACGAAAATGAAGAATGCTTTGAAACTTTGTAAATAATGGAAGCTGCTTCGAATGAGTATATATAACATTAAATTTTGTGTACTTTTATTAGTTTATAGGTGAACAATTTTAGAAAGAAAAAATTGTAGGTCGCTGGTTTTCGGGACGAATGGAGAAAAAAATTCCATGGTAAATTAGGGATGATTCGTACTGCAAAAAATGTGCCACATGTAATGTTTATGTAGTTGATGGATTTACCCATATAAACGGTATTCTGGCCGTGAATATCACCTTAAAAAGTTGCAAGAGGCAGATATATATATTAGACCGTCTCAGTTTTTATACTTTTTTCGAAATTCCTTCATGAACATCGATTTTGTTTATCTACTATAAAAACCAAGAAATTTGGTGTATAACACTTAAATATTGATGAATGGGAAGTGGTCTCTCAAATCGTTTTTTCATTTTTTTAGGCAAAATACCTTTTTTTCAAAAAATGGAAAAATCTTGATTTAGTAATTTGCCTCAAACTCAAGCAGTTCTGAATGGATTTGAACATCATTTCATGCATTAGAAAGCTTATTAAATTTCCTAAATGTTTCTTAAAGCAACATTGCCATTTTGTTCGATGGTTTTTTATTCATAGCACTACAAATTCAGATTTTCAAATACAAACTTAACATTTTTTTTAATTTTTGCTTACCTTTTCATATATAAAAATTGAACGAGGCAAAACTTTTATATTCTGTAAATGCAGTATGGTAGGAAATTTTAAAATAAAGATTTTGGTGTAAATAACAGTCGTATTCTGTTAAGAAAAACTGCAGTTTTAGTTGAAATGTTGAAAGTTGTTTATTTCTAAATATAAAAAAAAAAAAATAATATTTTGGTAATAACTTTTTTGTATCTGAACCGATTTTTCCGAGTTTTTCAGCAAATATGTTTTACTAAAGATTTCCGATCTTTTGATATATTAGACGTATCCATAGGTCACATAACAGCTCTAAAATTTAAGTTTTTATAAAAATGTGGATGCTTTTTAGCCCATTTTTGGAGTATTTTGCTAATAACTTAACCATTTCTTAACCAATTTGGCAGATTTATATACCCACGTCTTAAGGAAGAAATTTACCATCTACTTAGATTATAACGCTTGGACTCGGAAAGATCTATTGTTTCCGAAAATGGGTATGTTTAAATAAAAAATTATTTTGGGCATTACTCTTCCATTTTTGGGAAAAAACTTGCAGGGTTTTCGGGAAATATATTCTGCTAAAAATTTCTGATATTTTGATATATAAAACGTGTTCATATGTCATACTAGAGCCCTAAAATTTAAAATTTTGAGTATTTTCAATAATATCTTTGTACGGGAGGTACCATGCCCACTTTACCAATCCCGCCCATATTTTGAGGGATGCTGTGTATTGATAACCGATATGTTTGTACTTAATTTGGGAACTTTAGCTCGCTTCGTTCTCCAGATATACAGAAATGTATAACGTCTTTGTATGGGAAGTGCCACACCCAAAATGATTTAATTTAAGTCGTCGAGCATTTTCACAAAACGCATCCAAACTCCAACAAAAGCATAATTTTACCAAATTTTAAAAAATAAAAAAACCAATATGTTCTTACTTTATAATATATTTATGCAATAGAAGAAAATTTAGAAATAAACAACTTTACACATTTCAACTAAAACTGCAGTTTTTCTTAACAGAATACGACTGTTATTTACACCAAAATCTTTATTTTAAAATTAAATCTAAGTAAATGGTAAATTTCTTCCTTAAGACGTGGGTATATAAATCTGCCAAATTGGTTAAGAAATGGTTAAGTTATTAGCAAAATACTCCAAAAATGGGCTAAAAAGCATCCACATTTTTATAAAAACTTAAATTTTAGAGCTGTTATGTGACCTATGGATACGTCTAATATATCAAAAGATCGGAAATCTTTAGTAAAACATATTTGCTGAAAAACTCGGAAAAATCGGTTCAGATACAAAAAAGTTATTACCAAAATATTATTTTTTTTTTTTTATATTTAGAAATAAACAACTTTCAACATTTCAACTAAAACTGCAGTTTTTCTTAACAGAATACGACTGTTATTTACACCAAAATCTTTATTTTAAAATTTCCTACCATACTGCATTTACAGAATATAAAAGTTTTGCCTCGTTCAATTTTTATATATGAAAAGGTAAGCAAAAATTAAAAAAAATGTTAAGTTTGTATTTGAAAATCTGAATTTGTAGTGCTATGAATAAAAAACCATCGAACAAAATGGCAATGTTGCTTTAAGAAACATTTAGGAAATTTAATAAGCTTTCTAATGCATGAAATGATGTTCAAATCCATTCAGAACTGCTTGAGTTTGAGGCAAATTACTAAATCAAGATTTTTCCATTTTTTGAAAAAAAGGTATTTTGCCTAAAAAAATGAAAAAACGATTTGAGAGACCACTTCCCATTCATCAATATTTAAGTGTTATACACCAAATTTCTTGGTTTTTATAGTAGATAAAGAAAATCGATGTTCATGAAGAAATTTCGAAAAAAAATGAAAAGTGAGACGGTCTAATATATATATATATATTTTTATATCAAGATGAATTAATTTTTTGTTTTTTAACAAAAATTTTATATTTTTTATAGTAAAATGAATTAATAATAATTAGTATTGTGGTTATTTTATTCAACTGTTAATGGCTTTTTTGAATTTAAATTTCAGGTTGCTTTGTCCGTAAAAACCTGGGTTCAATTCACAGCTCAGTCAAGAATGAAAAATTATCAATAAATTTTAATTCATTTCATGTTGTAAACTTCCTTTCTTTATAAAAATAATTTAATGAAAATTAAATTCAATGAACTTAAGCCTGATTAAAATTTGGATTAAAAAAATTAATTTTAAAAATAAAATATATGTTTTAGAAAAAGTACCAAAATGTTAAAGTTCCCTTTTGCTTGGTAATCAGTACCATCTAAATTTATAAATTGTCCATCACTGGCACATAATGCAATATTAGTTTATTAATAAAAATAAGAAAATTCATGAGAATGCTCTCGGGCCCGAATATTACGGATAATCGAGGTCTCATTGTGTATAAAAATACTCCTTAAGCCGGCAATTCAATATTTTAAGCTGAAGTTAAAATATCAGTTACTCCTTCCATTTTTCGCAAATTGGTTTTATTTGATAAACATATTACCACAACAGATGATAAAAAGAAAACAATTTGGCGCATAAAACGCATTGCATGTAACTTGAATTTAGGAACGCATGAAATGCACAAAAAGTATCATACGCATAAACGCATGGAGTGGACCTTTAGCTTTATTCAGTCGTACGTCAAAAAATCGTGTGTACTCATAAAGTATGATAGTGTGACCTTAAAATTAAATTCAGTTAAAAATTTTTGGAGAAGTCTGTTAGACTTGCAAATGTTTATAAAAATTTTCTTTAATGATAGATTCCATGCTATCAAAGTTGCGTGTTCTTGTAAAGAACCTGAATCATATTATTATGCATATTTTTCGTGTGATAGTGTGGCATTGACAACAGTTTGCCTAGCAATTATGGCTCGTTGTTTGAAAAATTTTGTTTGAAAAATTTCCTTAAAAATGATTCATAAATGTAACAATCGTTTATGAATACGGGGATGATGTTTGATTGTGCTTTATGAAAACAAGCAGAAAAAAATACAAATTTATTTCAATTAAAAAATTTGTATTAATTATTAAAAAATTGATTCAATTTTCATCGGTAAACAAATTAATTGTATAAATTACTTGATTAAATATTTAATTAAAACTGATTTTATTTTTGATTAATGCTTTAATTGGTAAAAAAAACTTTGGAGAATTTTTTCGGTACAGCTGTATTTTATACATCTCGCTGTTTTTATAAAAAAAATCAAGTGCTAACATTTTACTGAGAACAAATTCATGGAATAATCCAGCAAATGAATTTTTTTTCTTGCCTAAATTTTTTAAAAAAAAATTTATTTTTATGAAACAAATTTTTACTTTTCGTGTTTGAATTATATTTTATGTATTTTTGTGTTGACGTTTCTTACAAACTGACATTATTTGCTTAAAATTACATAACTCAAAAAATAAGAACTAGTGTTTGAGTTTCAGTTTTGGATTTGGGGTCTATAGACCTACCAAGAGTGGCACCATTGGTTTCTAAAGTAGGGAACCTCGCGTATTACAAAAATTAAAAACGATGCTGAATTCTTAATTTTGGTACGATTTCATGACTTTCTGCCAATTTGACAAGGTCGAAAGAACGCTTCCTTTCCTTTGTTAAACAAAAACAAAATCTCAAAAATTTGTTTTTGTTTCAAATGTATTTGTGCGAAAGAAAGAGTTGTTTCCCAATAAGTGAAATAGGCAGCTAGAGCAGAGTTCTGCAAATTCATAAAATATAGTTCAAAATAATGAGGAGAAAGCTGGATCTTATATTTGCAAATTACTAGACCACGGTGGGTCAGAAAAGAAAAATAACCTATAAAGTCTTCTACTCTATTGTCCGTATGGAGACCTGATTTTTTCGATCGGCCTAAATGGAATAATTTGAAGATGGAGGTTTTTTTTGCCATACTTGCGCTTTACGCTTCAAGTTACATCCCAATAAAAAGTTTTCTTATTTTGCGAAGAACTAATGGTACATTTTAAAAGTTAGCAGACATTTATGCGCTACGCAATAAGACATACAGAGATGCAGTATGGTAAGTGAACCACATATTTAAATTTGAAGAGCCACGACACTCCCTAACTACGAAGCAGGTTTGTAAGGGAGCATATTAAAGAATAACGGTGACAAAAAATCAGTGTGCAAAACTGATCGTTACATTCACCAATTTTATATGCGCTGAATAAAGCGCTTTCTGTGTCAAAAATGTAATGCTTTAAAGTGGTAACTCGCCATATAAACTTCACGTTTTCCCTTACAAACCTGCTTCGGTGGAAGCTCCATTTTTTATTGGGTGTGCTTTAGAGAAATATGGGAGTTTGTATTGATCTTAGCATACTCTGGAAAAGGCTCTTGGTTTTAGCCTTGGCAGTCATACGCACCAGCTATTATTAGCATCGTGGTATTTAGCTGCGTATAAATAAACAGATTAAATCACCGCATGCGGCAGTCAAATAGGCTAATGCTATTGCAGATGTTCGTATGCAGTTTCCGGAAGCACCCCAGCTGTTTTCTGTCAGTTACTGTATGATGTTATTTTTGAATATATTTTCTGAGCGGTTTTGTCTTAATCACCTCTCTTCGAAAACTTTCTGTCTTGGCATTTTATGTAATCATTTTGTGAAAGGGTGGTGCCATTTAAGCGTATTGTTAGCTTCCTATTAGCATCTCTTTTAGTAAAATTAAAGCAGCATAACTCTATCTTCGAAGGGCTTGGCTTAAATCCCCATTTACTGCATGATGCGGGGACCGTTAGCAGGTCTCTTTCTAAAGCTCTATCTAGCTGTTCAAAGTTGGCATCTTGATAAGCAAAAGCCATGTCAATGTGCTCTCCTATACGGCTTAATATTAGTCGATCGAAGATCTTAAAGCAGATGAAGAGGAGAGTGATGGGGCGATAGCTGGCTAGGTCTGAATTTTTGCCAAGCTTCAGCAGAGCTACAACCGGAGTAAAAAATATATGATTAAAATTAGCGAGCCATATCCCATTGCGAACGACACTGTATATTATAAACTCCGGGTAGATGAAATCTACTCCCGCTGTTTCGAATAGGTTCTGTGGCACTCGCCATAGTTGTAATTTTCCTTCGCTGGTATATTATTTGATTTATGTATTCATTTACCTTTGAAGGAATCGGAGCTGCAACAGTGAATGTGGTTTATTTTTCTAAGTTTGGTATTGGTTACTTTTTTCTCGCTGTATTAATTATTCAGAAGGTTGTTTCTGATAAAGGTGGGTTAACATAGACTTTGGCTTCTTATTCGCTGAAGTTCATTAAGTTTTACCCAGGATGTACCATAAGGACGCAGCTTGGTTTGCATCTTAACCTTTTTTTGTATTTTTTTTTATATATATATATATATATATATATATATGTATATATTGTGATTTAAAAAAAAAACTCAAAAAAATATAAAAACCTAAAACAAATAGCAAAAATACTATTACTGGAAGCGAACCCCCGGATTTTATAAACTTGAGGTTAAGATATCTCAGAGTACAGATTTGGATTCAGCGCAACTCAAACCCTTAGCCTTAGGGTTTCGACTTTTTCAAATTTTGCAGTAAATTTTTTTTATAACATAAAGACAAGACTTATTTGTTTTGTTTTTTTCTTTCTTTTTTTCTTTAATCAAAATTATTTGGAATAACACAACATAAAAACATATAACAGCATAGATGCAGTCGGTATAAGGAAATTTCTAAATGTGTATGCATGAAAATTACGGGCTATTGGAAATCACCATTGGAGTACACATTTAACTTTTACAAACGATATAAATTTAATAAACTCTTTTGGTATAGTTACAAGACTAGTATTTACTTCTATGCTTTTTTCAAACTTTAAAGTTTATTTCATTAATTTAAAAAAGCAAGAAATAAAATATATAGAATATATACTGACTTACAAAACTTCAAGGATACAAGTTAACATATTTATTTAAAGCAGCTGCTAGTATTTTTTGCTGACGTTGTTTTGCTGTTGGTATATTTTTCACACAAAGTATTTAAATGTTACCATCAATTCTTTATCTCTTTCTTCTCACCTAAAAATACAAATAAATAGAATAAATAAATAAAAAAAAAAAAGAAATGGAGAAAACGAGAAAAAGGAAACGACCAACCATCAAATAACCACTAACCTGATGGCAAAGGAAATAAAATGAAATTGATATTTATACCAAGAAAATAAAAAAAACAAACCATATACCATACTCTATACATACTTACATATGTATGTATGTGTATTCAACACATACAGCAAAAGTAAAAGGCAAAGATAATAAAAAAACACTATAGAAGAAAATAGTTCAGCATCAATTTGCATTGACTCGCAGCTTTCGAAATAATAATAAAAATTGAAGAAAATAACATGGGGTAAAATAATTGAAGAAGACCTTTTATAGCATTTACCCAAGAACACTTGGTATAGAAAATGTTTTAAATTTCATTTGTTTTTTACTCTTCACCCAGTTTGATTCACATTTCATTCACTTTAATTCTAAAGTGATATAAATGCGAGTTTACACCCCAAGAGTCGTAATAAAAAATTTATTTTTTTATCAACATTTCTTGACAAATGTTCACTTTTAATTTAGAATGTTTATCTTATGATCAGGACGAATTGTTTAAACTATCGTAGCCAAATTTACGAATAATTAAATTTATGGGAATATTTTCGATATCCATACATATTATAACCTAAAAAACGAGCCTTTACCGCAAAAATAGCTTAAGTGACATCATTTTCAATTTTCGTTTTTTATAATAAATTAATTTATTGGCAACACTTTCATCATCTCCTAAAATGTTATGGTCACATAAGGTACGTTTACGATTTTATAGCAAAAGCAATTTTAACTTAAGCGCCAACCTGCATTCAAGTTTTTATGAAATATAGAAAAAGAAACGTCTCCTTTAAAATTGAGCTTTAGTCGCTCAAGCCTGGTACTCTGTTCAACATTTCACGTCAAATGCTGTCAAAATTCATATGAAAAATGAAAAACATAAATAACACAACAGGTCACAGTTTTTCAATAATTACTTTCATTTTTACTTAATTCCTTATTTAAAAAAATACTTTTTATTAAAAGATTTTGTTTGTTGTGCTTAGGCCAACCAGTGAAATGCGCATAGGAACAGCTTATCCTCCAACAATAAATTTCAGTATTTTTATCAATTATTAAAAAAGGGAATTAAGCACAACAAACAAAATCTTTTAATAAATATTTGTATTCCCAAAAACAACTTTGATAATAAAAAATACTTTTTATTAAAATACATGTGGGTTTTGTAAACATATGCAAAACAATGTCGCATACTTTGAAATATTAAAAACGTCAAATTGTGCAAACTCTCGAGATAGGTAATATTGATACATGTCAAAGTTTTTCGCATGAAATAATTGATGTTGCTGAACATTTTTCACAAATTGGAACAGAGTACTAGACTCTAAGCTCTTTTTGCGGTAAGAATTCGATGTCTGTCAAATAAATGGTAAATATTTCTATTAAAAGCAAGCAAAATCTTTACATTAGAGTTAGCTTGGCTTAAAGAGAATATTATTATTTACTTACCCGTTACAAATGTTTGTTTCACTTTTGTTGTATTCCACGCTGTTTACAGAAGAGCTCTGACTTATAAGATACCAGCAACATGCCCGATATGTTTTCTACTTTGAAAATTTGATGTATTTAACTTTTTTGCTTCTAATTTTACTTTTTAAACATGAAAATAATGATAATAATAAACAAAATGTGGCATCGAATTGATGTCACTGTAGTCATAGCATATATGACGCATAAAATAAGACAAAATTTTATGATGACGTTCGTCATTGATGTCATTTGTAATAAAATTGATGCCACAATTCTGATGTTAGGGCGTCATCAATATGAAGATGAGAGTACCATAGAGTTTTGGGCTAAAGTTAAATGTTATAGAGATGCAGTTAATATAATTTCATTTGTCACTTTTATATTCAAATGCAGAATTTAAGCGTGTTTTTAGTGCAACGAATTTTTTAAATTTTTTTTTAAATTCGGGAAATATTTTACCACATAAGTGACTATTATGAACTAAATTAAATTTTCGACAGTAGTCGAATTAACTGATCGAACGAATTTTCAATTCGTATTATGAGGCATATTCGATAAAAATGTACTATTGTGATTTAGATGAATCACAGTAGTACAGTTCTGTCAGCTGGCTTTTCAAATAAAACCATTTTCGTTTACATATTTAAAAAACAATATTAAAGTTAAATATGACCATGGCGGAATTATGGTTGGCTCCAAGCAATTTAGCTTCTTAGAGGTTTCATCCCACTTTTTTACAGGCTCAACTCTTATGTGAATCCCTTTTGCCCAAAAAGGAAATTTATTCATAAGGAAAACGTGCCTTTCAACAGATGTTTACGACCTTAGACTTGCATAAAATTTACAACTATAATTAAGAATGTGGTATTTGGTACCTATATGGAAAAAAACAAATTGCAAATATTTATATTTTCAGCAAGTTTTTAAAATTATTTGCAGCATCGAAAGCAAAATTGTTTCGTTAAAAATTCGCCGCACAACGAAATTTTCGGCAGTACTGTCAGCTCATTAGAAGAATTGTGCATTCCATAGTCGATGATCGATAGCCAGCGAAAATCGTTTGTCGAATGTAGATCATAATAGGGCCCATATTAAAAATAGATTAAAATGGGAAAATTCTTGTTGCAACACATACCAACTACCTGAAATGTTAATATCAATAGCCATGATGTTGATATAACATCAGAGTTTAAAATGAAAACTGTATTACTGCACTGTATTATAATAATCATAATAAAATGAAGAAAATATGTTTTTTTGTGATATATTTGATGATATTTTGATCTCTTATTATATTATATTTTTAAGTATGATCGCCTTTTATAAATTAATTTTATAGATACAAATATTTAAGTAAATATCAAGCCCTAACAGCAAAAGTAGCTTAAGCGACATCATTTTAAATTTTCGTTTTATTTTTAGTAAACGAATTTATTGGCAACACTTGCATCATCTCCTAAAATGTCATGGTCACATAAGGTCCCGTAACAATTTTATAGTAAAAACAATTTTAGCTTAAGCGCCAATTTTCATACAAAATTTTTATGAAATATAATAAAAAAACCTTCTCCGTAAAATTGTGTTCTGTTTTCGCTTAAGCTTTTTTTGCCGTTAGGGCTCATTATATGTAAGTATATTTAGGTTTTTTTATTATTATTTTTTTTGCCTCTTTTTTTTATGTTGATATATTTTTTTTTTTTTTTGTTTTTCATTGAACTGGAAAAGACTTCTTCTGTTATGTTTTTCTATTTTTTTTTAATGTTGAAATGTACCTTTTAATGAAAGGAATATTTATTTTAAAATTGATTTAAATTAAAACAACAAATTTTACATATAGTGCTTTTTTCGTGCGTTTTAAAATTTAAAATATAAAATTGAAGTATGTGAAAACCAAAGTTCAATAAATTTTATTCTAATTGACGGTATCAAGTTAAAAGAAAAATCCTTAAGTTTTTGAACGTTCTATGTATATACATCACAAAAATGTAAAACTAATAGATTTTTGGAGAATTTGGAAAGTATGCTGGTTACCTTGGTCGGTACCCATTTGTATCTGCAGGTAATTTTAATATGGATATTTTGGATCACAATAAAGAACTCTGAACTTTGTCAACTGTCATAATACGACAAAACCCGTACAGTGTTGCCACCGGTATGTGGCAACACTATGTTCGGACTCAGTTGAAAGAGTCAAAGAAGAGTCGCCAAGCCAACGGGTTGGTTTCTTAGGCTGGAGGTCCATACTACACGTTTATGCGTAAATGCGTATGATACTCTTTGTGCATTTTATGCGTTCCTAAATTCAAGTTACATGCAATGCGTTTTATGCGCCATTATTATTATTTTTTTTTTTTTTTTTTTTTTTTTGGATCAGCTGTTTTGTTAATATCTTTTTATCAAATAAAAATATTTTGGCAAAATTTGAAAGTGTAATTGATATTTAATAATAGAATTTATTAAACAGAAATCATGGAGTAGCCTTCTATTATACAAAAATTCATGACTTTTCAAGGTATCAATAAGTTTCTGATTCTTGGCATTTGTTGAGAAAAAAAACAAGTTAGAGTGCTATATTCGGGTGTGCCGAATCTTTGATACCCTCCACCAACAGGAGTGGGTTCTATATGATAAATACAAATATATTATTAACTAAGCTTCACAAAAACGAACGTCAGCATCCAAATTAGTTGCGGTTTAAACCTATTTAAAATTATTGACCGACAATAAGAAAGTTTTATGCGTTTCTTGTTAGAACTTTGAACTGGCTTGAGTAAAATATCATGATTCGTAAAAGTTTTAGCCGAACTAAAATAATTTTTAGGATCGTTATTTGTATTGGACCTATGGTAAATTATGGACCAATCATCCCAAAATTCTGAAGACTTATTTCTGGTATTACAAAAATTAAATTAGAATAAATTTTAATACAGCAGTCTTATTAGTTTTAGCGTTAACAGTAAGTTTCACATATTTGCATGATATTTTTTCTGGCCATATGAATCTAAGTTGGAAGAAATTTTACCGCAATATCTATATCTGTTATGGTTTTTGGCGAATTTAATAATTTTCCCAAAGTGGGCTTTCTTTGGTTTTAGGCGCCATAAACTGTTTTCCGAGAGTAGGGTTTATATGGGGCCTAGGGTAAGTTATCGGCCGATCGTCACGAAATTTGGCAGAGTAATTTCTCGTCCTATAAAACTGTGACGTACCGAATTTCATTATGATAGCATTATTAAGTTCGGTTTTAGGCGTACTAAACTCCGGGTGCAGGGTTTATATGCGGCCTAGTGTAAATTGTGGACCGATCTTCAAAAAATTTCAGTGTGATTTCTGGTCCTATAAAACTTTGACGTACCAAATTTAAGTATAATAGCGTTGTTTATTACGGTTTTAGGCGTACTAAACTGTTTTCCGAGAGTAGGGTTTATATGGGGCCTATGGTCAATTATGGGCCGATCTTCACGAAATTTAATAATAGGATTTGCAGTCGTATAGAGCGAATTCGTGCATCATGCATTATGTCATTCCGTGTATTATTCCACCATTTATGTTAGTTTTTGTATCAAAATTATCAGTTTTTTAGGGTGGTGGTTCCACATTTTGATTCATAGTTCTAATCCTACAGAACCGATGTTGCTGGATTTCAATCTCAATCTGCTGAGGACAAATACAAGCAATTTGGGACTAAGTTTGTTCTTTTCTTTTGCGTTTTTCGAAAGTGAGCGTGTTTTCAACAGACGGACAGACAGATGGGCATGGCTAAATCGACTTAGAGTTACTCAAGAAGCCAGAATATATATATTTTATGGGGTTTTAGATGTATAATAAAAAAGTTTCACAAGGAATGACAAACTTAGTATACCCTCATTCACCACTAGTGGCCATAATAAACACATCAAGGAAGGGCCTCAGTACATAAAAGTAATCGATAACTAGTATGACAAATGTTGTTCATTTGTGCTAAAAATGTATTTTATTCTTGAAAGGTATTGCAATCTTTATTACGAAAGTTTTATCTTTTATTAGAAACCTTTTTTAATACAAAAAATATTAAAAAGAAATCCACCACACAAACATATTTATCGATAGCATTGGAAATAATATGTGATTGGTCATCCATGGCCATCGAAACAGCTGAAATCTTTTCACCACACATGCGACGTATACAAAATTAGAAAGTAAAGGCCAGGTCAGATAAAACTTTTGCTTCACGTTGCGTTACCAATTCGCTTTGACATATAAGATAAAATATACATACTTATACGAAATTTGTCACATAAAGTACTTTCAAAGCGGATCGAAGCAAAAAGTTAGCCAACTCTCATCTTTTTGCGCGCTTTGACAATTGGCTAGTATAATTTTCTTTTTTTTTTAATTTTTTTTGCCAAATTAAATTCCAAAAAACATTCCAATTAAATATTTAACTTTTATTTTTATAACAAATAATTAAATGTACAAATTACCAACCGCTTTTATAAGTAAACAAACAATGCGTGAGTGTTGTCAAAGTTTTCATTGTGTCATACACTTTTTGCTTTGCGTTTTTTTGCCAAAGGTAGAAACGTCACGCAAAGCGACAAAGTTGTATCTGATTCGGTCTTAAACCTTTCATGCGTTGCTACGTTTATGCATTCTATTCGTTTTGTGCTGACAATATACTGCCATATATAAAGTTGCCACCAAAAGTAAATTATCACTTCAGACGGTTGTAAGAAAACCATATAATTTCGTTGGCATAAAACTGTCTGAAAATAAATTAATCTGCCAACAAAAATCATCAGTTCACACGGTTGTCAGATAATTGCATGGCAAAAACTGCTAGATCTAATTTTATGCATTGCCGGAAAATATAAATTGCGTGTATTTTTATAAATTGGAAAAGTGAAAATATTGTTATAGAAGGGAAAAAGCCATAATCACAGTGTGCAATCGAAGGTCCTGCCTGTTTCTTATGGCTGTCAAGAGGATAATAAAACTTTAACTTATTCACGACCATAGTGTTATATGGTTTAATTTTTATATTTTTCTTCATTAAATGGCCGTAATTTCTACGAATATAAATCTAGCTGTGTAATGAAATCTTTGGTGTAAATGCAGCCAGTTTTAAAAGTAAACTTATAAATTAATGTTGAAATAGGTAAAGATAACTGATAGGTAGGAAGACGAGACCAGATATCTTTTTGTAGAAATTACGGGCATAAGGCCTTTAAGCCCCAATCAACTAAACTTTAAATTATTTAATCAATCAGAACTGCGATTATTTTGAAGTATTGAAAATTAATCAAAAATATTTTTTTAATGTAATTTGTCTCCTAATGTTTTGTTGGTTTTTTATTGCGAAAATAATTATAGATTCTTTAGCCAAAGTATATTATTTTCTCTTAATTTAATCAAATAACTATTTCACTTTTATCGTTATTTGTGTTAGCCTTTAATTTACCTATTGCTTTCGATTCAGTGATCCTTTTTTCAAATCAATTGTAAAATTATACAGCACATTAGAAGTTTTATTTTATTTAAATTTTTTAAGGTTTCAAGTATTTGTCAATGTATTTTTAACCATTCACTTTATTCAGCCTGTGTGCATTTATTCAGTTTGTTTTATTTGTTCTTATTTTGCAATTTAAATTTCAGCTGGCATACTAAACGGCCAAATAACGAAGAATCCATACAGCATTTGTTGGCAACAGGAAGAGCTAAAATTAAGGATGGGACACTGATTATAACCGCAGTGGACAAATCAGACAATGGTGCTTTCTACTGCACAGCCACCAATTCAGAGGGTAGCGAAACACTTGAAGTGCAAATGTCTGTTACCTCACCGCTGTCAGCAGCCATACAACCCACTGTGCAGACTGTCAATTTAGGGAAAACTGCAGATTTGGTACGTCCGACGGAAATGAAAACAAAATTACTAAAAAAAATCTACATACACACATACACACACACAATATATAACAACGAAATAAAATCAAATAAAAGTGAGCAAATTCCGAAATAAAAAAGGTTAGATGGAAAGGCAAATACTTTTTTAGAGCTTTTAAAATGTCTTTCTGTTTTACCAAATCTATATGTGGAGTTGTGTATGTGTCTATGACACAAAAATCTAAAAAATAAAAACTCTGAAAGTTTTTTCTGGTTTCATTTTTTGTTTCCAAAAACAAAATAAAAAAGAAAAAACATTTACTATCCGTAACCATATAAAAAGAGCTTCAAACAATCATTATTTTGAATTTTAGATTTGCAGCATTTCGGGGTTTCCAAAGCAAAGCATATCCTGGTTAAAGGATGGCCACCCTCTGAGAGCAGGCGCCAGGGTACGGTTGCTGTCGAAAGAACATATGCGTATTACGTCAATTACAAAGGAAGATAAAGGCATGTACCAGTGTTTGGTGAAAAATGATTTGGAGTCAGTACAAGCAACTGCTGAACTAAGATTAGGAGGTAAGTAAAGTCCTCGCACACGCACACACATACGGCCCGTATGAAATCAAATGTTGGCGTCTGATATGTACTTAAAAAAAATGAGTGCGTGTGTGTGTATGTATGGGGTTTTAATTCTTATTTTCTGGTATTTATTTACTTAAAATGTAGAAGTAGCACCACAACTTATCTACAAGTTCATTGAACAGACAATGCAGCCAGGACCGTCTGTTTCATTAAAATGCAGTGCGAGCGGTAATCCTACACCGAAAATTGTTTGGCAATTGGATGGTTTTCCATTGCCTAATGTAAGTACATACTTCACCACATCCGACCTATGCAAACATTTATTTATACTCAGAAACATTCATATACATTCCCATAAATATTTATACAAAAGCCCAGCAACAACTACGAAATGAAAAATTTTGTTTCATTTTTTTTTTTTTTTTTTAAATTAGTAACTACTAAAAAAAAGAGAATTGCAATCAATTAAAATTTAAAACACGAATCTGGTAAAAATGCAAAAAATGTGCCCTTCTACAATACAAAAATGGGATGCAATTGCATGAAGATTTGACCACTCTAAATTCTGTATATGTATGAGTTTGTTTGTTCTAATTTGCAATCAGCATGGACATGAAATGTATGTATGTATGTATATGTGAACGTGGACAAGGCTTCTACAAATTTGTGTGTAAAAATGCTTGACTATAATTATTTCTCTTACTTGTCCTTTAAATACTTGCAGAAAATGGTACTTGTCTAAATTTGGAAAAAACGTTTAAAGACATATAAACATTTTTAGAATTGATAAGAAATATTTTATTAATTAAAATGGATTAAATATTTAATGTCTTAAATTATTTTGAGAGACATTTAAAAAATTAAGATTTGTTGTTGAGAATACTTGATCCACTAAAGAGCGACTAGAATATCACTTTATGAAATAAAACCTAAATGAGCTGTCAAAAAATCTAACTAAAGTTCTTTTCAAAAGTTGAGTCTACTTCTACATCAGCAAAAATTTGTATGAAATTTTAAATGAAGTTAATAAAAAGTTTAACAAAATGTTAATAATATATACGTTATAAAAGGTGTGTTCATTTACTTTTCTAGCAGAAACTTGTAACGAGAAAGTAAATTTATAATTTACAAAATTTTTCTCCCAATTACTCAAAAAAATAAAAAAGTAAATGAACACTTTACCAGCAAAAACTAGCACGTTAAGGCTGAGTTATGCGAACGTTGCTGTACCGTATCTGTACTGTATCAATCAGGTGTTCGCTTTTTGGTATATGAAAAGCAATGCAAAAGCTTACCGAAATGTAATGTACCGTAGTTGTAACGTTTCATTCTGTATAAAACAGAATTTCATACCGTTGTTACGTGACATTTGTAAAACAGTGATGGGTGGCTTCTATGTTAAATTGAATGGGGGTATTTTCGCTCTTTGTTTTGGTACTTTTTTCAGTATATCTATGGACTTTCAACAAAACTACCTACAATACATATATATAAATATACATATGCCTAGATGTACAAAATAAACAAATGCATATGCACATACAATGGAAATGAGAAATATATAAAAAGCTTTTAACATTTTGTCCATGCACATTTACAAAATAATACATGTAAATGTGTATGTACATGCTAAAATACATATTTGTTTATTGCAGATCTATAATATAAATATCAGATATTAAATTATTAATGTTTTTTACATACACTAAAAACTGTTTTAAAACCATTTTAATCACTTGGTACTTTTTCTGCACAGCGGTCACCATTTAAACCTTTTGATGTCCCATCACTGTGTGTTGTTTTATGTACACCATTGCATTTTTTGTTTATGTATGTGGAAAACATATGACACGTTTTTAGATGTTCTATAAGTGCACCAACGTGCAACCAGTCCGTTACAGTAAGTTACGGGTACAGCAACGTTCGCCTAACTCAGCCTTTAGGCATATTGACCCTATTTAGCTGTAAGATAATAATAAATAAATATGTTATGTTATTGAAAAACTTTTAATTTAAAAATTATGAAAAATATTTTAGTTTTGTAAACAAAAACATGAAACAGGTGGTTAAATACACAGTGTATAAATAGTAAGCCAATTGGAGAGAGCGTTCTCAAGTTTTTAGTTTTCCCCTCACACATATACATACGTTCTGTGTGAATTCAACACTCATAAAAAAAACAACAAAAACAAAACAAAATTTGAAATTTTTTTATTTAAAATTTTTCACAATATACTTTATGTTTAATTTTATGACACAAACACACAATTAATAATTTTTTCAACACATTTTGCTTATTTGCTTTTGCAAAATGTTTTTATTTTACAAACTAAAAATGTTAAAATAAATTTCTTTTGACACTAATTTTTTTCAGTTGTTAATATTATTAAAACCAGCAGAGTAGCATTTCGTGGTATCAAAATAATATTTGACATCATAAATGAATTAATTATTTTTTGATATTGCAGAATAAAAATTTTACAAACATTGCTCTTAAAAGTTAATAAATGCATCCAGCATTAAATAAATTGAAAATTTTTGAACTAAGAAAATATTATTTTAGAAAAAAAATTGTTGCCACATTCTTTACGATTTTATGCAATTATGTTTAGTGGTGGAAATAGTTTTATACACCAATACATTTGAAAAAAATCTTAATAATACAAACATGAGTTAGGTACCACTGACATTTGAGTTATCTACCTGTCAAAGAGGCGGCATACTAGTTGTGTACTATTGTTGAATAATTCTAGCTAGTAAAATTTTACTATCAGAAATTTTCAAAAAAATTTTTGTCTCTGTAATTTTTATGCTCTTTTACCCTCTCTCGTTGCAAGTTTTTCGGGTACGTGAACACTTACTAGCAGTGTGAAAAGATCTTAAAAATTTTTACAGCTAAATCTGGCATTAGACGTGGCAAAAAAATGCTAAAAATGATTTTAAAAAATGCTAAAAATAATGCTTAAATATTTTTCAAAAAATAAACATTTAATTCATATTTAAACAAATGTAGAGATTTTGGTTAAACATCAAAAACATATAAATATGTATGTAGCACATGTAGTTGCGATTACTATTAAAATTAAGGGGGCCCGCAAACCGCTGATACAAAATTTATACAATTTTATTTCTATGATGTAAACAATTTTTTTAGATCATTTTATTTCTTTTAGTTTAAGAAAAGTTGAAGTTTTGAAATTATTATTTTTTCAGCAGTTTAGAGCCAAAAGTTTTTTTAAACATTTACACTATAGAATTTTTATCGGAATACAAAATTAAATTTCGTTTTACTTTTATGTCGTTATATCAAATGGCAACTAATTTTTACAATCAACATGATGAGGGCATTTCTAATATTCCATAAATAACAAGATGTTTCTTACGATAAGAAGTATTTATTTTCATACGAAATTTTATTTCGAGTACAACTATTTTAAGTCAAAATTTATTAAAACTTATAAAAAAAATTTAATAGAATCTGGGAATTAATTCTTTTTCATAAGTTACTTTATTATATTCAACATTTTTTATTTTTCGAATTTATTCTATGAGCTAAGTTTCAGTTCCGTACTTTATAAAGCTTTTTGTAATAGTTTTATTCCTTAAAATACATAACTAAAATAAAATACATAATTGAAATTTAGCTCATAGAAAAAATTCGAAAAATAAAAAATTTTGAATAAAAAAATTTCAGTAAAATCAATAAAACTATTCGTTCAAAATTTTTTAAATAAAAAAAGCTAAAAATATTTTCTAAAAATGCTTAATAAAATGCCAAGTGCTAAATGAAAATTTTGCAGCTAAATAAAAAATTTTAATACTAAATTTAGCTGCAAAATGCCAAAATGGTCACACTGCTTAGTAGTAACAATTGTTGAAAATAAGCAATAATTTTCTGTAAATGAACAAGACCTTTTGTTGTGGGCAAAATTTACACTCGTTTTCTTAATTAAAAATGTGTGTTGTTGCGAAATAAAGTTACTTTATGGTGAACACCAAGTGAATATGTTGCCATTGTATAGAAAATTCCTATAAGTTAATGCTTCTTCAGGTTAATTCTGAAGAAGGTTGAAGGTTGTAATAAAGGGAATTCCTTTGCCATTATGAACGAAACTTTATTTTTTAGTTTTAAAAATAATATCCAAGTCTTATAGTATTTTTAGGTTCTGATTGTTGGCACTACAGCTGACTAGAAAATACTATGTGCCCCGTGTAACAAAATAAAATTAGAGAAAAGTCTAAAAAAAATCGCTTAAACTTTTGACGTATGTTTAACTTGTCAGTCAAAATGTTAAATATGAAATTTGTAAGTATTATTAACAACACTGGTCGGCAGTGTGATTATTATGTGATTTTTACAACTTAAGCGTGTTGAATCCAAATCTGTTCACAGACTGATTCAATCAAGTCTAGTTTTCTTTTATGGGCTTGACTTATGTGTCGCCCTAAAAAAACATAGCCTTAGAGCGATTATAAGATAATGTCAAACCAGGCTACAGATAACGTCAAACCAGGCTATTTAACGCCGTACACGGAGCATTTGAAAAACAATATTCGTCCGAAATGTGCAAAAAAAGTGATCGTAAAATCTATCAAAAGGTTCGGCTTTTGCAACGAATCTAGAGACGGCCATTCAAACGATATTTTATTTCATACGCAATTACAGGGTCAGACAATTATAATGAAATAAAAGTTGTATTGAAATCATAGCTTTATATCTGTTTTACTTAACTTTACTTTTGAAGTTAAAAAAAAAATTAATTATATAGCGTCGACACGAAATTATTTTAACGAATTGGTTATAAAATTAAAATTTAAAAAATTGCATTTTTAATAATGTGGTGAAGGGTACGTATGAAGCGGCAGCGCCGAATAAAGCACTCTTACCGGTTAGCGTTCATTTTAGAATTCTTGTATGGTTGGAATATTTATGCTCAACATTTGTAAAAATTTTGGATATTGTATGTTGCATTTTACGTCAATTAATAGGTCGATTGCGGATGGGAGCACAACTTAAGTTGCATTGTCAAAAAGTAACCAAACAGACATTTAAATTGGTATTACGTACGGCAACATTATTAAGTTGACAAAAAGTTATCGATAATTCTATTTTGACAGATAAGCCACTTAAAATAAATATAAGTAATTGAACAAAACGAACCAAAAAGTGATTCAAAGTGAATAAATAGTTAAATAAAATAAAATTTAAAAGAAATGTGACTAGTTCTGTGGACCAAGAGGAGACGGAAAACGTGGCATCTATTAGACGCTATATAAGAGATATATCAAAGCGGTAGGTAGTCGCCGGCCGTTAGTATTTTTGCGCTTAGTCTCAGTCCAAGACTTCAGCTAAGTTTAATTTCTTTTAATTTTGCCTTTAAATGTACCCACACTCCTTCCAAAAATTGCAAACATTTTCTGCGATACGCTTTTATGCTTTTAAGCTTCAGTGCTGGCTTTTATTTAACCAAAATACCGAACACCACGAGCATTTTTACTATTATTTTTTATTTAATGGATTAAAAGTTCAAACTGTTTTGGAGTCGGTTTATTTGCTATTTTGAAATCTCAAATTAAAGATATATAAACATTAACTTAAAAAACAAAAACATGTTATAAATAATAAACTTTCTAATTAGATTTTCCACGTTCTTTACTTTGAAAAAAAAAACAGCCACTGCAAGTTTTAAGTTGCAAATATGTTAACAATATGGCAACTTAAGTACCAATCTGTTACCTGGCAGTTGCCATACGTAATTTAAATTTGTCAACTGGCAACACAACTTCAGTTCCGTAATCTACCCATAAATGTTGTCCGTACGTATGAGTAATATTTGAAAATGGCTTATTACTCATACGTTTATTTCGCTCTAAGAGTATTGAAAATACTAAACTATAAGGACTAGAGCATTTTTGAAAATGTTTTCAAATAATAAAATGATCACGCAACACAAAACAAACTTTTTAAATAGAAAAGATCAAAACCGAATTTTGTCGCCTAAACTTAAGGCGAATTTACTTCAAGTGGCGGCGAGACTACAACAAGTAAACAACACAAAAAACAACATGGCAGTTTGTTTTTCGGTCATGTAACGTCAAACACAAGGCGTATTAATATATAAATGAATTCCGTTTGCATAAAACAGTTGACTAAAGCCGGGATACCAGACTTGGGGTTGTAATCTCAAATTAGATTAAAAAAATTAATTTCGGGTTTATGTTGAGGATGTAAAAAAACTTTTTTTCTTTTTGGGTTTTATTTCCTTTACAGGCTTACCTATATAAAATCTGGAAGTTTTTTTAATTAAACAAATTATTACGCAAATTCAATATCGGACCGCTGAAAGATCTGATGTTACTGATCGCTATATCAGTTTCTTATTCAAAATGTATCTGCAGCAGAATTTTATGTATCTAAAAACCCATGGTTCAATGAGTAGGTCTGCGTAAAACTACACAATGCACTAATAAAGAAAACATATTTTAATCAGGCTTAAGTTCATTGAATTTAATTTTCATTAAATTATTTTTATGAAGAAAGGAATTTTACAACATGAAATGAATTAAAACTTATTGATAATTGTTCATTCTTGACTGAGCTGGGAATTGAAAAAGTCATAAATTAATTTTTAATAAACTAAAATAATAAAATTTCATATTTAAAATATATTGATTAACTAAATATTTTAATTATTTCTTAGTGCCCATTTACATTATACGATTTATGTAGTTGCGATTCTTTCCTTATAGGCGAGAGGGGAGATAGGAACTAAAAGGGGTACACAAGCGAATGTACTCTTGAATTCGTGTTGTTCTTTCAGTCTTTCTCTCATTGTTCTCTCATTTGACGAAAGTAAGGTCGCACAGAAAAAGTTGAAACGAAAAAATCCGCATAATGTAAATTTAAGAGTGCCTTCAAAGAAGAACCGACAAAAATCGTATAATGCAAATGTGCACTTACTTTACAAAAGAATATTTAACCTGATTTGACAATACTTAAATGTTATAAAAAAAAAAAGAAAAAAAAGTGACAGTGTTACTGCTAAACAAAAAGAGGATGCGTGGCAGCGTCCGGGTACAACTTATAATAGTAATTTTCACAAACAAAAACGAATGTTAATAATAATTTTCAACGGAACAGGTGTTGTCTAAATAGTAGTTGACTTATTTTTATTTATTTATTTAATTAAGTCTAAGAATTTTTCAGACTAAATATTAAATTAAACATTTTTTCTTAATGTACAGTTACTTGTTTAAACTTCAAATAATAAGAAGAGAAATCTTTAAAATTAAACATTTCATTAAGACACAACTTCATTTCCTAGACGGATCGTAGTTTGTTCGTAGGTTGTTCATAAAAATGATTTCGCTACAAATTTTGGGTTACTTCAAAGAGACCAAAAAATCCATAGGCAAAGTCACTCCTTCATTTTCTGACGCTATTTCGCAAGTTTACAGACTTCGAACATTATTAGAAAATACGATAAATGAATAAACTGAGACGCAGAATAATTTAGTGAGCGGATAGGTTTCATCATCATCATATTCGGAGTTAGAGTAAGTAGAGCCAAAACATTCAGCGAATAAGTTTTTAATTACCGACGTATTACTTGACTCTGTACTTAGATATTTCATAACGTCTGGGGTGTCACAGTTCTTTCTTTTTGAGTTAACAAACGTAGAGAATGACCTCGGATTATGATTAAAATTACGTTTCATTTTGGGTAAATAGTTTTGGTACAGTTGAACATTCAATAAATTGTATTCAGCGCGAAAAATAGACTATTTTCCGTAATAATTTTTGTAAAATTTATTTTCTAGATTTTTTAAGGCAGTCAGTTGTTTGGAGTTCCGACGGGCCCCGTCTCAGAACGTAGTAAACGTGTAACATTTGATGGCTTAACTAATGATTAACAAAAAGCTAAAAATAATATTTTATTGGTTAAATCATTGTTATAAGGTCACTAATGACTGTAAATTTGGGCCTTAGAGAAATATTTGTTGAACAAATAATTTTACGAAATGGACTTGTTAACTAATCCCTTTGCTTTTTTGAATCGACGCCACAGGTTTATGCATAAACAATTCCGCAGTTCGAAGCAAACATGTGACGAGTTATTGCCGCATTACAACCTAAAGAAAATAAAAACAATTTTAAAAAACATTTTTCTTAATTTTATTTTAATTTGTCCCCTTGGCCACCTGAAATATTCGTTATTGGAGGCTAAAACTTTAATATATGAAACGCCACAAATAACATCTTTTTCGCTCCAACCTTTTTTGCTTATCAAATTTTATATTTAAAAATGTTTGCAGAAGCGATATTGAAATGTTCTTATACATTCAGGGTATTAAAATTTGATTTTATGTAAAAAAAAAGCAATCGTCCTCTCAAGTCCACGTAATAAATATGTACAAGTATCGGGTGCACTCAAATAAAAATATATGTATATTAATATTTACAAAGCGCGATAAATTTCAAATACTTTTGTTGATTCCATATAGTTCATAATTTATAAAAAAAATACACGTATTATCAAGGCGAATTCATTCCAGGTAATCTCGGTACAAACTCGTACAAAAACCACAAGCTATTAGATTTTTTATTTTTTTTTTATTTAATTTTTTATTTACTTCATTTATTAATTAATCGAGCCCTTAGGCCATCTACGATTAATATAGTTAGCTACAACTTTGTAATGATATATGATAATGTATATACTAAATATAATGTACATATATATTAAAATAACTTTAATTCTATTAACTTTTTTTAGGGAATCAATGCACATAACAAGCAACAAATGCATCAGTGATCAAAATAGCTCATTAATAATTGTTTAAAAGCGTATTTTGAGAAGTTAAATCTTCTATAATCTACCGGTAACGTGTTCCACAGTCTACACGCTCTTATAAAAAATGATTTTTCAAACGTTGAATTAGTAATTCTTGGATAAATTAGTGTCGGGTTCCTTGTGGATCTAGAAAAATGAAATATACTAACTAAATCTGATGGTGTTTGGTTAGTTATTATTTGAAAAAATTTAATTAATACTCTTATCTTTATAAAGTCTTGAAAAGAACAATAAAGGAAACTTCTAGAATATTGAGAAACATGATCAGAAATCCTAAGTCCATAAATATACCTTATAATTCGATTAAAAATAAGTGTTATCCGTCTTAAATTCAACGCTGTGGTACCACTGTAAATTTCAAAACAATAACGCACCTGAGACATGAGCAGAGCATGTGATATTTTCCATTTAACATTTACAGGGAGGTATAAATTAAGCGTATATAACGACCTGAGCAACATATTTATTCTAGCCCCCACTTTCAAATGTCAAACCCTTATCAATCGTTAATCCAAGACAGTCAATTGAGTCCACACAAGGTATGCTTACTGTACCAAGTTTTATATTCATTATATTTGAACAATTACTTGTTCCAAAAGACATTATTCTTGACTTCTGTGGATTAAATCTAAGTTTATTATATTCTGCCCATTGAAGTGCCCTACATAATGTATAATTAATAACAGACTCATGACAATTCTGGAATTGTCTATCTCCAATAAGTACCAAATTTATGTCATCAGCAAACAAATAACTCTTGCAGTGAGAAGTGCCTATAAATTCTTCAAATTCATTAATATATATTAGGAAAAGCAAAGGCCCAATTATTGAACCTTGTGGCACTCCACTATAGCATTCAGTTATAGACGATATCCTATCCCGATTTCCCACAAATTGCTTGCGACCCTTAAGGTAAGAATACAATAATCTACACGAGGATGAAGAAAACCTAAACTTCGTAGCAAGTTTCTCAATTAGAGTGCAATAATTAACAGTATCAAAAGCTTTACTTATATCCAGGGATACCAATGTTACAATTTTATTAAAATTTAAATTTTGCCTAATATATTCTGTCATACTTAACAACAGATTAGTGGTGCTCCCTCCAGTTCTAAAGCCAAAATGAGAATCGCTCAATAATTTACTATTGTTAATATGGTTCATCATTTGATCTTTTAATATAAATTCAAAACTTTTAGACAGGCTGCACAATATATTAATCGGTCTAAAATTATCTAAAGAAACATTCCTATCCTTCTTTCTTACAGGTACTATTCTTGAAATTTTCCATATACTGGGGTAAGTAGAGGTTGTTATTATAGTGTTAAATATGTGAAGAAGGAAATCTTCCACAAACGGATATACAATTTTTATAAACTTATGCGGTATCATGTCGAACCCAACAGAATTTGACCTAATTCTGAAGATTGCATTGTATAGTTCACTCTTTTCAATTACTTTAAACCCAAACCCTAATTGCGAAATTTCATCAAAATTGGGCACTTTTGTAAAATTATTGTACAATGTCAAAAACCGAAACAAATGAAAACAGAAACAAAGATAATAAACAAAATTTTAACATCCAACAATTATAAAGCTAAAGAAAAAAAGTTATCAGCAGGGCTTTTAGGATCACCTGTAATGAATTCGCCTTGCGTATTATAAAAAGAAAATATTACAAAATTTGATGGCATTTGTATTTACTTTTTTATTTCTTTTTTTTTATTAGGAATTCTGTCAGTGGCAGGTTTTGGAAATGATACGCTACAACTTTTATCGTGGTAGGAATAATGATGGTTTTGTAATACAATGTGGATACATAGTTCCTTTCGATTGTGGAACAAGCAATTGTACACGTGTACGTTGCATAAGAATTTCATGTTCCATATAAAAATTTATGTATATGAATTTTGCAGATAATTGATTAAAAAGTGAATAACAGTCATCTAAAGCAAAAAGAGAATGAAAATAACAAAGTTTGAGTGAGCTGAGCTGAAAAAAAAATTTTAACTTGTCGAAATAAAAAACAATTATGAAAGCATCCCTAGAGGAAGGCGAATTGACATCAAAGTAGTCCCGTAATAGGAGTTTGTGGTAGTGACCTGTTCCAGTTCTAACACTTTAAATGAATGGGACCCATCACTTTTACATTGACACCTAACATCCACCATTTGACAAGTCACACATCTATTCTCAATAAACGTGTTTATTGTTAGTTGCTACAATCGAATATTATTTCAATACAATATAATATTATTTCAATAAAACAAGTTTTAGAAAGTCCCGAAGAAAATGTGTCACACCACCGGTGAATACTGGTACTGTAGTTCAATACTTTTTCTGCCTGTTGGTTCTTTATATACCAGTTAAATGATTGGGTCTCCTTTCACTGGTCATGAGTTCTTTTGTACTTGTTCTATTTTCACAAATTGTCAATTTCAACAATTGACACAAATTTCCCGCAGGTATAGAGTCTATACTACTTGCCAGTAAACGAGTAAGAGTTGCCTTAAGAGAAAAGAATTATCGGAAGGTAAAAGGGTATATATAACTTTGTCATTCCCTTTCTAATTTCTACAATATTGACCTTGGACCCTATAAAATATATATATTCTGGGTCCTTATAAACAGTAAAATTTATATATATGTCCGTCTGCCCGTGTTTCCGTTGAAATGTGTTTTCTAAAGACGCCAGTTATAATAGGGACCATGTGTTTATATATTTATGTCACATGTAGTCCGCAATTGTTTGCTATTGAAAGTCGGATCCATATGACCAAAATCATTAATGGGTTTAATTTTACCCATAAATCCCTTGTTGTTGTTTTTTTAATTTTTTTATTATTGTATATCTGGGGAACAACAAGAGCTTTAGTTTCCAAGTTAGGAACAATGATTTTGGTTATCAATACACAATATATAGGTGAGATCAGAGAAGTGGGCGTGGCACAAAATAGTTTTATTTATATCAAAAGAACGTCATTTAAATGACTTTCTGTTCTCATCGTACCATGGTGATGGGTATATAAGACTCGGCATAGCCGAATATAGAACTCTTACTAGTTTTTTTTTATTATACCCTTCACCACCACTGTGGTGAATGAGGGTGTACTAAGTTTGTCATTCCGTGTGAAACTTTTTTATAATACATCCAAGATAATTCTAAGTCGATTTAGCCATGTCCGTTTTTTTGCTGTAATTATCCTAAGCAGTTTGGGATTGAAATCCAGCAACATCGGTTCTGTAGGATCAGAACTATGAATCAAAATGTGGAACCACTACCCAAAAAAATTGATAATTTTGATACAAAAACTAACATAAATGGTGGAATAATGCACGAGTTCGCTTTATACGACTGCATACTGTTAAATTTCGTGAAGATCGGTCCATAATTGACCATAGGGCCCATATAAACCTTCTCCCGGAAAACAGTTTAGTACGCCTAAAACCGTAATAAATAACGCTATAATACCAAAATTTGGTTCGTCACAGTTTTATAGGGCTAGAAATCAAACTTTAAAATTTTTTAGAGATCGGTCCATAATTTACACTAGGCCCCATATAAACCCTACTCTCAGAAAACAATTTATTGCGCCTAAAACCAAATGAATCCCACTTTGGGAAAATAATTAAATTCACCTAAAACCATAAACAGATATAGATATTGCGGTGAAATTTTTTACTTAAATTCATATGGCCAGAAAAAATATCATGCAAATTTGTGAAATTTACTGTTAACGCTAAAACTAATTACACTGCTGTATTGAAATTTATTCTAATTTATTTTTTGTAATACCAGAAATCAGTCTTCAGAATTTTGGGATGATTGGTCCATAATTAACCATAGGTGAAATACAAATTACCCTCATAAAAATCATTTTAGTTCAGCTAAAACTATTAAGAATCATCATATTTTACTCAAGCCAGTTCAAAGTTCTAACAAGAAACGCATAAAACTTTCTTATTGTCGGTCAATAATTTAATTCAGGTCTAAAACGCAATCAATTTTAATGCTGACGTTCGTTTTTGTGAAGCTTAGTTAATAATTTATATGTATTTATCATATAGAGCCCACTCCTGTCGGTGGAGGGTATCAAAGATTCGGCACAGCCGAATATAGCACTCTAACTTGTAATTTTTTACTTCTATTTGGCAATATTTTGGTAATGAATTTAAAAGTGTTTTACTTTAAATCATTATGTTTATAACAAATATTTTTGTCATCAAAAATTATTAGAATTTGTTAGTTTTTGCAAGGAATTTTTATTAATTTTAAATAGAAATTTATCGTTCGTTTGAAACAAACACAAGGGATAAACTTTTTAATTCCACATATACAATTTCACTGTGTTCTAGAAAAGTAATGAAACGTTAGTTTCAAGGTGATTTCATTTTCATTTTGTTTTAAACAGCTATTAAAAGAAATGAAAATTTCTGTTTGCTCTTTACTGATGTCTTGCAAAATTTTAAAAAAAAATTAAGTTTTTGTAATTTTTGTCTTCATCAAATCATGTAAATTATGCTGTATTGCTTTTAAACTTCTTACTTTTCATTTGGGCTCTGTAACTTCATCTGACGTTTCATCTTAAACTGTATCTTCATCGGGCTGATTTGTCTCTTTTCTAGAAGCACCTTTTTTTTCTAAACACCTTTTAAGGCTCTATAAAGACTGCAAAGCTTTACAACTGCATCATCTTTAGATGAAATGTACTGCTTATTGTTAGGACTACCACCAGATGCTAACGTATCCGCTCTGTTCCCGGACAATTTTTTGCGAATGCAGTCTTTTCAAGCAGCCCAACCTTTTTTCAAGTAGAAGTATATTTTTTGAAGGACCTAAGGAAGTTACACCCTTAACACCCTTATTAAATCCTTTAGCTACTGAACCTTAGCAACCAACGCCTCTTCTTGTTTCGAATTTTTGTACTTCTCCCTTAAAAACAGAAAATAACTCACCATAAAGAAATTTACGTACAAAATTTTATTAATTTTCTCACATTATATTATTTTCGCCACAAATATATAAAAAAAAAGCTAGAAAAAATAATATTTTACCAAAAACTATTTTCTTTCACGCGGTTGTTTGCATTCGAATTGCAATTACATTTTTTTTTTAAGTGAAAATGATTTGTAGATCACAAAAATTCCCTGAAACAAACTGGAAATGAAATTTTACTTTTCATTACACTTTAACGATTTTAAGAACACAATCCGAGTGGAATTTTCACTTTCATTTCCTTTGAAGAATGTAGAGCACAGGCGATTTTCTTAAATTTGTCTTGAATTATACTTTATTGAGGACAACGTAAGCGACCATTGCACAGTGTAAATTTTGCTAATCTAGCTGGACAAAAGTCGTTTTTTTCTAGTTTAAATTTGAGTAAATATATTTATCAAATATGAAAGAGCACTTGTTATAAAATAAGAAAATGCAAAAACATTGCCAAATTTGTCCACAATAACAATATAACGTTACTTTAAACTTGAATATTTTTATAAAATTATCTGCCGAGATTTGCCGATACCACGAAGTTTTTGATATATGGCTTAAAACACCCGAAAAGGAAAGGCTTGACCGTTCCGTAAACCATATTTGTGGAAGTACTGCACCTTAACCCCGTCAGAATACGCTATAAGGAGTCAGTCAGTGAAAAAATGTGTATGTTACTTAAACATGATGCAAACGAAATGGTTTTACAACGTGAAATAACGTTTAAACTGACATCGCGATTGTGGATATGAAACGTTTTTCCACAAAAAAAAAAAAAATTATGAACTGTAAAGTTGCATTTAATTTAAAATTCAAATTTCTTGATATTTTGCTTTTATTATCATTATTATTATCAACAATAAAAAAAAAGTAAAAAAAATTTTAAAAATGTTTTTTTGCTCTTCTGAAAAATAATTAATTTTGTGACTTACAACATAATTCGCGGCTGTGCAATTTAGATTAGCTTTTTCTTTATATTGTGTTGATTGGTAAGAAACAACTTTTCGTAGAGAGAAATAAAATGCACAAAGCTAACTTTTTTTTCGCCTATATGATCATCAGCGATTGTGTCGCCCATATGTTCGTCAACGAAATATGAGCGATAATGTCGCTAAATAGTCGTGAACGATTTTCCGGACACTTGGGTGAAAAAGTCGTCAACGATTTGCTTGGACAGTCGCCTACGCATCCTCAATGATTTTCTATGGTCGTATACGCGTCGTCAAGGATTTATTCAAGACCTGGCCAACTGGGTTGTAAAGTGTGTGATAAAACAATGAACAATTATTAGATACATACAATATGTTTGTACATTATGAACTGTAGCTGTTTAAAAGGAATATCCATTGTCAATAATTATAGTTGACATGTGAGAGATTGACATCAAAAGGCGAATATTTCACATGACGCAACCCAACTCAACAATACACTTTTAATTGCAATTGTTGCGCAGTAACTTAATATGTACACGTTTATGGACAAAAGAAAAAATAGTGAAGCTCATAAATATACGGGACTTTACTTAGATAATTAGAGTTAAGCTGCTTCTTCAGCTTTCTTGACACTGTCGTTAACACGTAATTTGAAATTGTCAATTTTGACATGCTGGTTGGTCTTAGAACGTTGTACGTTTCATTATCGTATTAATTTAATGGTTGATTGTGCCTTAAAATGTAGATTTTTGCAGTATTTTCGGGTCTATTTCGTTGAGTACATGATTGTATTTTGTTAACCAAGTTTTTAAGGATTCGCTTGTTAGAGAACCAGATAAAACACAGATTATATAACGCTGGAGTTACGTACAAAACGCAAATACTCGTATATTTTAAACATTTGGGATCTTATAAATCAAAGTATGGACTACAAAGAAAAATGTTTTAGTAGTTTTTTATCAATTAAAAAAATTGTTTGAAAATATCTTTTTAACTAATGTGTTAATTGAATCAATTATTGTATTTGTTGATAAAAAATTAAAAATATAATATTGGTTTAATTAACATTTTAGTTGTTTTGAAATAAATTTTTAATTTTAATATTAATTAAATAACAAAAAATATTAATTAATTTTTTTCGCTTAATATGTAATCAAATAATTAAAACTTGTAGAATTGTTGTTGAGAATTGTAAAAACCTGAGCTATTTTTCATTAAATCAATTAACATCTTGTTTGAAATGGCAAAATTTTTTCTGTAACTTTCGTGAGAACTTCTCGCATCGCAAACATGTGAAACAAAATATTCCATCGTTTCTCGAAAAGTGAGAAAAAAGTGTGTCGGTAACTCATGTCGAAAACTATCAAAACATATTACGTCGTTACGTTATTAACGTCATAATATTCCACTTGAAGCCGATTAGAAATTGCAGATGATGAGAACGCCAGTCAAACATATTGTTGACGGCGACCAAATTTGAAGAAAATTGAAAAATTTTCAACGACGTCGGCGAAATAAAAGCCGTCGGCTATACCAAAAAATTTAAAGTGCGACTTAAATGTTTGTTGATGAACAAATTGCTTTAAAAACATTCGTATATTTAAAAAAAAATGTTAAAAGCAAAATAATTAAACAATGAAAAAATCTGCCAAGAACATAATACTTATCTCTTCCGTGTTAATATTCATTGCATTTTTAATTTATTCTTTAGTGTTAAAAATTTTTCTCACCCCGTTTTTACGAGTGAGTTTAGTTTATAGACACACTTTTTCAGTATTTGGCGAGAAATTTCCTTACGTGACAGTTATTACTCGCCAAAAATGTTACAGACGCAGATAAGTGAGAAAAAGAGCTGTTTGTTTCAATTTATGGCATTTTTGTTTAATTTCTCACATTTCAATCGAAAAGTTTCTCGACGTGGGAATTAGAGAACATGGGCACAGGTATATAAAGCTCACTACACCTTCGAAGTTGTAGGATCCGATTTTAATCTTTTGTACTTGTCGTCTATTTCAATTGATGACAGTACCACTTATTTAATTTTGCGTTCATTTATAATGATGCCCACCTCGATATTTTATTTATTTATTAATTGTCTATGGAGTTTACCTTACAGACATTTTTCAAAATTAGACTATAAACTAGGGAGATCGATTATTCGATCAGGTTTTCGAATATTCCGAATAGTTGTTATTTTAAAAAAATACGGTTTTCGGTTAAGCATTTTTAATTCGAATATATAAAAATACAAAAATCAAATAAGTTTCCGTAATAAAACGTAAATTTAAATAAAAACAAAACAATTCACAAAGGTAAGGAACCAACAAATATGACATAGATATGACTTAGGGCATGTTTAGACCTAACAAATATTTGACGATAAAATTCAAGCTACCGTGACCAGTTAATTGATCAAACTTAAGCTTAAACTTATTTACAAAACTTTATTTGTAAGAAGATGTTAGAAGAAACTGTTAAATGATGTTTGATCTAGCCAAACGTTTTGCAAAAGCAAATAAAAAATTATAGGAATTTAATAACTTTATTATTTGAGATATTCTCCCAAATTTATTTTAAATGAGTTTTAATTTGTCGGTAGTTAAATAGTCGGCATGTCTATATGAATCTGAAGACTTCAACCTTATTTTAAAAAGTTGTAAACAAAACCTCTTATCCTGAATTATAGATTTCAAATTGTTTTGTTTCAGCATTATTTTGGTAACCTTTTGAAATTTCATAAACATCCCCGTATCGTACTTGGAAAAGCATACCAAATAATGGGAATTTTTTCAAAAATTTTAAAAAACAAAAACTTACCAATGAGAACAAAACTTCTTCTGTATAAAACAAGTATTAGACCCGTCTTTTTGTATGCTTTTCCTATTTGGTTTAGCATTTCTCCTACTGTTTTGAAGGAATTTGAAATTTTCGAAAGAAAGGTGTTGAGGTGTTGCATCGGAAAATACTACCAATCTCGAAATAAAAGGTATTCAAATGTATTTGTATATTCGAAATCGAAAGTTATTCCTGTCGGGTTATATGTGTGTGACTTGATAAAACGATTTGTGCTTAGGGTTTTGGACCATGATAATGTTACTGTTAAAGGAATATATGACAGTCAAAGACTTTTTAATTGGTCTAACGTTAATTACTTATCGGCTATTGGTTATATTAATGAGAATCCTCCATCTTTTGATATAAACACTTCACTTCGTTGTGAATTTTATGAAAGAACTAGTCCTGCTACTCATAGGGGATAACAATGTAAATTTTGTTTAAGTATTTATAATACTAGTTTTAAGTTTAGTTTTAAGTTATTTTTAAGATTATTTTGGAGTGAATATAGAACTTCCTCCAAATATGAAAGCTCCGGGAGCAAGAGCGTGCGCTAATTTCTATAACTGATTTTATCATTTAATTAATTTCTTTTGTCTGTATAGCTTGGTGCTGAATTCCTGTTACTGTAAATTAAGATATTACATTATAGTCTTAAGTTTTTTTCCCTTCTTACATTATAATAATTTTAAGTGTGTTTTCAAAAAAGAATTATAAAAAGTCTCAATAAAATTAAAATTAAAATTTGTTTCAGCATTATAAAAACGAATAGTAATATGAACATGATTTTTGTATGAAATACAAACAATTTAAACCTTCCATGACTTTGTTTGATTTCTTCAATTTATTTTTCTAGTTATTGGTGTTTTAATAAATAAAACTGATACATTTTTTCCATATCGTTGAATGTTGTAGTTTAAAGCATAAAGATATGCTAAAACTACTTAAGAGTTTTTAGTGCCTTAACGGGCATTCCGTCCTCGGCAGCACAATGGGCAAATAGTTCACCCAATGATTCATTTTCGGCAGCTATTTTAGTAAAGTATTATTTGTAGTCTCTTCAAAACTACTTCGAACGGAGTTGTTTTATTTGGATCACATAATTGTCAAGCCTGTGGACTAATTTAAGGTGATTCATAAGTCGTGACGTTTAAGAACTTTTGCAACTTGTAATTTTAGGGCAGTTCAGGCACCCATTTTTGCCTTTTTTAATCCCGTTCGAAATATCTCCAGAGATAACATCTAAATAAAAATATATTTAATAATAATTAGTATTGTGGTTATTTTGTTGAACTGTTTATGGTTTTTAATCCAAATTTTGATATTTTAATCAGGCTTAAGTTCATTAAATTTAATTTTCATTAAAATATTTTTATGAAGAAAGGAAATTTACAACATGAAATGAATTAAAATTTATTGATAATTTTTCATACTTGACTGAGCTGGGAATTGAACCCAGGTTTTCACGGACAGGTTTCCCAGACTAGTTTCGATTGTAACCACACAATCTCTTCAGTATATTTAATATTTAGAATACTCTCGCACAAATTACACATTTTTGTAGTATTTTGAATTGTTCTTGGTTTTTTTTTACAAGAACACACGCTTTTATAAGCGATTATTATTAACATTGTTATATAATGTTTTTTGAATCTTGTTATATTTTGTTTTGACATTCTGCATAAAAAGTTCAAGTTTGCCCAATATTCAGTTAGAAAAATACTTAAATTACGGGTACATTTATAACACGAGTAAGGAAAACGTATATAAATTACACATTATTAAAATAACTGGTTAATTATACCAAAATAACGGGTCTATTCGATATTCGAAAAATGAACAATGGGCAACACTAAAATAACCGGTTAAAACCGGTCGAATAATTACGGTCAATTCTCCCTAGTGCACTAAAATAAAATAGTCTCAGAAAAACTTGTTTTTGTTGTCTGATGTCGAACAGCAAACCTAAAAACCACAATCACTGTGGCATTTATTTATTGATGTTAGATAGGGCCATTTTACTTATTGGAAACTTCAAGGCAGACCGACGAAGTTTGTAGGCGAGAGAGAAAAACAAGTAAAGTAAAGTTTCCACGAACAAAATTCACGTGTGCACACAAAATGGCTTGTTGTTCGAATATAATAATGGCTCGTGAATATGTGCTGGTAAAAATGTCCTTTGAAATTTATCTCATTTTCCTAAAAAATTTATTTGAAATTATTCTTAATCATTAATAAAATTAAGAAGGAAAAGAGGTTTAAATTTATAGCCGCGCAAGGCAAGACAAAATAATAAAATAATACATGTTTTCTGTTTCTTTTTTTAGTAAATAAAAGCTCTTACTTCTCAGGAAAATATAAAATAATTCCTTGGACAATCTTTGTCCTCGTTAAATTCTATCTATAACAAGCACTAATTGCCGTCCTGATTGTTCACCCTTTGCTTTTAAAAGAACATATTCATATATATTATATATTCTTTGAAAATTAAATGAGAATAATGTTGAAATATTTGTATGTTAATACATCCTGGATTTGATCCATTTGTGTGTGTATTTCTTTGTTTCTAGAATGACCGATTAATGATTGGACAATACGTAACAATGTTTGGTGACGTCATTAGTCATGTGAATATATCGGCAGTCAAGTCGGAAGATGGTGGTGATTACGAATGTAAAGCAATTTCTCGCGCTGGTGAAGCATCACATACTGCTCGACTGAATATTTATGGTGAGTTTGATTTAAATTGATTACAAAAAATATATTTGCTACTACGGCTACGGGAGTTTATGTACGTCAAATTACAGAAAAATCCAACATACGAAAAAACTAAAATTTGTGTGTGTGTGTCTCTTCTTATTCTTTATTTTCCAATACATATTTGTAGGTATGCCGTATGTTCGACCAATGCCAAAGTTGTCTGCTGTGGCTGGGAAAACATTTTTCCTTAAATGTCCTGTGGCAGGATATCCAATTGATAGTATAATCATAGAAAAAGGTAATACATGGTAAATTTTTTTAGTTCTGACTACGGCAATGCTACCAGTGCCATATAAACTCATAAAAACATTTTTCAAATGTCTGTTTAATTTTTTTTACTTGGTCCGTTTAACTTTTAATTTTTATATACATATTTTATTCTACATTGTGGACTAACTACAACAAAATCTAACGAACCATTCATGCATAATTTTTCATATTCATCATCAGATAATGTGAAGCTTCCCACAAACATATGACAGCGTGTTCAAAATGGCACACTACTGATTGAGAATGTTCAGCGCACTGCCGACCAGGGTACCTACACGTGCATAGCTCGTAACAAACACAATTATACATCCCAACGGTCGGTAGAAGTTAAAGTCCTTGGTAAGTGTACTTTCTATTTTTGTATTTAGTTCGTGTAATTTACTTATCTTTTTTTATTTTTGAGGTTATATTTTATTACAATTTGTTTTAATTAAGTGCGCACAAATTGTACAAATATTGCAAAATTTACGATACAATAATTTCATGACAAGTACGTAACGTTATTCGGGTGCAACAAACATTTTACTTTATGAATTTATATGATGATACTTTGAGTTACAAATAGTTAAACAAACTAATTTTGTTGAAACACTTCTGTTTTTTTTACAACAGATTTTGGTCAAGGATAAAAATAAATTAAAATGATGTATGCAAATATTTCCCTCAAAATATTGGGTCAACCAAATTTTTTTTTATCTAAACCTGTCGTAGCGTACAAGAAAGTTAAAAAAAAGTTCAAACAGTTTTATATTTTAAATTTACAATCCATCTTATGGTGTTTTCTATTCGAAATGATAAAACTGATGCCTTATAAATGTGTAAAATTTTTACCCGATTTGGCAACTCTGGCTCTTGCCGTTCTCTAGGTATACAGAAAAAAGTAACAAAAATACAACAAGTTAGAGGCAGTCGTGGTTTATCTCTCTGCCATTAATGGACGGATCGGGCTGAATTTTAATAGCAAAATATAAATGCGCATATCAGACATAAATATGTACGAACCAAGTCCCCATCATATCTGTGGTCTTCGGGAACCCCATTTCAACAGACGGACAGATAGACGGTCAACTCGATTAGAACTGCTAGGGGTCTATGCTCAATATTTTGGAAGTTACCATCAGAATAACAAACTTTTACCTTCGGCACAGATCAATATTTTTTCGAAGGCAGCTTTCGAAGAAAAAAACAGAAAGCGTTTTTTGGTAGTGAAGTGGTAATGTATAAAATCAGGGCGCTGCAATCAACACAAATGGCGTGATCAAAACAAAAATAACAAAACACAAACCAGGTTAAACAAAAGTATTAGTTCAACTTAAATATTGTTTTGTGCAAAAAAATATGTTTTTAGTAATATTGTTTTATTTTATTATGTAATTTAGTTAAGGTCTGCTTAGACCTCACAAATATTTCACGAAAAAATTGATCAAACTTTAGCTTTATTTTTAACAAATTTTATTGACTTCCTTATCTTTATTTGTAAGAAGATAATTGTAGACTTCAATTAAGAAACTGCTAAATGATGTTTGATACAGCAATAGTTTGCAAAACCAAACAATTTTTTAATAAAACTAGTGATTACGTGTACGACGTCAAATATTTAATAGGTGTGGACATAGCTTTACTTAACTATTACTTCCTCGTGTTGTGGTAAACTAAAAAGTTAAATTTTACAACAGTTTTGCAAATAAATCTCCACTAAATAAATTTGTGATCATTGTATTGCGGCATAAAAGATGATGCAAAGAGAAATTCAAAAAGGGAAACTTTCAAAGAAAGAGGCATAAAAACGCCATATCTTCCATTTAATGACAGCTCTGTATAGTACTCTGTACCTTCGATGAAGGGTATAAAAAGCGGCAGTTGATGGTTCCTTAACTTTCTTAAAATATTCCTCCTCTAATGGACGAAATGGAAAAATATTTCAATAGATGTTATTAATTCCATGTTATACACACATTCAAGGTGGCACAATAAATAAGAACAATCGAAAATCTTTTAATTTATACATATTGTGCAAAAAGTAATATTTTGCAATGTGTTGAAAATATTGTACAATACGCACAAGTGTCGTTGGTTTTGCTTACTTTTTTTCTTAATCTAATCCCGCTTAGCTCTACGCTTATCTGCAGGATGCCAGAGTCTCTGGTGGAAATCAAACCCGCAACCCCCGCACTGATAGACTACCTCACTACCAACTAGCCTTCTACAGCACCCATATATCGAATGAAAAATTGCGCGATAAATTTATTTATTTTGTGCAACTTATTGAATACAGAGGAGCAAAATGACAATAATAATAGTAATAACAACTCAATAATATTGTGTACCCAATGACGTACTTTTATTTTCACTACACGATTAATTGTCATCTTCATTCTAAGTTTTTGGTTGATATTACCAACGATATTTAGTTCAGTGTTTATTCAAATAGGGAGCGATTTGCCGTTGTTGCACTTTCGTTGTAGTGCTGTCTTTAAGAAAAGAGAACTGATGTTAAATTTCTGCTTTTAATTGATATTATTAAACTAAAAAACTATGATATTTTTCTCAGTAGGTGACAGATTTTTAAAGAATGACTTAATATTTAATTGGGAATTATTTTAAATAAATATAAAATCTGTTACTTTTTTCACCATCATTTTTTCGCGTGAGATCGAAATGTCAAACTACTGCAATAAAAGTATGGAAATAATTTATTGTATTAAAATATGTATGTTTGTATACATACATTGTAACATTATGGTGGACCTAAGAAAATAAGTTGAGTCAGTCACGCCCCAAAAGTAAAGATCATTAAAAAACGTTGGTAAAAATGACAAAATTAATTTTTTTCCACGACCCAAAATACCGTCCCTTTAATTTTTAATATATTTCGCAGTTGAACCATTTCGCATATCGTTGTTAATAGTCTGAAAGCAACTTCGTATTTCTCTTTTTACTTCTGATGTCTTGGTTCCTTCCCCCACCCAAATTAAAAAGTTTTTGCAAACAGGCAGAACCCCTTTCAAAAATATGTAATTTTAGTTGTTAAAATACTCGAATTTATTAAATAATAGCGATGATATAAAAGCATAAAATTTCTTAATAACACAGTGCAACACATAAAGTATAAATTCCTTCTCATGTGGGGATTTCTCAAAGTACTTGACGAAATTTACAAAACTCCATTTGGGCTTGTTAAGCTGTTGATCGAATTTTATGCCCTCATGTCTATTTCGGTTTAAATTTGATTTTTTCGAAAAACATGAATTTTTTTCTTACGGCTTTATCTCGGAAAACAATTGGAATTTTGTTTTTTTCATGTCAGCACGCCGAAAACTCAAGATTTATGTAAAAGTGTGATGCTGTGAATGCAATGTATTATAAAAATGTCAAGTATTACGAACATAAATTTGACATCCCATTTTAAACAATAATACTTTTCATTGGATCAGGGTTGCATTTTAACAAAAGCAAATGACATTTTTATTTTATGTGCGATAGCGTGAATACAAACTGTAATGTCAAATTAGATTTGTTGACAGTCGCAACAGAACTCATTGTTTTTCTATATTACAAAGTATTATGGAATACGTTTGACTTGTGTGATAGTGCAAAGTACCTTCAACTAGCAAAACCCAAATTTGAGAAATTCCACACGATAAGAAGATTGCACTCGATGACTTTAGAAATGTTGCACTGTGTAATTAAAGAGTAGTTTTAATATATGTACGTGTGTACATACACAGCTAAAATGTTTAAAATTTACCCATTTGATAATATTAACCTTAAGAAATTTTAAGCTTTTATAAGATCCCTTTATGCGAATAAATTTAAATTCTTTTAAAGCTACAGCTTACATAGTTTCTTTTTATTTAGGGGAAGGAATCGGAGATAATTGACGCAAATTCTAAAAAATTATCTAGGAGTAGACGTAGTCAAATTAATAGCAACCATATGCAAAATGTGTTGATCGGACTTAAAATGGAATGAAGCGTCATGTAAAAAAGAGTAGTGTTATTTTTTGCATTTAGGAGGTGACTGGCTCAACTTATTTTATGGGGACCAACACACTCTAACATGCATACGTTCACTTATTTCAAATGATTGTATTTGGTAAAATGTATTAAATTTTGCAATGTTTGTATATTCTTATGATAAACGATAAATAAACAGTAACAAAATTCAGACCTGCACAAACACGCACAAACATGAATGTAAACATTTTGTACATACATTATTATTTGCACACTTCTAAAAAACAATGATTTAAATTTTGATTAAAAATAAACATTTAATTTGTACACATTTCCAACGAGAACGTAAAATAGAACGTTAAAATTTATGCAATAAAACATTTATTAACAATTTATGCTTAAACAGTTAAGGCCACGTTACTTTCCTTACGAAGCTTATATATAAATAGGTACTCATACGTAAAAGTGACATTGCGTTTCGGATCAACCAATTAAATTAAAACTGTTTCCGCTTTATCGGATAATAACAAAAGCTAGAAGTTATAAATTATATAAACTTTGAAAAAAATTTTTAGTTTTTTAGTGCTTTTAAACACGTTTACGTATTTTTTGTTACAACCAACCATTAAAGTCGACCGACCGCAACGTTTACGTTTCCGCAACTTTTACGCATGAGTAACTAAGCCTTTAGTTTTTTCAATGATATCCAAAAAAATAGTAATGATTTAAATATAAAAAACAAAGATTACACAATGGCGCAAAATTTAAATTTTATTGTGTTGATTGGAATTTTAATTCAATTTTTTACTAGTTTGAGGTCGCTGATTTCTAATCTAATCTCCGTTTTTCTCTATCAGCTCCCAGTTTTAAGTTAAATGTATTAATCCTATTTTTGACTTTTTTAAAAACTTAAAAGTTCAAAAAATCATAACTTTACTCTTCATTAAGCGATTTTTAAAATGATTCTTTCAAAAAAAAAAAAAAAAAAAAAAAATAAAAAAAAAGCGCAGTACTGGTTGTTTACTTAAAAAAAATTAAAAATTTTTTTTTTAAAAATCATGAAAAATTCAAAACAGGAAAAGGTCAAAGTCTTATTACTTTCGCGTAAAGTCACATAACCTATGAACCAAATGAGATATGGATCATTAAAATCCATGAACGTGTTTCGCTTTTATTCACAATTAAGTGAAGGCACCTAATTTTCAAGTGAAGGAAAAACGTCCATAAAAATAACGGCAGCAAACACACACACATTTGTATGGAAATCGCGATTTTAATCAATTCAGTTTTTTCAATAAATTGTGAATAAAATCAAAAGTTGTGCACCGTTTACAATGAAAGAAAGCTTATTTCATTCGAAATATATTTAACTAATTGCCTGTTTGCAGCGAGTCACTTTTGCGCTCGCGTTCTACAAACTGGAAGTAAATGTTTTAAGACTTTTTTAAGACCAAAACTTTGTTTTTGCCGCATACTTATTTTTTATCAAATTTAAAGAACAAAAATTTTTTATTTTTTTTTTTTTTTTTTTTTTTTTAATTATTCTTTTTTTCACAATTTCATCGATATCTTACACGCGGTTCAGACGGTGATTTTTTCAATGTTTTTTAAGACATGATTTTTGGTGTTTGTTGGCGAACGGTGTAGTGAAGCAAGCGGGGTAGAGAAAAAAACACGTTTTCTGATCCATGTGTCTCTTTTTATATTTTTCTTTGCACCCATTCGTATTTTTGTTATGTTGCTTCATTTTATTTTTTATTTCAATGTGGCAACATCTCTTTACAATACAAACCATGGAGCGCATTAAAATTTTTGGTTTTTATAAATAAGCAAGTAAAGAAGAATTACCGATAATGGAGGAAAAAAATCAACCGTAAAATCATGGGGAAAAAATCTTCGTTTGAATCTGTTGTGTTTTTGGAAGCAACTTTCAAAAGGAATTAAAAAAAAGACATGATTTTTAAATCACGGTCTGAATCTAGCCTTAGAAACTACGGGGGCTAATTGTGTCAGTCGTGAACGAATACTTTTTTTCGACTCGAAAACAATATATACGACGATATAAACCACTTATTTCGCTCTCTGAAACTAGACTCCCAACATGCTGTTCATACGATTAATTTTTGTTTCATTTTGACATTTTGTTTTGTGTTGTTAGTGTAACTTTTTTAAAAATAAATTAAAATGTACGTAAAAATTAAAAATGTATTATTTAATATTTTTATTAATATTATTATTTAATAATTTTCACTTAATTTTATTTAAAATTAATTTTTATTTTGTTTTCTTCTTTGTTTTGATTTTTTTTTTTTTTTTTTTTTTGAGAGCTAGTTCAGATAAACTAACGATAATTGTTATCAAAATTGGAGATAATAGTACATTTTTCCTGTTTCGCAGTATTTTTCAAAATGAAACGACTTGTTTCGCTCTCATATTTTGTATGGCAAAACATGTTGTTTCTATCATGTTTGTGGCGCGAATCAGGAATGGGTGAGAGAAACACGAATATTATTGTCCGTGTAAAAATGGTATTAATTATTATTCTTTTAGTCAATACTGAACGAATCAAAATTTTCTTTTCAGTGCGTTACAACTTTCATTTGAGTTTCCACAATACAGAAAAATAATTTCGTTTCGTTCAGTATCTACTGAAATAAAAAAAAATAATTTCGAATTGAAAAAATATTCGATCACGACTGCCAGAATTAGCCTACTGGGCAAATTTAAAATCAATGAAAGCACGGCTTAAAGATAATATTGTTGACGAATTTTGTATTTTATTTTTAACTGAATACGATCAACCGTTTTCAAGTTGTTCCCATATATGTAGCGGAAGTGGCTTTATTTTGGATATAACGGTATATCGCGAAAAGTCGAGCTGATAGAAAAAACTAAGTGCAGATTTCGATTCAGAATCCCAAATAACCTTAAAGACAACATTCAGTTATTAATCAACAAAACCTTGTTCTCTTGTGTTATCTTTCATCCTGGTACTGTCGAAAAAAATATACGTCTTAGTTTTACTCTCGTTGCAATTTAAGTAAATGAACAGACCTATTGGCAAATACTAATACATACAAAATACGTACGAGAAAAGTTGTAAAAAATATGTATAACAAAATTAAAATAAAAAATAAACGAAAGTATACAACAAAAATTAAACGAAATAGAAATAATAAATAAAATTAAATAAAAAGACTGAAGCAAATAAAAAAGAGTAAAAAAAAACAAAATAACAAATTCTAATAGAATTGTATCGTGTTAAACGATGACACATCACTTAAAGTGAAATAACAATATATTTGTTTAAATTTTCTTTTTTTCTTTATTTATCCTTTTGTATGTATGTATGAATGTGTGTATGTTTTATTGTTTTATTTAAATTTTATTTCAACAAAAAAAGAAAATATATTTTGCTCTAAAAAAAGTACAACAGTAACAAAAATAGCACGTTTTTCTATTAAAAACTTCAACAAGAACAACAAAAAATCTAAATTAAATTGCATTTTTTTGTAAACATTAATTTTATACAGCATACAGACGCACACACACACACACATATATATATATATAACACCGAAACAGATACAATTTTTTATTACTACAACTACACAAAAAAGGAGCATAGCCTCAAACATTATTACATATCCATGTCAATTAGGGGCATAACTTTTTCTAATGTCTACTAAGATAACGAATGAAAGTGAAAAATGTCTTACATTTTGATAAGTATTAGAGTATCCAATTATTTGGCTTTTGGTTTTTTTTTGAGTTTGAATTAATCGAGTCTTAATCTTTATTATTTCTTGATTAATCAAAAAAGAGTTTAAATTTATTATTTATAACTCGAATAACTCAAATAATCTTATACAATGGGAAAAATATACAAATCTATGGGATATAATACTTTCACTGGGGCAATCTGGTACAGCCAATACCTGGGATTCGCAAGAATTCCCAAATTGGCCGGCCTTACAAGATAACGATATCCTGTGATCGCGGCTGACCAGAGATCCTAAATGGTACCACGGGTGTTAGAAGCCCCGGTGAGCAGTCAATGGAGTCACTATTGGTTGGGTCCTCCGTTAGTATGCTTCTTATAGGAAATGCCTGCAGTTTTTCAAGAAGCTTGTCTTTCCGAAAGTTTTGCTTTTATGTTATTATAACTTCGTGGTGGGAATAGCACACTACCCAAAGTCGCGGGAACTGGGATCATGAAAATACCATTTAAGGGCGGTGGTCTTACCACTTGTGGAAAAGTTCTTCCTAAGAGAGGATATTACATAGATGCTATCAATAAAGCTGCTTAAGACAGATAGCTCCAGCTCCTAAACAAGCGAGGGCCATGTATTGCCGAATTACGCACTCAAGTTTCTTCCTGGGTATGCTGGATTTTTCACTCTCAGGGGCGGTCAGTAAAAGTATGTTTGCCACACAGTGATTGAGATCCACCATGAAATGAGGCCATATGGCAGGTGCTCATGTAAATCTTCCTTAACTATTTCGGTTTAACGGACTATTAAATTATCTGTAAGCCAAAGTTTAAAAGCAGGCGGTACCTATTAATGTTATTTCGCTTTATAACTTGCAATTACGTCCCGCCTGCTGAACCCAGCGAAAACTCTACTTATTATCTTAATTTTAATGACTTCCTGAATTCAGTACTTTGTAGCTTTATTCGCCCCTTTTTGCATTATTAGTTATATATTAAATAAGTCATACTTAAACATAGGTAGGTAGGTAGGTAGGTAGAAAGGCTGGTGTGAAGTCTCCTTCACACTTTCACCCAGAGACCTATATGGTCCATTTTGATGCCTTGTTTAGATATAGATAGCTGGAAAGTAGGTGAAATAAACAGCGAAAGCATAAGAAAAGGTAAAAATGATAGATAAGAAAAGAAGATAGAACCAAACCCGTGAGAAATTCCTTATACATAACAAGATAATGCTTCAATGTAATGATTTAAATAACTTATTATTATAATACTATAAAATTTTAAAAATAATTTCTATGTGAAATCCATGGAAAATCCGAAAATCAATCAAATGTATGTATGTATATATGTTCCAAGATAACCCCCAAAATACATTTATGTTATTAGAACACTAGTACTGATAGCGATCTAATGTAAACAATGTTTTATGAACAACATAATTGGGGGGTTCACAAGATAGCCATAAAGTTGTAATTGTGGGCATCCGCTTATAATTTAGATTTATGCTGTACCGTTATGACGAATCAATGAACAGATCATTAAAATTGTTATTTGGTTTGAAACACAACAATATTTTTTTGTAAAATATTATTAAGGACATTATGACGATATGACTTGACAGCACACCTTATGAATTATCCAAATATTTACATATACTATTACACATAATTATTACAGTGTTAAAGCTATAAATGATTTTGTGCAGCCAAAACACTCTTTATTAAATATTTTCTTACATTTCGAAAAATCTATTATTGTGTTCACGTTTTCAACAGAAATTTCATAAGATTTATAAGAGAAATACATATGTATTAGAGAAATTTTAATTAGGTGTTTAAACCTTTTTGAAAGTTAATTTGTAACTACTTATTTTTTGTCTCTTTTTGTAACTACATATTTTTATAAAACTTTTATAAAAAAATATATTTTCATATAAAAAACTTTTTTCCAAGAATCTAATTTTAATCGATTTATTGACATAAATTTTTCAATTTATTCGTTATTTGAAATTCGCTATTTAAATTAGTCGATTAAATAATTCCTGTGGATAGTCGCCACACATTTGGCTTTAAAAAATATAAATACAACACATGTACGATTGCATATGATTGAGAGTGGACAATTTTTTAGGTGACAGTCACATGCTTTCTTTAAGGTACAAGTTGTACTGTACAACGTACACATAAGTATAAGAATATATGAAAAGCACTTTGAGTGCTATAAGTATTTTCTCGTAGTTCGGGTGTTTGTAGAAAATGATACAGATAAAATTATGATGAGCATATGAGGGGTATAGAAAAAAGGGTGGATATCTCCAATTTTGTAGTTTCTATAATAAATAACAAAAACCTCTATCTGCACAGGGAATATGACGTTTTTCTGTTTGAGACAAGCCGATTAGAAAAGCACATAACAAACGTTTGAACCAAATCTACTCCGAGGTTTAAAAAATTAACCAATAAAAAAACTGGAGATTGTTGTATTTGTTTTAATCAAATGGGCATTACTGCATTTGATACAATTTAATATGCATAACAAACTTCGGGTTATTTTGATTTTTTTTTTGTGGAAATTTTTTCTTAATTCCTGTACTGATTTTCCGTTTCTTTACAAAATATTTCGCTTAACAATAAATAAAAATACAGAATATTACTTTAACTTCTAGCGAACATTAAGAAAAAAATACTCATGATTTAAAATTTATGATCGAATGTGTTTCTTTCATTAAGTAGAAGTTTTTCTTGCAAAAATAAATATTATAAATAAAAAATAAAAAGGGTGTAATTTTTAGGAAATTTATGCGGAAAAAATTTGCTTTTCAGTATGAGCGCATAACAAAAGCAGCGTTTCTATTTTCAGTTTGAGCGCATAACAAAAGCAGCGTTTCTATTGGAGGTTGCTGTCTTGGTTTCAATCAGTACTTTTTACCTATAGATTAAAAAAATTCGTCGTTTTTATACCCTTCACCACCACTGTGGTGAATGAGGATATACATAGTTTGTCATTCCGTCTGAAAGTTTTCTATTATACATCTAAGACCCCTGGCTTCTTGAGTAATTATAAGTCGATTTGGCCATGCCCATCTGTCTGTCTGTCCGTCTCACTTTCGAAAACCCAAAAGAAAAGAACAAACTTGGTCTGAAATTGCTTGTAGTTATCCTGAGCAGTTCGGGATTGAAATCCAGCAACATCGGTTCAGCAGGATCAGAACTATAAATAAAAATGTGGAACTACCACCCTAAAAAAATTGAAAATTTTGATATAAAAACTAACATAAATGGTGAAATAAAGCACGAAATGATACACAATTTTGCACGCTTAGTGCGACTGCAAATCATACTGTTGGATTTCGTGAAGATCGGTCCATAATTAACCCTAGGCCCCATATATACCATACTCCCAGCAAACAGATTAGTACGCCCAAAACCGTAATATTTAATCATAATGAAATTCGGTACGTCACAGTTTTATAGGACGAGAAATCACACTGCCAAATTTCGTTAAGAACGGTACATAATTTAACCTAGGCCCCATATAAACCCTACTCTCGGAAAGCAGTTTATTGCGCCTAAAACCAAATAAAACCCACTTTGGGAAAATAATTAAATTCGCCTAAAATCATAACAGTTATATTTATTGCGGTAAAATTTCTTCTAACTTCATATGGCCAGAAAAAATATCATGCAATTTTGTGAAATTCACTGTTAACACTAAAACTTATTACACCGCTGTATTGAAATTTATTCAAATTATTTTTTGTAATGCCAGAAATCTTCATAATTTAAGATGATTGGTCCATAATTTACCATAGTTCCAATACAAACTACCCTCCTAAAAATCATTTTAGTTCGGCTAAAACTGTTACGAATCATGATATTTTACTCAAGCCAGTTCAAAGTTCTAACAAGAAACGCATAAAACTTTCTTATTGTCAGTAAATAATTTAATTCAGGTCTAAACCGCAACCAATTTTAATGCTGACGTTCGTTTTTGTGAAGCTTAGTTAATAATATATTTGTATTTATCATATAGAGCCCACTCCTGTTGGTGGAGGGTATCAAAGATTCGGCATACATATTTTGACGATGTCCGTCTGTCCGTTCTTCAGTTTGCCTGTTGTGCATGTTGAAACGGATTTTCCAAAGACCCATGCTTTAATAGAGACTAGGCTGTTATAAAGTTATATTGCGTATAGTCTGGAATATATTGCTATTGAAACTCAGCTGAATCAGTGAACATATGGCTGAGATATTAGCAACAGGCCTAATTTTTCCCGAAAAATGCTAATTTTTTTCCAAAAAGATTAATTTAAAATCTTCTTATAATGATTTTTTTACATTTACATGAAATTAACTTAATAGAAAAAATATTAATGGAAAATAATAAATAGAATAGGCTTAAGAACCAAATATCCTTACAAGAAAAACTCATAAAAACAGGAAAAACTACATTAATTTTCCAAAAATTTAAAACAAAATCTAGTTCCATTGCAATTTCACTTCATTTCGATTTAAAGGAAAACTTTTTATATTATACTTTTTAACAAAATTGATTCTCGCGACTCCGTATCTTCCTGCGAAAGTTCTGTAAAACTTTTGAAACATAAAAATTAATTTTTTACTTCAAGACTAGCAAAACTCAGAAACACCCATTTTATGTGAAACACCCTACTGTACATGCTAAATTTAAATGAATATTGATATAAACATACAAACATACTAATGCATGTATGTTGAATTTTGTGTACATACGAGTAGTATGTAACTTTAAATGTAAATTCTATTTTATGCCAAATTTTTTTTTTTACACAATTACATATCCGTGCCAGCAAATTTACCACGTCAACACTTGTGGCTATTGAGATAGGAACACTTCTAGAAAAATTTGTTTTTTAAGAAATACAAATTCAAGACATGTTCTCCTGTTGATTTACAACTGAAGTTATTGCATCACTTTGAACAACGTTAGTGGCAAAGAGAACTTTATTGATATTTTTACCACACAAAAATTAATACACTGACCTGCAGCATTTAATTCGAATCCGTTTTCAGTTCTTTCTATTACGTTTTTTTATGGGCTTGACTAATATTTCGCAATTTATCATAAATTGAGAAAAACTGGCTGTGATAGAATCAATCTGTGAACAAATTTGAATTCGGCACGCGAATTCAAACAAAATACCATATCAAAGTTCTTGCTCCCGACTTTTTTTTGCGAACAATGATATTTAAAAAGTTTTAACTTATCACTTATCCTGTCTTCATGGGTCGAAGCAGGTTTTATTGCTTATTATTTTCAAAACTAGTCAATGAATTTTTTTGAAATTTATTTACATAAAATAAGTTTTCTTTGGAATGGTATACAGGTAAGGTTAGGTCGAAAGGAGGACGAAGCATCAAAGATGAAACCTCATATCTGTAAGAAGAAACATTGGGGATTTATGGGGATAGGGTTAACGTCCGGCGTTAAGAAACCTAGTTTCCCGAAATTAATTGCTTAAGGTTTTCCAGTCAACGTTCCTCAAGGATCCCAAGCCCAACATGACATCGCTCCCGAGGTGTTTGGATCTTAATTCGACGAAGACCTGACAGAAGCAGAGAAAGTGTTCCAGCGTCTCGCTCTCCTCGCCACATGCTCAGATTCTGCCCGAGTACCCTGTCCATCACTGGTATCGTTCTGTCTGAATTCCTACCATATGGGTAGGAATTTTCGTCCTCCTTGTGAACACACATATTTCTGTCTTCGCTGGATTAACGTTTAGCCCCCTTGATCGGCCAAAAGGCCGAATCTAGGATCTCCTCAGCGCTTCTGCACAAGTAGCTTAGATCCTTATTCCTTAGAATTATTACGACATCGTCTTTAAGGTTTTTAAGACACTATTTATCTTGGTCACCCATAGCAGAGGTGATTAAATCGGCGCGAGATACCCTTCTCTTAATGGACACATCGTACATTTCGAAACTTATCCTATTCTTTAGCATGTAGGTAATCCACTCACTGAGCGCCCGGTCAACCCGAAACTGGGATCGGCTAGGGGTATCAGTCAGTACGTTGTTAAAGGCTCTCTCGATGTCAATGCAAAACGCCGGTGTGCAAAATTTGCCATCGAAGGGTTTCTGGATATTGTTTACGATGAGGTCTGCACTGATCTACCCTTTACATAAGCATGTTGCCTGCATTTCCGGTATCTGTTTGGTATTCTACTTTTAAACAATAGTATCGACTATCCGTCCGCTCCAAGGTTTTAAGTAGAAAATATGTTAGGCTAATCGGGCGATAAGTCTTTGGTGTCGCATATCTCGGCTTTTCAGGTTTGGGTATAAATACTATCCTAACCGCCTGCCATCCAACCGGAGTGTATGCGAATTTCAAGCACGCAGTATATATCACTGACAGATGAGTTGACACCAAGTCCGCATCCATGGTATACATATATGTATAAAAAATACTTGATTTCAAGGCTTTTTTTAATATAAATTTATGTACAAATCATTCCGGAACTTGCACTTAATGCATTGGGTGTAAAAAAATAAACGGAATTAACAGATGTATGATGAAGTTTCAACATTGGGGAAAATGGACCCACAAATACCACATGCGTTTTATTTTTTGAGTATAGATTAAGGGCTAAAACACAACACCTATTTGTGCATTTAGAGCTGATTCAATATAAAAGTAAATAGATGATCAATAAGAAGGTGCGAAACCATTTTAGAAGCGGTTAAAAGTTTTGAGAATATCAAAACCTAATATATAAAAAATATGTTAAGCACCTTGGCCAGACATCAATCTTCGTATTCAATTATATGTTATTAATATCGCTCATATGCTGCAACAACCTCATAATATCGCTAATGCAGATTAAATCTTTCTTATGAATTTATTGTAAATATTGTAAACACAACTCTTGAGAGAAGAAAAAATTTTCTTTTTCCATTATGTTGCGTGTAAATTTAACAGCCGTATTCATAAAAATTTATTTATGATTAATAAACCGTTTATAAGCAAAAAGTGCCAAAGTTGCATTCATAAACCAAAAATAGTCTATTAAACCTTTAATAAGACATTCATAAAGTATGAAAATTTATTGTTGGACTTACCCCTCTTTAAACCAAAAATAAAATCACATTTTGATAAATGTTTGCATTTAATGATATTATTTTTGGGCAATATGTTTTCAAATAATAGAAAAATCTCTTACTTCTTAATATGAACATGTTAAATACATTTTACTAAATTTATTTTAATTTAGATAACAAATTTAAAGTTTTATTGTTAAATATTTAAAAAAAAAATGAATATGTTTATGTGATTTAAATGAATATGTTTAGGGGCAAATGCAGATATTCTTTTTTATTAAATTATTGCAATTAGTTTTTTTTAGGTTTTAAACAACGAATTGTTGTTCAAAAAAATAAGAGAAAAATAAAATAAACAAATCATATTAAAAGTGATGTTAATAAAAAGTAAACAAACCTTTTATTCGAACACTTTCTTATCGTATATATAAAAAAAGTTTCAAACAAACATTTTTTAAAAGCTTTCGGCATAATCTTGTTCAGAAAATAAAATAATATGTATTTTTATTTTATAAGAATAATTTTTAAGGTCTTTAATTATAAAAAATTTATTCACCCCTATCGTGAATAATTTTTCCCTCGAAATTGGTTCCGTTTTTACGTATTTGCGATCATGAAAAACTCCCATGAAAAAAATAATTGATAGGAGAATAATAACGTGAAAAAATGTTTGCGGGAAAAAATTCCCCTTATCGTGAACAATTTTTTCCGTAGTAATTTGTTTACTTTTCCCTTTGAATTTCTCACTTTATTTTTGCTGGGGAACAAAACATTTATTTAAGTAATTCTTCTCGTAATTCGAATATTGAAGTTTAAAAAAAAGGGTCCGCCAAATAACTTTTTTTTTTGAAAATGTTATAAAAAAACTACTGAATATTTTCTCAAATTTCGTTTTTTATTTGAAAGTACAATCCTTCCGGTTAATAATGGAAAATAATTTCATTCAAATGGCTGCCTCTGCTGGCCATGCAGTAGCTTACACGATCGGTCCAATTTTTAAGCACATTATCGATTGTGTGCAGCTGTATTTCACCAATGGCTTTACGAATATTGTCCTTTAAAGCGTCAACTGTATCTGGCTTGTCGGCGTAACACTTATCTTTGACGGCACCCCACAAATAACAGTCCAACGGTGTCAAATCGCAGCTCCGAGGTGGCCAAACGACATCAGCTCTGCGGCTGATAATGCGATCTTCGAAAACAGGGCGCAAAACATCGAGTGTAGCTTCGGCTGTGTGGCACGTAGCGCCGTCCTGTTGAAACCAAATGTTGCCAATATCCTCCTCTTCAATTTTTGTGAACAAAAATTATTTCAACATGGCCCGATAACGATCGCCATTGACTGTAACGGCCACTCCTTGCTCATTTTCGAAGAAAAATTGGCCCAATTATGCCTCTGGACCAAAATCCGCACCAAACAGTGACTCGTTTTGGGTGTATCGGCTTTTCAATGTATGCGTGCGGGTTTTCTGTGCCCCAAATGCGACAATTTTGCTTGTTTACATACCCGCCAAGATCAAAATCAGCTTCATCTGAAAAGATGATTTTTTTTGGCAAAATCGGCATCTTCTGTAAGTCGATCGCAGGTCCACTTACGAAGCGAAAACGCATTGGATGGTCTGTTGGCTTTAACTCCTGAACCAATTGGACTTTGTATGGCCTCATACCAAGGTATTTATGCAAAATTCGTCTCAATGATGTCTCCGAAATGTTCAAATGTTGAGAACGACGGTGAATTGACTTTCTGCCACAGCAGCAATATTCTCGGGTGTACGCACTGTTTTTGGCTTTTCACGCCTTGGTTTATCGATGAGGATGCCAGTTTCTTTCACTTTTTTTACAAGATAACGAACATACAGAGCTGACGGTGCTTCTCTTCCAAAATCCGTACGCCATTTTCGCACACATTCTACAACATTACCATGATTTTCAAAGTAATGTCGCAATATTTCCCAGCGTTGTTCAAGCGTATACACAACCATATTCGTTCAGCGGAAGGATAAAACTAATTATCTGTCAAATGAGCTAAGTGTTACCATTCACGAAATAAGCACTAGTTGAAAAAAAAAGTTAAATGGCGGACCCTTTACATAAAAGCGCAATAAGCTAATGTTGCAATCAAACTATCACTCCAATAGAATATATTTTATTTTTATTTGTTTTTGAACTTTTCTTTAAAATATACGTGTAAATTTTTGAACAAAAATTTTTTTTTTAATGTTTTTTAATATTTCTTCTTTATTATATTCACGCGAAAAATTGTTCACGGGAGTTTCACGATAGCATTTTTCCCTTCGAGGAGAATAAAAATTTCATGGGAACAAAAATTCCACTTAAACAAGATTTTATTTCAGCTAATACGGCCTTAAGTTCTATATGTAATTAAAAATGCATTTAATCCATATTATCCCAACGTTTCGTGAATATTATATTCACTTGTTTTTCACGATAGGGGTAATTAATTATAGAATATCATGTGAAGCGAATAGAAGTTTCATGCATCACTAGCAATAAAAAGCCAACAACGAAAATAAAGTTGCCATACTTAAACACAAAATCGCTACAAACAGATAATAGCTAAGAAGCTGTTAATTTACGTTTATGATTAAAAATTTTTATAATAGGCTTAAAAGACAAAAATTGTTTGATAGTTATTACATACTTTAAGCTTAAAATAAGAATCTTTTATGAATATGGCCGTAAAACTTTAAAGTCGTTTAATGTAAAACTTATATTTTTGGATTAGGAATATGTTGCAGCAAATGAGCGATATTTTGTGTTGCTTAGCCCAGCCACATGATGATGTTCAAATTTAAATTAGAAGTTATTGTAAAAACTAAGAAAATTGAATTTTTTTTTTTCGAAAATAAATATTTGCCCCCATATTCATAAAAATATTTTAGGTTTATAGCAGGTTTATGGAACGAATTTTCTATGAAAATTTGTTTGTTTGTGTAATCAAAAATATTTTTATGAATTTGAGGTCTAGTTTTTTTTTTTGTCAAATAGTTAAATTTCATAAAAATAAATTTTAAAATTAAATTTATTTCATACAAAAAAAAAATTTAAACAAAACGTGAATAGAATTTGAGGAAATCACGTTCACATAAATCAATCTGGCTTAATATGTTTATGAAAATTAAAAGTATTTGAATTTTTATTTTTTTGTTTAATTTTAATTTTTTTTTTTTTTTAATTTTTGTTTTCTTTTTAATTTTTATTATTTTTTTAATTTTTTGATTGCATGTTTTATTTATTTTTACTTAAATTTTTGTTTTTTGTACTAATTTGTATAGTACCAGTTTTCTCGCATTGGTTCTCGCAATAAGCATCAGTCGGCTCGGCTTGGCAACAAGCGGCCACTCTGTACGTACCCTTAGAGAGTGTACCAAGGCGAATTCAGTTTTCAGGTGGTGTTGAAAGGCATTTACGCATGAAAGTAGTTTCTTGAAAGTCGCAATACACTCACTCTTTTTCACTAACACATTTACATTTTTCTACTTTCAGTCCAACTTTCAGCTAGCTTTCAATGAAAATTTCAAGAAAGCGATTTCATGAAAGTAAATGACAATAACTAACCTAGCGTTTACACGTGAAAGTAATTTCATGAAAGTCGCAATACACTCACACTTTTTCACTAATACACTCCCATTTTTTTACTTTCCACTCAGCTTTCAATGATTTATTCAAGAAAGTAATTTTTTGACACTTTCTGAAAGTAAAATGACAGAGCGGTAAACAAAGTTGCCCACTAAAGAGACTTATACAAATTTACAGGATTGTGGTTAAATAATAATTGTAAATTTAATTTATTTTGTACACACAAAAAAATGATAATTTTAAATTTAATTTATTTTGTACACACAAAAAAATAATCTAGGAAATTTTACCAAGGCGAACATACGTTTTTGATAATAATGGTCGCATCTTAAACTTACAAGAATAATTTCGTTATTTATCGCACAAATGATTAGTGACGAAGAATGGGTCGCTATGTTTTTCTTTATACTGTGTATAAAATGTATCTTTTGTACTTTCTCCGTTAAAAAAAATGTGTCGTTATTTTTTCCAAGTGGATCAAGCAATTCAAAAATTTTAAACACGTTTATTTCGAAATGTATTTTTTGAATAATTACGAAGTTGCAGCAAATGGTCGATATATCGATTTAGAAAGACAAACAAGTAAAAAGTAGATAGTTAAGTTAATACATTATGAATTGATAAATAGCATATTACAATGAAATGAATAAAGAAGTTAATTTTATTAAAAGTGTGTAACTGAAAAAAGTATATAGTTTTTTCAAATATGCTTACTTTACAACAAAATTTTACATGTTGTGCAACTTCAACAGAACAAAATTAGCTGCTTTTATTTAAAACTATTGCACTTTTATTATTAACTAGCATTTAACCCGCTACTTCGTTAGCGCCCCTTTTTCTTATGTGGACATATTTTTACGCCAAAGTTTATGTTTCTAGGTTTAAACCCGCTACTTTGTAATGGGACGATTTGTACCTTTAAATGTTCGTATTTCGAAAATTTTTATTTGTATTTTTTAGATACGTTACGAATGTGATATTTTTTTATTTCAATGTTTATTGGTTTAATAGATAGATGTAGTGGCAAAAAAGTTTAAAGATACAGGTTTACTCCCCAAAAGCGTCTAATTTCAAAAAAGTACCAGACACCTAACCGCTTATTATTTTAATGAACATCAGGTTAGGGAATTTCCCGTTTTAACCTCTTTTACCATCTAACCATAACAATTTCCAAAACTCCCATCATAGGTAATCGATTTCGCGACAGACCAACCTCCCGGGCAAATTTCAGCATTTTAGTTCAGGCGTTTAGGTCGTGCGATGATGAATCATGCAGTAACATTACAATTTTATATTATATAGGTAGATGAAGAAAAATGTTTTGAAAAAAATAACACAATTAGGTACGATTTTCACCCCTTAAACGTTCGAATTTCGAAACGCATCAAATTTGTATTTTTTAGATAAGTTACGAATGTGATATGTTTTTTATTTTAATGTTTATTGGTTTAAAATATATATGGTATAGCAAAAAAGTTTTAAAATTCATGTTTTACCCGTTTACTCCTTATTTCAAAAAAGTGCTAAACACCTGTCCGCTAATTTTTAATGAACAATAATAGGTTTAAATTTTTTGGTATCCCTTTTAGTTTAGCAGATATGAGGTTAGCGAATTTCCGTTTTCACCGCCTTTTTTTTATTGAACCACAATAAGTATTAAATTTTTTTGTATCTCCTTTAGCTTAGCAGATATGAGGTCAGCGTGATCGATTTGGCGAGGCCTGCCTCAGGTCCAAATGTCAACTTTTTAGCTTCAGGCGTTTAGGCTGTGCAATGAAAATAAATAGATGAAGAAAAAATATCTTGGAAAAAGTAACAAAATTACGTACGATTTTTACCCCTTAAACGTTCGAATTCAGAACATTTTCACTTGGCATATTTTAGATAAGTTACGAATTTTATATAATTTTTATTTCTATGTGCATTGATTTAAACGGTAGATGGGGGACAAAAAAGAACCAAAATTCAGGTTTTACACTTTTACTCCTTAAAAGAGCCGAATTTCGAAATAGTACCAGACACCTGTTCTCGTTTTTATTTAATGACTAACAATAAAAGCACAAAATAAAGTACAAAAAAGTACCACAAATTGCCTCTTACAGATGCTCATTCAACGCTTTGCTTGTTTAATTTTATGTTTGTAGCTGCAATACTAACAAAAATTTAATAAGTACCTGTTGGCAAATAATACAGTACGAAAAAGTACCAAAAAACCACTCTTACAGATTCTCATTCACTTGGGAACTTGCATGTTTAATTTTATGTTTATAGGTCCAATTTTAACGGAAATTCAAAAAGTAACAGGTAAATAACAAAAAGTACCAAAACGCCCCTCTTACAGATTCTCATTCACTCAGGACATTGCATTTTTAATTTTATGTTTGTAGATCCAATATTAACGAAAATGAAAAAGGTACCAGTTAAAAAACGAAAAAGTACCAAGAAGATCTCTCTTATAGGTTCTTGTCCACTCAGGACATTTAATGTTGAATTTTATGATTTTTGGTCCAATACTAACGGAACTTCAAATAGTACCAGTTAAAGACCAAAAGGTACCAAGAAGCCCCTCTAACGAATTTTCATTCACTCAGGACCTTGCATGTTTGATTTTATGTCAATAGGTCTAATTTTAACGAAAATTAAAAAAGTACCAGTTAAAGAATGAAAAAGTACCAAAAAGATCCCTCTAACAAATTCTTATTCAGTCAGGACTTTGCATGTTTTGTTTTATATTTCTAGGTCTAATACTAACGGAAATTAAAAAAGTACCAGTTAAAGATCAAAAAATACCAAAAAGTACCCTCAGAGGTTCTTATCCATTTAGGACATTGCATGTTGAAGTTTATGTTTCTAGGTCCAATAATAACGATAATTAAAAAAATTGTCAGTTGTGGGACCAAAACCTAAAGTAAGAAATAAAATTTCCCGTATTTCCCCTTTTTGGTACTTTTTTCTCCCCATTGAAGCATTAAAAATTTCAATATTGTAGTAGGAGCCCATAATTTAATACGTTTATGTCAATAAATAAAAAAAAATGTTTTATAAAAAAAGTACCAAAAATAGTTACGCTTTTTACCCCTTAAACGTCCGAATTTCGAAAAAGTACCAAATTCGTATTTGGATTTTTTAGATAAGTTTCAAATGTGATATAACCCTTATTTCTATGTTTATGGGTTTAAAAGATAGATGGGGTGACAAAAAAGTACCAAAATACAGGTTTTACCCGTTTACTCCGTTAAAGGGCTGAATTTCCAAAAAGTACCAGACACCTGTCCGCTTATTTTTCTAAAGAACAACGATAAGTATTACATTTTTTTTGTATCTCTTTTAGTTTAAGAGATATAAGGTTACCGAATTTACCCGTTTTTGCCGTTTTTTACCCCCTAAACATTCGAATTTCCAAAAATCCCGTCTTAGTGGATCGATTTGGGGTGAGACCAACCCCTGGTCCAAATTTCAAGTTTTTAGCTTCAGGCGTTTAGGCTGTGCGATGATGAATCAGTCAGTCAGTAACGTTACAATTTTATATATATAGATAGGTAGATGAAGAAAAATGTTTTGAAAAAAATAACACAATTAGCTACGATTTTCACCCCTTTAACGTTCGAATTTCGAAACGCATCAAATTTGTATTTTTTAGATAAGTTACGAATGTGATATATTTTTTATTTTAATGTTTATTGGTTTAAAATATAGATGGTATAGCAATTTTAATATTGTAGTAGGAGCCCATAATTTAATACGAATATGTCAATGAATAAAAAAAAAATGTTTTGTAAAAAAGTACCAAAAATAGTAACGGTTTTTACCCCCTAAACGTCCGAATTTCGAAAAAGTACCAAATTTGTATTTGGATTTTTTAGATAAGTTTCAAATGTAATAAGGGTTATATTTCTATGTTTATTAGTTTAAAAGATAGATGGGGTGACAAAAAAGTACCAAAATACAGATTTTACCCGTTTACTCCGTATATCCCCTTTTTGGTACTTTTTTTCTCCCCATTGAAGCATGAAAAATTTCAATATTGTAGTGGGAGCCCATAATTTAATACGTTTATGTCAATAAATAAAAAAAAATGTTTTATAAAAAAAAGTACCAAAAATAGTTACGCTTTTTACCCCTTAAACGTCCGAATTTCGAAAAAGTACTAAATTCGTATTTGGATTTTTTAGATAAGTTTCAAATGTGATATAACCCTTATTTCTATGTTTATGGGTTTAAAAGATAGATGGGGTGACAAAAAAGTACCAAAATACAGGTTTTACCCGTTTACTCCGTTAAAGGGCTGAATTTCCAAAAAGTACCAGACACCTGTCCGCTTATTTTTCTAAAGAACAACGATAAGTATTACATTTTTTTTGTATCTCTTTTAGTTTTAGAGATATAAGGTTACCGAATTAACCCGTTTTTGCCCTTTTTTACCCCCTAAACATTCGAATTTCCAAAAATCCCGTCTTAGTGGATCGATTTGGGGAGAGACCAACCCCTGGTCCAAATTTCAAGTTTTTAGCTTCAGGCGTTTAGGCTGTGCGATGATGAATCAGTCAGTCAGTCAGTCAGTCAGTCAGTCAGTCAGTCAGTCAGTCAGTCAGTAACGTTACAATTTTATATATATAGATGTACGTTATTGGGCACGTTCATAAGGCGTAACTTTTGTGTAACCGTTTAGTGTTTGTCTTAGAAACGCATAGTTGAGCACTTCCGCTCAACACAACAGTTGGGTATTTGAGGCCATTTATTTCATCATAAAATTTTTTAGCTACCTAAAGTCAACATGTTGTGCTCAACCTTTATTTTTTTTCAATTGTTTATGTTTATCAGCTGTTAATTTTGTATTATACTCATAATGCCGTTTCTAAGACGAAAATGTTCGGCTCAACAGTTGTCAACAATTTTCTGGCAGTTGAGCTCAACAGCTACGTCTTATGAACGTACCCATTAGTTATTTTAGCGGTTTCTGCAAACTATTGCGTTCTTGTAACCAATATTGACATCACTAATGGCTTGGAAAAAGTTAGTGCTGGTTCACACTGTTTAAGTTTCAGCCGTCAGGTCTTGAGCTTTTAGGAGATAAGGGCAATTTCTTTTCCTTTCTCTCCTAAACACTCAAGACTTGACGGCTAAGACTTGAACAGTGTGAACCAGCACTTAAAACGATAATAATATACCTACAATTTTTTATTTTAATGTGTCAACATTTTGATATATTGTTTTTGAGCAATCTTTTCACAAAATTCTAAGCAGTTTGTGTTATGACAAACAAAATAAAACCTTGGTTGTACGAATAAAGTTGAAGTGCCAAAGTTATAAAACAAGGCAGTTTAAACACCTAGTAAAATTGTGGGTTAAATGTGCAACATGTTTCGCATGTTTTTCATCAACATATCCACAAAAGAACTCAAAAATGTTTCCCACAGTTTTATTTTTTCTACAAACGAACACAAAAATGTAGAACATGTAACATTTATGCAACATATTCCATAGAAAATAAATCGTCATTAGATAATTTGCCAAAAATAAAAAATAAAATAACTTTTCAAATATTGCTTAATTTGCTAAGCTTTTAATAAATTTTAACATAATAAAATATACTTTTTCGAACATAGAAATTACCGAATATAATATGTAGTTATATTACCTAAGAAACTTAGATAATTCCATGCTTTCCTTGCGCTTATTTAATTTTATACCATATTTTTAGGTAATATCAACTATGTATTTTCTAGTGTGTGTATGTATGAATGTATTTACAATATTTTTCTTCAAGTATGCATAAAAAATGACAATTTATATGTTTTATAACAATAATGTTATTAAAAAGTTAACATAATAATTATTTCCAACTATTGCCCTATACATTTGTGTATGTGATAACTCTGGCAACTCTTATTAGGCAGTAAACAAAACAACACAAATGAAGAAAAAATTAAACCCACAAAGTACAATTAAATTAATAAATTTATAATGTTCATACCCAATTTTATGGGATATGAATAATAAATCATACTTATACCTTCCATTTCTAGTTTTTTTTTTATTCTAGAAGTTAAATAATTTTTGCAACTTTTCGCTTTGACGACATTTTAAAAATGAACTTTCACTTTCCTGTGTAATCGCACAAGAAATGTTCAAGAAAGTCATCCATTTTATTCAAATTTTTATTTGTTATACGTATACAGAAATTTCATGAAAGTACTTTCACGTGTAAATGCAGTGTAAGCAGTTTCGCCAATTGAAATTGTTTTTTTCGTATATATAAAGAATTTTAATATATTTTTTTAACTAAATATTAAGAACACAATGATTCTAATTAAAATTTATAAACATCATGAAAACTACTAAAAATAAATATTATTTTAAACGAATGCCTGAAGTTCGGCGTGAATAATTGGCTCGGTACCTCTGAAACTTGAAATAAGCAAAACAATAAAAGAAGAAGAAGAGAAATTTTTGATAGAAGGTTACCCTTTGACGACATTTTGAAAATTAAATTTCACTTCCATGTAAGTTTTCATGAAAGTTTATTATTTTTCTGTGAAATTTGTGGTGATATTACGTATACAGAATTTTCATGAAAGTACTTTCATGTGTAAATGCAGCGTTAGAGAGAGAAATGTCAAAAGGCGAATTCATGTATACGGTAGTGTCGATACTACAACAATTAACAACACCAAATACACAACAATGTATTTTTTTTGTTGCTTTCGTTGATCGATATGTCAAAAACACAAGCAACTTTTGACATATCTCTCTGTAAGTAAGAAAAAAAGTAGCACAGCTGTGCTTTCAACACCACCTGATAAATGAATTCACCTTGAACGTAAGCAACAAAAAAATACATTGCTGTGATTTTAATATTGTTACTTGTTGAAGTATCGACACCACCGTATACATGAATTCGCCTTGGAGTGTACCTTTTTTGGGACACATGGGCAATCATGGCTCCAGCAAAATAAAATTATTTTATATAGATAAGGGTTATACACATGGTGAAATTACTAAAAGGTGGCCTCGGTAAGCCAGCCGTTCATTGTTTGATTGTATGTGTTCGTGTATTGATCTTGTCAAGTGTGTTTTGGAGTTGTTATTAGAGCTGGCAAACAATCGATAGTACTATCGATAGTTCTGTTCCCAATGGCCTATCGATAGTTGCTTTTCGATAGCGATACTATCGTTGAATTTTTTTGGTAAATTGTCAACTGTTTTTGTTCAGCGGCGCCGGCGTATTTACTCTCTATTTGTAGCAAACGCAGGACATAAATAAGGAACTGAAATCCACATTATATACATTGAGATTATTATGCGGGCTATGCATTTTGTGTATTTACAAATTAATCTCGGGCAAGATTTTGTTTTCCGTTTAATATACATACATATTATGTTGGAACTTCTTGCGTGAAATATTCTATTTTTCCAGCAAACGTCTTGCAGAAATAATAAAAATAAATCCACGCAGTGGATGTAGAACTTCTTGGGCTTAGCCTATGCATTTTTAGTATTTTTTTTTTCTTGAAAATTGGAAATTTTAAAAATATCTCTTCTTGCCCAGTCGTCTTACCAAACAACAGCGACATAAATCATGAAATACGGACATAGTTAATTGTATAATATTTGTTATTTTTCATATTTTTACAAAAATAATAATTTTAAAATTTTTATAATTTGTTTTTCATTATTTGTTTACTTTGTATCAGCCTTTTGACGTTGATGATACACATGAAACAAAAACAAATTGCCTGTAGATTTTGTATTATTATGTTTGTTGTATTACCGAGGCCACCTTTTAGTAATTTCACCATGGTTATACATGAGCTCTCGGTTCCGGTTATGTGCACTACGTTAAATATTTGATTTATTTTGAATTTCAAATAAAGTATACGTTCCAAAAAAAATTACAAAAGTGTAAAAAAATACATTAAATAAAGAAAGAAAAACCAACAAAATATATTTCAAAACTAGAATTAACAAGTTATAATGTTATATTCGGCTGTGCCGAATATAGAATGGGCTTTATATTGGACCTATGGTAGCTTATGGACCGATCTTCACGAAAGTTGACACTTAATTTTTAGTCATATGAAACTGTGGCAGACCGATTTTTATATCAACAGCATAAAGCCGGCCACTCATGAACAGTTTTAACTATCAGTTATAACTGACAGACTTAACTGTTAAATGAGATGTACACACTCGTGCAGTTCAATATTTCAGTTTTTAACGGGGATTCGAACCAGCAGGACTTGGTTGTGTTAACGCGACACACAGTGGCTCAGCTGCACACGATTGGCGGCATTAAACATAAGGAAACATGGTAGAGCCTTAAATTTCGGTATGGACTAATATATGGTTGTGATAAAACAATACTGCAAATATGAAACAAATCTGAGCACAACCACGCCTACTTCCCATATAACACAAAAGTTAAAACTCATTGTAGTGTCACAATTTTTTGCTCATTGTGGAAACATTAGCAAAATCTGCCAACAACCACCTCTCACACAAAATGACCACATAAAATGCAATACGTTCCTTGTTAGCAAAGCTAAATCGCTTAAAACAGCTACACAGGCTTAAATTTTCGTGTTTTTAATTTGATTATGGAAGTATTTGCAAAAAACCGTCTAGAGGTATTGCCATCGTTTGTTGAGCCCATTCCTGGTTTAACCATGTCCACATTTATGCCTAGAAAAAATTTAAAATTTCTTAAGATTTCCGCTTTTGCTTCTTCTCTTTCATGTTTTGTACCTCTTGTTACTCTCCACCTTGAAAAACTTTTGTTGTATTCTATAGGCAATATGCACTCCATACAGTTTAGTCTCGCATGTAAAGGGGAAATTATAGATTGAAGCCCTTCCTCCGAAACTGGGTTTGTCCTTAATACTTCCAAATTGTTCATTTCGCTTGGTTTAGCTTGACATATAAAAAATTCAGCCATTCCTGATGTTTTTGTGATTGTATTTGCAATTTTTCCATTAATCATGGTTAAAACAGGAGTATGTAAAATTTCAAAACTTTTGTCATAAATGTTAACAATAGTTTTTTTTCAAATCTTTAATTTCAACTTCTTCAGAAATAACATTTGCCGTTTCTTTTACAAATTGAAATTTTATTGGCCTACAAAAGTTGTTGAAGATGGCCTTGTATTTTACCAGTAATAATTTGTGCCATCAATACACTTCAAATTGAGAGGAACAATACTTGTCAAAAAAATATTTTTGTCATTTAAATTTGGATCATTGAATTTTTGATGGTATAGTGTCTCAGCTTTCGTTTTCGCATTCAATATTCTGGATACAGTATGGTCGAGTAAATCTTGCATACTGACTTTACTATAGTTTTCCTGTACTTCCAAATTTTAAGGATAACATTCCTTTTTAACACCAAGAACTTGATGATATGGGGGGAAAATATCACATCCAATTTCTTTAACACTCCATCGTAATATTTGACACTGATGTTTCGATAAACCAGCATCAATAATGAGACTTAGTGCTTTTTCTGGACTAACCATTTTTGAACATTTTCCATCCCTATTAATTTTTTTTGCAGCCGATGAAATAAGTTTTGCCGAATTACTATCACATAACTACTGTACTTTACACCTTTTAGCACGAGATTGCAAAATTCAAAAGCTTTAGAAGGGCGACCACGTTTGACTTCATTAGAACTTACTGGTTCTTCATATTCTGGAAGATCTTCACCAAGACAATACATGTTTTCCAACCAAGCTCCGTTTTGTTCAAAAAATCTATCTCTCATTCGTTTTGCACTGGTCCACTTAGTTTTTAATTTTGGTAAAAATTGATTCTTTAAAATTTTTAAATTTATCTACGTTAATAATTGATAAATTGGTATTATTTGTTGAAATAATACGCAAACTACATCAATGTTCATCTATTACAAAATTTAATATACATATTTATGTATTATATGTAATTCCATTGTTACTTTTTATTGTTTCTTTTATTTAAAAAAATTCAATAAAAACCAAAAATTCAATCAAAAAAACTAGGCTTGTGTCGTTCATGAATGAATTACTTCAACTGAATGATTCACTTAAGTGAAAGAATGAAATATTTCTGTATTTTCTTTCAATTTCTTTCATCATTCAGTTTCATCTTTCTTTCATTCTCTGTTTTATGTTAAATACGTTCATTCGTCTACCTGGCAGTTGTTTTGACAATGTTGCATATTATGCTGTTAGTTAGGTCTTTTTCTATTTATCATACACTTTTTTTTTGTAGATGGGCCGTTTGTTTTTTGTTAATAAAATTGCTAATTTTGGTCGAAAGTTTTCATAATTTGTTGCAGCAGAAATTTGTGTTGATGCAATATATCAGAATCAATGAAAAAGTAGATTCTTATTTTTTTTTTGTAAAAGTTAGGAACTTCGGCGTTTAAGGTAACGATATTAACATACTAAATGCATGCGTATTATATTTCTAAAACAACTCTTTAAATTAAAAAGAAAATCTAGGTACATATAATCAATTTTTTTTTTTTTAAATAACAATTTAAACATTCATTAAAAAAGATAGAAACTTTATTCTGAAAGCTGTGTGTCTTTGAGAAAGGTGAAAGAAAAGAATGAATTAATTCACTTAACCTTTCTGAAAGAGAATGAAAGATTCACATAAATGAAAGATTTTGCCCAATACTAAAAAAAACCATATGAAATTTTTATTGTTTGAAAAACGGCTAAAGTTTTGAGTTTTTATGAAGACTTCGATCGAACGCGATAGTCGTATTTCAATATTGATATATCCAAATATAGGTATCTTAAATATCGGCGATATATGTCGATTATTTTTTTAATATCGATATTTTTTGCCCATTCCTATGCCCAATACCAGCTTGTGAAGGAAATTTTTCCTAACTTCTTCTAGTTATTTATACCGGAATTGCTTAGGGGCAAAAATGGGCAGCTGAATAAAAACATGTCGTTAGCTGAGACCTGAAGCTTTAATTTGATATAAGCCTCGGGCTAGAGGTCGTTGGGGATCAATATATACAAGCCATTGAAGTTGGAGAAAATAAATATGGGGGATTTCATGTCAAGTGACCCAACTTTTGAAATCGATGTCTTCCGATTTGGATGAAATTTGCAAGAAACCGTTTGCAAATTATGCCCACAACAATTTTAAGAATTTATTATTATTTTGAAATCATTTTGTTGAAATTTTCATTCAAAACTAAATAAAATTATTTTAAACGTCATATACATTTTCATACAAATCAAGGCGAATTTACTTCAGGTGGCGGCGAGACTACAACAAGTCAACAACACAAAAAACAACATGGTATTTTGTTTTTGTTTTTCGGTCATGGAATGTCAAAAACAGGGCGAATTAATGTATAAATGAAATCGCCTTTCATAAAACAGTTGACTAAAACAGGGCTACCAGAATTGGGGTTCTAATCTCAAATTAGATTAAAAAAAATTAGTTTCGGGCTTATTTTGAGGATGTAAAAAATATTTTTTTTTTTGGGTAAATTATTTAAAGTTTTGTTTATTTTACAAGATAACCTAAATAAAAAGGCTAATATTTTTTATGTTAAAAACTCCTTTAATACAATTTATATTAAACAAATTATAACGCAAATTCAAAATCTGATTTTGCTGATCGCCACATCTGTTTTTTATTCAAATTGTTTCTGCAGAAAAATTTTTTTTATCTTAAAAAACATGGTCGAATGACTAGGTCGCGCAAAACTACAACAATGCATCGATAGGGAAAACAACACTAATTTTGTTTGTGTAAAACATGATAAGAATGTCAAAAACCATTGTACAGAAAAACACAACCTACTAATTGGACCATATAAAAAACGTTTATGTACCCCTTCTGTTTAGGTCAACCTGTAAACATTCTAAGAAGTAAAATTACTTTTAAACGTATATATGTATGTCCACAAATATTGATATTTCACGCGTAAAATGAATATGCTTGTCGGGTCATTATAATAATGCTAATTCTATACATTTGAAATGTTCACAGCTTCAAAAGTTCATAAACTATAAAATCATTCAACATGGATTTTCAGGCTGAAACCATTCATTCTAAAAGTATGTTTGGCAATATGCACATGTTGCTTTAGGGCCTTATCATGTAAAACGCACCGCAACGCCAAAGAATAACATTGAAAGCACAAACAATGTCATAAATATTTTGTAATTTTGTTGTTGCTTTCAACAGAAATTCATGTACAGTATTTTAAAATTTTTAACGACACAAGCTCTGCAGCGTTTGAAATTTTAAAACGCAATGTGAATTTCTGTTGAAGCAACAAAAAAATTACAAAATATTTATGACATTGTTTGTGCTTTCAACGTTATTCTCTGGCGTTGCGCTGCGTTTTACATGATTATATATATGTATAATATTTGGATTAACTGAATGATCCCTTTTCCTAAATACAGTATATTTTTGGTCAGAATTTGAAAGATAAGTACCAAATTGTGAAATTTCTTAAAATACACTATTGCTTTAGTGTAATTATGCTAATATGAGTTTAAAATACAAATTTATAAGATAAAAATAATGCCCACTGATAAATAATATTAAAACATTATTTTATTTAGTAATAATTTATTTATTGGCTTCTTATTTTTAGATATTTTAAGAAATTTTGACTTTAAATTTGGGAATGAAGAAATAATGTATGTGGCAGCCCTAGCCTAAAATGAACAAAAACATTTGAGTCAAAAAATATAAAATAAAATAAATTATTTTTAGAATCAAGAAAATAACAGTTTTTATAACATAAACTTGTGCAATTTTTGTGAGCACTTAATTGCAAATTCGTTGGAAGTGAACGTGGCATTGAAATTGATTTAAACCGTTTCTTTTCTGTATTCATTTTATGCATTTGAACATTAAAACAGCACATGAACATAAAAACACCTTTAAGATTTAGTGATAATGGTAAAAATTGTGTTTTGTGACCAAAAAACGATCTGTACCTTATTCTTACACATAGTTTAATTAATCGTCCCTTTATTTTTTAACTATTTCATTAATAATTTGCAAACTAAAATTTAATTTAAAACACAATTTTAAAAAGCACATGTAAACAAAACTTTTGACAATTCTGGCATGACTAAAAAAAATAACAGGCTGTCTCTTCTCCGCCACCTGAAGTAAATTCGCCTTGATACAAATTGTTGCTGAAATAGAAGTAGACTCAACTTTTAAAAAAAAAATTCAGTTACATTTTTGTTCGAAAAATAAGAGGAAAATATTGTATATGAAATACTTTCGGAAGAAATAAGATAGAAGAAAAATGTAACTAATTTTTTTTTTTAAAAGTTTAGTCTACTTCTACTTCAGCAACAATTTGTATGAAAATGTATATGACGTTTAAAATAATTTTAGGTATTTATGTAGTTTTGAATGAAAATTTCAACAAAATGATTTCAAAATAATAATAAATTCTTCAAATTGTTGTGGGCATAATTTGCAAACGGTTTCTTAACTAAAAATGTGTGTCGTTACTAAAAAAATTGTTGCTCTATTATGACCACCAGTGAAAATGTTATTGCCTATTGTGTATGAGACTTAAGCCTATAGTACACGGCATGTAAAAAGACACATGCGCATGTGGTTCTGACGTAATTTTGACGTCAATGCAAAGCCACAAAAAACATTGCGTGTTGTGTGATGACGTCAAAATTACGTCAGAACCACATGCGCATGTGTCTTTTTACATGCCGTGTACTATATGCTTTAAAGATGCGACTATTTGCCTGACGTCAAGCAAATGCAAAATGTGCTGAATCACACGCGCCTTACTTTATATCTTGGATCATTGAAGGTTTCCGTCATAAACAATATTTCATTTTCTAAAACAGAAAATTTACAAATAGGCTGCTTTTTTAAAATGACTGCCCTTCACAAATTATTTAATCGGATCAATCAAAATCCTAAGAATTTTTTCCAAAGTGACGATTAATAAAATCACTGATGATACGAAAATAACGGCCGCACTTAATTCTTTAGTTACTTCGGCGAATGGCTGTATAAAACTGATAAGTTTTTCAATTAGCATCCACTCTTCAGAAATTAGTTGGGGAATTATTTTATTTGTGGATGCATAAAGACTCTTCGATTAGAAAAATATGGTCTAGCATATAAATTTGATATATCTATTGGCCCTAAATTTCAGATTGCATGTCCGTATTCGCGAATATAATGAATTGATATTCGTAACATCAATAATATCTGTCTAATCGCCGCAATCGATATCGATAAACTGTCGTATCGAGTATTCTATCATATTTTTCTGCATACGATAGACACTGACGTATCAAATGAAAACTTGTGAAATGTAATGTCTTTGGTTATCGAATGTTATAATCTCAACGATACATTTCATTCTATATCGAGTGTCATGATACCAAAATAAAAGATTTCGATAAATTTTGCTCGTTATCGTATGCGGTGATTAGACCTTCAGATATAATTGATGTTACGAATATCAATTCTTTATATACGCGAATACGGACATTCAATCTGATTAAACTCCAGTTTAAACACCGTTTTCCTTTTACTTAAATAAAATTGTTATCACAGCAAATAACAAACATAATCTGTGCTTTAAAAAAATTTTTGTTTTAACTTGAGTTTTTAATTTTTTTTTAATAAATAATTTTGGACAAAATAATCATTTTGGCATACCAAAGGAAAAAATAGATACAATTCTTGAAATTAAGACTTATTGTTTCCTAAATTTCGGATTTTGATTAGTTCCCATTTATATTATACGATTTTTGTCGTTGCGATTATTGTCCTTTCTTCTTTGAAGTCGGTCTTTTGCTTACATTGTACGATTTTTGTCGTTACAACTTGTGTATACATATATTTTAAAACTACGAATGAATGAACAAAACGAATCAAAGAGTCAACTGCTTGTGTACCCCCTTTTAATTCCACTCTCCCCTCTCGCCCATAAGGTAGAAATCTCAACGACAAAAATCGTATAATGTAAACTAGGACTTACTGAATTTTTTTAAATATTTAGCTCACGTAATGGCAAAATATTTTAAAATTTCTGTAATTTATTAAAAGATTTTGTTTGTTGTGCTTAATTCCCTTTTTTAATAATTGATAAAAATGCTGAAATTTATTGTTGGAGGATACGCTGTTCCTATGCGCATTTCACTGGTTGCTTAGGCCAGATCGTCAGGAAACGTTCTCCTAAATAATTTTAGAAAAGCCAAAGCTATCAGCAAACAAAACTACAGAAGGAATGAGAATTACCTACAATACCCTCAAAAAGTTTTATTTGCAACGATATCAGGGCTTAAACAAAATACCAAACAATAAAACAGTGATGAGTTTTTATCTTTTCTTACATTTCCCACTACAATTAGTTAGAATTCTCCCAACATTAATTGTAGCTGTAAGTGGGTAAAGAAAAAACATATTAAAAACAAAAACAAAGTACTTTTATTGTTTTCGCAAGAAAACAAAATAAAAACAATTTGTCCGTTCAGTTTTTTATGCACGTGCACTTGCAAAAATTTATTATCAAAGTTGTTTTTGGGAATACAAATATTTATTAAAAGATTTTGTTTGTTGTGCTTAATTCCCTTTTTTAATAATTGATAAAAATGAGGGTATTGTAGGTAATTCTCATTCCTTCTGTAGTTTTGTTTGCTGATAGCTTTGGCTTTTCTAAAATTATTTAGGAGAACGTTTCCTGACGATCTGGCCTAAGCAACCAGTGAAATGCGCATAGGAACAGCGTATCCTCCAACAATAAATTTCAGCATTTTTATCAATTATTAAAAAAGGGAATTAAGCACAACAAACAAAATCTTTTAATAAATATTTGTATTCCCAAAAACAACTTTGATAATAAATTTCTGTAATTTTTTAAGATATTTGGATTAAAATTTTTTTTTTAAATAAGCTACACACATATTTTTAACAAAAAAATACATGAGATAAAAACAATTATTTGTATGTCCATCACAGTGTTTCCAATGAAGAATTCGGAGATTACAAATGACTGTGCCCGAAATTACACATTTGAAGCAGAATTACACATAAAGAACGAAAAAATAGCTTTGATAGAATGAATTCGCCCTCCATCACTTTTTTGTTAATCCTTGTTTGCAATTAAAAGGTTATGATGAGTATTGTGGCTAATTTATTGAACTGTTTATGGTTTTTAATCCAAATTTTTAATATTTTGTTCAGGCTATAGTTTATTAAATTAAATTTTTATTAAATTAAATGGTTATGTTTAATAAAACAGCCAAAGCATAACGATTCCTGAAGTAAAAATGAAATGGATGCACATTTGTTACGTAGGCAATAATGTTGGCAGAAGAGCAGTACACAAATGTTTATATTTAATCTTAAGCAACACAGCTGCTTAAAATTCGCTTTAAATCGTTATATTTAATGAAACAAATTTATTTCCTTGCGGGTTTCCAGTATTGCCCGCTCGATAATCTTAAAATAAACTGCACTATAATTTATTTTTTAATGAAACATTAGGAACTTAACTGTTAAATTCGAAAATCTATAGAATGTACACTTTTTTTAACTCGCACAAATAATAAATGTCAAGAAAATGTGATTGTCATTTGACAGTTTATTTTAAACATTATTTTTTCAAAAAATGTTAGTAGAAAAAACTTGGCTGTCAAAAATTAATGAAAAAGTAGAAATTGCACACAGATTACAAATAGAAATTACCACAATATGTGTTATTACACATGCATTGGCAACACTAGTCCATCAGTACATTTAAATGTGTATGTGTATCTAAATAAATATTTTCGTATGTTACTACGTGATTTTTTGCTGTAAATAAATGTCTGTCAGAGTATTAGGCCGAAAGCTAAATAAGGAATCGCATCTGTTTTTCAATCTAATTAAAATTTTTTGTAAAATTAGTTTAATTTAAATTTTTCAATTTAAATGCCAGCAAGTTGTCCATGCCATTTCTGTTAAATTTGCAACAGAAATGCATGAGAATGAACGTACGTACTAGGGAGATCGAACGGTTATTATTCGACCGGTTTTAACCGGTTATTTTAGTTTAATTAATTTAAAATTACCCTTTTCAAATATCGAATAAACCTAACCGGCTTTTGGTATAAGAAACCGGTTGTTTTAATAATGTGTAATTTATATGCGTTTTCCTTACTTTTGTTGTAAATATACCCGTAATTTAAGTATTTCTCTAACTGAATTTTGGGCAAACTTAAACAAGAGTCAAAAAAGCGTGCGTTCTTGCAAAAAAAAAAACGAAAAACAGTTCAATTACTACAAAAAAGTGATCAGTTAAAAAGTAAATAGTAATTTGTGCGAGAGTATTCGAAATATTAACTATATTTTTGTATAGATGTTACCCGGGGTTTACACATGCAAGTGCAAGTTCGAAAAACTCAATACACTCACACATTTTTACTAACATCATCACATTTTTCGTACTTGCAGCCCAACTTGCAAGAGAATTTGCTTGCAAGTAAATTTTTGACACTTGCAGCAAGTAAAATGACAAATAGAGAAACAGTGCTACCGTGGATGCCTTTTGTATCAATTTACTAATACTTAGTAAAATAAAAATTATGTTTATAGCAGATTTTCTGTGCATTTATAAAAATAAAAAAAAAACAAAACAAAAACACTTCTATGCAGCAGCACATCTTCGTGGTATTTTTAATCATAAATTGCAATAATTTTGTTAACAAAAATTGTTAACAAAATATTTTCTCAGAAATTTAATGATATCGGTAACTACGGCAATACTGGATGCACATATTTTCAATTTCGCGATAACGTTAACACAATAATATTTTTTAAACCCGAAAATAAACCTTTTTTCACAAGATGTTTTCGCCTCGAGAACATTTGAAAAATAAACTTGCAACTGACTGTGTAAACACTCAAGCTACTTGCAAGACTTTTGGCTATTTCTTCGACATTTTCGTAAAAAATATATATAAACTATTTGCAAGTAATTACTTGCATGTGTAAAGGCAGGGTTATCTCTGGAGATTTTTCGAACGGGATTAAAAAGACAAAGTTTGATGCCTGAAGTGCCCTAAAATGATTAGTTGAAAAGGTCCTTCCACGTCACGAGTAATTAATCACCTTTAAGTAGTCCACATGCTTGACATTAATATGCTCCAAATAAAACTTAACTCCGTTCAAAGGAGTTCTAAAAAGACGACAAATAATACTTTACTAAAATTCGCAGCCAAATATGAATCGTTAAGGCACTTCATGCATAAAGCTACAACTTTCCTGCTGAATCAACGATAGGGAAAAATTGACCAGTTTTATTGATTAAAACACCAAGAAATAAAAAACTAAATGGAAGAAATCAAACAATGTCATGGAAGTTTTAAATTGAGGTCGACGAATTGACAAATATTTCACACAAAAAGGATGTTCATATTACTATTCGTTTATATAGCACTGAAACAAAATAATTTGAAATACATAATTCTGGCTAAGAGGTTTTGTTTGCAACTATGCAACTATATGGTTGAAGTCTACTGATTCATATAGACATGCTTAACCACCCATAAAATAAAACTCATTTAAAATAAATTTGGGAGAATATCTCAAGTAATAAATTTATTAAATTCCTATAATATTTTATTTGCTTTTGCAAAAATTGTGTCTAAATCAACTCTCATTTAACAGTTTCTAAATTACATTATACAATTATCTACTTTCAAATAATGTTTAGTAAATAAATGAAAATTGTTAAAAATTAAGCTAAAGTTTGATCTTTTTGCTCTTTTGGATTCTATCGTCAAATAGAAACTATTCGGAATATTCGAAACCCGGTTTTAGAAAAAAGTCGAATAATCGATGTCTCTAGTACGTACACACTAGGGTATTCATTTAATCGGGCCTTTGATTTAATCGGTATTCTGTATTATGGATTACGTTCGATTTCTCCAACATCAACGATATGTAAAAGAATTTTTTTTAGTCAAGATTTATTAAAACTAAAGAAAAGAATCGCTTAAACCCTAAACATTTTTCTAAAAGATTATTTTTAAGGTCTCCTTAAACTTTTGAAATAACTAATAAAATTATCAAACAGTTTATTTTTTAATTACTACATAATACTCGTATTTATGTATTAATTAAAAAATATATATAACATATATAACACCATCAAAGATTTAATTAGACACGCAAAATCAAAAAAACTTGGCAGCAGAGAGGAAGAAAAATCAGACAAAATATACAAATCCGTAACGTATGTATATTCCCGGATTCTCCGAAAGGCTTAAGAATTCTAATATATACGACAAAGCAAAATGCGAAATAGCGCTCAAGACCAACAACTCTGTGTATCAATTATTTAGCAAACCGAAGACAAAACTTGAAAAGGAGGAAAAATCGAACTTGATCTACAAGATCAGCTGTGAGGGAGACGGGTCCAACATATGCCCAAAAGTATATGTGGGGACAACCAAATCAACACTTAAGACGAGATTATCAGGACATAAATCTGACCAAAAGGCTATGGGAAAACCAATTGAACAAAAAACTGCCCTTGCGGCCCACTGTACAATAACGGGCCACAAACCAAATTTCAACAATGTGAGCATTTTACAAGAAGAGAGTAACTATGCTAAGAGATACACACTAGAAATGTTACATATAGTAAACACCAACAAACTTAAGACTCAATTACAAGATAGACACTGATAATATTTCGCAAATATACAAATACACAATAAGCAAACACCGACATAGAAAAAAGAAATAAGACAAAGTCGATAAGGCGAAATCGATAGGACAATATCAGTTGATGAAAACATGTTAAGCTGTTAGGACGTATCAACTTGTTTGTAATTTTTTTTTTTTTTAATTTTTACAGTGTTTTAAATGTATGTATTGATAGATGTTTTTATGTTATAAAATTTAAACATTAAATATATGTGAATTTTGTAGCCCCTGAAGATGACCATCGATGTTTGGTCGAAATATCGGATGAAAAATAAAATACAGAATTAAAAATATAAAAATTGGAGAAAAAAATTTTTTATTTTATAATTTTTTATGACCTTAAGCCAAACAAATAAACAACAACATAGATAATCGACACAGGTCAACAATAAATATTGAACAATATATATAACATATTTATGAATTCTTTTTTTGTTTGCTCGTGTTAGTTCAAAAACTGTTATGTTTGTTATGTTATTGCTTTTTTTAAACAATAAACTCCAAATAATAAATAATTAATGCATTTTTATGTATTGAAATTACTTAATTTTAAAAAAAAAACTTATTAATCGGTTAACCGATCAATTACAAAATTAACCGATTAAAACAAAACCTAGTTTATTAATCGAGCGATTAACCGATTTAAGCAAAAGCACGATTAAATGAATACCCTAGTCGATACTGAACAAATCGAGATTATTTTTTCAGTATTGTAAAGCATTTATTTGAGTTTTCACAACACTACAAAAATAATTTTGATTTAAGAAAACAAATTGCTTTCGAATCGAAAAAGTTTTCGATCACGACTGCCAGAATCAACCCCCAGGTACACATATAGCTACATTACATATGCTTATACATGTCACTCTTACACTTGCGATGCAATTCATTGCATTTGCTTTTTTCAAAGGGATAAATAAAAAAATATATTTTTGTAATTCATACATACATAATAATGTTTTATTATTCGTACTAAAATACATATACATACATACATTCATTATAACACAAACATTAAATAAATGATGAATAAAGCACGTAAAAAATTTTATAAAAGAAAAAGTTAAAAGAAAAAATAAAAAAGGAATTCGAATGAACTTTGAACCAATTTTATTTTATTGATTTTTTTCTTTGTTCTTTAAAGTTGTGTCACTTTAATTTGGTTAAAACCTTTTATTTGTTTTTTTTTTTTTTTTGTTACTTTTTTATTTTAAACTCAATTTTATCTCAAACATATTTTAAATATTTATAAGAAAACAAAACAATTTGGCTTTTACTGCATTGCTATTCTGTTATAAAAACATACCCGCACTAACAAACTCTCAATCGCACTACCCATACACAGCTGTATACATGCATACATAGACTTTATGAAAATATGTGTGTATGTATGAATCTTTGTTATGCACCACTGTACATGATAGCATTTCCTTTCTGAACGTTTTCTTTGTTTTCTATTTTGTTTTCTTTTTTTATTTTCTTTGACTTGTTTACATTCGTATGAGTGATGATCAATCAACTTTTGCACGACATTTGCTGCACCAAAAAAATAAAAATAAGAATTAAAAATATGAAAGATATGCAAAATAAATATTGTCTACTTTTTTATATTCTACCATCACAGTATTGTCTTATTGTCTCAGCACCTGTTTTTTTTTTTTTTAATAAAATGCACAAACTTTTTTTTAATTTAAATACTTTTTTATTGGTCTCTGATGGGGCTTATATTTTATTTTCCCTTCAAAACTGATGGTTTTTTTATGATTTTGAAATTGTTAATGTAAAATTATTTTGAACGTTATCTTTTATTTTCCTATTTTTTTTTATTATTTCGGTTTGATATTTTTTTTTTTTATTATGATAAATTGCACTTTGCATTTGAACGCGGCGCTAGGTGCGGCGCCCGCCACAGTTGTATGTTTGGTTTTAATATTAATTCGAATACGCGTAAATCCTCATTATGGGGCATTGTTGTTTATGTGCCATGCGGTCGTCCACTCTGACAAATATTCACATACATACATACACTTTGCGGTTGGCTAAATGCAACAAATCATCTGTGCGGTCAATTTATAAATCCACATAAGCCCACCCACTCAGATGCAATCTTCCTCTTGCACTCGTAAACGTTTGTGTAAACATAAATAGGCACAAACTTGTGTACATAAATATACATACAGCTACTCACACTATAAGTGGGACACATACTCAAAATAAAATCTTAAGTCTAATTTAAAAATTTGTCTTTAAATATACTTCATTTTATCAAAATTTAATTAAGACCTACATAAAATAATTAACGTAAGGTATGTAACATAAGTATTTTATGAGGTGTCCCACTTATAGTGTGACTGGCTGTATGTATGTATACGTTAAAGTGTTATACTTGTATTAAGAATATACATTACGGTTGTACTAAAATATTATTTAGCGTTGTCACAGAATCCAAAGTTACTGAAATTGGACTTGGACAAGGAATATATGTACTCGTACTTTGGTGTCATGAATTCCAATGTTGTTAGTTTTAAATTTAAACTAGAATTAGTGCCGGTTTAAGGTGTTAGAGAAACCAATATTATCACCTTTTCTATTGGACACAAACCAAGCAACTAAAAGTTTCTTGATTTACGTGCTTTTGATTCCCTAAAAATTTATGGTTTTTATTAAAAATAAATATTTGTTTATCTTTGATAAAAACAGTTCAATGACTTCATAATCGCCACCAATTTTTGAAGGCTGTTTACTTTTTGGTAACGTGCTAGTGGCATAATCACCTTTTTTACTGCCGTCTATCTGCTTAACCTTAAAAGCACATTGTCAGATGTCCTTTAATAGTATCAAATACTTTTTGTATGGTGATTAACTGTTAATAGGCGACTAATCAGAAAATAATCTTAAATCATAAACGCTCAAAATAGACAGAAAAAAATAAAAATTTAATTTAATCAAAAAATTTGTGATATTAATTAAAAAATTAATTACACTTGCACCAGTAAACAAATTAATAGTATCAATTAAACATTTAATTCACTTGATTAAACGTTTAATTAACTTGATTAAATTTTTAAATAAAGCTGATTTTATTTTTGATTAATAATTGGTGAAAAACTTTGGAGAATATTTTCTGTGCACGGTATCTTTGACAATTCAAGGTTGTTATTTCTTCGAGCGCTTCACATTGAATAGTACAAACCTCACAACACCCAGATTAAAATTTTATTGTCGCTATTATTTTGGAAAAATACAATGATTTTTCGTAATGAAAATGACTCGATTTCTATAACAGCGCTGAATTCTGCTGATCCCTTTTTCTATAATATATTTTATTACATCTGTTCCGTTCCGTTCTGTTTTATACAGAAGAGTACTGTGTTTTATACCTGTGTTCTGTGTGAATTATTTTCAAGTGAAACCCCTTTAATTGTTTTGTATTTAATTAAGTGTTCTGTATATGTTTTGTATTTAATAGAATAACTAAAATTTATCTGAAAATGATCAAGAGCACTCTGCTCGCAACCAACGAAATACAAATAAATAATTTTAAATTAACCCCAGGATCTCGAACGAAAATTTCAAATTTTAAAATAGTAATTCACGTCACAATTTTTAGTCTTGCAAAAATGAGAAGTTTTGCACTAGTTGACGTGAGCATTCATTTAATCAACAAATGCATAAATGAAGACGCAAAATAACAAACGCCATCTTTTATAAGATTTTATTTTCGATTGTCTAAATAGTCAACTTTTTTTAATTTCCAATCTGCGCATTTGTTTACATTTCTTGAATTTTGACTTGTTTTAATTTAATTTTGTCTTGTTGCACAAAAAAGATTTGCGTTAGATAAAAAAACGCTATATTTTATGAGATTGGCAACGCAATTCAACTGACGTTGAACATACGTTTTGTGCAACAACTTGCACTGATTTTTAGCACTTGCTCTTGGGTAGTGTGAGGTGCAAGAGTCAGTCCGAAATTATTTTCTACATATTTGTTGTTAAGGTTCAAAAAAAAAACTTCGCATTTTTGCAAGACTAAAAATGGTGACGTGAATTACTCTTATGGTAATTTATTGCTGCATATCATTTTTAAATGACTTTCTGTTTTAAGATCGATAACATTTTTTTTTTTTTCTTATTTCCTACAAATCTATACTTTAAATTTTTCTATCTTCAAGCTTAGGTAGATGTTTTTTTTTTTATTTTGAAATATTTACAGCCAGGCCCACAATGTCGACAAGAACATTTCTTTCGCATTTTGATATTAAAAACAATAATAAAAAACTAAAATTTGTTTTTGTTTTCCATATAAATATAAGAAATAAATGTTCTTGTCGACATTGTGGGCCTGGCAGTAAATTTAAAAAAAAAAAAAGAAAGTCTCGTAGCCGCGGCGAACATAAGACGGAAATCGTATTTAAAAAAATAAATGTCATGAAATTAATAAAACAAAAAGATAATAAAACAAATATAATTCAAACAATATTTCTGTATTGTATTATCATTTCAAGTTCTTATACAGCTAAAAAACAATACCCATTAGTTTAAGTTGAAGACATTTTCAATTTATTTTAAGTCGATAGACTTAAAAATTTTAACTAAAGCTAAATCAGTCATAGATAAAACAAGAAATATAATAAACTCCACTGAAGGCAACGAAAAATTAAAGTATTAGGGCCAATCACGATGGTCATTGATCGTGAGCACACCGCTTTTATTTTATGTGCAAATGTGCTATTTTTCTGAAAATTTATTTTGGCAACACAAAAAACTTCTGGCAGCACTTGCATAAGTTGTCAAAAATCTTCATTTGTTTACAATTATACACTAGCATTTAAGCTCTTATACGGCGGCCCGTATGTCAAAAGTTGTTGTTTGCGTTTATTTGCAACTGAAAAATATGCACTACTATTTTTGCTCATGGTTTTTTTAGTGCAGACGGAGTAAAATGAAAGAAATTGCATATACGTACATTTTGATGTTGTGTTGTGCAAATATGTGTATTCTTGCACACATTTGCGTATTTCGCACACTCTGCACTACGCATCGTGATTACCCTTATTATTTTGCACTGCTATATCTTCCAATGCAATACATAAAACATAAGATAAAAGAAAGATCAAGAGAGACCACAACATATACAAATTAGTCGATAAAATCCAACATTAAGCTATCGGTAAGTCCGAAAAAGGGGCCTAAGTCTTTGAGTAAGGTGAAAAGGTAAAATTCTAAAAAATTAATAAAATTTTGAAAAACATAATTTTAGGAAATTGTTCTATGCCTTAAAAGGCTTCGGTCAATGATACGTGTTAAAACCTTGAGACCTCGGCCGATCTGAATTCAAATTTGGAATACTAACCACTATCGTACAAATACATACAGCCAAACTCCTAACAACATTAAAAGCACATTAAAGGACGAACGCATGTCACATACAATCACTGAAATATTCGACGCTCCTCACCACATTTAAAAAGATGGAAAAATAAATACCTTCACTAAATGTAGAAAATACTGGATTTTCATTATTTTTAAATGAATTAAAGTGAAATACGTTCTCTACGAATTTTGGTGGTGAAATAATGCCAACAAACTTTGAATATTCTTTGTTCACCTCAAATCTAAAAATTATGAAATATTCATTATTGCGTAGTGTGAATTTAAATAAAAATAATAATTTTACATTTTAATCTCATATTTGAATAGTAAATTGAAATCTTAACAGATTAAAACAAAGATACGTAATACACATCACACATGTCAAATAAATGAAATTTTAGTTCCGCCCAAGATTACACCATTTTCATTCGCCCGCGATCTGAATGTCGGCGATCGAACAAGCATACAATGTGTCATTGGCACCGGTGATCTACCGCTCACATTCACCTGGCTAAAGGATGGAAAACCCCTACAGACGGCGGGGACTGCAGTAATGCAGTCTACGCATAGTGCACGCGACAGCGGCAGTGTTAGCGGTGGGATTAGTGGTACCGGTGACGTTGCTGCCTCGGGCTCCGGCTCACATACGACATCGATCAACTATGCCCATGCCATGTCCTACTCGAATGATGATGGTAGTAGCGGTGGTGAAGGAGGCGGCGGCGTAGTGACAATTCGCCAAAATGATGATTTCACCAGCGCCCTCAGCATAACAAGTGTGACGAGGGCTCAGAGTGGCACCTACACATGTCGCGTCCAAAACGATGCCGCAACCGTATCGCACTCTGCACAGCTAAGAGTTAATGGTATATGATGAATGCATGTTCAAATACATACATATAAAAAATATATATATATACATATATCCTGATTAGTTCGCATAAATATGTAGATATAGTTTTTTGTTCAACTTTCAAAATTTGAAGCATAAACTATATACATTACAATGCATGTTTAAATACTGCATGGATTTGTTTTCCTTTTTACTTTCGTGCATGCTCCTATTATAATTTAAGCACTAAAACTACAATTAATAAATTTTTTTAATTACTTTATAAATTTAGGGTATTATTAAATCTATCCCCTTCTCCTCTTTACAACGAATCTGAACTGTATTCAATTATATTTTTATTTAAGATCTGTAATATTAAATTCTACATAAAATATCTCTCTTAAACTTTCTTTAGTTCCGCCACGTATTTCACCCTTTAGTTTCGAAGACGAAATAACCGAAGGTATGCGAACTCAACTTATGTGCTCCAGCAGTCAAGGTGACCAGCCTTTCAATATTACCTGGCTCAAAGACGGTGTTCCCATTCAAAGTGGCAAAGTAATTGGCGGCATGGATGGCCTTAACAACCCTCATAATACGAATAGTGGTGCCGCAAATAATATTTTCAAAACTCCAGATCCTTCACTGACAATAAATGAATACGCACCCTTCTCAAGCATTCTCTCCATACACAATGTCACGTCACGACATAATGGCAACTACACATGTCGCGTTACAAATCGTGCTGGATCTGTTGAATACGTGGCAATGCTTTCCGTATCCGGTAAAATGAATGGAAATACTAACAAAAATTTTCTCCTAAATGTGGCACTTGAATAATTCTAACGATCACTTCACAATTTTAGCACAATAGTTTATTAACTTCGGCGTTTCCAAACATGGATTGTACTGCATTTGTAAAAAGTAGCATTAAGTATGTTCTAGTAGATTTCTTACCAAATATTCCTTATAGTTAGACTGCACCTTATAGAGCGTAGTGTACAAAATTTTCGGTGATAGTATTTAAAACAATAATATTCTTGTCAATCGTAGAAATTTTTTATGATCAGGAAAATAACATTAAAACAATTTGACTTACATATTTACCTATTTTATTTGAGCTATTAAATAATTTAACATAAAATAGCCTCAAATACTATTTTGCAAAATTGGGACGTGTGATCTATCAATTACATAAGATGCTATGATGAGATTATACATATTACAAGTTTTAGTTGTTAGGCGAAATCGTTTCGGATCAGATGAGCTACATACCTGTACAAGAAGGAAATTTGATCTTAATACATTTATGTCTGTACATCCGGCTCTTTTTACAGGGTGAAAACATTTAAAAAAATCTTGAAAACAATGGTGTAAGAAACACATGCGACATATGGAAGCTTTAAGGATACGTTATATATCCCTAAAAAGTAAAACGCGCTAGAAAGTGATCATAAAATAGTTTTTTTTTAAACTAAAATGATTAATTTGCATAAGATAAAACAAAAAGTTTGTTACATCCCTGCGAGCAATTGTTCTTAAAGCACTTATCCCGTGACCAGTGAACACAATATTATAATAAACGGAACGAATTTTAATAGGCGAAAACAAGTCATATCACTTAACTGGTGATAAAGTGTTTAAAGTGTAGTTTTTCCAGAGGAAAGATAATTGGCACAAAACAAGTCATGTGATTGGATTTTGTGCAAGCTGATGCTATCTGTCTATATTTCTTTATGTGAGGGATATTTATCATAACCATATGGTTCACTCGGGACATTATCTGCGACAGGCATTATTTAAGCTGAAATTAAATATGTGTATTTAGGTTATCTCGGTGACCTGTTACAAAGTGTCGAAAATGTACCAGTTAACCCCCTCCTAGGACATCACCATGTTAAAGTGACAAGTCCGCTTCATATAAAGGGCCGGTCCCTACCAATTTAGAACCGTCACGTGACAAATTTGGTGTTAGTTCCCTTTCCCCTAGGGATGTTTGAAAAATTAAAATTTAAGTATAATTTTATAATTACTCATGTACTCGCTGTGATACTAAAGTATCAATTTGATCCTTTTTTGGCGTTTTTGAACTTAAATGACACTTTTATCATATAACCCTTTTTTAGCATTTTTAACTATTACGTGCCTCTTTTTACCCTTTTTAGAAATAGCATATATCAGGGATGATAAAGTTAGTACAATTGTACTTTTTTCAGTACTATTAGCATTGAAAAAGTACTGAAGTACTCCAATGACATTTTTAGTACAATTTAAAAATTTCAAAGCTTTAAGATTGAAGCTTTTTGGTCTACAAAATCATAGCAAAGAAATCTCCTTTATGTAAATACTGTGTCGAATTTTTTTTCGGACAAAATATTAACTACAGTCTAATGAATCTTGTTGCTATCTTAAGTCTTAAATTAACAAAAATCTTATCTATACTTTAATTTAGAAAAGGCGTATCTAACATATAGATTTTTTTTAAGCAAAGTCCGATTGATGTAGGAAATTAGTTTTGTGATAAATTTCTACATAAAGTTATTTTAATTTAGAAAAGGCGTATTTAACATGTACAACTTTTTTTTTGAATTTGCATTTATTTTTCAACTTGATAAAAAAGAGTATATATAAAAAGCTTATGTAGAGTTTTAGAACTATAAGAAATGTAGGACATTTCGTTAATTTTGTATGACCTTTCCTACATTTGTTATTGTTCTAAAACTATACATAAGTTCTTTTATATATACTTCTTTATCAAGTTTTATGTCTCAAATAAAAAAAATGATATGTTAAATACGCCTTTTCTAAATTAAACTAACTTTATGTAGAAATTTATCACAAAAATAATTTCAAGCACCAATCGGACTTTGATCTCCTTGAAAAAAATCAGTTTATGTTCCTAATTATACCTGATCTTTGTAAGTTTTACGTTAAATTTTTTATGAATATAAAGGGTGGTTCATCGTGAAGTTTGATTTTCAATATGCTTTTTTTACAGATCACGCGTGACTTATATCAAACTGCTTTGCCATTTTGGTTCAGTAGCGTTTGGCAAGCCATCAAGAAAGGACTCACACCACAACACCGCATCCAAATTGTTCAGCTGTTTTACGAAAATCTGCGTTCTGTGAGAAATATTTTTCGTGCTATTCGATTAACTTAGGGTGCGCATAATCGACCGACTGAAACCACTATTGCCAACACCATTCAATAACTTGCCGTATTTCAGCTGATGAGCAACCCGAAGAGTACCACGAGCTACCATTTCATCCATTAATACAACGCTATGGTGGAATCATTGGTCTATATTTGTTCAAAAATGGAGAAAATTCGAATGTTACCGCCAATAGTACCCGTTATAGCACCATGTTAACGAACTATGTGCTTCCTGAAATTTTAGCGCATGGTCTCGGTAAGCTCTGGTTTCAACAAGACGGCGGTTTCTGAGGTCTTCAGGAATAAGCCAGTTACGATTGACTCTTTGGAAGCAAACATTTTACTCATTCTATTCACGAGATACCAGTCGCTGTGCTCGAACGAGTCGCCCAAAATAAATGATCCACCTCAGGCGAAGTCATGGCCAACATTTACATGATATCATTTTCAAACAGTAAATGCCATTAATTGTTCTTTTAACCGATAATAAGAATTTAAAAGTTATGTGTTTTATTTTACATTATAAATCAAACCTCACGATGAATCACCCGATATAAGTACATAGTATTAACTATATCAATACTTTAATATGGGATTCAGACGAAGACTTATTAGCTTGAAGTACGGTCAAACGCGGTATAACGGCTTTTAGCGGGTTACCAAATGCAAAAGGAACTTACTTTCGAAGACAATGGCCTATAATCATATTCAAAAATAAAGTCTACTTTTTCTAATGTATACTTTAGAACAATGGTAAAGCCGGTTTTAGTTTAAAGTATACATTATTTTGACTATGAATATGGGCCAATATCTTTTGGACTTATTACTTTGTTAAATATATTTTTACCCTTCACAAAAATAAATAAACTAAAAACTCTTCGACTAATATTTTTATTAGTTACATATTTTTATTTTTTTTTTTAATTACCAAATTAATATTTCAAATATAAATGTATGGTACAAGTGACTTTGAATGTATGTAAGTACATTTTTTGCTATTCGAAAAATAAAACTAGTAAAAAATATATTTTTGGGTTTTAGTACAATTGGGTCTAAAAAGTACAATTTTTTACTGAATTAAATACAATTTTGAAAATTTCATTTATCATCCCTGGCATATATATTTTGATCTTGGCAACACATTTTAATACTTTTTAAACATACACGCGGTTCAGACGGTGATTTTTTCCATGTTTCTTAAGACATGATTTTTAGTGTTTGATGGTAAACGGTGTAGTGAAGCAAGGGGGGAAGAGAAAAAAAAACGTTTTCTGATCTATGTGTCACTTTTTATATTTTTCTTTGCACCCATTCGTATTTTTGTTATGTTGCTTCATTTTATATTTAATTTCAATGTGGCAACATCTCTTTACAATACAAAACATGGAGCGCATTAAAATTGCTTATTTTTATAAATAAGCAATTAAAGAAGGATTACCGATAATGGGAAAAAAATCAGCCCTTAAATCATGGGGAAAAAATCTTCGTTTGAATCTGTTGTGTTTTTGGAAGCAACTTTCAAAAGGAATTAAAAAAAAGATATGATTTTTAAATCACGGTCTGAATCTAGTGATAGTAAAAACGTTAATGTCACAAGCAGCTTTTATATGCACTGCGTTGCCGTTGTACATGTAAATTTGAGAATTTGACCGTTTTTTAAGGCCTTTGCCACTTTTATCGCCCTTCCTTTAAATTATCCTTTTGTGTTATTTTAAATCAATTCATGCTACTTATTGACCATTTTGAAATTTTTTCACAAAATTGTATCAAGAATAAATAAAGAAGAACGAGAACGAATGTTTTTAAGATTTTTAGAACACGTACACATAAAATCCAAGCAACTTTCGAGTATATTATCTTGAATTTGCTTCCGAATTCAGGACATAATATTTGAATCACAAGCTTTCATCTTGTTCATGGAAAACTAAATAACAATTTAGGAAACTAATAAAAAGAATATGTATTAGGGTGGATCGACTTAGCAATCGATATTGTGCAATCGATATTTCGATGGCTTTTGGCATGAGGAAAAAAATCCACTACGAAAAATCAAAAAAATCATTTTGAGGCGTCCAGATTTAAATTTTTTAGAAAAAGTTAAAAAATTTAAATTTGGGCTTCTCGAAAATGTTTTTTTTTGATATGTCGTAGTGGAACTTTTTTTTCCTCATGCCAAAAGCTATCGAAAAATCGATGGCATAATGTCGACAAATTTTCGTCCTTACAAATCGGCACGCTCTAATACGTACCCATATTATTTTGCCGACACTGTATCTACATATAAAATTGCAGAGACCAATGCTACACTCCACAAATGCAATACTGTCCAGTTTTGAAAGTTACGCAGCACGTACATATATCGGAGAGCACAAACAAAGCCACTAAAAGTAATATAAAAGTAAAAGCACGCAGCACGGATCGAGCACCACAACACAGAGCACACCGTATTGATTCACTGCATTCCAATGCAAAAAAAAAACATAGATGAGCACTTTGTAACACTATTCCCCTCATGCAAAAAAAAGTTAAAGTTCACATTAAATTCAATTAGTTAACCAACAAATTAAGCCCATTCAGTTTTGCTGGGTTTAATGTGCTGGTTAACTAATGTGAACTTTAACTTTTTTTGCATAAGGGGGTATATCTTTATGTAACTTATTCTGATTTTTCTGTATAATTTGTGCTTCATTTTATCTTTTCATTTTGTAAATCCCTAAAATTGTATTTCAATTCTACTTCATTTTCTCATTTTAAGTTGACTACATAAGTTTTAAATTTGAAATTCATTTTTATCAATAATTGTTAGAGTTTAAATTAAACAGAAATTCTTAGTTTGTCTGGTAAGTCAGAATTAGAAACATCTGTCTAATTATTTAAATACTCGTATTTTAAAAGAAGATATTTATTCAAAATTATGAACAAGTAATATGCATGTCTTGATTTCGAGCACTATTTAATCAAATACATAAATATTTTCTAAAACTTATACTGTATACAAATTGTATAATAGTGCCACCACGATGGATAATAAAACCGGCCGATCAGGATGCCATTCTAGGTAATCCAGTTGTTATACGTTGTCAAGCGGATGGTTTTCCAGTACCAACAGTACAATGGAAACAATCAATTGGTAAGTTATAGCCTATCAAAGCGTTTTGCCAAAATTGTTCATCAAGAATCGAAAACAACTGTTATGAAATGGAGGACTCAGAGCTGAAGCGAACCATGACAAAAAAAAAACAATTCGAAAAATGTTTAAGGTTGAGTAAGTGAACTGCCATTAATTTCTGGCGCCTTGGGCTTATTACCGTAACCTTAGAAACGAAACACTTTTTGAACCGAGTAGAGTTAAACTTAGCGGAGAATTACCCACCAGTTTTTAAATATATATGGATTATATTTCATGACTTGGTTCGGTTCTGCTGTGAACCCTCCAAATAGTATCCTTGCAATATATATTTTATTTATATACATTTATTAATTATTTCCCTTAAAACCTTCAGGAGATTCTGGAGAATACAGAGAATTAAGTTACAGCATTCCTAATGGCAGCTCTAAATCGGTTATTGAAACTCACAACAATGGGTCATTAATTATACCTAAAGTAGGTCGAGAGCATGAAGGCAGCTACTTGTGCCAGGCTAACAACGGCATAGGTGCGGGTCTCAGTCAACTTATTAAACTAACGGTGCATGGTAAATTGTAAAATTTAATTTACTTTTCCTAATATCAGGCAATTATTACAATTTTAATATTTAGTGGGTCCCACGGTTACGGTATCCAAGAAACAAGTAACTATTAGAAGAGGTGATCGTGTTACACTACGTTGCGAGGCAGATGGTGACCAGCCCTTAGACATATCTTGGCGAGCTAAAGCTAACCGGATTGACCCTTCCTTCGATATCCGCTATCACATAAAAGACTCTCCATTGAGTCGTGGTACTGTTTCAGAACTAACCATACTACAGACAATACTTAGCGATCGAGGGGAATATACTTGCATTGCCAGTAATTCATATGGTCATGACCGAGCTGTTATACATTTACAGGTACAAGAACCTCCTAATTTTCCAGTCAATTTACATGCAACCGATTTGGGAAGTCGTTCAGTTACTCTAGCTTGGTCACCTAATGATCAAGACACTGTTCTGCTGGGTGGTAACAATCGCGACTCTCAACCGATCTCAAATTATATATTGCAATACAAAAAAGCAGGAGGTAAGAAAAAAAATCCAAATTATTTTCATTAGTTAAAAAAAATACTTTTCTAGATGTTTGGCATGAGGGAAATAATCAAAAGCTTTTGCCAGGTGATAAAACAACTGCTCAGATTGGTTCATTACGTCCGGCTCAGGCCTATCATTTCCGCTTATACGCGGAAAACCATTTAGGAACCAGTGCACCAAGTGATATATTACTTGTGCAGACTGATGCCGAGGCTCCAAGCGGGAGGCCCCAAGATATATCTGCTGAACCTTTGGGACCACAACAGCTTCTTATAACATGGCGGCCGCCAGAACGAGATACTTGGAATGGTGAATTACTAGGTTATACAATTGCGTACCAGAAACATGGCTCTTCGGATAATTTTCAAAACTTCACAAAAGTTAGCAGTCTAGGCGGAGAAGGACTCAATGATTTTCGTTTGACAGGTCTAGAAAAATATACCCAATATGCTGTCACAGTTTCGGCTTTTAATGTGAAGGGTGATGGCCCACCGAGTGAAGTGGCTCTAGGTCATACATTAGAAGATGCTCCGTCCGCACCCCCCCAAGGGGTAACTTGTATAGCTTTAACTGCGCAGAATATACAAATTTCGTGGCAATCTCCACCAAAGGAAACCCACCATGGAGTCATACAGGGTTATAAGGTACTTTATGAGCCCGGCAACTTTGATTCGGAGTATGGTACCAGAGAAACAAAAATTACTTCGGCTCTGAGCACAGTTCTACATGGTCTACAACCTTTTACAAATTATAGTGTACAAGTTTTGGCTTTTACCAGAGCAGGGGAGGGCATTGTTAGTGCCACAGTTTCTTGTACTACGGAAGAAGCTGTGCCAGATGCTCCCGAACGTGTTAAGTCTGTTGTAAATTCAGAGTCTTCAGTTATTATAAGCTGGTTGCCACCGCGAAGGCCCAACGGCATTGTCACCAAGTATAATGTTTATATTCGTATTTTAGATAAAGGTCAGGAGTTAAAAATACTTAAAGAGGTTCTACCGGCTCAAAATAGGCATTTTGAAGCTAAAGACTTATCAACTAGGGAAACTTATGAAGCTTGGGTAACGGCTTCGACAAGAGTAGGTCAAGGACCTAGTACTCCTGTTATTAAACTTATACCTAGTTCATCAGTTCCAGCTGCTATAATTTCATTTAGCCAAACTTTAAGTGTAAGTTGGAGGGTAGATATGAAACTTCCATGTCTTTTTGTAGGTTCTCCAAAACCAAATGCCGAATGGAAAGTTTTAAATGCGCGTTCTAAAAAACACTTTCGTTTGGAGGTCAGTAATGACAACACATTAACTTTAAGGAGCATACAAAGATCGCATGAAGGCAACTATTCTTGTGTAGTGCGTAATGCTATTGGTTCGGATCATATTGTGTATCAGTTATTCGTCCAAGGTAAATGTTAATAATGTTTTTAAACTATTCATAGCGGTATTTCTATGTAATTTTCAGTTCCTCCATCTGCACCTGTTATCTCGGTAATTGGGACAACAGCAAATTCGGTTTCTTTGCAATGGAGAGTTGATGATATTGGTGGGGCCCCTTTGCGTGGATTTACATTGACCTTCCGTAAGGAGTTTGGAGATTGGGAGGAAATCGCGTTAGATAGGCGTGTGAATTCTCATCTTTTAGAATACCTTCAATGTGGCACAAGCTATCAATTTACTCTTGTTACATTTAACAAAATAGGAACAAGTGCTACCAGTCTCATAGAAATTGCTAAAACACAAGGTACGTTTGCATTAGGAAAATGCTAGTTTAGTGTATTATACTTGTTGATGTTTACAGGAAATAAGCCAAATCCACCCAACAAACACAGTCTGATTCGATCTAACATAACATCAGCTCTAATAGAATTATCTTCTTGGCAGGACGGTGGATGCCCTATACAATATTTTAGTATTGAATTCAAACGATACGGTATTGCAAGTGACTGGATCATTGTATCCAGTCGCATCGAATCTCATGTAAGTTCTTTTGACTTTAACAGACGATTCTATACTAAATCGTAGTAGTTGAACTTCATGTAAATTAATAGTTTCATTCACGTTCGTACACCAAGCGGCTTCATTACACCCTTTGGCAATCCATAGAAATGGTTTTTAAAGAAAGATAAAAATGTGCTGAAAGATATATGTGTCCTTACAATGACAAATGTATATGTATTTTCATTATTTTATTACATACTATTTGTTCAAGTGTATTGCATTTATTTTTCAACATTACTAAAAAGTTATTTTTCAATAATTTGATCACAAAAATTTTTTATTTCCTTAGACTCGATACACAATTGGAGATTTAGAGGCCGGTACCCTGTATAACTTGCGTGTGACGGCACACAACAATGCTGGGTCCACTGTGAGGGAGTACACTTTTGAAACATTGCGTTTTAGTGGAATGCCGGGCGAACTTGATCAGAGTGATTTGCCAGAAATGAATTCTTTGTTTCGAGATGCCCATCTGATAGCGGTCATAATAACATCAGTTTTTGGTACAATATTGGCTCTGATCGGAGCCTGCATATGTTTCAAGAACTGTAAGTAAATGAGTACCATATAAAAAAGGACCCATTAATTAGCATTTATATGTGTTTAGATCCTCGACACTTATTTTCACGCAATGTGGACACAATGAGGCCACCTGGCAGCGAGGGAAAAGACCTACAACACCGTGAGCAATATTATGGTACGATGCGCAAATCGTGTCAGCAATCACCGGGAGATTCGGTTGTTGCACTTGAGCGCATACCTGAATACTCTGAAGATATATATCCTTACGCTACATTCCATTTACCAGAACACGAAAATCAATCGGCCAACATACAACTTAACCGCAAGGGCATGCAACCGATGTACGATCCCCGAAGCGGAGATGACAATACCCTCTCCAGTTCAGGAATGAAAGTGAAGAGATCTGTTTCGGGTAGCGGCAATATATCCTTGGGTGGTGGAGAATGCAGCCATACGAATACGGAAAAGAGACATAAACGTCGTTCGAAGGCTATTAAATCCGAATCAGAAGAATACGACAGTTTAAATAGTGACAGTGATTTAAGTGGCGAAAGAATACGAGACGACAATCGCAGTACTCGAACCGATGCCTCAAGCCAATTGGAAAATTCCGGCTATAATGGTATGTAGTAAAACCTACATCAGAACGTTTCTCTAATTTTTATTTTATTCAAGTTCATGGCCACAGTCCCCGAAGTGGTAGCAGTAACAAAGAACGCCTGTCTGTATTTAGCAGGCCTCAACTTCATAGTAAGTTAGTACCTATTTTAATTATTCAAACTGTACAAACAGCAAATCTCAGTACCATTATTCATAACAAACCTGCTATGCTACCATAATTTCCCTCAATTGCCATTTACTAACTGCTCATATCTACATTTTCGCTTTTGCGAAATATATTTATGATTATCACTCCACTTACACATGCATTGCATCCATTTTGAACCCTTTAACAGTCATCTCAATTATCCACCTGCTACTACTAACCTTACCTAACCCTATGTATAATCTAAATTTACCTCCCTAACATTTAGAAAACATTTCACCGAAACGCCAGAAAGATTCCACGAACGGGAGCTTACACACTTCTAATGGATCCGCACAAGAATCGGCCAATGAAACAATTTTCAAAAATCCCAAGCGAACATCGTTTAAATCTCCCAAATCCCTTTTTAAAATTATTAAACCTACAAAAATTATAACCAATTCTTTCCAAGCCAATACCTCTGCTACTGCATGTTCCAAAAACATAAATTCAAATCGTTCCCCTGAAAATATTACCCAACCTAAAGTCCGCATCCAATCTAAGCCTCCTCATCAATTTGTACATTTAATACAACGTCCTATGTCTGAGACTATAATTGCACATAATGAACAACCACCACGACCACCATCACCTTCACCCTCATATCGTTTTGCATCGTCTTCCAAGCATGAAGCCACTACCACCACTCAACCACAGCCACATCTACAAAAATCTACCAATAATACCCGTAATAGTCCCAGTGCTTTGATCATATTGAAGTCATCTGGTAGCGGCAGTGGTAGTAGTGATAGTGTCGGATATCACAAGAGCTCCTTATCCAATAGGCAAGCTATCATTATTAGTTAGTTGGTTCTCTCTTACAACAATTTTAGTTCCTCACTTAAATGTCATTTAAAATAATTTTACTTTTAATAATTATATTTTGTTTCTGCGTATGAGTGCGTGTATTACTTCCATTTTTATTTCACATTTTAGTGTTATATTTCAGTACTATTAGATATTTTATTTTTTTAATTAAAAATTTTGCCTTTAAATTAATCGATCTTAATTGAACATTTAAGTATAGTAAATATTTAAACAAGACAGGCGCGGATCCAACTCTTATAAAAATATTTACTTGGGCTTTAAGAACAAATATTTTAAAGATCACAATTTCTGAATTATACATAAATTCGAATTATACATAAATTGGAAACAGTGTTCGAAAATAAACAGAACATTATTTAGCGTACGGCTCACACACCCAGAAACGATATCTATTTTTGTAGTGTTTGTGTAAACGAACACAACCCTTAACACCCACCGTTCGTTACTATTTTCAAGAAAGTAACGAACATAATATGGTGTTCTGTTCTCCGTTATAAAGCAGAACAATTGTAGTGGCTCTGTAGACATTAGAGCTGAGCGATATTTCTGTACCTGTGATTTAATCAAAGTTACTGAAAAATCACGAATCACAGTTGTGACCAAATTTGTCAAGTAACAGCTACTTGCTAAGTGGTTTTTTGTTACATACACAAATTTTTGATATTTCACTGTTTGTGTGGGTAATAGCGTTTTTTGCAAGCAGTAACGAATAATGTTGCTTTTTTATTTTTTAGGCTACGTATTTTGTTTTTGTTGAAAACTTTTGGTTTTTTTACCAGCCAAAAGGGTGCTAAGCACATTAGAAACGACTAAACATTAATGTGCTGAACCGAACACAACGAAGTTTGGGGCTTAAAAGAAATAAAACCCAATTAAATGTCCACATTTTTTTGTTGAGGATGAGGGCAATATTATTTTGTGTTCGAAGATCACAATCTACAGAAACACTTTTAGCGTTTGTGTTTTCCACAATTATACCGAACCCAACACTAAACCCCTTACGACACTACATGTTTAATGCATTGTTCAAGTTTTGGTGAACAGTGCAAATATAATGTAATAGAACAATTGACCAAGTGCAAAGAGTTCAGCTGTATCATATGGTCGATCACACATGAGAAAATTTTTTAAGCCGCACCATTTTTGTTGTTTCTGTCACACACGGGATAAAAAATTGTCGATAAAAACATTAAGTAATGTCAAAAATAAATGTAAAATTGTTCAACTTAAAATTTACATTTCAAGCTTGAAATATTAAAAGTGTTGCTGAATCTGAAGTTTATGGCCAAATTCAGCGACTTACCGCTTTTTGTTTGTTTTTTATGTTTCTCATAAGCAAAAAGTTGACAACATTTAATAATGCTATGTTCAAACGACGATATAAACCACTTGTTTCGCTCTCTCTCAAGTTGCTTGTTGTTATCCTAAGCAGTTTGAGATTGAAATCCAGACACGGCGGTTCAGTAGAACTAGAGCTATGAATCAAAATGTGGAACCACCACCCTCAAAAATTAATAATTTTAATACAAAAGCTAACATTAATGGTGGAATAATGCACGGAATGATATAAAATTTTGCACGTATTTGCTTTATACGACTGAAAATCATACTGTTAAATTTCTTAAAGATCGGTCCGTAATTGGTCATATGCCCCATATAAACCCTATTCGCCGAAAATAGTTTAGTACGCCTAAAACCGTAATAAATAACAATTTAATACGTCACAGTTTTATAGGATATGAAATCACACTGTAAAATTTTTTGAAGATCGGTCCATAATTTGCACTAGGTCTTATATAAACCCTACTCCCGGAAAACCGCTTAATACGCCTAAAGCCGTAATAAATAATGCTATCATAATTAAATTCGGTACGGTACAGTTTTGTAGGATTAGTTTTGTAGAACCATATAACCCTACTCCCGGAAAGCATTTTAGTACTGTACAGTAACAGTAATACATAACGCTATCATACTAAAATTTGGTACATCAAAGTTTTATTGGGCCAATTTTTATTTTGATTTTGTTTTCTTTGTTTTAAGAGGGTTTCCAAAAAAAGCGGTCACAAAAAGGGTATTTCAAAGTAAAAAGGGTCAAGTTTTTTATAAACAGTATTTACCAATAAAGAGGTCGAAAAAGTGCATATTAAAGAAACTATAATAACAAGTTTTTTATAAACAAACAAAACATATTTATTTTAGGCAGTTAGTGCAGAAAAAAAACTTAACTTTATTTAGTTACTAGCTTAACCCGGTGCGCTTCGCTACACTGACCCCGCACATTTTTATATTGAAATTTATAGTTTACTATAATAGTAGCTTTAACCACGTTTGACGACTCTCCCTTTAATAGTTCTTCAGTTGAGCGATATTTAATGTATGCATCCTATGGGAGGTATTTCCCCCCCTGCGCCTACCCGCTTTATTTTTATTTTCAAAAGTGTAGTATACCATAAGAGTGACTTTTAGAAAGTTTGAACATTCTCACTATTACAGTTCTTAAGATATGCGATGTTAAACATTGGCGTCCTATGGGGTATTCCTATACCCCCGCTGCTATTTTATTTCAATTCCGGGGCTCAGAAGATCCTACTACAAAAAGTTCAGCAAAATGCGTGCAGCGGCTCTTAAGATATGCGATAATTAATATTGGCATCCTATGGGGGGTACCAATTTCCCTGCCCCTATCGAAAAAATAAGTAGCCTATTTTATTTTTAGGTCTCACGTGATGTTACTGTAAAAATTTCAGGAAAATCGGTTCGATAATTAATATTGGCATCCTATGGGGGGTACCAATTCCCCTGCCCCTATCAAAAAAATAAGTAGCCTATTTTATTTTTAGGGCTCACGTGATGTTACTGTAAACATTTCAGGAAAATCGGTTCGATAATTAATATTGGCATCCTATGGGGGGTACCAATTCCCCTGCCCCTATCGAAAAAATAAGTAGCCTATTTTATTTTTAGGGCTCACGTGATGTTACTGTAAAAATTTCAGGAAAATCGGTTCGATAATTAATATTGGCATCCTATGGGGGGTACCAATTCCCCTGCCCCTATCGAAAAAATAAGTAGCCTATTTTATTTTTAGGGCTCACGTGATGTTACTGTAAAAATTTCAGGAAAATCGGTTCGATAATTAATATTGGCATCCTATGGGGGTACCAATTCCCCTGCCCCTATCGAAAAAATAAGTAGCCTATTTTATTTTTAGGGCTCACGTGATGTTACTGTAAAAATTTCAGGAAAATCGGTTCAGTAGTTTCGGAGTCTATAAAGCGACAAACATACATAATTCATTTTTATATATATAGATTACCTTTAGTTATTCAATAAATAAAATTATAACAAATATGTACATACATATATGATTTAGGTTATGGCGGAAAGCGTTCTTTTACCCCCATATTCATAAAAAAAAATATTTAAGGTTTACAGCAGGTTTATGAAAAGAATTTTCTATGAAAATTTGATTAATAAACCTTTTATTAATCAAAAATATTTTTTATGAATATGGCGGTTAATCTGTACTTTACTATCGTAAAACTTATTTTGGGCCATTATTACAACCTAATGATAAAGTTACTGATAGTTAACGTGAACAACAGCTATCTTGAACGATAAAGTGACCAATAAGTTTTTTTCCATTATTACAACTGTCCGATAAAATAAAAAATGTAATTTATATACTGTGGCAACATTGCAGTATATACCGACTCCTTTTGGTTGTTTAAAATACGTAGTGGCAACGACTACGAATACTTTAATATGACATTGAACTGTCATTGAAGTTACCATATCTTCAACAGAAAATATGGCATCTTCAAGTTCTTCAAGTTCACTTGTAAAGTTACCATGAGGACAAACCTGATGTTAGCTTATCAGTCACTTTTTAGGTTAATGTTAACATGTAATAATTAGAAGTCAAAAAAATATGTTTTAGTAAATGTTTCTACGAATACTAACTACTTTTTATTATGTTCGTTCTATATTTGCTAATATAATGCTGATTTCGAAAACGAATTTTTCTAAATTTGAATTAATATTTTTGATAAATCTGGTTTTTTAAATTTTCGACCTGAAACTTAAACTTTTCCGCCAATGGCTTCACAGGTTTTGTTATTTACTACGTGTTGTAAATATAAATTTAATTTCTTATAACTTGAATTTTTTGAAAAATCCTCTGCTTTAAAAATTATGAATTGAATTCGGAAACAATTTCAAGATAATATTTGTATATCTTGTTTGGGGTTTATAAATACGGGTCTTAAAAATCTTAAAAAACATTCATTCTCGCCTTTTTTATTTATTTTTGATACAATTTCGAGGCATGAAATTAAAAATAGTACAAATGTGAACTGATTTAAAATAATACAAAAGAGTACTTTATAAAAGGCTCTTAAAAGTAACAAGGCCCTTAAAAAGGGTAAAATTTTCCACTTTAGTGGAATAAGGGCAACGCTGTGCATATAAATTCTGCTTGCAACATGCCGCTTAAGGGTAGTTTACACTATCGCAAATTCTTACATATTTTGAGAAAAATTTTCAAACAATAATTATATCAGAGATGCATTTTCGTCAAAATACGCACGACTTGTGTGATCGTGTAAACTACCCTTAACAAAAGCTTTTACAGCAGTGTTTCCAAAAACATAATATAAGTACTATTTCTAAAAAGGGTCAACAAGTGTCACTAAATTGTTTGAAATGATACAAAGGGGTAATTTAAAAAAGGTTTCATAAAAGGTATCAAGAGCGTCAAAAAGGGTAAAATTGATACTTTAGTATCACAGCGGTAACGCTGACCAAACCATAACAAAACGAAAAAACTAAAACGCCTTGCTTACAATTTTTTATAGTTTGGTCTTTCGAACATTTTCTGTTTCTTTCTATCAATTAAATGAATAAAAAATGTAGTGTCATAAAAAATACGAAGCCCTAAAATATGGAACAGCTTAATTTCAATAACACTGTACAACAACTTTTTCCAAAATAACGGGGTTCTCACAATGGATTCTGGCATAGGAGGCCAACAAAAAAAAAACAAAGATCACATCGGAATTTTATTTTAGGAGGGGTTTAAAGTTTCAAGTGTTATTAACATCTGAATGGTGAGGGCGGAGATGAAAGGTTATACAAAACGTTGGCCATGCAATTTTACATATGTGTCAGAACACACCAGAGCCCAAAACTTAACATAAACAGCCAAAGTCAAGATGGCCTTTTAACACATTTGTTTATTGTAACGACATTGCACACTGGGAGACTTTGGAACAGTGTAATTGGTTCTAGAACTGTTCACGTACTCGAAAAATTTGCGACGAGAGAGTGAAAAAGAACATACAAATTTAAGAGACAAAAGCTGTGTTGAAAATTTTCGATAGTGAAACTTTTGCTAGAAAGAATATTCAACTATCTGTTTCATTGTTTTCTTTACAAAACAAAAATTACTATTCATGACTATACCCTTTTCCACAGGTGGAAAGGTTTTATAAATAAAATTTCATTCCGATATCCATCTGTCCGTGTGTATGTGGAAAAGGGTTTTCCGAAGACCCCAGAAAGGATGGGGACTAGGTTGTAATACACTTATGTCTCATATACTCCGATAAAGTTTGCTATTAAAATTCAGCCTGATTGGTCCACAAATGGCTGAGATAAATTACCCATATATCAATTGTTTTTTGCGTTGTATTTATAACCTCCACCACCACCAGTGGTGAATGAGGGTATACTAAGTTTGTCATTCCGTGTGAAACTTTTTTATAATACATCTAAGACCCCAAAAAGTATATATATGCTGGCTCCTTGAGTGATTCTAAGTAGATTTAGCCATGTACGTCTGTCTGTCCGTCTGAGGAAAACACTCTCATTTTCGAAAAGCGCAAAAAAAAAAGAACAAACTAGGTCTCAAGTTCCTTATTGTTATCCTAAGCAGTTTGAGATTAAAATCCAGCCTTCAAGTCATACTGTTAAATTTCGTGAAGATCGGTCCAGAATTGACCATAGGCCCCACATAAACCATAAAACAGTTTAGTACGTCTAAAACCGTAATAAATATTTTTATCATACTAAAATTTGGTACGTCACCGTTTTATAGGACAAGAAATCATACTGTAAAATTTCGTGAAGATCGGTCTATAATTTACTCTTGGCCCCATATAAACCCTACTCTCGGAAAACAGTTTATTGCGCCTAAAACCAAATAAAGCCCACTTTGGGAAAATAATGAATTTCGCTTAAAATCATAACAGGTATAGATATTGCGGTAAAATGTCTTCCAACTTAGATTCACATGGCTAGAAAAAATACTATGCAAATTTTTGAAATTCTCTGTTAACGCTTAAACTAATTACACTGCTGTATTGAAATTTATTCTAATTTATTTTTTGTAATACCAGATCCAAATCCAATACAAATTACCCTCCTAAAAATCATTTTAGTTCGGATAAAACTGTTACGAATCAACTCAAGCCAGTTCAAAGTTCTAACAAGAAATGCATAAAACTTTCTTATTGCACCCGCAACAAATTTGAATGCTGACGTTCGTTTTTGTGAAGCTTAGTTAATAATATATTTGTATTTATCATATAGAGCCCACTCCTGTCGGTGGAGGGTTTCAAAATTTCGCACAGCCAAATATATCACTTTAACTTGTTTATTTTATTTTTCTGTATATCTGGAGAACCGCAAGGGCCAAAGTTTAAAATATGGTTAAAGCAACTTGGTTATCAGTACACAACATCTCACCAAATGCGCGGGATTGAAGAAGTGGGCGTGTCACGTCCCATAGAAAGACATTATAGATTTCTATATGTGTGGAGAACGGCAAGAGCCAAATTTGGTACCAGCATCTTGGTTATCAATAGACAACATCCGACAAAATGTACACGGGATTGGAAAAGTGGCAAATTTCCATGAGTGTCAATCCATTGCGCAATTATTGCTCTTCTGACTGCTTTAGCAATTATTGCTCAAGAATCTGCTCTCAAATCAGTTGTCATTTGTCTAACATTTCATTTATCTGCACGTTTGTTAATGGCAAAGCAATTTCACGTTTTCTCCAGGAATATAATTGGCAATTATTGCGCCATCATTCTGCCGACGTTTTTTGGTTGTACTAAGCAATTGCTACGTGGGGATGCAGCGTAAGTTACATCTTACTGATATAATCTTTCTCATTGCTTTGCCTACAACGAAATGAAGCAGCTGATTGCAACGTTACTTACTGTCTACTACTTTAGCCAATGGCGTTTTTCTGGAGGAACATATTTTGTACACCTTGTTTAAGGTTACTAACACCCTCATAATGTGGTATACCTTCATAGTTTGGTACAAAAGAACAGAAACCATTGCCATCCATTTAATTTCCTTTTTTTAATAGTTTTAATACTTTACTAAAAAAAAAACTATTTGGTAAATATAATCGAATTGAAGAAAAAACGTTACAAATATTTACAAGAACCGCTGTTTTAACAGTGTTGCTTGTTACCTATTACTTTTACATCGGGTTATTATTGGGGGGGCTATTGACACCTAACAGCTACCATTTAACAAGTCGCACGTCTGATCTCAATGAACGTGTTGAGTTTCAGCATAAATTAATTCAATGCATACGGGCCTGTTCTGAAAATCACGTGCTTTTAAAATCACACGTGTGATTTTGTGATGTTCTAAAAATCATACCGTATTCGTGTTTCTCAGTGTGCTTTCGGCAAATGAAAATCACACCGAAACACTCAAAACTGGAACACAAAAATATCACACGTGTGATTTTACAAGGCGCATGTGATTTGAAATCACGTGATTTGAATAAAAGTGATTTTTAGAACCGGCCCGATATTCTAAATTTGGTCTTTATATACCACTTAAGTGATTGGTTCTCCTTCAACTGAACATGAGTTCATTCTTTTTGTCCAAATTTTATTAACACAAATCCCAGGATCATTTCCTTTGGATCAATTGATAAAAATCTCACGCTTTTAGTACATTTTTTGTTCAATAACTGAAAATGCTTTCAAATTTGCCAAAGTATTCACTAATAAGTGTGTACGCAATTGAACATTTTTAAACGAGAAAGAGAAAAAAGTAAACATTAAGCTTTGTTCACACCTATTAAATATTTTACGTCCTACACGCAACCACTAGTTTTATTTGGCGCGATCACACATCATTTAACAGTTTCTGAATTACATTATACAATTATCTTCTTACAAATAAAGTTAAGTAAATCAATAGAATTTGTTAAAAATAAAGCTAAAGTTTGATCAATTAACTAGTCACGCTTTTTCGGAATTTTCGTCCAAATATTTGTTAGATCTGTTCATACCTTTAGGATCATAATTACAACTTGGCGGTTGGTTTATCTTTTTTGAATAATTGAGACACATTTTTTATTAATTACATTTTTCGCTTTCGTTGCAAGCTTCTTTCTGCTAGTAAAGTAAATTAACAGACCTTGTGTCTTCGTTATTTACAACAATCAAATTTGCGCTAATGACTTTATTGCAACACTTTAAAATTTTTTTTAAATTATTAATTTTAGGTTTTCCGGAAATAAATTATTGTATTGATTTAGATGTATGTTTTTAATGTCAGTAGAACGTAATTGCATGACTTGTTTAAATAATTTACCAACTAACAATTAATTATTTATAGATGTGTATAAATTTGAATATTTATAGATAATTATTGTTTACAAAATAATACAATTTTCATTACCTATTTCAAAAATTTAAATACCAATCATAAACACAAATATAAAAAATACAGCAGCATGGACGCGGTGCCGCTCGACTACAGGCTCTTTGACCCGCCACCCAAGCAACGTAAACAGCAGCACCAACAGCAATCAGGTAATAAAACGCAGTCACCTAAACATCATGAGCGACAAGCTTCAGACGAATGTGCCAAAAATTCAGCCAACCATACAAATTTGTCCGGCAGTATATCCGGCAAAATTCGACCAAAAACTGCCGATAATAGTTCCAACAGCGGCAACAGTCTCGCCGGAGAATTCCAATGTTCGCCTAACAGCATCCCCTCCCCGCATATTGTCCAGTCGGGCTCCTATGTTGAAATTTTAAAACAAGCTGGTAACCAGGCAGCTGTTCAAGCCACTATAGCTGCACCCCAACAGGAACGTTTAATGGGTCATGCAAAAAATGCTCTTAGTTCGTCAGCATCATTAGCATGTCATAACAAAAGCTATGGCGACTTTCTTACTATAACGCCCCGCCGCAAAGGAAAACTATTAGGTGGCGATGTTAAAGCCGGTGTGGTTGGAGAGGGCCACGACAATTATCGACACCATTTACCACATAGTATTGAACCTCTACATCTTTTGGGCATACCAAATGACAATATGTCTACATTCTTCGATTACCGTGCCATGGAGACTCTAAGCAATGCCGACACTCTAGCCATTGGTTCGACCATGGCAGGCCATTTATATCCTTCCAAAATTGCTCACAAAAAACCACAGTTTGACGCCGCCAAGAATCAAACTTCAGCGGCAGCACAAGTTCCCGACGAATATCACCATATTATCAGCGAGAAAAACTTGAGTCCGCCTTCGGCATTTTGTGATAACATATCATCGATGAATAAGGTTTAAAGTATACAGACCAATCAATTCTTCACTTAGTTTTAAATTGTTTTACATAATCTGAACATATCGAAAATAGTTTTTGCATTTAACTCGACACGTGCGAATTAGAGCATATCGGCTTTTGACATGGATACAAGTTAATAGATTTTATTTTTTTTTTTTTGAAAAGACATCGAAATTTTTTAACAAAAATTCCCGGAAATGCCGAAATGTCAAACAAACACAATTAAAATTAAACAAAACAATGCATTTAAAATACTCGAATTCTCAATTTAGTTGATTCGAACAATACAAGTATTATCTTAAGAATTTAGCGTAATAAATTAAGAAACAATTTCAATTAATTCAATAATCAAATTCAATTACCAAAATAATTACATATGAATCTGTTAATTAAATAAATGATTAAGTGTTTTGACAATGTTCTTGACTGATGATACAATGAACAATTTTTTAATATTTTAGTTTAATTACATAAGAAAAATAATCCAATTGTACATAAAATGAAACAAATGAAAATCTAGGATAAACAATATACACAACACATACATACATATGTATATACAGTGGCTCGCAGTTTATTTCGTGCAGCTTCAAAATACAAACTTTAGCGCTCACAACAAGAAAACTGAAGATGATATCAAATAAACTTAAATTAACAATTTGTATAAAGACTTCTTTATTAAAATTAAAACTTTGTTTTCATGTTTTTAAGTCATTTAAAGAAAACTAAATATATATGAATAATACATGTCACAGCTTATTACGTGTACTGCCAGCAGCCTTTGAAACTGCTTAATTACATCTTTAAGACGATTTTCCATCGACGCAACAAGTTTATTTGCAGTTTCGCTGGGGATATTGTATCACTCTTCGACCAGAGCAGTTTTTAGTTCGTTTAGATTACTAATCTGTCTTTACCGTATCCCCAAGTCCAAAAAAGCCCACAAATGTTCTATTAAGCTTAAGTCGGGAGATTGTGGAGGGGAATTCATAAGGTATGGGCAGTTCCATATGAGCCATGGATGCACAATCCCAGATTTGTGTTTCGGATCATTGTCTTGGGAATACCGAAAGCGATCGCTAACTCCCAAAGCAGTGGAACTTTGCAACAAATTGTCTTTTAATATATTTAAATACATATTTTTGTCCATTGTGCTTCGACAAAAACAATGTTGCCAACACCAGCGGCAGATATACAAGCCCAAACCATCACACTTTTACCAGCATGCTTGACAGTTAGCTATAACTGCTTATTCTGAAGCCCTGTATTGGCCTTACGCCACACGCAATTTTTTCCATCCGAGCCAAAAATATTAAATTTTGGCTCTTCAGCAAAAATAACGTCTTCCCTGAATGCAATTGGCTTTTTCACGTGGTCCTGGGAAAATTTAAGCCGACTTTGGATATTCTTTTTTTAAATGAACGGCTTTTTGCGAGCTACTCGGCCATGGAAGTCTTATTCCCGCAGCACACGGCTCACTGTTTCCGCACAGCATACTCTTCAATCTTTTTGGTTTTCTCTAATTTTCGGGAGTATTTTCCTTTTGTCAGCATCTGTAAACATTTTAGTTGGCATACTTTTGCCCTTGTCCGCCAATCGATTTTCGCGCACATATAATATGCTGAGCTGTACTGGCACTTAGTCCTACTATTTCAGCTATTTTACCCTGGCTTTTTCCTTGTTGTTAATGAATTAGGACCAATTCTGGTTTACCTAAACTTGTCTGTATACCCATCTTGCAAAAACACCTGTTACTCTTTTTTTTAATGCAGTAAAAGCAAATTTTAAGTAAATTAATAGCAGAAGAGAATACTAAAAAAAATAAAACGTAAATGTTATCTTTGATTTAGGTTTCTATTTACTAATTATATTCCAATTATTTCGAACTTTCTTCAGTTCAGGTCACTTTTTTATAAAAAACAATTTAAATATTATTTCCCAGCAAAAACTTTACTTACCTGGTAAGTTAGAAAGTAATGTGCGAGAAATATAAGCACTACTTATTTTTCGGCTGAATAACTACTTATTTTTGTTCGAGTTGTCCACAGAATTCAGTAGTTACAATACACTTACTAGAAGTCACAACATATCTAGTTATTATTTAACTACCAGTAAGTTGAATTGTAAGTACTTACAATATATTTACTAGAAGCAAAAAAATAACTAGTTTTTATTTAATTGGCGCTATTTAATAGACCTAATAAGTAGTTATGGAGCTACTTACCAGTGAGTAAATATTCAGTACTGAAAACAAGACAACTAATAAGTGGTTATTTAGCTGATTATTAGTAAGCAAATATTAATAACTGAAAAAATAGTAGTGAAAAGTACTTACTGAGGTCATTACTACCAAGTACTTATTGAGCTTTTTAGAATAATGACAATTGTAATGACAACTACGTACCAGGTTACGTATGGAATAACTACGACCTATTACCCAAATTCAAAAAGTTTTTTCTGGGTTATTTTTCGATATTTCGATTTCTGCTGGAAATCTTCTTCAGGAAATTTTTTAAATAATATAAAATTTTTCCAAACAAAATTTTTAAAAATATTCAAAACCTAAAACCTAATTTTAATTTCCTTTCCGTCAATGTATTTATCTTTATCCAATATATATATTCAGTCTGTGCTGTGCCATCTGAACTAAATTTCATAAATAATCAAAGACAAATACCTATTTATTGTTTCCCTTCCATCAACCTATTTATTTTCATTCGATAAATGTCTATAAATCTGAGCTAATCCCTCAGTATCTTTTTTAAAATTAATCCTTTTCTCAAATGGAACATTATTAATCTGTAACATTTTTAGCATATATCTACGTTTCCATGTTCAAAATAGACGTGTTTGAAAAATCAGGATAATGATTAAAATCTCTGCAATGTGTTGACAATGCCGTTCCATGGGCTGAATTATAATTTCTATATTTTTGGACATGTTTATGTCCTGCTAATCTAGTTTTCAATTTTGTCCTAATTGTTCCTACATATATTTCCCCACATTGTTCATTATCATTGCCACCACAATGAATTTTATTAACTAAATTAGACATATCCGACTTTTGTAATCGATCCTTAGCTTTTTTGAGAATAATCTCCCAACAATATTATTCACCTTATGTGGCATTCTGTATTTCCCTTTGTCATATATATATATATATATATATATATATATATATATATTCAGATTCTCTTTACAACGAATCTTATTATACAAATATCTAGTTAGGTTAGGTTAGGTTAGAAAGGCTGGTGTGAAACAAACTTCACACCCTCACCCAGAGACCATTATGGTCCATTGTGATGCCTTTATTTAGTGAAACAAAGGAAGAAAGAAGAGAAAGATATCTAGTGTGACAGAGTAGGAGAAGTAAATGGTGAAAGCACAGGGAAGGAAGATAGTGGAAGATAAGAAATCGGACAGAACAAGCAAAACACAACACTACCAAACAGGAAAAACTGCCCTACATGTTTCCCAGCCTCCTGCCGCGCAGCCAGGTCATTCCCATTACGAATCCCGTCAGATTCTCGAGCCCGCAGCCCGAGACATCTCCCAATTCGTGCAGGAATCTGCTACCTAGCCACCTCAGCCTGCTGTTCTGTAGCCTGGGACAGTGGCACAGAAAGTGCTCAACTGTCTCCAGCTCCTCTGGGTCCTCACACAGCCTACATATATCTGATAAGCCAGACCCCATTCTCACCGCCATTCTGCCTATCATACAGTGGCCCGTGATAATACATATCATGGTCCTGACGCAGGACCTGTACAAACTGTACAAAAATTTTTTTATATCATCATTAGTCAATGTTACCAGGTTAACAAGTTTTGTTTTGCATCTGCACGAAATGAACTGTGAGCCACTGTACAAAGATACAAGTGGAGAAATCCACGAGCATAAACTTACAAGAATTGGTAATTAAATGAAATGAGATTAAATTAAATTAATGTTAAAGGATCAATCAATTGCGTTATTTGTTTGTTAATTCAATTATTAAACCAAAAATTAAAATTAAATAATTAGTAAAAATAATAAATAATATTAGAAAATTACTGCCATAAAGTGGGCGTATGGTCGTAATTTTGATTTAAATTGCAACTTGTGTCAATAAATAATAAACTACATTCAAATACAATTACAAACACAAACATACATACATACATAATCATTATGTGAAGTTACTTAAATATAACGAAAAATAAAAACCTCTAATAATATATTCAAGCATTTCGATTGAAGGTTTAAAGTATCAATTCTCCAAAATGTGTCAATTTTTTTTACCAATCAAAGAGAAAAAAAATATGAAAATTTAAAATTTTGTCAATCCATTTATTTATACAAAACAAAAAAAAGAAGTAAAAATAATTTAATAATTTACCTTTCTAGTCGATATGATCAATCAAATTAAATTAAACACATACTACATACAGACATACCAAATGATACTTGTAAACAGTGTTGCCAGAACATTTTTTGAAAAATACCTACGCATACTAAAAAAAAAATCCGATTTACCCCTGCACGTTGGAAAAATTTTCCCTACAAAAATCCCTACGCATTTTAGTGATTCAAATCGTAGAAAAAACAACAGGTATAAAAAACTTATTTTATTCGCATATGTACAGTAAATCTTTAATAACAAGAATAAGTAATAACACTAAACGTGTATGTACTTTTGATTTAATACAATGAAAAAGACGAGAGGTTTTTTAAAAATAATTATTTACAGTTCTTTTCTACTAAATCTTTAAATGATAATTTTAATTTAATTCAGGTACAAAAGCAACAGGTTATTTTATAAATAATGTACTTATATATATATATATATTTTGAACGAATTTTCTAAATTGACTAGTAGTGCACTATTTTGTCGAAATTATCTTATAATGCAAATTTAACTTAAAGTTGTGTGGCGCAGTTTGTTTTGCATTTTGGTGGTCTATCTGTGTCGGCATTTGCATTGGGTAAACCAAATAAAATCCGTGGCAGATTCGATTAATTTGGAAATACAACTTCGACTTTTTAGTTCTTAATTTTTACTATTTGTAAGTAAATTTTCCAAAAAAAAAATATTAAATTCACGATTTCAAAAATTAATTGTATGCGATTGTTCGCCACTCTTACATGAGATCATTGTGGCTTAAGTTAAATTTGTGTTCATCTTTTTTTTTTGTCCAAAAACATTTTCTGGACTTAAGAATTCCATTTCTTTAAATATTAACCCCCCATATTCATAAAAAATATTTATGATTAATAAAAGTTTTATTAAAAAAATTTTCATAAAAAATTCGTTTCATAAACCTGCTATAAACATAAAATATATTTTATGAATATGGGGGTAAATCATATTAAAAATACATTTTTAAGCATTTATATCGTATAAAATGTAATATGAGAAAAAAAAATACCTGCATTTTGGCGAATATAAAAAATCTGTTCGATTTTCCCTACGTTCCTATTTTAGTATAATTGTATGTAAGTTTTCCCTACTTTTGGCAACACTGCTTGTGAATTACTTAGTTAAGGTTCTATTTAGATTAGGTCACAAAATAATTGAGATACAGGCGCATTTAATATGAATTTGTATGGATATCAAAGTGTTGTTATTTGATAAGTATGTACTTTAGGTTTTAAATTATTTAATCAAATATTTATTAATGTATTTGTATGTATTAAAATGAAAGCGAAATTAAGAACAAACCAAAAAGTAACAATAAATAACAAATAAATTAATGAATTACAATATTCTTTGTTTGGTTGTTTTGTTTTAATAATATATATTATAATAGGAAGGTACAAAACATTCTGGGTAGTGTCTAGAAACTTATACTTTATATTGGAACTAAAACATTGAGGATCAGCTAAAAATTTAATTTTTAAAGATATTGATCAAATTGTTTCCTGTTAATAAGTGAGTATAAAAGCCATAATTACTGTGACCATATGATTAAAACCAAAATACAGAACACAAAAATAAGATAATACGCAAATGCGTGGATCATATTGATACAGGGCGAATTCATAGCAGGAAGACTCGCCTCCATTCACTTTAGAACATCCTAATTTTTTGGGTCTTGTCCAATTACCAGCTTAAAAACAAGTTGAACAGGTAAAAAAGAATTCCTTGAATTGAAAGGTACCCACAGACGAGGCAACATTTGTCGAAACATGAGTTACTATTTATGTTTCAGTTTTTTAAACAGACGATGACACTAGAAACGAAACATCAGTATTGCGTTTCTACAAAAACATACAAAAAAACATTTGTTTTATTTTGTTTGTATATCTTTCATATTTAATGTCCCACAAATTTGGAAAAAAAATTATATTCAATTATAATTGTTTTCCAATTCTCACAATTTGCAATTGTTGCCATTTTCCGATTTATTTCTTCATAGTTTTTCTCCGAGAGTTGCAAAAGCACCTCACTCAACAACTGCTCTCAACAAAATGAGAAAGAAAAAACAGTCAACATCGCCCCACTGAAACATTGTGTTTTGAAACATAAAATATCAAAAATTTCTGATATTTGAGAAACCAAAAAGGTAACAAGAATTCCAGAAACATCTCCACTCACGTAGCAACATTTAGTGAAACATGTACATGTTTAATACAAAATATGCATATTAATAAGATCCATTTTTTTTTTTTCAAAAAAGCTAAAAATTAAACGTAGAAAATCTATATTCATAAAATGACAATTAACAAGTATTTTGGTGCAAGTACTTAAAGTATTAATCGCTACTCACAAGAAAGGAGTAGAATGTCCTTCTACCTAAAAAAAAGGCTGTAATTTTAATAAGACTAAATGTTGATGAACGTTTCAAAAATTAAAAATTTTTGGTTACAACTAAGACAAGAGTTAGTAAATCCTGTAAAGAGTAATACAAATGTGGCAAAACAAAAAGTTATTCTCTTATTATAACTACATAGATGTGCATCGTCCCCTAAACTCCATAAGACCGTATTTATTGATTGATCATGATGCAATTAACCAAATTTCATTATAATCAATTAAAAAACCGATTTTGAATTTTATACTTATGGCCTTTTAGATGATAAAATGTCATATGACGTAAGACTGAATTATAAAGGCCGCGTTACTCTTTACGTTAATGTTGCGGATACGTAAACGTTTCGGTCGACTTCAATGGTTGGTAGTTACTAAATATACGTAAACGTATCATATGTTCCTAAAGTGTGTTTAAAAAAAAAAAAAAAATTAAATAGAAAAATTTTGTTTTGTTTTGATTTTGCACTCAGTGCCATGATGAAATAAACAGGTGGCATTACTACGCCAGATGACGATTTTTTGCTCTTGTATTGTTTGTCTAGTCTTATGTCAAAGTTTTGTTTATGTTTGCAAAAAGTCCACGTTTTTGCTGTGATTATTGTATTGTATTAAAGTTTTTGATTATTTAAATTAAAATTAAATAAGATAGAAACCATAGTGAAATAAAAATTGGCTAAAAATTAATTTATTTCATTGCGTTTAGTGGCAAAATTTGATTTTAGTTTAATATTATTTTTGACGTATACGGAGACTTATTTTTCATTTTTGTTGTAATGTTGTATATATTATATAATTATAAAAAAAAAAATCAAATAAAAGTATGTGTGTACATATGTATTAGAGTTTTTTTATTCCCGCACTTTTTGGATTCCCGGGAAAGCGGGAAATAAAGATCAAATTCCCGGGATCCCGGGATTCACGCCCAAAATGTTGTATTTATTTGTATACTTTTTCTCCAATGAAACTAATATTTCTTATTGGCTATTACGCTTAACATAATTAAACCTAGTATCTATTATATAACAAACACGTAACAAATTTAAGATTCAAATTATTTTAAGACATTTAAGAGGTTATATTGATGCCAATAGGATAATAGAAATCAATATACGTATATTAGAGCGACTCAAGTTGTATGGAAGCGAAATTCGTGCAAGGTGTACCCCCCTCAAAATGAACCTTGGACTTTTTTAAGATGACATTTAAAATATTTCGGCTCCAGCTTTGACCTCTCGTGAGCTGGACCATTTTGAAAAAGGTTATATTTTGCATGTTTTGTTAATTTGAGAATCTGTTTCCTTACCAACATATACAATATGGGTATCATAAGAAAGGTTTTTTTAAGGCGCGTCCTTACATAATTTGTCCAAGGACGATCATCCATGTCCTTTTTTTAAAGATATTTTTTAAAAAAGAACGGGTTTTGAATTTTTTGTTCTGGTTTGTTTGTAATAAAAATGCCAAATTAACATATTTTAATCTTTAGTCGATTTAATTAAATACGGGTCTCAGCTTTTTTTGAAATTCGTGCTACTGACAAAAATGCAATGTGGTGGTAACCCTTCGTTTTAAATAGGGAAAAATGGGTATAAAATTTTTTCTTTTGCCAAGTACATCATCTTGTATATAAATAATTTGGAAAGACATTTTAATCACGACACAATTAACAATTATTTAAATTTTTTTTTAGCTTAAGCCCAACAATATTGGAAACTGATAAACTTAAATTTACAATTTGGTTTTTATGCATGAAATTTTTCATACAACATACTTTGATTTTATATTTTTGAAAAAACCTAAATTATTTACATACAAAGATGATGTACTTGGCAAAAGAAAAAATTTGATACCCATATTGCCCTATTTTACTTTTTTGTCAAAACGCGAACTAGCACGAATTTAAAAAAAGCTTTAAAAAATATGTTAATTTGGCATTTTTATTTCCAACAACCCCGAACAAAAAATTCAAAAACCATTCTTTTTACAGAATATCCTTAAAAAAAGGACATGGATGATCGTCCTTGGACAAATATTATATACAGTTGGACGCGTCCTAAAAAAAACTTTCTTATGATACCCATATTGTATATGTTGGTAAGAAAACAGATTCTTAAATTAACAAAACATGCAAAAATATACCCTTTTTCAAAATGGTCCAGCTCACGAGAGGTCAAAGCTGGATCCGAAATATTTTAAATGTCATCTTAAAAAAGTTCATGGTTCATTTTTAGGAGGGTACCTCGAGCACTTTTTTTGGTGAGTCACTCTAACGTATATACATTGTCAAATTAAGAGCTTATTTGCATAATTAGAATGAAAGTATTGGTCTTACGGGAAAATAATTTTGGAAGGGTGATTTGGAAATAAAAGCTCAATATTACGAAGTAGGAATTATGAAACAATTTAAATGTTTAACAAATTCAGCAGAAAGGAGAATTTTTATTTGCTTCATTTATTTAATAACATATTTTTTACAATTTTATAACCCTTAGTCAGCAGTGGTGTATGAAGGTATACTAAGATTGATATTCCATGTGATATTTTTTTAATATTCATCTAAGGTCCCATAAAGTATTTGTATTCGCAGTCCTTTATTAATTCTAAGCCGATTTTGTCATTTGGGTGTCAAATTGTTTCTGGATCTTCCAGGCTGTTTGGGATTGAATTCCAGCAGAATCGCTTCAGTAGAAAAAGAGTTATGCACCCAAATGTGCAACTACCTCCATAAAAACTCAACAAAAATTAACAAAAATTTGTGGCGAAATGCACACGAATTTCTACTTTCTATTTCTATAAGACACAAAATCACTTGAAATGCCGCATATGAAACACAATTTAGGAATACAATTTACTACGCCCTTCGCCGCAAAGCTTTATAATAATGTTGTAAAATTTACACTTCAGTTTGCTAGGACATAGGTCTATATAATTTATCATAGGCGCAAAATAAAGCCCATTCTCAAAAATTACTTTAAAAGCCTTAAACTGTAGAAAATTTTAATATTGTGGTGAAATTAAGTTGGATAAAACAACTAAAGACACAAGTCTGACACTAAAGTTTTAAAAAAGATTTTCTTCAAAATTTCCCGGGAATCCCGCAATAAATTCTCGGGAAAGCGGGAATTGAAAACAACTGAAAATGAAACTCTAATATGTATGTACCGATAAATATACAAAAAAGTTAAAAAAAAAAACATTGCGAACAGAAAATAAGGAAACACTTAAATGATAAAAATTAGACTACTTACTAATTAAAATCATTAAATTATTTAACATAATAGATCATTTATCCTAAAATCACAGTAAAATATTGCACAAGTGTCAGAAAAATAATTATACTTATCTCGTGTAAATCTGAAGATTTAACAATAAATTTATCGATCACAAGAACTTAAAAAGAAACCTTAACTTAAGCTCTGTCAAAGTGTTCAATTCCAATTGTTATGTTAAATTCAATACTTAAAAGTATGCGAACGAAATGTTTGCATTGATTTAGAACAAATTTTTTTTATATTTCTTTTAATTTAAAATCTTAATATTTTTTCTATCACTTTTTAAACAAATCTAAATTGCAGTTGTCAGAACTATTTTGTAAAAGCAAGAACCACAAAATAAAAGCAGTGAAAAATTTAGAAAATAATTTAAAAAAGTGTAAATAATTATAAATAAATCCAATGGAAAAAAAAAATTTTTATGAGTAAATAATTTGTTAATAACAATGTAGTGAGATTTACGGCTATACGAGGTTCTGCTGTTAACTTTACAGTGATGGACAAAAATAAAAAAAAAAACACAACAAAAGTATTTTTTTTTATAATTAAAATGAATAATATTTTTCTTGTTGTTTAATTTAATCTCATGTGATTAAAAATAAAAAGAAAAGATAAAATTTACATTTCAACTTTAAATGAAACTACCACCACCAAATACTGCTTTAATCCATAATTAACATTCCCTTCACAACTACAAGCAAATTTCCGGCTGAAAGATCTTTCAACGATGGACAACTATAACATGTACACTCAGCAGCAAAAGTCTGCGTACAAGTCACTGATATATTTTTCAGAACTAAAAAAGTAAAAACATTTTGTGTAAATCTATAAAACATTTATTTTATTTATATATTAGGATTAGTTCTAAAAATATTTTTACTTATTTTCAACAAAAATAAGAACGGTAGTTCATATATACAAAGGAAACTTACAGCCTATTCAAAAAGGCATATGCAAAAGTCTGCGTACAAACATGTATTTTAATGTTTTTTGTTTCAAATTTTTAATTAAAAAAAAGATTAATATCAAGTTGAAATTCATTTTCGTTCGAGAACCTCCGGTAAACGTTTTGGCATATGGGCATTTCCATGTCATCGTACGTGACATTTATACGCCTTCGGAGCGATGGAATTTTTGCGCAAATAGTAGTAACTGGAAAACTTATTAATCATTATGTTTCTTTTAGAGGGTACTATATATGAAAAAAAAATTATTACATTCGAAACCTTGTTATCCAAAATACCTAGCAAAATAGGTGTATATCGTACGTGACATAAAAGGGAAGTGATTTTGGGGTGATGGTAAACAAATCCGAAAATCTGCGAATTGTGGGATGTATTTTTCATTTTTTAAATTTTTTGCATTTAACCATATATTTTTCCGTTATAATCCGTAATTAAAAAGAAAAACATTTTTCTGGATAGTTTTATAATGAACCAAATGTAATATCGTACGTGACATACCGTACGTGACAGATTTTTCTCTTATAGTATTTACAAGATATGAAATATATTTTTGGGAAATATATGCATACAAAAACTTAAAACAAACAAGTCAGAAAGTATATTTGGCCAAGCCCGACCATATAATACCCTACACCATAATATTTTAAAAACAAATTTTTGAGTGCCCCTATTTTTGACCCATTGCCAATCATGGTCGCCGGAACAGAATTATGCTATGACGTTAAGAGTTATATAAAAGTTATTTCTGCCGAATATTATTCAGATATCTTCATCTATATGAGATTTTCTTGCCTTTCAGCGATTTTAGGAAGGGGGTTTATATGGGACCTATAGTTAATTTTGGACCCACCAGCACAACATTTTATCACGACATAGTACTTGTCGTAAAAGTTATTGTCGCCAATTTTTATGTCAATACCAGCATTTATTAGAAAGTTACAACATTAAAAGCTATTTTCTGGAGTAGTATTTGAATGATACCAATTATATTTGTTTAGATCATTAAGACTGCAAAAAAATAATTTTTGATCAAATTTCTACCTAATACCAACATATTTATTAAAATAAATATTTGACCTATGGTTATTTATAGACCACAATAATTGAGATAGTGTTGATAAACGGTTTTATTTAAATCTAATTTAAATATTTTGTGAACCCAGGTTCGAATCCTGCGGATGACATAATTTTATTTTATTATTTTTTTCATTTCTGTATATTATTTTTTTATCAATTTTGATGTAATTTATTGTTGGTAGCCGAGTTGGATACCTAAATAAAATTTTTGTTTCAGCTTTTTTTTGTGATTTTTGATTAACATTAGTTTTTCCGGCTTCTTTTGATTTTTTTTTTGTTTTGTAATTTTAAATATGAAAAACAATTTCCTATAAAATTTAAATTTGTGGTTAAAATCCTTAACTTTAATTTAGCTTTTAAAATTAATATGGTATATAATAATGGTAATGTTTCCTCACCCTTAATAAATAATTATTAATATTAATTTGTAAATTGAGCTGTTTTTGATTTCCACAAAGCTACTGGAAGAGGTAATATGATTTGTTTGGGATCATGAAAGATAAATTCTACGAGATTTTCCTGATCATGGTTGGGAGGGTTATAAAAGTTGTGACAACATCAATCACAACAAATTAAATGATGAAGGTTATACGATATTTTAACTTCGATTTAGGTTTTCCATATTCTTTTTCCTATCACTAATTTTAGCATGCAAATTTAAATTTGGTTCTATTTCTTTCTGTGGCCTTTTCTATTTATTTTATTATCGAGAATAAGTAGTTACGAATCCACCCATTAGCCGACGAGATAGGAGCCGGAGGTATGAAGCATGCTACTGCTGCTTATTGCTCGTAAAAACTAAGGAAAATTTTGACCGGTTCACGCTACACGTCAACGATATGTGTTACTGACGTTCTCAACGTCTGCAAGTTCACATCGGCTTTGAGTGGAATATAATGACATTTATAACGTAACGACGTAATCTCTTTTGATAGTTTTCGACATGAGTTACAGACACACTTATTTCTCACTTTTCGAGAAACGATGGAATATTTTGTTTCACATCTTTTCGATGCGAGAAGTTCTCACTAAAGTTACAGAACATGGGTACAGTTTGGCATTGAAATCCAGCAACATCGGTTCAATAGGATCCGAACTATGAACCAAAATGTGAAACCATTTTGATACAAAAACTAACACAAATCGTGGAATAATGCATGGAAAGATATAAAATATTGTACGAATTCGCTTTATACGACCGAAAATCATACCGTTGAATTTCTTGAAGATCGGTCCATAATTAACCATAGGGTAATAAAGAACGCTATCATAATTAAATTCGGTATGGTACAGTTGTGTAGCACTAGAAATTACACTGCTAAATTTCGTGAAGATAGGTCCGTAATTAACCCTAGACCCCATATAAACCCTACTCCAGGAAAACATTTTAGTACGCATAAAACGGTAATAAATAACGCTATCATACTAAAATTTGCTACGTCAGAGTTTTATAGGACCAGAAACCACACTGTAAGATTAGTTGAAGATCGGTCCATAACTAACACCCCATATAAACCCTACTTCCGGAAAACAGTTTAGTGCGCCTAAAACCGTAAAAATAATGCTATCATAATTAAATTCGGTACGGTACAGATTGTTACTGACTTTTGCCTCCAGATGGTGTAGTTTTCCGTCAACGGCCGTGACTAGTGTTTTTACATCAGACAGCTTCTGGTTAAATTCTTTCTCCATATCTTCATTTACTCTTTAATATTTTGCACTGAAAATCTCCTGAAGTTTCTCCTTGGTTATTCTAGAATTCTCATGAATTTCAATTTCCAAGTTTTTCTACATTCCTTGAAGTTTCATCAATTTTTCTCGAAATCTCAGCTAGAAAAGCGCACGAATTTTCTTTCATCATTATCAACAATGCTTTTGGAATTATCGTCCATTTTTTTAGAATTGTCTATCGACATTTTTTCATCATCCATCATAGCAGCAAACATTGTGTTTAAATCCATGTTGCCTCTCACTGCACGAATATATACCTCTATTTCTTCTTTATCCTCGAGTTCGTAGCTACCAATGGTAATATTGCGTCGCTCGAATACATATATTAACCTCTTCTGCAGCACTGCTTTATTTCCTGCAGTTGGTAGATCTAATTTGCTCTATTGTTTCATGAACTGTTAAGCTAGATTTACACGATTGAAATTTTCTTCAAAATTGCTCTTCAAAATGCTTCAAACTCGTGTAAACAGCAAAATTTCCTCAAAATTGATTGATCAAAATTTATTGAACAAAACTTTTGAAGATTTTATTGACGCCGTGTAAATAAGCATCAAAATCGCATCTGGCAATATTGATAACTATAAATAATTTGACAGCATGTTCATTCTTTTGATTCAATACATATCAGCTGTTTTATTTACATGTGTTTAATAATTAAATTTCTTAAAGAATAAAATTAAAATTAGTAAATTAATATGAGTTGGTAAGTATTTCATATTTAATAACTATATATTTGTGAATTAATATATCAAATTTATTAAAAGTGATACCATAAATGATAATTTGCGCAACAATCGCAAGCAACAGAAAAAGTGGACAGGAGATGAACTGAGACTGTTCATCGAAATGGTTGAAGTACGCGAACCGATTTGGAATTTTAAAATTGATGGGTACAGAAACCGAAATGAAAAGGAGAAGTGCTGGTCAGAAATTGCTGCTGCAACGAATCATTGCATAGCCGACTGTAAAGCACAATTTAATGTTGTGCGATCACGCTATAATGTAAATTGTTTTTTTTTGTTGTATGTTTTGATCACATTTAAAAGTATTATATATTAAAGGCGGAGCACAAAAAAATAAATACCTCCAAAAGTGGACAAGGTGGCGCTACTTATGTATCAAAATATGAATATTTTGTAGCTCTACAGTTTTTAGATACTGTGAGAAATCGTGGATCAGGAGGTACAGAATCAAACTTCGAGACCTTAACTAATTCTGCTTTTGAAGATTGGGATGATGTTGAAGAGCAGTTTCAGAATTCGGAAGCTGAAAGTTCACTTGCAAGTGCTGCCCTCGAAAATAGTACTCCTGCAAAGCGTAGAAAAGTAAAAGAAGTAAATGAAATCGACCCACCACCTTGGATAACGATCTTGCAGCGATGTGGTGGCTGAGTCTAGGCTGTGGTTTGTATTTCAAGTGCAGGTAACGTCACAAGCGGCGCCTGGGTTTGAGATACGGAACCTAAAAGCCTTGACGACGAAATGTTATCCACCCCTAAACCGAGGTGTCATGCGACCCGTGCCTATCGGTCTGGTTTGCAGTCAGGGGTTACCGACTGTATTATCACGGAGCTTTGCTGATACCTGGGCACCTCAGCAAATAGACCACGCCCTTACCACGTTATTGGGGGCTATGACGTGGCGGACCTTTCAACTCCCCTACACTCGTGGGACCAGAATTCAATGAACAATCAAAAAGACAAAAAACAACAACAAAAACAATCAACGGAAACTGATGACGGACAGGCGAGAACGAGGACAACGATAGACAGTAATACGGCAAAGCCAGGGACTGTAACAGTCCCGGCGACCAAAGAAGATCGGCCTAGGCTGATTGGAAGTGGTAAGGCAGCTCGACCAGAAGGCGGCTGCTCTAAAAATTGCGGCGGGGTGCCTCTGTGCTTCGATCCAAGCACCTCCAAAACCGCTTCAGCCCTTTCCGTCATTGGAACGGATAAAACCCCTGCTTTGGGTGCTGCTAAGTTGGGAATGACAAAGTCGTCCAACATTGCAGTTTCAATGTGCCCATTGTGAAAGGAGGGTTGGCGATGAAAACATCCAATCCCAAGATTGCACCACCCCACGCCAAATTCGGCGACCATAAAAAGTCTCCAGGGCACAAAAACCCTACAAAGAGGGCATCCAACACAAGGCGTGCAGCCTTGCGTTTCATTGAGCTTCTAGGCTCCAAAAAAGCTGAAGAGCTTTCCAGTGAACAAAAAGCTTCACTGGCATGGGCAAGAGCCCACATAGCTGGGCTGCCAAGTGCTACTCCTTCAGTCCCTGCGAAGGTGACAATGCCTAAACGGCAACGTTCGGAGGAGTAGGCTGCAGCCGTGAAACAGCAACCAGGGACGAAACGTCCTAAGATTGTGCCGAAATCGATGAATAAGTCCTTCAGCGAGGTGGCCAAAGGTCACATTGTACGGGCTGTTATCGATAGAGGTGTGGATAGTGGTGCCATCTCCCATACCAAGTGGGACCTGGTTAAACAAAAAATAATGGGAGTGTTCTAGACGATCCTTAGGGAGAATCCAGAGCCACCTCCTCAATGCGATGATGCTGGCTGGTTCCAGGGTCACGTGAAGTTGATGGCTTGCGCAGATGAGCGCTCAGCGCTGCTTCTGAAGCGGGCCATCCAAATGCTAGGAGAGGGCTGGGAAGGTGCTAGGCTCGATGTGGTATTAGTTGATGAGATACCACGGAGACCTAGATCGATTGTCATCATCCATGCCGAACCATTGGAACCTGAGGAGATCTTGAAGATCATTCAGTGCTGCAACCCTCAACTACCCACAGAGGACTGGAAAGCTGTGAAGGTTTCGGCTGCTGAAGGGTCCTCAAGGACGGCGATTGTGGTGTTAAACCAGCAATCCTTGGAACCACTGAGGGAGAGACAGGGCAAGATCTACTATGGTTTTAGTACGGTCTTGCTCCGTGTCTACCGAAGTGATAACAAGGGCAATCCGGCTCCTTCGGTTAATGAGGCTAAGCAGCCTGAAGAAGGCTTGGCTGGTGACGATGCCGTAAGCTCAGGTGACAAAGAGGACACCCAGTGTATATCCGGATTGGTGTCTGTCTTTGGGCACCTGGGTGATATGGTTGATGAGGACGTACTTCTGGAATCAGACCAGGAGGACGTCAACATCACAGTGGTCGCCAATATGGATCATGGTGAAGGTTCTTCAAATCAACCTCCACCACTCTAAAGCAGCATCTGCTACATTGCTTCTCCGTGTGGTAGAAAAAGGGGAGGAGCTCGTGATTGTCCAAGAACCCTGGATTCATAAGGATCGGGCTTGCGGACTTAATCTCAAAGGCTACAAGCTACTGTTTGCGAAAGGTACAGGTAACATAAGATCTTGTGTCTTAGCTAAAAATTCGTTGAATATCTTCATTCTCTCTGATTACAGTGATGAAGACACCACAACAGTTGCTCTCGAGACACAAGACGGTATAATCTGGATGGTCTCGGGATATATGGCGCATGCTCACGGACATGACCCACCCAATCGGCTCATCCGTGATGCAGTAACGAGGGCAGCAGGCACTGGAACACCTATCATAATCTGTGCCGATGCTAATGCGCACCACACTATATGGGGTAGCACGAACACGAATGTTAGAGGTGAGTCACTATTCTCCTTTATTATGAATTATAACTTAGGAATAGTAAATAGGGGCCGTGAGCCAACGTTTGTTGTAGCAAATAGGTGTGAAGTTCTTGATGTCACGCTGGTTAGCACTGACCACATTGACATGATCGAAAACTGGATGGTTTCTAATGATTGTTCACTTTCTGATCATAGATATGTGGAATTTCGTCTGGTACTTAGATCTGCAGGATCGAGTGCTATGTTGAATAGGAAACGAACGAATTGGGGGATTCATTCCTCCTCTCTGGTTCGGTCTCTATCTGATTCTCCCCGGGTTGATGATAAAGGGGGGATCGATGCGGCAGTGGGTCTGCTTACAGACTCACTGCAGTTAGCGACTTCCTTGGCGTTCAAGCCAATGGTGCATAGGGGCAGGGATCGTCCACCGTGGTGGGATCCTGATATTGCGCAGGCAAGAAGAGACTGTCGTAGGTTGTTCAATATGGCTAAGCGTCATGGTAATTGGGCGGAGTACAAGTCTTCACTGAATAGATTCAGAAACTTGGTTAGATCGGCGAAAAGGAGTGCGTGGAGGAGCTTCTGTAGCGGCGTGGAAGGATCCTCTGAGACAACCCGTTTACGTAAGATAATGGCTTAGAGCCCTGTTGTCCCGACCTATATGTAAATCGGATGGTTGCTGGACTACGACTAGTCAGGAAACACTCGAGGTGTTAATTGACACTCTCTTTCCTGGAAACTCCCAAGAGAGTTTGCGTACAAATCTCCGGGTATGGATGCTAAAATTCCGGCAGACTTGCAGAGGAATTCGACTGTGATTATACCCTGGCTGATGGCTATATACAGGGGATGCGTTAGATTTTCGTATGTTCCTATGAGCTGGACCTAGTGTAGAGTGGTCTTCATCCCCAAGGGAGGGAAGACTTCTCACACTGAAGCGAAGGATTACAGACCGATTAGTCTTGCATCCTTTCTTCTCAAGACTCTTGAAAGAGTTATCGACATTCACTTGAGGATGACCATCCCCAAGAGTTTACTCTCGACCTCTCAGCATGCCTACACAAAGGGTAGGTCTGTTGAGACGGCTCTTCACTCGTTAGTTGGAACTATTGAGAGATCACTCGAATGTAGATTTGTGGATAATCTACTCAGGAATAGGGTCATCTGTTCCACGATAGGTGCGACTAGCGTTCAGAGACTGGTTAACAGGGGTACTCCCCCAGGAGGAGTACTATCCCCACTATTGTGGAACCTGACTATGAACACCATGTTGACGAAAATGGACGACATGATTAAAACTGTGGCGTACGCTGACGATGTTGCAGTGGCCATCACGGGGAAGCATTTGAACATAATGTAGTGTATGGAGGCTTAATTAAGGGTACTTAGCACCTGGAGCGTATCATTCGGCTTGGGTGTTAATCCGTCTAAGACGGAACTGGTACTCTTCACAAGGAAGTATAGGACTGAGGTCATGAGGCTTCCGAGGCTAAATGGGACTGAACTTAAGTTCTCTTACAGCGCCAAGTATCTGGGCGTAATCCTGGACAGTAAACTGTCGTGGGGGCTGAACATCCGGACGAGGATGGAAAAGGCAATTATTACTATATATGCGTGCAGAGGTGCAATCGGCAAGAACTGGGGCATGGGCCCGAGGTGTGTCAATTGGATCTTTGGGGCTGTAGTAAAGCCGACTCTGTATTAGGGTGTTGTCGTATGGTGGACTGCGCTGAACAAGGGCAGGTACCGTGCGATGCTTAAGAAGGTTCACAGACTGGTCGCATTAATGATCACAGGATCAATGCGCTCCACTCCCACCAGGGCGCTGTTTACTTTGCTAAACTGGCTGCCGGTGGACATCACGGCCAGATATATGGCTCTTTGTTCGGCGATACGGTTGAACGCGGCACACGGCTGGTCGAACCGTGACTATGGACACTCCAGTATAATGGGATACTCGATTGTCCCTGAAGGAGTGGACTACTGCACCCCGGAGCCTTTCTTTGACGCGAGGTATGCGACACATATAGCGCACGAAAGTGCGCTGTCGGTTATGGGCACCTTCCATGAACCAGCCCTAGGGGTATATACTGATGGTTCAAGGAAAGGGGAAAGAGTTGGCGGAGGTTTCTACATAGAGGAACTTTCGTCTGCCGGATGGATGTAGTGTCCTGCAGGCGGAAATCTCGGCTATAAAGCGGGCAGCCAACTGGCTAAAGTATTATCGCGTATCGGGAGATATACGTATATTTACTGATAGCAAGGCTGCTATTGCCTCTCTTGCGGGTGTCTATACGACATCTAGGTTGACAGTGGAATGTCGGATGTCTTTGAATGAGATTGCTGAACATTCAGAGTTAACGCTTATATGGATACCAGGGCACTCAAACTGCCCGGGTAACCAGATAGCAGATGAGTTGGCTAAGGAAGGTGGTCGAATGGATGAAACATTCATTGATCAATTCATTGGCCTTCCAATGGCTCACTGTAAGTCACTCATTCGGCGCGAGACAAATAGAATTGCGCAAGAGGGATGGACCCGTAAGTCCACCTGCTTCACATCCAGGGCACTTTGGCCTGGATATGATGAACGGAGAACTAAATCTCTACTTACGTTCAATAGGAACCAAATCAGGACCGTGGTGGCGGTCATAACTGGACACTGGCCTGTTGGGACTCATGCTAGAAGAATGGGTCTGGTATTCAATGACTACTGTAGAAGTTGTCATGATGAGGAGGAAGAGGAAACTGTGCTTCACTTTCTCTGTCAATGCCCTGGGCTACGGCGCATCAGGGAAAATACGTGGGAGAACCGGTGTTTTCCTGTTTGGAGGATCTATCAAAAATAGAACTAAGATTGCTTCTTCTCTTCATTAGGAAGACGAATTGGCTCAACCTTGCAGTGACGCCATCTGAATAACTGCTTTTCGGGATGGGCATTGGCGCTGAGTATCACAAAGGGACCGCTAAAGGACCCAAATGAGTTGTCTCTCGATGGCTGCCCATGGAACCTAACCTAACCTAACCTAAATGAAATCGACAGTAAGCGTTCAGAAGTTTACGAAAAACTTGGCCAATTCCTATCTCAGAAAGTGTCACAAGGAAAAGAAAACATAAGTTGGCAGAAGGGCTATGGAGAGTATGTTGGGCAGCAGCTGTCTTCATATTCAGAGTCAAATGCTCGCAGGTGAGTTTGAAATGCATAGTACTCGAATAATATTTGATACGAACTTATATTTTCAGACTGAAAACTCAAATTAATAATGTCATCGACTCATTTGAAGCACAGCAAAACAATTAACTTTGTTTTAAATTTTTTTGTTTTTATTTTAATATTTTATATGTTTTTTATACAGAAACAGAATGTGATTTTAAGTTGCCAAATAAATGAATTGAACTTTTTATTTCTATTTATTGGGTTTTTAATTAATTTTTAATAAATATGCTTGTATTGCCATGGAACTTCTCCTTCATTTAAAAAATATTCCGTGAATTCTTGTCGAATGAGCTTGGACGTTTCGCTTTGACGACCTTGATTGCAAAATGGTTCTATCGAAGACAAAATATTCTCTGTCTGTACTTCTTTACGCCATCGTCCATCCGTTATAGATCCATCCGCATTCACTTGATCGTAGTCTCTTGTTTGTGCATAGGTACCACACTTGCGTTTGTTCAAAAAAATTTGTAATGCACATACTGCGAGAACAGCTTTGACAAAATTTAGTGGGGAAAGTTCCATTGTTTTTCTGACAACGCGAAATCGGGCTGATATTAATCCAAACACGTTTTCTGAAACACGCCTAAATCTGGACAACCTGTAATTGAAAATTCTTTCCTTCGTGTTTTGATTCCGAAAACTATATGGTTTCATAATATTGGAATTTAAGGGAAACGCATCATCTGCAACAATCACATATGGAATAGGTTTTTGTCTACAGGGCAGTGGTTTCGGTTGCGGCAAATTCAACGTTTTATTATATAATCCATTCGATAGCGAACATCTACTGAATACTCCGCCATCGGACACTCTACCCTTTGCACCAACGTCGATGTAAACAAAATTGTAGTTCGCGTCCACTAGCGCCATCAAAACAATACTGTTTTTCTTTTTATAATTAAAATATGCGCTTCCACAGTGTGCTGGTGCTATAATATCGATATGTTTTCCATATAATGCCCCGATTGAATTGGGAAAATTTCACGTTTTATTTATACTTTGGGAAATACTCTCCCATTCCTCCTCTGTTGCTGGCATCTGTACCAATAGATATTATTTTTGATATGTTTTTTATTTAATAAATTTAGTTTAACCTTTCAAAATTCATCTTTTAATACTTTATATAATGCAGCGCAGACTTCAGGCACAATATTGCATATCGATGATCTTGATCTTTTAAACAAGAACATCAGACTTGCGTAACTGTCCCCAGTCGCTAAAAAATCTCAAAGTAATTGCCAGGCGTTCTCCGGGGCATATAGATTCCCGCATATTAGTATTGGCCTTTTCTATTGATAGTGTGACGAGATTAAGCAAATACTCAAAATCGTATGGTGACATTCGCACAAAGTTTTTGTATAGGTCGGGATCATTCCTTTTCAATCGCTCCCTAAAAGAGACATACATACCATTACCTTCCAAAAGAAAAGGTCGAACCCAATGTTCTTTTTGTTTTCTTCTTTTTTATTTGCATTTTTATCAGCTACTTCTTCCTCCAATATTAAAAATGTGGATGCTATGATGATTGTGTCGTCGTCCATACGTATTAATTGTTTTTTTTTTTTTTTATAATAATAAATTATTTCACAAAAGAAGCAAAACAGCTGATCAAAGTCAATATTTTCAATATAAAAAGTTTACCAATAGTGTAAATTAGCTTCAACAAATTTGGATCAAATTTTTATCAAAAGATTTTGAAACATATTGAAAGAATATTTTGATCAAATTTTTGAAACGTGTAAATAGAACATCAAAATAATTTTTCAATCGTGTAAATCTAGCTTTACACTTTGAGTTCTCCAAATTTCAATGCATTTTTATTTATTTTTGTTTTTTTTTTTAATTTATTTTATTTTTTCAGTTTTGCTTCTGACACCAATTGTCATAGTATAGAACTAGTATGCCAACTCGATAGAGTGTTCTCAATTTTTTAGTTCACCCCTCAGACATATAGGTTGTGTGTGAATTCAACACACATAAAAACAACAAAAACAAAAAAAAATTGAAATTTTTCAATTTAAAATTTTTCACAATATAACACTTTATGTTTAATTTTATGACACAAACACATAATTAATAATTTTTTCCAAAATGTTTTTATTTTCCACTAATAGCCAATTTACACTACAACGAAATCTAGTACTTTCGAGATTTCGAGCCAAATCTAGTTGTTTTTGGCTAGATTTCCCGTACAAAACAAAATCTACTCCGTAACTAGGTTTTGACGAAATCTATTCGAAATCTAGTAGTACTTATTGATGCAACTATGTTTTTCCCCATATAGCACTAAAAACTACTTCCCTGCACAAGAAAATGACATTTTAACAAAAAAAAAAAACAAAAACAATAATAGCTGCTTGTTAAAATTGTTAAAAAAAATTCAAAAATTTTGTAAAATAGTAAAGAAAATGCAAATGACAAATAATATTGATAAAATAAATGAAGTTGATTATAAAGAAAATGTAATGCAAATTTTTAAATGCCTATTTCTTTATATGTAATTATGTGTTACACAAAAAACTTTCAGTCGGCGGTTTTTGTTGTGAAAACCAAATCTCGCTAATGTCAAACAAGTATAATGTAAACGAACTAGTTTTGGAGGAAGATTTCAAATGAAATCTACTAGATTTCGATGTAATGTAAATGCCCTATAACTAAAATTGTTTAAATAAATTTATGTGACATTAATTTTTTTCTGTTGTTAATATTATTAAAGTCAGCAGAGTAGCATTTTGTGGTATGAAAATAATATTTGAAATCATAAATTATTTAAATATTTTCCGATATTGCAGAATAAAAATTTTGCAAAAATTTAGGTGTCTGAGACTATAAGACGCGAACTCGATAATGGAAAAATTAATTTCATGGAACTTCTCGATCATTCCAAGGCATTTGACACTGTAAACCATCAAACCTTATGAATGAAATTGAGAAATTTTTTCAACTTTTCATCCTCAGCAACTAAATTAATATCCTCGTATCTTACTGATATAAGTCAATCCGTACACGTAAATAACACAACTTCAAATCCAATAACACTCACAAAAAGTGTGCCACAGGGATCGATTCTAGGACCACTCCTTTTTTCAGTTTATGCGAATGATTTACCACAGCAACTTACTTATTGCAAAATACATATGTATGCGGATGATGTTCAGTTGTACTTAGTAGTCCTGCAAACTCTATTAGGGAAAATGTCGATAAACTTAATCATGATCTGAACAAAATACATTGCTGGGCAGTTGCAAATAGCCTTTGTCTTAATCCACAAAAGTCGAAATGTTTCGTAATTCATAAAAAATCCATTACACCATTTATTGAAAACGATATTTTAATAAACAATAAAAAAATCGACATTCTGCAAAGAGTTAAGAATTTGGGGATAGTGTTCAACAACAACTTAACCTGGTCAAGCCACATAAATAATCTCGTAGTTCAAACGTATGTCAAACTTCGAACGCTGTGGGCAACACAACATTTCACGCCACTAAGAGTAAGGCAACTTCTTGCAAAGGCTTACCTGATTCCTAGTCTAATTTACGGTTGTGAACTTTTCGCTAACTGTGATTCCATCAGTAGGAAAAAATAAGATGTTTCGTACAACAACATTATAAGGTATGTTTATGGATTGAGGAAGAGTGATGGAGTCTCTGCATTCTCAAAAAATCTTTATGGTGTATCTTTCGAAAACCTTATTTCGAAAAATTATTTACAGTGATTTTTACACTAGAAATATGCGTAACTAATACAATAATAATTTAAGCCAATAAAATAAAAATAAAATAAAATAATTTTAACAGTAATTTTCTTTGGATTGAGAAAATACTTAATTTATATTTATGTGTAGTTTATAGAACACGAGCGCCTTACTCGTCCGTTCAAATAACATTTAAAACAAAAACAAATTTCGAAATTTTGTTTTAAATGTTATTTGAACGGACGAGTAAGGCGCTCGTGTTCTATAAACTACACATTAGTTTAAAGGGCTCTTTAATTGTAGAAATAAATCGTATAAATGTTATGTTTTAATTTTATTATACAGCACCAAAAAGATTATTTGTACAACATTCTTGATACGATATTATTAAACAACTGTAAAATATTTTTCCTTTGTATAAGATAGTGCCATCTTTTGTAACATATACATAAATTGTAAAAAAAAAAGCTTTTTAGCTTTAAAGCTTTATAACACTTATTTGCCATTTGGTGAATTTCAGTTCAACATATTTAATGCGCAAATCGTTAGCAAGGACAACTTTTGGGGTGCACATGATGCGGTGGTTGTTTACAGATGTCACTCTTTTATTTATGTCACACACATATTTTTCTACATAATTGAGATTATACAGTATTTATCGATTGTGTGTACACCGGATCTTAACATTTATCGTTTTCATTTATCCCAATTTGCGTACTTATAAATTGTTGTGTTATTTTTATACAACCCCATGTTGCCAGACTGACTGCTATGGTCCGGATTGCCCAGTATTTTAATATATATTTTTTTTTTGTATTGTCCAGTTTTCAGCTCAAATACAATTTGTCCAGTCAGCAATTTAGAGTCATATACTCTTCACTAATGTGCGATAAGAACAGAAAGATATATAAATGACCACTAACGCACATTGCCAAAAAAGCATAACAAATTTATTGAGCACGTGGTTCGTTTTATACACATTTCTCTATTTAAGCCACAGAGTACTATACAGAGGTGAAAAAGTGACGTGTCAAAAAGGCCCAAATCAGTTGCAAAGTCAGCTTTAGAAGAAAAAGACAGTAACATTTTTTTGGTGGTGAAGTGGCAATATGTAAAAACAGGCCGCTACAATCAACACAAACACCGTGATCAAAACAGAAATTACAAAACATAAAAACAATTTTAACCTAATGTACAAAATTTTTTAAATTAACTGCAATTTTTTTATTAAAATATTATTTTTTAACATTTTTTATTTTTCGAATTTATTCTATGAGTTAAATTTCAGTTATGTATTTTATAAAGCTTTTTTATAATAGTAATATTACTTAAATTTTTAGGAATGACTTTATAAAATACCAGAACTATTACAAAAAAACTTTATAAAATACATAACTGAAAATTAACTCATAGAATAAATTCGAAAAAAAAATTTTGAATATAATAAAGTTGCTTATAAAAAGAAATAATTCCCAATAAATATTATTTTTATTAATTTTAATGCTTTTATATAGTGTATATGTAAGTTAATGCTGAATTATTCAGTTTGTTTTTGTGTTAATAAAATTATTTTTCCGATTTTTTTAATTGATGTGCCGATTTATTTTTTTGAAAATATGCAGATTTTTTTATCAAAATAATCTGGTATCCCTGATCCATACACAAAACTTATTATATGTAGGTGCGTTCGTTTACCCCAAAATTTGCACAAATTTGTGTAAGTTTTTACTGGATTTTACGTTCGCTTACACTAAAATTTGCAAAAGTGAGCATCTACTGAGAGAGTAAAGTGACAGTTGTAAGCAAAGAGTCTGCAAATTTTTACTGAACAAATTTTTACCAGTAAAAACCAGTAGAAAACAAAAACATATGTTTCATTTAAGTAAACAAACAAAAGTAAGCAAACAAAAAGCATACAATTTGTAATAAAAACATTTAAAAGAACAAAAGCTTTATGTACATCCTAAACAATTTTACTTACCACTTTGTACCTTCCCAAATATTCCGGGATAGCAATAAATATAAAGTTTTCTTTTTTTGGCATCCATGGTAAAATTTGTGTTAATTCTTCAATATTACTTATTTTTGTTTTTGTTTACATTAATATTTTAGAGATGTAAAGCTAATGAATATATGATTACTTCTTATTGCATATTATTGAGAGTACCAAATATCAAAAATCAAATATTGATGTAGTTTCGTATGTAATTCAACTAGAAACAAAATTAAAAGTCATGTACAAAATAAACAAGTCTTAAAACTTGCACAGAAGCTCATTTAATAAATAAATTTGCTACGAATTTATAATCATTACAATGCATTTCATCAAGTACCAAAAACATTATGGACTGGGTAGTCTAAACAACACATATTTTACAACACTTAGCTTTTTAGCGATCAGCTGTTTGAATTAACCTGCAAGTTTTTGCAATTTTTCCGTTCGTTTACTTTTTTGTGCAAGAGCCATTTTTGAGAGTAAAATTTTCATATTGCCCAAAATTTACTCAACTACTGGATTTTACTGGAAAAGTAAACAAACGCACCTTATGTTATTGAACAAGACTTAAAGTTTTCTCTGACTAACTGAATCACAGCTTCCAAATAATTCACACCCATAGTACAGGGAAGGAATCAAGTACGATGGGGGCAAGTTACGCTCTTATTCTTACAGGGGTGAAATGTTGTGTTGAGCAGACACCTGGTAGCTTTACATAAGTTTGGCCAACCAGTAAGTTTACATGATTAGGGGGTAAATTCTAGTTCTGTGAAACTGTGAAATGAAAAAAACTTTTTCGTTTTCATACGAACTTTTTATATTATCATTTCACAATTACACAAAATGCGGTTCCTGTTGTTTAACTGCTAAAATGTGTTTCAGTCCATTGTAACCGTGAAACTTTTGTATCGGTGCTAATAAAATGTAATAGCCTTTTTACAATTGAGCACTTCTTAGGGGAATGCACGGAAGATGTTAAAAATGAAGAGAAGCTGTTTACATTTCCAACATCTTTCATCTGTCAAAAAAAATTTTAAACGTGTTGAGTAAAAATAAAAATTAAATAAAATGAATTAAAAAAATTAAGCAGTAATTGGATTAATTATTGCCCTTGAAGAGCAAAAGCAATTATTATTGCGTTACACAGAACTTGTTGAATGTCTGCTGGAGGACGAATATTTTTTTTACAGAGTTTCTTTATTGAATCTTCATATATTAAATATGAACTAACAATAAGTAATCAAATCTTATCCTAATACTTTAATTTATGTCCTGCCAGTGCCCGACAAATATTTTTCTTATCATGGTTTTTGTTCACATATTTAGGTGTTTATCGCGCATCTGATTGTGTGCGTGCTGCAGTGTCTCTTCTCCTTAAGCGAGTGTGTCCGCCATCATTTAAAATATTTCGAGCTACTGGATTTGGATATAGTTCAAGCCTTTTTAAATATTTTAATGCATATTTCGTTATCATAGTTTTTACTAATGGCACATTGAGATCCTTGTTAATATTCGAGTTCTTAACATACCAGGCTGTGATTATACGAAGATTATTTTGGCGCCTTTGAATTTTTTCGATATTAGACGCTGAGGCAGTGCCCAATAACTGAATACCGAAGCTCCTGATTGGTTTTAAGATAGCGATCTTGATGTATATCGAAATATTTTACATGTGAATGCTGAGGTATGATTTGATTATTGATTTTGGACCCAGGATGCTGCCTTGTGGGACTCCAGCGGCAATTGGCTGAGGAGAACTTAAAACGTCGCCTTCTTAAATAATAAATTGACTACCGACTAAGTAGCTTTCTAACAGCTTGTGTGTGTTTACTGGTAAGTTTAGCTTCAATTTATTTAATAAGCCCTCGTGCCAGACTTTATCAAATGCTTGAGACACATCGATGAAGAGAGCGGAACAATATTTTTTTTTCTTCAAGGGCTCTCTTATGGCGTTTACTATCTGATGGGTTTGTTCAATTGTGCTGTGTTCTTTTCTAAAATCGAACTGATTGTTAGTAATAGATCTATTTTCATTTAAAATTGGGATAATTTTTGACACAAAGATAACTGTCAAAATTCCCAATAGAGATTTCCACATTCTCCGGTGTATCAAACGGAATATTTTCTGTGCAATCGGTGCTGAGATATTTTTTTAAAGTTTAGCCAATTTATTTGTGTGGTTGTCGTCGCTAAGTAACCAGACGGATACAATTCTATTTGGGTTAATTATAGTAACAATTGTAGGTGTGTGATCTGAAGATAATTCTAAAAAAGCTTCAACATGAATCGTTTCTGTGGGGATGTTATTTCACCACGCCAAAATCGATGACATCTGGAATTTTTTGCTGATCAGTATGTCAATATGTTGGTCGTCCGCTCGCGACCACATTTAAATCAATTTTAGAGATTGTATTAAACAAGACACGACCCTTTGGTGTTATAAGTCGTGACCCCAGAAGGTATGTTAAGCGTTATAATCGCCGGCGACCATGAAGCATGTTCCTAATGATTTATAATATTGGCTTTCTGATATTGAATATCTATATGAAGAGTATAAAGATTAAATAACTATGTTTCTATTTAGTTCTTCAACACAAATGTTCGTTGCTTGCAGATAATCTTCACAATGGTCACACATTAGGTAGTGTTTGATTCTGGCTTTTATCAAATTGGCAGAACCTCCAGAAACTCTATCTCGAGGGTCCTTGGTATCATATAATGTATAACCATTTATTTTAAATGTATTTCTTGAGGTCAAATGCGTTTCAGAAGCCATCATAATATCAATCTGTTTATTTTTAAGAAAGTACTCTACTTCATTTTTGTGTTGGCGGATACCGTTTGCGTTCCAAAAACAAATTTTCAGACAGTTCATGGCTTGTTAAGTACAGCTTGCAATAACATCTACTGCATTCTTAACCGATTGTGTTCGTAAAATTATTTACAGTTTGCACTAATGTTTCCATAGTTTTTTCTAGTCAACTTAAACTATAAGCGGCAGTTTCATCATTATTGGGTAAATCACCTTGCATTGGCATATGGTTTGATTTTAGGACGTTAGCGTAGTACCTGAATGGCATTAGTGTTTTCTTGGTTTGTTACCTGAATTTGAGTGGGATTAGGTTTCGGTCCCACCGAACGCTTGACGATGGAGTATACTGGACATCCTCTTTGTTGGCAGTGTGATTACCGCCACAGTTGCTACAATTTTGTTTTACGTTGGAATCGTTTTTAGACTTATCGCAATGAACCGTACCATGTAATTCTCCACATACGACACAAACAGAGTGTAAATGGCAGTATGCTTTAGTATGACAAAGTTCTTGGCAGTTTAAACATTGAACCGGAACTTTTTTTTGTGCGGCTCCTCTATCGTAATTCGTCTGTACATAATGTATTTTAAATTGTAAATGGGATGCTTTTTATTTTTGTAAGCTTTATGTCGCCTGGTTCTAATTCTACTCGAAATAGTGGTTGGGGATTTCTCTCCTTCTTTTTAATATTTATCACATTTTTTATTTTGAAACCCTTCTCTTCTTAAAACGTTTTTATTTCATCTGGTTCCACGCAAGAGTCAATACCCTTCATCACTCCATGAAGGCCTTTACTGCTTTTCAGTTGGTATGTATAAATACTTTTTTTTAATTACTTTAAATTTATTAATTATTTTACGAAAATCATTTTCATGATTGACCTGTATTTGTGTCTCGTTTTTACTGCCACGCTTAATTGCAGCTACGTAAAACGAATTTTCATCTATCACCGAGATCAAACTCTTTGTTTACTCATTTGAGTTTTGCTCCCTAAGATATATCGGGGGTGGCTTAGACAATGTCATGACGTTTGGTGCTTCAGAGGATTCATCCTCCAGTAGCTCGTTTCTGTATTTCTCGCTTCGAAAAATTGCCCGCATGAAACAAGTGAATTATGACAAAAACAGTGCAATATGAAACAAAAAATGGTTTTTCTCACATAAGTGTTTCTGTATCTATACTTTGGGAGAATTATCTGTCATTTTAATAATTTTCCAGCAATTATTGGAAGGATGTGAGAAAAAGTGTTTCTGTATCAATATTTTGCTAAAAGTTTCTCACAAGAACTTTCAAAATAAGTCATATATAAAATTGGTGCGAGAAAAATAAAATTTCAAAAAATGGAGCACAAATTATGTATGTACATATGTATGTACACAAGAATATTATTATTTTTTTTTTTTTATTTGAAGAGAACGAATTTAAATGAAGAAAATAAATAAAACACAATTGTTATATTTTGTTATTTTAATTTTTTTAAGCCCTTCATTGTTTTTGTTTTATATAGGGCTGCCAGATAAATTTGTGAAAAAATCGTTAATTTTCTAAGAAAAAAAAAAAAAAAAAATTCGTATATTTTGTTTTAAAAAATCGGACGATTTAAGATTAATTTTGACAAATTTTGTTCGATTTTTATTAAAACACAATAAAAAAAAAATGGAAAGTTCATGGGTAAAATACATATTTTATACATACATACAACCTTAAGCTTTTTTTCTTTAATCCGATAACTATTTACAATTTCAGATTGTTACTTTTTCCTGAAAAAATCACGCAAAGGCGTGAAAAAATATCATATTGGAAAGTGAAACTAACACTTTTGGCCAAAAAAAAAGGCAAAAACTTCTTATAGTGCATTGACTGAAAAATGGGGTAATAGTTTAATGTTTTTATCACATAAACAAATGTATTAAATAATCTTAGGAAATAAATATTAAACAGTTTTCCTTCGAAATTTTGATTTAGCCGATAAATTTTTTAAGCTGCCTTTTTATCGATATCGTTTTTCTGTGGTGCCTTATACACAAACATATAAAAATATTTAAAGTTATTTTATTTCGAAGAAAAAATCAGCAAATCGGCACTTTGCCAATTTTGGAACAAAAAATCGTCAAAACGACGATAAATCGTCAAATCTGGCAGCCCTAAATTTATTATATCTATTTCTTTCGTTGACGTTTCGCTTGCATTTGACACTTAATTACTGGAAGTATTCCAGTTACAACAGAATCTGTGTTGTCTGTTCTCGCATTCAAATACAGAAACACTTTTTTCTCACAAATCGAGAAACGATGGAATTTTTTGTTTTACACTTAATGTGAGAAATTTTGCGATGCGCGAAATACAGAAACGAGCAAAACGATTTTGTAAATTTATTCTATTAAAAGATGGAACTTTTGAGGCAACTGCAACAGCTGAAGAGGCAGGGCTGCGGCCACGTTTAAGCACGGTTATATACCTGTCCATACCAACTTGTATTTGAGGCTTTTGACAACTTTTTACTTGTGAGTTATCCTTTGCGTCAGTATATGAATTCATGGTATAATTTCCCACTAAAATTGTATTGTTTTCTTTTGTTTTATTTATTTCAACATTTCTCTCGTTAGCTTCCACTGCACTATAGGAAATTTCCCTTTTTTTTGGCCAAAAGTACATAATTTTTTTCTTGGAGTTTTTGATTTTTTTTTTTCACTATGTACTTAAAAACATACTAAAAAAAGCATCCCCGAAGAATAAAGGATCAATGATGCTTTACCGTTATTTTATAAATGCAAAAACATGAGGTTTGTTTATTAAACAAAACGAGGAAGTTACTATATTAAATTAGACGTGTATTTAAGTTTAAAGTTTTTATTCAAAAAATTCATGTAAAAAAAGTAAAAATGAACAATAATGCTAAAAGTGAGTACTTTTATAGTAGTTAAAAAGATATTCAACTTTTTTTTAATTTGGTTAAATCGAAGGAAAGAAAAACCCCTTGATGTTATATACTGTAATAATAAATTGCAACTTTACTAAGCTCCGAAAAAAAATGATTAAAAGTGATAGATATAACACTTACGCATTTCGATAGAGCCATAAGTTGTCATCCATTCGCAATTTATTTCAGCTGCATATACTTGCATATGTCTTAAAAAAAGCGTATTTTTCCAGGTAACTTCAGCGTACCAAATGCAGACTTGCGCGTGACAAACTTTTTTCCCCGTGACGGTGCGTGACTAAAAATTTATTAGCTTAAGGAGGAACACTTCCAAAAAGCGAATCTAAAAAATCATTTAGGAGGAACACTTCCAAAAAGCAAATCTAAAAAATCATTTAGTTTGGCCCACTCGTTTGGCTAAAAATTAGTTTTGGCCAAAAAAAAGGGAAAATTTCCTATAGTGCACTGTTACATAAATATCTCTTTCATTAAGCCCTACCATTGTTTCACTGCGTTTACTCATACAAAAAGTTGTTTTTGTTTTTAACCGTTTGGTGTGCTCTTAATGTTTTTATTATATATTACAACCAGTGCTGCCACGACTAATAACATTTTTACAACCAAAATTTTTAAAAATGTTACCAAATGTGAAAAAATATAACCAAATTAGTTATCATTTGTTTATTGTTTTTTTTTTTATTTGCAATTAATATTTTCCTATATAATATTAATTACAAATAAAAAAACAAAGCAAAAAATGTAATTCTTGTTCATATTAAACAAATTACTTGAATTTTAAAATAAAAGTTTTTATTTATTTGAGACCTTTTTCATAAAAAATAGTTTTATTATATAAGAGTTTAACCCGTCAAATTTCCATACAAAATTCAGTTTATTAAAAGTTAATAAACTGAATTTTTTTGAATATATCCTTAACATAAAACAAAATTTGTACTTCCCAGTAACAAATAACAAATATGGAAATATTAAACTGTTTTCCGCTTTTTAACTGTCAGTGGCCCATCCATCCATGCCAAATGTTGCGATTCTTTCTTGTTGATGGAAATTTACGTTTGGCGATTGTTGTCAAAGGTTTATTTTTATAATTTAAAATACTGCCAAAAAACATTAAATAGATATGTACATATATATAATATTTCTTAAGTTCACGCGATTTTCTTACAGTAAATTCTAAAAATGCTAAAATTATAGATTAGAAATGAATTTATTTTTGAAAATTCTTTAAAATTCCTATTTGTATTTCAACATATTAAAATATACTGCTGTAAATAATATAAATTAGAACATTTTACTTCTATTCAAGTTTTTAGAAACACTAAAACGACTCTTGTGTACTTTTTCAGTCATGTTCTAAAATCGATTCCGCGTGATATTTTGCATTTTCTACTTGAAGTACTACTTATCTTTACTACTATTAAAATTAGGAAAAACTTCGCTCAATAAAAAAAAATTTATTGAAAATCTCCATCGAATAAAATCTAATTTGATATCAATTCAAGAACATGGCCGTTTCTAATATAAAAAATACATTTGGTAATTTTTTTCTCAACAAAAATCTTAAAAAAAATATCTGGTTTAAAAGGAATTTTTTTATTTTCGATAAAGTATAAGAAACTTCCGTTCATTTAAAAAAAAATAGTTACGTTGCCTTTACACATGCAAGTAGTGGCATGCCACTGTTCAATACATATTATCAACGAAAAAGTGTTCGAAATAGTCGAATATTATGCCATTTGCTTTTCTGTTTACGCATGCCACTGCCAGTTAATTTTCAAAATGTCGTCGAAGCGTCAACTTGAGGTAATTTGTTTACTTCTCAAATTAAAAAAAAAGTACCAGAAAAGAAAAAAGTGTTACCGACTTCATCACATATTTTTAGTTTTGGGGAAATAGTTTATTTATATTATTTTAGCAAAATTAATGCTCCATAATTAACAAACTTGCTTTTTTTAATGGCCATTTTAAAAAATGAATGATAATAATACATTTAACGGTTAAAACTTTACGACAACAATACAGTCGATTTGTATTAAATTTTGAACAGGGTAACATTGCTAATCGTTTTGACATTTAGTGGAATGCAAGTGCCAATTTTCCACTCGCCTGCAATTTTTGTTACCACTGGAGCTGCCACTGCGAACTGGCAGTGGCATGTGTAAATGCTAGGTTAATGAGAAAATCGTAGTGCAAAGGACATATTCGAAGTTATAAATAATTTCCTTCGAATTTAAATACGCGATAACCCCCCATGTAAATAAAAACGTTAAAAGTTAAAAAAACGTAAATTGCAAGAGTACCAAGGAAAACATATTTAGAGGTATTATTATTTAAAAAAAAAGTAACCAAAATGACAAAAATATTCTCATCTCCACATTGATAACAAATATTACCAATTTTGGTTAGAAATAACCAAAAGCGGCAGCTCTGATTACAACTCTGTATGTATAAATATGTATGTAAAATATAATTTTTTTTCTTTTATTTTTCTTTCTTAATAACACTATGCGACTGGATGAAACCAACGGGAAATGTTATATCGGTAGAAAAGAAGTTATACGTGTCCCGGCGTTTCGCTGGTAATCGAGATATATCGATTTGAAGTTAGTAACTATCATATAGGGGAAATTGTGACCTTTGGTGGTTTTTTTTTGACATAACTCCAGAACCACCAGTCCGATTTGCTGAAACAAATTTAAAAAAATTAGGAATTACAATTCCTTTAATATGTTCATACAACGTTTCGCTACATAAGCAACAGTTTCGCAGTTATAAATAAATGTATTTTTTGCCTAAAAAATTTAATTTTTTTTTTTAATTCATAAAAAATCCAAAACGGTTAAAAAAAGTGTCAAGTCCTATTACTTTCACGTAAAGTCACATAACCTTTAAACAAAATGAGACATAGATCATGAAAATCGATGGACGCGCTTCGCTTTTATTCGCAATGAAGTGAAGGTATCTCATTTTTACAAGAATATTGATTTTATGTTTCAATGAATTTGGATAATATTTATTATATATTATTTATTATAATTATTAACACGTAAAATTAAAAATTATTACAGGTAATTATTAGGTTATTACATAGATACATAGGTTATAAAAATCGATGAACGCAAAACTTATTTTTGTTTGTTTGCGCCCTTTAATTTCTTGCGTGGTGGTTCGCCCACTTGTTCAGAGTCTGGATCAGATGAGGATCTGTCTTCATCTGGAAAAAATCAATTGTTTTTAATCAGTCAGTTAACTTCATTTTTGTGACTTACTCTCGGAGGAAACTCCCTTTGTATATTCTTCTTCTTCATCTACATTGTCGGGATCGTACGTCTTTTGCGACCACCAACAAATTTCAGCCACCAGCGAATCGAGCCTTTTGCCCTTATGTCGCGTTTCCATTGGCATTGCCACTTGATGGAAGCGCTAGCCATGTTCATCCGACTCTGAGGCTAGCTGCTTGCTGAAGTATTCTAGATGGTGATGCAAGAAGTGAATTTTGAGGGACATATCGTCCCCTTAATAAAACAATAGCGTATAATGTATAGTGTATAGTGTATTATACGCTATTGTTTTATTAAGGGGACGATATTCACTCCAATTTTCTGGAAGTAGTGCAACATCTTGGTCACAAGAGCGGGGTAATTGTGAGCTCGCGTACTTCCCAAAAAATATCGTTTGACTTTCTTCACTGCCCTCCACGCAAAGTAATCGTTACCGTCTAAAGCACCTTTAAATTCCTTTGATTTCATGAGCTTTCGTATGTCCGGCCCATTCAGAACACCTTCCTTCAATTTTGCTTCGCTGATTAGTGGGAAAATATTTTCCAAACAATCAAGAATTTTCGGTTGCTTCACAATGGCCTTGATGAAATTTTTTACGATTCCCAGTTTGATATGGAGAGGGGGCATAAGGAAGTTCCCCATTGGCACCAGTGGATCATTTACGCAGTTATGTCCTTTCTCCGTTGGATCTCGAGCAAGCCAGTCATGCGTTTCGTATTTTATTCTTTTAGAAAAGCGCGTAGCTATATCTCTAGGTTCCTCAGCCGAATACCGTACAGTACAGCTTTTTGGAGTTTCCAGTAGCAGCTTTTGCAATATCTTGCACGAATTTTGTAGGGCAGTTATTGAAAATCTAGATCAGTGATGCGCAAAACTAAATTCTCTCACCAATACACTGACAAAACCACAGGTGCACTGGGAGAAAAGTTGTGAAATTTAAAAGAACTGTTGTTATTTTTTTACGGTGTGAAAAATTTTGTAATTTTTTTTTGTTTTGAAAATAAATTAAATATAAAAGAAAAAGAAAACTTTTAAATAAATTATTTTTGATAAATACCTTATAAAAATGAAAAAGATTTTTTTTTCACTAAACTTTTCAAAGAAGTGCTATAAAAGATATAAAGATTCCTTTTAAAAATGAGTTTTGTTCATTGTTTTAAATGTTTAATGACAAAAGAGGCATTACATGTTACCAAAAGCATTTTTAATCATAAAATAGGATATAAGAAACTAAGACAGATGGTATCTAGTCCTTAAAATTTAGCTATTTTTAAGCAAGGTAGACCTTTTTCTGACGAAATATTTATTAAGAATATATTCCTCCAAATAAAACAAAATCTTAATTGTAGTTTTAATTTTATAGAATCCTCTGTCCCGTGATACTTTTACTCGCCGTACTGTTAAGTTAGGAGTATACGCAGAGTTTGCCATTAAAGAAAATATAAAAAATTTTGATTTCTTTTCTTTTGCTTTTGATGAAAGCACTGACTTGCTGGCTTGTTACGCAGATAAAGAGTATTAAATCTTTGAGACAATGATTTCTCTCAAAACTGTTTACACAAAAGTAACAGCCAAGTTTTTGTTCAATGTTATTAATGAAAAATTTTTATCAATTGCGGACTCCAGAAAATTTATTGACCTCTGTGTAGATGACAGAAATATCGTGTGAAAAAATATGGAAGTTAAATGTGTCAACTAAAACGACATGAGTATATATTCAATAATTTTAATCGCATTGTGCACCTGGTAGTGCTGGCATCAAAAGTTTTAACATCTCACCCTGCCGTGAAAACTGACGTTTGCGCCATCAGTACAAACGCCAGCTAATTTTTTGGAGTCTACTGTAGAAAAGTTTTTCATTAATAACATCGAACAATAGTTTGCCTGTTACGTTTGAGCAAAAGGTTTCTAGTGAAAACATAGTTTCAAAGACATTATATTCCATATCTACACATCGAATACAAATAACGAACTGGCAGAGATCGTTGATGTCAGTGCTCTCATCCAATGAAATGGAAAAAAATTCGCAATTTTTTAAATTTTCTTTAATTTTAGATTCTACGTATGCTCCCAAATGAAGACTACGACGTGCAACAGTATCACGGGACAACAGAAGATTTTCTATAATGTCAACATTATAATTTAATTTTTGCGTAACGTGGAGTAATATGTTTTTAATAAATACCCCATCAGTGAACGGTCTACCTTGTCTAATAACATCTAAACTTATAAGACTAGATATCTCCTGCTTAAGTTTTTTATTTGACGACTGATTTAATTCTTTTTCTTCCAACCATTCTTTAAACATCTTTAAACAATTTTGTTTTTTTTTTTTCTTGAAAAAGATTTTCTTTTCCTTCTTCATTTAACTTTTTCATAGTAATGCTATGAAAGCTATCAAAATGTCTTTTTAAAACACTTTCTTTCATTGTTTTAAATGACTTATGACAAAACAGGCATTGCATTTTACCAAAAGCATTTTTAATCATAAAATATTTTTTACATGCCATAATTAAACAATTTATTTTGTTCAGTGTACCTACAAAAAATACGTAAATAAAATCTGAAAAAATAAAGCAGCAGTCATACACCCGTGCTCATGTACATACGACGTTGTCTCGTTGAGTCGACAATCGCCACTAACCACAAGAGCATAAGAATGTGTGTGATTTGATTTTGAACAATTGTTCTATGGTTTGCGCACCATTGATCTAGATAAAGAATTTTTACCAACTAACTTTCTAACAGTTTCTAAGATCGAAGGGTGCGTCAAAGGATTTAGGATTTCCACAGTGCTTAGGGGCTGTCTTAAGTTTGTCGACCAAGGACAAATGAGAACATCTGGTGTTAGTTCTTATTGGTTCTTTCTGCTCTTCTTCGATCAATTGCTTAAATTTGCTTTTTGGCGTGCATACCAAAGCCTCTGCAACTTCCAGTCGGAAAAAGGCAGATCCTTGACTGATTTACGTGGCATATTTTTGGATGTACAGTCAACACGGTACTCGATCCAAGAATTTAAAACAGGCAAATCCAGAAATTGGAGTGCTACTTTTAAAGTCACTTTTTTATATTAACCATGTTCTGATGCACTCCATCATTTGGTCGCAAATATCCACTCTACCCATGTTTTGGTTGTACTGCATGACGATGGCTGGGCAAGTAATTTCGATTCGGCTTCTTTGCTCTTTATAACATCTGCTCACGGTACTAAGTGGATCCTGATCATATATTGTGGAAGCAAGTATAACAGACTTGTTGTCCCTCCACTTGACAAAAAAATTCTTTCGTCTGATCTTATTATTTGATCAGACTCTCCTCTTTTCATTAGCATCCCCCAAAGAGAGTTTTCGCAACCGGTTGGTCTGAGTAGTAGCAGTTCCGTAAATGTTAATTTGTGCTAATCGATCCAATAGCGGTAAGGTGGTAAAATACCTTTAAAACAATACTGAAGAGTTCGATGACAAACTCCTCACTAAACGCAGTATAACACTTGGTCCTAATCCAAGTGTCCGATCGCCTAGTGGTGTTTTAGAACCTTGATAGATTCAAAATCTAAAATAATGCCTGAAAAATCGAGTAATATATTAAATGTATCAATAATTCATTATAGATAGTACCAGATAATGAAGTCATTAGAAAATGTTTAAGTCCAGCTATCCGAGGCGTTTTGCGAACATATTGGCGAAACCCACCAGGCAATCTTCCAAGAAATGGTATCATCTGCTCATCTATGGAATGCCAAGGCATCGACCTATGACAATATTAACTATGGGCTGAACCTTCTATAAATAATTTGATCGCGCTTCTTCTGATGTTTCAGCCGTATCAACGAAATGCAGACATTGAGCAAAAGATACCATCGATTTCTTTCCAACCAAAATAGAAGTGAGCACTATATAATTGTTTAATTTCGGATGCACTAGCCTTTAGTTGAGTACCAATGGCACTATTGGTCTCAGCGTTATTTGTTGCGTTTAATTCTTTAATAAAATGTGTAAGTCAAATGCAAAATCGAAGTTTAGCAGTTTTTAGCCGGCGGTAAACCGCAGCCGATTTTGTTTAACTGCTTGAGCTGCATGTATTTACTTTTGCTATTTTGTATGATTGTTTGGGCACAGTTGTAAGTAATAAATGTAATGTCAAAAATTGTTGTTATGCTATGCGCTATTCGAGTTTATTTGAAGAAAGAAAAAAACATTTTTATGACTCCTCTGCTGTTATATAATTAAATTTTTTTCAGTTAAAAAACTGTTGTTGTTTTTTATATTCATACATACATAGGAAATATTTTTTGACATAAAATGCATAATGAGTGAACCGAAAATTCCTTAATTTTCTGCGAGTTTGTTGCATTTTCTTTTTTTCCTATACTAATCCCGCGAAGCTATACGCTTGTCTGCAGGAAAGAAACCAGAGCATCTGGCTCACTACCAACTAGCCTACCAGGGCGCCCTTGTGATTTTTCATGAATGATATTTCATCGGTCCAACCGAGCGGCATCCTATACAGGATATATTTCAGACTGTAAATGGGATGCGTTTCGTTTTTTTAAGCTTAACGTCGCCGGGTTCTAACTCCACTCGAAATAGTGACTGGGGATTTTTTTCTCTATATTTTATATTTATTACATTTTTTATTTTGAAGCCCTTCTCCTCTTAAAACGTTTTTATCTCACCTGGGTCTACTAGCTGAAGACCTTTATTGCTTTTCACTTGGTATGTATAAAAGTTTTTTTTAGTGCTCTTAATTTAGTTATTACTTTACGAAAATCATCTTCACGATTAACTTGTATTTTTGTAAAAGATTTTGTTTGTTGTGCTTAATTCCCTTTTTAAATAATTGATAAAAAATACTGAAATTTATTGTTGGAGGATAAGCTGTTCCTATGCGCATTTCACTGGTTGCTTAGGCCAGATCGTCAGGAAACGTTCTCCTAAATAATTTTAGAAAAGCCAAAGCTATCAGCAAACAAAACTACAGAGGGAATGAGAATTACCTACAAACACTCAAAAAGTCTTGTTTGCAACGATATCAAAGCTTAAACAAAATAAGTATTTTTGTTTCATATATACTACCATGCCTTATTGCAGCTACATAAATAAAATTTTCATCTATTACCGAGATCAAATTCTTTGTTAATTCACTTGAGTTTTGCTCTCTAAGATATATCGGGGGTGGCTTAGAAGATTTGGTAACGTTTTGTGCTTCCGAGGATTCCTCGTCCAAAATAGCAAAACGATTTTGTGAACTTACTCTATCAGCTGTACCCTCTTTTAAAGCTTTTGGGGCCGAATCAACTGCAGAAGAGGTTGGGCTGCGACCCCATTTAAGCACTGTTATGTACCTATCAATACCAACTTGTACTTGAGGCGTTTGACCACATTTTACCTGTGATACTGAGTTTTCCATCATGCCTGTTTTGGGAGTAATCTTTTCATCACTTATTAAAATCGGGTTTGTCGCTAAGGCAACGCTTGCAGGTTTTATATTTTTTATTGTATTACAATCAACCGTATTATTAGATACAGAAGGTGATACTGAGTTTTCTATTATGCCTGATTGGGGGTTAATATTTTCATAACGTATTAAAATTGTTTTTGCCGTTGAGGCAACGCTTGCAGGTTTTATATTTGTTAGTGTATCAACCGTATTATTAAATACAGTGGGTGAGAGGGATTGTGTGCGAGTAAAGGTTTATGCTTTAAACACATTCGAGACAGCAGACTACCGACTTCAATATGTCAACAATAGAATACATGTGTGTATATGGAAATGATTATTTTAACGACGACACGGCTAAATGGCTGCAGGTTGTTGTCTATGCTAATTTTGTCGTTGTAGTCAAATTAAACTAATTTCTATTTTTGTACGCTACAAAACAGAAAAAGTGTTGCTAATATAATCAAAAATTAGAAGAATTAGTGCTTATAATATATAATAATAATTTTTTGGTTAAACAGCAAAGAACCGAATTGAAACAAAAATATAAGCGCGGCTCACCACCAAATCTATATTATTATTACTTTTTAGTATCCTTAAAAGAAGTTATATAGGAAGATGTTTGTCACGCCAACGCTCTTAGTTTTAGCAGTATGGGTATCATTAAAAAATTGAAAGTGCTTTTTACATGGTGTTTAAAGCACACCGATTTATTAACCCATTAAGAGCCCATTTCAAATGCTCATACTTCTTGACTGACTTTTAAATTATGTCGATATAATAATTATTATTTAACAATAATATACACATGTTACCAAAGTTATTAGGACTTTGATTAATAAAGTTTTTCTGTATTGCGGGTTTTTAGCTTTCCGAAACACTTTTCAAATATTTACATATTACTATATTTCAATATGTAACAAGTGCATAAACTATTACCACTATATATTTTAACTCAAACTTATAAATAAATTGTGAAGTTTTCCAAAATAAAATTTTTATAACCCTAATAACTTTAAAATTTTATATGATGGAGTTTCTAAAAATATAGCATACAAAAACTTGGGGTATTCTCTATAACATATTATATTTGAGGAAATATTATTATACATATCGACAAAATTTTAAGATAAATCCTCTTAAGGGGTTAATAAATCGGTTATTTAATACATTATATGAAATGTGTTTCGAAAGACTTTATTATGATACCAATACTTTAAAGATTCAGATTATATTTTTCTTCCTATACTATTGATAAAGTGCTCTGAAACCTTTACGACCTATAATTCATAAACTTAGTGCGTTGAACCAAAAAATTACAGTAGAATCGCGATACAGTAATCTTGCGGTCAAGTTAACCAAATTTTAGCGCTTCTGTGCCGCTCTAAACGTTAACTCTAAGTTAACTTTTCAGATCGTATTAGTAAAAGTACTGATGTGTACAAACGATAACAAATTAGATTAAATTTTAAGCTGAAAGTTGAGAGTTTAAACAAAATTGAGAAATACATTAAAGAAAAACTATCGGCGTTGTATTATTGTATATCAGAAGTTGCCATCTCAAAAATAAAAACGAAACGTCACAAAATTTTCGAGGCTTTGAAGAATACATAGGATAAAGCATACAGGAAAACATTACATAGACCAAAATATGCCGATCTTGAAGCAAATGATTTCTTGAAGCATCGAAAACGTAATTGCGCAATCACTGTTCTAATTTCAATATCAATAGCTAAGCGCGAGTTCGTGTAACTGCAACCTGAAAAGACAATAATGTCAGTAATGGATGGCTGGGAAATGTTTAGAAAATACCCAGAATTCGCTATCTGAAAATTTTTGAAGAACTAATTTTCTGACAAACGTCATATGTAGCACCTAACACATAATACATGACTGATTGTATAATTATTAATTATATATGTTGTTGTTTATTTGTTTGGCTTAAGGTCATAAAAAATTATAAAATAAAAAATTTGTATATATTTTTAAATATTAATTATAAATTGTAGCCGGTACAAATTAGATCTGTTTCTTTTTTGTACAGATGAAAACTAAGTCATTGAAAAAAATATAGGTACATATGTTTATTATTGCATTTTTTTACAATTTAGAAAAGTTAATAAATAAGACGAAAAAGTTAACAACCCTTAGGACATTTCAGTTTACTTGTTCGCGATTATACTGTATATTAGGATTTTTTATTCAACCTGCCATGAAGATGATATTCTTTATGAGTTCCAAAAACAATAAAATTAAAATATTTTAAATGTTTTTTAATAAATTCATTTGTTTTTACGTTAAAAAATTTATGATAAATAAGTATTTATATTTTTGTAGGCTTAAATTAAGTTTGTGTACGAGTCTGCAATTATGCATGTTGTTAAATTTATAAAAATTAAAAATGATAGTGGCACCACTGAAATGTAAATACATAATAAAAAACACAGCTGTTTATATTTTTTCAATTGTAGCTGTCGCCTTCAAAATAATTCAGTAGCTGATTACGCGACTACAATTGCAACCTGCAGCATTTGTAGTCGTGCCTTCGTGTTGCCTGCTGTCTCGAATGTGTTTAATGCATTAGCCGTTAGGTATTTGCAATCATCGATTCTTTTTTTATTTCTGCATTTGCATTTGTGATATTTGCGTTTCTATCATTCTGTTTTATTGTTTTTACATTATTTGCACTCATAAGCATGGTGGAATAAGTAGGTGGCAGCGCTACGGCAACAAATACAACATTACAACAAAAATGAAAAATAAGTCTCCGTATACGTCAAAAATTATATTAAACTAAAATCAAATTTTGCCACCGAACGCAATGAAATAAATTAATTTTTAGCCAATTTTTATTTCAGTATGGTTACAATCTCATTTAATTTTAATTTAAATAATCAAAAACTTTAATACAATACAATAATCACAGCACAAAACGTGGACTTTTTGCAAACATAAACAAAACTTTGACATAAGACTAGACAAACAATACAAGAGCAAAAAATCGTCATCTGGCGTAGTAATGCCACCTGTTTATTTCATCATGCTCATAAGCGTTTTTTTTTTGCTCTTCTTATTATTTATTGTTTATCAACACCGAGAATAAAAATAAAAAATATTTTTGATCCAAACGTGTATGTTTATGTATGTATGTATGTTTGTATACATTTTCATACAAATTGTTGCTGAAGTAAAAGTAGACTCAGCTTTTTAAAAAAAATTTAGTTACATTTGTTTTCGAAAAATGAAAGAAAAATATATGAAATGCTTTTGGGAAGAAATAAGATAGAAGAAAAAACCAAATTGTTGCTACGAGTGGCATTGTGTACGAGGCTTTAAAGTTTTCCTGCAAACCTACAATATTACAGTACAGGTCGCAATTTGGAAGATAATTTAAAGAAATTTGGTACATAGATGACCGTCTTTTGACTATTGTGTTGATCGTCCTTTTGTAATGATAATGTTGTAGGTGTTATTTTATATTTGACGAAAATAATTAATTTTGTATTTATAGTGCTGCTGTAGTACATCATGTTTGGTAAGAGTCACAATTTCTGCCGGGTGTACTTATGTATGTACATACATATTTCTTTTTAATAAAAATTTAGTATATTGATTTTAGTTGCAAGTGGTCAAAATAATGAGGACAGACATAATGACGTAATTCTCCAAACAATGATGTTCTTAATGGAGTCATTAAGAAGATGAAGAAGAAATTATACTTCTTAGAATGTTGTTATATGATGATGACGTTTATGCCAATAACAAACTCTTCAGACACGAGAAAGTATTGCGTAATTATGTAAATAATTACTTTGTTGATATGGTATCAGCATATACAGATGCTGAATTAAGAACGCATTTTAGAATAACCAGAATAATCTGTATGAAAACTTAAGCAAAAGATTTCTTCGTTTGGATGTGTTTAAAAATCTTCGACTTGATAAAAGCCTGCAGTTTTAGTGACTTATCAGATCGTTTTAATTTATCTCGGTCAACCATAAGTCTAATTATAAGCAGGCCAACGTTATTCATTAGTTCATAGAGAAAATAAACTGTAAAGTGGCCTAATGAAACGCAAAAAATTTAATCCAGCAAATATTTTGAAAAAATGCTTATTTCCGAAGGCTGTTGGTATGTATTGAATTTACTGTATTCGGTGGAAGAAAAATAATATTATATACTATCCTTTTGATTTATATTGTATTAATGGAACACATATAGCCATTGATCCATCAGCTAAGTCGAAAGATGAATACATCGATAAAAGAGGAAATATAACAATTTGTATGCAGGGTATCTGAAATGAAAAAAAATTCTAAACATACTATGTATTTGTATCCCGGATCTTGCCTCGATTGTTGAGTTCTAAAAACTCGCCAAACTATGAAAATTTGCCATCATATTGTGGAGGTAATATTTATTTTAATTAAAAACATCTTTATTAAAATTATTTATTTAATTATATTTATTTAGAATACTATTAATAGGTGATTTGGCTTATCCGTGCAACAAATATTTAGTCGCTCCATACGAAGCAAATGGTCATCTAAAGGTGCCTGCAGACGACATGTTTTTTACATCTGACTTGTCAAATTTCCCACTTTAAAATACATACATGCCGTGCGTTACCTTTAAAACATTGCATCTGTAAAAGTCAGACGCAAAGTCATCTGACAAAATTTCAATTAGAAAAATTTCAATTTTCTTCTGAAAAACCATCTGACTCAGCTGTGTCAGATATCTATGCCGGAAAAAACCGGCAGCGGCGGTGCACTATTGACGGAATCATTAGACGGCTGAAGTATATATTTTACAATACCGATGTATGTATGATAATTTCACCATTGAATATATATTATGTTCATTTATATAAAAAAACTTTTTATGGTAATATCCTAAATTGGTTTCTTCGAATTTAAAAAAAAAATTTTAAGAAGGCTGAACTCTATTACGGCGCAAATAAAATTTTTTTGTGTCGGCAGCACGATATTTTGAAACCGAGAACTACTTTGGTTTCTGCACTAACTATGCGAAAAAACAGAGACAATGTCAGAAGAAAATTACATGTATGTACGTGTGTAACCATATATTATAAACCTTATGTAAAACAGAAATTTTGACAGACATGTACAATTACATGTAACTTGAAAAGTTGAGATGTTAGATGTAAAAAACAAGTGCTCAAAAACCTTTCAACATTAAAATGAGCTCTGGTCGTGTTGCCATTGAACACGGCTTTGGAATTTTAAACCAACGATTTTTTCCGCTATATTATTGAAAGTTAAGGGGTATGAAGAAAATTTGTCATTTTGTTGGAGCTTGTTGTGTATTACACAACATTGCTAAGGATGATGTTATGGATTTTGTTGAAGAAATAGTGACGGTAGAAAGTAATGAATTCCAAGGATATGATCAAGTTGCAAGAGCAAACTCTTTTAGGGATCCAATATGTCAATCTATACAAATGCAGTGCCCCAAAAGAAACCATTGGAGCCATAATGTTTTTTTCTGACAACGTAGCTAATGCTTTACACAATGAATCCGGAGACGATTAATCGGTTGGACATTAGCAATTACTTTTGAAAAATAAAATACATGAACTGTGAAATAAACAATTTATTTTAAACATTTTATTTCGGCTTTATTTAGGTATTGATATTAGAGCATTAATTATAACTGAGTCAAGGTAAACTAATGCAAATGAAATTATTATCTAAACTTTTACATTTAGGGGGATTTTTTTAAAATACGTTAAATTTGAGGGGTTTTAGAATTTTTTGTTGGGAGGAAGAAAAATAATTACCTGGCAACACTGGTTTATGATATCTTTTGTGAAAAGTAAACAAAACCAATAAAAGCCGAACCAAGCTATATTATAATTTGTAATACGTTCGGAGAATATTATTTGTAATAGTTACGGAAAATAGTATTATTTGTAATAGGCACAAAAAAGAAAAATCAAAAATAAAAAATGCTCTAGCAAATATGTACACGCAGAGAAAAAATATGTTTAGATATGGTCACCTCCAACAAAACTATTTCTAGACAAAATGTTAAACATATTATGTTTAAATTTAACCATATTATTGTCACCGACAAACATATAATTGTTAAATTAGTCCTCCATCAAGAAGCCACAACCATATTATGGTTGCCTCTAAACATGTTATGGTTAAATATGACAATAATTGGTTTTTAAATTACCAATAGTATTTTCCTCTTTTCTAAGAGCAACATGCTTTGGTCGAAAATCAACCATGCTATTATAAATGTTAAACATATTTTAGTTATTACTAACCAAAAGATGTTCGGAGGCAACCATAATATGGTTGTGCCTTCTTGATGGAGGACTAATTTAACAATAATATGTTTGTCGGTGACAATAATATGGTTAAATTTAAACATAATATGTTTGCAATTCTCTTTAAAAATTGTTTTGTTGGAGGTGACCAAATTTAAACATATATTTTCTCTGGGTGTACACTGGCGAGCAAAAACGAGTACATGTTTAAAATACTTTAACTTAAAAGGTCGTAAAGGGGTAAACAGTTAAGGATATTTTATAAAACTTCCAGCAATAATTAGTTATTGTATTAGCTAACGAATGTTGTACTTAATATAAAAATAACTGAATAAAAACAGCCAACACAAAACAAAAACTGTTGGTAACTCCATTTACTCAGTTTTGCACGTTTTGAATATGGAAATTCAAAGTTTGCTATGACTTATTGAGAAATGTTAAATTTACGGTTATATATTTGTTGATCGTCGGTTTACATCTTTTTTAAGTTGTCAGCCCTGTTACTTCTTTTAGTCGTGATAGCACTTTTAAAGAGCAATATAAAGCTAAAATGAGAAAAGTAAACTTAGACACTGAAGATACTATTGTAACTTTGACTAACAGTGGATTCTCATCTAGAGTAATTACTGGTAAAGTTAACGTTAGTCAACGCACAGTGACTGCGTTCTAAATGCAATAAGAAACACCATACGTTGATACATAGAGAAATAAAACAATAGTAATCAAAGTCCGCCAAGTACTAGTTCGTAGAGTCAGAGTCAAAATAATCAGTCAAATACAGTCCACTATTGCTGCCGGCCCTTCTGGTGTAGTTCAAAAGCATCATACCTCTGTTGCGAAAAAGGTTATGTTAGCCACAGCCTTATTTATGAGTTTTGGTTCCTCTTACTAGGTTCGTGCCCTGATAGATCCATGTTCCGATGAAAGTTTTGTTTCCAAAAAGATACAAAAATTATCGAAGCAGCCAACTAATCCAGTTTCTGCAGAAGTCTTAGGTTTAGGCGGAGAGATAATTAGTACGTCTTCAAAAATGGCAGTTTTTAACTTGTTTCTCTTTTCGATCGGAACGTGTCTCTAAATATCATACATGGGCATACTGCATTATTTTTTTACTGCATTAAGCGTTTCAGTAATCAGTAAAAAGTACTGATCACTGAACAAAAAATCAGTATTCAGTAAAAAGTACTGATTACTGAAAACAAAAATCAGTATTCAGTAAAAAGTACTGATTACTGAAAACAAAAATCAGTATTCAGTAAAAAGTACTGATTACTGAAAACAAAAATCAGTAGTCTGTAAAAAGTACTGATTACTGAAAAAAAATCAGTATTCAATAAATTTTACTGATTACTGAAAAAAGAAATCAGTATTCAGTAAATTTTACTGATTTGTGTAAAAAAATGTATTAACATAGTTAAAACAACGAGTTATTTTAATTTACAATGAAAAAAATTTTCCAGCCGGCCGAGCTTAGAGTCGAACCCACGACCTTGTGGATGAGAGCCTTAAACACTTAGTACTAGACCAATATCTTTTATATTTAAATTCATATATATGTAGATTTAAAAGCAAGAAAGGAGGAGAACAGGAGGATTAGAGGTCGCAAAGGCTCCTTTGTTGAGGACATTTTGAATTTGATTTGCTCTACTGCCTCTCCATTGTCTATAATTGATGACAAGAGTTTCAAAAACTTATTTCCCGGCAAAAAAAATTCCAAGCAGGCGTACAATAACAAGGTTGCTTTTAGATACGCAAAACAAATTTATAAAAGACATTATAATTAACTTAGAAAAAGTTGAATATGTCTGTGTGACTGCTGATGTGTGGTCCAGTGGGAAAAAATCATTTTTTGGCTACACCTGTCATTGGCTTGATGCAAACAATTTAGAGAGGAAATCAGTACCACTGGCCTGCCGACGATTCAAAGGAACCCATTCTTTTGATCGCATCACGAAGTTGATAGGCACAATCAATAAAGAATTTAAAATACCCATTGACAAAATTGTTTATACAATAACCGAGAATGGATCAAATTTTATTAAAGCTTTTAAGGAATTCGGTGTTGATTTAAGTAAGGGATAAATATTTATTCCACATGTGATTATATTATTGATTTTCTCTAATTCAGCAATATGAATGTAAATGATAGTGATGAGGACTCTGGATCTGATTCGGATGACCAAGCAAACATTTTTGGCCACCAGTTTCAACCTGTAAATATAAGGTTATCGAAACACTTTCCGTGTGCAAGTCATACACTAAATCTTTTGGCTACAACTGATTTTAATAAAATAATGGACACTTTAAGTCAAGATATAAAAGATATTCATAAAAGATCTTTCAGCACAATGCAATAAAAAACGTATTTATGAAATACAATACCCCACTACCCTCATCTGCACCTGTAGAACGACTGTTTTCTTTTGCTGGGATTGTGAATCGCTCTAGAAGACAAAAACTTAGCGACAAAAATTTTGAAATGCTTGTGCTTAGAAAAGCGAACAGCATATAGCACAGCATGTATTCACAAATACATCTAATAAATCTCAAAAACATCTTATTAAAAAATTTATAAAAAATAATATTTCATTTTTATAAAATTTCAAAATAGTGAAAAAATGAAATAATTCGAAGTCTCAGCTATATATATCAGTTTTTATTGGGTAACACATTTCGTTTTTAAATACAGTCGAACTTCCTTATAGTGAACTTCTATACAATGAAGTTCTCCTTATTATGAACTTAAATCAAGAACACAACTTTTTCTTTTCACTTTCAATGTATTTTGATCTCCGTATAATGAATTTCCATACAGTGAATTTTTCTTTACAATGAACAAAAGTTTGGAACCAAAAATACATTTTACGTGTGTTTTTGTCTCCATATAGTGAACCATTTTTTGCAGCTTTATTTTACACTTGTTAGCAACACTATTTATTAAGAAAATGAGAAATGTACCGTAAATGAAAACAAACAAGTTAATGATTTGACTTTTAACATCAGTTGACCGAGTTCGTATAATGAATTTCCATACAGTGAATTTTTTTTACAATGAACAAAATTTTATAACCAAAAATACATTTTACGTGTGTTTTTGTCTCTATATAGTGAACTATTTTTTGCAGCTTTATTTTACACTTGTTAGCAACACTATTTATTAAGAAAATGAGAAATGTACCGTAAATGAAAACAAAAAAGTTAATGATTTGACTTTTAACACCAGTTGACCGAGTTCAGTGAACGAAAATGACGCACATAAAAAACAAAAAAAAAAATTCTTTATAATGAAGTTTATATATAGTGAAATAATTGTCTGTCCCCGTGGAGATTCATTATAGGGAAGTTCGACTGTAGTTAAAAAACATACAGTAAATACTATCAAGCGTTTACTGATTACTGCATTTTTTTACACAAATCAGTAAAATTTACTGAATACTGATTTTTGTTTTCAGTAATCAGTACTTTTTACTGAATACTGATTTTTGTTTTCAGTAATCAGTACTTTTTACTGAATACTGATTTTTGTTTTCAGTAATCAGTACTTTTTACTGAATACTGATTTTTTTTTCAGTAAGCAGTAAAATTTACTGAATACTGATTTTTTTTTCAGTAATCAGTAAAAAAAGAAAATACTGAAAAAGTACTGGTACTGAAAAATGCCCATGTATGCTAAATATACAGGCCCTAGCTGTCCCTCGTGTAACTGGTAGTATTCCAACGCATTCCTTTTTGCCCTAAAAAGAGATTGAGCTGCCCAAGTTGTGTTATGCTGATCCAAAGTTTTATGAATGCAGTGAGATTGATTTATTGTTAGGAGGTAACTTGTACCCTTCTATTGACTCCCATACATAAGCCCTTCCAAAAAATAGTGTTTCGTAGCAGTGATAGCGCGGAAATTGCTGATTACCAACTGAAAACGGTGACTTGGTGTGAATTGTGCCCCATATTTGGCCCTTAGAACCATTCTACAGTTGGCGATTGATGAAGAGCGACGTTTTCCATTAGGTGCGAGAATCTTGAGGGAAAATATGCACGTATACAATGCCCTAGTTGGTGCTCATTCAATTGCTGAGGCTTTGGTGGTACGTGAGGAATTAATTGGCATTTTAGATATGGGGGGATTTGAGCTCAGAAAATGGGCTTCAAATTCTGAAGAAATCTTGAAAAATCTGCACCATGATCACCTACTAAATTCTTAATTTTTGTCGCTCGTTGAGAAAAGCACTACGAAAACACTAGGAATTCGCTGGAATGCGGCAGAACATATGTTTTTCTTTACATGTGAAAAAATTGCACTTAAAAGTTCGTATGCTAAAAAAGAGGTTCTTTCTACCATCGCTCGGCTGTACGATCCTGCGGGTTGGTTGGCTCCGGTTGTAGTAGCAGCAAAAATAATAATGCAGCAAATGTGGCGTGATAGGAACGAGTGGGACGAGAATATTAAACCTGTGGCTCTGCAGAAATGGCAGAATTTTGTTGCTAATTATGCGGATATTGAAAAAATTAAGATGACTCGTTGGGTTCAATATTGACCTGGGGTGTGATTACCGCTTTCGATATCGAGCTAATTAAATAGACAATTTTTGTTTTGGGATTACGGCATTAGATATCGAGCAAAAATAAATAAAATTTGAGATGATGATTTTCGATAGCGAGTCATCGATCGAGTGTTATCTTTGCAAATATTGTTCGATACCAAAACGTCAATCGTAAACAAAACAAATAGTTGTTTATATTTTAACAGCAAACAAGAAATTGTGAAAAATGTAAGTTTTATTTATTGCTTAAGTTAAAAAAACAATTATAATTATTGCTAAAATTTCAGGACAAGTGTGAAAAATATAAATTTAAAGCAAAAAGAAACACTGGCGGAGTTTATGGCCGAACACCCGAATTTGGCAAAAAACCTTTTGCCAAATTGTGGACAAGGGAGAGTCGTTGCTAATAGGCTGTGGGAATCGCTTACTGTGCGCTTGAATTCGTTCGGACCACCAATAAAAAATGCTAAGTTGTGGCGTAAAGTATGTATTATGTTAGTCTATATACGCATGTATGCTTCAATAATTTATGTACATGTTTTTTGTAACAAAGGTTTACACGGATCAAAAATTCAGTGTAAAGAAAAAAGTATCCATGAACAAGGCATTGAAAAAGAAAACAGGAGGGGGACCCTACGAGGAACTCATATTGTCTTCAGCTGAGGAGCAAATTCTACAGGCTGCCGGCATTGGTGTAGCCGTTGAAGGTTTGTCAACGGTAAAAACGTTCGGATCATCTAAAAACACAAACGGAACTTATAATGAATCAGATGAACCTATTCAGTCTCTAATGGATACAACGTTAGCATCGGAAGTTGACAGTGAACAGGAAAATGAAGAAGACAGCACATTAATATTACCAACAAAAGCAACAAAATGCTCTACTAAAGCAGCAACGAAACTGGAACTTTTAAAATCAAACATTGCAAAAGTTGAGGAGCATCAAATGATCATGTCTGTTAAACTTGATCGATTAATTGAAATTAAGGAACGCTCACTCAAAATTAAAGAAGAAGAGCATGCTGAAAATATGAAAATCAAAATGATTGAGTATGAAATAAAAACAATTGAACTGCAAATATTAAAAAATCAAAAGTAAAAAAGATAACTTTAAACGGTTTAGTAGTGCCTTTTCTGTATATTACTTAATACATGGAATTTATGTTTACGTTATTTTTAACAGCCAAAAGTACAAATTAAATGAATAACAAGGTTGTGTTAATTTTTATTTATTTTTAATAAACAATTTAATATTAAATAATTCAGTTACATATAGTTTTCTGTTAATAAGTTTTATATAACACTTATAAGTTATTTAATAACGAAAGTTTTATATGGTCTCTAATTTTACTTCCAATTCTCGTAACATTTGTTTCAGCTCCTACATCAACATCAATTTGGTTAGATTCACTAGCAGTAATTTCAGTGTAGTGATTCACTTTTAATTTAATACAAATGTTATGTAGAGCTGCACACACATTTGCCAAAAGTGCAATTTTTTTGGGGCAGTAGCGACTTCTCTTATCATTTGATAGAACTTTCCAACGGGCTTTGAAAATTCCAATGGACCTTTCAACAATGCACCTAGCTTTTGAGTGAACCTCATTAAAATGAGATTCCATTGAGCCTTCGGCGGGATTTCTATATGGTGTTATACACCATGGCTCTAGAGGGTAGCCCGAGTCTCCTAAAATAAGCAAAGAAGTATGTAATAGTGTAATAAGCAAGTAAATAGTTTCATTTTAATTACCCAAAAGCCAAGCATTTGTCAATTTTTTATTGTTGTAAAGGTCTTCTAGTAAATTCCTTTCATCCGAATTTTTCCACACAAAAGAGTCGTGTGCCGCACCACCATACTTCGAATTAATAGCCAAAAGCTTGTATTCGTGGTCACAAATCTAAAAAATATGAATGTCATCATTTCAATTAATTAACGTAACAATTTTTAACGAACTTACCACCATGGAGTTTAAGCTGTGAAAACCTTTTCTATTAAAAAACATGTGTTCGTTATCGGAAGGTTTTTGAAGCCCTATGTGGGTGCCATCTATGCAGCCTATAACTGTATAAAAAGAAAGGTTAATGCCCGTAATTTCTACAAATAGATATCTATCTGTGTATAGATATCTATGGTGTAACGAATTTTAAGCCGTATTTCTTACGTACGGGTTAGAGTGTAGTGTATTTTACACCATCGAGTTTCGATAGTTAATTCACGTAGGCCAATTTAACGTTGAAATTACCAAAATAGAGTTACCGGATAAGTAAAGATAACTGTTAGGTACGAACACGACCAGATATCTGTTACTTAAAATTACGGGCATAAATAAAAAGGATAATCACTCTTAAGCACAAACCTCCAGGGATCTTGTATTTCCTCATAAAAGTTTCCATACATTCATTGGATTGCTCTGGATGAAAGTTTATGTGATTTGGACATAGCTTTAACTCCATTTCCTTGGCCACCTTTGTAACTATTTTGCTGATCGTACTTTGGCACATTCCAATGAGGTAATCGTTACCAACTGCATGTTGGAAGGAGCCAGTAGCCAACAGCGAAAGTGTTGCTGCCAACTGCAACTTTGGTGGCACTGCCGTTGACATGTGTCCAGAAAAAGTTAATTGCGATAAAACATAATTGAATGCCTCCTTTGACAACCTGAACCGCTGTTTAAATCTAAAAAATATTAAGGCAATAGTTTATTTGATACAAAATACAAAATTTGTTACATACACTTTTTCTGGCAAGGATAGAACGTCGCTCTTATCGCGCATTTGTTTCCTAATACGCACTAAACCATGTTCATCATCTGACTCCGACGAAGATAAATATGCAACCATCAATATTTGTTGATCCATTCTCTTTAATTACACAAACTTCTATTTTAAATTACCAAAACTCTAGTTGAAACTTACATTACTTGTATTTTGTTTTTTTTTTATATATTATGTAAACATGTGTTGTCACTCTTTTACAAATTTTAAAAAATCTTTTACAATTAGTATGAAAACTCGATTCGATAGATATCGAATCCCATCATGAGGTAACTCGATAGGTATCGAGTTTTTTTTTTGCTCGACAGTTCATTCGATATCGAAAGCGGTAATTACACCCCTGGCTGTACTATACAATTCTGTGACTCTTCTAAGTTGGCATATGTAGCTAAAATATATTTAAGGGTACAGCTCGAAAATAAAGTTTTGACAAGTTTGCTCACATGTAAAACTAAAGTGGCCCCAAAAAAAGCCATCTTTACCCCGTTTGGAGTTATGTGGTGCAGTTTTTTTTTTAACAAATTAAGTTGACAGTCTAGCACCCACCTTTAACGTGAACAAGGCCTCCTTATATTTGTGGTCCGATTCCACTATTGTTTTAGCGTGGTTAAGGAAACCCCCTTGTAGCTGGAAAACGTTCGTGGTAAATAGAAAAAGTTGGGAATAAAAACTGGTGTCACGATGCGTCAGGCGACAATCCTGCCGATCTAGCAACCCGAGTGCTGATCCCTGCAGATTTGAGAGAAAATGGGCTCTGGTGGCACGGACCTGAGCGGCTCAACTTAACGCAGTCTTCGTGGCCTGTAGGAGCAGCGGAGTTCGATACGGCAGAAGAGTCGAAAGGAGCTAAAGTTTTTGTTGCTAGGTCTGCTGATAAAGAGGATATTCTAGACAGGTTTTCTAGTTTATCTAGACCATATCACGTAATCGCTTATATATTTCGATTTGTTGCCCTGGCGAGTAAGAGAAGGCGCAAAAACGTCTCTTATAGTTCGCTGAATATCTCGGCTGATGAATTAAAGTTTGTGAGGAATCGTTTATTTTATCTCTCTCAACAAAAGCACTTCGCAGGGGAGTTAAGCTGCCTCAAGTCGAATAAGAAAATCGACTCACGTAGCCCCCTATTGACACTTACCCCTTTTGTTGACAAAGACAACATTATTCGATCTAATAGTTGTCTTATCTCCACTACTTGTCTGTCATACAACGAACGACATCCTATTATATTGGCGTATGGCAGTAGATTGGCGCGGCTGTATGTAGAATTCGTGCACACCTTAGCCCTTCACGGAGGCCCTCTCTAGTCTTAAATGTCGTCCGGCAAGAGTGCTGGATTATTCGAGCGAAAAATCTGATAAGGACAGTGGTTCGCAATTGCAAAGTCCAAACAGGCAGATACTGCCGAATCTCCAAGGGCTACGTGTGTCTCTTCGTTTGTTTCTCTACGAAGGCGATTCACCTTGAAGCTGTTACCGATTTGTCTACCATTGCAACTCTAACAACGGCAGAAACTTTGTTGGCGCTGCTAGAGAAATCGACGCAGACTTTGCCAAGCATATGAAAGAGCTTCGTGACACGGATGTAGAGAATTATGGTCGCCAGAATCTGGCGTGGCACTTTATCCCAGCTGCAGCGCCCCACAGGGGAAGACTGTGGGAAGCAGGGGTAAAATGTATGAAAACGCACTTAAAAAGTCCGCTGGTTAAATGAAATTTACGTTTGAGGAGTTCTCAATCGTTCTGGCAAAAATAGCGCCCTCTCGGCCCTATGTCCGAAAACGCTGCAGATTTGTCCGCCTTTACTCCTGGGCACTTTCTGATAGGGACATATATGCTTACCTTTGCTGAGCCTGAAGGGCTGTCATCACCCCTCAGTATTGTCAACCGGTGGCGTAAATTGAAGGCCCTACAGCAAGAATTCTGTCGCCGATGAAAGAAGGAGTATTTAAAAGAACTAAACACGCGCAATAAATGGCAACACTCTCAGATAGATATAAAAGAAGGCGATCTTGTGGCTCTAAAAAGCGAACCAGGCTGTCGAGTGGCGTTTAGGGGTCATTATAAAGGTTTATCGAGGCAATGATGGCATGGTTCGAGTGACTGATCTGAAAACGCAAAATGGCGTCATCGCTAGGCCGATACACAAATTAGTCGATCTGCCTAAATGCGACATAAAAGACTTCTCCTTTCCTTTTTTGACGTTAGCCCATATTATAAGTTCTTCCAGATCCTCATGGCCTTCAATCCCAACTTCCGGTGCCCCCTGTGCGTGCGATTCCATGCTGTGCGGCAGTGTTCGCGCTTCGTGACGCTCCCACCAGAGGAGAAGATGCAGGTCGTGGCCCTACACGCGTTGTGCCATAATTGTCTGGCTGGGTGATGCCAGGGGCTTGGGGTGTCGCGTAGTTCAGGGCCGCACCACAATTACGGTGTTTCACGGAGTCGCCGATCGTAACAAGTTGGAGGTGGAAGTAGCGGTGGAGGAGCGCCCGTTTGGCAGATCACCCGCGGCCAGGGTTAAAAAAGGGACGAGAAGCGAGAGGAATGCTGCCCCAGCCAACCCGAAGTGGAATTTTCCCGGCCTCTATTACCTGGTACTCGGGGCTGACGTGGCCCCTCGCATTTACATCGGGCCGGCGAAGGGAAGGTCAGGAGCCCTGCACGCCCAGGATACCGTTTTCGGGTTGGATTATTTCGGGGGAAGGAGTGATGTGGAGCCAGTGACAGATGCTGATGTTGTTGCCCTTTGAGGCGAACATTTTGTTATTTTTTTTTTTTTTTGTTGTTTCCTTACTGTTGTTAAGTTTTTTTTTTAATCACCTTAATTTTAAATATTTTAATTTTTTCCTCTTAATTTACTTTTTTGTTGCTTCCGATTTTTTTTTTTTTTTTTTTTGATTTTCTCAATTTAACTTCTGCCAATTTGTTAAATTTATTTGCTGAACTTTTATTTTAAACGTTGAGTTCTTTTTAATACATTGCTTTCTTTCCTTTTTTAAATTTTTTTCCTCTCTTGCTTTAAAATTAAAGTACGTATTGAAACATATTATTTCTTTTTCTTATATAATCTTTCCTCTTATCTTTGAAATAATGATTATTTGCACCACCGTTGCAAGGCGGTGTGTATGTTGGTGTCTGGCTGGTGTAAACATGGATTTCTGTTTTCCCGTGTGGACAAACAGAAATCCATCGTGTGGGCCAAGGCTTAATGTGGGGGTGCCATATGCCAACCCCCTCATGTCGTGTGCCGATCAGGTGTGCTGGCAGTACCGCCTGAAATATGAATTCGCCTTGATCACTGTTTCGTGAACTTTCGCACCAGCCAGACATCGGCCACTAATATAAAACAAAATTAAAATTATATAAGAGACGAGTTGAATAAATTAAAATTGTAAAGTTGAACTGAAAATTAAAGAAAAGAACAAATGTAAAATAAATAGTGAATATTAAGTAAAACGAAGGAACTCAACTAGAGAAACAAAATAAAGAATGTGTTTGTATTTGTTAGAGGACTGAAGTACTAGCACTTCAGCCAGCTAAATATAAGGGTGCGTTTTTCCACATAGTGAGTCAAGAGAAGTGTCGCATCACCCAGTCGGTTGATGCTAGAAGTTTCAAGCCCAACGCAGCTGCCACATCCCATTTCAACCGGGCCAACCCCGTAAGAGCGTGCCTCTGAGTGTCCACCAGCCCAACCAAGAAACTTATTCAGCAAGTAAACAATCACTATAACCAAGAGAAAGCTAGTCCTAGGTCCATGTACCAGGATCGCATGCCTTAGCAATACAAAAGTTCTATTATAGTCTCCTTGACAACATTCAAAAATCAATATGCTGTACTTTCCATTCCTGACCGCGAAGAAAAAGAATCTGCTAACGGAGCAGTAACTAAAGTAGCCAAAACACCATGTAAACATGATATCCAAACTTGTGGGTAAAAATTATTTTTAGGTCGTTTCAATATGTCGAGGGCAAGTCCAAGAGACCAAGATCCAAACCCATACTGAAATGAACTTTGCTATCATCTCAAAACATCTCGATGCAGCAAAGAAAAGTTACTATACTTTTCAACTAAAAAGATCTAAGTGTTTGACTATCGTCTGTTCCTACCACAGATATGTCACGAGTTGTTTTTTTGTCGCTTTCTTAGAAAGCTGCCCTTTTTCATTTCTTTTTGCACCCTCTTTTTAATGCAGAAATACAATGAACACAAATTTACTATCGAACGTGAAAATAACATGAAAATACCATATTTGGACATAAACATTATTCGGGAAAACGGTAGAAGAATGATCAACGTCATCGGGAAGAATGATAAATTTCAACTCAACACAACCATTAAAAATGAAAACGAACACAGCGACAAATCTAATAGCGACAAAACGAAAGTACTGCAGATCAGCGATGAAAAATTTCAAAAGAAAAATATAAGTAAAATAAAAAAAATATCTTGACCATGAACAATTACCCAACACACCTAACAAATTCATTAATAAATAAAGTTCTAAAACGCAAAAATCTTGAGAAAAAGAAAGAATCGCAAACAGGAAAATATTTTTACAGTGTACCATACGTCCCAAAATTAACGGAGACAAAAACACTAAAGAACTTGATCACAGAAAAAACAGCAACAATTGCTCATAAATCAAACAAGACACTATAGATAATATAGTTTATGAAATAAAATGTGACGGAAACGAAAGGGAAACGTGTAAAATGGTTTACATTGGAACAACAAAAAGAAGGTTAGAGACGAAAATTCATGAGCACAAAACAGACGTCAAAAAAGAAAAGATAACGACGGTACTATCGCCGCATCTAAAAGAGTGCAATCACAAAATTTATTTTGACAGGCTACAAATATTAGACAGAGAGCGGAGAGAGAACAAACGTTATACTCTCGAAAGCGAGAGAAAATCAAAAATACAATGAACACGGAAGAAGACAAGGATAATACAAAATTGCAATACTCCGCTGCAATAGTTATTAATTTAAATAAGTTATAGTTCTGTGATATTTACATTAAGTTTGACTTTTATTCGGTGTTTGTGTTGTATTTTATTTATTATTTATTTATTTATTTCTGTGTCGTGTAGTCCAGTTTTTAATATTAAATAGTTAAAAAGTGCAATACAAATGTAAACCTTATTTCGTAAGTTTAGCTGTGATATTAAAAAAGTTCTAAAATTGATTATAATTATTATCTATTTGTCGCTAGATTATTATGGAAGAAAAATATCAGGGGTGATTTTTATTCCATAATAAATAAGCAAATGAAACGTTGGGGAAAACAAAAAAAAAAAAACCAAAAATGTTTTTTATTCACATTTGGTAAAAAACTATTGATCATTATTAGCCCGTGAGGAAAACATAAACCTCAATAATAATAATATTAAATAAACATTGATCAAAAAACAAAAATAGAAATACAAAATTTATTTTGTTGAGATTTATTTGCAAAACGGTTGTTAAACTTAACTTTTAAGTTTACCGCAACACTAGTAAATAATATTTAAGTAAGTAAATAACATTATAAAACAAAAAATATTAAATTATATATATATTTTTTTGTACAAAGTCAAACGCTTGTTGAACTAATGCTTTTGTTAAAAGTGATTTGCGTTTTGTTATTTTTGTTTTGATCACGCAATTTGTATTGATTGCATCGCACTGTCTTTAGACATTGCCACTTCAATACCAAAAAACGCTTTTTGTCACTTTCTTCGAAAGCTGCCTTCGCAACTGACTTGGGCCTTTTTCACACGTCACTCTTTTCATATCTGTGTGTAATCTGTGGTTCGTACCCTGTAGGAAAATGAATTAGCTTAAAGTTAAATTGAATCGTTTATTTCAGAAACCCGTCAACTGACATTTTTTAAAAAATTTTATTATTATGGATTATAAATGGCCTACTTTAGTCACATCGTCTTATGCAGGAAAGCTTCAACTGTTTGGTTTTTTAAAGGATTGTATATTGTTTTGCAATTTCCGTTTAGTGCAGAAAACGTGTATTAAATTAAAAATTTGGATGATTTTTTTTAGTTGTCCGATGATTTCAAAAAGCGCACTTAACGGGTTTCTGATATAAACGATTCAATTATGGTTAATCAGAAGTTAGTCACAGGTGACTTAAAAACTAACTAATTTGCATTGTTAAAGCTACTCAGTTTTTACAAGGGTATTCATTTAATCGGGCTTTTGCTTTAATCGTTTAATCGCTCGATTAATTAACCAAGGTAACGCCCAGACTTCCCGCGGGCTATTTTGCTAGCACTACACACACCAACAAACAAAACTATTAAAATGTACAAGTCCTGAAATAAAACTCCCACGTACATAATGCGGCGAAAGTATCCAACGCAAACCAACCTTCATACTTTAATGTTCCACAAATACCTATGCAAATTATGAATTATGAAAAACTTCGTGGCCACCATGCAGAACATGTTTCGGGAAATGATGCAAGCATGTTCCTGCAAGTTCTACTAAACAAAAAATGGACCAGTTAAAAATATGTTTCTGGAACGCAAACGGGCTCTCCCAACATAAACATGAAGTAGCACATTTTCTTCAAAGGCACCAAATCGACTTGCTTCTCTGAAACTCACTTTACACTGAAAAACTGCTCTAGGGTAAACTGGTACCTCACATACGACACAAAATATCCGGGCGGACGGGCTTGTGGTCAGAAATGCATTGCAGCAGACGACTACAACGCTAAGCTTACGTGTTGGGTATCCAGATTTACAAGTCCCAGAGGTAATCATCTATACAACACCTTCACTGGAAATATATAATCTTGATGTCGTATAGAGTTGAGAGCCTACACAGGGCGAAAAAGATTGTATTGAAATGCTAATAAAGTGTTATCAATATTTCGACATCTGTTGTAAAATTTTTAACAAAATGTTGTCGAATTGGAACCATTATTGACGAATAGAAAACGCCCTGTTGTCAGGGATATAATCACCGCATTTGATATCGTATCAAATAATATGTCTATACAGGTCTAATAAGCAAATCACCCCATACGATAAATGTACATATATCGAATCGAAAATGTTTAGCAAAATGTAATAGATTTGCCGACATATGTTTTCAAAAGTTGAAAAAAAAATTACAAGTTAAACTGCATTTGTGCGCGAAAACATTGTGAAATTAATCCTCGTTATTGTTTGGCTTATCTTCGGTTGACGAGGACGAAAACTGCATAATACGCATAAGGAAGGAGATAAGAGTTAAAAGTGGCCCTTTTTATTTGCCGGCAGCAGAGTAAGATATATATGTACATACATACATAGTATTTCAAAATCTTTGAATTCATTACGTTTTCTTTTTCGGATTTAAATCAAGATTTCGGCTGACAAGGGAAGCTTTTAGTTATATCCTTTGCCAGTTAAATTTTTTTGGGAATATGACCACAGCAGTGCCGCCTAAGCTTTAATTAATAGAAGCCATACTCTCACTATTGGCAAGTGGAAGTTCTCAATATTGTGTGGGAAATGGCTACTTGGTGGGGTTAGGGTAGAGTACGGTCTCCAAAATTGTAAGCCGTGTGATACTGGAAATGGAAACTAAGCTTTGTCCAAAATTTATACGGTTTTCTCCTAAACGATCTCATGCATGCATGGGCTATTTTTTAACAAATACAATATCCCTGGAGGTTTGTGTTAAGTAAAAGGAATAAATCTAGTTTATGGATGCAGCTCCATTTGTTGTTCTGTGTGTAAGGGAGCCACACCGAACGTTAAACAATCTTTAACTTGGGTGCAGAACTGCAGGGCAAGGGAGCCACACCGAACGTTAAACAATCTTTAACTTGGGTGCAGAACTGCAGGGCAATGAAGATGGGGGATTATCTTTAGTCAAGATTGTTATTATAATCACTCATTTGAGTAATTATAATTGTAGGAATGGTGTTTAAAAATAAATCAAATGAGAAATTAGAATATTTCTTTTTGGAGAGTATTTATGGAAAAATTTTGGGGTTTACCTTTTGTTTAGGGGGTTTTCCAGCGTAGCCACAAAATAATACGTTGAGACACTGGGTATAAATTTTCCAACACCGGTTTTATTTTAAGTTTTAGGGTTAGATTTAGGTTAAGTTATTTTAAATATTTTAGATTAAGTATAATGCGTTAAACTCCAACTTGTTGGCTCTGTTGCAGATAGCCGAAGAAGTTTGGAATAACTCCGTTACTACTAAGAAGTTACAAATTCATTTACATTTCACACCTACAGATCAGTATAAGGCAGATTTTAAATCAATGGCTATAACACAATTTGTATTCATTTAAGAATTACATTTCATACGTTACAATTCAAATTAGAGTCAAATATTAAATTCAATTTACATATTTACATTTGGGGTATTCACAAGGTGTGCTATCATGGTTTATTATCATAATGTTCTAACATTTTACAATGATTTAAAAATATTGTTGTTGGTTTGTAAACAAAAAGTGTCTTAAATAAATAGAACGTTGCTTGCTATGTTTATTGTGCTGTCGTAATTTATAGCACATTAAATTATGATGGGTTGCTCACAACAGTCGTATTTTTTCATGTTATTATTTTAAGACATAAGACTTTATGACACCTTGTGAATCCCCCAATTGTTAGAGATTTAATTTTAAAATTCAATATTCATCAAGTTTGCAGATTTCAAATTAATTTTTTACATACAATATTTATTTAGAGATTTTTAAATTTATTTTTTTTCATATTTAATTTAAGGATTCATTTTTCATATTTAATTTAGTGTTCAAATGTGGTTTGAACACCATTATTGTTTAAGTTTTGTACATTAGATTGATTAAACTTACATACATATTTTTTCGTTTGTTTCTTAAATAAACTTTCGAGAATATACTTTTGCCGCTCACAATTAAAATAATTTTTGACTATACGATAGCCTTTGACGTATCGTATGACAGATCAGGTGCTGTTATTTGCTTGGTTTCTGGATATCGAATGCTATCATCTCAAACTACGACACATTTCATACGATATCGATTACCATGATACCAAAATGAAAAATGTCGACATTTTGCTCGATATCGAAAACGGTGATTAGACTCCAGTATTATTAGTAGTTTATTGAAATAGGAAAGTGCAAATTTTTATATGTATGCGAGTTAAAATTAATAAAAAAAAAATTAAACATGAAGAGTGAAACAAACGTAATAAAATGTGACGAATATTTTTCGTTTTTACCAATGATACTTTCTTTTTGAAGAGAATAAAAATGTTGACCTAAAAACAAATCATTTCCTTATCGATGACGACAATAAGGAATACAAAATTCCTTGTACCTTTAAATATGGAAGGTTAATACATATTTATGGTTAATTAAGAGGTAAGTTTAAATATACATTTATGTGGAACTTGTAGTTAATTTTACAATTCTTTTATTTAAGATGCTAATATGACATAAGAAGCTTGCGGTATACACCACTCTTAGGTCTACGCGCTAAATTCGGGGAAACGCTGATTTCATGAAAAATACAAGTAAATATATTGTAGTGCAATTTTGATTTATTCAAATATAATTGTAATTTTTGTTTTCTTGTTTAAAAATGTAAAATAGATCAAATGTAAAATAGTTAAAAAATGTTGACACAATCCGTTATTAAATTAAACACAAACGCAGCTGGCTCACTTTTGACAACGGATGGTGTCAATTTTGGTATTTATATACCGGATATTTTCCTCTGTGTACCTATTGGCCCAACGACTTCAACAAGCTACCAGACCTTTTTGGCTTTGCCGTAATTAAGGCCCTAATCATGTAAAAAGCAGCGCAACGCCAAAGAATAACATTGAAGGCACAAACCATGTTATAAATATTTTGTAATATTGTTGTTGCTTTCAACAGAAATTCACATTGCTGTATATATATTTTTTTTTATATTCTCCTGAAAAGCTATTGCACTAACTAAAAAAAAAATTAAATATCAAAAGTTATTTTCGGGAACACAAAATTTATTATTAATTTATTTATTAATGACTTGCTAAATTCCCAGTTTTTATTTTTGATAAATTTTATTTTTAATTTATTTGTACTTAAAGAAACACACAAAAGTTAATTTATTAAAAAACGGCAAATATTGGCGCGTATTGTTTGATTGCCGCACAAAAACCCAATAAATGTTGGTACATTTTTGTCGTTTTTATTGACGCGCGGTTGCATATCAAGTAGTCACACGATTGTCGCACCAGGGTTGCATTTTATTGGTAAAAGTAAGCACAATATTGCCCTCGATTGTTACATGCGGCATTTGATTGTGCAGTCACACGATTGGGGTATTAGAAAGTGTGAAAATTGGTGCATTGCGGCAATCGTGTGATCCCAGCTTAAGCAACAAATTGAGAATTGAATTTATATTGTTATAAGTTAAATTTTTTTATAATATCAATATACATATATATATATATATATATATATATATATGTATATAAATGTTTAATTTAAATTTTTTTATTACAATTAAAAAAGTTTGAGGTATTAACATACATACATATATTTACATTAATGTACAAATTTAATATTTTTTTAAACACAAACAACCAATGTAATGAGTTTCTAACAATTTTATGTCCAAGGAAAAATAAATGTTTTCATATTCAACCTGAAAAGCATGATAGTTTGAATCAAATCCATGGTTTAAAAGCCTTTGAATGCAAAAGTTTTAAGAGGTGTTTAGAACATAAATGTGATGTACAATTCCAAACACTGGAACATCATCTTCATACATTCCTATATGAACGACAATTCCTGGTTTAAAATTTACTTCCTTTTATTGAAGATATGATATTTCTCTTAGAGGTAAACCAGATACAAATTCATATTTATTCTGAATATTTTTTGATAATGTTTTTGGAAAGACCTTTTATAATTTTAGAATCTATTATGTCATTCTAGTTTATTATATAACCTAGTAACTTTATTTGGTATATTGCATAAATTGTCTTTAAAATATTAATTTTTGCCCCTATTGCGGTTCTCCACTCAACTCAGTTTGGTCGTGTGAGAGTCAACCCAACTTAAGCACAACCAAACTAATTTTAGGTATTGTGATACTCAACGGTTTTTAGTTGAGTTTGCTATAAAGTTGCCAACTTAAAATTTCGATTTGCCAATTTTAAATATAACGTTTGACAAGTGAAAATTTTATAAAATTAAATAATTTTTTAAACTAAAAGTATTTTTAATTGTTGTGTTGAATAAACAGTATTTACAATGGGTATTAGTGTCGATTTATTTTATGATGATGAAAATGAAAACTCTTGTACAGATGTGTTACGTATAAGAAGAAAAATTCCTGATGATTCCAAACCTCTTGAACTACCTAATGCTAAGTTAGAACTTATAATTAGTAACGTAACTAAATAATAGTTATAAATTTGTAGATTTAAAAGCTATTTCCGACTAAACAAGGAAGCGTTTTATTATTTGCTGGATTAAAAAAACACCTCTTCGCGTAGTGGCTATTCCTCCTATATTAAAGTTATGTGTTAATATATCATATATCTTTACACTTATTTTTGGTCATACCAAATTTTGGTTTTCCACGTGCAATCTCTGGTTTTTTCCATTAGATTAACAAGCCTCTCAAATTGTGCTGTAGTTGTAATTTTCAAAGATCTACAAATGTATTAAATGCTGTGAAATTCTAATATACAGTATACCAAATCTTTCTACTTACGGTTTTTCCATTATTTTTTTTTGCTTTTAAAAATGAAAGTCAACTGAAACTGAAAACAACTCAACTACTAATAAACATATGTATGTGTTTTTAAACCGTTTCTGTCGACCAAACTCTTACAAAGTTGAAAACGGCAATACCACGAAAAAAACAGATACACAACTGAAAAGCCAACTGCCAGTCGAGTTGAGAATGGCAATGCAAATTTACCGAAGGCAACCAAACTGTTACAAAAGTGGAGAACCGCAATAGGAGCATTTGTTATTTGAGCTATTCAAATATTTTTTAAAATTTTGTGCACAGACTCAAACCAATTATATTCTCGCTTGTGTCATACGCACTTACAACTGAATGATTGGAATTAACAATATGCTCCCTATTTATAACTGCAGCATTATTTTCAGCACCTAAAAAAAATATTCGCTTGTATTAAATTTTGTAATGAAAACATTAATTTATTGCACTTATGTACCTGAAAACTGTATGGTCAAAACAAAATCGGTACTGCATATGTACTGTCTCACAAAGTGAGAAAATATGTCTGATTTTATTTTAAACTCGTTGGAATTTACATTAATCTCTTAGTCTTTTTGAATCTCGTACACCTTTTTTACTAAAAAAAAATTAAATCATATTTAGTACTAACGATTTTTTAAGAATACTTTTTCTTACCTTGCCTCAAAAATATGTCATAATCTTCTTCACCATTCAAAGTGACACCAGCAACTCGCTTATTATTTTGGAACGATGTTTTAATTAATTTAAAGCCTTCCATTATTTAAGTTTAAATTAAACTCACTATACGACACATTTTTTAAATGTGAAGCTTTAACCACGAGGACGCAATATGAAATGGCGAATAAAAAGGTTGTGATGCCAGATTGAATGTACATTTAAATGCTTGCCATTGCTTATACGTCTTTACAAGCCTTTTTTATTTATTCTCGTGCAAAATTTTGCGATTTTTAAAATAATTATACCTCTGTGCTATTGTATTTTAATAAAAGTTGCTTAAAATATTAGGGATAAGGCGAAATAATTCATACATATGTAACTATTAAAATATATTAACAAATCAAAAAATTTTATATATGAATAAGAAGAGGCGGTTTTTTTTTTAGTATAATACAAGAAATTTTCACTTAAATTATCTGGCTTCTATTAAAACAAATTGTAAGAGAATTGAAAAATTTTAAATTTTTGCATATTAATACATACACATAATTATTTATATTTAATAATTTGTAACACAAATGAAAAATTCTCTTTGTATGTATATATGTATGTATGTATACGTCATAACACTGTCGGACTTTTATGAGCTAACACAAAATTAGCCTGAGTTGTAGCTAACTCATTTACAACTTACTTCAGAAATAGCTCAAAAATCACTTAAAGTTATTGCAGAAATAAACAAACATTAAAAAAACATTAACATCACAATTTAAACTTTATTTTGTTGAAAAATTTATTTTGTTATTATTTTAAATCAGTTAACTGAGACAAATTTGTATAGTTATTCCAGATGACATGTGTTTAAAATTACAAAAAAGCTGAAAATACAAGTGCAAAAAGGGAAATGGTACTCGTATATAGCTAACAATCAATGAATAATAGTAAAGAAAATAAAATAATTATAAAAACATAATAAAATTTAGAAACATAAAAAATACCTAAAACTTAAAAATTAACAGCTTAATAAAGTAATATCCCTTCAGAAAAAATTAGTAGTGCATGACTACTGTTCGAGTACTCGCCGAGCGAGAGCGACTACTCTATTCATTTCCCTGTTAATGCTTTCAAGTGCTGATTTTAACATTGGACTGTCATACGAAAACCAGCACTCGCCTTTCTATCGCTTACGGAGTAGTCCACGAGTGCAGACTTTGGAAGTACCTTTCCACCAATCGCCTTTAAAGCAATCCACGTGTAGGTAGTTTGTTGGTAAATTGGTATTGAGAAAAATTAAAGAATGCAGATTTTTATTTTAATACGTATTAACGTATACATTTATTTTCAATTACTTATTTTTAATGAGGTATTCAATTATAAAATAAAAAAATGGAAAAAACGCATTTTATTAGCTTTTTTATCACAACCAAAAAACTCAAGTTATAAAATCTAATTTATTCTTGCACTTTGCTGAGCGCGATTTTCTTTGGAAGATTAAAAATTAAACTACTTATGAAATTCATAAACTTAAAGGAGCTTAAATTTTGTTGCTTTTACAGCTTAAATTCTCGGCTCTTCGGATCGTCCACACTTAACTGAGCGCGATTTTCTTTGGCCTTTTGCTTGCTCTTTAGCTTGTGGTTTTTATTATTTTCGTGGTGGTGTGCGGCTCTTAATTTTTCTTCTGGTCGTTCATCAGAAATTTCATCTAAAAAAACAAATTTGAAGTCAATGAAAGTCTATTGAAAGCTTTTTTAACATGTACATACCGGTTATAGCATCGTACACATTTTTAAAATCTTTCAAACTCTTTTTACCCTGAACGCCTTCAACGTTAAAGGACATGACAATCTCTCGACCAAGAATTTGGCCAAGATTTTTGCATATATCGCCTTTTATCAGCGATTTTATGTAGCGAACCTGCAACAGTTTAGGTTTATATTCTCTATAATGTGATAATTACTTACATACACACATGACGCTGCTTTTACAAACTTTTGCTTCTATGTTTTCACCTCTAGGCATTTCTTCACGACACTTATCAAATACTCTTTTTTTATAATAATTTTTTTGTTTTGCTACACTTCGTTGCGAGTAGTGTACCTGTACTTGCCACCCGTCTATAAATCGTATCCATTACCACTACTGACTTTTACTGTAGTACAGCACCACTCGCCAGGCGTCAATACCTCCACGTTCTTCTGCAGGGATAGAATAAAAAATTTAAATAATATACAATATAATGGAATCTGAAAACCATAATTCAGGTATTAAGCGATGCAAATTTGGAAAATTTAACATCAAGTTATAAGTCTTTAAAGTACATCAATTCAATTAAACCATTTAATTTTTATATTACAGATAATCCACAAATTTGCCAAAACTGGAAAAATTTATACGAGACAAAGTTTGACCAACTAACTGGTATATACATATATGCGAATTATTTATTAAATAAGAGGAATGGAATCTTCAGTATATTTCCTGGAGAAAATCTTCAGTATTTTTCATTCCTGAAATCTTGTTAAGTTTTATACATATATATACTTAAATATTTCTGATTTATTCTTACAAACACAGAATCTGTCAAACAGCTGAATGCTTCCATTGAGAAGTTAACAGGTACAAGCAACATAACATTGAAGAAAATACAAAGTTAATTTAATATTATTTTTTACAAAACTAGCAACCAATATTCGTCAAAATAGCGTTAAATGGAAGCTCTACTGATTCGCTTTACTGATTTGCAGAACATAAGACCTTACGAATTTCATGTTATTAAAAATAAAATGCTTTTATTAGTTCCCAATCTATTAATTGAATAAAAATTTACTAAATATTTTGATAAAACTTGAAAAACTGTTTTTTTTTATTTGGGCTTAGGTTTAGAACTATAATACGGATAATTTTAATCCAGTTTTGGATTTAAATTTAATCCAATTTTGGTATAAATTTGAATCTAATTTTTGACTAAAATTTAATACTAAAATGAGATCAATTTGAAACCTCTTGGATTCAATTTTAAACTATTTTGGTTTTAGTTTTAATCCGGAAAAGTTTACTTTTAAAACTAAAAATGGTTTTGATTTTACTCCAATTTTGGTTTTAATTCAATGACAAGAATATTTCATCTCCCGAATTTTCTCTCTCTCATTTTTTTAGTTTTTTAATCCAAAATGGTTTTAATTTAAAACCATATCTGATTGTTCTATATAAAAACCAAAATGGTTTTAATTTCAAACTAAATTTTTTACTGTGTGGTCTTCGAAAAAGTTTTCTCCAGTTCTCCACATTCACTGCCGACATAAACATCATTTATAGGCAATTAAATGATGTTTAGCCATTCTTCTTTTTATAAAATTTTGCCCAAGCTTAAAAATTTTTTTTGTTGTCTCCTGAGTGTAAAGCATGGACTAATATTTTTTTGAAATGAAAAAGTGCATTCAGCGAGTTAAAATAATTCAACAAATATTTTAAAAACAATAAGTAAGCCTTATTACACTCATTTATAAGTTCAGCTAGTATAACAGCTGCGGATTTCAATTTGTCCTGCTTAGTTGTAAATTTAAAATATTCTATTAGAACTTGCCAATTATTTAATATCCTTTCGATTCATTTTTATTTTTTCTTCGTTCATCATTTCATGGAACTCCTCCAACTGAGAACATCTTTTTGAACTGCCAGAAATGTACATATGTTCCAATTTGTCTTACCAAATCTTCTGGAGCTCTTGGCAACATAAGGCAAGATTTGTTTGCTATAATGGCAGCAGAATTTCTTGTGCATTTTTTTGTTATTAGTTCGGGAGTATCTTTTAACTGTCTAGATGCAAATGAATTGTTTGGTCCCACCATAGCGTTAGTCCCATCGCAATATACACTGATAGAAAAGGCTTCATAACGCTGCACTATAGGTCAAATGAAAATTTTTCTGTGCGAAATTAATAACTACTACAAAAACATGGCATTTAAACCAAAACCTGTAAGAATTCCATAAGAAAGTGTAATCCTTTTTAAAAAAATGGAATTTAACCCACTAACGACCAATAATTAACCCTTTTTAACCATTTAAACAAACATAATACATTGTATTGAATTTTTTTTATTATATTATAACATTTAGAAATTGCTTAAATCTAATTTATTTTGAAAATTTAAATCAAAAAGGGGTTCATCACTTTCCTCAACATCATCAATTTCATTAATTTCTTCGTCTTGGTTGCTAAGCTGAAATTCTTCTATGGATTCGCTGCAACATAATAACTCAATGACTTCAGGTGGAAGTGAATAACGTTTACGCTTTTTTAAGCGTCTGGTTAAAATTGTTGTGAAAGCTAATGGATATGAAGTATCAACAGTCCTAATATATACATCTAACAGGTTATTGGTGCGGCTGTTTTTGCGGGCGTGATGCAACCTAACGCCTTTGTATATTTTGTGACGCGATTCAGAAGCATCTTCTCCAAGAAAACTTATTGTAGTGCGCTGTTTTCTATTATTTGTTTTGAGTGTATGAGCACTTTATGGACCGTGGCCGTCATTGGCAACCAGGGATATAGCTCCTGAAAACGGTTTGCTGTTTCAAAGCAATATATTTCCAATTTATTTGAATCGATTTTGAACCGGCAGGATAAGCAAATCAAAATTATTTTGAATCGAAATATTATATCTTTGTCAAAATCAGTTATTTCAGAAAAATATCATTCTCAGTAAAAGCTCGTCGAGCAGTGTTTCCGTCATTTGTGGAACCAAAACCACCTACTCTGGGCATGTCCACGCGAAGTCCAAGTTTTCTCTTCCGCTTCGATTGCAGCCCATTTTCCCCACTTTTGACCCGATTTTACGCAAAAAAAAATTAATGTTTGCTTTATATTTTTATCCGTTTCATCTGAAACTACATCAAAATTGTCTTTCTTATTGCATTCTTTTTGCCATATTTCAAACAGATCGTTTTTTTTTTTTTTTGTTACAGAGGTTACCTACAAGAAAAGGCATAACTATTAAAGCGCAAATAATCGCAATTTGTCACAAACCAAAATTAACTCATTACATTATATTTAATCCAATTTTTCAATTTGAAAGAGGTCAAATGGGGTCAAAATTTTTAAACGCTTACGGAATGTAAAAGTTTAAAAAAAAACTGAACCCTTTTAAGGCACTGTTGTCGAATAAGTTCTTTTTTATTATACCGACATAAACCTGTCACTTTATTTTCCATTTAAATTAAAAAATTATAATAAACACAAATCGAGAAATACAAACTTTAAGTTGACCTTGCACTATTGAACAATCTAGCACGTTTGTAGAAAAAATTGAATTGATTGACTTTGACGCACAAATGTGTAACGGTGCTTTCTTTTTACCACAAAAAAACATCACACGTCTTTATTTTGAAGCATTTCCAATTTAAAAACAACAATAACAATAGTAAAACGCCACTTTGATTTTAAACAATTTAGCACAGAAAAAGCTGTGATTTGACCTAATGTGCGCTGATGTATTTTGACATCAGTACTATGATAAGTGTCTTCGTTTTAAACCCCATGACACTTTACATCACTCTGATGTCAGCCTTAACATCACTTTTCCAGATTGTCATCACGGTCAAAAATTTTCATTATGTAATCAATGGGATGACACATTGGCATCACAGAAATGACGAATAGGAGTCGGTTTTATAAAGTATGTCATCAGTGCGATGACAAACTGTCATCAAATTGAGTCATTGTAATTGACCTTAAGTCAAATTGAGAGAATATCATTATTTATTTACCCGTGACATGTTTGTTTCACTTTTCCTTTGTTAACAGAAGAACTCTCAATTATAAGACACCAGCAGCATGCCCGATATGGGTTTCGTAATAATTCTACTTTAACATTGGATTGATGTCACTTTTTACCCTTATTGATGCCATTTGTAATAACATTTATGTCACAATTCTGATGTTAGGGCATCATCAATATGATCTACATCATTGTATTTTTCTAGGCCTTTGGCAAAAAATGAATCCATTGTTTTGTTTTTTGTTTTTGAAATGTTTTTTTTTGTGCATTTGGGTATTGGAATGTTTACTTAGATCTGATTTACCGCAATTTTGTATTTTGCCACAAGCCTTACATTTGCATTTAAAGTCGTCATTTGACCGGCTCCAGCCATCCCATTAGCTTTTCGTCTCTCAACCAACTTGTGCACTATCGTGGTTTTCTGTATTTCTTTGATGAGGTTTGAGCATCATCTGAAGAAGAATCTGACATTTTTCTAGTTTTAATTACATTTTTATATTTATTATTATAAACAAAATTATTATTAAAATCGAAAAGACCTTTAAAGATGGTGCAAGTATGAATAAAAGAATTGTACAAAACAAGTAAACTGCATATAGTAAAACAGGGCGAATTCAACTACGGGTGGTGCTGGAACGCCATTTGATTTTAAAAGCCCGAACCAATTTGTTTTGATTTGTCAGTGTTTTGTTAGAAAGAGTTGACATTTAAAACAGTGAGCAATAACAATGCAATGCAAAAACCCTATGTTTTTCTGCTATTTTTTTGGATTGCTGTAGTACCGACACCAAGGCGAATTTCAAAAGGTAAGTGCAACTCGTCAGCCGTTCATTACTGGGCATTTACACATGAAAGTTGTTTCTTGAAAGTCGCAATTCACTCACACTTTTTCACTAACACATTTACATTTTCCTACTTTTAGTCCAACTTTCAGCTAGCTTTCAATGAAAATTTTAAGTAAGCGATTTCATGAAAGTAAATGACAATAACTAAGCAGTGTTGCCAATTGAAATTTTTTTTTCGAATATATAAAGAAAAATATATTTTTTCAACTAGATATTAAGAACACAATGATTCTAATTAAAATTTATAAATATCGTGAAAACTAATAAAAATAAATATTATTTTAAACGAATGCCTGAAGTTCGGCGTGAATAATTGGCTCGGTAACTCTGATACTTGAAATAAGCAAAACAATAAAAGAAGAAGATACATTATTGATAGAAATTTGCTCTTTGACGACACTTTGAAAATGAAATTTCACTTTCATCAAAATTTTCATGAAATTTTATTATTTTTTTTGTGAAATTTGTGGTGATAATACGTATACAGAAATTTCATGAAAGTACTTTCATGTGTAAATGCATCGTTAGCTGTGTCCACGGGCAAAGTAACCTAAAATTTTTCAAAGAATCGCTATGTCGATTTGTCTTATTGAAAATGTTTTTGAAATAGAATTTTCATGTTTAAAAAAACGCTTGCCGCCCTTGTTTAGGTAGCTCAGAAAATGGAAGAATCCCTACTTTTGGCATGACTGATTGGTGTCAAAAGCCCACTTCATCTTTTAGGTAAATCAATTTTTATTCCAAACAAGCCAGACGTGGTATATGTAATACTGCGACGAACTTTGTTAAAAGAGTATGAGATACGAGTATAAGCGACGAAATATTTCATAGAGATAATATAAAGAAAATTACCGATATTTTGGAGAAAAACTAATATCCGTAGATCACCATAAAGGATCTAATTAGACGTGCCAATTTAACAAGAAAAATATTGACAAATAATGATAAACCTCAGAAAATTTACAAATCCATAACATATAGTAGGATTATGTGAGAGAATTTATGAAAATGATAACTATGAACTTGCTATAAAGAATAATAACTCAGTTGGAAAGTTGTATGGTAAAACTAAATACAAATCGAATAAGGGTAACATATCCAACCTAATATATAAGATAAACTGTAATGGTGATGGTTCACATTCATGCAATAAAACATGTGGGTACAACAACGACCAAATTAAAGTCTCGAATCTCATCACACAAATTATATCTGAAAAATTCAAAAAATCATTAGAACAAAAAACTGCACTTGCGGCCCACTATGCAATAAGTGGTCACAAGCAGAGTTGCCAAATGTGTAGATTTATCTGAATTTTGCAGTTTTTCTGAGCATGGAGCAGTTTTTACTTTTTTTTGTTTAAAAAATAAGTTTTTTGTAAATTGTGCAAATTTTGCATTTTTTACATTCCTTTTTTTACTTTCAATTTTGTTATATTATTTTTTATTTCTTAAGCAATAATCTTACCTAATTTGCTTAACACACACTCGTGTAATAATGGCAAGAGCCAAACAAACCACACAAACGGTTTGGAAAACCTGCACTTTCCGTTAACAAATAAACGACCCAAACATACGCCTGTGTTCTATATTCGTAAAATGAAATGAAAGTGAAAATTCCACTTCGTTTGTGTTCTTGAATTAGTTAAAAGTGAAATTAAAATGAAAATTTCATTTCCACTTTGTTTTAAGAGGAATTGATGTGTTCTACAAATCATTTTCACTACAAAAAAAGTAATTTCAAACCGAACACAAATAGACGCGTGGAAAAAATTACTTTTGGTTAAAAAATTACAAATTAGACAAAAAAAAAAGTTTTTAAAGATAAATTTATAATATTTGCTGCGAAAATAACAAAATGTAAGTAAATAACTAAATTTTTATACATATTTAAGTTTATCGTGTGTTTATTTTCGTTTTTAAGGGGTAAGCACAAAAATGCGGAACAGGAGCAGGCGATGCTTAAATTCATGGAAAAGCACCCTGGATTGGCAAAGGGATTTTATAGAGGCGATAGGGTTGTGGGTGAACAGCTATGGAATGAATTAGCAAAAGAACTCAACTCCATAGGCCCTCCACAAAAAGATGCATCTGGTTGGAAAAAAGCTTGGGCTGATTGGAAAGACTGCATTCGCAAAAAATTGTCAGAAAACAGAGCGGAAACTACAGCAACTGGTGGAGGTCCTAACAATATGCAGCACATATCTTCTAAAGATGATGCAGTTGCAAAGCTTTGCGGTCTTTATACGGCTGTCGAAGGCATAAAAGGTGTCCAATCATTTGGCGTTTCTAGAAAAGAGCCAAATGAATCCATTGAACTGGAAAACATAAATGTCGATAGTTTGAAAGACACAATTTTAGAGGAACTACCAGATGAAGTTTTAGAACCAAAGCGAAAAGTGAGAAGAGTGGAAGCAACGCAAAATAACTTACATGATTTTATGAGGAACCAAATTACAACAAATGAACAAATTTGTACAGTTTTGCAAGATGTAGGTAACGTATCCAAAAGCATTTTAAAAGACCAAAAAGAAATTTCCAAAAATATTTATAAAATGAGAAAAGCGTTGGAAAATTTAACAGATGTTATAAAGGAAAAAAAGGAGGAAGAGCATATTTACCATAATGAAAAAATTAAAGAGATAAAACGAAATAATTTTGAAGTGGAAAAATGTTTGAAGAAAAAGCAAGAAATGAAAATTAAGGAGCTGGAACTCGAAATAGAAAGAAACAGTTTTTTGAAAATGTGATTTATGTATTTTACGTTTAAGTTTTTTATGAATAGTGATATTGAACTGTTTATGAATTGTGATACATTTAATTTTTAATTTAAATACTCTTTTTTTAGTTTTATGAAATGAATAGTGATATTGAATTCTATACATATGTGTACATACATTGTGATACTTATAATTTTTAATGTAAATATTTTTTATTGGCTTTATGAAATAAACTTTATTTAATAAAAAAAATACAATTTTTTAAATAATGGTTCTAGAAATTCCATTTCGAATACTAATAGCGTCATTTAAAAGTCTTAAATCAACTGCTTCGCTGTAATCCGGTGCGGTTTCTTCAATTGAATCTTCTACGACAGCCTCATTACTTTCTTCATAACTTACATTGTAAGAATTGCAAATATTATGGAGTGCGCAGCAAATATTAACAATTTGCACGGTTTTTTGTGGCGCATACGACATCGTATCCAGCAGACATCTAAATCTGCTCTTTAAAACTCCAATAACCCGCTCTACTATGTTAATAGCTGAAGCATGTTTTTTGTTGAAGATGTGCTCTGGTGTGTTTAAGTCCGGACATCTATAAGGGGTGAGTAAAAAAGGTTCTAAAGAATAACCTCCATCACCTAAAAGCCACGATCTTCTAGCGCCATTGTTGTACATTGCCATTAGATTCTGTCTTTCTTCACTTAGTTTCCAAATAAATGCATCATGACAAGCATCGGGATGGCATGCGTTTACTGCAATGATGTTCATTAAATGATCGCATATTTAAAAAATAATTTTTTAATGTGTTATATACGTGTGTATGTAATCATGAATTTAGAAGTGTTTCCTACTTACCACCATTGCGTTCAAACTGAAATATCCCTTTCTATTATAAAACAGATGGCTGTCCTTGGCTGGTGCTTTGGCCATCTACACAACCAATGATACCAGGCAATTGGAATTTGTCATAAAAATGCCTTTTTGATTTTAAGAGATCTTCACTGCTCCTTTCAAATTTGATCCATTTTGGGCATAGCTTTAATTGCAAAACATTACACATTCGTGTTAATATTTTGGAAACTGTACTCCTCCCTAAAGCCAAGTTTGGGTCCTTTCCAATCATTTGCTGGGCACTACCTTTGCCAAAGTAGC